>CM068743.1:57694271-59050516 GCA_035084275.1 Hydrolagus colliei | reverse complement strand
CATACTTTATGAAGGATGTCATGGCACTGAAGAGGGTGCAAACGAGATTTACCAGGATGGTACCAGGGAGTTCAGTTATCAGGAAAGGATAGAGAAGCTAGGATATTGGGATGTCCTCCTGACGTGAAAGGCACTCTATAATTGTAATGTTGTTGTTCTTGTTGTTATTCTCTTTGGAGCAGAAAAGATTAAAAGGAACAAAATAGAAGTTTTCAAAATTATCAGTGGAATCAATAGGTTGAAGAAGGAGTAACTATTCCCACTGGCGAGTGGGTTGGTAACCCGAGGACATCGATTTAAAATAGTTGTTAAAAGAAACAGATAGGGGAGTGAGGAGAATTTTTTTCATGCAGTGAGTTGTTTGGATCTGAAATGCATTGCCAGAAAAGATGGTGGAAGCCAATTCAATAATAACTTTTAAGGGAGAAGTAGATTGTTATTTGGGCAGGACAGGTTAGCAGAACTATGGGGAGAGCACGGGGGAGTGGGATTGAGTTGGACATCTCTTTACAAGGATGGGCTGAATGGCCTTCTGTGTTGTATAATTCTATGATTCTATGAAAATGTGTATAAACTGTGAAAGACATTTCAGTAACAACCGCCTGTTTGGTCCAGACACAAAAATAATTTAATTTTAAATGAGCCATGATCTGTTGCTAGGTTACAAGTCATAACACCAGACCAAACTGCAGCAAGTCAATTTCAGACACATGCGATTCTGACTGTGAACAGCACCAATTACAATGTGAGTGACACTCATCCAAAGATTGCAGATTGGTACAAAAGAGGGTTTTCTTTCCCACCAGATGGAAGTGGTATGTACGTGAATGATTGATTTAATTTTGTCACTTGTCAATGGCATGACTAATTATTGCATGCGTCATTTCTGCACAGTGTGCAAAAATACAAGTCTTTAAATCTTCTGGGTTGGAGTATTCTGATGTTTCTGACTCAAAGAATGATTCTGTTCGAATTTACATACCCTTTTTTTCCCTCTCACTTGAAGTGACCACAAACATGGCAAAATGAGCAACTGAAGCTAGTATTTACTGAGTCTTGGGATATTTTGAGAAGGAGCTCAGATGTTACGATAATGCTTAGCAATCTAACCTTAGCGTGCAAATGCCATAAGCTGGATATAGCAGAGCCACGAATAGCTGATCTGAGAATAGAAAGCTTTCGGTCCTGAAATAAAAACTGCAGCACACACATCTTACAGCCTTCAAGGCTGAAGTGAACACACAGAAAATGTCGCACTTACAATTTATAACTTTTAACGAAAAAAATATGTATAGAGTTTTTTTTAAATAGACAGGGTAAGAGGAGGAACCTTGGGATTCTAGACAGCTGAAATTCTGGTGGGTTTCAGTGCATTGACACTGACAATATGAGCCTCTAACTGGATTTCCCCCATTATAAACGCATATTATCACAGTCACTGCACAGAGAGCCAAGTAGACTTTCAGGCTTCCGATGAATATCATAACTTAAGCCTGCAAGGCATTACGTTATGCGCCCCATTACACTCCCATCTCCCCGCCACCCACCCCCATGGCTCAGTTGTTAAACAAGGAATGGAAAGTCAGACTAAACCATATTGAACAGTTCCATCGTGGAGCCTCCCTGCTGATTTATATGATCTCATTTTGATGATATAAGTAGAGCTCTTGCACTAAGAGGGTGTAAAGTGTGACATGCAATGTCAGAATTATCACCTGTGCTAAATTTACTGTTGTGCCAACTGAACGATGTCCACAGATATGAATACCCTTCCCCCTCACCCTGATTACTTTGACATAATGGCTTCTGTCCATAGACTGAACATATTATAATTATCACATCATATACACATCACTTATCATAATTTTTACCCTGAAGAAAAAATACAATGACTTGAGGTTCCGTTCCATTCCTGTCCACTATCCATTATCCAGTTCTGAAATCCCTGCTAGAATTTGTGCATTTTGTGAACATCGAAATCCCACCCAGTCTGAAATGCCATTTTAATAATAATAATCCTTGCATTTGATATAGTGCTTTTCATGTCTTCTAGACATCTCAAAACGCTTCACAGAATATTCTGTAAAGTGAATTGATTGTATATTTGTGGATGAAATGCCAATTGCACACAGTAATATCCCACAGACAATCATGTGATTTCAAATGACCAAATTATTATTGTTCCTTTTCTTGAGGGTTTATTATTATGTGTGTGGGGTAAGGAAACTTGGCCAAGGTTTTGCCCTGTCAGGAATTGAACCCAGGTCTCTCACTTGCAAGTCGAATGCTCTAACCACTGAGCTACAAGACTTCACATTTTTGCCTTAGAATGTCACATTTTCGTCTCAGAATTGTTGAAAATTCTACAATTCAGTCAAAATTAGGTAGTTCATTTTCTGCAGTATTTAGATAGAACCAGCTTTCAAATTAAGGTTGAATCTAAGAATTATTCACAATTGTACACAAACTTAAATGTTAAGACAAGTGGTCTTATAAACTAAGGCTTGGTGGAATTTCAGGCCATTAGTGACTCCAGGCTCAAGACCATCTGTCCTGCTCTCCTGGGTTGAATAGGTTCATCCTCCCACATGAATGCATCACATGCTTTGCACTGCAATTTGTGGAGTCCTGTAGCTCAGTGGTTAGAACACTCACCTTAAAAACGAGAGACCTGGGTTTGATTCCAGGCGGGGCGAAACCTTGGGCAAGTTTCCTTACTCCTTATGCCTGATAATAATCCCTCAAACAAAAATTGTCATTTCAATCCACATCTGTTTGTGGGACACTGCTGTGGCAATTTGTTGCAGCATTTTGCCCACACTATGTACAGTCAATTCACTTTACAGTATATTCTGTGAAGCGCTTTGAGACATCAAATGCAAGGATTATTATTATTATTATGAACGAGAGCTGCTTGGATGAGATACAAGTGATTGACCGATATGCGGGGAAATGCAGCATACCGTCCTCAAGAGAAAAGTGGGAGGAAAAAATCAAGAGAAGCTATGGCAGTACCATGTTTTCACACAGGGTGTTCTATGCTCCTTGATAGGAATGATGTTCGGTGGATAAATATACTTGCACTTAAAGTTATTTCATGTATCTTCTGAATACCTGTGAAGAATATTTGTGATCTTCTATAAAGTATTTCTTAACTTATTTAAGGGAACACTTTAGGGAACACTAGCATTGTAGCCCTTTTCATGTAAGTGATTTGTTCTTCGATGTCATTTTGTGATTTAGTATAGAGTGATTTTATTTTGTACATTACAAAATAAATTTTCCGTCTGGTGAAAAACAACATTCCTACATATATGGGGATATATGCAGGGATATGAGAAAGAACGGGGGAGTGAGATTGATTTGGTAACTTTTCCAAAGTGCCGGCATAAGCACAATAACAACAATAACTTCGATTTATATAGCGCCCTCCACGCCAGACGGCATCTCAGGGAGCTTCACAACACGATGGGTCAAATGGCCGAATGCTGTAATAGTCTATGATTCTATATCAGGCTCTAGTTTTCTTTTTATTTCCCCTATAAAATTACATTCCCATGGTTGATATGCCTTTGGCGGACCAAACTCCATGCTCTCCCAGGACAAAACATATTTTTTTAACAATCAAACAAGTAGGGCGTGGAGTCTATGTGCTTAACACTGAAAGTTTATTTAATCTGTTACCAGGTAGAGACAGAGGCACCATCTCTTGTTTTTGGAAAGCTGCTGCAAAACACATCAGTGATATTAAAGTTGCCTTTTTTTTTAACCTTTATGTCAAATAACACATAGTTTCTGACACATAGCAATACATATCACAGGACTCACCAGCCCCAAATAATGCCAGGCACAAGTGGATGTTTCCTATGTTACCGCTTATTATATAAATATGCTCCTCTGCAATCCTGAAGACACTTCCTCATGCTGCGATTTTCAAATGTACAGAGAACTCTTCGGTACCTCACTCAAGTTCTTCATGCGTAAGCCTAAAGAGAGAGTGCCAACAGGCTACTTGACCTTAGAGAGGCACCACAGCTGAGCCTGACCAGATGTTCACACACACTCTCACTTTGCACCTGGTGGTCAGTGGTTAGCGATCAGAAACATGAGTTGTACTCCATCACCGACAAACTTTCAGTGGTATTTTCTCTCTACTATCGGCCTGGTTGTTTCTTCACAGATCAGGAATTCATTTGGTAGGACATTGAATTGCTTATCTACTACCACTTACTGTATTTTCAGAAAACGGGGAAAGAAATTGGTGAAAATAATACTGAAGCACTTTTTAAAAAATGTATTTGGGTGTAAAATGGAAGCATAAGGCTTCACATTGGTAGCTTTGCCTTGAGAAAATAGTGTATCTGATGTACTGCTGGCTGGGAACTCCACAAATTGCCACATCATATGTCGTACTGAATAGTTGGCAAGAGTGTAAAATGCAGGATACAAGCAAACAGGAATTTTGCTGGAAATGTGATGGCAATTATGTCATTGGTGGAATCCTGTGGGATTATATAACTTTAACCGGCCTATTCTCAAAGGGTATTCCACTTAAAAGTAGCATCCTTCTGAGATCTGTAATTTTAATTAACTGCCGAGGCAGCAGTGATCTCAAGGAGGAGCATAGGAACATCAAGAGATGTCAGGAATTCTAAAGACTCATTTAATTGACCTGTGATGGATGAAATGGACTCCAAGAATATTATTATTTGCAGCATTTGGCATTTATATTTGTAGGAATTGAGGCGATGTCCAATGTTTTGTTACTATTACCACTAAATAGAGTAAAGTTTAGCTCAGGAGGGACCATGGACATAACAGTGCAAAATTGAACTTGGGGTGAACTCAATTTCTCAAACAAACTCCAATGGAGTAAACATAAACTATACTCGCAGTACTTTAAAATTGCCAGGGACTCAGACCCACGTGAAGATCGCAGTGATGAAGTAGTTGTGAGCATTAGTCGATCTATGTGAAGCTCTTGCCTTGCAAACTAGAAACTTGAATTCTGCATCCAAAGATTTCAACAGTCATTTCTCTTATCGTGCATAGAAAGGCTGCAACGAATGTGTAACATTTCATAACAGATTTGATGAGATATCAAATTGAACCTAAGATCAGATCATCTTATTCACAAAGGGGACTACCCTTAAATGCACTGAAAACACTCTTAAGTGCACCGAACACTCCCCAACTTTTGCACATTAGTTTGCTTCTGTTCATGATTTCTAAACAATTGTTTCCACTTTGGCCGCCACCTGACCACAAACCCGGCTTTAATTTCAGTACTGGGATAGCATTCTACACTGCTTCACAGGATAATGAATGGGTTAAATTGGCATCCTGTTTTCAGCTGTACTCCAATGTCAATCTCTGTAATTAGAAGCAGCGTCAGACTGGAATAATCCTTGGGTAAAACAATAATAATAAAAACCCAGCATTGCATATACCTTTCCAACACGGAAATGGATTAACATGCATCACAGAATTTACTGTAAAGTGTGTTGACTGCACTTATAAGTGAAATGGCATTTATAATTTTCACATAGCAATGTCGCGAACAGCCATGATCGGTTTCTCTGGAGAATTGTTGGTCAGGACCCTGGAAGAAACTCCCTTCCCGTTTTGACTTGTGTCACAGGATCTTTAACCTGAACAGGCAGAATGAACCTCGTTTTAAAGTCTCATTGGAAGTAAGGCACTACCAAAAGTGTAGCACTCCTCAGTAATGTACTGAATAGTCACCCTAGATTGCATGCTTTCTTTCCATTACTTGGAAATAAACAATAACAACAACAACAAAATTACATTTCTAGAGTGCCTTTCATGTCGAGAGGTTGTCCCAAGGCGCTGAACAGTCAGGTCGGGACAAAAGTCACGTTGGGACAAACAAAATGAATAGTAATAATCCTTGCATTTTATACAGCGCTTTTCACATCTCCTGGACGTCTCAAAGCACTTCACAGGATATACTGTAAATTTAACTGACTGTATATTTGTGGGCCTACAATCTGTAGCTGGCAGCTAAAATGATAATTAAATATTTTCAAATTGTAAATAGGAACAAACCAAAGTGCTGAATTCAGGAGGGGGAAAGGGTGTTCAGTTGTTCGGCTTTTAGGAATGATTTTGTGTCACTTTGCCAATGTGGAAAATTTACTTTTATTTCCACTGACACTTTTCTGTGCAAGTATTACTGCAGCAAACACAGATTTTATACACAAACCTGCAGACAAACAGAGAATGCATGGAGTTTGAGAAGCATAGAAAATGCCAAACAGGAGGAGGCCACTGAGCCAGACGGTAGTAACTCATCTGTTGGACCTAATGGTCCTAATTTCAATTCTCTGCTCATTTTCCATATCCTCACCACGCCACCATTGGTGGCTGAGCTTTTAGACTCAGGCCCCTAACATCTGGAACTCCTTCCTTCTACCCCTCTGCCTTACCTCTCTCCCTATCTGTCTTCAATCACACTTTAAAACCTACCTCTTCAATCATGCCTATATTCACTTATCCTTCTCACCACTTCTCGCTCCTCTGCTCGAAGTCTAACCCCATCATTGTAAAGTGCCTAACATGTTATCCTATGTAAAGGGTGCTATATAAATGTTGTTGTATTCTCTCCTGTACCCTCCAATATTCTTCCTCTTAAAACTGGCAGATAAAGATACTATGCATTTGAAAACAAATTGTCCTCATCACTACCATTGTCTTATTCCACAACATGAATAACAATAATAGTGAAAAACCACAAAACTACACAATCTGATTCAGATGCAGTTAATCGAGGCTATATTAACCTGTAGCCATTTATTAACAGTGACATCTTCCAGGAACCTATGCAGGTGGTAAACATTTGTGTTAAAATTTGCAACTGTTTGAGGGTGTTTGTTTTCCTCCCTTGGTCCAAAGCACCAACTGCAGCCCAGAAGACATCTGCCAAATCCCAGGCCTTTGCCAACGCTTCCAGCTACAGCCCAGGGTTCAACTCCCTCTAATTTCCCCTTGCTCTATGGAGAAGCCCTGTGTACATCAACCTGGTGAGATCAAGAACTCAGTAGCAGTGAAGGGTTGGAAAGGAAATAATCACTTTAGTACCACTACCACAATTACTAGTCGCCCAACCTGTGATTGTGTAGTCTTGATCCACTAAATCATACCACTGCCTGTCTCATTTAATTACAATATATATTCACTTCACAGGGCCATAAAAGAAGAAAGCAATATCCTAGCTTATTAAAAGCTGTCGTCATACCCGATCATTCCAGTCTATCCGGTCACTTATCAATACCTTTGTCAAGAATTCAAAATTTCCTCTGATAACTGTGGGCAGCTTATCGGTTTACAGTGAATGCAGTATTTACTACAGCACTTACATTTTAAATTGAACAGTATTATTACTATTAAAAGGAGAAAGAGAGAGAGCGTCCAGCCACATCCACGAGACAGTGCCTTTGAGTGAAACCAAAGCTGCTTACCTGAAGTGAGCATGCTGTGCATTCTGTGCTGAGACAACAGCTGGAGTGGCTGCTCACGTCCAGAAACCCCATCTGAGGAGAAACACGATTCGGTCTCATAAATAGTCTGTAGCATCTTTCCTTCTGTCCACACTTCAGCTGCATAAAAGATTCATCAGATCCACCAACAGGGTCATTTCCTCCTTAATTCCTCTTCCAGAAACAATTGGATGGTTTGTACATTACAAGAGCACCATAAGCCACTCTTCCTGCTCTCTCTCTCTCTCTCTTTACCACTTTTAAATTACAAGCTGAGTCACTGCTGCTCTCTCTCTCTCTCTCTCCCTTTAGCAATAGCTGAGTGTTCTAGAAGACAAGCTGAAAAGAAACAAGGTTAAAAGCATCCCCAGCTCTCCACTTCAAAGAACACTTAATTCTTCTTTTGGTGTTTTTTTTTGCAGGGTTGGAGGGGGTGTTAGATTTGTTTTGTTTTACCCTGCAGAACTTTAAAGTAGGTGGTGAGGTATAATGACCACAGCCTCAACAGATACTCAAAAAGGAAAGCCTTAATTTTCCCAGGCAGTCCAAGGTTTTGAAGATGTAGTGTCAAACCACTGCCTTCACAAGTATGTTCTGCCTCTGTTTACTCCCCTTGAAGTTGGTTGAAGCAAGTGATAACACATTTACATATGAATCAACAACAACACAGCCCACAGGCGACATAAATAGAACAATGGCTGGTGTTAACCAAAAATAGGTCATGCATGGCAGGGGACTGAGCTGTATTAATGCATTTGAAAAATACCATTGCAAATGCAAACAGTGTACAGCTGTCCAAATCCCTCTGCTGGAAATGCTATTTCCCAGCCCAGCCACACAGTCTCAAACTGTACTGATTTCTATTTTTGCTTCTGCACTCAGAGGAGGTGCAGCATCACTGTTCCTGTTTACCTGCACAACGAATATTCCGATTTGGAACGAGTTAATTGATGATCCAAATTAAAAGGGTACAGTGTGAATGGAGCAGATCATTCATAAGTCAAATCCCATATTAAAATTCCTCTGCGTGGCTGTGCTGATGCTCTAAATAGACTCCAAATTCACAACTGGAACTGAGCCCATGTGAACACGTGGTCAGAGCAAGCATCAGGTTTATTGGCCTGGCCTTTAGTGAAATGGGCATTATGTACATTCAGTATAAACCCATGGAAAACTACATCATTGATGCTGTTTCACCTGTGAGGAACAGTCTAGTCCACTTCAGTATACCAATGTAAGAAAGTAAAAACCTGTCTGTTTATGGCACCTTAACAGAATATCTCAAAGTGCTGCAGATGTACATAATGTAAAATATACTGAATGCAATTGTAGGCAAAACAGGAGCATTTTGCATCAGTAAGTTCCCACAAACAGCCATGAGCTAAATCATCAATTAATCTGTCTAGGGAATGGTAACACATTCCCTTCCGTTTTTGAACAATTCAAGTTATTCAACTCAAATTAGATAGGGAAATTTAAGGGTTATGAGATCTGCTGAGCTAACAGCATCAACTTACAAAAACATTATAAGCCAGTTCAGGACAAATGAATGCCCATGTGCAGCAAATTAAAGCAGGATTAACAGGAAAACAAAAATGGAGATTGAGGGGGGGAAAAAGTGTTGTTTCACAAAGTTTATATCGAAATTTGAGTCAAATCTTGGACGGAATTCATGCCTTATCTGAAACATTGCTGGACCATCCAAGCTTCACGGACAGTATTAACAAGGGCCATGCATTCCACCAATTGATACCCATATGCTACACATCACTATGCTACTTGGAAGAGTTGTCTAGGATCTACTTGGAGCTAAGATGACTCCAAAGTAAAATAATATTAATAATAATAATTATATTGAATCGTAGGAAGTCAGTACTGGACTTAAAATAAAGCAAATTAGTTTTCATGGATTTAGTAAAACATTGGCACTTCAGAGTCTCCTAGAATTAGTACAAAATAGGGTCCGGCGATATATCGATATATCGCTAAAACCCAATATAATTTTCATATCGATACGCCGATATAGACAGTTCAAAATTATCGATATATCGAAAAATCTATATATCGAGGTAAAAAATCGGAATGCCGCACACTGAACTACAAGACCCAGAATGCTCATCTCTATAAAAAATGCACAGACCGAGGTGCAAAGCCGCCATATTGTATTCATAGTCCTAGAATACAATATACAGGTATGCAAGGGGTGGGGGGTTAGAGAAGGCTGGGGAGGGGGGGGGGGCAGTGGGAGTGAGACGGCTGGGGGGGGTGAGGGGGAGAGAGACGGCTGGGGGTGGGAGAGAGACGGCTGGGGGGAGGGTGTGGGGGGAGAGAGACGGCTGGGGTGGGGTGCGGGAGGGAGAGAGAGATGGCTGGGGGAGATGGGGGGGGGGGGGGGAGAGGGACGGTGGGGGGGGGAGAGAGAGATAGCGGGGGGGTGGGGGGAGAGACGGGGTGGATGTGATAATATACAGATAGATAGAGATGAGGGGGATGTGAGAGAGACACAGACAGAAAAACATGGAGAGAGTGAGAGACACAGAGAGAGAAAGACATTTACCTCCTGAGGAGATAGGCCCCGAATGCGCGCGCACCCCAAATGCGCGCTCACTGGGAACGCGCACGCACTGGGAACGCACGCCCACCCGGAACGCGCGCGCTGCGCGCGCATGCGCAGTACGAAAAACCCGAAAATATTGATATTTCAGTATATCTCGATATGAGCCCATCGATATATCTAAATCTTAAAATTTCCATATCGACGGACCCTAGTACAAAATAATATCACTAAAAAAAAATATTCTCACAGTGTTTTCCCAATAAAAGATTAAAGAAGGACAACTGTTTGGTACTTTTAATTGAATTTAATAATAAAGAAGAATGCTTGCATTTTGATGCTGTGCCTTATCACATCTTCAAGACATCCCAAAGTGCTTCACATAGTAAACTGCTTAAGTGAATTCATTATATATTTTGTGGGCAAAAGTATGGCAGTCGATTGTGCACAGTCATGGATTTTAGTGACCAATTTTGTTTCAAAGAATGATTCCTTCGCTATTCAATGCTGAAATAAAGTAAATCCTCTGAAGGATTATTTCCTCTCACCTCATGTTGACCCTGCAAGCCTAATGGGTAACAGTAGGAGAAGCAATGGGAAGCTTTTTTCTCAGTCAGCTGGTCATGTGAACATGACTCAGGTGGAAATCACCATGCTTAAGAGCTCCCAAACCAATACAACAACAACAATTTACATTTATATAGCGCCTTTCACGTCGGGAGGACGTCCCAAGGCGCTAAACACATGGAAACTTGGGAGATATTTATTGGAATGGATTTCAAACTCTCCCTGGAGAGACACATTGTGCTTACCTAATTCCAACAACAACAAAATTACATTTATATAGCGCCTTTCATGTTGGGAGTACGTCCCCAAGATGCCGGGATTCCATGGAGTATTAGATGCAGGTTGGCAAGAGCCAAGGCTTGGGGATCCCAGAGTTTGTATTGGGGTACTGCTATAGTCTAATTGGCTAAAACCGCATAGCTTACCATTGATAGTACTGTCTGTCAAACTGTCCCACTTCTTATCCAGTTAGGATCAACAACAAAACAACAACAAGTTAGTCAGATCCCATCTGGAGTACTGCATTCAGTTTGGGGCACCACACCTCAGGAAAGATAAATTGGCTCAGGAGGGGGTGCAGCGGAAATTCACCAGAATGTTACCAGGTCTAAAAGCGTTATGTTACAAGGAAAGGCTGGGTAAACCTGAATTGTATTCCCTTGACTTTACACGGTTGAGGAGTGAATTGATTGAGGTATTTAAGATAATGAAAGGATTTGATACAATAGATGGAGAGAAGCTATTTCCTCTGATGGAGGAATCCAAAATAAGGTGACATAATCTTAAAATTAGAACCAGGCCATGTAAGAGTGAAATCGGGAAGCATTTTTTCACTCAAAGGGTGGTAGAAATCTGGAATTCTCTCCCCTAAAAGGTCATGGATTCTGGATCCATCCACACCTTCAGGAGTGAGGTTGATACATTTTTGGTTGGTCTGGGTATTAAAGGATATGGGGCGAAAGAGGGAAATTGGAATTGCAAGGAGTCAAGGTACAGATCAGCCATGATCTAATTAAATGGCGGAACAGGCTCTAAGGGCTGAATGGGCCTACTACTGTTCCGATGTCAGCTTGTTGGGATGTTGTCTCGATATGAAAGGCGCTCTATAAATGTAATTTGTTGTTGTTGTTATATTCCGATGTTGAGCATCTTGGGACGTCCTCCTGACATGAAAGGAGCTGTACAAGTGTAATTTTGTTGTTGCGTGTTCCTAAGTCAATTCAGCTCCCAAGGAAGACAATCAATCCTCCCGACGTGAAAGGCGCTTTGTAAGTGTAATTTGTTGTTGTTAATTTGTTGTGGTATATAAATTGTTGTTGTTGTTAAATGTTGCTCTCAACAGGTGAATGTGTTGTCAATCAGTTTGTGTAGTGCAGCTCTATGTGTTGAATGGCTCACCAGAAGCTTTATCTTCCCTTACATTCCCCCAAGATACAACCTGTCAGTATTCACCCAAAGGTCCTGTATTAGGAATGTCACACCCATTTGTTATGTAAATGTTATATAGCATTTTTCCGTAAACATTTACAACCATCCACCAGACTTTGCTTGGGTAGTCCTGCAATTGGCCACCCGAGTGATGAAAACAACAGATAATAACAATATTAATAGTAATTATAATAATCTTTGCTCTTAGCTTATTTCTGTTTACATCAGGATGTCCCAGAGCATTTCACAGGTTATATTGTAAAGTGGAGTTATGGTGTGTCTTTGTGAGTGAATGCGGCAGCCAACTTTTGCACAGCAAACACTTCATTAAAAAAAACTTGTTTCAAACCTCCTTATGCCTTTCATTATACTGGAATATTTTTGATGTTATAATGGAAGACATAAGGGGGTTTGAAACAAATGGCCTGGTTCTGCAAGTTTGGCAGGAGAGTAAGGAGCAGTGTTTTGAGGCTGTCCCAAAGTAGCCACCTGTGCAGTTTACAAGGCATGATAAACATTTTAGGGGTATCTGAGAACACCAGAGAATATGAGCAGCATATGTGACTTCTAGCAAAGGACGAATACACAGAGCAAGCAGAAAGCTTAAAAGAGTCATTTCCTCCACTATTGCATAGTTCAGAAAATATTTTTAAACATTTAAAATGGTGAAGCTAAATTGGTTTGTGTTCACACTCGAATTACAGTGTACTGTAGATATATATAATTACATAGACTAAATAGTACAGAAATAGGCCATTCAGCCGAATGAGTCCATGTCAGTGTTTATACTCCGTATGAGCCTCCACCTAATCAACTCCCACTCCTCTATTCTACTTCACGTATGCATCAAGTTTTCTATCAAATCTGCTTTCTGCTTCAACTACTATATTTCTCATCACCCTCTTCATAAAGAAGTTCACAAGAAACTCCCTTTTGGGTCTGCTATAGTGGCTATTTTATAATTATACAGTAAAAGCCTGTTTATCCGGCACCCTCGGAACCGGGCCAATGCTGGTTAAACGACATGTTGGATATTTGGGCGGCAAGTTGCCGAAAACCCAACACACAAATGTTTTTTTAAACATCCCAAATTAATGAGACTAAATAATAACAGAATATTATATGGATACTTACCAATAAAGCAATAAATATTGATTACAGTCTATAAACACAGCACGAATCACAAAACAAACTTCCACATTGGCGGATAGAAAAGTTTTTTTCTCTTAAAGCAGCACTGTCGCTTTTTCCTCCTTTTTTTCTTTATTTCTCTGCCTCCTTCCTTCTCTCTCTCTTTCACACATACACACTCAGTCAGTCTGGCATTTCAATGGTTCCAAACCCAATCCCCCTCAAAGGAGAGGGAGAGAGAGAGAAAGAAAAAGAGGGAGAGAGAAAAAGGAGAGAGGGAAGGAGGGAGAAAAAACGACGGTGCGGCTTTAAGAGGAAAAACCGGAAGTGCCACTACCAGCAGCATTCAGAACTAATCGTACTGTACTCTCGTGCGACAATCGATTCATTAAATGTGCCACCGTGATTGTGCCGGATAAGGTCCGGTTATTTGAATGGGATTTTTTTTGAGGTCCCGGTTATACAGAAGTTACGGTTGATCAGGTCACGGATAAACAGGCTTTTACTGTACTTCCTCATTTTGGACAAAGCAACAAATGGAAACAAATGTTTATTTATAACCATGGTATTCAATGAAGAAAATATTTTTTATGTTATTGTTAGAGGAAATTTAACCTGAATGTCAGTGCGATTTAAGGGACCTCCAAATTCTCGAATAAATCATTTATAATAACAGCCTGCATTTTATGTAATGCTGTACATATAGGACAACATCTCAAAGTACTTCACAGTGAAGTGGTCCAGCAGATGAGGGAGAGAGGAAGTGGAAGTCACCATAACTATGATTGAAGAGGTATGTTTTGAGACAGGACTTGAAGACAGATAGAAAGGGAATGAGAAAGAGAGGTAGAGGCAGAGAGTTCCAGAATTTGGGGATGTGAAAGCTTGGCTACCAATTGGGTGGATCTACAATATCTGCCTCCATTGTTAAACACCCACATTGGTTCCTGTCATGTGTTGCTAACCCGAGCCACTCTCTCCATAGGAACTGAGCATAATGCTCATATTCTCGGTTAGTGTGAGATATACAAAATGTTCAGAGGATCCGATAACCTACACAGATGGATCATTCGGGGGACAGGATTTATGGCCTCCAACCATGGCTCCTCACTCTCCTGCCAAACCCACAGAACCAGAAAAAGCAAGACTGGTATTTCCCTGAAGCTGCTTTTTGCCAGTCTGAGCTGAAAATAGTTGAAGAGGAAACAATTCTGTTGTGCTGCAGGTATTTTGACACAAACAGCTTTTCCTCCCGCTTTCACCCAGTTACCTGTGGGGTACCCCACATAACCATCCTTGGCCCCCTCCTCTTCCTCAACTATATGCTCCTTCTTGGGGATGTCATCCGCAGACATGGGGCACACTTCCACATGTACGCGGATGACAACCAACTCTATTTCTCCACTTCACTTTACGACCCCCAGTCCCCTGATGTTCTGTTAGCCTGCCTGTCAGACATCAGGAGCTGGATGAGCAAATTTCTTGCAGCTGAATGTTGACGGAGGCCATACTGTTTGGCTCTCATCAATGTCTCCATTCACATGGCTCTCACCTCCTCCACCTTCCCGGTCTCCCCCTGAAACTCTCCGAACCTGTGCGCAACCTTGGCGTCAGGTTCGACCCCCAACTGTCCTTCTTCCCCCACATCTGGTCCCTCACCAGCACCGCCTTTTTCCACCTCCGACAGATTGCCCGTCTCCGGCAATACCTCACCCCAAAAGCCGCTGAAACCCTGGACCATGCCTTCATCACCTCACAGCTGGAATATTCAAATGCCGTCCTCGCTGATCTCCCCTCCACCACAATCCATAAAATCCAGCTCATCCGAAACTCTGCCATCCGCATAATCACCCGCACCAAACTTCGCTCCCCCATTACCCCAGTCCTTGCCAGACTTCATTGGCTCCCTATCCCTGAGAGGATTGACTTCAAGATCCTTACCCTTGTTTTCAAATCCCTCCACTCCTCTGCACCCCCCCTACATCTCTGACCTCCTCTCTTCTCAAACCAGCTCCCGTTGCCTTCACTCCACCGGGTCTGGCCTCCTCCATGTCCCCCGAATCCTCCGCTCCACCCTCGGCGGCTGGGCCTTCAGTCATTGCCCCGAGGCTCTGGAATTCCCTTCCTTACTACCTTTGTCTTGCCCCCACCTTTCTCAGTTTCATGTCCCAGCTGAAGACCTTTCTCTTCGACCGCGCCTTTGGTCACCTTTCTACCCTTGCTCCTGGCTCGGTCCCGGGATCCGCTATTGTGAAGCGCTCTGAGACGCCGTCCGGCGTGGAGGGCGCTATATAAATTGAAGTTGTTGTTGTTTGTTGTATTTTACTTAATTCCTGTGATAGTAAGGTTGATTCAGCAAAGAGCAGCCATGCATTCCCTGCATTCTGACAGGATGAAACATGAGACAAGGAGTTTAAAACAATGTTTGAAAAATAGCATATTGCAGTGGAAGCTCCATTGGCTTGATTGCACAGCAAAGGCTGTATGGAAAGCACATTTTCTTCCATAATCCTATAATATTTTAAAGGCATTTCATCGCATAAAAATCGTCTTTCTCTTGAAAAGATTCAAATTAAAGGAGCTCAATTGTAATGTACAATGTGGGCTAGAGGGAAAGAACCGTATCATTTTATAGCTTTTAGCATGTCAGAATGTTTGAAAGCATTTTACAATAATTACCATCAGTTGTAGTGACTGCTTATGTTGGAAAAGGTGACAGCTATTTACACCAGCAAAGGCCCACAAACAGCCACATTAACTGGTGAAAGACCGGTTAATCTGGAGCACTGTTGCCCAAGGAAATCCTCTGTATTAGTACATTTATCAACCTTGGTGGTGTGATCTATTAATGGGCACTGCAACTTCATATTGACAACCAGCAGAGAGTTTCCATGCAAATATACAGCGGCTGTACTTGCATTGCCTGTGAAGCCATTTAAGACATTCTAGGTACTAGCTATACCCCAGCGTAACATACGTGGCCTAGTATTTTTGAACACGTTTGTTCATATATTTCGAAACTTTTTTTAAAATAATGTATTTGTTGTTCACAAAAAAAACTGGGTTGTTTTTCTTTGTTGTTGTTTTTAAGGTGTATTGTTTTTTGTTTTCCTTTTAGAAGTTTGTTGTTACAATTGCGGAAACATACCTAAAGCTTTTATATATATAGAAAATAGATTTGACACAGCGCCCTACACGTTAGGAGGACACAATTGCGGAAACATACCTAAGGCTTATATATATAGTTTATGTCAATTGCTCGGATTGTTATTATTTATTATAATCCGACATGTTGGGACCATTGCTGTTTGTAATCTACATCAATGATCTGGACTTGGGTGTACGGAGTACAGTTTCCAAGTTTGCAGATGACACTAAGTTAGGGAGAATAGTAAATAGTGAGGAGGATAGTTGCCATCTGCAAGAGGATATAGACAAATTGGTAAAGTGGGCAGACACATGGCAGATGAAGTTTAATGCAGAGAAGTGTGAGGTGATGCATTTTGGGAGAAGAAATGAAGGGAGGCAATATAGTCTAGATAGTACAATTTTAAATGGTGTAAAGGAACAGAGAGACCTGGGGATTTGTGTTAGTGACTCGTTGAAGGTGGCAGGACAGGTAGACAAGGCTGTTAAGAAGGCATATGGGATACTAGGCTTTATAAATAGGGGTATAGAGTACAAGTCAGGAAGTGCTGACTAACCTCTATAGGACTTTGGTGAGGCCTCAGCTGGAATACTGTGTTCAATTCTGGTCACCACACTACAGAAAGGATGTGAAGACATTGGAAAGGGTACAAAGAAGATTTACTAGGATGGTGCCAGGATTGAGGGACTTCAGCTATGAGGAGAGGCTAGATAGGCTAGGGTTATTCTCTCTGGAGCAGAGAAGATTGAGGGGAGACCTAATAGAGGTTTATAAGATCATGAGGGGTTTCGACAGGGCAAATAGAGAAAAACTATTTCCACTCGTGGGCGAATCTGTGACTCGTGGTCACAGATTTAAAATAGTTTCAAGGCGAAGTAGAGGGGAGCTGAGGAGAAATGTTTTCACTCAGCGAGTTGTTCGAATCTGGAATGCATTGCCTGAAAAGGTGGTGGAGGCTGATTCAATAACAACTTTTAAAAGGGAATTAGATCTTTATTTAGGGAGAACAGGTCTATTAGGCTATGGGGAGCGGGCAGGGCAGTGGGATTAAATCGCTCTTTTCAAAGAGCCGGCACAGACTAGATGGGCCGAATGGCCTCCTTTTGTGCCGTAAAATTCTATGATTCTATGAATCTATGTTCCCTTAGTTTACATCAAAGTGAGCCAATGAACATTACATTATAAACCATATTTTGGGGCAGGGTACAATGTGTATTGTAATATGCAGGTGCCTTTTCTACACTTTGGGGGAATTTGGTATATATTACACATATGTGAATAAACCTTTTTGGCATACATTATTAAGAGTAATATGGGCTCGCTTCACAAACAAGTACTATCCTAGTTTCTGTTTTGTGGGCCATTGGTTGATTCTTGCTGCGGTGGTGCAGAGTGTAACTTGGAAATGTGCGACCACCACAACCACAACTTACATTTATATACACATGGTCCCAGAGCTGCCTTTCAGTTCTTGCTCCCAAAACACTGGATTATCTGTAATATAATCTGAGAAGATAGGAGTATCATCCAGTACTCTATGAGATCAATGCACTGAGCACTGAGCAGATACAATGCTACAGACGCATGGTGTTGCCCAAACAGCAGGCAATTAACTCTGTGAGACTATTCGCATCAGTTCTAACAAAAAACTGCAGTGTATTTGGCCAAGTTCATTTCTGTATCTTGGATAATTTAAATGGATTAAAAAGTAGAATTTTAAATAGGTGGAATGTGTAACTGTTTTGATTGTAATCGCAAATCATTTATCAATTGTGGATGATCTGGGACTGGAACTCCATCAGAGCATAATCTGCCACCTCCTTTTTGCACCCTCTAGACCAGTGGTTCTCAACCTTTTTCAGTCATGTATCCCTTGTTAATTTTCAACATTATCGTGTACCCCCACCCAACTACATACACGCACACCACCCCACTCATTCCACTTCCATTTTATGACCAAGCTTTTCTTATATAACAAAATAACTGGAACACACAAACCGAGGGGAATAACAATTAAATATACAATTTGGAAGGCTATAAAACGCTAAATAAGAGAGCAAAATAAATCAATGTACCGCCACCTGTATCCCCTGGAAATAATTTTGTATCCCCTGGGGTACCAAATCAAACCCAGTAATACCAATCTATCCATGTGTCTTTGGAAACCATGGAGTTTGTAAAACATACACATACACACATATATATAGCACTTGTCTAAATATATGTCTATGTCTAAATTGTGAGTTTGCTGGCGTTCAAAATTTTATAACTATTTTATAATTATTAAAAACCAGTTTTGACAAAAAAATTGTGCTGTGATAATCATCACCAGTCATAATTATCAGATCACAAATTACATTTTTCACCCCACAATGCTGAATTAGACAGACTGTCCAAAAGCATTTCACATTAATCCCTGAGTGCTCAAAGACAGTGTAAATTTTCACATCAGTATAGGATCTAGTTGACCTACCAACAACAACAACAAAATTATATTTGTATAGCTCCTTTCACGCCAGGAGGACGTCCCGAAGCGCTGGTAAATATAAAAGTAAATATAAGTAAGGAAATTGCATTTTTATAGCCCTTTATTGTGCAAAGAATTCTCAAAGCCCCTGACAATTAATTGCTGTCAAATGTAAGTGATTTGTTTTGTAAGCAGTTTTCATGGAGGTTATTTGAGCCAGTTAGGTCCCACAAACAGCCAACAGATTAATGACCAATTTATCGAGAGTTGGGTTAGTCAGAGAAAAATATCACAGAATTTTTAAATCCACCTGAAGAACAGACAAACAGGAGCTTGGTTTAATTTCTCGTTCAAAGTACAGCATCTCTCAGCATTACAATACAATTTACATTGACACAGTTCCTTTCACTTCAGGCAATGTCTCAAAGCACTTCAAATGCAATAAAAGTTGACTCTGAGCCGAAGGCTTGGCTTGAATTGAGGCTTGAACACACAATCTCCAGACTCGTATATTAGAGTCTGCCAACTGAACTTGACATGGTGGTATGGTTTTAAATCCAGATCCCAATTAAGTGAAATGCTAACATATTCAATCATTTCACCAATCTGTGCCTCCCATTCCCACCCCCAGCTGTTTGATTATAAGATTATCAAGAGGTGAAAGTCATAAAGATGTGAGCACTTTACCATTTTGATACACAGAGAAAGGAAGAATAACATGATCTGAAAATACGTGAACTACAAGTGGATGAAATATGAAGGATTATTTTACTGACAGGACAATAGAAGGTTAAATAGAAGCTCCATTGCTGCTCTGTCAAAGTCACTTCATATTAGATCCTACATCCAAATATGATTTGATTCTTAAACTCAAGGAGGTAATCAGGCACCCACTCTGTTGTCACTTTGGTACTATAGAACTGGTATGATGGACAATAACATTGAAAGCGGTACTAACAATTCAGCACTGCTTAGTCTGCACTTTTCCCCACATGGACTTTATCTCTAGACTTGCAAAGAGACATGGCAACCCACCAAGTAAAAACATTCCGTACCTGTACAGAACGTGTTACATATGACATACGTTGTACAACATAATTTGATGCGGCCCTTAATCAAATCATCAAAATATTACAGAGCATTCCACAGGATTCACTTGTGAGTGTTGCAACTATATTTTATAGGTGAACAAAGCAGCCCATTTGCTCACAGCAATACCTAAAAAAACAGCCATGAAATTCGTAACCAATTTTGCCTAAAAGAATTGTTAGCCAGGACAACATGAGAAATCCCATTCTCTTTCTGAATAGTTCTATGGGATTTATAACATCCACCTGAAGCAGGGAAATAGTTCATTGGTTTAATATTTCATCCAACGAATGGCATATTTATCAATGCAGTGCTTCCCCCAACACTGCATTGAAGTATCAGCCTGGATTGTGAGATTGAAATACCAATGTAGGGTTTGGAATCTACAAACTTTCTGACTCAGAGGCAAAAGTGCTGCAACTAAACAGGTTGACTGCTGTGTTTGCCCATAAATTCATAGTCACTACACTACAATAATTCCTGTTAAGTACTCTGAGATATCTCATTGACATGATACGGCACTATGTTAAATCCTAATATTATATACATATATACACATATAAATAAATGTGATGTCCCTTAATTAAGGAATGTAATTGATATATTGGAGCTATGTGGTTGCTTATATGTGCTTAAATAAATATATAAATGTTAAACTCCTTGTGTTTTTTGGTTTATCCCAAACAAATAAGGATTTTATTAATCTTGGGATCCAATAACTGGAAACTTGTCCGCCTGTGAACTTTCATTGCTTTACCTGGTAATGTCTCAGACACAGACATTCTCCAATGGCAACACAAGCTGGATTAACAGTTTACGAGATAAATGCTTGATGAAAAATATATTCAAGTTTCAATAATACAAATAGAATATGCTATTCAAGAGTTAAAATTGCATGAATACAACTCAGCGAAGCTGATTTAAGATACCTGCATAAAATTCATTCAAGGTTTATTGAAAAGAGCAACAGTTACAAACTCAGTTGGTAAATGATTTATTGAAGTGAGTCAAATATAAAATCATTAAACATTTATTAAGCACTACTTGTATGTAGTCATGAGGTTTATTAAATAGATGTGAAATATGAACACTTGATAACTGAATTGGGATCAATATTGCATGAGCTATTGTTTTATCAATTATATCTCCAAGCGCAAGAGTGAGTCACGGCCGAGCTCCATATTGTTCCCTGCAATTTACTGAAATAAAATTACTTAATGGTACTGTATAAATAAGCATACCTCATAATTGGCTCAGCCCACAAGATTCAAACAACAAACAAAATTCCTGTTGAGCCTGACTTGAGTTAGCAAATCAATTAGATTTATCCTAGCCTGAGACCTAATTAATTTGATCATGGATGGGACGCACGTAGTGCATCATAACACTAACAGATTTTACCTTTTATTATTAGGTGAAGCCTGTTACAAAACAGTTATTACCATTTAAGACTTAAGTTTGCAAGCTTTCAAATAGCATTCAAATGGCCCGGTCTCTGTGGACCAGATACACAACAAACCTGGTGCCACACTATTATCCCTAACCTGCGTCATTGGGCTCCATTGTCTTCTTTAAGCTTATTAATGCATTTAAGCACGTACGTCAATTAATTATCTAGCAGGTTGACTGTTTGACTTTTACTCCGAGTGATCCAGTCATTTTCATCACGTCAAGCACACAACAGGCAGCTCAGCAGCAAAACCCCCTAAAACAGCCTCCAGCACACTCCAAATTTAAAAGGACAGCTAAAATTAAATTGGGGATCAAATATACAAAATAGCTCCTGGAACAAGAGGTTTGCATAAAACCACTCGAGTGTTTACACAATGGGACAGAATATTCAATAATTTATCTTTCATAATGCTTCAAGCTGTACAGTTATTGAATGCAGCAGACTGTTGAAGAGATCTGAAGAGTGCTTTTTAATAGGGTTAGCTCTGCTGTCACCATTCGTGCAGAAAAACAAATTACTTTGCTAATGTTTTTGTGACAACACAGTAAAAGTCGTTAACTTCAAATGATTGGAACATACATGCAAGATCCTGCTCATTTGAGTTCAAACTGGGCTGAACTGAACATCACATGATCCTTCTAACTCCTAACTAAAAGCAGCACTTCCATTTTGTGTGGTGCACATCATTGAATTAAAACTACCTATATGTACAGTTTGTATGTTACAGTTTTCCTTGCTTAAATATGCTTAAAGATTTTGCATGAGATCCTTTGAAAAATCTTTGAGTAAATTTAATCAAGGAAAACTTACTTAAATTGGTTGGGTAGCCCAGAACTGCACTGAATGCAAAACATGAGTTTTATTTACCTCAATGTTACCATGGCCACAAAAAAAGCTCTTTAGTGAGTAATCCAGTGTAATCCAGTGCAATTTGAAAGCAGGTGAGAAATAATTCAGAAATAATGAAAAATTAAGGTGCACAGTTTTAGTGTGGCTTTTTCTCACTGGAGATTGCATTTATAGCAAGATAAACAGTTCTAAAATAAACCTGCTGTGTTAAACTTAACTATATATTTTACAGATTCCCCGATGACTTATTGCAACCAGGCAAAATGTGATGCTAAAGAGGTCCATTTAGACCGAAAAGCCACAGATCTTAATATGATAAAAATCCTTACATTTGGTACAGCGGCTTTCACATTGGGAAATGGAGTGACTATGTGTTTTGTAGTAAAACTAATCCAAATGTATTGAGTTAGCCAAAGTCAGTGAGCCAGGGCAGCAGATGGAATGCTAAAAATGACCTCAGTTAAGGGGAAACTGTGCTGTGGTTTCCTTTCAAACTGCTACCCAGAGACGTGATAGGTGTCCCCTCCAATGCTTTATTTAAGAAGCCATTCTCCATGGGTGTGCTTAGCAGTGAATGTCAGCAGATACACAAACAAGGGAAGTGTTCAAGTCAAAGAATATCCTATTCTCATCCTGTTTCCACACTCCTTCATGGATATCAGGAATGGGAACTTTATTGATTTTTCTTCTCCCTAACCCAGGGGAAATTGAACAATTTTTGTTTGGTCAACTGAGTGTCTGACTCATATGGAAACCCAACAATACGAAACTAAGGAAACTTCCACATATGTATGCCACCTAAACATGGACATTTCCTTGATTCTGGAAAGAAATGTGCACTCTCTCCCTGGCAGGGCACACCTTGGTTAAATTAGCATTGAGCCTAATTAAAGTATTCTTGCTGAATACAGAAACTATTCTTGTATAAATAAAGCTAGAATAAAAAATAATTCTCTGAATGCTTTCTACTAATCAGAACAGAAATAAAGCCATTGTGTTTGATGCTTCCCAAGATTTCCTAACAGCAGCAGAAACCCAGCCACACAGTGTCATAATAATAATAATCCTTGTATTTGATATAATGCTTTTCACGTCTTCTAGACATCTTAAAGCGCTTCACAGAATGTACTGTAAAATGAGTTGACTGTACATTTGTAGGCAAAATAAATGTGGCAGCCAATTGCGCACAGCAGTGTCCCACAAACAGTTGTAGATTAAAATGACCAATTTTTATCATTGTATTTTTTAGGAGGGATTATTATTAGGCATGTGGAGAAAGGAAACTTGCCCAAGGTTTTGCCCTGAACTTGATGTGGGCCTTGTAACTCCACAATAACTACAGATACACCAAACAAAATCTTTACTAAAAGATGTTTGATGTTCATTTATTTTCAGATTAAATGGGCTTTACAACTTTACTGTGAGAAACCTCAACTCTCTGACATGTTCTCAATCAATGATATGCTAAACTTGGTCCTTACATAATGTAATGGCATGAGCAGATCAAGGGTCAAACCTCTTGCTGAGTAACCATTGCTTCCTGCCAACATTGGTCCATTCATATTGACTTTTTTTGGATCTAATATGGGCGCATTCAGTGTTACACAGGGATTATAGCCATTATTTAGTGCCAAAAACTAATTAAGACTTTTCTTGGTCTCATTCATAAGCGAGATTGAACCATTTCTCATTTTTTATTGAGCTAACTAAGCTTTTCATTTCTAGCATTTCCTGTGCTGCTCTGTGGATGAAATTATGATCCAGCATCACATAACATAATATAGAGACCACTATTCTTTTGTTTCTGATCTGTAAACAAAGAAATACAAAACATCAAGTCTAACAAACTAACATACCAACAACATACCGAACATTTACATTATTAAAATATTAATGCTCACAGTGAATGGGAGGCTTGGCAATGTTTGTTGCGGTCTGTTGACCTTATCTGTGCCTTATTTCAACGCACCCTTGTTTCATTTATTCCACCCTGGGCCAGCTTCATTACAAATGACACTCACAGTTCAAATGCTAACCCATTGTACAGTAATATGAGATGTTACACTAACGTCCCTTTCTGTCTCGTCAAGTGGATGATAAAGATCTAATGCCACTATTTGTAAAGAGAAGGCAATTTCTCCCTGTGTCCTGGCCAACAATCCCTGGTGGAAAATGGATATGTGGATATTACTGGGGATAGAATTTGGCTTATTTGTAATTCTCCACCCCCAGCATCCTGAGGTAGAAAGCCTGCTGATACTGAATGTCTTGGATCACCCAAGAACAACAACAACAACAACAATTTACATTTATATAGCGCCTTTCACGTCGGGAGGACGTCTCAAGGCGCTAAACAAGAGGCGTGTGACCCGAGCTGGGAGGGGAGTGTTTGGGAAGGGGTGAAACACGAAGGGGAGGTAAAAGAGTTCGGGGTGGAACAAAAGGCACGATCGAAGAGGAAAGTCTTCAAATCGGCCTTGAAAGAGGAAAGGGAAGAGGTGAAACTGAGGGATTGAGGGATGGCATTCCATAAGGTGGGAGCGGAGAAACTGAAGGCCCGGCCTCCGATGGTGGGGCGGTTCGGGCGGGGGGCTTGGAGCAGGCCAAGTCCTGTTGAACGGAGGGCCCGGGTGGGCGTGTAGGGGGAGAGTAGATCGGCTAGGTAGGATGGGGCAAGGCCGTGTAAGGCCTTGTAGGTGAGGACGAGGATCTTAAATTTGATCCTCTGGACTGACTCTTGGACGTAACCAACATCAGACAACACCCTCCGGAAAGTCACATAGAAAATGAGGAAGAGCCAAGGAATAACTTTGAAACATTTTACACGCTGTATGTACTAATAGCGTGCTCTGGAGGTTGTCTGCTCCCACCTCTCAGAAGGCTCCGGCCTGATCTACGTCCCACACCCGGCCTACCCTGCCATCGGCAGTCAGGCTGTCAGCCTCTCTGCCCCCACCCTTTGAACTCCAACTCACATTCCATTTGCGAAGCTCCCTCCCTTGCCTCCTTCAAAGCACATCTCAAGACCCTCCTCTGTGACTGTGTCTTTGGTTACCCTTCTCCTCCCATGGCTTTTTTCTGAGGTCTAATAATGCAGCAATCCCTCTAAATGGGATGTCGAAAGTTACAATCACAATCTTGAGGTCAAAAGAACAACTTAGTTTCAAGAGATCAACATTAACATTGACCTCTTAAGTCAGGTTAGACGTTAGACCCCATATGGTTTATGATGTCTTTATCATAAATCCCAGCAGAACATTAAAGCCTTTAACAGACTTAAAAACTTATGTGTCATTGATTCAGTCTTATTGTGGTGGGTTTTATTTAAATGTCAAATCAAGATAGACATTATAGTTATCTATAGTGAGGACAAAAAGTCCTCTAATACCAAAACTGCTAAAAAAAAAATAGCTGTGACCCATCAATGTGATATTGTATAAATCAATTTTATTGGCATTCGCTTTTTAAAACTAGATGGAAAAAATACGAAATAGAACTCTATGTTATCTATCAACAGGGCAAGAGAAGTAACTATTAGATCTCACCGACTCAGGAAAATCTGAATGCAAACCATCCATTCAATTCAACAGACATTTAAACACCTTCAGGTAAAACTCTCAACCACTGCTTCTTGATTTATCTTCTCCAATAGCAATATCAGATTCCAGTAACTTTGATTTGCTCTCCTTTTCCTATTCTTTCCATTTCTGTTCATGTCCTGCACTGTGAGATTTCACCTAGGTTTTTTACTACATAAAATCGATTCAACTATTTCACATCAGTGAATAGGTTACTAGAACCCTATGCTCCAATCTGAATGTCTGAAAATAAATACTAAAATATAGTTAAAAGGTAATGTTCATTGTCTCAGAACAGGTTGATTTCAAGATCCTCACTTTTTTATTCAAATCCCTCCACTCTTCTGCACCCCACTATCTCTCTGACTTCCTCTCTCCTCACAACAGCACCCATTGCCTTCGATCCACCGGGTCTGGCTTCCTCCTTGTCCCCTGAATCCTCAGCTCCACCATCACTGGCCGTGCCTTCAACCACTTTGCCCCCAAGGCTCTGGAACTCCCTTTCTCACTCCCTTTGCCTTGTCCCCTCTCTTCCTATTTTCAGGTATATTTTCAAAGAACTTTCTTTTCGACCGTACTTTCGGCCACTGTTTCCTCCTCTCTCTGACCTGGGATCCGTTATTGGGAATTGCTCTGAAACGCCATCCGGAGTGGAGGGCACTATATAAATCCAAGTTGTTGTTGTTGTAGTTATTGGAGTAGAAGTGCTCACCATTTTCTCCAGCTACCTATCTGCTGCATTAAATTCTGTTCCAATGTTGCGTGGAGTCCTGTAAATCAGTGGTTAGAGCAGTCGCCTTAAAGTGAGAAACCTGGACTTGATTCTCAGCAGGGTGAAACCTTGGGCAAATTTTCTTACTCCACACACCTGATAATAATCCCTCAAAAACACAGAATAATAAAATTTGTCATTTCAATCCATAACTGTTTGTGGGACACTGCTGTGCGCAATTGACTCCTGTGTTTTGCCTACATATATACAGTCAATTCACTTACAGTTTATTCTGTGAAGCGTTTTGAGACATCTAGAAGATGTGAAAAGCACTATATCAAATGCAAGGATTATTACTAATATTAAACAAGGCTATTGTTAAGAACAATGCATCAGGAATCACAAAGATAACAGAATAGGGGGACAATGATTAGCACAATGTGGTAGATTGAATCCTGCTGGAATCATAACATATTACAGTACAGAAATAAGCCATTCAGCCAATCATGCCCGTGCCAGCTTGAATTGCAGTCAATTCGTATTTTGCAACATTGACCTATAATCTGTGTGTTTCTGTATCTACTCTGGGGATTTGCCAATTAAGCTAGATAGTGGGTTCGTTGTTATATTAATAAAGATATTGCATCATGTAGCTTTAAACTAAATGTTGTACATTCAGAATGCCTTACACTCATCAGTGCTCAAACTCAAGGATGTTTACACTGTTCCAGGTAATCCTCCTTTGAGATAATCCTGGCTTGTTTATCAGAGGTTTATTAATGCTCAATCCTTTATCTGCCAAAGCAGATCTGGAAGCATCATTTCAATGCATTCAGGGAAAAGTCACAGGCTTGTAAATCATTCACTAATCGAGTAATGTTTTAATATTCAACAAGTAACAGGCACCTGCTGTTGCCAACAAAAGCTCGATAAGCCTAAAGTAATCCTTTTAGCAGCTTTTATAAACACCGAGTAATTTGCAACAACAGCATTATAAGCATGGTTGTATATTTACACAAATAGAATGATTCTGGCAAATTATAGAAAATTACTGTCAAATTCACCATTATCTCCAGCCAGTGTGGGTCAGTTGACAGAAGTGAATTGTTAAATTTATTAAACATTTCTTTAACATGAATATAACAAGTTGGTGGGGTGTCAGCTAGCCAGTGTTCAAGTTCCACAGGGTTCCACAGAAAATAAAATCAGATAATCCCTTGAAACAAGCCATGTGCTCAAGAAGAACTTGAGCAATTGAACTATCTTCACTCAGAGGGTAGTGAATTTATGGAATTCGCTGCCCCAGAAGGCTGTAGATGCTCAGTCCTTGAATATTTTCAAGGCTGAGACTGATAGATTTTTAAAAAATAGAGCGATTAGGGGATATGGGGATAGGGCAGGTAATTAGAGTTAGATCAGAAGATCAGCCATGATCTTATCAAATGGCAGGGCAGGCTTGAGGGGCCGAATGACCTACTCCTGCTCCTAATTCTTATGTTCTTAACTCTCATCCTAAACCAAATGGTCTTGTGATGTCCCTTCAGGCCCAAGTCACCATTACAGCTCATGTATTGTTGACAATGTTTTCAACTACTGTATCTTCAATGCTATCTATTCATTGTACAGCATTGCTTTGTGCAAGCTGGCTGCTGCTTTCGCTTAACAAATACGCAGTTACTATAGATTTCATCGTGTAAAGTATCTTTGACCACTTCCCGGTGTGGAAGGTGCTATACCAAATTTGAGGATTATTATTTCATCAGGCTAATATTGTTGGCCTTCCAAGGGCTTGGTTTAGAAATATACTGTATGGATCAGAACTGCATTTGAAAATTTTGTATGCACAAGGATTTGCAAATAACATGTTAAATGTTAACAGAATAGTCTTAAGGCTAGGACAAGCTTCAGGTGCCACGGTTAGTACATTTGATATTGCCTTCGACATGTCTCAATACACAGGATACATTTTGCGGGTAAAATGTAGTTCTCAATGGTGCCTTTGCACTGCCTGAACTGAGCAATGTCCCAACAAACAGCACATACAACTTAATAAACATTGCATATATGAGGGCTAAGGGAATAAGAGATTTAGATGCAGGCAATAGGAGGTGTGGGGACTTGTGGTATTTGTATAAACACCAGCACATACAAGTTGGGCTGAATCTTTCTGTGCTATTTCACTCTATGTACGGTACTATGTTAAACTGCAATGGTGCATCAGCAGCTAATGATAATAATCCTAGCATTTGATATAGTACCTTTCACATCAGAAGGACGTCTCAAAATGTTTTGCAGAATTTACCATAAAGTGTAGTGATTGTGTAGTATGTAGGCTAAAATTACGCTGCAGTGCGTATTTCAGAGAGGTACAAAAGACCACAGGAGCCTGCAGCATAATCAGGAAGTAAAATTGAACCAGTCTTTTCTTTCCCTCTATACACCCTTTAATAACAGGATTAGAGAAAGCTCTGGTGGCATAAATTTTAAGGTATGACTGTCACTTTATGAATTTTGTATGTTGTTTCCAATGTTGTGTTCCAGGAGTGTGTTGCATGACCGGAAGAAAAAGATATGCATAATTACATGTTGCTGGAGTAAAGTGGCACATTAGATTAACCTAACCTAACCTTTCTTCAATAGACTATTAACAGACTGTGGATCTTTTGTTGTGTCACAATGCCAATAAAATTGTTGTGTTAATTAAAGGGAGCCAGTGCCATACAAAGGGCAAAGAGTGTGAACAAAAATAGAAGTCACTGGGAACACCCAGCAGGTTTCCGATTTTTGTAGTATTTTGCGCAAAAAGTACAGTCAGGTTAGGTCACTTTTTGGGGGGTTTGCTGCAGTTTGAAATTAACAAAAAAATTCTAATGTTTTTAAAAAAATTCTGAATCTTTATGAACCAAAGAAAGAAAAAAGAGACTAAAAGTACATATTGTATTTCTACATATTTTTACAGTGAAACCCTGAATAAAATACGCATATTAATTATGGATCTGTGCATCCTGTCTTTAAAATGTTTTATATGTGTGCCTGTTTTTGTGGCTGCAACAGACTACCAATAATGGAAACAACCAATAGAGGGGGCTTTCTGATACTGGTATGGTAAGATACTTCTAGAGAGTTTGCTGAGATATTGAAGCCAATCAGCCATTGGGAATATATGCTCAGTATAATATGGGAAGAACATAAAACTGTTAACAGAAAAATGAACCCCAGAACTCAAAAGCTTTACACATTTCTTTTTTTTTGCATTTGTCCATTTCATTCAGTTTCTATTATTACACAATTTAATTTTGTTTTACAATTTACATTTTTAAAATATATCAATCGCATCATGAAGATGTTAAAAAGAGTTTGACTATGCTGGATATAAATCCATGGTTATCAAATTTCCTAAATACAGTATAATGCAGCCTAGTTATAATAAGTCCCAATGTAGGGCTTGAACTCACAAACTTCTGACTCAGAGATAAGAGTACTATGAATTGCAGTACTGGCTGCTCATCAAGTCATCACATTTAAGATACTAACGTCAAGTATCACTGTGTGCACATTGGAGTATTCTGATGAAAATCACTCCCGCCTTTCTCTTTCAAATCAACTCCATTTTCAACAATTTCTCCTTTTTATATTTCCTGCATTTGATATTTATTTTTATATCTTCTGTATCCATTTATATACAATTTTTCCACTGTATAATGGGATTTCCTGATATGAAAGGTACTATATAAATGTAAATTTGTATTGTGTGCTTTGTTGTGGTGAAGAAATATGAGGATATAATGCTTTCATAGTTGAATATGTCTATATTTTATCATTCCTAACAGAAAGATATATTGTCAGATGTTAAGTGATATTTATACTTGCAAGTTCTGTTGTTTCCTGTAATGGAAATGCCATTTAGCAACTAGGAGCAACTCTCCTGTGGCTCAATGTATAATACAGCTTTATTGACTCCATTGAAGCTTGCGTTTTTGGAGTATTACTTTATGTGTAGGCCTTTCCAATGAGGCATAAGTCATGGTGTCCTGTGTCTCAGTGGTTAGAGCACTAGCCTAACAAGTGAGAGATGTGGGTTCAATTCCTGGCAGGTCAGGGCGAAACCCTGGGCAAGTTTCCTTACACCAAATGCCTAATAATAATCCCTCCATATAAAAAAAATTGTTTATTTCAATCCATGACTGTTTGTGGGATGCTGCTGTGTGCAAAGTGGCTGCCGTGTTTTGTCCACATATATGCAGTCAATTCACTTTACAGTATATTCTGTGCAGCGCTTTGAGATGTCTAGAAGACGTGAATATCAAATGCAAGGATTATCATTATTATTATTATGTGCTCAGCTGCTCTTCAGGAGAATAAAAGCAGCAAAACGCAGCATAAATTAGGAGAACATGAATCCACTCCCACCCCTCTCTCTCTCACAGAATACATTGTAACATACATATTTTTGGGGCAAAACCAGGTAAAAAAAACTTCTTCCCATGTCAGTCTGATATTAGTTCTTTCAACATTTATGCTCTAAAGGCACTCTAAAAATGTAGTTTTGCTGTTGATTTTGTTGTTGCTCCAGTATTTTGACCTCTGGAACAAATCAACAGGGAGAATGGTTGAGGCCTGAGTTTCTTCATTTAAGAAACAGTTTGCTATTGTAATGGAAGAATGTCAAAGTGGTAGTTATTCCAAAGAGATGAGATCAAATAAGAGATACAACTTTCTTCATCTGAAACTCTGTTGTGATCTTAAGATATCTTGTTGTTTAATCCCAGTATCCAGAAAATAACTCATTCTGATGCTATCAAAAGATAAACAATCAAGCGTTGATTTAATCAGGCCAAGTTCTGAAGTGAACAACGGCCTAAAAGTTCAGGTCTGTCAAAATCGTGGAAGGTTAAGTGTTTTTTAACTTCATATGTTTTTACTTACCGCACAGGATTATATCAGCAACGCAATAACATTGAGTGTTGCTGAAGTCATCCAAGTAAAAACATTATGACACGCAAGAGTGCATGCAGCTCCATTGGAGGAAAAGGTCAGGATTGTAGGAGGCCTGGGGAGAATCCATTGGAGTTAAAGTCACTATCATGGGAACAAACTATTTAGTACTATCCAAAGCCTGGAGCACAAATTGGAAGAGATAACATCTGGAATGCAATGTTTGGGCCTAGAATATTTCTGAACAAAAACTATTGGTGGAATTACTAAGGAGCAGAATTCCAGAAGCAGATCACATTGAACTGATGTTCCCACGGGTCAGCATGGCATACAACCACTTACCAGAATGAGGTAGCAGAAAGAATATGTGAAATTTGTGATTACTTATCAAGGAACCCTACAACAAAATACTGGAAATTAAACCTGATTTAAATCTGAACACAATGGCCTACTAGGCTTCTATGGAGTCTGGAAGGCCAATAGTAACTTTGCAGGCCAGTGAAGAATCAAACTTCACTTTATTGATTATTCTGAATACAGCCAATTTGGGCTATTTCTTTGCCATATAGGTCTTGGCAAAACTTGCTGGGCTGCCAAGGTCAGTGAATTCACTTGCTACTGGAGAAACTGAGGTTTAACATTCTTCCTGGTCTCAACCTGGAAAACCATTTTACCTTGAAATGTAAGGCTTTATTTGTTGTCACTGTTTTATACATGTGTATTACCAAACATCTTCTGGCAAACTGTATTCAACTTTGTTGCAATTACAGTTCAGCTGACTTGAATCGTTCCACAAAATTCTTTGCTACTTTACTTTTCTGATCAACTTTCAAATTATCTATCACTTGCAAAGTTCCGGACTAATCTATTTTCAACATGGTTCCTTTAAGATCAAACCTTTCAGTCGCATTTACCTACCCTTTCCCAATACCCCCGTAGTTGACTGCTTTTAGATATTTATCTAGTTCCTTTTTGAAAGCTAATATATATTCTGTCTCAGCTATTCATCCCAGCATGTCATTTCAAAGTCTAATTGGTTGTGAAATAATTCTCCTAATCTCCCAATTTTGCTTTTTGACCAACTCTCTTAAACTGTTGCTCTCTAATCACTCAACAGCCAGTAAAAATAATTTATCCCTATTGACTCTATCAAACCCCAAATCAAATCAAATCACCCCTCAACCTCACTTGTTCCAATGGAAAAATTCCCAATTCCTCCAGTTTTCTTATAAGCCAAACCATCTAATATAACAACAACAACAACAACAATTCACATTTATATAGCGCCTTTCACGTCGGGAGGACGTCCCAAGGCGCTAAACAAGAGGCGTGTGACCCGAGCTGGGAGGGGAGTGTTTGGGAAGGGGTGAAACACGAAGGGGAGGTAAAAGAGTTCGGGGTGGAACAAAAGGCACGATCGAAGAGGAAAGTCTTCAAATCGGCCTTGAAAGAGGAAAGGGAAGAGGCGAAACAGAGGGATTGAGGGATGGCATTCCATAAGGTGGGAGCGGAGAAACTGAAGACCCGGCCTCCGATGGTGGGGCGGTTCGGGCGGGGGGCTTGGAGCAGGCCAAGTCCTGTTGAACGGAGGGTGCGGGTGGGCGTGTAGGGGGAGAGTAGATCGGCTAGGTAGGATGGGGCAAGGCCGTGTAAGGCCTTGTAGGTGAGGACGAGGATCTTAAATTCGATCCTCTGGAGGATGGGGAGCCAGTGGAGACGGGCGAGGGTGGGGGTTATGTGGTCACGGAGGCGGGTGCGGGATAGTACATGGGCTGCAGAGTTTTGGATGGCCTGCAGCCTATGAATGGAGGAAGTGGGGAGGCCGACTAGGAGAGAGTTTCCGTAATCCAGCCGTGAGGTGATGTATGCGTGCACGAGTGTTTCGGCAGCGCTGGGGGTAAGATAGTTGCGGAGCCTGGCAATGTTGCGCAGATGGAAATAGGCGGTGCCGGTCAAGGCGCGGATGTGGGGGAGGAAGGAAAGTTTTTGATCGAACATGATGCCGAGGTTCCTGATTGGCTTTGTGAGGTGGAGAGTGCAGCCTTGGATGTTGAGGCTGGCAGCGCCCAATGTGCGGAGGCGCTGGCTTGAGCCAATCAGGAGGGCCTCGGTCTTACTCACGTTCAATTGCAAAAACGTTGTCCCTCGTCCACGATTCGATGTCGGACAGACATGCTGTCAGAACATCGATCGTCTGGGGGTTGAGGGATGAGGCAGAAAGGTATAACTGGGTGTCATCCGCATACATGTGGAAATTTACCCCATGTCTGCGGATGACGTCGCCCAGGGGGAGCGTGTAAAGGGTGAAAAGAAGGGGACCGAGGACAGAGCCCTGAGGGACGCCGTGGGAAACTGTGCGGGGGTTTGATGAAAAGTCATTGGAAGAAACAAAATGTAAACGATGGGTCAAATAAGAGTGGAACCAGTCAAGGACTGTGCCTTGAAGGTTGAGGTGGGAGGAAAGACGTTGAAGGAGGATGGTGTGATGGACTGTGTCGAACGCAGCAGACAGGTCAAGGAGGACGAGGAGGCAGAGGGAGCCCTGGTCACAGGCGGTTAGGATGTCATTTGTAACCTTAACCAGGGCAGTTTCTGTGCTGTGGATAGGGCGGAAACCTGATTGGAGGGGTTCAAAAAGTGAATGAGTTGAAAGGAAAGAGCGTAGCTGGGAGGCAACCACTCTTTCAAGGACCTTGGATAGAAACGGGAGGTTGGAGATGGGTCGATAACTTGATGGTTGCGACGCATCAAGGGAGGGTTTCTTCAGGATAGGGGTGATGGTGGCTGTTTTAAGGGAGGTCGGGACGGTTCCTGAGGAGAGGGAAAGGTTAATGGTGTCAGAAATGAGATATAAACCCCAATATCATGGTTGTGTACAAATTAGCCAGTACGTTTGCTTACAAATAGTCACTAAACTTTATTACAGTAAAAGCTTGTTTATCTATGGTCCGATCAACCGTAACTTCCGTATAACTGGTACCTCAAAAAAAAGGTCCCCATTCAATTAACCGGATCTTATCCAGCACAATCGCAGTGGCACATCGTGGGTTTATACGCTATTTTGGTGGGGCAGGGTGGGAGAAGGAGAGGCAGGGGGAGAGAGGGAAAGGGGTGGAGGGTGGGGAAGAGTGGAAAGAGGTTGCATTTGGAGCCATTGAGATGCAAGACTGACTGAGTGTGTGTGAAAGAGAGAGGGAATGAGGGAGAGAAAGATAGAAAAAAAAGGGGGGAAAAGTGACATGGCCCCTTTAAGAAGGAAAAAACTCTTCCGTCCGCCATTGTAGAAGTTTGCTTTGTGATTGTGTGCTGTGTTTATAGACTGTAAACAATATTTATTGGTTTATTGGTAAGTATCCATACAATATTCTGTTATTATTTAGTCTATTATTAATATGGTATGTTTAAAAGAAAGTTGATTTTTTTGTGTTGGGTATTCGGCAGCTGGCCACCCAAATATCCAGCACACGGTTTAACTGGCATTGACCAGGTCCTGAGGGCTTTTACTGTACTTTACTGTACTTTATTAATTTAAGAAATTGCTTGAGCACTTTCATATCAATAATACTGTAAATTGTTTTACTTGATTTGCAGATCGACCTATTTTCTTCAAATATTAAATATTCCATATCTACACTGCTGTACTGTTATACTGTTATACGTGACTTTTCTTTTAGGTTAGTAGGTGTTTACATCTCTAACCTTTTTTTAATTTAAAATGAAAGCAATATCTACTTTTCTTTGATTGACAACAGATAATTCACTAGCTTCACAATGCAGGGACAGAATTCTATCTTACATCTGAGCAATGCTTAATATTATTTTAACTTCAACTTATCTTGTGCGCTATATCAATGAGTAAGATGCAAGGACACTTATCCACATGAGTCAGCCATTAGAAATACACTCATTCTATATCTGGCATTATCTGGAAAGTGCACACCGTAAATATCCTGCAGAATTTAGCTTCTGATGCGATAAATGTTCTGGGACTCAACTCAACTTGGTGCACATGAGCACATACAATTGAATAAGTTATGCAAATCCCTTCTTATAGGGATTTGTTGAATTGCATTTTGGTTCATGTACATTGGCAGAACTATATAGGACACACATTTGTAAATGTTGGTGGAATGAAGCAGTTTTAAACTTGAATTTATTGCTGGCAGACTTTCACACTGCGGGATTCAGTTGAAGTACCTCAGAACAATGAACACACACAGAGCTCTGTGTTAAAGCACTGCTCCCTAGATACAGTTGTGGTATTCAGTGTTTAAATCTCACTGAAGTCTTGATATCAGAGTGCAGTGAACAGAGAACAGAGAACAGGGTATTTCTGCCCAGGGCAGGTTGGATGAGTTTGAAAGTATCTTCCTCTCATGGGTTATTTTTGTTTTCTCCAGTTACCTCAAAATTGGCAATGGTGACAGCTTGAAATAAATTTGTTTTGGGCACCTTTTCAGCCATAGACGTGTGGCACGCGAATAAGAAAAACAGAATAAAATGAAGTTACAAGCTTTCATTTGAAGGCAATATACTTTTTCTAAAAGACTAAATAATAATACTTGCAATTAATATAATGATTATAGTGTCTTACATCTCACAACGTAATTAATTGCTGTCAAGTGTAATTACTGTGTATTTGTCAGCAAATGCTGTAGCCAATTTAGCACAGCACTACATCTTGAAGTAAATGATCAAGTTACCTTAAGTATTATTGGCCAGGACATCAGGAAAAGCTCCCTTGAAGAAGGAATGGGATCTGTAACATCCATCTGAACAGACACATGGATATCAGTTTTGCATCTATTAGAGCAGCACCTCTAATAGAGCAGTTCTCTCACCACTGCACTGGAGAGTCAGTCAAATCAGTCCTGAGTTGCCCCAGTGACTCGCCTGCCCTTCAATTTCCTGCTGGTGAGCCAGGCTGGCTGTGTTGTCATCAGCAGTCCACCCAGCTCAGGAATTGGATAACCAATACATCCACATTCTATTGTGTTATCTTGGAGCAGGACTTTCAGGTGGAACAGGACTAATGATAAGCACAGGACTTTCAGTGAGACTCAAAAGACAATGTACAATCTACTGCATCACAGACTTCATCATATACAGGAGAGAGATTGCTGAACCCCAAAGCAAATCGTAAGGAAACCTGAAGAATATTGATCCTTTCCCAAATCCTGATTATATAAACTTCAGATCAAGCGCAGTACACTTCATTTTCCCTTCAACAGCACAGAAATCATTGGAGTAAATGTTACACTGATCACTAAAACCAGGAATCTTTCAGACTTATTTCTTACATTGTAACTTTGTTTTCAAAAAAAGCAGTTAATAAACAGAGCAATTAACAGCATGGCCATAAAAGATAACTGTGCTTCATAAGGTTAGTCTGATTTGTGGAGTCCTGTAGCTCATTGGTTACAGCACTCGTCTTACAAGCGAGAAACCTGGGTTCAATTTAAGGCAGGGTGAAACTTTGGGCAGGTTTCCTTACTCTAACTAGGTTTTCTTACTCTGAAAGTAAGGAAGTATTGCTGCAATTGTATAGGGCCTTTGTGAGACCCCGCCTGACATATTTTGTGCAGTTTTGACCTCCTTATTTAAGAAAGGACATATTTGCTTTAGAGGGGTTGCAGTGTAGATTCACGAGGTTGGTTCCTGTGATGAGGGGTTAACCTATGAGGATAGTTTGAGTAAACTAGGCCTATATTCTCCAGAATATAGAAGAATTAGATGTGATCTTAATAGGGTCCAGCAATATATCAATATATCAGTTATATCAATATAATTTTTCATATCGATATGCCGATATCGGAATTTAAAATATATAGATATATCAAAAGTTCGATATGAAAAAATATATCGGTATATCGTAAATATCGGTAAATCGTTTCCGGCGATATATCGTTATTATCGGTATAATGCGATCTTTTCCAGTTTACCTTGTCGCCGGCATTGCAACCTCCTGGGCCGAGAGCACGGAATGCACGCGCCTCTCCGAATGTGCACGCACCTCTCCGAATGTGCACGCACCCCCGAATGCGCGCGCATGCGCAGTATAAAAAGCCCCGGAAATATCAATACATTGGTATATATTGATATGAGCCCACCGATATATCGATATCGGAAAATTTCCATATCGACGAACCCTAGATCTTAAAGAAACTTTCAGTGAGACCTATAAGATTCTTAAGAAGATGACAGAATCAACTTTTTTGAACAGAATTGAGGAAACATTTTTTCACTCAGGTGGGAGTGAACTTATGGAATTCTCTACGCCAGAAGGCTGTCGATGTTCAGTCCTTGAATATATTCAAGATTGATAGATTCCTAAAGGATAGAGGGATTAAGGGATATGGGGATAGGGTGGATAAATGAAGTTAGATTAGAAGATCAGCCATGATCTTATTAAATGGCAGGATAGACTTGAGGGGCCAAATGGCCTACTCCTGCTGCTATTTCTTATGTTCTTATGTTCTCTAAATGGCTGATAATAATCTTTTAACAAAAAATAAATAAATTGGTCATTTAAATCCATAACTCTTTGTGGGATACAACCGTGCACAATAGCTGTCGTGTTTCACTGAAAAATATAGTCTATTTACTTTCCGGTATATTCTGTGAAGCGCTTTGAGACGGCTAGAAGATATGAAAGGTGCTACTGTATATCAAATGCAAGGATTCTTCTTATTATTATTATTACTATTATTATTATAATTGTATGCCCTCCCTTCTGTGTGCCTTTATCATCTATTCTTCATTTTAAATCAATATTTATTTTTCCAATGAGAACAAGTTCAGCTCTGCAGCCCTTAACATAGCATTGCATTGATCTGCAAGTCCTGCGCTTAACAGATGCCAATGTCCAACTAGTTACTGTTGTCGTTAAGGAGAATGTGGGATCGGGTTCCTTGGAGCTGAGCTGACTCCTGGCTGATGTGTTTGGGAATGGAATGTCAGAAACAAATCAACTTTCCGTTGCTAGACAAGCAGTGAGAAGCTTGCCAGGCAGGCTCTCAATAGCAAGCTGCACAGTGTTAGCTGGTTAAACTCGAGTAGTACCCCAATGAAACTCTGGGTCTCAAAGCTTTGGCTCTTGCCAACCTGCATGCAATACTCTCTGGATTTACGTAAGCAAAAAAAACAACTTGCATTTATATAGTGTCACTTCATGCAGAATAGGGTCTCTGAGCACTTTGCAGTGGCAAATTGGACAAATAGACAGGAGATGGGGGAGGTGATCACAGTCGAGGTCAAAACTTTTGATTTTAAGGTAGGATTTTAAGGAAAAGAAAAATCAGAGGGATTAAGGCAGACAATTATAGAGATTAGGGCTGTAATGTTTGAAGCTATTGCCGCTGATGGTGGCGCACAGGAGTCAAGGACTTTGGGATCTGGAACTTTTACGATCTAAGCTGATACTCCATTACTGTGCTGGGGATGTGCTGCAATGTAGGAGGTGTTGTCCTTCAGAAGAAACATTAATTGGAGGCCCTGTCTGCCTGTTCAGGTGGACATTAAAGATCCCATGGCACTATTCAAAAAGTGAAGGGAGTTCCTGACATTGTTCTGGCCAACAATCCCCCAAATAAAACAGGTCACTCACTCCCTGGATATTTGTTGGACATTGCTGTACACATAGGCTGTTGCATTTGTCCATAAAGCAGTCACTCCACTTTGGAATATATCATTTGAAGCACTGTGGGATGTTCTCCACATGTGAAAGGTGCTATACCAAATACAGTACAAGAATTACTATTAGTTTTATCTTGAAGTTTATCCTTTTGGGGATGAGGAGCCAATGGAGCTTGATGAGGACTGAGTTTGATGGGGGTGTGGATGCATGTGGCGGAGTTTTGAATTTGATGAACCTTGTGGATGGTGGAACTGGGGAAACTAATGAGGAGTAGATTTGTGAAATCAAGATGGGAAGTGACAAAAGGAGGGATTCACTCAGGTAGAGAGTCTGTGTTCCAGACACTGGTAACATTTCCACATGTAGTTGGCATATGTATGTGGAGCTTTAATACTGGTTTGGATACCCTTAAGCATGTTGATGTTTTCCACACGTGTCAGATACCTGGCTGGCCAAAGAAAAGTCCTGCAATCACCATTATAAAAGAACTCCATAGGTTGATTATCCCAATGCACTTATATATAACATAAATCTTTGTGCATAATATTTCCCACAAGTTACACTATCATATTCTTATGTTCCAAACACATTGTCCCTATTTATGTTGCCTCAATCGTATAAGCCTGAAATGAATCCAAGCATCTACCGGTTGGCTAAGTAAGGCAGTTCTTAAGCTCCTATCTGTAAGTTTTCCATTGTTAGATCTCATGGCTTTCTCAGAAACTGCTACGTTTCAAAGACTGATGTTTGGAATTGCTCCAAATGACACAATAAAACTAGAAATAATTTCCTGTGCAGTATTATTATGGGATTCTCTGGCAGCAGAATTTTTAAATGATTTTTAATTACTGCAATCTAGTGGCTTGAGGTAAAGCCAGTAATATTGAAGTTTAGGCGTTGGGGCTAGCAGTGTGAGTTAGAAGCTCCTTAAAGCAAAAGTGTATTACAAAAACCTGTCGAACTGTGCCATCGTGAGATAAAAACTACGATATTGCCAAACCCATTCTGTTTCTTAGAAAGGAACAATACAGAAAATAAAGTTCAAATTAATCCTTAAACCTGTCTTTCCCATTGACTGTTGCTAAAACATTCCTTAATTATCTCTGGCATTAGTTTAAGAATAGAAAACAGTTAAGAGTACTGCAATTTCCTCTTCCCGCATAATTCTAATAGGAGAAATAAAATAACATTAAATGTTTGCGTAATAGCTCATACTACACAATGGCTCATACCTACACACTACCTCATACCTATATACTGGTTCATAATTATATAGGCACCAAATTTAAAACTGGAAACCAACTATGATATCTTGTTTGACGTTATCATTTCAGTATTTGCAGTTTACATAGATTTACGCAGATCTATTGCAATCTGACAAGATGGTGATGGTGATTTTCTTTAGGGATGTTTGGGTTTAAATGAAAATGTTACTGTATAACAGAAAAGAGTGATTGGTCAAGATTGATATACTGATGTACAAAATACATTTGCTTGAAATAATATTGACATCACAAATGTAAATGAGATTGTGCTTCTTGGTTACATTTTCATGGATAAATTACATTTCCAGGATCATAACTCCTACAAGTTTCAAATTGCAGCCACCATGTCACCTCTGCACAAAAACATTCTCATGCATAACATGCACCCTTGCATCTCGAAGCCCACACAGGCTTATTTGTTTTGACAGTGAAAAACTGCATTATGCAACCGGAGAGCTACATCATGTCATCAATCTCCGAAGCTGCTTTATATTGTTGATGACTTGCTCTGCTGCAAAGATTTTCTTTTTTTCTTGACGTTGAATCAAGACAGAAGAGAGGTTTCTAACTGACTGGTTTCTAAAAATAAAATGGAGCTCTTTGCTCTCAGCTTTCCCAGTAGCTATGAGAGGACCCAAGCCTGTGAGACACTGAGCAGGGACAAATTAATAATGAGGCAATAAACCTGATGTTTAAATTACAGCATTAGCTGAGAGCATGATTATAAGTGCATCAGGGAAACTAAAAGATCACTAAATGTGAGGTTAAGTGAATGTTAAGCACATTTAAAGAGAAATAAGAAGGATCATTCTAATATATGGAGTTTCGGGTTGTGCCAATCACATCATTGTAGCATGATCTGAAACAGGCTGATCTCCAAAATGATTTATTTATGTCAATTGATATAACTTGTTAGTTGGACCACACTTAGAATATTGCATCAAGTTTTGGACATCCTATTTTCGGAGCGACGATAGAGAAAGATAAAAATAAGGTAATAAATGGAGGGTGCAGAGGAAATTTACTGGGATGATACCAGAGAAGAGTAGTTTGGTCTCTGAGCAGAAACTAGAGGAAGTGGGACTTTTTCCGTTGGAACAAAGAAGATTGAATATCATAAGAGGTTTTAATAGAGTCAATATGGAGACATTATTTCCAAATAATCAACAACAACAGAATTACAATTATAGAGCATCTTTCACATTGGGAAGATGTCCCAAGGCGCTGAACAGTTATACAACAGTGCTGAATCAATCAGTTATGTAGAACTCCACTGGCCTCAATGGTACTTGTCTGATCAAACTCCAATACTGTTAGTTGCTACTGAGCATTTAATTATAATGTTTGTGTGCGTATAATGTTCCTATGAACAATGATGGCTACCGTCATGGAATTTATTTTAATTTGCGTAGATGTTTAAATTAAACGTTTTGAGACAAGAACATAAAGCATGGAATCGGAAAATGTCATTAGCTCAACAAGACTACTCTTTCCACCAGGCACTTTCCCAGAAAGTGTTTGACTGGCTCAGTTGGTAGCATTGTCATCTTTGAGTCAGAAGATTGTGTGTGGGTTCAACCCCCTAAATTGGGACTTTGAGCTCACAGCCAAGTTTGTAGGAGCAACATCTTGTTGGAGATTCTCTCAAACAAATGTGCTGCCTGCTTGCTCAGATGGTAACAAAAATCTCATTACATTATTTGAAAGCAGAATGTAGTTTCCACTGGTGTCCTAACCAATAATCCACCAGATAAAATTGATCAATTGCTTTCTGCTGTTTGTTGGAACATTGCTATGTGCAGATAGGCTGTTGTGTTTGCCCACAACCAGCCAATCCCTGCATTTTACAGAAAAGATTACACCCAAGAACTTTATCTGACACTGTTGATGCCATCTCAAATGCAGGGATTGTTGTTATAAATAAAGGGCTTCAATTTATTGACTCCATCTCATGAGGAAATGAACTTGGTGAACGTGGCAGTCAATGTGCACACAGCAATATCCATCCTCATACCAAATTCCTTTTTCTTCCCTTCACAAACATTCTTCCCCTAGCCCCTGGCAGTACAGGAATCTTTGTGTCCCATGGAGTCTACAATTTTATCCTCCAATAATATTCTCAAGCAGATGGGCACATATTCATTTTCAATAAAAACATCCGCAGTTATTCATGCGCACAGCCCTTACTCACCACACAATCACCTACACACATACATTCTCATTATTATTCATTTATTTCCACTTTTGTGAAAAGCACAACTACAATTTTAGCTGGCTCCATTCAAATATGTGTCTGTAAAATAATTGTGTCGTTAAGTCAAAATGACTTCATTCATTTTATGAGAAAGCCCCTTATTCCTGTCAAGTATACAATAATAGTTTTTTGGTTAGGGGTATGATTTTATGATCTACATCCTGAGGGATATACTATTCTATTGCCAATCTATTAATACTTTAATTCCCTCAGAGATGGAAGGAGACAACAAAGATATCCAATAAACTATGGAATAATTCCAAAATTAATGCAAATTTCAAATAGCCATTTCCAATTAAATTAATTTACAGTATGCTTTTTAATCTTCTCTAAAGTGTGCACCTGCTAAAACATATCAAATTGTAGGAACTCAATACTGCACTTAACATGAGCGCATTGTAGTGGAATTGTTTTCATGGTTTTAGTAAAACATTGGCACTTCAGATATAAAATAATATCACTCGAAGAAATTCGTTCCCACTTTTTTTTCCAATAAAATAGTTTTTAAAACTGGTGGTAATTGGAACTTAATAATAAATAAAAAAATCCCTGCAATTGAAATACATGTACTGTAATGCCGCATCACATCAGTGAGACGGTTCAAATGTGTCACAGAATATGGTGTAAAGTGGATTGGCTGTGTATTTTGTGGGAAAACACGGCAGACAATTGATCGCAGCCGTGACCCAGTTGTGGATTGAGTGACAATATTTTTTAGGGTTTATTACCACTAGAAAACAATCCACCAATCAACCATCAACTGGGTTCCAAATTACCTCTAGGTTACAAAGGCAATGAAACTTGCTGAAGGTTTCACCCTGACCAGGAATTCAAACCAGTTCCTCTCGCTTGGGAGGCGAGCGTGCTAACCATTATGCTATATGCCTCCGCAAATTTGTTTCCAATAAGTTTGTGATTCATTTTTCAATTCTACATTCATATTGTCCCAGGATATTAGAGAAACATGGTTCTAAACTTGTGGAAGACATTGGCTTCAGTGAGCAAAATACTTCCCTCGCTTAGGTAACTATATATGAACCAGACCTGCTCAGCTTGAAATATCCATTGAAAGGCAGAAAAACCTGCAGAAAAGCCTGACAGATCTGATCAGGGCCTCAAGCAGATATGTCCTGCTTCCACTTCAACTTAACTCTGTAATAGCCATTAAAATTAAAGGCAGTGAAGACTATTTCAGGCCTTGTCCATTCTCTCCACAATTCCTCCTCAAGACATACAAGTTTCATTGCTAAATGCAACGCCTGACATTTTGTACAACTCTATGACTCCATCATCTCAAGCTGTGTGTACAGTAGGTGGCATTTGACAAGGATTTCCTGGATGGATTTGATGTCATTGAACAATGCAATCCCTGGATAAAGGCTGTTCTTTTAAATGAAAATTCAAGACCTATTCAGTGCTACCAGTTGTTTTACTGCGTTTCAATATTTCCCAATCCACATACCCCATTCACTGATCCACCAGAAAGTGCACCGCTTCCATTACCTTAATTATTACTTATTTATAACTATGTTAAGTATCTAATTATGTTTCAAAGTTATTCTCTGCATTGCGATTCTAACTAGTGAAATTAATATGAAGTACTGTATTCTTTTTAAAACTGTGATTAATAAAACACTTGTGTGCATTTTTTGAAGCAGACAGAAGTATAATTTGTGGTTACAACAAACAGACTGGGGACTATAAGTATCAGATATCAGATGTACATTCCTGTCTGTCCAAAGTCCAGCTTCCCACAGAGTAGATTTAGTTAGAAAAGTGACAATAATACTATACAATTCGGGCAGTCCCATAGAAATCAGCTGCCACTTCTGCTTAATGGGTTATCGGAAATCACATTACATTCAAACAACATTTTGAAAGAAAATAATTATATTTCAAAGTTGCATATTTGTAGAGGGAAAAGAAAGGCATGATCATTAATTAACCCTGAACTAGAAAGGGGATTCTTCAGTCTGAGGATTCCAACCCCAAAAGGCAAACCCCAAATGTTATCATCTTTCAAATGTTAACCATTTGTGTAAATTTTTAGTACTGTATTGCCATTCTACCCTTATTTAGTGAACATTCATTTCCCTGCTGGTTTGGCTGGTCACTTTAAATATTTTAAAAAATCAAGTTCACAATATTATTTGGGTTGTCCATGTACTTTTAGCTTTTCAATCACCTCAAGGATAGGAAGCAACAAAAGTGTTACAGAATCACTTTGGAAAATTCTTTATCCACAGGCAAAAAGTGCAGAGTTGGATTTAATAAGAGTTAATTTGCAAAACCACATTGGTTCATAAATCCGTAGACTTCTGGGATGATGATTAGATTTTTATGAAAATTGTTTAAGCGAATGGTTAAAGTTCAATGTCCTGTTTCATTTACTTATCCAATGTCATCAATATAAGTTTGAAAGGCATGCACGGGTATTTAAAATGTGCACCTGGGAATCACCTTCTTTCAGTCTGGAAGTAAACAGAAATTCTAATGTGCAATTTAATTACTTAACTATTAATGCGTGGGCAAAAGCTGAGATGCCAACAAAAACAGACATAGAATCAATGTATCCAACCCAATGGAAATGATTTTAAAGAATCTACGATCTCTGCCTCTTCAAACATATTTTTAAATAAAATCTCATGCCTTTTCTCTCCCCACACTCATTCACAGATCGTTTAGTAGAATGTTCCAGTTTGTAATCTGATCGGTTTAACGTTGGTTGAGATGGCCCCAAATATAATTCATTTAGAACTCCGGGTAGTCTTCAGAAAGGAGACTCTCATCCCAATCTGTCTCAGTTTCAAACCCAATCTCGTCCCAGAGGTGAAAGGAATGCTTTCTACACTTCTAACACCCCGGTTCCCTAGCAACACAGTTTCTCAATGTCTAGACAGGAAATATATAAAGAAGTAAACTAATAAATAAAAATGTTCAAACTAGGGATGAGTTGAACAGTTATCAATTACTTAACATCCCTGTTTTCAGATTTCAGATGATGCTGTACACAAATAGAAGTAAAATAAAGTTCAATAAGCTAGTTAATTTCTTCCTGCTCACTGTATATTTTTCTACAGTCCCAGTTCACTTCATTTTACACTATGTGAAACTTTTCTCATTGTTACTTTTGTCTATTGTGAGTTTAACTGTACTAAATGTAAACTGAAATTATGTATATGTACAAACATAGTTAATTGAATATAGTGTAAAAATACAAATCTGTGCATATGAAAAGTACAATGTAACCAAAGAGTGTATGCATTCCTTGCATTTCTAGTTTATAAATCAAAACATTCTATAAGATTTATGAAATATAGGTGAGAAAATTAGGAATTAATGCAATGGAGCACACTCCAATTAAATTTGTTCGATGCGGATCCGTTCCATTTTGTTCTGTGCACACAGCATACTGTTGTATCTCTGGAAATGCTTTCCTGAATATCCAAGGATAAATTATATAAAGAATTGCAACTCCTGGAGTAGGTCCTGTCTGTGTTGACTCAGCTGCACAATAACAGAACTGAGTAATGGCTGCAAAGAAGTCCCAAAGAACCTTCAGATTCAACTACCTTTATTAAAATTACTTGAATTACTAGATTAGAAAATTAATATTGCTACTTGTTTTTATTTTATTTTCCTGCATACTCCGCATTACTGCGAGAAAAGCTAAACATCACACTATGTTTCACTCTTGTACATTTTACAGCCAGAAGAAACTATCCTGTTTGTACAATAAAGATTGCATGTCTTTAATGAACTAATATAGCAAACAATAATAATAATTCTTGCATTTGATATTGTGCCTTATCATGTCTTTGAGCCGTCTCAAAGAGCTTCACAGTTTGCATTGTAAAGTGAATTGACGGTATATTTTGGTGGTTGAATTAATTGAGAATGTGTTCGCAACTTTTCTTACATGAACAGTTGTGGTGAGTTCAGAAGCAAAGTCATATCCAAAGTGGCCTTAGGTGACCAGATTAGGTTTCCAAACAGATGCTGGACCTGTTCTGTGTTCACCACACACTTTTATTCCTGGCAACGGTTGCCTGCAAACCCAAATGCACATTATTTGGAAGTGAGAACGCCAGATACTGTGAAAACTCTGCCCCCACCCCCCACCTTATATCCTCATCCCTATTCCCACACTCTGAGTCTTTGGCTTCTGCTTCAGAAGAAACTCAGACCCATATTTCTCTTTTTGGTAGAACTTTGAGCTCCAACTCCTTTGTAAAATACGTAATGTATGTGTGACAGGTCAACCTCAAATCTGACAGTATGAAAAGAGGATTCTCTTCATTGCATCTATCTATAGCCTTTGTACGGCTTTGAAGAAGCGAGAGGTACTGTAATTGGGATGTCGTAAAATGCGGCAGTATTATTTCTGCATTAGTACAATGCAGTTTTACAGTTTATATTTATATTTACAAATACTCAATGTCACAGTAAATCCTGTGAAGCACTTTGGGATATGAAAGGTGCTATTTCTATTGCAAGGATTATTAGTATTATTATTATTATTATTACTGTTTCCAACGCAGTCTTGCAGTCCACCCTGCAAACCGAATGTACTGATGATATTTAACAACTGGGCTGTTACAGGGCACACTGAGATTGGTCATTTTAAAGATTGATTTTCAAGATAATGCAAACCACAAACTAACTTCTCAGGACAACACAGGATAAGCAAAGAATGCTGTCATCACTCACAATCGACCACAACTTGCACTTATATATTGCCCTTCATATAGGATAGTATCTCAAAATGCTTCATAATGACAGAGTTGGATGCAATCAAGGGAAAAAGAGGAGGTGACCAAAATGAAATTGAAGACTTAAGATGCCATTTGAAGATAGAATTAGTTAAAATCCTAAGAATGAGTTAAGCAAAAAGTTGAGGCCATACTTCAACACCAAACATTTGCCAATTGTTTCACAGAACAAGTCAGTGATTTTCAAATCAAGTAGCTAAAGATTTGTAACTGAAGAGAATTTAAAGCTCCTTTAGTTTAGAAGTGTGTAGTAACACAATAATACAACAGCGTTATTGATTTTCTTCTTAGCAAGGAAGATAGCACACAATTTGCCCACCACAGACCAACTCTGTCTATACTTGCCATCAGTGATTTAGGACTTGGTGCCTACTTGCCTTTCAGTGTCTCCTTGTAAAGGGTAGTGTCATCAGCAGCCAAGAGAACAATGTCCCTTTGATGACATCCAATAGACTATAGACGAAGATGGGAAATACACTAAACATGTTATTTGAGGGACTTCAGTGCCACACTTTACTGAGAAGACAAGCATTCATACATTATTCTCCAATGTTTGCATCCTCCGAGGAAGTCACACAACCAGTTCAGTAGCTCATATATCAATGGAAGGTATTACAAGATGAGTTTGATAATGCAGAAGGTCCTTCAGCCCATTTGGAGGTTCTTTTGAAAGTATCTACTGAACGTTTGATACAGTATTAAACTGTTTCTTAAATGAGTCCAGCATGCTGGGCCTAGTTGATCTTAATGATAATCCTTTACAGTTATTAATTACTTTTTGTGTAAGTAAATGTTCCTGGTAGCTATCGGTACATGGTACATCTGAAATTATTGTCCTGAGTTATCTTTTGATTTGAAGCCAGGATTTCAAATCCGCACGCAATTGAAGAAAACAATAATAACAACAGCTTCGATTTATATTGTGCCCTCTACGCCAGACGGCGTCTCAGGATAGACCTCAGGAGGTGACCTCAGGAGGTGAATCTCTTCTGTGGGTAAAGATACTGACAACAACAACGAAATTAGATTTGTAGAGCGCCTTTCATGTCGGGAGGTCGTCTCAAGGCACTGACCTTGCCAGCGGGAAATCCCTTTCTCTGCACACATAATCAAGGTCAGCAACTCCATCAATTAGAGGAAATACTGGCTCAGACTCTTCAATGGTTATAAAGATAATCACTCTGGAATATGAGACGTAAACCAATACAAGTTGATCAATTTGTTTCTGAAAGAAAATCACTCTATTTATGGAATATGAGACTTGGAACAATACAAGCTGATCAATTAGATCCAAATCGTCAATGGCAACGTTTATACCAAATTGTTGCAATTAAGAATCCACAAAAGATTTTCATTTACTTATGACAAGTGAAGATTTGAAGCTCATTATAGTTTGAAGCGCTCTGAGACGCCATCCAGCGTGGAGGGCGCTATATAAATCTAAGTTGTTGTTGTTGTCTAGGCTGACACTCTCGTGCAATGCTACGTGTTGGGACTTGCCATCCTATAGATGAGATACCAAACTGAGGTGCTGTTTGCCTGTCCAGATGGACGTTAAAGATCTGAAAAAGTATTATACCAAATACAAGCATAGGATTACAAGTGTGAGACCTGTGTTCGAATCCAAGCAGGTCAGGGTAGAGCAAAACATTGGGCAAGTTTCCTTACTCCACACACCTAATAATAATCTGTCCCAAAAAACAATTGGTCATTTCTGTCCATGACTGTACGTGGAACACTGCTGTGTGCAATTGGCTGCCGCATTTCGCCCACAAATATACAGTCAATTCACTTTACAGTATATTCTGTGAAGCGCTTTGAGACGTCTAGAAGACGTGAAAAGTGCTATATAAAATGCAAGATATATTATTATTATAATGATAATCCTTCCATTTGATACAGTGCTTTCCATGACTTCTAGAATTCTCAAAGCTCTATTATTAATTCTTCAAGCAAAATCCTTTTGGAAAATTACCCTTCATGGTGTGAAGGACTTCACAGATACCCTTTTTTGAAGAACTGTGGGGAAACCAATTTTAAATTTCAGAGTGAATTTAAGAATTCCTCCATAATTTTAGAGGGTTTAGAGCTGCTGTGGCAAAGCATGCTGAAGGCGTCGAAGGAGGGCTGGTGCCCCCCAAATATCGGCGCCCCCAAATTTTGGTGCCCCCAAATCTTAAGGCGACTGCCTAGTTCGCCTAATGGTAGCGCTGGCCCTGCCACTACCGCAGCCGTCACCAAAACCACGACCGAAATCAAAATCAAAATCTAAACTGCAAGTATAGGATGCAGAGCTACATACCATGCACTGTGCGTCTGCGGGAAGCTAGGGCAGGTCCGCCCGAACACAGGCATTTCGTCGTCATCGGCCATGAGCGAGGTAAACTCGCTCGACAGCAACTTCTTCGAGCGGTTCCCCTGTGAGGCCTTTTGCTGCAAGCAGTGGATCATCTTGTCGCGGGAGATCCAGATGGTGATCGGGCTGCTGCTGCTGATGCTGTGTGAGCTGGCCAGACACGTTATGTCCAGGTTACCACGGCCATCACCAAGTCACCGGGTACACCGACTGAGGAGCCGGTCAGTTTTGGGGCCTGTCACCACACTGGGCCCTGTTTCCCACCATTTTAAAGATTGTCCAGGCGGGCGGCGAGGACAAGGAGCGGTTGCTGGACAATTGTTGGTTGTTGTTTGTTGTTATTTTTGTTGTTAATATTATTGCTTTTGTTGTTTATTGTTGTTGTTTGATTCCCCCCATCCCTGCCCCCCTCTTCTTCTTCTTCCTTCACTTCCTTTTCCCACTTTTTCTCCTCCCTTTTACACTTCCCTCCTCTTCCCTCTTAGCCCCCTTTCTCCCTGATCTTGCCCCCCACCCACCTTTCCCTCCCTTCCCTCCTTACTCCACTTTCTCCCCCCTCTTCCCCCCTGACCTTACCGCACACCACCTTTTCCTCCCTCTCCCCCCTTACCCTCTTTTCCCCCTTTCTCCCATGGCCTCATTTTCGCAACTGTTTGTGGGACACTGTTGTGTACAATTTGGCTGCTGCATTTCGCCCACAAATATACAGTCAGTTTTCCTGCTCTCCTTCCCCCTACCCCGACCCCTCCCCTTAACATCTTTCCCCCCTTTATCCCCTAGGCCCACTTCCACAACTGTTTGTGGGACACTGCTGTGCGCAATTTGGCTGCTGCGTTTTGCCCAAAAATATACAGTTAATTTTCCTACTCTTCTTCATCCTGCTCCAACCCCTACACCACCTGCTCTTGTTCCTATCTAACTGTACAGCGCTTGGGACATCCTCTCGACATGAAAGGCGCTATATAAATGTAAGGATTGATTGATTGATTGTTCTGTATGACTTTACATTTTAAAGCAAAATGGGCTAGACTATGTGAGATCTTGGACCTAATACTATGTGCCTTAACACAATCTCAGAAGCATGCGTACAACAACAGCAACAAATTACATTTGTATAGCACTTCTCATGTCAGAAGGACATCCCAAGGCACTGGACAGTCAGATTTATATCTACGTAGGGCATTGGGATTGGGAAGGGTGGTGGGCAGGGAGGGTATGGATGGGACCGAAGGCACGGTCGAAGAGGACGATCTTGAGACGTGCATTGACAGAGGCAAGGTGAAGGGACTGTGAAGGGATGGAGTTCCAAAGGGTGATATTTCCATGGAGCCTGCCAATTTAATGCCTGTTAGTATCAAACTGTGTTATGATGATAATAATAATCCTTACATTTAGCACAGCCATGTTCACGTCACAGAGGACGTCACAAAATGCTTCAGTGAATGTATTGTAAAGTCTACTGACTGTGCCATTTATAGGCGAATGTGCCCACAAGCAGTCGTGAAGTGAATGGCCAATTATATTTATTTAGTGGATTGTTTGGCCAGGATACCAGGAGAAACTCCATTCTTTGTATCAGTATCAAATTGCTAACATGCATTGGGTTGAGACTGCCCAATCCATGTCACTTGTGAATTTTAACATCAGCAGAGGACAGAGGAGACTTTCGTGCAGCACTCTGAGATAATTTCACTACAAATAACAGTCACTTTACTTGACAGCATTTCCCTGTGAAGCACTTTAAGATGTTTTGATGTTATCAGCGCTGTATTAAATGTAAAGATAATTATTATTATAAACTGAACCTCAGGCCGTAGAATTCAAAAGGCAGCATGATAACTCATTGAGCCATCCAGTTAAGTTTTCTTAGCAATAGAAAGTGTTTGAAGTGATTTTGTAGAAGTTGAACTCGATTCACAATCAATATTTCACTGGGAAAGATTTCTTCACACAGAAGGTTGTGAGAATGTGGAATATCTTGCCTGAAAACCATAGACGCAAAATCAACAACAACAAAATTACATTTATAGAGTGCCTTTCACGTCGGGAGAATGTCCCAAATCAGTTGGTATATTCAAGAGAGGATCTAAGGATAGATACTTAGGATGTAAATGCATTAGATCATTTTCGCAATAGCGCATGACTTTAGACTAGAAGAGCAAGAGAAACCATAGAGGGGGATTTTTCCTGATAAACCAGTAACTCAAGTCTTCAGAAAAATGTTCCCTTCCCTCCACCTTCGTGAAATCATCCTTCTGAAGAAACGATAAACTGAGATCCCGTCTGCCTATTCAGGTGGACTTTCACGATCCTATGGCACTACTCAAAAAGAGCACGTAGCTTGTCCCGATCTCCGGCTAGCATTCCCCCCTACTTCCCTCAGGTAAAATTTGTCATTCAGTCGCTGTTTGTGGGATATTGCTGTGCACAAATTGGCTACTACGTTTACATACAGTGTATTACATTTTGCAACATGCACTGTGAAATAATTTGAAAAGGCCTTTCAAAGTGAAAGGTGTGATATCAAATGTATGCTTATAAATAACTTCAACCAGATTAATTTTGTTTTAGGTTGAATGGAGTTTGTGGGAGACTCAACAACCTTGCCCTGATAGCCTCCTCGTACAGGATGAACATCTTGCAAGCGCTTCCCAGCAGTGGTGAGGGTTACTGAACAGGGAAGAAAGGAGATTGAGAATGTTGACCAAAGACTAACAAAGAGAGAAGGGGCAAGATGAAGGGAACGGCTCAGTTAGTTGAATTCTTAAAAAGTGTACTCTCTGATGAGGGCACACAGAATGATTTGTGATTTATTTGTGCCATATCTTTTGAAAATCCTCAAGTATCCCCCAAGGAATGAGTGAGAGGAACATACTGATTATAGTGATTTCAAATCTAATAAACATTTCCAAATTGCTGAAGTAGGTCAGTCTTTATAGAGACACACGCACGCATGGACGTACACATAGTGGCCTGCTTTGCCAGGTGTGAAAGGAAACTGATCTCTAATGAGAGGAAGTTACTTATGAAGTTTGTTTAAAATGTGGTGAAGCGTGTGACAAGCAATTGTCTGCAGATGTGTGGACACCTGGAATATACTAAACTTTGGGGGAGGAGAAGGCATATTACAGAGATACAAAGAAAGGATACAAAAAAAACTATGTGTTGTCATTCCATAGACCAAAAAACTCTGTTCATGAGCATTGATTAACAACAACAACTTGCATTTATATATTACCCTGCCAAATAAGATAATGTCTTGAAGGCATTACACTCACATTATTGGTGCATGATACCATAACTGTCTCTCAATTGAGCAGGACCAATTCTACATTATTGAACTAAAGTATTTGCTATGTGCAATTGGCTGCCGTGTTTTGCCCAATAATTGTACAGTCAAGTTACTTTACAGTACATTCTGAGAAGTGCTTTGAGACATTTCAGGAAGATGATCAGGTACTATATATATATAAAATCAAGAACTATTATTATTATATATCTATATACACACATTAAAAGGGAAACAGAGTATGAAGCCCAAGTGTTTTCAATGTGAGTCTTATGGGAACATGTTAAACTGGCCTATTCCTGGAGCTCAGCTCACTCTAAATTATCCAACTGAAATAATAATAATAATAATAATCCTTGCATTTGATGCAGCACGTTATCAAGTCTTCGCAACATCTCAAAGCTCTTCACAGAATATACTGTAAAGTATATTGAATGTATATAGGCAGTCAATTTTGCACGGCAGTGCTCCACAAACACTCGTAGCTTGAGTGAACAAATTTTTATTTTGGGGGGAAGAAATTATTACCCTGCGAAATGACAACACACTTTATAAAATACAATTTTGATTGTTGTGCTGAGCAGGTTGTGTGGGGAGATTATGTCTTAAGCAATGAAGATCCACTAAGCAGCCCTTGTTTGCTTTGATTCAAATGTGCACCTTTTCTCCAGTTAGCTGTAGCAATGATGTGTACATGAGGATAACAATCATCCTATTGTTATGGCTGTGATTTCATCATAGGAATTCCTGTTATCTCACCTAATGTTGCCAAGTTTGTTTTACATGGGAAGCTGTTTACGGATCAAAGTAACCCATAATTATTTTTAGTTAGCCTGACTGAAATTGAATAAACTTACCACCGGATGCCACACAGAATCCACAAAGTCACAAGATAGGTTTGAATTACAACTACAATAACAAGAACAAAATTACAACAAAACCACCACCAACAACAAAATTATATTTCTAAAGCGCCTTTCATGTCGGAAAGACGTCCCAAGTCAATTAAGAAGCCTTTTGGGTTTGTTTGGTCTCACCTTCACAGAACATCTACCTTGTTATCTTCCTATTACAGCTTCAAATTGGTTCTGAAGTGTCCTGGTGTCAACTAGTCCAGATAACCTGTTTGAGTTGTTAATTACCCTTTATGTAAATAAATACGTTCTTGTGCCTACCTTAACATTGTTTCACAACTTTGAATCTGTGCCCTCTTGTCCATTGCCTTGAAGTACTGGAAAGCATTATACCGAGCTTTCTTATTCCACCTCATTTTAACAAGTTAAATATCTGTACAAGATCTCCTATGAGAACCTTAGATTATCCAATCATTCTTCATAGTTCATCCCTCTAACCATCCATGTCACTGTTCTAAATCTTAATTTAGAATATAAAACAATAAAAAGTTCTTATAGGTTGATTCACATAATTTACCTTTGTGTTTAAAGTGCCTCTCTTTGTCTTAATAATTGATGAACACAGCTTAGTCTGCCTTGTTAAAGTCAGCATTCAATGAGTCTTCTTTCCTCTCTCTTCCCTCAGATAGTCTGTGCAATTCACAAGTTTTATGGACAATCCAAACTACAGTTTCCATACTTTCATACTACCCAGAACACAGCTTACAATAAGAACTAACTGCAGCATGAAAGTCACTGGTTTATAAACTAATAAATACCAAATCCCGAATGTCTGGAAATTCTTAAAGAGGTGGATATTTTCTTGGCTCCAACCAAAGCCTTCCCTATATTAACAGCTAAGCACAAGAGATAGGCTCAGACTTTTCCAGCAACTATTGACACCTTCATCACACAGTTCATACATAAGTTACAGACATACACTGGAAATATATCTGTCAGCCTGCTATGAAATGCGATCAATAAATCAAACAAGTAGTAATAGTTCAGGATTCTAAACAAAGCATCCAGGAAACCAGTTACAAATATATTTTGAACTATCATTTATTGTGAACAAAGCCTCAATTCAAACAATAAGTGTCCTGTATTGGTACTGATTCCTGACCAGCAGCAGATTGATCAATTCATCACAAGGTATTATTCTGCTCAATCAGTGCAGTGAATCTCTCTTTGTGCATTTATAATGTAACGCTAACCCTAACCCATGAGGGGAATACATTGATAAATGTGAGGCAGTTCATAAAATATTCAATATGAAAGGTTGCAAATTCCTCCCTTTCCACTCCATTGTGAACATTAAAAAAATTCAACATACTTACAGAATGGAACACAACTATATATAAAAAAAGGTTTCTTTTCTATCCCACACAAACCTGCATATCTAAACGCGATTGAGAAACCTTACCGATTTGCTCTATATTTTTAACCATTCCTATAAAACAACAAAATTACACTTGTATAGTGCCTTTCATATCAAGAGGACATAATCTCCAACTAATTTTGTTCCAGTTAGCACCTCTGTTGACTTTGCAAACATTCCTGTCCTCAAATCCATTTTGATATACAACAGCTATGCAACCGCGCCTTTCGTCACCTTTCTATCCCTGCCCCTGGCTCAGTCCCGGGATCCGCTATTGTGAAGCGCTCTGAGACCCCGTCCGGCGTGGAGGGCGCTATATAAATCAAAGTTGTTGTTGTTGTAGCTATGAAAAAAATGTTTTAACTGCATGATTTTATTCAGTAATGTCTTCACTTGTTCTTTACACCAACTGAGTAATGTTCATAAATGGTGAAAGAGTACTGGCCAATCATCCCCCATCCCCATAAAAATGGAGACTGCTGTGAGGCAGTTCATACAATCTCTATACTTTATAGCATATCCTGTGAAGTGTTTTGAGACACCCTCCCAACACTACACCAAATGTAAGGAATATTTATTTCTAAGAGATTTTTCAAATACCTTCAACAGCTGATCCAATGACAGTAGTTACACAAAAGACAAAGAGCAAGAGTAATTGCCTGCACATTTATGGCCATGCATTATTTGTGGATTTTGAACTATAATAACTAATAGCAACATGTTTATACTACTGCAACTTGAGAAGCATAAATCTTCAATGCCTGCATCCCCCAAGTTCCTATTCCCTTTTAATCCAGCTCAGAAGGTCAGAGTTCTTTCCACTTGTTCAATCAGAACACTTTGCTGCTGCAGTCATTACAATTAGCTCACATCCCCATTTATTCCCCAGTGTTCTCTTTAACTATGTTTCCCTGGTAATCGCGACTGCTCTGAGGCCCCTTCCTTCCGTCTTTCAAACATTCCAATAAAGTATAGAAAATTGTGTCGTTTTGGCAATCGAAGCTAATTTTTTGTGCTTTCCAACTCATTGATTCTAACAAAAGGAATAATTAGGGCTGCTTTGAGGCACATTATTTTTATATTTATTCCCTTATCAATACACAGCCATCCAAACTCTAATGTATGACAGGGTAATATGCAAAGTGTACTTTAATGTAAACCCGTTCGAATGTGGAATAATTTATCACTCTAAGATTGCACTTGGACTAAACAAGCCCTGACAGGCTTAATATAATAAATAAAGAACGTGTGGTATGCATTAATCATGATGGACAAGTGACAAGGGATTTTGTACATAGTTATTTATATCAGTCTTCTTTCTCAATCAATTAGTATTTGTGAAACTAAAAAGACCTGGAATACTTGCTGTTGGTATAATGAGTAAAATGATACAGCAGCCATGGGTTACCTGGTACAGGTATGATGAGAACAATCAGAATCTAAGTTCCTCTTGAATAGAGACCCCACAAATTTACACTAATGCCTCTCTGCAAAGCTCTCAAGAAAAGTAACAGCATTTGCACTTTAGGTCATGAGAATTTCAGTGCCAATAGACATGCAGTGATGTACTGTACTCGCCTTAAAAACCTGCCAATCAGTTGGGTGCAAATATCGAGAAATTTTAAACAAATAATTCAAATAAAAACTTTTCAATGCATCAAGTCCACTACAGCATGTTGATTATTAAGCTGCTCACAGATGTAAAACAGTGTAGTTATATGATGAGCATATTAGTTTCAAAGCAAGGTGCATTTAAAACTTTCTCTAATGAAAAATTATAAACAAAGGGACTCCTGATTAAGTCCTTTGTTCAGGAGGTTTTGTGACTCCACAGATGTGGTTTTCTGCAATGTTTTCATTTGAAGATTTTTTGCAGATGTATGCTTTTCAACAAAAGTGATTTTCTACAAATTACGACTGCCTGTGCAGTGTGGAATATCAGCTCTCATGTTAATTTGGAGGTTGGCCAGAGAAAATTCAAATGCTGGCTATCTACATAGGGAACCTGAAATTCAGCAAATTGCAGCAACTATATTTTTAAGGAGACAGAAGCTTCTTATAAGCTATCATACTCTCAATAATAAAAACACAGAACATCTGTACCAATGGTTTTTCTGGCACCATAGTCACATTATTGCATGACTGATGTAAAGAAGATAACAGGAATGGGAGCACATTCAAAGTGATACGAATAGAGGAATGTTTAAGACTAGAAAAGGTAAATACTATTCTTCTGTCCAGGTACAAAGTAAAGAATAGCTTAATATAATTGTAACCATATAGCACAAACCTATCTATTTTTCAAAAATCTAATTACTCAATCCATGACTGCTTGTGGAACACTGCTGTGAGTAATCGGCTGACATTTTTCACCAACAAAATACACATTTTAGAATATATTCTGTGAAGCGTTTTGAGGCATCTCAATGATATGATAAGGTGCTATTTGAAATGCAAGGATTATTATAATATTATTATTGGTATCTGACTAGCCGACTGACATACTAACCAACAGATTAAAGGAAGGATGTTGTAAGACATTGGCTCTCAGGATCGTTTATGTCTATATATCTCCAAATTTGCATTGAATTTCTTCAGATCTGCCAATAGTCCTGTCCAAGGAAGACTCAATTTATCTTTCCCTTACAGAGGTTTGAGATATTATATCAGCTAGTACGAGAGTGAAGAGAAAGATTCACGATAGGAATCAAGAAACCATCAAGCCTTGAACTTAAATGACTGAGCTAGCCAGCTCGGCCCTTGGAACAAGTTGCAGAAGCGATTCCTGTAACGAATGAAAATGAACTTTGCATTGTATTGTGTTGATGAAAGTCTTGGTGCACACCGAGTGTTTGGAATCACTGGCAGCAGGGATTCTTCCTATTTGGCTCCTGCTAACCCTGCAAGCCAAACCTGTAATGATTAGGGTGTCCTAGCTAGACAAACAGTAAAAAATGGGCAGTGGCCAATAGCAAACTATGTACAGTAGTTTGAATTGGTTAAACTCCAGCAGTACTCCAACGCACACCCTGGGTCCCAAAGTCTTGTCTTTTGTCAACCTGCGTCTAATACTTTCAGGCTATATCAAATAGAATCATAGAAGTTTACAGCACAAAGGTAGGCCATTCGGCCCATCATGCCTGCGCTGACTCTTTGAAAATAACTATTTGAAGTCAATCCCACTCCCGAGCTCTCTCCCCATTACCCCGTAAACTTGTTCTCCCCAAATAACCACTCACCTCTCTTTTTAAAGTTGTTATCAAAACAGCCTCCACCAATACAATAATTATTATTAGCGGTAATAGTATTAGTATTTAGGTAACCAAGATTATGTTCCTCAGGGAGAAGGACATAACCTGTCTTTGAATTCCAAACATGAGGAAATTTCCATGTGTTGGTGGCATGCACATGTGGGACTTTCAGTCTGGTTTAGACACTCTGAGGCATGGCAATGGATGTGTCACACACTTGGTGAGTCAAAAAGAGATGGCCGCAGAGTTGTTTGAAAGCTGCAGTTCAAGACTATTGGCTGTTACTGTTTCCCCGATGGATGGGGAAGATTGTTTAGAGCAGCAAGTGAAAAAAAGATAACTGACACATAAGTGATCTGAACCCATTGTATCTCCCAACAACTAGTGCTATCTCAAATGATGATATTTATAATACAATACCATCATTGGATTTCATCTAGCGCCCCATCAGGTTGGTCGAATTGCCTTCAGAGTGGTGTGACTGTGGTGAGATGTGGTGTGAAGTGGTGTGACTTGTGTATTTTGTGGGCAATATATCACCACTGGAGTGGTTGCCAGCTGCAGAGGAATCTGGAAAATACAGCATTGTAGAGGTAAAGGCAGCAGCACTTTCCCTTTAATTTATCACTGTTCAGTGCCAATACCATAACCTAATTGTAACAGTAGCCGGCTAGAACTGTGTGTTAAAACTTCACTCTCCTTCTGGAAACATGGTCCCCTCAGTTCCCACAATCCACAAAGCTGCTCAGAAGAGAGCCGCTTAGGTCCAGTCAAAGGATTAGACACAAGAGGTTTATGAATTTGGAATGAAATAAAAGCAGCTGTTTGAAAAATACCAGTGCTGCCACGGCAGCTTGCAATCCATACAGAGTGGGTGGTACATATGTCTGAAAGGACCTGTGGCCACTCAGAGCAAAGGTCCATCACAGCTGTGCAGAGCAGGGCTATGGGTACACCCTGGGAATGCTCACGGCCCCTGTTCTCCTGCAGGCAGCACTGTAACAGGTGGCACAAAACTAAACTGCTCACTCAAGCATTTGTTTGACGGTGTGGTAATGGAGTACTTTGCATGAGTGGCCAGATCCAGCGCACTTGTCCGTGAGGAAAGTGCTCACATCCCTCTCTCTTAGCAAGGTCACAGCGTCAAGACCTGATCTTCCCATCATCATCTGTGCAAAAGGCTCTGCTGCTGGAAGTGATGGAGATAGTAACAGGGGTAATGTGTCCTGATGCAGAGAGGCACCACCATGACTCCTAGTGGTTAGTTGGAAGAATGCAGACCCTCCCAAACCAGCCACAAGTTGTTTGAACCATTTGAACAGCAGCTTCATATTTGAATCAAGTATTTCGGTAGCGACTCTAATGTTGGAATGTCTCAAAGTACTTCACAGTCATTTCTGTTACGTAGAGTAACTGATGACTGATTTTGAAGACAATTGCTGCATACATTTTGTAATAGTCCCATAAACAACCTTCATGCGAAAGAACAATTAATCTGGAGGATTGCTGGCCGGGACACAAGGAGAACCTCCCTTGGTTTTAAATTTTATTTTAGAAATAATGTCTGCTACAGTTTACTAAAGAAAGGTAAACTTCTTTTTGTAGAAAATCCATACTGAAAGCAAATTACTGAATGCTTTTGTCTCAAAGAGAAAGCGTATTTTGGGGATCTCCTAAAGACTCCGTTTGTAAAGACTGAGGTTAAGCACCAGGTCCCAGGCTGATCACTGGTTTATCCCAGGTTAGCTGATATGAGAATGGATCATCTTGGGGTCCATTGGTCTCAGTCCCAGTGAGGGAAAAATCAGTCAGGGTTCCAGTTTCTGATCACAATCCAGGGATTATTGCTGCAAAGTGACCCCATCCCTATAGACAATCTATCTGCCTCTGCCACTGTCGAAGATCACATATAAAGAATGGCTGCTTTTTAAACAAGGTGTAGGAAGCTGTCTGACTTACATGGAACTGTGCCCCAAGATGTAGCAGCAGGCAGAGGAATGGCAAATGGAGAAAGACATGGTAAGGACACAGAAGAAATAAGAGGAATTTCAGATGGGTTTACATCTTTAAGGTCACACCAGCAGCAGTTACTAAATCTGCAACAGCACAACGTTTGAAAAATTCCTAACTTGAAACAAATGCATTAAAAATATTTAGAAAGTGGTATTTGCAGAGGGTAGGCACAGGCTGGCTGCCTGTCCTCTTAACTCATAACTTGATTTGAGTGATTCTGATGCCTGTATGGGGAGATCCACCAGTGTGGAGAAACAGGATGAACACAAATAAAACCAATAAACAGCAGAAGTGAATGGCAAAGTAGAGATGCCACCCATTCATGCATCAAAAATACATTTCCAACCTTACAATGTTGCCTCTTTAAAATGAGATGAAGTAAGAGAAAGTGTTCAAACAAAGCAGTGGATAATAATAATAATAATAATAATAATACAGTAGTACCAATCCTTATACTTTGTATAACACCTTTCACGTCAAAAACAACAACTTTGATTTATATAGTGCCCTCCACGTCGGATGGCGTCTCAGAGTGATTCATAAGTAGGTAGGATGTACTGGAAAATGTAGTTGACTGTGTGGATTGTGGGAGAATGCTGCAGTCAATTTGCACACAGCAATGTCCCACAACAGCCATGACATGAATGAACAATTTTATTTGATGGATTATTTTAAAAGGAAAGGAGGCATTCATGGTGCCTAAAATCTTTACCACCTTACTGTGGTGAACAGAGCATAAATGTTTTTCACATATTTCATTACCACAATAAATGAAACACTGTGCCCAGGGTTCACAGTTCTGGCATTTCCTAATTTTTACAGTCTCTCCACTGGCCATCTTTATGCAAGGAAACATTCTTTCAACAACTACTTTTATATTAATGTAGGTTTAGAAAACCCTGGTGTCCAATTCCAGGTGCCAGAACTCGCTCCCCACTCCTTTCATTACATTCAGCACTTGAAATCAAATCACAAGAAGTGTTTCCAATCCATTAACAATCAGCCGCAAGAAGTACAATATTGTGTTTTCTTTATTAGAATTTCTTCTATAATTAATACTGACCCTGAGCCACATGTTTGAAGTGCATTACACTGCAATCCATACAGTATCTCAGCCAAGGAAAAGATCTATACATTCTCCAACAGCTCCTCCTACAGGAATTCACCAGTAACATAACAAGACCAGAAAAACAGCTTGGATAGAGAGTAACTCCTTGATTTAATAAGTCGTATATAATATGTCCCTTTACATCCATTTTCGTCACATACTTTTTAGATTAATCAAACAAATAAAAATAGAGATAGTAAAACATAAGCCTATAGAATTCAGCCTGGAGTTTTCCTCAACAAACTGCTATGTTCAAAAGACTACAAATATTTCGAATCAGCAAAATAGTTTGGTGTGGATTCCCCATTATCCTGTGGTAAAAGTGAATCAAAGCTAATGAAAACAAATCTAAGATTTCTGTCGAAGATGGACATGTGAGTCTATAAAATTGCTTTTTCTGCACAAAGAAAAATTCAGCAGGATCTTGTTGTCCTTCGTGTAACCCACTTTTTACAAACTATTTGCCTGTAGACAGGTCCAGGCTTAGATTTCCTAGAGCAGCAAATGGGGCTCATTACTATTTATGAGAACTGCCAGTAATTAGGTTAAGCACAGACACAGGATAAATTGTAATGAACTATATTTGTTGCATTTTTTCTCTGGCCCCAGAATAACCTTTGTCAAGGACACCTGCATGAAAGTTCTCCTCCGGAAGTGCCTCCTTCACTTTGAGTGGCTCCATAGCAATGTAATGTTTTCTTAAGCACTGGAGAAGCTTGGAAAATTTGCCTTTCCACAGCAGTCAATGTTTTGGTTTTTTTCCTCTCAAAATAAAAAAAGATATGGGGAAAAATGGGAATAGAGATTTTATTTTGAGAAATGAAAGCTTTCCTTCTGAGTTTTTTTAAATTGAAGAAATGCTCTGCATGTTTCTTTAATCCAGTGTCAGCAGTTGCTTTGTGTTGACTGAATTTACCAATGCGGACGGATGTTTTTATTTCTGTAAGGGTGATGGATAGAACACACTGTTCAATGTTTGGCCTTTGTTCATACTACCAGTAGTTTGGTACCTGTCATATTATACAATGCAAAGCTGGATCGCAGTTAGGCTGGTTTCAGTGCCTTGGGACATCCTCCCGACAAGAAAGGCTCCATACAATTGTAATTTTTTATTTTTGTTATAGACTGGCATTGAAGGTGGAACATAAGTTATCAGGCCAGATGAGTTTGCTGACCACTGCAAAACAGGTTTGCATACTCTGGAGAAAAAAAGCGAAATAAATAGGAACAAATGGGAAGTGTATAATTTACCAACATACAGTCAGATTTTGAAGTATTAAGGGGTACAGAGAAAGGGTGGAACATTGGGATTAAAACATCTTCCAAAATCTAATTCACTGATGGAAGAACAACAACTTGCATTTATGTTGCACCTTTCACGCAGGAGAACATCCCGGAGCTCTTGATGGGCTGAATGGCGACCTCCTATGAGACATCAGCTCTTTACCTTCCTTTTACATGGAGGACATTTTTAAACATGGTACTCATATCATAAACCTAGAAAATCTAGTCCCAAATTCAATGCTCAACTAAAATAAGTATCAAATGCATAGGGAATTAATTTTTTTGTTAGTTTCTCATGGGAAGTAAATGTGGGAAGTGGGTGTGAGAGAGGGTAGCTGTACTACTTATCTTAAACGTTTTAAATAAAGTGATTCAGAAAGTTTGGAATATGTGTTTTCTATAAACTTAATTCCCACTTCAATCTGAACCATGTTGTGTATACCAATTAAATGTGTAGTGTTTTATTTCAGAGTTTCTCAACATCCCAGGCTCAGTACTGGTGCCAAGGTTTGCTAACCTTATGAACAGTCTATATCAAAGATCTATGTATATTGAGTGACACATCCAACATATTTTAAGAAACATGGCCAGTCCCTGATTTCAAACTGATTAAGAAACTCTGATCTACTTAATCCTGTAAAAAAATTCCTTCAGATGAGAAGTTAAACTGAGATCCTGTCTGTCTGTTCACTTGCATGTTAAAGATCCTGTGACTCTAATTGAAAAGAGACTGGAGGTTTTCTGGTGTTCTGGACAACAATTCCCTATATAAAAAATGTTCATTCAATTCATGGCTGTTTGTGAGGCATTGCTCTATGCAAACTGACTATACTGCATCTGTGTATTTGTTGGCAGTGACTACGCTTCACAGTAGAAATCCTCTTTTCTTTGAGACAGCATAACAATGGAAAGGTGCTCTATCAAATGCAAAGATTACTATTATAATAATGATAATATTGCTGTCTATAAATTGTATCTAAATAACACATATGTCCACATCCATAGATGATTACATGTTTAAAGATGCAACTGATCCAATGAATTAACAAAAAACACCTAGAGATTTTAGAAGGGAATTCAATGTGTTTATGAATAGAAAAATAATTGAAAGATTGTGAGAAGGCAAATGAATAGAATTGATCTATCAAAAAGCTGCTTCGAGTCGAATGGCCTTTACCTATTCCTAATAATTCTTATGCTTTATATACTTATTTTATGGTTGTTTTCTGTTGAATATGTACTTTTGCATTCCACAGATCCCAGTCTCTCCAAACTAACTGTTTAAGCTTTAAATTATATAAGCTATAAAGTGGACATTGCCAGTAAATCAAACACTGGTAATGGCTCGATTCATTGGTAGGCTATAAGGTTCTATGACTTCTAGATTTATTTTCTCTTGTTTACTTCAATCTAGTCAGCTTCAAAGTTCAATGGAACATTCTGGGGAATAGAACTATGAATTTACCGTCAGTGTTAAATGTCTCTCAGTCAAGCACAATTCAGGAGATAATGTCACTTGATACACAGTTTAGTCAAACAAATTCCTGTGTCGTGGTGTGCATGAGAGTCAGACTACACTATTAAACAGGGTCGAATGCAATCAGTTACATTCTGAGCTTATGTACTTTATTCATGCCAACGCTCGATTTTCAGTGAATAAAATTGCTGCTTATCCCAGCACATATTCCTCATTTCAGTGTGGTTTGTGAGGCTAATACTAGAAACAAAGTCTCCTGTGATCCTTATACTGTATATTCCTTGCACAGAAACTAACCTACATACTGCAAATGTCCTACTATATAGTCTAAACTGTTCCTTATTAACCTCACCAATCCTTTCAACACAGATCAAATTTACAATGTTGACATCTCAATGGCGTAACTAACAAGAGCACCATTTAATCAAATATAATACGCATAAAAGGGCAGTTTAAACCCAAGATTGGTCAAGTCAGCAGTTCTCAGTCAAATGTATGGTACAGCAAAAGTCAGATTGTAACTTCAAAAGTGAATCTTATACAATGGTGAAAGTTTATTTGGCAAACGATAACTGGGGTCAGCTGAATCTCATATCAGGGTTGTATTAGGGTGGGGCTCTCTAAGCAATTGACGAAGTCAGGACAGGCTGTTATATTCTTCATTCTGTCACACTGTGGAGGAGGCAAACAAATATCTGGTTTGATGCTGTCCAAAAGGGTCTGGCTTGATGCTGGTGTCAGCAAATTGCTGTACTGCAATGCGTTTTCACATAAGAAATTAAAAACACATTCTAGTCCGATGCAGTTAACATTTTAGCATGAATTATTGAAAAGATGAGTCTGGGTGAGGCAATTAACTATCGGGATGGACAATTCTGTCCATGCCCCGTACTAAAATACTAACATTTTCTGATTTAACAAAATTATTTTCTTACTGCACTTTCAAAATAAAACCCATGCTGCTCCTGCGCTAATAACCATCCCATGAGGTTTATTCAGCAACTTACATGCCAAGCTGGAAGGAGAATGTACTGTTACCTCTAGCTCATAAGTCACAGCAAAGTCTTTCTCTCATGGCAGGCGTAACAGCAGATCAAAGCTTTGAGCAAAAGCTGAAGGTGACATGAGGCATAAGGCGAAAACCATTGTGATGAATGAAATGATTAAGAGAAGAATTCAAGTGGACACCATGAGCAGGTTGAAACTGCTCTGTTTATGTAATCAAGTCATACCCAACCTCCCCACAGATAAGCATGGAAACAACACTCTCACACAATACCCCTGGAAGATAGCTCTTGCAAAGTTATACCGATTCCATTCATTTCCAACCCATTTGCATCCAGAAAGTTTCCTATCTACAAATTACAGTCACTACATTTTACAATAAATCTGGGGTTGTGCATCGATGAGTTCACCTGATGCAAAAGTCACAATATAAAATGTAAGGTTAGTTTTTATTGTTTTCTTTCATATAATAAGATAGCAGTGGTGGCTAATTTTATCATCAAGTCTGTAAATGGCTCAGAAAGCAGGGGTGTAATAACTTACAAAGATTTACAAATATTTTCAAATAATTTACATCATGGAAACTGGCCACTCAGGACCATCAGTCCATGCCAGTGTTTATATTCCACATGAGTCTTCATCCATTTCTTACTCCCTCCATATCCTTCTACCCATGCACCTCCAGGTCAAGTGCATCTTAAAGGCATCACTACAATATTCACAAAGAGAAGGGAGTTTCTTCCAGTGTCCCAGCCAATACACCTCCAGGTTAATTTGCCATTCATCGCATAGCTACAAGTGGGTCCTTGCTGGCACAATTGCCTGCTTTGTTTGCCTTTATAAGATAAACTCTACATTTTTTAAGCACTTTGTAAGATTTTTCTGTGGTAAAGTAGTATATAAATATACATACTTTATCTTTTTTTTCTAGGAGTTGATTGGTAGTGAAGAAGGCATCATTCTTAGTAATGAATGCTGTTTTGTAAAAAGGGAAAATGAGCGATTTGTGCAAAAATGTTAGTTTCACCATTCTGTTGCAGTTTCATTAAAAGTAAAGACAAGCTCAACAGCTGCCTCAGTCAGTTTTGAGGCACAGCATTTTGTCACTGGTAAGAATTCCACAACTAATGTACTTGCATTCATATAGTGAGTACCCTTTATATGGGGTAATATCTCAGAACACATTTTATGCTGAATACCATTTTTTTTTACACACGATACTAACTTTCAGACAAGAGTAAGTCCATTAACTCTACCCAACTAATGCAATATCCCCCCAAAATTATTTCACTAATAACCCTGAATCCTTTCAATTTCGAGAATCTATGTACAGGTATTTGTTTTGGAAACTCCTTGTTCTATCACCTCTGCTGATAATTTCTTTTAGACGCCTGTCATCCAAGGAACCCATCTTTAAAGTACAATAGATGTTTGTGCAAAAAAAATCAATATCAAGGATGGTTTACACCGAATTGTGTCAACAATGGAAAGCAGTTGTGTGTCGAGTTAACTTTGACCCCAAATTCTCCAAACTGTTACAAATATCTACTTTGCTTCTTTCATCAAGAACTGCTGAACGTGATAAATTCAAACAGATTCATATAAAGCCAGATTCAGTCAAATCATTTAACTCAATGACTTCTCCTATAATACTTTTAATTAAACGTCAAGAACAATTGAGAACATATTTGATGTTTTTTGGAAAATACAAGGAATGCTAAAATCCATATGGTAGTTAGCAGAATGATTGATAATGTGGCTGCTAAGGACTGAACGCTTAATTTTAATAACAACAACAAATTACATTTGTATAGCGCCTTTCTCCTCCAATGTAATCCAGTTTTGGAGTTGAAGGCCGGCATGTTGACATACTTTCAATTACCACAAGAAATTGATTTACTTATTGAGGAATCCTTTAGAAATTGACAAATATTAGACTCCAGTGTATGCATGTTAAAGGTGTCTATGTCCTGACTCAATGTTTAAAACCAACCATTGGCAGCCGGGCTTTCAGCCTCACTGCTCTCACACTGTGGATCTCTATCCTGCAGCCCCTCCGCCTCGCTTCCTCCCTTTCCTCCTTCAAGGCTGGTCTCAAGACCTTCCTCTTCGACCGTGCCTTCGGCTGCCCCACTAACTCTTCCCCCTCTCCCACTCTCCTTCTCCCTACTTTGATCCTCCCCCATCCCCCACGTCCGCTCGGATCCCGACCAGACTGTTCAGCGCTTTGGGACGTCCTGCCAATGTGAAAGGCGCTATATAAGTGTGATTTTGTTGTTGTTAAAACTGTTGTTGGTCTTTTAAATTAGCAATCCTATCTAAGCACCTGCACATGATGCTGTACATCACTGGTGAGATTTGAGAAAGCAGCATCAATCAATCAATCCAGGAACTCAATTTCTTCAGTTTTATTTTAAAATTTTATTGATTGAAACTTCGATCACTTGAAATTTAGATCATAATCTAGTCCAAATAGGAACAGTGATCTCATAATCTAGTCTGACACACCAGTACAGTGCTGTATTATTGGAGGTGTTATCCTATAAATGGGATGTTAACCAAAGCCTGCAATTTCTTGCTTGTTTGAGGTGGATGTTAAAATTACAATAGAATTTACATTTATATAATGTCTTTCACGTCAGTAGGTTGTTGGATGGGCCCACAAGCTGTGATTGGGAGATGAGGGGAAATATGACCGAAAGATGACAGTCAGAGTTCAAAAAGAGAAGGGCATTTTCCCCAGTGTCCTAGCCAAGAATCCTCCAGATATATTGATCATTCATTTCATCGCTGTTGGTGGAACTTTGCTGCGTGCAAAGAGGCTAACATATTGGCCTACAAACACTATACACAGTGATTATGCTCCACAGAAACTTTGCAAACTACTTTAAGACATTATAGGCACTATTCAAAATGCAATTATTATTTTTTGTGTTTAGTATTAATTTGTGAGCTGATTAGTTTAATAAAAACAACAAAATTACATTTGTATAGTGCCTTTCAAGTTGGGTGGACATCCCAAGGTGCTGGAAATACAGATGGGAGACACTCCAGATATTTTGTGAAAGTTTGAAAGATTCATAGCTACAACAACAACTTTGATTTATATAGCGCCCTCCACATCGGACGGCATCTCAGAGCACTTCACAATAGCGGATCCCGGGATCGAGCCAGGGGCAGGGGCAGAAAGGTGACCTAAGGCGCGGTCGAAGAGAAAGGTCTTCAGGCTGGGACCTGAAGCTGAGAAGAGAGGAGGCAAGACGAAGTGAGGGAGGGAATTCCAGAGCCTCAGGGCATAGTGGCTGAAGGCACGGCTGCCGAGGGTGGAGTGGAGGATTCGGGGGACATGGAGGAGGCCAGACCCAGTGGAGCAAAGGCAATGGGTGCTGGTTTGAGGAGAGAGGAGGTCAGAGAAGTAGGGGGGTTCAGAGGAGTGGAGGGATTTGAAGGCAAGGGTGAGGATCTTGAAGTTGATCCTCTCTGGGATAGGGAGCCAGTGAAGTCTGGCAAGCACTGGGGTAATGGGGGAGCTAAGTTTGATGCAGGTGAGAATGCGGGCGGCAGAGTTCTGAATGAGCTGGATTTGATGGATTGTGGAGGAGGAGAGACCGGCAAGGAGGGCATTGCAATAGTCCAGCTGAGAGATGACAAAGATGCGGACCAGGGTTTCAGCAGCATTTGGAGTGAGATATTGGCGGAGACGGGTGATCCGTCGGATGTGGAAAAAGGCGGTGCTGGTGAGGGACAGGATGTGAGGGAAGAAGGACAGTTGGGGGTTGAACTTGACACCTAGGTTGCTCACAGGTTTAGGGGCAGGCCGGGAAGGTGGAGGAAGTGAGAGCCATGCGAATAGAGACATTGACGAAAGTGAAAGAGTATGGCCTTCATCTTATCAACATTCAGCTGCAAGAAATTTGCGCTCATCCAGCTCCTGATGTCTGACAGGCAGGCTGACAGAACATCAGGGTACTTGGAATCACAAAGTGAAGTGGAGAAAGAGTTGGGTGTCATCTGCATCCATGTGGAAGTGTGTGCCATGTCTGCGGATGACATCCCCAAGACGGAGCATGTAGATGAGGAAGAGAATGGGGTCAAGGATGGATCCCTGGGGTACCCCACAGCTAACTGAGTGAGATTGGGAGGAAAAGCCATTTGTGGAGATGTACTGCTGCCGGTTTATGAGATAGGACTCAAACTAGGCGAGTGCGGTCCTACTTCGGTGGATGACGGAGGACAGGCGGTGGAGGAGGATGGTGTGGTCGACTGTGTCAAACGCAGCGGACAGGTCAAGGAGGATAAGGAGGCAGAGGGAGCTCTGGTCGCAGATAAAGAGGACGTCGTTTGTGACTTTCACAAGCGCAGACTCTGTACTGTGGGCAGGGCGGAAACCGGATTGGAGTGGTTCGAAGAGGGAGTGGGAGGAGAGGTCGGCGCGGAGTTGGTTGGGAACAATGCATTCCAGTGCTTTTGAAAAGAAGGGCAGGTTTGAAATAGGGCGGTAGTGGCTCAGGTTTGAGGGATCAAGGGAGGGTTTTTTAAGGAGGGGGGTGATGGCAGCGGTTTTGAGGGGGGCAGGGACTGATCCTGTGGAGAGGGACTGGTTGATGGTATCAGCCAGCAATGGGCAGAGGAGGGGGATCTGGGGGAACAGTAGGTTGCTGGGGATGGGGTCGAGGCAGCAGGTGGTTGTCTTCATGGAGGTGATGGCGCGTGAGAGGGAGGAAAGAGAGACCAGGGAGAAGGAGTATAGGAAGGGGGTCGAAGTAGGAACTGATGACGGGAAGGGTGAGGGGAATGGAGTGAGTGACGAGAGGCAAGAGGATGACGCTGCCTGGTAGATATTGTGGATTTTGGAGGAGAAGAAGTTCATGACCTCCTCACATTTCACATTTGAAGTGAGGATTGAGGAGGCCTGAGGGGGTGCACGGAGGAGGTGGTGGAAAAGAAGACTTTGGGGTCCTCTTCAGCTATGTTCAGTTTAAAACCATAATGAGTTTTATTCCCTCTTATGTTCAACTGTAGGGGACTTGTTCTGATCTGTTCAACTTGTTAAGTGGATTTTTGCGCTAAGTATCATAATGGGTTGGTCCATGCATTTCACTGATTCAAGAGTGCTAAAGCCACTATAATCAAACCTGTATGTCCCCATGTCCCTCTATTATCTTTGGCTTTTTTTTTGCACTTTCACAGCTTTCAGAAATCATCACTCACAATCACTCAGGCTCACAATAACACTTCCCACCTCTTTCAAAACATCACAAGTTACACCACTATTGGCAACCTTCACATTTCCCTGTCACAATGTTTCCCTAAATTAAGTATCCCAATCCTTGCAGTCCCTTTCAGGTTTTGCTGAAAAAGACCAGCTCTGCTGACTAGAGATGGACTTAAATCAATCTACCTGTGCACCAAACTTAAAAGCGGTTAAGCAGTGTCTAGCCGAAAGGGAAGCTGCAGCTTCAAGCACTGAGCTCTCATGAGATCAGTGTGTTTGAAGAGCTATGGTTCCCCAGGGAGACTCCATTGGGGCTACGGTTACTCTCATGATATCGCCCCCTGTGAAGAAAGGAATGCACTCGAACTCACAAACATGGAGCAAGCTCGGCATTGATTTAACACATGCATCCACACAGTAGATAAGTTGTTCTTTCAACCCTAATTATTCTTAATCTCCCTTTGAGTCTGGCAGCAGGGGATAGGTTATTGAAGCCCAGGCCTTCCCCAGAGCCCGATTGACGATTACACATTAACTTGGCTTTCCTCACGATTTCTTTAAGAATATTATAAAACGCAGGTTACGTGAACTTTCAGCGTGTCGTTTGGCATCAGCCAAGATGATAAATCACTGACCTCAAAGGAACAAAGAATTTAAACTTTGCTTAAGAGAATGCTATCTAGTTTATTTAAAACAGGCTCAATTTTAAACCCCAGTAAAAAAAAACTATAAACATTCCTATTAACGTGCATCAGACATCGAAGAAAAAAAGTTGGATTTACTTATACATTTTTCATAGGATTGACTTAGTGCAAGTACAGTGCGTTAGGTTCACAAACCAAGGGTGGTGCAGATATAATTGTATTTTAATTACATTTTTAAACATATACTTATACCAGATGTGCCAACTGAGGTTTAATAGAAAAACTATTACAACAAAGATTATTTCACTTTTAAGCAATGCTTCCTGTGAATCTCAATGTCTGCTGTTCCCTGGAACCCCATCAATACTGCTTACTTCATGTAATAATAATCCTTGCATTTGATATAGTGCCTTATTATGTCTTCAAGACGTCTCAAAATGCTTCACAAAATATACATTAAAGTGAATTTACTGTATATTTAATGTAACAATAGACATAAGCAAGAACTCTGATCAAAAGGCTTTAGAATTAGATACGAGTTTGAAAACAAATTCTGAATCCAGTGTGATGTCAATTTAGATAATGTGCATAACCCACTTAGATCTTCCAGATTCATCTACTGATCTCTTGTTTTAAAAAAAAGGAATTAGATGTAAACATCTTCATGCCACACAAAAGGAACACCTTTTTTTAGCCCTGTGCAGTTGTTTTATATCAGGCTGGCACTTCAGTTCAACACTGCAGGCACACTACATTGTAGTGTTCAGCGTTTTGGGGCAACTTCCTGATGTGAAGGGTGCTCTATAAATGTAATTTTGTTGTTGTTGTTGAAGCTTTTGAACTAGGCGTAAAAGTATAAGGTTCACAGGAGGCACCGCTCAAACTATAATCATTCTCCTACAGGTTCAATCAAGGGGACATTAAAGATTCACCGACCTTCTCTGAAAAGAGAGAGATGTTTTTCCCAGTAACCCAACAACAATCTCCAGATAGACTGGTCATTTAACTTATGGCTATTTACAGGTCACTGCTGACACAACTGGTTCCCACATTTGCCTGCAAACAACATTCACTGCACTTGACAGTTATTACTTCTGAAGTGCTTTGAGATATTTCAACTTGACAAGGTTCTGTAAAACTCCAAGCTTCCTCTTTCTCATGAAGTCTTATGGGCTCCTGGTGTAATGGCTGCAAGAGAGTGACTGCCAGGTAGTCTGTATTTTTTTATTTATAAGTTATTAGGCATCCATCTGTTCAATATCCCTGGTAGTCTCATAGTTATCCTTCCGCTCACTTTCCCTGATAGACTTCTGGCTATTCAGTGGTCCTTTTGCTTTCCTTGGCAGTGTCTTAGCTATCCATCTTTCCTGATTTCTTTGGCAGTTTAGCGGCAATCTGTCTTTTCCAATTTACTTGGCTGGCTACTGACTGCTTGTCTGTCTTCTCCAATTTGTCTCATAGTCTAGTGACACCGGCTGTGCTTCAGTTATCAACACAACATTCTTCCAAATTTATAAAGAAACTGTATTAATAGTATTCATCAACTGTGAACATTTTCAAACTTTCCCTAGCAGTCTGGTGACTCCATTACTTGCTTTTCTGTTCTTTCTAGCAGTTCAGTTGTATTGATCTCCTCGCTATCATCTTCCACGCCCCACTCCAACCCACAACCCCCCACACCCCCATAACCACCCCCCCATCATCCCCCTACAATTTTAGGAACTCAGAGAAGTCTATTATGTTATTGATTCACATTTATCAGTTAATTTATTAACTGTCTATTCCACAACCCTCTTAAATCAACTGTTCTAAGTTCCTCACCAGTCTGGCCTGAGTTTCACATCTGTATAGTGTCGGTCAGTCTTGAATCCTCCTTTCCATTCCACTAATCTATCTCTGAGATTTCCACGTGTAGGTGGAATTCATGGAAATCTCGGTTAAGTTTAATAATAATAATAATATTATAATAAGCTTTGCATTTGATATAGCACTTTTCACATCTTCTAGACACCTCAAAGCGCTTCACAGAATATACTGTAAAGTGAATTGACTGTATATTTGTGGGTGAAACGCAACAGCCAATTGTGCACAGCAGTGTCCACATACAGTCGTGGATTGAAATTACCAATTTATTCTAGTTTTTTTGGAGGGATTATTATTAAGCGTATGGAGTAAGTAAACTTGTCCAAGGTTTCACCCTGACCTGACTGTATTAGAAACACAGGTCTCACGCTTGTAAGGTGTGTGCTCTAACCACTGAGCTACAAAAGCTATGAACCCAATTACTTGCTTGAAAACACAATGTTAGGTATGGGATAGCGGAAGACTTACTTTTAAGCATAGTGATGGGTTTCCACATGTATCAGACACCCAGCTGGCCTCCACCGAAACAAATCATTAATGAGCACCATCCAGCATGTGATGTCAGCAACAAATGATGACATGGAAGGTAATCATTTTCTTTGCTCAATTTCTAATGAGAGGGTAAACATGTGGCTTTCGATCAGAGGGTAAATATGTGGGCTGATAACTGGCAGATTATCTTTTATATAGATAAATGCAAGGTTTTGCATGTACGATTCAAGATTGAGAAACAATCAAGGATAGAATTAAACTTACAACAACAACAACTTTGATTTATATAGCGCCCTCCATGCCGGACGGCATCTCAGAGCGCTTCACAATAGTGGATCCCGGGACCGAGCCAGGGGCAGGGGCAGAAAGGTGACCAAAAGCGCGGTCGAAGAGAAAGTGTTCAGCTGTAACCTGAAAGTGGGAATAGAGGAGGCAAGGCAAGGGAGTGAGGAAGGGAGTTCCAGAGCCTCGGGGCATAGTTGCTGAAGGCATGGCTGCCGAAGGTGGACCAGAGGATTCAGAGGACATGGAGGAGGCCAGACCCAGAGGAGCGAAGGCAATGGGTGCTGGTTTGAGGAGAGAGGAGGTCAGAGAAGTAGGGGGGTGCAGAGGAGTGGAGGGATTTGAAGGCAAGGGTGAGGATCTTGAAGTTGATCCTCTCTGGGATAGGGAGCCAGTGAAGTCTGGCAAGGACTGGGGTAATGGGGGAGCGAAGCTTGGAGCGGGTGAGTATGTGGACAGCAGAGTTTTGGATTAGCTGGATTTTGTGGATTGTGGTGGAGGGGAGACTAGAGAGGAGGGTATTGCAACAGTCCAGCTGAGAGGTGACAAAGGCATGGACCAAGGTTTCACCGGCTTTTGGGGTGAGATATTGCCGGAGACGGGCGATCAGTCGGAGGTGGTAGAAGGCAGTGCTGGTAACGGACCAGATGTGGGGGAGGAAGGACAGTTGGGGGTCGAACCTGATGCCTAGGTTGCGCACAAGTTTCGAGAGTTTTATGGGCAGGCCAGAAAGGTGGAGGAGGTGAGAGCCATGTGAATGGAGATGTTGATGAGAGCCAAGGAGTATGGCCTCCGTTTTGTCGACATTCAGCTTCAAGAAATTTGCACTCATCCAGCCCCTGATGTCTGAAAGGCAGGCTGACAGCACATCAGGGGACTGGGGGTCGCAAAGTGAAGTGGAGAAATAGAGTTGCATGTCATCTGCGTACATATGGAAGTGTGCCCCATGTCTGCGGATGACATCCCCAAGAGGGAACGCATAGATGAGGAAAAGGAGGGGACCAAGGATGGATCCCTGGGTACCCCACAGGTCACTGGGTAAGAGCGGGAGGAAATAGAGTTTGTAGAGACATACTGCTGGCGGTTTGTTTGTGAGGTAGGACTCGAACCAGGCGAGTGCAGTCCCACTGAGGCGGATGACAGAGGACAGGTGGTGGAGGAGGATGCTTGATAGACTGTGTCGAACGCATCCAACAGGTCCTGCAGGATAAGGAGGCAGATGGAGAGGATGTCATTTGTGACTTTCACAAGTGCAGTCTCTGTACTGTGGGCAGGGCGGAAACCAGACTGGAGGGGTTCAAAGAGGGAGTGGGAGGAGAGGTGGGCGCAGAGTTGGTTTGCAACAACGCGTTCCAGTGCTTTAGAAAGCAAGGGCAGGTTAGAAATAGGGTGGTAGTGGCTAGGGTTTGAGGGATCTAGGGTGGGTTTTTTTAAGGAGTGGGGTGATGGCAGCACTTTTGAGGGGTGCAGGGACTGATCCGGTGAAGAGGGACTGGTTGACGATATCAGCCAGTAGTGGGCAGAGGAGGGGGAGCTGGGTGACCAGTAGGTTAGTGGGGATGGGATCGAGGCCGCAGGTTGTTAGCCTCATAAGAGGTGAGAGAGCATGAGAGGGAGGAAGGAAAGTCAGGGGAGAAGTAGTGTAGGAAGGGGGTCGAGGTAGGAACTGAAGATGGGGGTTGTGAGGGGGATGGGGTAGGGGTGGTAGTGGTTGACGAGAGGCTGGAGGATGATGCCGCCTCGCGGATATTGTGGATCTTGGAAGAAAAGAATCCATGACCTCCTCACACTTCACATTTGAAGTGAAGATTGAGGAGGCCTGAGAGGGTGCGCGGAGGAGCTGGTGGGTGGTGGAAAAGAGGACTTTAGGGTTGTTGTTTGCCTCCAGGATGATGTTAGAATAGTAAGCCGTTTTTGCTTGACACAACGAACGGCGGTAGCTGTAGAGATGCTCGAGCCACATTTGGTGGTGAATAGTGAGGCCGGTTTTGTGCCACCTGCGCTTGAGCAGCCGGGTTTAGCATTTGAGGATGCGGAGATGAGTGTTGTACCAGGGGGAGCAGCTGCAGTTGGAAATAGACCTGGATTTCAGGGGGATGAGAGAGTTGAAGGTGCAGGAGAGGTGATCATGGAGCAGCTGTACAGCTGCTTCAGGATCGCTGTGGGTGGAAGACCAGAGGGGTAGGAGGTCAGACGATGTGAGGGCATCTGTGAGGGTCTCAGGGGGGAGACTTTTCCATGGGCGGAAAAGTATGGTTGAGGGCTTGGTGGAGGGGAGAGGGATGGAAGAGGAGAAGGAGACAAGAAAATGGTCCGAGATGGCCTTGTCCAAGATACTGAGGTCGGAAATGTCAAGGCCGTGGGTGATGATGAGGTCGAGGGCGTGGCCACGGTTGTGGGTCAGAGAGTCAATGTGGAGGGTGAGGTTTAGGGAGGAGAGGAGGGCAGTGAAATCGAAAGAGGTGGTGCAGGGGGAGTTTAGGTGGAGGTTGAAGTTGCCCATGATGAGCAGGCGTTCAGAGCTGAGGAACAGGGAGAAAAGGAGAATGGAGATATCGGAGATGAAGGAGTCAGGGTGTTTAGGAGGACGGTAAAGTAGAAGGATTTTTAAGGAAAGGGAAGGAAGGTAGAGCGTGAGGTGCTCAAAGGAGGGGAAACAGCCAGAGGAGTAGGGGGAGAGACCAAGGGAGGCATTTGAGATGATGGCCACCCCGCCACCACGGTTGGGGCTGGGGGTGTGGTGGAAGGTGTAGCCTGGCGTGGAGGCCTCGACTAGAGGCACGGGGTCATTTGGGAAGAGCCAGGTTTCCGTAAGCTCAAGAATATCAATGTTCTCATCCAGGATGAGATCATAGATAGTGAGGGCTTTGTTGGAAAAGGTGTGGACGTTCTGGAGAGCAGTGCGGATGAGTTTGCTGGAGGGGGGAGAGGGAGGAGAAATTGATGAGCAGAGGGCCTTGAGGGTGTGTAGGAGAGGTGGGTGTGGGGAGAGAGGAGGGAGGGAAAGTGGGGAGGGTAAGTATGAGGGGGAAGTGTGTTTGCCTTGAGGAGGCGATTGGGCAGAGAGAGTGAATGATGGGACAGTTGGTGTGGCCGCTCTGGGACACCCAGCGCCTGGTGCCACGGTGGGCCCGGCGGAGGATGCCCAGACTGGAGCAGAGGGAAGCGATGATGGGGGCCAGGAGGGAGACTAGGCAGGTGGGGGGTGAGGGGCAGAGGGAGAGTAGGACAGATTTAGAGGAGCAGATAGAGGGGGATGGTGAGAGAGATATAGAGGAGGATGCTGAGAGAGACATTTAGCCGGGTGGGGAAGGCTTGGCTCAGGTTGGGGCGGTAGCCAAAACGCGCACGCTGGGAGCTGAGAGCGAAGGATTAGCGGGGTGGCATCATCCCAGAGGATGTGTGGCCATGGCTAGGCGGTGACTAGCCAAGTCAGCCCTGCCATTGACACCTATCCTGAGGGGGGTGGGGTAATGGTCTATTTATAGAGCTGCTAGTGATCTAATTTTAATGCGCTGATGAGGTGTTAATGCTGGTGGGCTGATGGTCTATTGTTTCGAGGTGATGCGCTGTTAATGATGGGAGGAGTGCGCGGGTTAATTCTTTTTGTGTGTGACGCCGCACCGACGTCACTTTTTTAGTTTATGCCCATTTTACCGCCAGCCCTTCGATCACCCACTCACTCGCTCGCTCCCTTACCAAGGGGAAAGCGGAAGTAGATCTATGGGCCACTTCACTAGGTTAAAACTGTGTAAGGCAGCAATAAATATAGTAAACAGGATTTTAGATCAATAGTTTGTGTGCAACAAAGCATTAGTTCGAGATGAAATAGGTATAGAGTTGTCGAGGGCAATTTCAGAACAGATTCCAGGATGTTTTTCTTTACTCAGTGGTAGTTAATGACTGGAATGGGTTGCCAGGAAAGAGCATCTTGATGCAATGATGGGTGGAAAGATGTGAATGGATTAGCTGAAAGCCTTCTTCATCCTAATCTTGTGATTTTATGGGCTCTGAACTATTGGCCCAGTTGACTAGTTTTCCTGTATTTTTAGAACAACAACATTTACAAAGCACTAAGGTCACCCTTACCTAATATCTTGTCAGATAGAGGTAAAACAGCTATGGCAAAACATCAACTTTAAATCAAGAGCACAAGAATCTGTTCAGAGAAAGAAGACCAAGGTCCACCCAAAAGTCAAATACAATACTATCAGCAAAGGGACCTTCCATACTGCCTCCATGGAATGCACAAGAGAAATGGTGAAAGATCAAACAGGTTTGTTTGATCAACAGCCTTTTCTTCTCTTAACAATCTTAGGTTTTTATACATATTGATCGGCTGTCTGCCCTGATTTCTCTTGAGATCAACTGCCTGTTTGTCCTGATTTCTTCATGTTCTAGAAGCTGTCCTGATAATTTAAGTTAGTCATCGTCTTTGTATCTCAAATTCCCTTCTGCTCCAGTAACCATCTGTCCTTCCACCACCCTCAACATTTTTCAGCTCCTCCACCCCCAGCCAGGCGCCTAAGACCACTGTACAGACTTTTGAGGTATACTCCTGAAATGTAAAATTGTTGACTTCATTTCCCTTGTGGTTTGATGCCTTTTTTTGAATTTCCTGGTAGACTCCTAAAGAGAGACATCAGATCACAAAAGCAGCTTGAAGAGATCAGAGACAATAAGCATCGCAGAAGTTAATACTATGCATAGATAATCCTTGAAGAAAATCACATGGACAAACAGGCACCCAGAGGTTGTGACAATTACAGACTCTAATTGATGTGTTGCATAGTGCAGGAGATACTATTAGTTCAGTTTTCTATTCTGGAGTAGAATAGAAAGTTCACAAATATATACAGTAATTCACTTTACAGTATATTCTGTGAAGCGCTTTGAGACATCTAGAAGAAGTGAAAAGCACTATAACAAATGCAAGGATTATTATATTATTATATTCTTTCCTTTTTTTTAATTGTTATCTCACCTGCCAGTCTAGTACAACACAACCTGTTGAACTGTGTAAGATAAAACCATTGTTCAAATTCAGTACAGTGTATATCAATGTCTTGCTCTGGTTACACAAGACGATTTTGCCATTGTTGAGATATTTAACTGATCTTTCAGCCGATGTGTCTTTGTTTTTGTGCACAGTGGGGTTGAAAAATATGATATGTAACTTGTTAACACATTGTGGAACATTTCACTCTTGGAGGTGTCTCGTTTAAAGCAAGTTAAGTTAAGGTATCCCTGAACTGTCACTGAAGTGTTGTAATCTATCCAGCAGCTAATCCAATGGGTTTGCTGCAGGAAATGGCTTTTCTCATAACCTATTTTCATCAAGTCGGGGATCACTCGGAATCAGCCATCAACTGGGATACCTCCCGAGTGGAATGGTCCATAATGAGATATTTTTCATCACATCTCATGCCACATTTTTTCTCTACTATTTCATTCTTGATACTCAATACCATACGGTATTTGCTGAAAGTGGCATGAAGCTGGTCCCCAAAATATAGGGACATCAATTGGGATAGAGCATATTTATGATCCCTATCTGTTATAATAAATTCATATCAATAGAAAAAGGAAACTAGTAACATTTGAAAGATGTGGTGCAAATAGATGGTGACCGACAACAACTTGCATTTATTAGCACCGTTCACTCGAGTAGCATCTCGGGGTAGTTAACAGTGGGGTAATTTCTTGGTGAACGGAACTGAGTGAGGAGGTGACTCAAAGCATGGTCGAAAAGGAAAATCTTCAGGTATGATTTGAAAATGGGCAAAAAGGGGCAAGAGGGAAATGATTGAGGCAGGGAATTCCAGATGATGATCAACAAAACAGGGCTGATATTTGCAGCCATGAGAGTAACGGTTTGATATATTTGGGCACTGGCATTTTGTACCAAAGAGAGGTTTTGTATCCCTCAGGAAACTAAACAAAAGTGCTTCCCTCAGAGATCAATTCATCCCAAAGTATTATGACGTGAGTCCCAAGAAGGTCATATTGAAATACACACGCAGAATGCTCTGGGAGCTGGTCACCAACCTATCTTCCAAGGCAGATAATATCATGTGCCTTGGCAGTAACTCACCTTAAATTAGATACAATTGCAGACTCTTCAACAGAGATATTTCTCAAGCTTTATGTTCGATTTCCAAGCCACTAATATTAAATACATTCATAAAGCCCTCTTACCAGTAGAGGGAGCAAATAATCCACTATCAATGTGCTAGAGACCCTCATCAAACATAACAGGAAATGTATGGAGAGTGGAACTGCCAGAGCATTGATTATAGGAAACCACCGACACAGTGGTTGACACGTGTCAATTACAAAGTAGGAAGCCTCGGCAATTATTTTTCACCATTTAAAATAGTGAGAATGGACACTTACATTCGATACAGTGCCACATCACTTTGATTCGTCTCAAAGTGTTTACACAATGGGTTACGTGGAATTGTAATGAACATTGTTTTAAAGGCAAACCCAGTACCTAATTTGTGTCAGCAAATGTTCCAAACATGAGGTGAAAGCTCAAAACTATGACCTGGGATTTTCACTGTTCTTATTCAATATACAGTGCAGCACTTTCTGCATTGCATAGAATATACAGTCTGAGTTGGGTTTTGCACTGCAGCAACAAAACCACAATCATGTTATCCAAACTGTATGCTTGAAATGCATCAAGAAACCACTGTTCCATGAAAGTAACAATTCTGAGAGACTGTCTCTTTGCCTAATGGCAATGAGAAGATTAAAATTCTGGTCTTATATGTATCCACTCTCTATTTATCATCAGTAGTATTGAAACACAATATTTAACATCAAAAACAGAATTTAGATTGAAAAATTCTGATAATTATCACATTATAGAACATTTCTCAGTTAGTGACTGTCTGTGGATTACACTTCTCTCCATTCAGATGGTTTCAGTAAACCTACGTAGTTTGATAACAGCAGATGCTAGCATTTCAGTGCAAATGGTGAATACTAGCTTACCTAGCTACCCATTTGCGTTAGAGTAAATCCCTGGTTTATTCTATTTAAAATTAAATACAATATAATTTACTTTTATATAGAGCCAGAAGAACATCACAGAGTGTCAGAAGAACATCCCAAAGCACTTGACAAAAACTGAAGAGGCACCTGAGCTGGAGGTGAAATCCAACAGTGAGGAAGGGAAAGGTAACCAATAGTTAAAAGAGGTACGTTTTGAGACTGCAAAACAATGGGAGACCGAGTTGTAAATTGTGACATTCTCACTGGATACAAATTGCTATGGTGTTAAATCAAGCTATGAAAATCTGTGAAAATCCAATGCAGTGTGTCATTTGCAAATGTAACTACAGTGCGTATTGTTTAACAGCTCATAAAGTTCAGAACCCATGTATAATTTGCATGTATTTCAGTGTAAATAGGGCAAATCAACAGCATCCTGTCTTCAGCCATGATCTTATTGAATGGCAGAGCAGGCTCGAGGGGCCGAATGGCCTACTCCTGCTCCTAATTCTTATGTTCAATGGTTGTGCTACACTGGAAAGGAGGTGATATTGGCTCACTGTCAATAGTTGCTTGAGGGGCAGACAAGTCACTGTGAGCAGGGATTCTTCCCACTCAGTTCCTGCAAGCAAAAGTCCTTAATAGGTAGCTTGGTTCTAGCTGGACAAGCAGTAGATTTGGCATACAGTATTCTTATAAGCAAGCTGTGCAGTTTTAGCTGCTTAATCTCCAGCAGGACACAATGCATGCTCTCGGGTCCCCAAACCTTGGATCTCACCAACTTGTGCATGAAACCTTCTGGAATTTGGTAAGCGGGGTGCATTCCTCCAGGGACAGAGAGCAATTACATTTCCAACAACAACAAATTACACTTATAAAGTGCCTTTCACGTCGGGGGGACATCCCAAGGCGCTGCACAGGAGGCGTGTGACCCGAGCTGGGAGGGGGGTTTTCGGGAAGGGGTGAAACAAGTAGGGGAGTTCAAAGAATTCGGGGTGGAACAAAAGGCACGGTCGAAGAGGAAAGTCTTCAAACCGGCCTTGAAAGAGGAAAGGGAAGAAACGAGACGGAGGGATTGTGGGATGGAATTCCATAGGGTCGGAGCAGAAAAACTGAAAGCCCGGCCTCCGATGGTGGGGCGGTTCGGGCGGAGGGCTTGGAGCAGGCCAAGTCCTGCTGAACGGAGGGTCCGGGTGGGCTTGTAGGGGGAGAGTAAATTGGTTAAATAGGGCGGGGCAAGGCCATGTAAGGCCTTGAAGGTGAGGACGAGGATCCAGGCACATGGAAAGATGGCATTGTCTTTGTGAAATTCTCAGTCTGGTTTAGACAATCTTAAGCATTGTGATGAGTTTTCACACGTGTCAGATATCAGAACAAGCAAACAAAATAACACCAAGAATAGGATCACCAGGAGCACTGACTACCCCGTCCACTAGAGGGAGCAATATCAGAGTGGGCAGAGGAGGGACTGGACTCTCCCATTTTCAGCTGTGACACTTGCTGCCATTCTTCTCTGGCTGCTGGTGGGCTGAACGTTCAGACTGGCAATGCAGGACAGTAGTGCAGCTTTTGTATTACTGCCTTTACAGGGTGTCAGCATAGTTCAGTTGATAGCAGTCTCACCTCTGAATCTGAGGGTTTGGGGGACATTTGAGCTCTTAGTCTTAGCTGACCCTTCAGTGTAGTGCTGGGGAGGTGTGGTAATAATCAGAGGTACTATCATTTGGAGAGATATTAAGTCAAAATCCATTCTGCCTGTACAAATGAGCATTAACTATCCCATGGGACTATTCACAAACAGAAAGAAAGTTCTCCCTGTATTGTGGCTCCAGATAAATTTGGCCAATCACATCATGGCTGTTTATGGGGTTTAGCTATGCATAAATAGGCTGCTGTGGTCAGCTACAAATAATAAAAGTTATTATTTTACAATAAGTACATGTGAAGCACTAATAGTCACCTTGACAATGTGATAAGGTGCTGTATCAAGTGCATGGATTATTATGATTACAGATATAACCCACATAACATCTAAGGAGAGATAATAAAGCCGCAATACATGACTTTGAAATGACAGTGATTCACACACATTTGGGTGTTTCAGGACTTGAGTGGAACATATAGATTCATAGATTCATAGAATTTTACAGCACAAAAGGAGGCCATTCGGCCCATCTAGTCTGTGCCGGCTCTTTGAAAAGAGCGATTCAATCCCACTGCCCTGCCCGCTCCCCATAGCCTAATAGACCCGTTCTCCCTAAATAAAGATCTAATTCCCTTTAAAAAGTTGTTATCGAATCAGCCTCCACCACCTTTTCAGGCAATGGATTCCAGATTCGAACAACTCGCTGAGTGAAAAAAATTCTCCTCAGCTCCCCTCTACTTCGCCTTGAAACTATTTTAAATATGTGACCACGAGTCACAGATTCGCCCACGAGTGGAAATAGTTTTTCTCTATTTGCCCTGTCGAAACCCCTCATGATCTTATAAACCTCTATTAGGTCTCCCCTCAATCTTCTCTGCTCCAGAGAGAATAACCCTAGCCTATCTAGCCTCTCCTCATAGCTGAAGTCCCTCAATCCTGGCACCATCCTAGTAAATCTTCTTTGTACCCTTTCCAAAGTCTTCACATCCTTTCTGTAGTGTGGTGACCAGAATTGAACACAGTATTCCAGCTGAGGCCTCACCAAAGTCTTATAGAGGTTAGTCAGCACTTCCTGACTTTTGTACTCTATACCCCTATTTATAAAGCCTAGTTTCCCATATGCCTTCTTAACAGCCTTGTCTACCTATGTTAATGTTAATAATGAGCTGATCACACAATTCAATGTGTTGGCTTTCACCCCAATTCACATAAAGTAAAGCAGGACTATAAAAACAGGCTTCCTATTCTATATCTTTATATTGCCAGTAGTGAAGCAGCTTTTCCCCCAGTAGTATAAACAAACCATATATTCCCCTACAAAACAGCCACAACACCAGAACTGTAAAACACCCACATGCTATTTTGAGACATTTCAACCTGATAAGGTCTCATAAAAATTTATGTTCTTTTTCTAAGTTGTAAACTCTATGACAAAGTTATTCAAGACAATATTTGAACAGGAAAAACATAAAGGATATGGAGAAAAGGTAGCTGTTTAAATATACAGTACATAGAACTGACAATAACCAATTGGTCAAATTTTAGACCCTACATCATATGAAGTAAGAATCATAAGCAATTTTACAGGAATTACTGTATAACTTTTAGGCTCAGTGACTAGAAGGCATCAATTTAACATAGTTAGCAAATTAGAAAATGGGGCTTTTTGGAGAATTTTTTCCATGCACGGAGTAGTTACGATGTGGAATTCTCTGCTGGGAACAGTGATTGAGGCAGAATCTATATTAACCTTTGCAACGAGACTTGAGAGAGATGCCTAAAGAGGAATAAATTCCTGGGAACAGGTAAGGTAAATGGGACTGAGAGGGCTGTTCTTTACAGAACCAACACAGACATGATGGGCCAAATGGCCTTCTTCTGCACTGTCAGTTTCTATTGTTTCAAGATTTGAAAGCCTTAAGCGTTGCTCGCCTGATCACTTGTAGCTATGACATTTGGCTCCCTTGGAAGGATAAACTTTGTGGATATGAAATTAAAGATTAAATACATAATTATATGTAAAACCTAACATTCAGACTAAAATTCACAAAAATAGGATTGTTCACCTCTGGGTCAAAATACTATGTCAGTTCTTGGGCCCTGAGTGGAGCAAACCACTTCTCTGGAGGTGTGCGCAAACTGCTGATATTAATAAACCTGTTCCTTAAATAAGGAACATAACCTGTTTAGAAATCCTCCAAACTTTTACCCTTATGATTACTATTATTATTGATTATATTAGGATGTTCCTGTGGACCATAGAAAAACAATGAAGATAAGGGGCTAGAATAAGAGGAAGTAATTTTCCTATGTTTGGTTGAACAAATATTTCTCTGTGAGAGCTTGTGAGGAACAAACCCATCAGTAATTCCTGTAAAATTGCTTATGATTCTTGAGTTTTGATATCAGTAATATGTCAGTTCCACACAAATCAGAAAGCCAAGGAAATGGTTCACTCAAGATAAAGGTGTTGGACAGTTGCAGAGGTCGGAGCAGACTGCGGGAGGGACACTGCATTAATCTGCACAAGTATCTAATTTTAGAAGCAAAACCGATGTTGCAGTCAGAGCCAAACTGCAACAGCTGCAGAGCTTTGGTTTGTTGTTCTGAATCCTCCAGATATTCGGCAGCCTACAGAAATACAGGCTTACACCATCAACCATTCACATGCAGGAAGTGCTCGCTATCTTTAACAAAAGTTCCACAATTAGAGCTAAACTTCTCGCTTTTGTGCTTTCGTCTATTTAGTCTGTGGTTTTGATGTTACTGCTATCTGCAGAGAACAGAGCCACTTGGGTTATTTCTGCAGTAGCCAGTTTGATGCCACATAAGATAGGTACCTGTTGCTCCACAGTACTCTACTTTTTTCCGTGCATACTATGTTTCAATGATAACATCAGGATTCTATTTGTTATACATGGTTAGTACAGGTAAAACACAACATCAACTATATATGGCTACAATATTCTAAATTTAGCCTGCAAAATGCCTACGGTCACCAACTAACATTCAATATATCAAAAGATAGATAATTCCCTGCTCTTACAGGACCCAGGATCAAGAGATTTGTTGTCAAATCTCTTAGGATGGTGTGCATTTTAAAACAAGCAATTCCCAATGAAGACATAACTGACTTTCCATTATTTTGTACTAATTTATCAGGTGCACAATGCACATTTAATCATAGATAAGGCGTACTAACAAATAAAGCTTTTTGCAGCATGTAGAGTTTAGAAGATAACTTAAAGCTTAAAGAGCAGTAATTACATTGCAAGGATTTACCTCTGTTTTAATTAACACTAAATCACCAGGGTAGAGTGTGGAACTGCAGTCAGAAGCCAACTGGGCAGCTTTTAATCGCTTTGCAAAGAATTGACTTTGGCCTAGTGGTCCTTACTTCTGCAACAGAATTGTGTAAGAACAGAGGGGAGTTGACTATCAAGCCAACTGTGATAGAATCCTGACCAGAAATGGGCACCCAAATGTTCCAAGATGAATTTTCTTCGTGTGAAAAGCCCCAAAACGAACTCAATTTCATTATTCTCTTGAGAATGCGGAGATGGGAAGGTGGTCAATTTAATGGTATGATAAGATTTTGTTTCATCGCAATTGTGATCCGAAACACAATTTGCAGAAAGCAGATTTAGTGAGTTAATTGTGACTACTAGGTAGTCTAACGTAACATTTTTCCTCACACTTTCAGATTTGTCGGCTTGGGGAGTTGGCAATCATTGTCCACAAGTATCACCTTCAAGAAATTGCAAAGCAGAAATGACAATTTATACAATAAATCTGGTGTACAGGTATCTCCTTTTCATCCCTATTGCAGTATACTACTGTATTGTAATAAATCCGTAGTTTCAAACACTTTGACTAATGTTCTGTAATGTTATCTATTTTATAACTGTATTAGTGCTGAAAGGATGCAGTGGAATAAATGTGACTGGTTATCTCAAGAACCTTGTAGTACTGTAGTAATAGTAATAATAAATAATAGTCCTTGTATTTGATATAGCACTTTACACATCTTCTAAGCATCTCAAAGCGCTTCATAGAATATACTATGAAGTGAATTGATTGTATATTTTGTGGGCAAAATGCGGCAGCCAATTGGACACAGCAGTGTCACAGGAAAAGTCTTGGATTGTGATGACCAATTTATTATTGGGGGTTTTTGAGGGATTATTATCAAGCGTGTGCAGTAAGGGAACTTGCCCAATGTTTTGTCCTGCCAGAATCAAATCCCGGTCTCTTGCTGTTGTTATCCACATGTCAATCATCCACATATCAATCATGTCTGTTTATCCACATTTGAGTCCAATATGGAAGTTGACAAGGAATATTGGTAAAACTGGACTTCTGTTAAGCAACAACAGCTATTTACAATTTTATACAATTGCCTTTCATATCAAAAGGATATCTCAAAGTGCTTCACACAACTGGCTGGGAGCAGGTCTGGGAGGAAAGGAAGGTGGCCAAAGGCAAGTTCGAAAACATAGGTGGGTTTTGAAGGCAGGGATAGAATTTCAGAGGGTAGGAGCAGATGGCAGAAAGCTTGCCCACCAATGCTGGGGAGAATTGGGCAGGAGGTTGCTGTTTGCTGAATAATGCTAGTTGGAACAGTAATATTTTTCAGGTTTTAGAAATAGCCATCCAGACTCAGATAGAAGCAGGAACTCCCCACAAGCACTCATTCCCTGAAGTACAGTATTAAGTTGAAATTAATTATGGCTAAACATTCTTCTCTAGATAATAATAATAATCCTTGCATTTGATATAGCGCTTTTTGCATCGTATTGATGTCTCAAAGCGCTTTACAGAATACACTGTAAAGTGAATTGACTGTATATGTGTGGCAAAATGCAGCAGCCAATTGTGCACAGCGGTGTCCCACAAACAGTCGTGGATTGAAATGACCAATGTTATTATTGTGTTTCTTTTGGACGGATTATTATCAGGCTTGTGGAGTAAGGAAACTTGCCCAAGGTTTTGCCCTGATCTACCTGGAGTCGAAACACAGGTCTCACGCTTGTAAGGTGAGTAACCACCGAGCTACATGAGCTCCACGTGACAAAGAAATGCTGGTAAGCACATTAAAGTAGTAGTGAGCTAGCAAAAGAAATGCAGAATTCCAGCTGTTTAATCATTTCCAGACAGCCGTGGGTTCAGAGGATGAGATTGAATTATGAGTAAATAAACCTACAACCTTAGAACAAAAGGAACATTTGAGCAGAAATACTGATGTGACTTCAACTTGGGAATAGCACAGTAAATTACCAGTGAAAATATGAGAAATGTACCTGATGGGAATTATCAATCTGGGGAAGATTGAAGTACACAATAGCTGTAAAAAAAATGCACATATAATAAATAATTCCCTCCGGTGATGGGATGTATGTGAATTTTTAAATGATTTGTCCCGTTTTCCACCAGTAATTAAAGAACTGAGTCTCCACTGAATGAAAGCCTTTTGGCGTTGCATATTCATTATCTAAGAAGCAGCCTTAAAATAGGTGTGACTGTGCTTGGATACTTATTTGCAATAATACATATTTTTAAATAAGCATTTCACTCTAAAATACAGATCATTACAAATAGACAGTGAGAGTTGGAGCTTCTTAATAAGATGATCTTTGGAAGGAAACATTCCCTATATCTGGCTGCCCTTATTTAAGCAAACATCATTAAAAGTATTGGCCTGATCTCAATTGCCCTCCGCACCAACAAACACTAACAATATCAGTTTATTTGTGACTGCAGAATTGCATTAGATAGTAGCCTTGTAAAACTGGCCCATTAAACTCCAGGGGATTGGATGTACTCTATGGCAACAGCAGGAAGTTATATAAAACACACTTGATCATGTTAGCTATAGCTATATTTAGACAAAGGCTTGGTTAATTGGTTGCAAATTCAATTTTGACTATTGATTTTGTTGAAATTACACAAGTCTGCTTATCTCAAAATGGATCCACTGCAGTGGCTTCCAAGAATTGTACATAAGTGAAGGCATAATAACCCAGTCAAGGTTAATATTATTCATCACAATACTGGTTTCCATTACTGTATTATAGTAGAGCACCACATACCCACATGCCGATTTGAGACATCCTCTGGCTCGGAGTCATGCTCCGCCACTGTTAAGTGCTCTGAGATGCTACCCTGTGTGTAGGGAGCTACATAGGTGCAAGTTGTTGTTGTCCTCCCGACGTGAAAGGCACCATGTAATTTGCAATGTAATGTAATTTCTAGTTGTTATCCACATATCCATTTATCCTATGAAGTCCTGTAGCTCAGTGGTTAAAGCACTCAGCTCGCAAGCGAGAGACCTGAGTAGATAGAAATGTTGGGCAAGTTTCCTTCCTCCATATTGCCTCTATTGATCTAGCAGTAAATAGGAACCAGGATGTTAGTCGATTTTCTCCCTACCCTCACCCCTACGCTGCCCCTCCCCCATGCTTGGGTCCCGACCCCTGATTGTTCGGCGCCTTGGGACATCCTCCCAATATGAAAGGCTCTCTAAATGTAATTCTGTTGTTCTATTAATTCCTTCAAAAAAGAATAATAATAAATTGGTCACTTCAATCCATGGCTACTTGTGGGACACTGCTATGCGCAATTGATTACCATGTTTTGCCTACAAATTCACTTTATGACTCTGTTAAGGAAGTGGACGAGGGTCTGTATGATACCAGGAAAAACAATCTGATTGTTGTGTTTTTGTCAGTGGTGGACAGTTTGTATTTTGTGTGATGACCAATCATCCACATTTTTTGTTTGGCCACGATGGGACCACTCCCAACTAATGTAAATAACTGTCTTTCTACTCTACAGACACTGAATATTTAATTATCCACTTTCTGTCAGAAGCTGTTCATTGACATACTGATCCACAATCTGATTGTCCCATTCCTATGGCAGTAATATAGGTGGTAGGATTAGAACCAAACAGAATCTGGTCTGATCCCCTGACCAGTTTCAACTTTCAAGCCTTGGTTATAACTTAGTGAATACAACTCCTTTTCGTGCACTTTCTTTCCTTGGGTTATGAAATGCTTATTTGCCTCAATAAACACTGAAGTTTATTTGCTCAATATTTACAAACAACCGATCGATGCCATCTGTGCACTAAAGGAAATCCTATATGATTCCTCGATTGGTTTAATGGTCAGCACACATGGTTAACCAACAATAATCCATTCTGGATCTCGTCATTATCAATGTCAATGTACACTCTTAATTTCTTCGCACTCCTTCACACCATAGTCCTACAAATTCAAATGATCATACTTTACCCACAACTGGATAAGCAATGGAAGATATCAGTCACATGTGTGAATCTCTGTGCTGACTGGAATGTTCTGTTAGCATTTCGGCTGTTCTTCCTACTGTTATGATGCTATTATACAGAATTAAAACATATTATCCCTTCCACATAAGTATACTACACAAACATGAGCACTAAACTCAGTAGCATTGTACTAAAGTTAGTTTCCAAACTAATTACAGTATTTACATAACACAAGTTTGGTAAAATTATGAGGCAAATTGCTACGTGGGCATACAGATTCTCAGCAAAGAATACAAGCAAAACATATTTCCCTACTTGCGGACTACAATATTGTGGTTAAAAGAGAAATCTTTTTACTAACATGGTGTTCATGTGTTGACAGTGATTGACAAGTGGGGATAGCAATATATACTACTGATCAAATTAAGGCTGAAGGAAAGCACAGCCAGGCTTGTGCAATAGCTGTTCCTGTGAGACATGCTTGCCAATGAAACCAATGACTGCAAAATGTGATATGTGATCTGATCAATTTCACTTTTGCAGTTGACCTAGGCAAAAATTGTTTACTGCCCATGGTCAACCAGCACTATCTTTGTTTCCTCTGGAAAGTAATGCAATTGTTCTGGATTATGGAGAATAGCTTTTGAGTTTCATGATCACAGAACACTAGCCTAAGTCAGATGATATCCGATTAAATGGCATTGAAATGCTGCTCTCTTCAATCCAAAACAACATAGTCGGGTAGCACAACAACTTGCATCTATGTAGTGCCCCTCATGCTAGCGTCCAGAACGTCCCAAAACACCAAACCCCTTGGGTCCAACGGCTGTGCCACCTAACAAACTATAAGCAATGTGCACCAGCCATGCCAAAAGATGATCTGATCTGCACATCAGCTAACTGAGATAAAAAGAAGTAAAAAAAGAAACAATTTCCAGCACCATCAGCAATGAGATTCAGGAAATAACAGCAGATTTTTATTTAAGCAGAATTGTTTTTTTAAAAATACATCCAATAAGAGGCGTCTTGAACAATGGAGTGAATGGTCACAACTGACACATTGCGGTTAATTTCCAAATTTTTGCATTTGATTTTTGGGGAATACTGAGGTAAAGTTGGCCGAGTTTCATGGCATCTTCTTTACATTAATTAACACAAGCAACAAATTATTCCTCACCACAAACTTTATCCATTTGTGTCTAGAAAGGCTATACATATTTTTTAAATAAATTCTTAGTGTTTCTTTGAACTCAGTTTTGTAGACATAAGAGAAAATAGAGAGCTTCAAAATAGTGGTGCTTTCAGATACTGATCTTGTGTTATTTTCCTTCATATTTCACACTTATTTTGAAATAGTAGTGTTTCATAACATGTGTTAGCAAAATTTTGGTAGCTGTTTTCTATTTTAATCTTGTCTGTACTAAAAAAGTGTTGACTTCAATTGAAAGTTATTTTCTCGACTTTTAGCTTTTCCCTATAAAGTCTGCCATTGTGTGCCCTCATTTTCTAAATATTCCTTTAAATCCGTGGTAAAATGCAATGTTACACCAATAAGTGAATTTATATTCGCCCTCACTCTCTGGTAGTCCATTTTGAGCTCCCTCCAACTCATCCCTAATATCACCTTTTTCATGTTCTGTCTCAAGACCTTCCTCTTTGACTAACCCTTTGCAATATCCATCCCCTTCACTCCCCCAACCTTCATTGGTTCCCCACTCGCTACTCAGGTGCCAAGACTGGACTTTTAATAGCCTTGGGATGTTACCCTGCGTGATGGACACAATATAAATGCCAAGTTGTTATTGTAGTGATTTGTCCTCCTGAATTGAAATAAGCCATATAAGAGAACATTTGTTGTTATTTTGAATGGACACACTTCACAACCTGTTTGTCCACGACAACTTGTATTTAATGCAGCATCATTCGCTTGGGGTAGCATTTCGGAGCGCTTAACAGTAACAGAGCCTTGCTGTCACACCAGGGAGAGTAGAGGTTACTGTGAGGACAGTTGATGAGAAAGATCTGCAGGTATAATCTGAAGATAGGCAAACAGGGGCAAGGCAGATGGATTGAGGCAGCGAGTTCCAGATTGTTTGGCCATAGTAGCTAAAAGCATGGCTGCATGTTGGTGGGGGGCACAAGGCAGTTAGAATATATTACATTAGAATATATAACACAGAAACAGGCCATTCAGTCCAACTGGTCTATGCCAGTGTTTATGTTCCACGTTTATGCTCACAGGAGGCTGGAGCCTGCTGAGCAAAGGGAACAGGTAGAGTGGGGTGTAAGCAGGTCAGAGGGTAAGAAGGTCCATGCCCAGGGTATGAAGTGATTTTAATACAAGCATGAGGATCTACAGAAGCCAAGCTTTACATATAACCCATTACCGTGAGTTTGATGTCAGTTATGTGTCAACAGGTGATAGGACCCAGTCGGTCAAAAAAATAAACTTACACATTTCCTCCCCCCAAACTCTGTTACTTTTACAATTAAAATCATTGGGGTCTAATTTACAGGTTGAATTAACAGCAACATGCAAAATTTACAAGTTGGCCTAACTATATACAAAAGTATTCAGATGCCCTTAATTATAACTTGGAAACTGTACGGAGTACAGTTTCCAAGTTTGCAGATGACACTAAGTTAGGGAGAATAGTAAATAGTGAGGAGGATAGTAGCCATCTGCAAGAGGATATAGACAAATTGGTAAAGTGGGCAGACACATGGCGGATGAGGTTTAATGCAGAGAAGTGTGAGGTGATGCATTTTGGGAGAAGAAATGAAGGGAGGCAATATAGTCTAGATAGTACAATTTTAAATGGTGTGAAGGAACAGAGAGACCTGGGGATTTGTGTTAGAGACTCGTTGAAGGTGGCAGGACAGGTAGACCAGGCTGTTAAGAAGGCATATGGGATACTAGGCTTTATAAATAGGGGTATAGAGTACAAAAGTCAGGAAGTGCTGACTAACCTCTATAAGACTTTGGTGAGGCCTCAGCTGGAATACTGTGTTCAATTCTGGTCACCACACTACAGAAAGGATGTGAAGACATTGGAAAGGGTACAAAGAAGATTTACTAGGATGGTGCCAGGATTGAGGGACTTCAGCTATGAGGAGAGGCTAGATAGGCTAGGGTTATTCTCTCTGGAGCAGAGAAGATTGAGGGGAGACCTAATAGAGGTTTATAAGATCATGAGGGGTTTCGACAGGGCAAATAGAGAAAAACTATTTCCACTCGTGGGCGAATCTGTGACTCGTGGTCACATATTTAAAATAGTTTCAAGGCGAAGTAGAGGGGAGCTGAGGAGATTTTTTTTCACTCAGCGAGTTGTTCGAATCTGGAATCCATTGCCTGAAAAGGTGGTGGAGGCTGATTCGATAACAACTTTTTAAAGGGAATTAGATCTTTATTTAGGGAGAACAGGTCTATTAGGCTATGGGGAGCGGGCAGGGCAGTGGGATTGAATCGCTCTTTTCAAAGAGCCGGCACAGACTAGATGGGCCGAATGGCCTCCTTTTGTGCCGTAAAATTCTATGAATGAATGAATCTATGAATGAATGTAATAAAAACTATATAATAGTTACAAATATTATGGTACATTTGAAAGCTACTCCTATAAGGACAATAGCTGTTATAATTGGGTCATGTAATGACAGTGAATACAGTATTTGGGGATATATTCTAGGAACCTTTTGTCAATATAATGGTCAATATGATGTTCATTAAGTTTAATAAGTCGTGAGTGTCCCGGATAGCTCCGGTATGAGATCCGTTTGCTGAAATGGTGAATTGTATTGGGAGATACCAGTTGGTTGAGCGTTCCGGTTGCTTGGGAGCTGTATAAACTAGCTTTCACTGTAATGAATCCTTCAGGAACCTGGATGTGTCTGAGGTTTATCCTATGAAACACCATCGATGGTGGTAAGATTTCTGCTTGCAAAAAGATTGAAGGTAATGGAAGTTTGTGAAGACCAACAGGTGACTTGGTGAAGTCATGTAGGGTCAGTCACTGAGACATCCAGGTACAGTACTGCAGTTACAAGTTTAGCTATTTACATGCAGTTTTGCCCAGGTCATAAGATAAGCTCCAAGACATTCAACATATTATGGTGCTTCCAACTTCCAAATACATAAGTCTGCATTCTAATATAGCAAGCAAATTCTTCCACATGCGGATAGGCAATGCACCACAGAAATTATCAGTGAAGTATTTGGTAAAAACAGAAGCAGTCTCATACTGTAGTACTTTATGAGTATATGATTAATACCAGACAAAGCTCAAAATACAACATTCTTATTTCCAGCGGATCACTTGTACTCCAGAAAACAACACTGGTGAATTATGAATAATTAGCTATTTTAACCTTAGCCAAGCATTCAAATGAGACCAACTTTTCATTTTCCACAAACAATTAAGGTTGATGACATATGTATAGTGCACGATAAGGCATTACTGGATACAATTTCTAGATGCAGAAGTCTTTTAAGCATGAATGATCTTCAAACAGTTTCTTCAATTTCAATGACTGCAAGCAGGAGTAGATATCTAACCACACTTGGATTTAATTGTTTGTGAGAGCACATGTGCAGATTTTTTTAAAAACATGATTTTTTTTCTACTAAACTAACAGTTGTGGCAGCTGCGATGAAGAGGAAGTGTCCATCCATGTCACTGCCAACTTTAGCAAGCAGCCCAGGCCTGAATAACATGTTCCTTCTCCAAGATCAATGCATTTTAATTAATATCCTTATGAAAAATCTTTGTTGTATCAAAGATTGATACAACAATCTGACTGATACCTCAATAACAACAACAACTTTGATTTATATAGCGCCCTCCACGCCGGACGGCAATGCGGTAATGTCTCAACACAATTCAAGTGCTACAGAACTAAATCATGTTTATCCTAGTTTATTTATAGCAACTATTGCAACCAATTTGACTATTGGTTACTATGCATGTAGGCTCCAGGTTCAGAAAATTAAGTAAGATCTTTGTCACTGTTGCACAATTTTAATTACCTAAAATCTACACCGAATCAGCTTTAATTTCATTGTTAATGCACAATTATTTATTCCCAAGCATGGTTTAAAACCAAAAAACAGAAGTTGTTCTCTATCTTGAGCCTTCGAAAATAAGGCCATTGGCCTATGAAGTTTGTAACTGTAGCTCAGTTATTAGAGCAGTCGCCTTGCAAGTGAGAGACTTGGGTTTGATTCCCAGCAGGGCAAAGCCTTCGGCAAGTTTCCTTACTCCACATGCCTGTTAATAATCCCTCAAGAAAAAAAACACTAATATAACTGTTTGTGGGAGGCTACTGTACACAATTGGCTGCCATATTTCACCCAAAATATACAGTCAATTCACTTTACAATATATTCTGTGAAGTGCTTTGAGACGTCTAGAAGACATGAAAAGTGTTATATCAAATGCAAGAATTATTCCAGATGTGAAAGGTGCTATACACATGTAATTTTGTTGCTGTTGTTTATAAACTGTGGCTGTATTTAAACTTCTTTTTGTCAGTCAAAGTATATGTGATGTTCCTGAGAGTAGGCATACGTTAGGCAAGGTGGCCTTGTGTGCAAAGAGTTGAAAATCATTTTAATTACAGTATTTGAATTGGATGTTCAGCCAGTTTAATTTTCCAGGATTCAGAGATTGATTTGAATGAGCCTGTTGAGTAGAAAAGACCAGATGCCTTCTAATCTCACTGTTCTCCACTTACCATTAAGCATGCACTTACCATGCCTCCAGGGCTGATGCCAAGAAAGTGTGGATCCATATGGATCAAAGCTTCTGCTTAGGCTGATGAACCTTCCAGTACTTGGAATTGGCTTCTTGGTAGGAATGTCTGCTTTGCAGTCAGGTCTTTTTCTCTCTAGAATAACTTGAGTGCAAAAAAAAACACTGAACATAAGAATAGGAAAATCTGTTCAGTGGTTGCACCTCCACCTGTACAGTCATTGCTAACTTTAGCTGCTTCTGAAAATTACATTTCATATAGTCTTTAATGTTTCCTTTTGATCCAAATGCATTTCTATTAATAGCATGTTGCAAACAGATTATGAAACATCAAGATACATTCATGCAATAGTGCATGAATTATACCTGCATCTAATAAAGTATGTATAATATTTCAAAACACTTCAAAATGTTTATAATTGTATTTGTAAACATTATGATAGCTAATTTGCACACAATGAAGTCCCATAATCAGCCATGACATAAATTACCCATTTTGTTTGGAGGAATGTTGGCCGGGACATAGAGAAACTTTCTTTACTTTTCAAATAATGCCAAGAGATTTTAAACATCCACCTGAACAGGCAGACAGGACCTTGGTTTAATGCAGTGGTTTCCAAACTGTGGGGCGCACCTCCCTTGGGGGGCACGTACCGTTGGTTGGGGAGGAGCAGAGCTTTAGAGTCTCGAGCCCCCGAGTGCGAGTAGAGCCGGTTCAAATGTCTCAGTTGAAGAATGGCAATACTGACAACTCAGCACTATTCTCATTTGACTGTCAGAGTGGATCATGAATGGATGTAGGGCTAAGAACCCAAACAACTACCTGATATTCAAGCTAAAGTGCCACCAACTGAGCCAAGCTAATTATGAAATGATAGATGTTACATACTACTTATTAATGTTTGAAGATGCTTGTGTTGTGTTTCAAAATACTGGTACAGAGCATCAGAGACTGATGCAATTTATTTTTAAGGAATGCTACATTTAAAAGTGAAAGTTGTAAAAGGCCTTGGTTAAGCTTATTCTCTACTGGTTTGTGAAATTGTGTGTGGCTTGGCTGTGGAATCCTCTGGAAACAGCTTATGTGTTGGTCAAGGCTCACTGTATATTTTATTGTATGCTTGCCCAACAAGTTTAGTAAACTTACCAATGAGTGGAAAGTCACCTCCACTGTACCTACAGATTTCTTGTGTTAAAATATCTTATCTTCGTACCATATGCCAAGTTGATCACAACACAAGAATTGTATCACGTGAACAAAGATTATTTTAGAACTTCAGCCGTTCATTAATCAAATTTATGTGAAGATTCATGACTAATGTTATCAACCTTTTGTTTGGGGTGATATTAGACTCGGAGTGTGAGGGAGTAAAGTTAACATCAGTCATGAGCACAGGCTGCTTCAACAGAGGTGTCATTCCAACTGTGCGTGTTAACTCTGCTCTTTCACACTGTCTGACTCACTAACACCTCCATGCAATGTCCCCATCGATCTTTTCTATATTCACTCTTTGAACAAAATATTTAACCCAAAACAACACATGCAAACAAATAATAAATCATATTTCCCCGTAACTGGTTTCAGTTAAGCCACTTTTGATGTTACTCTCTCTTTAAATAATGATTTAAATTTGTAAGGATTGTACAAAGGAATAATTGTACAATAAAATACAAGTTAGTTTTATAGAGTCCTTTTCACATCAAGAGGACGTTTCAAATTGCTTGTTCTCTATTGTCTTATGAAATTGACTGTGCCTTGGCTTTCCTGAGAAATCATGGGTTTAAGGACAAAGCCTTTAATGAAAGTACAAATTATTCATTACCAAATATGTATCAGAGCATGTTGCTACCCTTCCAACATTACAATAATTGATGACAGATTTTTAAGAAGATTCTCAAATGAATATTAGAATTAAATATATCTGTAAAGAACTTTACGTAGGGAACTCAATAATAATTTTAACAGTTTTTTTTGTATTCTGAAGGAATCTGGGGTGTCTTTGGGGCAACATATGCTTAATGTACAACTTAATTCATGGTAATGACCTCAAACGGTGATTTTCTGATCTTGCTCACACCAGATAGTCACATCGCCATCCATACACTTGAGGCAGTGTGGAGGCAGAGAGGCTACACAGTTATTTTAAATAGCTATTCATAAAAACAATAATCAGAATTCTAAAATTTAACAAATCTGACTGTCATTTATTACCAACCTGCCCGCCCCTTCCATTCAGCGGGCTCCAGTCTGCTCCATATCTCCTGCCCAACCAGCCCTACCATCGGTGACCATGCTTTCAGCCTCTCTGCCTCCACACTCTGGAACGCCATCCCACAATCCCTTTGCCTCACTTGCTCCTTTGCCTCCTTCACGACCGGTCTCAAGACCCTCCTTTTCGATCGTGTCTTCTGCTGCCCTACCACTTCTCTCCCTCCCCTGCTCCTCTGCCCCACTCCCATGCTCAGGTCCTGACCCCTGACTGTTCAGCACTTTGAGCCGTCTTCCTGATATGAAAAGCACTCTATTAATGTAATTTTATTGTTGATATTGAAAATAGAATAATAAAAAGAATCCTTGCATTTGATATAGTGCCTTCAAACATCTTCTAGACGCCTCAAAGCGCCATACAGAATATACTATACATTGAATTAATTGACTGTATGTTTTGTGGGCAAAATGTATGGGAGTAAAATACATTACTAACATGAACAAAAAAAAGCTTACCTGAGCTATACAGTAGGAGAGAATTTCCACCAAGGTCTAAATTTACTCAACTTAGGTGACATTTTATGCCCAAATTTGGAAAACTTTAACGCCAGTTTTCTTAAAAGTACTACAAAACTTCAAAATGATTGCATTATTTATTAATTTACATAAACATAGTTAATCTAGACCCTGGTGGAATTTCTCTTCTACTCCAAATCAAACAAACTACTCAATGCTGTCTTGCAGAAACCTTAATCTTTGTTAAAACATTGCCCAATTATTTGGTTTTGTCTATGATCAACACGCTTAATAGTCAATCGTAGTTCCACTCAGAGGTCACAGCATATGCTGAAAGATCTAATAACTTTCATGTTCAATGCTTTCTGTTTTTGTCTAGATTGAGTTGATGATTTAATCACTAATTGGGCTGCAGCACAAAGATATGAAAATTGGTCTTTTATCTGCACTTTGTAAAATTCCTGATCCGACCATCTGTTCCAAGCATTACATTTCTTGGCAAACTAGTAATGTGTTGATAATAGTTCACGGTGCCAATGATAACGTCAGTTTCACAAGAGTGTATGAAGCTATAAATAGCTTCTGTATTTTGATGGAAAGTGTGGTATATCAAATACATTTTCATCTTTCATGGAATTCACATTGCGACAGATTCATCAAGTTGATAATTTAGAGAAACAGATAACGTTACAGAACTTTACTTAGGCTGTCTGCTTATTGGGGATGGAATACTTTCCCATTTCCCACTTTCTTTGTGCAACACATGAATAATGTTGCTTCCTACAATTCATAAAACAGAAAATAAATGCTAGCATTACATATTAGCAGGACACAATTTTGGATCCACGTGATATCTATCAGATTAATTGGGCCTGTAGCAGAACACCCCCCCACCCCCAACATGAGTCCCATTGATGAAGTTGGAGAAGAAAGATCTTCGGATCTTCGATGTCTATTCTTCAACTGCTTGGATAACTTGGATCACAGCATTGTAATGAAATGCCTCTAAACGATTAAGGGAAAGATGCAGAAGCTGCACGCCCATCGCCTGATTTTGTGATTGAGCATGACATGGAGTAGGAGGGGGCAGGTCTGCTTTTATCTCATTCAATGTAATAAATATTTGCTTCCCCTAATTTCCCTGATTACCACAAAACAATCTGTCAGAAAATCTTGAAATTATATTTTAGGATGAAACAATATCCCTTGATTCAAATCCCGAACTATTCCATTTTGAACAGTGTCGGAAATGCCTGCTGATCAAATTTGCTAGCTTGTTCCCCAGGCAAACTGTTTGATTCAAGAAATAGAAATACCTCATAAATTACATTCATGCCATGCTTATGGACCATTTAACAATGGTATGGCAGCCACTGAACACAATAACAAAATTTACATTTATATAGCGCCTCTTAAATCAGGAGGACGCCTGAAAGCACTTCACATTGCTACCTCAGCAACCAAACTTGGGAGAGTGGTGATAGGTGGGGTGGGGAGGGAAGGGGGTCCTGAAGAATGTGGAAAGGAAAAGGATAAATTAAAGTGCAGTTGGAGAGGTTAAGCCTTGAGAATAGCACTTCAATGCTCGTCCAAAATGCATGTGGCACATTGCATCCTGATATTGTCACACTGTTTTGAAATCATAAGAAGATAAGAATTTGCTAGGCCAAAAAGACAAAGGTCCATCGAGCTCACCTTCCAGCATCTTAGCAAATATATACACATGGGAGCTTGTTCCATAAACCAGTAACAATAAGAAAGTGATTCTGATATCTGCAAAGTATTTTTGGCAAAGTGCACTTGCTCCCAAAAGAAATCAGAGGCAGTAAAGCTGCTAATAAATCATCCAAATTCTACGACAAGCTTTTAGTCCCTATACATAGCTGCTCTATTACTTCTTGGTTTTGTCTCATCCTCTTTATTACTCTTTTAAATCTGGACAGTATTGTGAATGTGCCTTGGCCCCCAAATAAATTTAATAGCAACAATAAATATAATAATAGTAATAGTAATTATTATCTTTGAATTTGTTACAGCATTTTCTACATCTTCTAGACCTGCCACCTTGCCCCACTACTTACCGACTCTACCAACCTGTCCCTTTCATCCGGCATTATTCCAAACCTCCTCAAAATAGCCACTATCACTCCCACCCTGAAGAAACCTTGCATTAATGCATCACAGCTTTCAAGCTACCGGCCCATCTCCAACCTTCCTTTTCTGTCGAAGATCCTTGAAAGAGTCGTTGCCTCCCAGCTTCACTCTTTCCTCTCATCCCATTCCTCCAATTGGGCCTCTGTACTGCCCACAGAATGGAAACTGCTCTGGTCAAGGTCACAAATGATATCCTGACCATTTGTGACCAGGGCTCCCTCTGCCTCCTCATCCTCCTCGACCTAGCTACAGCTAGGTCCATTCGATCCTCCTCCACTGCCTCTCCTCCCATCTCAACCTGCAAATTCCTGACCGTGTCTAGTTCTGGTCCTATCTTTCACACTGCATCCACTTTGCCTCTGTCAATGGCTTTTCCTCCAGCCTCTGCACTGTCTCGTACAGCGTTCCTCAGGTTTCTGTCCTTGGATCCTTCCTCGTCACCATCTACATGCTCCCCACTCAGTGACATCATCCGCAGACATGGGGTAAATTTCCACATATACCCGGATGACACCCAAATCTATCTTTCCACTTCCAATAATAAGAACAACAGCAAGATTACATTTATAGAGCGCCTTTCACGTCAGGACGACGATCCAAGGCGCTGAACAATCAGGTGTCAGAATCCGAGCAAGCAGAAGGGGCAGGGTAGGGTGGGGGGGAGTTGGGGGAGAGAGTTGGAAGAGCAGCAGAAGGCACGATCGAAGAGGAAGGTCTTGAGACCGGCCTTGAAAGAGGCAAGGGCGGAAGCAAGGCGAAGAAACTGTGGATGGAGTTCCAGAGTGTTGGGGCACACTGAACTCTAGGTGTCCTGACTGCCAGCCTGGATGAGGAGCAACTTTCTCCAAATGAATATCAGCAAGACTGAGAATGCCTGATTGGTTCACGTTAGCGCCTCCGCACCTCAGGCATTGGCAGCATTAGCAACCAAGGCTGCACACTCCATCTTATGAAGCCAGTCAGGAACCTGGGTGTCTTGTTTGGCCCTGAACTGTCCTTTCCCCACACATCTGCACCATGACCAGCAGTAACCTTCCACCACCTCTGTAATATTGCTAGACTCTGCCACTGCCTCCCTCCTCAGGTTGCCGAAATCCTTATCCATGCATTCGTTACATCAAGACTTGTCTATGGAAACTCCTTCCTCATCGGCCTTCACAAGCTGCAGATCATCCAGAGCTCTGCAGTTTGTGTCCTCTCCCGGCTAGGCACTGCAACCCTATCAACCCCACCCTCAACTGGCTCCATTGGCTCCCATTCCTCAGAGGATCGAATTCAAGATTTTTGTCCTCACCTTCAAGGCCATTTACGGCCTTGCCCCTTACTCTCTCTCCAACCTGCTGACTCCCTACCAACCTGGCAGCCCCTACGTTCAGTGGGCTCTGGCCTGCTCTATGTCTCCCGCCCGACCCGCCCTACCATCGGAGGCCGGGCTTTCAGTCTCTCTGCCCCCACACTCCGGAACTCCATCCTACAGTCCCTTCATCTCGCTTCCTCCCTTGTCTCCTAGAAGGCTGGACTCAAGTCCCTTCTTTTTGATTGTGCCTTCTACTGCCCTCCCACCTCTCTCCATCCCCTGTCCTCTACCCTGTGGCTCCCCCATGCTCGGGTCCCTGACTGTTCAGCACCTTGAGACATCCTCCTAATGTGAAAGGCGCTCTATAAATGTAATTTTGTTGCTGTTGTCTAAAAATGGATTGAAATGACCAATCTTTTTTTGGAGGGATTATTATTAGGCATGTAGAGTAAGGAAACTTGCCCAAGGTATTGAACACACAGTGAGTGAAATCAAAAACACCCAGATGAAAAAAATTGAGACACAGGTAGATGGTTTAAAAGGAGAAGGCAAAGCTGAACTGAGGAAATCAGAGCGAGAGAGAAGGAAAAGACAAGAAAGCAAATAGGAAGAAAAGTGAAGCAGGGTAATGGTTAGAAGTTCCAGTTAGGAAGAATTACATGAAATTTGTTAGTTACTGCTCAGGTGAATAAGGCTCCGTTAAATAAAACTCAACTGGTGTAGCATCATATATGTACAGTATCTTCAATATGTAGTAAATACAAATCAATGTGATACATTTTATGTAATGTATCAGTTAAAAGGTATGAATTGTCAATGCACACCATGGCAGTAATAGCCCAAGGGAAGCATACATGAGCACAGGTGTTGAAATCCAAACATACTCAGGATAGCAAGCGTGGTGAGAAATCCCATATGACTATTTGTTATTATGCATGTGAACTTCCACTTCCTACAGATAGCTTATAAGCAAACACTTGGGAGTCACATTTAAATACAATGCTTCCATGCTATGGTGCTTTACGTGGGGAAGGCACAAACACCATGGGCAGAGGTTATCAGAAAGCACACTGAGCATGATTGCTGTGCGCTCGGGTAGCAGTTTTGTCATTGAAGGGTCATAGTGATCAGCGGTTGATCAGCGGTTGCCTTGTGTGAGCTCAAGGGCATTGATATTACTGAGGCAGAGGTTCCTGATAGACTCAACATGCTGAAAACCACAAAATCCCCTGGCACAGAAGAACTGCACTTGAGCTACTCAGAGAGGCAGGAAAATAGATTTGTGAAGCACTGGAAGTCATTTTAAGGGAACAGAAAGAAAGCTTACAAACCTTAGGGCTTTTTCTGAGCAGGCAACATCTCAATTTGACATTAGATACCCATCTGAAAAAGTGCTCCTAGATTTAAGCATTTAATAGCAATTTAATTGATCTGGAGTCACAAAAAAGACACGAGTTAAAGCTGCAGATGGAATTCAGCTCCTAGAGGAACTATGAAATTAAAAGTGGAAGTCAATACCCTACATTGAGTGATTGACTATGTATGGACGAAGGTTGATGACTGCAATTGAAATTCAAAGGCGAGTTATTGCTAATAAGATTTATAGGAAGTAAAAATTTGAGACACTCACACACCATGCATGGGAAAGAATAATAAGGGGAAGTTGAAAATGGCATAACAGTATTAGTTGACTTGTTTATCATCCCCAAACAGTATGCTGCAGCAATACTAAAAAAAACACAATGGCTACATTATCAAGATTCTTTCAGTTTGCACCCTGCTTGATACAGCATCCGATCACTATGTTGAGACATCCCAAAAAGCTTCACAAAATATTGTGTAAAGTGAATGGACGAAAGCGGACAAAAGGGGGCAGCCAATTGCCAACATCAGTATCTAACAACCAGTCATGGATTGAGTGACCAAATAATTCAAAGTTTAGCGTATTCTGTGCAGTGCTCTGGTCAGAAAGTTAATTTGATATAGTTATCTGTTAAGATACAGATAATTGGGGGTCTGTACCAGGACTTCGTACGCTGGAGTCACAGATCCAGCGTATGATAATCTTGAACAGAACACCAAAGTGGAGGGATTTGTGGAAAGAGAGGAAGCAGCATAGGTTCTATAAAAAGAGTTTGATGGTTTATGTACATGGGCCAATAACTAGTAAATAATGTTTAATACAGATAAATAAAAGGTACTGCATATAGGATCCAAGAATAGGAGACACAAGTACTTCATGGATGGGATAGAATCTGCTAAAGGAGTAGCTGAAAAAGATCCAAGGGTGTTAGTTGACTTGTCCACAATGTAAAAGGTAGCAATAAACAAGGCACACATTGAGACTAACAGCTCAATGCAGACCATATTGCTAAATCAGTTGCTTTTAAATCCCTAGATATATGTTCTGGACAGAATGCACCTGGAGTATTGCATACAACACTGGTCACCATAACGTTAGGGAATGGCCAGTCTCTCTGCTTCTTTGGCAGTACAGAAGACAGCAATGAGGATGATCTCAAATGTTAGAGGAAGGACAAACTACAGCTCTCCAGTCTTGAGAGAAGACATCTCAGAGGGGACATAATAATAATCTTTGCATTTATATATAGTTTTACATGTCTTCTAGGCGTCTTAAAGTGCTTCACAGAATATACTGTTAAATGAATTGACTACATATATGTGGGCAAAACACAGCAGCCAATTAGGCACAGTAGTGTCCCACAAATGGTCTGGGAATTCAAATGACCAATTTATTATCGTGTTTTTTTTAGGGATTATTATTATTAGGAGTGTGAAGTAAGGCAATTTGCCCAAGGTTTCACGCTGCTTTGGAATTTAATCCAAGTCTCCGTTTGTAAGGTAAGTGCTCTAACCCCCGAGCTACAAGATTCCATCATGGAGATATATAAAAAATTTAATTGGATTCAAGCAAACACAGACTACTATTTTAGAATGCATCAACACACAAAGACATGGGTTGCGAATGACAATTTCAAGACATATATCAGGACATGTTTCTTTATTCATAGGTACACAACCACTGGAACAGATCGCCAAGAAAGGTGCTAAAAATTAGGACACTGGACTCATTTAAAAAGCAGCTTGATGATGTGACAAGGGATGGTAGGGTGAGTGTTCTGGAAGAATGAGATTGGATAGGCCAAAGAGCCTTCCTCATCCAAACAAATTTTGATTCTAGATCTGGAGCATTGTGTGTAGTTGTGGTTATTGTGATATAAATAATCTAGCAAGGCCTCAGAAGCAATAAATGGAAAGTCATGAGGCTGATAACAACAACCACACTTATATAGCACTCTTCACATACAGTAGCACTTCGGAAAGCATGCAATGTCTTGGAACACTTATCCCCAATGCAAGAAAAATGGGTTTTATAAGATATAAGATAAACTTGGGCTCTTCATTCTCAAAATAAACATGTCAGAAGTGAATGTATAGAGGTAAATAAGATATTTATAGAAGTAAACGAGTTACTTAATGGGACAAAGTTAAACAACAACAACAACAACAACAATTTACATTTATATAGCGCCTTTCATGTCGGGATGACGTCCCAAGGCGCTAAACAAGAGGCGTGTGACCCGAGCTGGGAGGGGAGTGTTTGGGAAGGGGTGAAACACGAAGGGGAGGTAAAAGAGTTCGGAGTGGAACAAAAGGCACGATCGAAGAGGAAAGTCTTCAGATCGGCCTTGAAAGAGGAAAGGGAAGAGGCGAAACGGAGGGATTGAGGGATGGCATTGGAACAACAACTTGCATTTATATGTGCAAGCAGAGTAGCCTTGTGAAGCACTTAAAATATTTTCAGACACATCACGGAAGTAGGATAAGAGGCTCCAGGCTCATAGTTTTGAGGGTCAAGAACAACACGGTTATGAGTATTGCTTTACATTGAGGGTGATCAACAGCTAGAACATGTGGTCAGGGTTGAAGCCAAACTGATGGGAATTAAGGAACTGCTAGACTTGGGAGAGGTGATGTAGCAACATCACTGATGTTAATTAACAGATATGAAGTGACTGAAATTATCATCAAAAATATCGATTCCAATTTTAAAGAGGTAAGCAAATCTTACAACACAACTTTATCACACATCCGTTGCTATTGTTTCACACCCATAAATGGAAACTTATTGAATTGTAACTATATCCAAATTAATTATTTCACCGAGACCTTCATTTTATAGAAAACTCTCAGTAGATCGTAACATCTGAGATGGATAGAAGCAAACAGAAGCAAAAGGGTTCAGATGGACAATCAATTACATGCTTATTTTGTTTTAAATTTAATTTACTTACCCAGGTCTCCAATTCCCAACCCAAAAGCTGCTCATTCACCATTTGTGGTATTCACTGGTTATACAAGTGTAATTTTGTTGTTGTTGTTGTTGTTGTTTGTGACTGCTATAAGTTAAGGATAAGGACTGAGTTGAATATTTAATTTTAAAAAGCCTTGCATCGGAGAGGTTTTGATTCATTCTATGAACACAAAGAATATTCTGTCCTCTAAATTCAGTCTGAAGGAAACAGGTCAAGGCTATGGTCTTATGTTGAGTTAGCTGACATTTTTCAGAAATCAATGACATTTCTGCTTTTTTTCCCCTTTCCCGAAATTACTTTGAATTCCAAAATGACCCAGTTATTTCCAAAATAGTCTAATATAAACAAAATGAATGTCAACATTGAATACAGAAAGTACCAAAAATTCCCTGTGGTAGTTTCAAACTGAATTTCAATCCAAACTGAAAACACCATCCTTCAGCCAGTCTGTTTGATCAAATGGAAGCTTGCTGGTCAGTGCTAATTTTTCTCCTGGCCTCTGTACATTCTCCAGCTGTCAGAACTCAACCAGCTGAGGTGAGTGACTGGACCACCTGAGGATTTGAAACACAACCAACAAACCCTCAGCTTCCAGCACACTGAAGGGAAGTAACAGTAATGATCTGATCTGGCTTGTTTAAGGAATGAATACTGCAAAGCTTTACAAAAAAAAAGTACAGCATAGAAATAAGCTATTTGGCCCAACCAGTCCATCCTGGTATTTATTCCAGGCCATTTAGTCCAACCAGTCAGTGCTGGAGTTTATACTATTGTATATCCAAGACTTAGTTCACTCCTTACTTCTCTCCTATATTCGTCTATTCCATTTTGACTTCAAAATACACTGTCACTCCACTTCACAGTATATTCTATATACAACAATAATCCCCACCAAAAAACAATAATTAAATTGGTCATTTCAATCCATGACTGTTTGTGGGACACTGCTGTGCGCAATTGGCTTCCATGTTTCACCCACAAGTATACAGTCATTTCTCTTTATATTCTGTGAAACGCTTTGAGACATCTAGAAAATGTGAAAAACGCTATATCAAAATGCAAGGATTATTATAATTATATTCTGTGAAGCTCTTTGAGTCGTTTTATGATAAGACGCTATATCAAATGCAAGGATTATTATTTATTCCTTTCTCCCTCAGGTGGAAGTTTAGCTTCCTCTTGAATGTATCCGTACTATCTATATTATTGGGTGAGAGAACCCATGTGCAATGCCAAAGCATATATGTCCATGCTTCTTGAGATGTTAAATTCACGGTCTCATGAATAGATAGAGGTGAGGCATTTAATTCCAAGGAGAACCTTTACAAATTGAAATGTGTTTACAACTAAACAATTAGTGAAAGTGATATTGGGTTTATATGTGAACACCATTTCAAACCAGAAATGAAATTATAATCTGAAATTCCCTCAAATACAACTCTTATTGAATATATCAGGATAATCCAGTCCGTACGACTAGGGTGGCAATTTTCTGCCACTTGACAGCAATTGTAGTGAGCAGAGAATGCAATGTAACACACATATTGATAGCAAATCTCACACATGCTAATGTTTCCTTTCTTATGTTAATCACAATCACTTAAAGGGTGGGGTTTGGCGAGGGGGTGGGGGGGAATTACAAGTTTTCAAGCTTGTGGACTACTTTAAATTAGTGAATGCCAAGGCCATTGGTGAATGTCATGCAGTTATAGCCTATGGGGGAAAATGTAAATTTACCTCAATGCCAGAAAAAGTACCTGAGGACTTAAGGTCTCTTCCCAAAGAACACCATTTACGTCACCATGACTTGCAAGACCTAAGGTCCATCCCAAGATCATCTGTTTTGTTTGGCATCAAGACATTATTTACATGGCTCTTTCCTGAAAGGATTTTTTAAACTTTACAGTTAGTAACCTTATCAAAAAGAAACATAAACCCTTTGGCGTTACATCAGAAATTTGGCTTAACATTGTAGAAATTGAATAGTTTTTAAATATGAAATGATTATATTTTATCAAATCATGTTACAGTATCATTAACAAAATGCGCTAGTTATTTTTTATAACTTTCCAAGCTTTTTTGTTCTGAAAACAAGGAAGTGGAGATTGTGCATTGGCCTCATACACTGCATTTACAAGAAAATAAAAACCTTTGCAATAATCTACTGCGCTTACTTAAAAATCAAGAATATATTTCTAATTTCCAACGTGCCTTGGCAATTATTACTCCAATCCAGCTATGGGAAAACCAATTGAGGACATGAAGCTTCATTAACAGATTTAATTATCACAAGGCTGGATACGGGGTGGGAGAATTAAGTGTGTCAGCATTTCACTGGTTAGACGTGGCAGTCAGCTCAGAGACGCTGGTAATAATGGTAGCAATGGAATCGGAGAGACAGCTAACATCCGCTACTCCTCAAAAAGGCTAATAGCAACTCATTGAGAGGTAATATTTTAGGACAGACATAAGGACACAATTCTTTCCCCGGAGGGTATTAACAACTGAAATAGATCACCACGAAAGATGGTTGAAGTCAGGTTGCTCCACTCATCCTAGGTTGAAGAATGCATTACACTCATTGTGTGATCTTGTAAGGATGTATTTGCAATTTAAATTGCAAATACAGTTTGTGATCCGAGCTAGCTCCAACGTGATAAGCATGACAATGGAAAGTCTTGACAATGGAATCGGATTGCCTCTCTGTGGCAATCTCAATGGACCGGTTACCAAGTCATGCATGTCCGCAGTATGCTAAGGCATTGGCATTACTTGGGGACAGCTGCAAATGTAACTATGTTGCACTCAGTCTGCATACAAGGAACATGAGAAACCCTATTAGAAACCCTGAGGCATCCCAATTAATGTCTCCCTCATTTTGACCTAACAACTGCTCTCCGTTTTTTTCTCTTCAGGTAATTTCAAATCCACAAGTATGTCTTGCCCTTGATACCCAGTGAAATCGATTTTTGAAAGTATCTTTCATGTGGTACTTTGTCAAAGGTGTTTTGGATGTCATTATACAGCTTCCCATCAGTAAGAGTGGCATGTCACCTGCTAAAACTATTCTGTCAAACTGGTCAGATAAATAATTTGGTTACACAATTTGAGTGACAGTCAACTCTGGCACATTAACCCGTGATCATATTCCAATGAACTCTGTCACCACAAAGTTATTCTGAGTTTCAACCAATATACAGAGAAGAAATCCTACTAGGTCTATTTTCTTAAGTCTTTCAGAGAACTTGGCAAATAGTTTAATTCAGTCTTAACACTGAAATCATTTTTATTTAACTCTTAAAATAACTTACAGAAAATCAACTTCAAACTAAAGGTTATTTAAGATTTGACAATTTCTAGCTAAGCACTCTGAAAAGCTAAGGAAATAAGAGTAAATCCAGATGCAGGTATAATTTCTCCCCTGTAGTCCTTTAAGTACCTTACCCTGCTAAGACTGGTGCATTGTTGAACAAATTATATCAGATCAATGTGCCACAAGGGACTGCTCCTATTTCCCTGGTCCCATTCATTCCACTGCAAGGTTATGAAAAATATTAGTTTTGCACTCTAGCAGAAATTGGGAAATTTAATGCATATTCTTTGTCAGCAGGCACTGCTTAATTGTTTTCCTCCGGGGAGAGGAGAGGGGAGGTAAGCGAGGTCTTCTGAGAACTGAACTGGCTCCAAGGTGACATGTTTAATAATTGAATGTCAGAATCAAGCCTCTGTGATGGTCTTGTTAGACCATTTCCTGAGCCAAATCAGTCCATAGTACTTCATAGTTCTGCTGTTTATAGCTGAGGCAGTTTGGCTTATCGGCAGGACTTGGAAGTGCAGACCAGTCATTGTGTGTAGGGATTCTTCCCACTCAGCTCCCCTGCAAGCCAAAGCCCTCTAACAGCGGTGGAGTTGCACAATGTTCTAAGATTCCTGATGCTCACTCAATGTATAAATGACCTAGAGGAGAATGTTTCTTCCAGATGAAGCCTGGACAAGCAGCGGGGAAGCTTCCCAGAAGTTCTTTCAATGACAAGCTATGTGGTTTTAGGTTAGTTAGTAAACTGCCCCTTTTCATCCATACATTAAAAAGTACCCGGAAACACTAGAGTTTATAGAATCCTTCAAATCAGTCAGGCACTTTACTGAGCTGCGTATGTAACAAGCCCATATCTTGCATCCACCAGGGAAGTAATGTACAATTCTTCTGTTCTGTAGTGTACAAACAATTTTACTTCTTTTAATCATTTTTTTGAAACTTCTAAAATAAGAAGTCATTTTAAAAAATAAAATAGAAACCATCAAAACCTAATCAACTTGGGATTTTCTCCTGAAGAAAAGGCACTGATAAATAAAAATGTGTATTGTATGCCATTTATGGAATAATGTAATAAACATCTGAATTTATCATAGAGAAAGCAGAATTGCAGTGAACTTCAAAAAAGGATATACTTAGATATGTTAAAAATACATCTTACTGTAAATTTATAATCCAAGTAAATGGGGTGGGGGAGGCTAATCTGTTTCATTCGTTCAATTTAGGGAACTAACTGTGCACTGGATTATTCTGTGCTGTTCGTGGATGCAGAGAGCTTTTTGCTTCTGGGGTGTAAACTTGGGTAATTTCCATTGAGGTTTCTTATTAAAGGCTCTGGATGCCACAAATCCCATTTAGTCTTTAGTCTGTAAGGTCATTTTGTCTTAAACCTTTAAACTGTGTTAGACTTGGGGAAAATTTAAATTTGTTTTTTTATTTGGAGTTTCTTGCAGTTTCCATAAAAGGAATGTAATAAGTAGAGGATACACACACCTGGTTAAAGTGAACACAATTAATGGCAGATTAACCAATTGAACTGAAACTTGTCTGAACAAAAGAAAGTTAATGGTGATAATGAATGGAAACTGCACTTTCTGGAGGAAGTGAATCAATCAATCAATCAATCAATCAAAACTTCCATTTATATATTTCACGTCAAGGGGACATCCCAATGCACTGATGGTGGAGTTCTGCAATGTTTTAAGATTCCTGATTCTAATGCAATTTATAAATGATCTGAAGGAAAATGTTTTTTCCAAATTAAGTCTAGATTTAAAAATTGTCCATAATTCTGCAAAAAAAAAGGTCTTATAAGAGCAAGCAGATTTTGGACTGTGATTCACATAAAGACTCTTTCTAGTAACCTGAATTATGACTTGGCACGGGAAACCTATAACTCCACTTAGGAAGGAGATCATGACCGGATGAAGATCCTTCCAGTTATGGGTGACATGATTCCAATTACAAAAAGCAATCCCTATTTGATATTCAGATTCCTTATTTAAAGAAATTGTTTTGCCCAGAAAATAGTCAATTCACTTTACAGTATATTCTGTGAAGCGCTTTGAGATGTCTCGAAGACACGATGAGGCGCTATATAAAAATGCAAGGATTATTATTTAAAAATTCTGTTATAAATGGCTGCAAAGTAGTGCCCTTATGGTAAAATTTCACATTTATGGTTTAATATCTATAATTTAATCAGTTATTCATTATGTAGCTGTTTTGCCACTTTACATTTTCTAATTTAATTTTGTTAAACTGAATTAGTTATATAAACACAAACAGCAAATTCACTATATTTAGCAAGCGCTTGAACTCCACTGCATTCTGCAATGCAAAGTCTTGCCTGAACACTCTGTCGTGCATGAGATTCTAATAGTTTTTAATCTTTAGTTATTTAGAGGGTCAAATCTGACTAACCTCTAATAACAGAATGCATATACTGGAATCGGTCTGATTATGTCAATCATTTCAACATCTCTGTATTTACAGTTAGGTTAGTTTGCAACTGGTTCCAGATTTTTCTTTCAATTTATGCCAGTTCACAGATTTTTTTTACCTCCTCCTCCTAGTATAAACGACAGCTTACAGATGCCATGCGTGTATGCTTATCAACAGCAATGTTAAAAGTGAACTTACCAGTTCTACTCTTCATCCTGTTCTATGAGAGAGGTTCATACTGTGGAATGCTTGTGACTAACAGGACTGATGAGGACTTTCTGTCTGCTGTTGTTTTGAGTAACTACCAGAGGAAGTGGTTTGTTGACGCCAATAGCCATCCTTACTGTGTCACTACCACCCCCACCCCCCTCACTGCACAGAGCACCAGATGGTAACAGAATTTAGTATTCCAGGAGCATTCTATCCTACATATTAATTTTCTGCTAGTTATAGAGAGTAGTTATAGGTCAGTCTGTCAGTACATGTAAAGTAAGTTAGAGTTAAATGCCACTTAGTATCTGTTCATCATGAGGTTCTGCTTTATTCGAGTATAACCTTATTAATATCAGTTGTAGATGAAGGAGCTGGACAAAGATCACAGTTATAATCTGTCACTGCTTCTTTGGGTTTGGAGAATCATGTTCAGCCAGGTTCATCACATTTAACTGATGAAAAAATTGATTCATAATAGGACGTCATATTAAATAATTTCATGATGAAAAGAAAGCAACACTTCCTTTAAATAAGGATACTGAAAAGTTACATTTCCTTCTATCTCGTAAGCTTCATTTGCTAAAGCCATCACCCAGTGTGAATCTCTGTCACAAGAATTGCAAAAGCCCAGCTTTTAAGCCTAGATTCATGCTAAGTTAGCTTAGCTTGGCAATGATAAAGATGTTATGATTGGTTCAAGGTCCCTGGTCTTAGGAAAGAAAAATAAGCAAAGTTCCCTCTCCTGAACGGTATCCAGCAAAAGCAAAATGATGCATGGATGGAAGTCAGATAAAGAAAAGATGAGCATTTTGATCTTGGCTTACCCATGAAAATGACCACTTGGAAGGTTACCAGTGGTCAATGCACCAGTATGAGTCATTCATTGAAAGAGGAAGAGGTACCACTGGAAAATGTGCTTCAGAAAGTTTTGTTATTATTTTAGTTTGGTCATTAAGCCTCAACCTCTGCAGCTCTCTGCCATTAAAACCCACCACTTAGATCATATCTGTGGTCACTTTACTCCCCATCCCTTCCACCTCACTCAGGTCCAATCCTGGTCGACTGTGAAGCACTCTGAAATGTTATCCTATATGAAAGATGCTATATAAATGCAATATTGAAGCAGGATCCATATCAGCTTTACAAAAGGGTACTAGATAGATATCTAAAATGGAGTCATTTGCAGGGGAAAGTCAGGATTCCTCTTACAAAGAGCCAGCACAGACACAATTTGTGGCCCGCGCAAATGTTCTGTGTTCATGGGGAGTGTGAATAAAGTTAGAGAAAGATTTAACAAGTTAACAGAGAAAGATTGTAATGAGTAGTGAGAGGGTTTGTAGAAAGATAGGCAAGTAAGTTAATTTCCCCCTCTCCAAGCAACAGAGCATTCACTAGTTTAAAAAGAAAGCAGCAGCCAGATACTGACATCCATAGCTTTCTGTAGCTGTACATCTTTCTTTGTCAGGAGGTGCCAGAACAACCAGTTACCATGCTGGTTACAAATGGTCTATCAAGCAGCTGTGACAACAGGTGTCCCTAACACACTATATTTGCTGAACAGAGAATGGAGTTAATGAAAAACATATGCTGAAATTCATGGATAAATCACTTGCCTTATAGACAACAACAACAACCACCACAACAACAAAATTACATTAATAGAGTGCCTTTCACGTTGGGAGGGCATCCCTGAACAGTCAGGTCGGGACCTGAGCAAGGGAGAAGGGCAGAGTAGAATAGACATTCATCAATCAGTTTTCTTTCCATCAACCTGTTGCGTGGTCAGGAATTGGCCAGTGTAGATGCCATTTGAATATTTTGTACGGTAATTGGTGCATATTCCAGCTAGTGTGTAAGTCTGCCCTCAGTTTGTTGCACTCTCACTTGATACAGAAAATTCTAGTTCAAGCCCCAAGTTGGGATTTTAAACTCATATAATCAAGATTGATGGTCCAATGCAATGCTGGTTGGTATGCTGCATTACTGGAGGTGCTATCTTTCAGATTGGATGTTAAATTGAGGGTTAATCTGCCTGTTCAGGTGGATGAAAAAAGATTCCATGCCATTTTTTGGTAAGAGAAGGGAATTTCTCTCAATGTCCTGGCCACCAATCCCTCAAATAAAATTGGTCATTCACTCAATGGCTATTTGAGTGACATTGCTGTGTGCAAATTAGATTTAATGACTGCCTGTTGCATTTACCTACAAGTACAATTTGCAGTAAAATGCTGTGAAATGCTTTGAGATATCTCAAGAATATGAAAGGCACTATATCAAATATAAGGATTGTCATTATTGTGAAAGTTGGGCAGAGCGAATATTAATAATAATAATCCTTGCATTTGATCCTTGCATCATTGCTTTTCACATCTTATTGAAACGCTTCACAGAATATACTGTAAAGTAAATTGACTGTATATTTGTGGGCGAGATGTGGCAGCCAATTGCACACAGCAGTGTCCCACAAACAGTCGTGGATTGAAAATGACCAATTTTGTTTATTACTGTGGGGGGTTTTGGACGGATTATGATTATTACCTCTTAACCGATAAGTGGGGAAGCTAAAACAATTAGATTCCTCAATAATAATAACAACATTACATTTGTATAGCACCTTTCATGTCAGGAGGCCATCCTAAGACGCTGAACTGTCAGGTCGGGACCCGAGCAAGGGGGATATCAATCATGATAGTGTCAAAAACCTGAGGTGATAACTTTGAACAAACAGCCTGAAGTTTTTGATTTCTGCAATCTTCTGATCTTCTGTGTGTGTTGGGGGGTGGGGGGGACTGGGACAGGTGGTGTGATAGCTAGAGTTATTGAAAGGTGATGGCAATATTGAAGTTGAATGCTGCAGTCACAATCATTTGGCATCAACAGAGTATTTGTGGTGTAATGGTGACACTCCAAATTCACTTGTAACTCTGGTCATACAGCATTTAGTCATTAAATCTAAATCCCTGAAAACACTGCGCATCTGTTCAATCAATAAAACTAATGAGGTCTATAAATCCTGCTGGGTACCTCTTCCAAAAGTGCCTAAACCAGCAATACCTTTCCACTGCTGTGAAATCTGGAAAGCAACATGAAAACAGCATCCAGAGTGTACTCAGCTCATCCCACTGTGGACCAACAGTTCACTTTAAAAGAAAACAGCTTGTGTAAACAAAATTGCAAAGTGCTACTGTAATTTGTAATCATGCAAAAGTGTGACTATACATAAAAAAAACAAAAAGAGAGTTCACAATATGAAATCTGCTTAGTAGTTAATGTTACTAATAGAAATGTTACTAATTACAATTTTACATTGTCAAAAATTGATATTTCACATCACCCAGAAGCATTGGCCACAGTTAAGAATGCCAGTACCCCTGCCCCCAAAAATGCTATAACCCTTATATTCCCAACACCCATATGGGTTTTGGGAAGGTTGGGGTTATGGCATTTTTTGTCCTTCCATCTGGCTAATAACAAGCACAGGAGAAGTGCCACTTATTTCATAGCTGAAGATAGGGCTTATTCAGTCCTGCAACAATTAACACAGTAAAAATTCTTGTTTGCAACTGATGGCAGATTTAGAAGAAAGCACTTAATTTGCAATCCATTAAATAGCATTAGTGCTACACCTTGTGTTAATGAATTATCTCGTGTTTAACACGATTTAGCATGGCCACTAAGCAAGTAAAGAACTGCACAACAACCTGACTTCTTAATTGTCTGTCATTGTGGAGTCGTATAGCTCAGTGATTAGAGCACTCGCCTCACAAGCAAGAGACATGGGTTCAATTCCTGATGGGGCGATTGTCGGATCGCTTCTCCAGCGATAATAATCCCTAAAAACAACAATAATAATTTAGTCATTCAACTATTTGTGGAACACTGCTGTGCGCAATTGGCTGCTGAGTTTTACCCATAAATATATAGTCAATACAATTTGGAGTATATTCTGTGCTTTGAGACATCTAAAAAACGTGAAATTGCTATATCAAATGCAAGGATGATTTTTATTATTGTGCAAATAATAAGCAGTTCCTTGAACCTGTGAAGTCCCAGCCAAGGATTTTGAAACATCATCCTATTGTGTAAATGTAAATTTATCTATATAAATGTAAATTGTATTGTATATGAAACATGTATGTAATTTCTACTGTATGACTGCATCTCTGTGTTGTTTGACATACCATTATTTATGTATGGCAGTTGTATATGCCTGAGAAACCAAAGACCACAAACTGATTGAAAGAGAGGAATTGACATGGCCTTGAGAAGTCGGCAATAATAAATTGATTGGGAATAAAACTTTTGCAGTGATTTAATAAAATGGTAGAATACTCTTGATTAGCTGAATGGCCACCTGCTGTTCCTATTGTTATTACAAAGCTAATATTTGTAACATTAAATAATGGTAACTATCTCATTATCAGATATTCTATGTACAATACATGAAAAGGAAATCTATTGCAGGGCTGTGTCTATGGGGTAAAAGCAGGGGAGTGGGACTAGTTGATTAGCTTTAAAAGTGACATGATGGGCTGAATGGTCTCCTTCTGTGCTGTAAGGGCCCATGGAATTAAGGGGAATATATTAGCATAGATTGAAGAATGGCTGAAGGCAAGAAAAGAAAGAATAGGGATAAACGGGTCCTTTGCAGATTGGCGGAATGTGACTAGTGGAGTGCCATAAGGATCAGTACTTGGGGCTCAACTATTTACAATCTACATCAATGATCTAGATGAGGACATCAAGCTTAACATATCCAAATTCGCGGGTGATACTAAACTAGGAGGGAGAGTAAACATCGAGGATTCAATTTAAAAATGCAATGTGATATAGATAGGCTAGGTAAGTGGGCAAGTAGGTGGCAGATGAAGTATAATGTAGGGAAGTGTGAAGTCATCCATTTAGGTGGCAAAATGGTAGAGCAGATTATTTTTTAGGAGAGAGACTAAATGGTGTTAGCGTTCAGAGGGACTTGGATGTCCTTGTACACCAGTCATAAAAAGTTAGTTTGCAGGTACATCAAGCAATTCGGAAGGCTAACGGTATGTTGGCATTCGTTACAAAAGGGTTAGAATATAAGAATATACCCCTCTCTAAGTCATCTACACATCCTGGTTATCTTATATCCTGGAATCTTTCAATAATAATATTAAGCCTTGCATTTGAGGATTAATATTTATTCCTCACCCAGCTCTGTCCTGTGATTGGCACCCAACTACACTTTTTCTCATTAGAACTTTGGTTTAAATCCGTTAATTTTGCTCCTAAACATCAAATCCTTCTTAAGAAAGTGCGATTTTTAGTGACCTGGATAGATAAATAACTGCAGCCCAAGAACATTCTGCCCATTCTCCCTAGTTACAATGTTACCAGTTAAGTCATATTTCCTTTCCTTATACACTAAAAGCTTTGTTATCCGGCACCCTCAGGACCTGACCGGTGCCGGTTAATCAAATATGCCGGATATTCGAGCGGTTGCTGAAAATCCTACACAAAAAATTAACTTATCTTAAAACATACCATATTGATAATAGACTAAATAGTAAACAAAGCTGGCGCTACGTTTAGGCAAACTAGGCGGTCACCTAGGGCACCAAAATTTGGGGGGCGCTGGCCCTGGTTACAAAGCACATACGGTTTGCCGCATGCGGCTAAAATTACTGCTATCGTATAGTGGAGTGGGTGTTAGCAGTAGGTTGACCAGAGAATGTTTAATACATAAATAAAACAGAAGTATGTTTCATAAATAAATGAATAATATTACTATTACTTTCACTGATAATTAATTATATGAATTTTTAGTATTAACATTAGCTTATTAAAAGTTACTAGGGGCCGCACATCTGAAGGCTCGCCTAGGGCACCAAATACCCTTATGCCATTCCTGATAATAACAGAATATTGTATGGATACTTACCAATAAAGCATTCCAGCACATTCGGTAAAATCATGTTCGGTAAGTTTAGTAAGTGCGCATGTACACGCATGCACAAAGTGAGCATACCAGGAGTATGCCGGATGGCTCCGGTATGAGATCCAGTTGCTGGAATGGTGAATTGTATTCGGAGATACTGGTTGAGTGTTCCGATTGGTTAGGTGCCGGATAACCAAGCTTTTACTGTATTTGGTTCCAGAATAGAGTATTTAATATTCATAATAGGTGTCCTTTAGTCTAGAAATATTCATAAATAATTATAATCCTTGCAATTTGAGGCTATGGTACCTACTGCATTAATTTTTTTTTAAATAAAGCAGTGAAAATGTATTAATTGAACTAATTTATACTGAAACCAGCAGCAATTTCTGACCTTAGTCCACCTTTGATCATTGATATATGTTACCACAATAAGACTACACTCAACGTTTCCGGTAGGTTTATTTTTTTAAAAACTAACATTGGGAACATTGCCAGTTATTTCTGGAAAAAAAAATCATGTTTTCTTTTAAGTGTATCCTGTATGAATTAGTTTGGTGTAATATATTACATTGGAATGTAATAAGTACTAAATTATCGCTAATAAAAACAACTGCTTTATTGAATCTGCTAAGTGAAAATTATGATTAAAAGCATTTTTTCCCAAACATGGTGCAGTGGATTGCTATGTGCTTTCATTACCATATAGAACAGCTTCTTGTTTTTTTCAAGGACCCTATGTTCTTCCTTAAAATAACTTACTATTTTTGGCTCACTGCTTGCCCACAAATTTCCATAAAATTACTGAGATTATTTAGGGTGAACCTTATACAGACTTGTACTGGTTTCCAAATGAATTCATCCAACAATATATGCAAGAGAAATTTCTTGCCAGGGGCAGTTTTCAATTATTACAATAACAAAAATTGTTGTCTTGATGCTTCGAAGTCTGACTGGAATTTGTGACATTACTGTTTGGAGCTTTATTTTGACTTGAACAAAGTACTAGCAATTTTAGATTTCCAAATTATACCATCAATACTGTTTTTTTTGCAAATAGAAGACCACTAACAGGTGCTTAAATCCATAACATTGGATTCAGACATTTGCAGTTGGGATCTTTACCCAGAGGATAATTCACGATTGAAACAGGTTACCAGGAAGGGTAGTTGAGGTCGATACACATGACTCATTTCAAAATCGGGTTTACCCTGTGATGGCAGGATGATAGGGTTGGTGTTCTGGAGGGATGAGATCAGAGGGGCTGCAAGGCCTCCTTCCTACAAACACATCTTGTGATTTCCATAGATTTTCTCTACATCATGTTGCCTATAAAATATTCAGACACCACACTACACAGCAAATCCTGTGTAGCACTTTGAGATGTCCTTCTGACATAGAAGGTCTATATCAAATGCAAGCATTATTATTATCATTAGGTTAATATACAACTGGCCCATGACTCTGTGCACAATTGCCTGCGGCGTTTTACCCTGAAAATACAGGCACCCCACTGTGCCATATTCTGTGAAGTGCTTTGAGACATCTCAAATACATCTTACATGTTATATCAAATGCAAGGATTATTCTTATAATTTCTGATTTAAAACTGCATCACTCCAATGTTTCATGCACAGACTTCCTTGGAACTCAATTAAAAAAATGCCTGAAGAAAGGTATGTTCTTTAAATCATTTATTTTTAGAATGTTTATTCCTGTACTGTACTTCTCACAATTTATCAAGTTAGGTTCAACATAAATGTGTTGTGCATCAGAGCACAACCAACATTCATCATATTTAACCAAGTAGAGGGTGGCTACGCATTCTGAACTGCTCTTGTGATCTCTCTGTGTGGCACCCAGTGGTTTTGCTGAGTACAGTACTTTAACCTTGGAGAAGGGGTACAGATTCATTCGTAACTGATACTTAATGTTTTTCAACCAAGTGAAAATTTTATTGCAAATTGTTTACATTTGAGAAAGTTAATTGGGGTGAGACATGATCCAGGTCTTAGAAGTATAAATTACATAAATGTAGAAAGGGTATTTGCTTTGGATCATGAAAGCAGCACTTAAGGACATAGCTTTAAAATAACCTCTACCAGTATTCTTAGCAATATTTCTTCTTCATCCAAATTCACCAAATATCCTATTCATTATTAATTTACCCAATTACTGTTTGTGCAATGCAGTTACTATTATCATTAACCTCTGTTCATGAAAATATTCCTACAGAAATAATAGAAGCCCAAACCCATCTACTGTATTATGCTAAATAATAATTGTTGCATTTGATATAGTGCCTTATCACATAATCAAGACTTCTCAAAGCGGTTCACAGAATATACTAGAATGTGAATTGACTGAATATTTTGTGGGCGAAACGCAGCTGCCATTTTTGCACAGCAGTGTCCCACAAACAGTTGTGGATCAAAATGAACCCTTTTTTAAGGATTTATTACCTCCAGAAAAGTGATCCACCAATCAACTAATAACTGGGTTCCTACTTACTGCAAGTAAACAGAAGCATGTGGAATAAGGAAATTAGCTCAACATTTTGCCCTCCTGGGAATTGAACCCAGGTCTCTCACTTGCAAGGCTAGTGCTCTCACTACTGATATAATTAAAATAGAGAATTCATGGTAGATGTCACTGAATCAACTCACTGATTCACTATCCCACATGAAGTATGCTATAGAAATGCAAATTGTTATTGTTGCTAGGAATCCTTTTTTTGTGAATTAGTATTCCATTATTTTCTAGTGATGTGTTCATATCATTTGTTTGTTACAGCAGGTTCTAACTGTTGGTTTGGTTAACAACAATTTAACAAAATCTGCAGTTTGGGATATTAATGTGCAAACACATATCTGCAAAATGGAGTTGGAGGTGCCCTGAATTATGCAATTAACAATGATACAAAAGATTATGGTTATAAAATACAATTTAAAAAATGATAGTATAGCGCCTTTCACATCAGGGGGACATACCAAGGCACTGGACAGTCAGGGGTTTGGACCCAAGTGGGTGGGAGGATAGAGGTAAGGGATGGTGGAGGTCAGGGAGGGCAGTTGGTTGGAGTGTGGCCGAAGGCATGCTCGAAGAGGAGATTCTTGAGATGTGCTTTGAAGGAGGAAAGGGAGGAAGCAAACAAAGCAAGTGTGGTTAATCTGCAATTCTGTACACAGCTTGTTAAACCAACATGTAAAATAGGCTAGTCTGTGCTAGTTCTGAAGTGGTCGTATCCTTCAGACTTGTAAGTTACCATAAAGTAGAAATATGGTTTCTGTTGAGTTTCAAAGTCGAATTGTTCTCTGCAGAGCTACGGTTAAGGATTCGATCCACAAGAGAATGCCTCTGTGGTAATGCAGTTAATTCATTCATTTTATTTATTTTTAGAAAGGTGGGCGAAATTGTGAGAGCAAATGAGTGTATGAGACATGCTGGGTTGGAAAGTGTTGCTGAAGGTGCGATTGAATTTTTCAGCTGCTTTTTTCTGGTTTAATCCATACTGGTTTAAGATGAATCCTGTGAAAAAGATTTACATTGACTGATTTTGTATTCTCGCATCTGAAACTAGAACAACATTATAAAAACAACAACTTGCAATTATATTGCACTTTTGTACAAAAGATTATGGTTTTGTAGGAAATTATCCTTAAGTGCTTCACCAAGACAGAGTGGTACCCTGAGCACAGTGGGAAATAGGGGGTTGGGAGGTGGCCAAAGGCAGAATCAAATGAATAAGAATAATCCTTACATTTATTAGATGGGTTTTAAAAGCAGAGTTGGAGGAAGTGAGGTAGATAGATTTAGGAACAGATTTCCAGAGGTTTGGACCAAAGTGGTTGATTGCTTCATGGTGGCTCAGAAGGATAGGGGGACCTGAAGCTGGCCTGGGTTGGCATAGCGGAGGCAGTGTTTGACTGAGAAAGATCACAGTAGATAACACAGGTAAAATGGTAACTCTTCATTACATGAACAAATAGTACAAATTAGAGGAATCATGGAAAGCAAAGAATATGCATTGAACGGCAGCAGCCTCAAATAATGCAAATGGTGGGTATTTCAAGGATCAGGGCTAAAGCATTAAGTTGAGGTAAGGTGAAAATTGTTAAGATGCAATGTGAGTATTGGCACCAGCAATCATTTTCATGTCATACTACTCATTTTTCTCCTCATTATTTCTAATTTGGATTCCTAAGGGAGCTCTCCAGATGTACATGATATGATGCACATATGGTTTCTGGAAGGAATTAATGGAAGGTGATTTTCCCCATTTATGTGACTCAATATAAATTGCCATAAATCAGACCCAACTGTTTAATTTGGACACAAATAAGTTGTATTAAGGACAAACCTGTTCAATTTGTTGATGATACCAAACTGGAGGGGGGTTTGCTGAATATATTACCAACTTTGATTCTCCTAATATGTCATTTGTAAAATCAAAGCCATGCTTGGGTCCTCTCAAGGGCAGTGCTTGAGATGATTATTGTTATTATTAATAATACTATTAACGATAAGAATTCTTGCATTTGATGTAGCCTCTTTTGCATCAAAGGACACCTTAAAGCGCTTCACAGGATATACTGAAATTTGTTGTGACCGTGTATTTTATAGATGAACACCTAAAAAAGGATGCAGAAATTGGCTATGCTTCAGTTTCAATGGCTGATGATACTGAATATATTTGATACTGATGTAAGATTACGAGGATGAACAACAGTGGATAACAGGGTTAACCAAGAGGAGAGAAATGGCGATCGTATAGAGAGATCGCAGCCTCAGGATAGCACTTGATGTAAAAGAATATGTCAGAAGTTACTGGAGTCTAGTTTGATTAGGATCAACTATTTTTCTGGTTGATTTACCCTTCCCTAACCTGGAGGCATGGAATTAACTGTACCACCTCTTTCTGCTCCCTTCCAATTCCTATTGCATTCTTATTACTGGATTGCAGCATGCTTCTCCTATTAAAAGTTTTCTCTATCAAATCTATTTCACAGAATATACTGTAAATTTAATTGACTATAAACAGTATTTTGTTTCACCCACAAAATATAAAGTAAATTCACTTTACACTATATTCTGTGAAGCATTTTCATATGTCTGAAAGACTTGATAAGGCACTATATTAAATACTGTAGAAGGAATATTATTATTTTTAATTTTTTTGTTGTTCATGGAAATGTACTGTTTAATTTTATACTACAGTTTTTAATAATCGTTGAAAAATGACCCAAAAATCACAAAGTCAAAACCACACACGGATCCCAGGAGGCCAGTGGTTTGATGGAGAAAACAGTTACTTCTCCATTCCATGGCCACAGTGCATGTGTGCGATTCGTTTCATTGCACCAAATTATGTTAAATTAATAAGTGTTGAAAAGTCAAAGTTAATATGCAACAGCTTCCCGCTGGGCTTTTAAGTATTCTGATTTGTACAATATGCCATGTTTGTAAAATAATGTTATAACAATTTGACATTTTTAATGCCATGTTATTTATATTTCAAAACTGCTTCAAAGTTATTTATAACTGCACAGGGACAAATTGCAAACTATACTGAAAGGAGGAAATCACACTCAAGCCACATCAATGAATGGGCTATGTGGAGTCTGCAGAGCAGAATACCTCATTCGGAACAATTATTTTAACTGCTAAGGTTTTATTATATTGTTTGCATTTGGTATGATTACTTTTGACTCAGCGGGATGTCTCAAAACACTTCACGGGATATGTACTGCAAAGTGCAGTGACTGTGTATATTGTAGGTGATTCAATTTCAGTCAAATTTTTCCCTGATTAGGTTGTTTACCTAAGATCAAGTTAAGTTTTTGTTGTACTAATTCCTCCACATATTGCTCTTCGTCAGGACATTTTTAGTCAAAGAGTCTTTCTGGCCAAGAGTTCAGATCTTATTCTTTAGATTAAGTAAACAGTTTTCGTTTTACAGGAATAAAACTCTTTTTATGTCTGCATTCAGTTGAAAACACCAAAGCCAGGAAGTGATGTATGAGATCATCTCCCAAAGAGGTCTCTTTGGAAGAAGAACAATAATTTGAATTATTGCAGTGTTACTTCACAAGTCCTACAAAGCTATGGGTGTAAAATCACAATGGGAATCTGTTGATTAATATGTCTAAAAATTGCAACACTTCAAAATGTTAAGAGTTGCAAATAGACTGATTCTATATATGGTATGCGTTATTTCACTTTACGTATATTCTGTGAAGCACTTTCAGATGTCTAGAAGAAGTGAAAAGCGCTATATCAAATTCAAGAATTATTATTATTATATGTTATTTATACATTATAAACAGCTGCTAGAAGACTTTGCCTGTAGTCCAAGTTCATGAACGCATGTTTGCACATCCAGTGCCTGGGATCCACCTTGATTGGCTTACAGAGAGGTAAGCAGCTGCTGCTTAAACTCCTCCCCTCCATTTGTTGGAACCATTGTACAATGGGGAGGAATGCGTGTCCAAGTTGTGGACAGGAAAATGATGGCAATGTTCTTGTGCATTTCATGCCGAGTTTTGTTGCTCACTGGGAAGCTCAAAGGGAGTTCCTGGTCCCTACCATCTACCTAGTGAGTGCTGAAACCCATGCTTGACGGATGTTGAATGATCAACTCGTGACTATCTACCGCGGTGTGGAGGTAAGCTGAGTCTCCTTGGAGCTGAACTGCCTCCAAGATGACAAGCTTGGTGAAGGAATGTCAGAATCAAGCCTGTCCTCTTTGGCGATCTTGGTAGTCTGGTTCCTGAGCCAAGCGGGTTTGCAGTATTCCAGGGCCACAGCCAGCCTGGCATATCGGCAACATCAGGAAGGGCAAAGCACTCACTGGGGGCATGCTTGGCAGACAGCAATATCAATGGCAAGCTATGCGCTTTTAGCTAGTTAGACTCCAGCAGTACCCAATCGCACACTCCGGGGTCCCCAAACCTTGACTCTTGCAAACCTGCGCCTAATACTTTAGGTAAGCAGGAGTTAGGTACGCAGGATGCATCCCTCTAGAGAGAGAGTTTGCATTCCATTCTAACAATCCTTTTTCTGGGATTTCCATGTGAGGTGGGATATATGGAAATTTCATCTTGGTTTAGATAATCATGGTGATGGGTTTCCTCCTCAATAGGACGGGATTACCAATTGCTTCTCAGCCACTTTCCTCAGTCCATTGTGTTCAAGTAACTGGAAGTCTTGTTGACAAAGGTGTAAGCAATGCTGGTACATCCAGAAAACAAACACACCATCAAACACACACACATGCACACACAAAAGCATTTTTCATTTAGTTCAAGCAACTTTCCTCATATAATTGAATAATAGACTCAAGAGCCAATATCAAGTAAATTTGATTTTAAGCGATTTTGCTTCAAATCTCCTTCCTCTATCCTTTCTGATTGGTAAAAGTACTTACAAATGAATTAATAGCTCAGCATCTCCGACCTCAGACCTGCTTACACCTCACGGCCCTTTGCTCAGCTGACTCCAGCCTTATACATCCCTTGGTCCCTCCGCTTTACCATTGGTCATGCATTCAGAAACTCCCCCAAAATCTGGAAATTCCAGATAAGATATGCTTGGAAATCTTTAAACATGAGCCTCAGCAGTGAGTGTCAGTTGGCTATTGGCTTGGATGGCATCACATTCAAGCCATGTTTTATTCTCATCCAGCATCCAGTGGTAAGTCATATGGAATAGAAGCACAGACTAGTTTGGCTGAATGGCCTGTTTCCATGCTGTATAGTTGATGTAAATCCTGCCCTTTCTAGCAGAGAGTACTGGGCAACTCAAGAACTCAAGAATCACTCAATGAGTACAGCCCATACAAGAAGTATTCCATGTCAAATTTTGCAAAAGACCAGGGTTATTATACAAACCAATGTAAAAGTGTGACAAAACAAATTAATCACCATAAAACACATTTCCTGCAATAGCAACCTACCTTTCCAGTATGTAGCAGTGCCTGGTGTCAGCAACACACACACACTGAGCCAGCCACACAGATACAGTATATTGTGAAAGTGCTGAATACTTGTTTGAAATTGAAGATCAAGCCTTTCCACAGCAGCTGGGGACAATGCCCATTACTCTTCGAGATGGTATAGGTGCATAGCAAGCACTATTTATTTTTATCACCAAAAACGTGGTGAAGGACAAAGTAAAGTGAATTGACTGTATATTTGTGGGCGAAACATGGCAGCCAATTTCACACAGCAGTGTCCTACAAACAGTCGTTAATTGAAGCGACCAATTAATTACTGTTTTTATTTTTTGAGGGATTATTATTAGGTGTGTGGAGTAAGGAAACATGCCCAAGGTTTCATCCTGCCTGAATCGAACCCAGGTCTCTCGCTTATAAAGCGAGTGCTCCGATCACTGAGCTACAGGACTCTGCATGCAAAAATACAAGATAAGGGAAAAAATAACTTAAGCTATGCAAAAAAAGACTTTTAAGGATGTGTCAATTGTAGTGGTAAGAGGAAGCAGGGAAAGACAAGTTGCAGTCTTGAGTTTCTGGGAAGGGGTGAAAAGAATGAGCTAGAGATGTTGTTGTGCTATGTTGTGCTATGACTGCTTAACTGTCTTGGTTCTTAGAGATTTTGCTGTTTTGATCCCACAATATTGGATCTTCCTATAATTGTGAAGCAGAAATCATCAAGTGAAGATAGTACACTGATCGATAAGGAACATGAGCTGTGGTTAGACCATTGTGAGGCAGGTTAACTTTTTCCGCACTGATGATGATTTGTTGCAATAAGGGAGAATCTCAGAAAGCCTGAGAGCTAAACCTTTCTTTTTTAAAGTACAGTAACTAAAAACAGCCTCCTTCAAGATACTGTATACAAATCCAGGCACAAGTTGCCTTCTTATAAAATGCAATACTTGGCATAGTGGTAGTACTCTCGCCTCTGAGAAGAAGGTTGTGGGTTCAAATCCATGTTGGGACTTGAACTCACTTAGTCTAAGCCGATACTGCAGTGCAGTGGAATTTAAATATCTCCAATGGCACTTTTCAAAAACAGAAGGGCAGGTCTCTCGGTGTGGTGTACTGGTCAACCCTGGTTGGTTGTAGGACATTGCTGTGCACAATTGTATAAGCATATTTAACTGCAAATGTGTTACCGCATTTCACAATAATTCCTGTGAAGTGCTTTGAGATGTCTTTCTAAAGTCTTGTACCAAATGCAAAGATTATTATGATCACACTGATGAACGAAGCCATCATTTCACAACAAGATGCTTGTTGCATATTGCTTTAAGGACATCAGTAGCAATTGAATATGCAGGATGCAAGTATAAAAGGATTCTGGGAAGAGTGATTTGCAGATGTGAAAAAAGATTGATTTGTGTTTTTCTCAATTGGCAGATCACTTTTCCAGGAGTAATAATCCCTCAAAAACATAATTAAAAAATAATAATTTGGTCACTCAATTCTTCATGCCTGTTTGTGGGATACTACGGTGCACGATTGGCTGCCACGTTTTGTCCACAAAATGTACAGTCAATTCACTTTACAGTATCAGTTTCCTTTGTCTTCCTTTCCCAGCCTCCCACCGTCTGTAAAAGCCTCTTCCTCCCAAAATTCCACGGTTCTAATGAAGGGTCATGGACTAGAAACGTTGACTCACTTACCTTTCTTCATAGATGCTGCCTTGACTTGCTGAGTGTTCCCAGCAATTTCTATTTTTGTTTCAGACTATCAGCATTTGCAATATTTAGCATTTCACTTTACAGTATATTCTGTGAAGCGCTTTGAGATGTTTCGAAGACGTGATAAGACACTATATCAAATGCAACGGTTATTGTTATAAACTATGAGTGTATTTAAGAATTTGCCTAATACTAGATACTCTGAAATACTTAGAAAATCAAATTAATCTGGACCTAAGTGGAATTTCTCTCCCGCAGTGCTTCAGTTCTGCTGTGTGGGATTCTAGCCCAGTTTAATTTGAGTTACAACAGGATCCCTTGAAAGGGCTCTGAAATGCCATTCTCCACAGGTGTCAGCAATGACAGTATTCAGAGGCTTCGACTGGCATTGGGTCAAATCTTTGTGCCAAAGTTGGGGGTGAAGTGTTCTCACTCATATTCAGTTAAAACCCAAAGAATTGGATTGTAATCTTTGGCTACCACGTTTTTCATCCCATATTTTTGTTTCAGTCATCTAATGTATACAGTACAGCTAACATTTGCAAAAAAAAATCTGTTATTTCTAAATGTACACAGCATTTTAACCATTTCAATGGTAAATATGTGAACTGTGAAGCTAAAGGAAACTGAAGGAACAACAACAACAACAACAACACTAGAATTTATAGAGCACCTTTCACATCGGGAGGACATCCCAAGGCGCTGAACAGTTAGGTCGGGACCCGAGCAAGGTGGGGTGGGGTTGGGGATAGAGGGAAGGAGAGTAGGAGAGGGGGAGAGTTAGGAGGGGAGAAGATTGAATAGGAAGGTCTTGAGACCGGCCTCGAAGGAGGAGAGGGAGGAAGCGAGGCAAAGGGACTGCGGGACCCTGGTCTCAGTCACCAACAGCAGTGCACAACCAGTGGAAATGCAGGAAAACCACCAGCAGAGAAGTATATCTTTAATATACTTCAGAAGCAATAGAATTAATGGTACAGTATCTTAAAAGAAAAACTACAATGAAAAACAATTGGGCTTGTTCGGAAACAGGATGCATGCCCATTCTAACTGTATGTAGTTATCTTGTGAGTTATGGATTGGGAATATGGAGAAGCCACCGAGAGGTGGCTTCTCCATATCTTCTTCAACACACCAAGTGTGTTGAAGAAGGATGGACCCCAGATAAAAATACACGTAAAACCACTGTGTGGATTTTAATACCTGGAAAAGCTAGAGGAACTGCTGTGGTTTCATTTGATTTTCGCAGCAGGAACTTAGCTGTGGCTTTCATCAAGGACAAAACCTTTATGATAGCTACCCTGAATACTCAGTTGGTGAAGCCCCACCTAAAGTGTTACTCAGCCACAGAGAACAAGAAGTTGTACAGAATAGGATTGATTCCTTTGCTCAGTTAATCTCAGTTGATGTTGGTTGTACCTACCCTATTAGGGGTAAAAATACAGTCAGGGTTCCTTCTTTTGACCCTTATCTAGATTATTTACTCAACATGATCCTGTGGAGTCTTGTAGCTCAGTGGTTAGAACACTCGCCTCTCAAGTGAGAGACCTGGGTTGGATTCCCAGCAGGGTGAAACCTTGGGCAAGTTTCTTTCAAGTTTCCACAGGCCTGATAATAATCCCTCAAGAATAAAAACAATAATAAAATTGGTCATTTCAATCCACAATGTTTGTGAGACACTGCTGTGCGCAATTGGCCGCCGCGTTTCGTCCATAAATATACAGTCAATTTACTTTATAGTATTTTCTGTGGAAAGCTTTGAGATGTCTATAAGATGGTACTACCTATACTTGATAAGATTTCTTAATAATAATCTTTGCGCCTTATCACGTCTTCAGGAATGAAGGAAGGAAGCATGAAACCCCATTTTATCTTATATATTATATACACACATTATTATGATTATACTTGTACATTAATATGCAATTTTGTTGCTATTGTTATACATGCATCAAAAAATTAGAATCTATGGGACACAGCCGTGATCTCTGCATTTTATTTTACACCTATATGGACAGAAATTCCACTTGGATCTTCATTTACTGTTTTTACTGAGCATTTCAGAGCATTCAGATGTTAACAAGCTCTTAAATTCAGCCTTAGTTTTGGATGTGGTTTTCTATACATTCTTTAAAGTCCTATCTGCATTGGTGGATATTAAAAATCCCATGACCGGAGCTAAAAAGTGGAGTTAGTGTTTAGAACAGCACTACTCCTGATTAATTACCGATTTGCCATAGGCCATAATGGTCTTGTGAGATACGTTCATGTTATAAAATGATGTAAATTGAGAGCTCTTTCGTTAAAAAATAATTTTATTGAGATTTGCTAAATTTTTAAATCAAAGCAGCAGAGCTGACCAATTGTGAATTTGGTGTAGCACCAAAGTGGAGTCCTGTAGCTCAGTGGTTAGTACAGTTGCCTTACAAACGTGAGACCTGTGTTTCGAATCCAGGCAGGTCAGGGCAAAACCGTGGGCAAGTTTCCTTACTCCACATGCCTAATAATAATCCGTCCCCACAAAAAACTATAATAAATTGATCATTTTAATCCATGACTGTTTGTGGGAAAATGCTGTGCGCAATCCCATTCATAATGGTTTTTAATATGCAAATCGAATTAACCCTTATTACGATATCCCTATTATGTAATTAGCAAGGTTTTCAGTTTATTCATTTTAAGGTGTATCTTTGGAGATTATGGGCCTTCTAGACGAATGATAACAGATTTGTGGAGGGCGGTAACAGCAAACCAGAAAGATGCATATTAACATTCAAAATCAGATTAAGCTGTTTTTAATAACATAATGATATTACATTTGATATAGCACACTTCCAGCCATGATGTAATTGGCAAGGATTCCAGGAGAAACTCCCTTCTCTTCTATAATATTCTGGAGGAAAAAAGCATTAAATACTGTGTCACATTCTTTTAAAGGCAGAGAATACCATGGTTAGGGCGTAAGCTTGCCTTATGGATGCACTGAGGATTTCTGTCCCCAGACAACCTCCAGTTTCAGTAAATCCCTATGACTGGATCCTAACAGTCTGGCTGGGTGATTTAACACTGTTTCCTAATGAGCAATTTCAGACTGTTTTCTGCATGTGCAGACAGGGGTTGAAAAAAAAACATATGAAGGTCACCAGTTTGAAAATGTTGTCTCAGTTCATTGTCTGCCAATAGTTGACATTTTTAGTTGACATTTTACGTGATAACTTTCGTGGCTAATCTGATCACTTTGCTTTTCTTGTAGAAAATGGCTACGATTGTGCCTTGGGACGTCCTCCCGACGTGAAAGGTCCTATATCAATATATTGATTGATTGATTGATTGATTGATGTTGTACAGCAATGCTATTGACAATGATTTTGCATATAGAGCCAGGGTCCTGGCACATGGTATGTGTACTGATAACAAAACCTCACAATAGGGATTACTGACAGCATTTGGTGTTCCTAGTCATAGTAATAATAATATAATAATCCTTATATTTAATATAAGACCTCAGATGTTGTGAGGGCATCCCAGTGTGCTCAACAAAATACATTGGAAAGTATCGGTAAACACAACACATGGGTTGTTCCAGCTGACAGTGGCCAAGGACACAGGGTGTGTCGGGTGATAGTTATATTGCTCAATATTGGGGTGAAAATGAACATCGGTTACATTGAGCTGGTATCCTGGAAGTGACGTTGAAACACAGGGCTCTTCAGGACAACAAAAAACGGCACTCAAAATAGGCACCAGTCAACTTTAACTGAATCTTTGTTTCAAAGTTGTTCACACCCATAGTTCAGTCACCAACATTACAGCAGGCTATTCTACCTTGGCAGATATCACAACTGGGTTCGGTCCTCTTTTCACCTGTTGAAGTCCACACATATTCAATAGAACATCACAGGCTAGTAGGGAACGGCGATATGGGATTTTTCCGGATATGGATATATCGGTTTGCTCATACCTGCTTATACCGATCTATCGAGTTTTTATACTGCGCATGCGCGTGCATTCGAAGTGCGCGTGCATTGATGACGCGCGCGCATTTATGGTGCGCGCTCAGTCGCGGTGCGCGCGCATTGACGGTGCGTGCGCACTGACGATGCGCGCGCAGTCGCGGTGCACGCACATTTCGAAATGCGTGCTCTAGGTCCAGAAAGTTTGTAATGTTGGTGTCAAGGTCTGTTGAATTATACGATGTTGTTTGCTCCCTACCTCCCCCTCTCCTTCTCTCCCTCCTCTCCTCTCTCCTTCTCTCCCTCCTTTCCCCTCTCCTTCTCTCCCTCCCCCTCCACTCTCCCTCCCCCTCCACTCTCCCTCCCCCTCCACTCTCCCTCCCCCTCCACTCTCCCTCCCCCTCCACTCTCCCTCTCTCCTCTCCCTCCTCCCTGTCTCCTCTCCCTCCTTTCCCCCTCTCCTTCTCTCCCTCCCTCCCTCCCTCCCCTCTCTCCTTCTCTCCCTCTCTCCTTCTCTCCCTCCCTCCCCTCTCTCATTCTGTCCCTCCCTCCCCTCTCTCCTTCTCTCCCTCCTTTCCCCTCGCTCCTTCTCTCCCTCCTTTCTCCCTCTCCTTCTCTCCCTCCCTCTCCTCCTCTCTCCTTCTCTCCCAACTTTCCCCCTTTCCCTCCCTCCCCTCTCTCCTTCTCTCCCTCCTTTCCCCTCGCTCCTTCTCTCCCTCCTTTCCCCCTCTCATTCTCTCCCTCCCTCTCCTCTCTTCCTCCTCTCCCAACTTTCCCCCTCTCCTTCTCTCCCTCCATCTCTAAACACAAAATAGAACACACACACACCAAAAACAAAATCTACAGATTTATTCTCCTCCATTTCTTGCTTGAAACTAGCATGTAATGTCCACGTGTAAATGAGATCTATCACAATAGAAAAGAGAGAGACAGACAGTCTGACTGTAAGAGTTAGAAGCCAGATTATCACTGCTGTGTGTGTCTAGTCAGACACACACATAGAAGCAGTGATAATCTGGCTTCTAACTCTCTCACACACAAAAATAACACTTACAGCCACAAAATGCCACTAATTTTTATGTAGTCTGAAGTCTGAATTAATGTCCTTCGCCATTGGCAAGCTCTCCTTTGCTATGCAAAAAGTGACAGCGTTCGTGATACTTTGCCACTTTTTGTCCCCTCTCTGGTAAAATGTTCTCCTCTTAAATAACGCAGGAATTGTTTGAGCTGCACTGGCCCCACCACCTGTCGCTTTCTCCGAAGCGCTGGTTCGACTTCCTGCTGTTGTCGACAATGATTTCGCTCTGAGGGCAGCGTGCTGGGCGGGGAGGTGCTGCTTAATGTGTTGTCGCAGGTTGCTCATGCTCGAATCAGATGTCTTAACCAAGACCTTGCAAACTGTACATCTATACACACCATTACTGACTGCATTGTTTTCAAAGTAGTCCCATACGGGGCTTCTTTTCCCCATGATGAGAAAGGTAAATTTTCAAACTACAATTTTCAGCGATGCGACTTTGTTAAGATGCCACGACTCACGTCGAGTATATACACAGTAAAGTGTGCGTGCGCATCGGATGTGCGCGCCCGTTAATTGTGCGCGCGCACCGAATGTACGCGCATTCCATGCTCTAGATCTAGGAGGTTGCAATGCCGGCGACAAGGTAAGCTGGAAAAGATCGCATTACACTGATAATACCAACAATATTGATATATTGCCAGGAACGATATTAAAAATATATCGATGTATATTTTTTAAATCGAATCTCTCGATATAACAGTTTTTTTAGAATCACCATATCGGCATACCGATCTGAAAATCATATCGGGTTTAATCGAAAAACCGATTAATCGCCGTTCCCTACAGGCTAGTAGCTGATTTGCCCTCCTCCCCTTCAACCAGAGGCACTGAGACTACAGCCCCTCCTAAAATGATAATATTACAAATAATCCTTGATTTTGATACAGCACATTTTTTTCTATCAGGGATAGAAGGGATAGTTTGGGGATCTCTAATTTCATGTACATACTATCCTGCCTGTGTTTGATTGCAAGATGTTACAATGTTTATTTCTCGTTCATGCTAACTGCATGTTTCTAGACAAATATTAAGTTCTAACTGTGTACATACAAATAAACACAAAACAAAAATACTCCACATAATCTAAGCCTCTCTGGCACTTTAAATTCTATCTAGTCTTAGCCTGAAAAGCAATTTGCCTTATAATATGTAGAACTAGGGTCCGGCGATATATCGATATATCGCTAAAACCCAATATAATTTTCATATCGATACGCCGATTTAGACATTTTAAAAATATCGATATATCGAAAAAACGATATATCGAGGTAAAAAATCGGGATGCGCACACTGAACTACAAGACCCAGAGTGCTCATCTCTATACACAATGCACAGACCAAGGTGCAAAGCCGCCATATTGTATTCATAGTCCTCGAATGCAATATACAGGTATGCAAGGGGTGGGGGGTGAGAGAGACGGCTGGGGGTGGGGGTTGAGGGACTGCTGGGGGGGGGGTGAGGGGGAGAGAGACGGCTGGGGGGAGGGGGAGAGGGACGGCTGGGGGGAGCGGGGGAGAGAGACGGCTGGGGGGGGGGGAGAGGGGGAGAGAGACAGCTGGGGGGAGGGGGAGAGAGACGGCTGGGGGAGGAGAGAGACGGCTGGGGGGGGGAGGAGAGGGGGAGATAGACGGCTGGGGGGAGGGGGGAGAGAGGGCTGAGGGGAGGGGGAGAGAGACGGCTGAGGGGAGCGGGAGAGAGATGGCTGAGTGGGGGAGAGACGGCTGGGGGGGTGAGAGAGACGGCTGGGGGGGGAGTAGAGGGGGAGAGAGATGGTTGGGGGGAAGGGGAGAGAGACAGCTGGGGGGAGGGGGAGAGAGACGGCTGGGGGGAGGGGGAGAGAGAAGGCTGGGGGGAGAAAGACGGCTGGGGGGTGAGAGAGACAGCTGGGGGGGGAGGGAGAGAGAGACGGCTGGGGGGGTGGTGAGGGAGAGAGACGATGGGGGTGGGGGGTGCGAGAGAGGGACGGCGGGGGGGTGGGGTGGAGAGACAGGGTGGATGTGATAATATACAGATAGATAGAGATGGGGGGGATGTGAGAGAGGAGAGAGGGAGAGAGACACAGAGACACACAGACAGAAAAACACAGAGATGGAGAGAGTGAGAGACACAGAGAGCGAAACATATTTACCTCCTGAGAAGATAGGCCCCGAATGCGCACGCACTCCGAACGCGCGTGCACTCTGAATGTGTGCGCCGCGCGCGAATGCGCAGTACGAAAAACCCGAAAATATCGATATTTTGGTATATCTCGATATGAACCCATCGATATATTTAATCGGAAAATTTCCATTTCGACGGACCCTATGTAGAACTATTGCAATTGTTTAAACCAGTGAGCTTCTCTGAATATATTGAAACAACTGCACACAATTGCATGAAGACATTATAAAATTACTCAAAATGAAATGGGAGTTTCTTCCTGTAATACCTCCCACATCAATCTGTTCAGGTAGGTGTTAAATATCCCATGTCACTATTCAAAAAGTGAATGAATTTCTCCCAGTATCTTGACAAATAAATACCCCCAAATAAAATTGGACATTCATTGGTGGTCTGTGGGGTTTCATTGTGCGCAATTCTGTTTGCCTACAAATACAGTCACTCGATTTCACAGTAAATCATATCATGCGCTTTGGAACATCATTGCAACTTGATAAGGCATTAAATCAAATGCAAGGATCATCATTATTATTATTTTTATTTATTATTATTAGCATTGCAAGTAGGCTACCACATTCACTTACTAAATATACACTCACTACATTTTAATTATATTTTTAATCACTCATAATTAATCAATAATTCTCAATTATGTCATTCATAATATCGAGCAAGTTTTAAAAAAAGAATAGAATATCTGATGCTCACTACTGACAAAATTGGCAATGATTTCCATCACGTCACGGTTTTGTACTATCTGACTGATCTAATTTGCAAGACAGCCATTCTGTGAAATTATGATGCACAAACATTCTATAAGGAAGCATAGCGTGCATTGAAGCTTTCTGCACCAATTTAAATTCAATCAAAAAAAATTACCTGGTAGTATTTTTAGACCCAGCCGCGCAACATGCTGCCATATAGATGAAGAGGTTGATAGCTCAGGAGCAAATAAGAATAAGTAATTTTCTCTTGCAAGCAATAGCCTACATTTGAATGAGACTGAAAACAGCAGGATGCTCAATGTGCAATATTTTTGTGTTCCTTAAGATGTTGTGGAAATTAACAAAAATAATTTCTAGAAACAGAGGTTAGTTACATCTGTATTCTGGAAGGGTCAAACTCCATGGACTAAGGATAGAAAAATATTCTGGCGGTTTGAGGCATTTTCATGTAGTCAAGGAACCAGTGCTTTTGGGAAGTGCGATGAAAGTTTCAGCAGAGTTAAACAGTGGGGAACAAAAGGCCACTGGCAGAGACTCTCAGTACTGACAAGCTCATGCACAGGTTACATAAACTGGTTGTATTATGAAATAAACAGAGAAACAACAGGAAATAAATAGAAACAAAAACTGAAGTTGCTGGGGAAACTCAGCAGGTCAGGCAGCATCCAAAACTCAATCTTCAGATTCCCAGCATCTGTTGTATTTTGAAATAAATAGAGTTGCTTAATGACGCAGGAATTTCACAACAATTAAACGATTATTTTTTTCCCCCCAACGGAGAAAACATTTAATAAGAAAATCTTCAATATTTTACTTACACATTCCCAGCAACAATCAGCAAGGGTCAATATTTGGAATTGAATACCGTAAAGTTCCGCGTATATGGCACACTTTTTTTCACGTCTTGAAGATCTCGAAAGTTGGGGGTGCGCCCTATACGCAGATACAAGAAATTTTGAGCATCGGAAATAAGCAGGAAGGGCCGGCCGGCGCACTGTCAGCCAGGCTTTGGACACTGTGTCCGGCGGCTGTTGGGGGGAGCGGGTGATAGGGCTTCAGCCTCGACTTCAGTGCTGTGCCTGCTGCCTGCCTTCTGCCAAACCCAGTCTGCCTCCCAGACTGCCTCCCTCCCTCCCTCCCTCCCTGCCTGCCTGCCTGCCTGCCTGCCTGCCTGCCTCCCTCCCTCCCTCCCTGCCTGCCTGCCTGCCTGCCTGCCTGCCTGCCTCCCTCCCTCCCTCCCTCCCTCCCTGCCTCCCTCCCTCCCTCCCTCCCTCCCTCCCTCACTGTCTCTCCTGCCTCCCTCCCTTCTGCTGGCATATCATCGAAAATGCTTCAATTTTTTTTTGCCAAGAAATGGTCAAAAGTGGGGGGTGCGCCTTATACGCGGAACTTTACAGTACCTAAAAAGTAAACAAGTGATCACAATTAGTAGGAACTACATAATAATAAATAATAATCCTTGCTTTGGTACAGTGCTTTTCACATCTTCTGGACTTGTCAAAGTGCTTCACAGAATATACTGTAAAGTGAATTGACTGTACATTTGTGGGTGAAACTCAGCAGCTAGTTGTACACAGCAGTATCTCACAAACAGTTGTGGCCTGAAGTGACCAATTTATTATTGATTTTTTTTCTTGATGGATTATTTATTATCAGGCGGGTGGGGTAAGGGAATTGAAAAATTGGGAATTGAACCTAGGTCTCTCATTTGCAATGTGAGTGGTCTAACCACTGAGCTACAGGAGTGCAAGCACTACTAGACTATAAAGCACCTCTATCCATCCACACTCTAGATCCATTTTCTTCCATGTGTTGTTCTTTTCTGGAGGACTGTTTCTGATTATTTCATTTACAATTCAAAGCACATTAATTTTACAACACAGAGCTAACTAGGACACAGGATGAACAAAGTAAACAGCATTTGAGAGCAATCTGTTTCACCATTGCAAGGTATTATAGCAACCACCTTCCTCCTGACTGAATTGGAAAGGAAATCTGCCAATATGTATCTCAAAAATAATGATTGCAATAATTATCCTTACATTTAGTGTAGCGTCTTTCAGGTCATGAAGATATCTCAAAGCACTTCTCAGGATATGTTGTAAAGTGGAGTGACTGTATTTGTAAGCAAACTAAATAATTATCCAATACTACAAGTTGGGGAATATCTTATGGTGGAAGCCGAGATCTCCAGCCTGCCACTGTTATACAGAACTACTGGAATGGGTAGTGTGGTTTCAGTTGTTCTGTTTTACAGACAGGGAAGGACCAGTTACAGAAGCAAGTGCCTGGTGTTACACTCAGTGAATTGGCTAAATAGAGCACGCATGCTGTGGTATACTGTATGGTTGAGCTGGACAGGTTGTTATCTGTGATTGAAAGGTTGTTAACATAAGTAGCGGACCCAGCTGACCGAAGACACACAGAGACCATTGCAACTGACTGCTCCTGAATTGGTAGTATTATTTTGTTACTTGTAGTGACATTATTATTTACTAGTTTTGTTTGTGTTACTCTGATTAACAAGTCTCTAAGATACCTTATTTGGATTGTTGGGTCGTATTTCGAACTTTGGGATCGGAAATCCCAACTGGCATCTAAAGCCATGTGGTGATCTTCATGTTCTTCTGTTTGCATTCATAATCTATTGCACCTCATTACAATAACATCTGGTTGGCTTTGAAAGGAAAATAACTCAAAATTGCTGGGCAGAGACCAATTGAATCAGGAAGAAGGCGTGATATTATAATACCTTGCGATGGTGAAAATGGGCTAATCTTACGTTCTGTTTACTTTGTTGATGCTGCGTGCCTAGATAGCTCTGTGTTATACAACTGATATGTTCTTAATTGTAAATGAAATAATCAGTGCGATGGTGGCACAATGTGTTAGCTACAGTGGCACAATGTGTTAGCTCTCACCTCTGGACCCTGGGTGGGAATGCAATTTTCTCTGCTAATCTTGTGGTCAGGATTCTTTGCTCTGGCTGCCAAAGTATGGGATGAATTCCTGGCCAGGGAAATGCTTAAAATACAGAATACTGTATATCTTTAAAAATTGCAATAACACCGTCAACTGAATCCAATTAAAAAATTAATCTACAAATTACTCCTCTTTGACTGTGCTTTCGAATAACCTCCTTACCCCTATGCCCTCCAGCCTCCTCCAATCATTACCCCCAGCTCAGGTCCGGAATACTGTCTGTCCAATGCCTTGGGACAACATCCCAACTTGAAACAAGCTATACAGATATAATTTTGTTGTTGTTGTCAATACACTTCACAGTACTGTATATCCTGTGAAGCACTTAGAAAATTATCCCAAGCTGAAAGTTGTTACAATAAATACAAGCATTATTTTTTAATAATATCTTATCTGGATAGCTTGCAGCCAAACAAAAGTGTTCATCTTATCAATTCCAATCATGTCCCAAACCAGCTCAAAATTACCTTACTGTTGACTTGGTGTAACACAATTATTTCAATCAAAATCCAGTGGAAATCTGGCAGGAAGGAAGATCAACATGCTCAATGGGGCTCTTGGGCTCCAAAATTCTAATAATTTTTTTATGGGATTCATTAATAATGGGAATTCCTTCTGGTATGCAAGTCAACCTGAGTGATCCCTACTCCAGCATCATCTAATTCCAGAGATGAGTGGCCCAAGTTGAATGGGAATTATAATAGTTTGACCCAATTGATAGTCGGAAAATATCCTCCCACTAAGCAGTAGTAATATTATTTTTATTTCTAACAACAATTATCTGAAAACCAAACACATTGCATTGTCAGAAAAATCTAAAAGATGCAGAATGCAGTTTCATTTGGAAGCAGTGGACCAACCCTCTGCGCTCTATATTCAAATGTCGGGTGAAAACGTAACAAATTATAAATTGGGTACCCCAGAATTCAATTTATATGCAAATAAAATAAAGATTCACCAAAGCATGTCTTGAAGGTTAACAGCTTGCCTTGAGCATATTTCCAACCAATAGTGTTTCAACACTAATAATAATAATGAGCCTAAGACATTCTTCAAATATTAATCATTGCATTTTTGATATAGCGCCTTATCACATCTTTGAGACGTTTCAATACACTTCACAGAATGTACTATAAGATAAACGCAGGAACCAATTGTGTAGAGCAGTGTCGCACAAAATGTCATGGATTGTGTGACCAATTTTTTTTAAACAGGTATTATTCGACACAGAAAACCAATTTCCTACTCACTGCTAGGTAAACAGGTATGTGTGGAGTAAGGAAACTTGCCTCATCCTGCCCAGGGATCAATCCCAGATCCTCTTACTTGTGAGATGAGTGCTCTAACCAACATTCTGCAGGACTCCAGAGGAATGCAACTGAATTCAAATATGTCCATTATGAAGTGCAACAGTATTTTTGATGGTAACAATAGGTTTCAATCAATCATGCTTTGTAAACTGAGCATCAATAGCAGTCATTGGTATTAAAAGAAGTAGAAGGTTTCAAATTCAGACTTCTCTAATCCATTAAATTAGGCTAATTCCTGAAAATTAAAATAATTCAAGGTGATGAAGTAAATGAGCTAAATTAAACTTTTGAGAATTTGGGTGGATAGGTTAGAAAAAATGCTCTACTCCTACCTGAAACAGTTATTGGGGAAAGAAAATGTACAATATTTTATGATAAGTAATTACATTATGCCCACTTCTAACCAACTTCTGATGCCTTTCCTATTGGCTGCATTGCGCATTGGATTTCTCTATGGCATTCGGCTGCTGATTAGTAAAATACTGGCTAAATAAACGGTCAAACTAAGAGTATCCAAACCAGACATAGATTTCCACATATGCATAGCACTTTAACTCCTTGGATGGTCACTGAGAGCATCCCATTTAATATTCTCAAGAATTGTTCCTGTAACATATCTAGGCTAATAGACCGACAACTTTCAGCATGATGTTTCACTCCTTTGTTATCCTCAAACTCTCTCAAACAGCTACAGTAGTTATTAGAGCTCCTACAAATATGAGCTGAAGCCTTCGCCATTTCTTTGAGAATCCTAAGATGCATCACATCTGGCCCAGTGATCTTGATAAAAAAAATTTGAGGCTCTACATGAAACGAAGGACAAAGATTACAAACAGCTTGGTTAAGAATTCCTGAGTCATAATTGTTATAATATTACTTACATTTGATATAGCGTTTTTCATGTTGGTAGGACATCTCAAAGCACTTCACTATTTATACTGTAACATTGTGTCACACATTGTATTTCAGTGTGTGATCATGGTAGCCAATTTGTGCACAACAGTGTCCCTCAAATCACCATAAATGATTAACCAATTTTATCTTGAGGAGGATTGTTGATCAGGAAAAACTCCCTTCACTTTACAAATACAGTAGTGTTATGGGATCTTCAACATACTTCTGAGTCGTAACAAAGGCATGCCTCTGTCTTACACAACATCAACAACAAAAATATATATAGTACTTGTGTAGTGCCTTTCATGTCAGGAGGACATCCCAAGGCGCTGGGAAACAGGTTGTCTAATGCACACAACCAACACAAAATTGACAGTTAAAAACAGTAATGCAACTGAAATATCGGGCCAGAATGAAGTGTTTTCATCCTGGATCCTGATAAATGGTTTATTTCTTCTTGAAAGCACTTATCTTTGATTAGTTAAGGTACAACAAAATTCATAATTTACAGTTTAAGAATATTTTATGCATTATTGAATAAACATGAACAGTTTATAAAACAAAATGTTACGACAGGTTCAGAGAGTTTATGATTATATTGATGCCTATGGAACTTTTACCATTTATAGTCAACACATTAGCATTGGACATTTTAAGTAGTTGGTTAGGCCATGGGACAGGAGAATACTTCAATCTCCTTTATATAAAATACTGGAAGTTAATTGCAGTCATCTTTGTTTGAAATGATATCCTAATTGCTCCTTGGGCACGACTTTAAAGGAATGTAAATGCCAGTGATACGCAAATGTTTTATCAATTCATATGAAATTATTTGAAGCACTACTGCCAAAAATATCTCCCAATATAGTTGCAAGGAACTACTTTTGTTATCAAAAATAAAGCATGATTACAGATAGACTGAATATAATCCAGTTGAACCTAGTTAAGGAAACATACCATTGCAATCTTCCACCACTAACTTGCAGGATTTGTTTTGCAATTAAAAATGATACAGACTATATGAAAAAATATATAGATATCGAAAGCCTTCCCATCCCAGGATGAGCATATATTATATACTTGATTCAATATGGGGCATTCACAGCAAGGAATCTTATGGACTCCAACTCAAAAGCGGGAAGGTTAATCTAAATTGAACTATTTTACACCAAGGTAGTTAACACAGAAAGTGGATAGTGTGGCCAGTTTCAAGAGGGAATGGGATATATTTTTGCTGGCGGAGAGGATTGAGGCATTTGTCAGATTGAGAGAGATGATGATTGAAAATGTGACTGTAAAGACGCATTTTCAATCTGTTCATTTCCACTTCTGCACATACTTATGAATTTCTGCTCAACCATTCTCAGCATCCTTTCATTCACACCACCTAATTTCTGGAACTCTCTGTCTCAATCCTTCTACCTTGAACCCTTTTTGCTTGTCTTCAAATCACACCTGAAGACCATGTGTGCAGGTCTTCTCTCCTCTCCCCAAAGCTTGGTGTCAATGTTAAGCGCTCTGAGGCTCTACTCTGTGTGAAAGGCATGCATAAATGCAAGTCATTCCTGTTGTACCTATAGTAGCTACTGAGATTTGCCAGTCCTCTGCGTCTGTCTTGGTGTGTGTGTCTCTGATTTTCTGTCTCTCTCTGGGTCTGGGAGTGTGTGTGTTTTTCTCTGTGTCTGAGTGGGTTTATATTCCCAAGTAAATTAAATAAATTCATCCAATTCTAAAATAATAATCCTTGCGTTTGAATACCCATCAATAAAGATTGAAGGTGTCCCAGTACTTTTGGAACTACAGATACAAAATACAATACAATTTGCAATACAATTTACATTTATATAGTGCCTTTCATGTCAGGGGGACATCTCAACCTCCTTCACATTGCTAAATGGGATGGGAGCTGAAAAGTGTGGGGAGGAGGAAAGGTAATCGAAAGTGCAGTCAAAGAGTTTGAAACTGGCTTGAAATAATATGAACCTTATTATATGAACCTTAATTCAAATAATAAACTGATGCAATACTGCATAAAATTGAAGGGTTAATTTACTATTTTCAACTTATCTATAGTTAAATTCCATCTGGGCCTGGATTTACTGTTTTAACATAGAACAGTATTTCAGGCAATCCTGAATTTTCAAATTCTTAAACACAGTCTTTTTAATTGTGAAGTCACTTTTCTGTAGATTTCTTTTAAGAACTACAGAAAGCAGACTTCAAAGTTAGACCTGAATTCAATAATTTGTCAGATAACTTGCATGCTGAAATGTTATGTTATCAGAATAAATCTAGCCCCAGGTGAAATTTCTACCCATGTATTATTAAAGGGAAAACTAACATCAAAGTATTTTCAAAAGAAAAGTGAAGGAAATTCAACTAGAAACAAAATTGGCTGAATTAAAATAAATGAAACTTCACTCAGCTTGAAGGAGATGCATTTTGTCAGATTGACAAATGTGCCAATTTTGGAGAATATAACTTGAGAGTTACAAAAATAGAAATTGGGAAGTTCATCAGATGTTTGGCAACACTGGACGTTTAGTTAATACAAGACAGATGTACGATGTTATGCCCCATTTTGTACCCAATACATTAAGCAATATGCGCTTCAACTAAAGTTCCTGAAAAATACTAATTACTAAATCAGTAATTTGCATGGTAAACAATGTTGTCAGTTTTGGATGTGCTGTTCACTGACACTCAGAATGGGAATAGCGAAGCTCTGAGCAGAAAATTCTCATTCAATAGAAACAATAAAAATTATATTTGTATAGTGCCTTTCATATTGGAAGGACATCAAAAGGTGTTGGACAACAACAACAACAACATTACACTTGTATAGCACCTTTCACATCAGGACATTCCAAAGCACTGGACAGTCAGTATTTAGGACCCAAGCTAGGGTTGGGATCGGGGTGGGTGGAGGAAAGGGAGGGGAACAAGAGTGACCGATGGCATAGTCAAAGAGGAGGATCTTGAGGCGGGACTTGAATAAGGCGGAGGGGGCGAGGCGGAGGCATTTCAGGGTGGAATTCCAAACGTTGGCTGAAGGCTCACCCGCTGATGGTGGCCCAGGTGGTTCAGAAGACATAGATTGCAGCCCGCTGAGCAGAGGGAACAGACAGGTTAGATGGGGGTTAGGAGGTCGAAGTCTGGAGTCATACGTGGAGGCAGAAATAGGCTGCCATATTTCACCCACAAATATATAATCAAATCACTTTACAGTATATTCTGTAAAGCGCTTTGAGACGTCTCAAAGACATGAAAAGGGCTATATTGAATGCAAGGCTTATTATTTATTATAATGCAATAGTATGACATGCAATGCTTCAGTTTTGATCAAGTGACATGAGTTTATTTCTCCCACATCATAAACACAGCTGTGCTTGTTAGTTTCAACAATAGAGCATTGCAGATGAAGCTATTGTTCTTCATCTGCTTCCCCATTAATCTCACAAAAATGAATTGAGTTTCACCTGACAGAAGTTGCCTTTTAAACAGTATTCTACTATCCAGTACTCCACCAGGGCTGCAGGGCTGCAGATTTATAACTTAGCCCTCGTCCGTGTTCAACGTAAAACGCTTTGCTACTGGAGAGCTCGAAATTAATACTTGCCTCACCAGACCCAGCCTGGTCAGTTTGTGCAAAGGCCGAGTGGCTTTTGAGTGCAGGGCTGCAGATATATATAAAAATCATATTAATCCTTGCATTTGATATAGAGCCATATCACATTGTCAAGACACCTCAAAGCGATTCACAGGATATAGTACAGAATAATGTGACTGTATGTATTCTGTGGGTGAATGAGAAGCCCATTTGCGCACAGCAATGACCCACATCAGCCATGGAGTGAGTGACCAATTTTATTTAGGGGATTGTTGGCCAAGATATGGTGAGAAACTCTTTCTGAAATGTGCATGGGATTTTTCATCTGATTGGCAGACAGGACCTTAGTTGAACGTTTCTTCCAAAGTACTGCTGAAAATGCTGCCCACCCCCAGCATTGCACTCAACTATGTACTAGGGTTCTAAATCCCATTTGAAAGGGAGATGAGATGGTAAATTATGCATCGCAAGATTTTTTTTGGTAAAATTATTACATCGTTTCAGAACTAGTGCTGTGATTCCAATGTTATTCGACGTAATAGAACTGAGAAACAAGTACATTTTGCATAAAGCAAAATAAAGCCTGGTAGGAGCAAAAAACGAATTGGCTAAAATCAAGTTTTTATTTTCTTAACTGTGCAAAAGCCTATTTTATTGGGAATTGCACCCATCCATTCTTTATCCTGTTGTGGAATTTCAGTACAGATGCTCCGTCCCAAAAGATAATGTGAGGATGTAAATTATAATTTCTTCATTTTCAATTGAAATAAATACAAAAGCAATGAAAATACACATTTCAAAAAGTCAAACTTGGCTAGGTGCATTTATATTGAGATTCTGTAGGGCTGTATTCGAGTCCTACTCATCTGAGTCCCTGCCACTTTTTAATGTCTGACTCCGAGTCCTCAATGTCCGAGTCCGAGTCCTCCATGTAAAAATTCATGCCCATCATCAACTTATACAAACTAGAATTTCAGTCTTATACCTTTTTTTGATGTATATTCCTTGCTACACTTTGTTTACAAGGATTGGGGTCTTACTTCATGGCTTTATGCAATAAATTGACTCATTATCCCGAAGTTCAAGTGCTTAATGGTTTGGTTCAAGAACATATTAAAATTCTATTTTTAGTCCATTAAGTACAAGGAATATTGACTTCTCAAGTCATCAGTCATTTGTCTGATAAAGCCATTGCACTGATATTCACTGAAATGAAGATTCACAAAATGCTAATGTGTTCATTAATTTGAGGAAGGTAACATGGTTGGGAATGAAAAGCAAGTGTCTATGTCTAGAAAGTTGATGTTAATCCTCTCCAAACATGCGTTAAGCAGTAGTTCCACAGTAACCTGTGCCTTATTAAATTTGTCTTTCGGAGTGCTTCAAATGGATAAGTTTGCCAAACTAAAAAATTCAAGCTCAAACATTTGACTGCAATTTAGAGACCTTGCAGTTTAAAGGTGACTTGGAACTAGTAACTTGGCTGGCTTATGGTTTTATTCAAACTGGTGGACGAGAATTCAGTGAATTCCTCTTACGAGTCCCCTAAATTTGTGTGTTTTCTAATTCCGTTCTCCTTTCCTTTCTGTCCATCACTCTGCTCCCTGTCTTATCTCTCCCACTGACTCCCACTGACTCTCATCTGTCTCCCTTCCTCTGTCTGAAGCAGATTTATAAAATCAACCAGAAGGTATCCGACTGTTGGCAAACTTTAAGAAGCAATAATCGAGTCTAACCTTTAATTTGGAGAGGCAAGGATTCACATGGCACAGGCATGATAATAATAATAAGAAGAAGAATCCTTGCATTTGATATAGCACTGATACAGCATCACGACTTCCATCTGTGTTGGAGGAGAGTGACAAAAGTCATACGTAACACTCCTCCAACCAGATGGATTTTTCTAAGTAGGCCTGTGTTCCCCACTCCCCAGACAGAAACAACTTCACTGTTAATGATCCTAAAAAGTTTATCAACCACTCGGCATTCTTATAATCTCAAATTCATTTTCTTTGTTTCAGAATTGCTTTATTAAATATTTGTGTGAAAAAGATAACTGTTAAATCACGAATTGTATTTTGCTTTCAAGATTTTAATCTTGAAAGCAAAATACAAATACAGCCCTACTAAGCAGATTTCTGAATCCCAGTTTCTCATTCCGATGCTACCTTTAAGCTTTCTCAAACTCAATGTTAACCAGTTTAACAGACAACAGAGTGAGATCCAACACAAATGCAACATCTGGTTTGGGAGAGATTTCACCAGGATTGAGCACATAGGAAAGAAATATGATATTTTATGAGCAAATATTTTGGAGAATACAGTAAAAAATACATTTCCTTTTCCTTAAGTTTGGCAAAACAAAGAACGGAAGTCACAGTGCCAAAAGTAACATCCTTAATTAAGATTATTATTTTTGAGAAATATATTCTTAAAACAAAGAAAATTAGTAACATTACAATGAACTCCAGTTGCATGGAAAATAGTGAGACGAGAACTCATTTGATTTATGTTGATGGTTTATGCTCTGTTTACACTGCACGTTGTTTGATGAATCTCTGCAATTTTGGCAGGATTGGCATAGAAATCCAGACTGAAAATAACAGGACTCCAACTGGAGCAACACTCCAGACACTTGGTGGTGGTTTTAAGAGCAATGTATTCACACAGTATAAAGACAGCATGGTAGAATTGATTCTGACTCCATTTCCTTGTGATGTGTTGTATGCCTACAACTGGCTGATGAATGAACAAAGACTTTCAAAATTATCAAAATTATCGAAACCAGCAACAACTTGCATTACATTAGTCCATTTAATGTAAATGAAATGACTTGAAGCGCTTTCCAGAAAGAGATTAATTGGACAAAAGAGGTGACTGCTGTTGTGTAGAAAACAAAGCAGCTAATTTGTGCTTGCAATGTTCTACAAAGCACAAGATGAGTAGCTGCTTCTTTTTTCAGGAAAAAGGATAAATTTGGATGAGGAAAGGCACACAGAACCTAAAATTAATAACAATGCAAAAAAAGATAATCTGGAAAGAAAGAAATAATAAACTCAGACTCAATAAGCAATGTTGCTATTTAGACATAATACAGTCGACTAATAGGATCTTTAATAGCACAAAAAAACTCATTACAATTGCTGTGAATGTGTGAGGGCATGTGCTGAATTCCAAAATGAGAAATACTTCTTTTTAAAATGACCCTCGGTTAGAATATGGAGCAGGAAGCATAAATCTGGATTCCCATTGCCATAAAGCTATGTTATCCAGCAGGCAGCCATATCACTTTACTCCCAGCATTAAATTTTTCATAAGAATTTTATTTTGAGGTTTAAACCTATCTTAGTCCTGTAGCTCAGTGGTTACAGCATTCACCTTACAAGTGTGTTTGAATCCAGGCAGGGCGAAACCTTGGGCAAGTTTCCTTACTCCACATGCCTTATAATAATCCCTCAAAAAACAATAATAAATTGGTCATTTCAATCCACGACTGCTTCTGGGACACTGCTGTGTGCAATTGGCTACTGCATTTAGCCCACAAATATACATTCAATTCATTTTAGAGTATATTCTGTGAAGTGCTTGGAGACGTCTAGAAGACGTGAAAAGCGCTAAAAAAAAGGAAAGATTAGTATTATTTTATTTATCCTCCTCCATTTCAGTATTTATTAGGAACTGACTGGGTATGGTATTTAGTTGAGATGTAATTCCAAACTACAAACATTCAGAAGCTTGTCACAAAACTAAATGCAATATGTATAGATTTAGTCAATTGTTAACCATCATTCAGAAATGCACAGTGTTGAAGCTATCATCATTAATCCTACCAGAGTTTGGGGTTTGTATTATTACACATCAACCATATGTCCTGTCCTAGCTATTAAAGTCTGACATCATATTTCTGCCAAATAAATCATACCAACACAGCAATGCTACTCTACTGATGATTTGATACAGAACACAATTCTAACATTAATGAGGGGCAATTATGTATTTAACAACCAGCATGATGCTGTGATGACAGTGAGTTATTTTTTAGGGAACATGAGGTCAAATGAGTTGAAGGGCCTTGTTTACCCCCATCTCCTTTGTGACCTTGTGGACTGATCTGCCTCATGTGCTACTGTGTCGTACAAGTCAGGAGAATCCAGGGTTTGCCACCTTGTTTGTGTTGGGTTACCTCTGCTCAGCTGGTTTGCTCAGCATATCTTGTATATATTGCAGCCCCATCCTCACATCAATGACTTCCCGAATAATATAGTTCTACAGAAACGAGTGGGCTGGGGGCAAAGTTACCCCAGAGGAGGGGAGACTCTTCTAAGACCTGGAGCGATGGGCACCACTGGACACTCTCCAGGTATGAGTTGCCACTTTCATGAAGTGAAGCAAAGACATTGATAAATACATAAACATAGAAAATGTTTTACAGGATATACAATGTATTCTGTATGAAAATATTGCAGCCAATTTGCCTGCAGCATAGTCTCACAAAGAGTCATGTAGTGAATGACCAATTGCATTGGGGTATTGTTGTCAGGCACTCCTTAAGTAGTGTCTTGGGATCTTTTTCCTTCTGTGCGGAAAGCCTGGCCATTACCTCCATCAATACAGCCACCGCCAGCAGTGCAATGGAATTTCATCCTAAATTCTGATGTTGAGATTGAAACTACATCATTCTGACTCGAGAAGAGAGTGATTAAAACTGAGCCAGCATGAACCCTCCAAAAACGTAATTAAACATTATAATATGTTTGTGCGATACTTCTGTGCCAATTGGCCGCCGTGTTTCGCCCACAAATGTACTGTCAATTCACTTTTCAGAACATTCTGTGAAGCGCTGTGAGAAGTCTTGAATACATGAAAAGCGCTATATCACATGCAAGGATTATTATTATTATTCTTATTATAAATGAGGAAGAGAAAGGAACCAAGGATGGAGCATTGAGGTACCCCGCAGGTGACCGGGTGGAAGTGAGAAGAAAAACCATTTGCAGAGGTTTGTAACTACAGCAAAAGGTACATTACATTTTTAATTGAGTATTCAGACGAGTGTTTCAACAACCACTTGGATTTAGATAGTGCCCTACATGCGGGTTAGCATCCCAGAGCATTTGTAATGTTAAAAACAGCAACAATATATTTGTTAATTGTTCCAGCCTGGACATGTAGGATCATTAACAATTAACGTGACAGTGTTTGATGTGGTGAGTTCACTATCAGTCGGCGATCAACGCTTCATGTCTTGTCACAGAGAAGCAGTAACAATGTTTGGAATGCCAAAGACAATTCTAAACTTCTGGAACAGTTGCCCAAACTGAACAAGCAAAGGTGACGTTCTGAGGAGTGGGTTCTCAATTCCAAACCGACAAAGGAAGAAGCGGAACAATGACGAGGCTACGTTCTAAAAATAAAACCCAAGAATTCTTAAAGTCTCGACAAAATAAAAAAAGGGGGAAAAAAGCAGAACAAGAGCGATCGATCGGGTGCACTGTAAATAAATGTCAAAATGGCTCTCCCAGAGTAACAGCAGCTCTGGATCCTCCAAAATGGAATGAGTGGGCAGACTGATTTCCAAAACCCCAATCTAACCTCAATCAAGTGCACAACCAGCAATATCAAGCTCTTTGAAACATCCTCCTGACATGAAAGCTGCTATATTAATGTACATTGTGTTGTATTTGTTAATTAACTCTTTATTCAATTAACTTATTTATAAATGTTAATTAACTCTCCACCACTCCTGATCCCAACTCCCAATGTGGAGTCCAAATCTCCAACTGTCAAGATTGGGATGTCCCCTCAATGTGGCAGGTGCTGTACAACTCTAATTTGTTGTTTAATTATCCCTCCCAGCCCTTGACAACTCAGCCAACTCACATCCTTGCCAGATACATTCACAGTGACACTCAATGCTGAACAAAACAGAATAACGGACAATGCAAAAAGGAATTTCTTTTAACCTTTTGCAGTGATAAGAAAACTTACCAGTGGAGATGGCTGTTCAGACTTCTTTGAGTTAAAGTGGAGAGGAAGGGGTCACTCCATGTGATGCTCATAACAATTCCCCCTCAGTCATTGCAGCAACAATAGGGGTTCTTGCATTTATTCTATTATTGCATTGGCTTAGATGGAAACGTTTTTTTACAAAGGAAAAAAAATTATATTTCAGAAGACCAAGTTCACAATGAGTCTGTGATGTTTGTAAACCAGATTAATTTTACTTGCCAGCCATTTTTTCAGATTTCAGCAGTTTGAGATTTATAGAGCACTGGATATCAAGTTCGCAATCCAATAGTTACAAACTGGAAGTCACAATTCATGATTTACAGAAGTCTCAAATTCGACCACAAAGTACAATATGTTTAAAATAGAGATGTAAAGTATTGCACTTATTCCATCTGTTTCATGGTCTACATTGGGTTATAATATCCAACCTTTCTCGATAGCTTTTATACAATGTTCACTCAGAAATCTTGGAGTATATAATTTAATCGTCGGTATCACTTCTTGTAATTGAAGCATATTATCAGAAGACATGAAACTATTGATATCTAGTTACATTGGAATGACAATGAAAATATTTTCTGGAATATTGGAGTGAAAATTTGATAACTCATGAGAATAATAAGTTGGATTTACACAGTGCGCTTCAAATACAACAATGTGTCAGAGTGCTTTAAAGGGGTGGAGCAGGGGTTGTGGGGGGTAGGGGTGCAGGGCGGCAGTTGTGGAGCAGGAGAGTAGAGGAAAAGGGAGGGGGAAATGCATGTTTGAAGAGGTAGGTCTCCAGGTAGGATGTGCGGAGGTGAGATGAAAGGTTTGAGGGAGGCATTTCCAAATGTTAAGGGTATGGATCGGAAAGGTTGTCCATTGATTATTGTAGGTTACGGCAGGGGACAACCTTTCCAATCCATACTTTTATGCAGCAAATCTGCATAAATCAATCGGATGGTGTGAGCAGAAGAACGGGGTAGGTAGAGTTTGGAGATATAGGAAGATGCTACAGAATTAAGGAATTTGTAGGTGAGGATGAGGACCTTGAAATCAATCCACTGCATGATATAGAGCCAGTGAAACCTGCTGAGTACTGGGATGACAGACATATAGAGGTTGGTGAGGTTGAGGACGTGCTTGATGATTTTTAGATGAGTTGAAGTTTATGGATGGTGGAATGAGGGAGACGAGTGAAGATTTCTGGCCTCTATGTTAACAGATACAATGAGAGAATTAAACACCACCTTTTCCCACAATATTCTTATGGCTAGCTGCAATTCTGAAATAATTACAGTGGTATTGTACTGGGTTCCTATCTGATTTATAAAGATTCCAATTTTCTCTTTCAGAATTAGAAGGTAAAATTTGTGTTATTTCATAATGCATTCAATGTGATAATTATCATTCTTGACATTGTAAAAATTACATGAGGAGAGTTGAAACAATTGTAGGCAGCACAGAACGTTTTTCAAATAACCTTCACAACTAGTTATTAAAGTCTACCAACCATGTCAGCAAGAGTGGCTTATGCTGCCAGAAACCATAAGCAATAACTGTGTAAGTTCTTTTTACAGCACTATCATGGACATGCTCAGTAAGGAAATGAAACAATCTATGGGCTATTTTCTCCTTTACTCGGTTTGATGTATCAATCTGCATGCTACATGCTCTGATACATAAATACTAAAGAACCAAAATAATTGTTACCCTCCTCCCCTCTTCCTGTACATCTCTCATTGAAGACCACAAGTTAAACTAGGGCAACCTTGACAAGCTTTTATTATACATCTCAATGTTAAAATGTTCTCTTTTTTAAAAAAAAACCTGTGCACTTCTATGTAAACTGCTCATAGCTAATATTATTTTTCACCAATTCCATATGACAATTTAAAGTCCACACATTGGAATAAAATAAATAGTTCACACATGTGTGCCAGCAATTATAAAAAAATCACAAAAATTTTACATTATGCTGTCATGTAACATTATGGTTCATGAGGATTTGAACATATGCATGCGTTCAGATTCTCAAATATTCATTTTTAAGCATAACTTAAATCAGGCTTATGCTTTAGCAATTAAATAGCCAATAGTTAAATTGGCCACTGTGCTTCCCTACAAAATACATTGATGGTATATGCTTTGAAGCCCTTTGAAACATCCTCTCAAAGTGAAAGGCGTTACATTGTACTATATGAAAACCAAGTGCTGTAGCAATGACACACAATTTCCTTACAGTCTCTTATCTATGAATAACAACAATAAATTGCATTTAAATCAGGAGGACATCCAAAGGTGCTAAACTGTAGTTTGGATTTAGGTTGGGGAACAAAAGGGGTAGGCTTTGGGGGATAGGATGACCTTTCATCTTTGGCATGGTCTTGAGATAGACCTTGAAGGTGGTGAAGGAAATGGCAAAGCTAAGGGCTCCGTGAAAGAGTTCCAAAGGGTGGGGGAACCATCTATTTCCCTTGTGGTCTTCAGAAGTTAGTCAGCAAGGTGAACATTAAACGTCTAAAACTTTTAGCAAGAAATTCTAGATACAGTGCATCCAAACACTAATAGTATAGATATTTATTTGATAGAAGATCTAGATGAAGGGACTATGGACAAGCATTCAGGCCACCACAAAGTGATAGAACAGAAATCAAGATGAGCCAAGAAAAAATGGTTAGATACACGAACCTTAAGGTTTAAGAGATTGTAAATTGTCAGAGAAAGGTTAGATTAAAGAACATAAATTCCATAGTTGAACTGGGTCCAATAAAGAGGAGGTAAAATCTACCCGTTTAACCACAACATCAAGTGTACACAGTAGGGAATGGAAAATGCTTACAAGTTTTGTCCCATAAATTTGGGACAAAACATAAGAGCAGTCATATTTGTAGTGCATTATTATCAAAATAGAGAAATGCATGAAAGGCTGTGATAAGAAGAGAGCAGCTGCAAGCTGCAGGTGAGAGTGAGAGATCACAAACCTTGGCCAACTGTACAAGTAAGCTGCCACAAAAACATCGCCAGATATAGGATTGGTTTCTGGGTCAGTTTTAACATTGCATGTGAACTAGAGATCAGGAGATAGCAAGGTCAACAACGCCAAAAGATAAAAAAGGTTAACAATGGAGCCATCAAAGATAAGAAGTGGTAGTTGTTGATGAAGTGATAAAGAGATAAATTTGAACTTGAACCAAATGTTATGAGCCAAATCCTCCCCTTCGGAAGCGATACACAGATACAGATGTCTATGGAAACAAGGCCAGCATGGAACATTTCCAGCCATCTCTGAGCCCTACTATCGTGTTGAAGTTGGAAAGAGGGGAGAAATATTCACCCTCACAATCCCCTGTATCTTTGGTTTAACCTTAATTATCAGTGAAGTGATAATTCTCACAAAACACATTGTATTTTTCATCCCTTGTATCTTCAAGGAGATGAATTAGGACTTTCCATTGTCCCAACGTGTGGGTAATTAAGGTTTAGTGATACAGGCTTTGTGCTGAAAGAGGAATACAGTAAACTGAGGGCATCCGATCTATAAGAAGTAGATGAATGTGAAGTGGCATTACTAAGAGAATGGATTGAACTAAACATAAATGATAATAACCCTTGCATTTGATATAGGCAAAATATCTCAAGGAACTTTACAATTTTTATGATGGTGTATTTGTAGATAAACATGACAGACAACTTGCACACATTATTGTACCATAAATGGCCAAGAGGTAAGTGATCAATTTATATAGGGAATTGTTGGCCAGGAGACTGGGAGGCAAGCGAAGGAGGGTCAAAACTGTGGAAGGATATAAAACTGAGGATGAGGATATTGAACTTGATTCTCTAGGGCAGTGGTGGCCAATAAAATAAATTTCCTTGATTTAATATGAATGGACTGCAGCTTGTGGAGGAAAAGGCTGGGGAATGCATCGAGCAGACAGTTGGTGTAGTCAACATAGTCAAGCTAAGGCATGTTAAAACCATATACAGTAAAAGCCTGTTTATCCGGCACCCAATCAACCGTAATTTCTGTATAACCAGCATATCAAAAAAAAGGTTTGCATTCAATTAACCGGAATTTATCCGGAAAAATGCATTATATTTATTTATTTTGCGTTTTCAGCGAAATATCCAGCGCTTTAACCGGCATTGGCCAGGTCCCAAGAGCTGGATAAATGGGCTTTTACTGAATAAGGGTCTCAGTGACCCAAGGGGAGAGGCAGTGGCAGAGGAGGGCAATGTTGTGTAGGTGCAGAAAAGATGAATGGTTCAAGGCATTGATGTATTGAATGTCGAACAAGATATTGAGGTTCCACACTGGATTTGTGAGGTGGAGCGTACATCCATGTAGATTAATGCTGTCAGCACATGAGGTGAAATGTTAGCTCTCATCCAGGACTTGATGATACTGAATTGACCTTATATATGTGGACGAAACGTGGCAGCCAATTGTGCACAGCATCGTCCCACACACAGTGATGAATTGAAATGACCAATTTATTATTGTTTTTATTTGAGGCAATCAGTCAGAACAGCAGTGCTCCTGGAATGGAGAGTGGAAGCAGAGAGATACAGTTGGGTGTCATCTGCATGTGGAAGTTAGCCCCATGCCTGCGGATGACTTTGCCAAACAGTAGCAAAGGCGGTAGGTGGTGAAGCTTGAGGTTGCATCACGCTTGTCAACTCTACTTAACTTCTCCAGGATTCAGTATTCCATATAAAAGCTGTTTCTTCAAGAAAATATGTCTGATCCAGTATTTTTAGGCACAAACAACTAAGAGCACCCCCATACACACACTGAAATGAATATAGTTGAGAATGTGAAGCACAAGAACAGCATCTGAACAGTGAAAGGACAGTCAAAGACCATAAGATCGTAAGAAATAAACATGACTGGAACTCAGAGAAGAAAATAAATGATAGCATATTGAATGAGTTTCTTGATATAAGAATCACCAGAAAGGATAAAGTAAATTGCCATCTAATTTTTCTTTTACATCCCTGTGCAGATCCCTGGCTGTCCAGCTGTTTGGGACGTCTTCCTAATGGGAAAGGCGCTATACAAGTGTAATTTGTTGTTATTGTTGTTGCTGTAGTTCACCAAGGAGTTTAAAATTCAGAAGCTTGAGATTCAAAGGCCATTTATTTAGACGGTTCAGTAGCACTCAAACATTCTGGAAAGGTGTATATCTTTCCTAAAAGCTTCCAGAAAATGGGAAGTGATGTGGCCAATAACAGTGTGCAATACGAAGGGACCTCTGACTGCCTAGATAATGAAATAATAATAATTCTTGCATTTGATATAATGCTTTTCACATCTTCTAGATGTCTCAAAGCGCTTCACAGAATATACTGTAAAGTGAATTGACTGTATATATTTGGGTGAAACATGGCAGCCAATTGCGCACAACAGTGTCCCACAAACAGTCATGGATTGAAATTATCAATTTACTCTTGTTTTTATTTGAGGAATTATAATTAGGCATATAGATTAAGGAAACTTGCCCAAGATTTCGCCTTGCGTGGAATTGAACCCAGATCTCTCGCTTGTAAGGCGATAATCAACTCCCATCACTTAACACTTACGCACTAGGGGGAGTTACCAAAGGTTGGAGCACAATCTTTCCATGGATCAATAACCAGCAAATCAGTGGAATCTGAGCATGTTTTGTTGGCATCTTATTTGACCCTCAACTGTCCTTTTTCCCCATATCCATACCATGACCTGCATTGCTTTTCACTAGCTCTGCAACATTGCCCAACTCCGACACTGCATCTCCCATCAGGCCGGCAACACTCACATACATTTGTCATGGAAACTCTGCAGCTCGTGACTGCTCCCTCCCTCTGTTCAGCAGGCCCCAGCCTCCTACTTGTCTCTCGCCCGAACTGTACTACAATCAGCGGTTGAGCTTTCAGCCTCTCTGCCCCCACCCTTTGGAACTCTATCCCACAATCCCGTCACCTTGCTCCCTTCCTTGCCTTCTTCAAGGCCCAACTCAAGACCATCCTTTTCCCCTGCGCGTTAAACTGGTCTCCTACATCCCTGTCCTCCCTCATCCCAACCCTGCCTGCCCCCTCACCCAAGGCTCATGTTATGACCCCTGACTGTTCAGCGCCTTGGGACATCCTCCCAACGTGAAAGGTGCTCTACAAAAGTAATTTTGTTGATGTTGTTGTGGTTGAGAACATATCAGCTTGTCAATCTCTTGCACAGTAGCCATGAACAGAAGATTTTGAAAACATGTACATGTAATCAGTTCATGATTATTAAATGTCGGACCACAATAGTGGTCTTTAAAGACACAATTTCAGCAAATGTAATTAACTAAAAATATAAAGACAATTAGCAACAGACAGATAGAACTTGCAAGTACTGTATAAATATCCTAAACTAGTTAGGATTTAAGTACAGATACCTCGCCCCAACCATGGCGTCAACCGCGAAACTCACGCATCCACGATTTGCTAAATTCGACAACCCTTGCAAACCACAGATTATAACCTTTGCTTATCCATGGGTTTGAACACCAACACTAGCGTTTAGCGCTAGGACCCAGTTGCATCAACCGGTCTCGATGTCGCTTCGCGCTAGCATTTAACGCTAGGATCCAGTTACGATGTTGCAATCAACCAGCGACAACGCTTCTCTCTTTGGATTATGGTAAATACAGTAACCTCTCTCTCTGTAAGTGTATCATAGGCTGTAGAAGTCTCTGTATCTCAGTATATGTACTAAATGTACTAAATATTAAAGGTACATCTAAACTGGCAGATTGTTCTTACTTATGATGAAGGATAATGGAATGTGGAATATCTGTTGCCAGACTGCTGCCTTTTTCCACTGAGTAAAATTGCAATAAGGAACAACTGAGAAGCAGTGTTACTTTTTATAACAGTTATGGATGATGGAGGAATTCCCCGGTATGCGCTTCCCCTTTAAATATCTCAAATATTACAAAGGCTATTTAGATCTTCCTTAAAAATAACTTGTGCTGAATGAAGTTATAACCACCTCATAGTGCACCTTTAAGCATATATCAATGCCCCATTTTTATCACAGACTTCCTTTTTTTTCTCCAGTAACTTCTCCATTTATCAGGAAGGCTCTGTAAACATTGAGGGTAGTGAAACTGCATGACTCTCTCTACAGTGTGCTTTGGTTTTTAATCTGGTAATGCCCATACAATTGATATTGGATCATGTCATTCCATCACAAACAAGGATAGTTATCTGTCAGTAACCTATCTCCAATCCCATTCCTGGCAAATTTCTATCCTTGTTTGTGATGGAATGAAGTGATGCAGCATCAATTGTTTGGCCCTCATCAGATTAAAAAAACACAAAATGCTTCCATTGTTCTCTGTTGTACAGAGATCCATGCAGTTTCACTACCCTCAAAGTGTACACTCACTGGGAATAATTTCAGGCCCCCAACCCTCACTATCGTTCCTTTTTAGCAAGCAATGATTGTGCCTATAACTATTCCCGTCATCGGAACAGAGGTTTAACTGTAGCATATTTATACATCTCTGGGTCAATTTAAGTGGTTTCTAAAAGAAGATATTTTTATATTGTTCTAATGCTCACACATTTCATAGCAATGCTTGCCCTGCCTCCCACCTTTCTGTTAGTTCTTAAAAGCCTCTTCCTCTCAACATGACCCAGTTCTGATGAAGGGTCATGGACCCCAAAATGTTGACTAACTTTTCCTTTCTCCATAGATGCTGCCTGACCTGCTGAGTGTTCCCAGCAATTTCTGTTTTTGTTTCAGATTTCCAGCATCTGCAGTATTTTGCTTTTCAGTTGGGTTATGTTTGGATACATTTTCACTTCATAGCAGTTAATGAACTATGAAAATAAATACCTGTGATATCTGGTTTGAAAGAACTGTCTATAGGTGAGCACCAGAATTTAAAGGGACATAGTGAAGTAATTGTCACAGATTGAGAACTTCACTGAACACAGTATTGGTGGTAAATGTATGATTGGCTAAGAGGTCACATCTGGATTCCTAGATGTGTGTGAAACTTGGCCTAATATGGTGTGCATTTATGATATCAGTTCCCAATGTTGAAATGCCAATAATTTTATATAGCAAAATAACAGTTCAGGAAGACAGATAAAGAGACGCAGAGAGGATATCAGGATAATATAAGGATTCTGAAGGAGTGTGGCTCTCTCTTTGCAGGTATATTGACTGACCTTATGGAGTGAGCAACAACAACCACTTGCACTTATATAGCACCATCCACGCATGGTAGCGACTCAGAGCGCTTAACAATGGCGGAGTCTGACTCCAAGCCGGAGAGGGAGAGGTAGCCGTAAGAATAGTCGAAGAGAATGGTTTTCAGGTGGGACTTGAAAAGGGGGAAGAGAGGGGCCAAAGCAAAGGGATTGAGAGAGAAAGTTTGGAGGCATAATGGCTGAAAGCGTGACCTCTGCTGGTGGAAGCATAGGGTACAAGAGAAAAGCAGGAGGCTTGTGCTAGGTGAACAGGGGTAGTGGGTGATGGATTGGGGAGTGAGGAGAGGTATGGAGGTGCCAGAGAGTGAAGGGAATTGAACATGACTGTGAGGATCTTGAAGTTGATCTGTTCAGTGATAGGGAGCCAGTGGAGCTTGGCCAGAGCTGATGAGATGTGGGTACGGAAGTTGGTGATAGGTATGTGGGTGGCAGAGTTCTGACTGAGAAGGTGTCATTCACAAATAAATTCAACCATATTTGGTAATTTGTGCGTGTAGAATGGAATTTCAGATTAACTTCCAACAAAGCGACCTTCCCCCATGCCAACTGACACTTCCTACTCTGTTCTCTGATTCAAGCCTTTTATCAATAGAAATATCATGAAACAATATTTGTGATTAGTTGTGAGATTGGAATTTAAGCAGTGTTTGTCACAGTGAATCATTCATTGTATAATCTCTTGGAAAGAAAAATAGTCCTATGTATCCTACATTAATATTAACCAAACATTTATTTTGATGTTTGGTTAATATTATCAACCTGTCCGCGCCCTCTGCACAGCAGGCCTGCTTCATGTTCCTCGCCCCACTATGCTGCTCTCACCGACCCCATTCTTTGGAACTCCATCCTACAATCCCTTCACCTTGCTCCCTTTGTTGCCTCCTTCAAGGCAAGTCTCAAGACCGTCCTCTTTGACTACGCCTTTGGCTAATCCTCCTACCCCTTTACTGTCATCCACCCGCTTGATCCAAATCCCCTGCTTGGTTTCAAATCCCTGACTGTCCATTGCCTTGCGACATCCTCCCGTCATGAAAGGCGCTATATAAATGTAATTTGTTGTTGGTATTTAGTTTACATGTTTACACCATAGTTCTCTCAGCATAACAGTATATCTGCACTGAGTGCCATTTGTGAACACTGATAAAAATACATAATGGATGTCTACTCCAATACAATTTCCTATGAAACTTCATTTTTTAGTTACTTTCTCCCACAAAAAGATAACTTACCTTTAAAACCATGTTCAAGGTTGAGATTGACACAATCACATTTCCATACAATGCAGCCTATTGAGTCAGGCAGACACTTTGCCAAATGCAACAAAGACATTACCGGTCATACTTCAGGAATTATGAACAGAACAGACCTATCTTTAGCTGTGAATGAGATAAGAAAAGGAATTCTTACCATCGCTCAAATCAAACCAAATTCATATATATAAACAATAGAGAAACACTGCAATATTTTACCGACAAAGAAAATTGCACTGAAGTTCCAATTTGTTCCAAAGTTGATAGCCATTCCTGTTTGTAAAAATCTCCCTGCCAGTTTCAGTAACCTTCAGTATATGACAACACAGGCCTTCATGCAACACACAATGTACCTTTATGGGATTGCTTCTAATCCCACTGTATTTCTATTCTGCAATGTCTTTCATTTTATTTTCCTTGAAAAAACATCTTATTCCAGATTTCTATGAAAGTTACAGCCTAGCTCTGAACTACTCAAACTGTTCAATTCATAAAACAAGCTATTCAAGAAATGGCAACCTATAATGTTCAAAACAAGATGCCATAAAAATAATGCACATATTTGATATAGCATGTTATCATGGTCAAAACAACAACATTTCATTTATATTTGGGAATTTTTATACAAGAGAATATTACAGCACATAACTCACCTGGACGTATTGGGGAAGTCATGTTGTAGTGACTATACACTGCTTCTGATGTGCTTCTTTTTATGCAGTTCAGCAAAGCTGGATGCACACAAGCAGAAGCTCAGAGAATTGTTCTTTCAGTGATAGTAACGTTATCCAGCACAATCCCACATAAGGAAAATCCCTGAGTAGAAATCAGAAAGGGAAAACTATCTAAACAATGATACCATCATAATTTTAAAAAATATAGTTTCTTTCAATAATTTATTTCCAATTGCTGTTCTCATACAGCATCAGGTTTTACTCAATGGGCTGCATTCTCAGATATTTGGATCACTTTGAATACATATCATAGTGCAGATGTTTCTAATTCAAGCCAGCTACACCAAATGTTTTCAAAAGAAATGTTCTAACCACACAATTAATAACTATCTTGATTAATTTCAAATGGGTTTGAGGGAAATTTAGAGATGTTTTCTTCAAATGATCACAGTGCTTCAAAAAAGCATTTTTGCTAAGTGCCCCATACTATGACTAGTGCAGGTATTCAGCTTTAACTGATGGGGGAAACCAAAAAACAGGATATTTGTTCAATGAATTGCCAAAGCTCTCAGATTCAAACTATTTTGCAATAAGAAGCAAAATTTTGGTTACAGTTGTAAATAGTATGTGCATTTCTGCATATGCGAGGTTGGATGGGTAAATTACCTGTTTTTATAATACAATCACACCCCATTTGAACACACGTTAGCATATTATGTCATACCACGTTTAGCACAGTCTCACCCGGATTGAAATCTAATGCATTTCCACCGCTGGCTGGCAGGTTTGCTGTCCGTACATTTATGCAGCCACAAGAGTGATATAAATGGTGCTTCCTGCCATAGTGCACATGGGTTTAGGAAGCAACATCAATACTGGATGAACTGATGCTTCATGTACCTCCTGATGAGCTGGAAGTGATGACCATTGGACATTTCCCCCTCCCCCATACCAACATTAGAATGCTGGATCCAACTCACCAGGTTATGGAGAGGGTGGGGCAACTGTACCTGGCAGCAGAAATAAGAACATAAAAAATAGGAGCGAGAGTAGACCATTCGGCCCTTCGAGTCTGTCCCGCCATTTAAAAAGATCATGGCCGATCTTCTATCCTAATTTAATTTACCCATCCTATCCCCACATCCCTTCATCTGTTTACCTTTTGAGAAACTATTGATCTCAGGCTTGAATATGTTCAATGACTGAGCATCCACAACCTTCTGGAATAGAGAATTTCATAAAATCATTACCCTCTGAGTGAAAAAATGTTTTTCAACTCAATGTTTATGTTTTGTCAAATGAAACAAGGTTTCAAAAGAACCCGAGTAAGATGGTGCATTCTTTTTCTGAAAGAAATTATATTTAGGCAGATAGGTACTAGAAATAATCATATAATCAAAACTCACGCATCATAAAATACCACAGTTCTTCCAAGCCAACAATCCCCCCAAATATATTTGGTCATTGGCTGTTTGTGGAACATTGCTGTGCACAAATTCACTGACGCTTTTGACTGCATTTATTATTATTATAATAACATGGGAAATATCCTCATAGTAAAAGAACAGTTCATAAGGACAGATATAGCCCGGATCATCGCAAAACTACTCTCCTATTTGAAATCTATTCACTCTCAGCTCGTCTTATTTTTCTTTACCTATTAAACTCGAATTCATTGAGCTTGATTAGTAATGAAGAGTGTGATCTAACTGTTAACTTATTTTACTAAAAAAAATACTGTGCTGTACAAGTGTTTGAACAGAGTTCCTGCTGTTTGATAGAAGGACACGTACAATTTTTATTCGATTTTATAAACTGCCCGACACTTGTTGTCATGATGAGTTGCAGATTGCTGAAGCTGTTGTTCCCAGTATTACTTTTCAGCCTTCTTGGACTAAGTTTAGCATATGGTGCAGATGTCCTTAATTGAAACCAGTCACAAACATTCTGAAGAATGTTTTTGAAGTCCCTCCCCCAAAACATCATACGCAGGCAATAAAAAGTTTAGTGCATTTGAGTGTGTAAAATTGTGAGACGAGTTAATTCAGCCAGTGTACTGTAAAGAAACACTCAGATGCCGTCTTTCAACTGGTAAAAGAAAAGTCCATTCATCTTGCTCTTGCTTGACCCCAATTCAATGATCGCCCACGACAAACACTTTGCACTTTGCCCTTTCGACATAAAAGGCGCTATTTTAAATGTAAAGCGTATGATGGTTTCCCTAACAATTTTCAAACATTGCTCTGGAGCAAACCATAATGTTATACTGACAAGAGTCTTCGGACAATAATTAGCGAGTGAAATGTTGCTGTTTCTTAACTGATTCAATGTATGACATTGAAATGCCATTAACATGCAGATCAGCCTGGATCTAATGAAATGGTGGTACAGGTTCACAGGGATTAATATTCTTGTGAATTTGTTTTTGAAATGTCACACTTTTCCACTACTCTTTATCATGTAAGGACATAAACCTATTGAAAAATATATATTTTTTTCCCATCTAGCACATCCCTACACAGACGTTAATGTATAAATAACAACAACAAAATTACATTTGTATAAACTAATCATATATAGAATATATACCATCTCTTTTATCTGCTGATGGAAAACTATATTTTCTACTGCACAATTTCTGAAGATAATCAACTACCATATAAAGGCAATATGTTCACAGTGATTTTTCTTCCAACCAACATAACTGTTGAACTGTGACACAAGAAGCACAGTAATAATAATCTTTGCATATGACATAGTGCCTGTCATGTCAGGAGGATGTCTCGAAGTGCTTCACAAGTGACTCTGTATTTTTGTAGGCAAATACAGCTACCAATTTGCATGCAGCAATATCCCACAAGCAGTCAAGAAGTAAATCACTAATTTTACTTGGGGAAATGTTGGTTTGGCTACCGGAAGAAACTCACTTCACTTTCATATCTATCTGAACAGGCAGACAGAACCTTGGTTTAAAAGTCTCATTCAGAGGACAGCACTTTCAACAATGCAGAGCACCTGCAGCATTGCATTTGAATGTCAGCCTAGACCAGTGGTGGTCAACCTGTGGCCCGTGGGCTGCAAGTGGCCAGCGGAGCTTTCAAGAAATGGTTCCCCAAACATTTACTGAGTCTAGATACTACAAGAACTTGCATTTATATAGCGCTCTTATGTCCCAGAGCATTTTAGGTAAATCTGTGTTTGATCAGTGGTGTGTTTTCAGTTTTTTTCTTGACTTATATCATCGATTAAGAAATATTCAATCAAGAAAGTTTATTTTGTTGGCAACCTATAAAGGTTGAGCACCACTGGCCTCACTGACAATTGAGGTAGGCTGAGACCTAAATGAAACTGCATTTAAAAAATGAGATTTACTATATATGAGTTGCCTTTCTTTGGAGGTGTGAAGGGTGGAAGATCAGTTGAGGGGAATAGCAGGTTATGCCATCTAGTGGCAAATATACATCCATAAGATCATGCAGTTCGGATATCCCCAGAGAATCTAATCGGTAAATTTGGATACATTCAATTTGACATTTTTGTATAATAGTCATCTTTAATCCCAATACTAACTCAACGAAGATATTACATGTTCTCTTCCAATGTTTCAGGATGTTGGGATGCCCTCCTGACGTGAAAGGCAAGTGTAATATTGTTGTTGTTCTTGTTATTGTGGTACATATGTGATTTAAAGGATTGAAATTCTAAAGGGACATTTATTTTATAACTAAAATAATTTGAATATGCAAATTTGATTTGCGAAGCATGATTTATGAATATGTTTTTCCTAATAGCATTATGGTACTCTCACCAATATGGTATTTAGAGATTATGGATGATAGATCAAATTTAGATTAAAAGTATAATTTACATACAGTTGAATTAGCATAATGTATTGTAGTGTTCTCCTTATGGCAGAAGAAGAAGAATCTCCACTAGGTATGAATCTAGTACTTCCAGCTTCTGAGTTATGAGAGAGAGGACTTCATTTTCTAAGCATCAATATGTAGATCATATTTTAATTGAGAGTTTTGTTATCGGCAACCCTTGTGTTTATTGGCACAGAAGCAGAAAGACTTTGTTTGCTTCCAGCAGTAGAATGATGTAAATGGGGAAAACAATTTGAGTCATAGAATGTCACAGCTCAAGAGCAGCTCATCCAGCCCTGGTGTTTTTCTCCACATGGTCCACCCAATCTAATTGTACTCTTCTGCTCACTCCTAAAACACTTTATTATTTTTTGTTTTCAAGTAATTCATACCTCCTGTTTCACTTCACACTAGGAAATTTTCAATACTAACACTCAAAATTTTTAACATGGACAACTTTGAATACTAGTGGAGAGAGATGTGACGTGTAAAGCAATATTTATCCAGATTTCAGTCCCTATTGTTTATATTCATGTTTATAATAGGAAAACATGGTGAGAAGTTCAAAGCTTGGCCAACTTAGCCAGTCACACAATTGATTTTATTTTTCAATGTTATCTTGACCACCCTAACAACTTTGAAAGTTCCTGGACCATTGTATAGACTATCTGATTATTGGGCAGTGGAGCACACTTCCATTTGCATTGGGTGTGTGGATACACACGGGGGAGAAATTATTATCTCCGCAAAGCAATTTTCCAATTAATTAACAACCGGATTCCTACTTATTGCTAAGTAAACAGGAGGCATGTGGAATAAGGAAATTCACCTAATATTTTTCTTCCTGCCTGGGTCCTCTTGCTTGCGAGGCAAGTACACTACATGACTCCAATTTTATTTTCACAGCAAATGGCTTCGGTGATAACAGTAAAACATGAAGTGTTAATGCAGTATTATACTGAAGTTAGCATTGACACTAGGTTAGGATATTTTATAAATTGATGCAGTGCACTGAAATGTTACCCTACCTTCAGTGGCCGGGTCTTCAGCCTCTCTGACCCTATACTTTGGAACTCCATCCACAAGCCCTTCGCCTTGCTCCCTCCCTTGCCATCTTCTTCAAGACCACTCTCAAGACCTACCTCCCTGCCCTCCCTCATCCCATCTCTGACCCCTCCCACCCCCTCACCACCACCCGCACTCCCCTTTTCTTGGGTCCCGACCCATGATTGTTCAGCACCTTGGATGTCCTCCCGATATGAAAGGCGCTCTACAAATGTAATTTTGTTGTTGTTGTTTATTGATTTAAATAATTATTTATTGTTGTTGTTGTTTCTTGATTTAATGGAAACCAATTAGTTTTAAATTTAAAAAATATCCTAAATTTGATTTTGATAAACCTTGACAGAGCCAGGATTGAATGTTCCATTTCATAACAGCAATCTAAAATCGGTCATGAAGATCAACAGCTATTACGATGGATGGATTACTCTGATGATCATATCTCCTTTGTAATTAAAAAAAATGATTTACCCATTATGTAGGTAAACAGATATTGTTGGAAATAGGGCAGAATGTCAAAGGAGTGCTTTGTCAATCAGCATATTTGTCAGAAACTAGAGGTAAAATTTCATTATTTGCTCCGATCTGAGAGACAAATGGCTCTCCAGATGTGTGCTTCAAAAATCTTTTTGGTGTTGGTTGTCTTCAAGGGTCTCACTCTTGTGTTTAAATACCTCCACTCCTCAGCACCCGTTGACCAGTCTAACCTCCTCTGCTCACAGCAGTACCCGTTGTCTCCTCTCTGGTGGTTTCACCCTCCTCCTTGTCCCCTGAATCCTCCACTCCACCATCAGCAATCGTGCATTGTCTACGCCCCAAAGCTTTGGAACTCCCTCCCTTAATCCCCGTGCCTCATCTCCTCCTTTCCCATCTTCAGGTCACGCCTACAGTCACCCTCCCACACTCCAGGCTAGGTCTCGGGGATGAGTGTGTTGGAGTAATCCAAGCGGGAGATGACAAATGCATGCACAAGGATTTATGCTGCATTTGGGGTTAGTTACAGTCAGAGGCGAGTACTATTATGGAGATGGAAGAAGGCGGTACTGGTTATGGACCAGATGTGGCGGAGGAAGCTGGGGGTCGAACTGGATGTCTAGGTTGTGCGTGCTTCTTGGTTTGGTAAATCTGAGGGAGAGCCCAAGGAGGTTGAGGAGTTTAGATCTGTATTGGTGAAGATCTCAATGGGAGCCGAGGCTTCCGTCTTGTCCATATTCAGCGGCATTTCAAAATTTACCCTATATTGGCCGATGGCATTGCCCAGAGGGAGCATATGGATAAGAAAAAAAAATGGACCAACGATGGAGTCCTGGGGAGCCCAGTGGGTGACCAGGCAGTATTGGGAGGAGAAACAATTTGCTGAGATGAAATGGAGACAGTTGGTTGACTAGTACTAAAGTAGATGAGAACTGATGGAGGACGATGGTGTAGATCTCATCCTCCTAGATCTCACAGTAGAGAGATCTAGGAGGATGAGATCATTGACCTGAAACAATAACTAATTTTCCTCTCTTAACGGATGCTGCCTAACCTGCTGTGTGTTTCCAACGACTTTTGTGTTTATACCACATTTCCTATAGTTGCTAAGCTATGAAAACCATGGCACAGCCATAATTTAAGAAGAACTTAACAAAGAAAAATTATTTGGTTGGCCAAATAAGAAAGATTGGCCGCCACTGCTTGAAGCTATTTTCACACTACATCTCTGTTTTCATGGACTTTTATTTTCTTGCTTCAATAGCTTTATAATGATTATTCATTACTGCAGGTCACTGGTTCCCTTTAGTTAATGCAATTGTATTTTTCACAAGCAACTTAGAAATGCTGGGTGCTGCTACAATCTTGATAGCAATTAAAACACATTTGCCAAAAAGTAATTGTGTTAAATACTGGCATTGAGTATGTGGTGGTTTTAATGGGATTCATGAATAAAGAAACTAGGTAGTGCATTAAACCAAACAGATAAAATGTTTACCTCTGATACTCTGATCTACTGCAATCGCCAACTAAGTGGATTGAGTTAAAGATCCTCGTTCTCAGCTTCAAATCCTTTCACCATCTTGTCAACCCTACCTCTGTGATGTCTTCCAACCTGACACACCTGGCCACTCCCTTTGCTGAGGCAACCCTATATACTTGGCCTGCTTTGTGTTCCTGCTCTATCTGCCCCCCATTGGTGGGCAAACATAACCATTCTTCCCCTGTACTCTGAAACTCTACCCTGGCATACCTTCAACTTATTATCTTCTTCCTCTCATTCAAGGCTCACCTCACCCACCTCTTGATAGACTTATTTGATTGTATTTTCAGTCATCTTTTTCTTCCACACCCTTTCAGCTCCCACACCCGAGCTGGGTACCCAGCTAATAGTATGAAGCACTTTGAGACAAACTCCAGACCTGAAAAGTGCTATATAATTTGTATTGTATTGCGATATCTGTTAGAAATCACTGCATATCAGGCTTTGCTGATGGAGGAATCTATAAACTGCTTGACATATGTTTCATATGCCAAACTATTCTATGAGCATTCATTGACAGACAAAATACATAACAAATGTGGTATGCACCCAAAATCCCAAACACATTTATTTTAATTATCTTTTGATGATAATTCCATATGCTGTGTTTCACTATATTCTGCTACCAAAAATATTCATTGATGTTACTTTCGTGCCAGTGGATTTGGCATAACAAAATCCTCAGACCTCTCATAACTCTTATCTTTATTACCTTTTCACTTACGTCATCCGGAAAAAATGTTCATCCCTCCCTTGAGCAGTACGCCAGCACCAATAGTGAGAAGCTGAACCCAAATTCTGATTTCAAAACTGTAGCATTCAAAGCTTAAGGCCAGGGACTGAAATGGGAATGGTCACAAGTAGGAAGTGTTTTTCGTCAATCACTAAAGCTTTTTATCTTTTTGTCTAATGCTGTAACTCATTTTTGTTTACCTGTGAGGTGATGCCAGCTAAGGTGGGTTGACACTCTATAGGACCTTCAAGACAGATTGAATCTTTGACAAACTGATACGATATGTCAGAAGTTGCAACTTCCTGTTTGCGACCATTCCCATTTTCCCATTTTCTGGTTCTGCAGCCAAACCGCACACATAGCATATAAGTGTGATCATCCACCCTTTCTCCCACTTACATCCATGTCTACATGTGTTGACACATTTAAAGTTTTTCTTTGACAAATTCTAAAACACATAATTGTTTCCACAAAGTATGCCAAACTGTTGAATATGTTTCCAACGCTAGGAGGAGAAGGAAAACAGATGGGACTCTTCTCATTCAGTTGCAATGACCAATGGAGTCGAGAGTCAGTCAAAGGATCTGATAGACTCAGTCAAGGTGGTTTTCCAATTAACTGTGGCTGCACCTTTGCTGAAAGAGGCTATGCTTTTTTTTTCCAATGGGATCAGCTAAGCATTATTTGTCAATGTTCTGTATTGTAGAGGCCTCAGCAAGCTAAGGTACAAGATCTAAAATACAATACAATTTAAATTACATTTATTTAATGCCGTTCACATCAGAAGGACATATTAAAGCATTTAGCCCAGTTGATTGATTGGGTGGACATCCAGACCTGGTGGGCGTGAGGGGTGGAGGGGCAACTGAAGGGGATGGGAAAGCTTTAAGGGAGAGAGGTGGGGAGGAGGATGACAGAAAGCCAAAGAAGAAAGTCTTGAGGCGAGCTTTCAAAATGGAGAGGGAGGAGTTGGAGAGTGGGAGCAAAACAGCTGAAAGTTTGCTCACTGATAGCGGGGCAGGGTCCAGCAGATAGATAGGATTGCAGTAGTTCATTTAGGTCAGGTGGGGCGAGACCAGGGAAGAGTTTAAAGGTGAGGAAGAGGATTTTAATTTGATTTGTGGAGCCAATGAAACTAAGTGAGGAGGAGGATAAATCATGGAGTATGGTGCAGGAGAAGAAATAAATTGATTAGTTCATGTCAGCGCTATCAAGCCTGAAAGTGATGAAGGTATAGATGATCTTGGTTCTTGGAAGCTTTCAGAAGAGATAATGGCAGAGGCAGGTAATGTTATGAAGGTGAGGAAATGTTAAATGAGTGAAAGCTTGGATGTACAACAACTTGTATTTATATAGAGCTCTTCAAATGGGGAAGTGTCCTGGACTGCATGACAGTGGCAGAGTGACCCACAGGTAGTGGGGAGCTCTTTAGTCGGGATTTGAAGATGGGGAGGGAAGGAGCAGAGCAATTGAGGGAATACATTCTAGCGTTTATGGTTCATGAATGTAGGGTTTGAAAGACAATTAAGAATCAAACAAGAAGTCAAAGTTCTGCTTTTGTTCCATGAGGTGGAATACACAGCTTGAGGTGAATAGGCACTTAAAAGAGCCAAGAAGAGGAACCTCCATCTTGCCAACATTCAACTGTAAGAAAATATGCTCTCTGCAATTTAAGCTAAATTTGCCTCAACACATGCTCATACAGAAAGGAAGTACGGTATCCACACATCATATGGAGTATAATACGGCATACAAATGGAGAATATTTGAGCACGACATTTTGGAAAAGTGATAACTGAAAATAATCATACGTCCATGGAGAGTATTGTAAGGAAACCTCACTTGTGATCCACATTGTCTAAAATCAGAGAATATCTTTATGGTTGATGACATATGCTAAACATGAAGTACAAGCTAAGTAATATAAAATTGTACTTTTAAACTGAGTAAGTATCATGGCACTGCATTATTTGCTGCTGTAATCTTTGACTCAAAATTTATGATAAAAATAGGATCCTGAGTAACCATGCTTTAACAAACATTTCTCAGATATAGGAATTACATACGATATTTTGTTAACTCAATTTTTTTCTTGAGATCACAGCTGTTTAGCACCATTATTAAAACTACATGTAATAATAAAAATAATAATTATTACATTTGGGCTTTCAAGTCTGGAGGACATTTCAAAGTGCTCTACCAGATATACTATAAAGTGTAGTGACTGTGTATTTTGTGGGTGAGTAACCTTCGCTTCTATTAAGAAAGACATAAGTCCAAAACACCGATCCAGAAAGCCTGTGAATTTACATGTCATTGTAGTAGTGAAATGATCAAATCAAGGTAAATGTTGAAAAGAAAGATATCTGTTTCTGAAATGTTACACGTCAAATGTTTAGTCTTTTGTGGTGACAATGTATAAATAATAGGCAGCAATTGTTTTAACAATATTAAATTACTTATCTTCATGAGGGATAGCATTAGCATTGGACTCAGTTAAGTGGTACACTGATACATTGGTGTACCAAGGCCTCAGTCAATTTGTAGATCTACAAATTCATATCACGTTACCATTACTCAAACTTAACAACAAGTCATCCATCATCCAAATCTTTGATAACTGGGTCAGTGATCAGTGATCCTGAATCCTACTGAGGTGATTAATGCAAGCAGAGTGGTCCAAGTCCCCATGGAACAGTCTATCAATTTGCAAATGAAAATCTAAGGATCTTGAAAGAAGTCTAGAAATAGAATTCTGTAATTAATATCAATGATTTTCCAACTGATGAAAGACTGACAAAACAAAGGCTGATAACAATTAACTTGGAATAAGGTCCTCAATATGAAAGTGTCTTATTTTATTAAAACACCATTTTGTCAGATTTACATAATTAATCATACAAATGCTGCAAAGAACCACAGTGTCATTAGAGAGAAGAGATAGTTTTGTTTTCCCCCAAAAAAATAGATCCCTGTTCTGTACATGAGATTACAAGACTGAACTTCCACTGAAGATGGGAAACTATATTGCTTCAATTCATGTTGTCAGTAATGCCTGAGATATTCCAGAGAACACATGTACAAGATGAAAATGAAATTTTGTATGAAAGAAATACCTGAATAGTGGAATGTAATGTTTTGTTGCTTCAAAAGCTTCTGAGAACTTCATACCTACCTTTCCAGAAAGGTGGTGGGGGAAGAACATATCCCAAACTGTTACCTATAGTATTTTCTTTGGATCAGCAGTGTCTGATATACGCACCATACCTAAGAGTATCCAAACCAGACTGAGCTTTCATGAATCCCACCTACAATATATGGGAAGTTCCCATATATTGTAATGGAATGTGCATTCTCTCCAGGAGGGATGCAGCCTGCCTACCTAATTCAGTAGAGTGTTAGGCACAATCTATAAATGTAGATGTACATGTACAGTACTATGTATCCACCCAAGAATCTAAACCTCTGGCTCAGATTGCTTCTGTGCCCCTTTTATCTAATTTCTCTTATCACATAAAATGTGCACATTGAAGATCATAGAATCAGACATTCTTGAAAATAATTTCTTAGCTGGTCATCACACTGACATAGTATTGTTAAATACTTTCCAAGAACATATAATTCTGTAAACAATTATTGCAAGTAGCACCGAAGAGATAATTGGTTGAATCTCTTTTGTACACACATTACCGTAAACAACAGAAGCATCCACTGTATTTAACCATGGTTCTCTTACCACTCAAATTTATTATCCTATTTCAAGCGTCATTTTCTGAAATAAACATTGTGGCTGCAGTCCAACTTGTAGAAATTAAATTATGTGATTTTGAAAAGACTTCATGCACAGTGCCATAACATTATGACTGATTTGTTGTTTTTATTAAATGTTGCAATAATTCAATTCTGAACAACTTCTATAATAACTCCTCTGTGCTTTCAGGCATATACAGGTATCCCTCCCCAACCACGGGGGATACATTCCTGTAAACTTCCACGGTTTGTAAAATCGCGATTGGAAAATACAGGGCCCTATGGGAAACATGGGGATAGGGGGAGTACGCTTGCTTTTTCGTGGTTGGTAAATGTAAGGCCCTGTGGGAAACATGGGGATACGGGGAGTAAGTTCTCGTTTCGTAGAGCTAATCACAAAAAAACACATACAGTTATAACATACATGGGGATAGAGCGAGTAAGTTTGGGCGTATCTGCAGCAATCCGCGAGGCTGTCTGACTGATCTACTCACAGACAGAGAGAGAGAGATAGAGAGACACGGAGGGTGGAGGGGGAGGCTGCCTGACTGATCTACACAGACAGAGAGAGAGAGAGAAAATGAGAGAGAGAAAGGGGGTGGGGAGAGGGGTGGTTGGGGGAAGAGAAGGTGAAATAGAGAGAAGGTGAGAGAGAGACCTTTCTAAAGTTCAAGATGCACTCACAAGGAGAGAGAGAGAGAGAGAGAGAGAGAGAGAGAGAGAGATCCCTCTTCAGCCTGCGTTACAGAGAGAGAGAGAGAGACTTCTACAGCCTATGATACACTTACTGCAGATCCTGGCAGCCAATGTTCCCTAACTTACTAGCTCTAGCTAGGCTGCAGAGAAGCGACAATAAATTCATGTTACTGTATTTACCTTAATCCTAAAAGAGAAGTGTTGTCGCAGGTTGATTGAAACATCGCAACTGGGTTCCAGCGCTAAACGCTAGTGCGAAGCGACATGGAGGCTGGTTGATGCAACTGGGTCCTAGCGCTAAATGCTAGTGTTAGTGCTAAAATCCGTCGATAAGCAAGGGTTATAAGCCGTGGTTTGCAAGGGTTGTCGCATTTAGCAAACCGTGGATACATGAATTTTGTGGTTGACGAGGCTGTGATTGGGTTGGGGTACCTGTATTTAGGGACATAAATGTGTGCATAGTACCCCTCCCCCCATTTCCATTCATGTTCAGAATTCCAGTTCTGTTTTTCTGCAAACTGCACATTTTAATGTGAAGATTTAATTATGAAACTCAATACTGTGCTTCATTAAGTATCAACAACAACAAGAACTTGGATTTACAAAGTGCCCTTCATGCCAGGCAGTGTCTCAGAGCACTTCACAATTGTGGAGCCCAAAGCCGACCCGGGATGGGGGGGGTGGGGTGGGATGGATGGGGGCCGGTGGTGGGGAAAGTGCCATAGGTTGAACAGAAAGGTCTTCAGGCACAACCTTAAAATGGAAAAGGCCGGGGTGAGGTGGAGGGATTCAGTTCCAGAGTTTTGGGGCGTAGTGATTGAAAGCATTGTATGTGAGATAGAAAATAGCAGTACAACAACAACAAAATTACATTTATAGAGCACCTTTCACAAGGCACTGAACAGTCATGGGTTGGGACTCGAGGACAGGATAGAGCGGAGCGGAGGGTGGTAGAAGGCACGATCGAAAAGGAGGGTCTTGAGAACAGCCATGAAAGAAGCAAGGGAGAAAGTGAGGTGAAGGGACTATAGGATGGAGTTCCAGAGTGTGGGGGCAAAGAGCCTGAAAGCCCGACCCCCAGGACGGGTCGGACGGGAAAAAGGGTGTAGTCCGGAGTCCACTGAACAGAGCAGGAGGCCAAATTGATAGGGAGTCAGCAAGTCGAAGAGATAAGAAGGGGCAAAACTATGAATGGCCTTGAAAGAGAGGATGAGGATCTTGAATTTGATCCTCTGGGGAATGCGGAACCAATGGAGCCAGAGAAAGTGTGAGTGATGGGGACGCGGAGCCTCTTGCGGGAGAAAACACGAGCTGCAGAGTTTTGGATGATCTGCAGCGTGTGAAGGGAAAAGCTGGGAATGCCGACAAGGAGGAAGTTTCCATAATCAAACCTTGATGTGACGAATGCATGGTTGAGGGTTTCAGCAGCTTGAGGAGTGAGACAGTGGCAGAGTCTGGCAATGTTAAGGAGGTGGTGGAAAACAATGCTGGTCATGACACAGATGTGGGGCAGAAAGAACAGTTCAGCATCAAACAAGACACCCAGTTTCCTGACTGGCTTCATGAGATGAAGTGTGCAACCTTGGATGCTGAGATGAAGTGTACAGCCTTGGATCTGAACCAGTACACAAAGTTAGACTCAGAAGTGGTCAAAATTAACATGCATTGAAGCAAAATATTCCTTTTATTTGATGGGCCACTTCTTACATGCCCACTGCCCAAAGCTGGGCGCCCATTCTGGAACTCTAAAATACAATCCCATCTCAAGACTTAACACTATAGCTAAATTTTTAGTCATCTTGTGCGCCCCCACCCCACTCAACTCGAATTCTTTCCAGTAAATCACACTCCAGCCTAGCAAATCTAGATTGACAAACACATGTGAATAACATGAGTAAGTCCATGTGTACTGTATCAGTCACAGTTCTACCAACCTGTTTGAATCTTGCATCCAAGAAAATTTGGTAATAAATAAGATTTTTGTCATTGGTGGAAAAAATTACAGTATGATTACATAATAATATTCATTCATGTAGTACCTTCAAGTATCTCTTTACATTAATGAGGTTGAATATTGGCAGTTGGAGGTTAAAGGAAATGTGACCATAGATGCTGGTGGAAAAGTAAGTTTTCAAGTGGGCACTAGATAGCATCTAAATATAATAGTTGATAAATCCTTGAAAATGTCTTCAGTATATGACGTTTTGGAGTCCTGTAGCTCAGTGGATAGAGCACTAACCTTGCAAGTGAGAGACCTGGGTTTGATTCCAGGCAGAGCAACATATTTGGCAAGTTTCCTCACTCCACCTGCCTAACAATAATCCCTCCAAAGAAAAACAATAATAATTTAGTCAAATGCAAAGAGAATGTCTCAAAGCACTTCACAGGTTTACTGTAAAGTGTAGTATAATATTTTGCTGGCAGCATCCTGCAAAAGATGGGTCAAATAGCCTGTTTCTGCTCTATTTCAGTTAATGCCATTTCTCTGTAATTATTTTGTAATATCTAAGGATTTTATACGAAATTAAAACATAATCAAATGTGTAAGTCAGAAGCTTGTATTAATTTCAGGAATAATACCTTCCTTTGCAGTCATAGATGTATACAGTGACCCAAAATATCTGCAAAACAAGAGATTGATTTAAAACTGTTTTCATCTCTTAGCCATTAATCAGAATTTGTATGCCTTTCTGGCAACCCAGTCTGACAGAAACCAATCATCATTATATCTGTTCTCCCAATTGTTTGTCTGAATGCTCTCCTATGCTATTAAGTAGCAGTGATCTATTCATGAGGCAGAACCCTACTCCATCCACATATTTTAAACAAGACCGCAGCATCAAAGCGATTTTCTTTCCCTTTCTGATAATGCTAGTAATCACATTTCAACCCTCTGTGGTTTATTTCTGGAGTCCTGTAGCTCAGTGGTTAGAGCACTCTCCTTGCAAGTGAGAGATCTGGGTTCAAATCCAGTCAGGGCGAAATGCAAGGACAAGTTTCCTTACTCCACAAATAATAATCCCTTGAAATAAAACATAATATTAAATTGGTAATTTCAATCCAAGACTGTTTGTGGGACACTGCTGTGTGCAATTGGCCTCCGCTTTGTGCCCACAAATATACAATCAATTCACTTTACAGTATATTCTGTGAAGCTCTTTGAGAAGTCTACAAAACGTGAAACACACCATACCAAATACAATGATGATGATGATGATTATTATTAATGGCTACTCATATTGTGGTGCAATTTTATAGTTGGTAGCTGTCCCCTGATATCTTTTCCTAGTGGCCATCCTGCATGTGTGAGCCATGATATTGATGAGGAAAAACTAATATAATAATTCTTGCATTTGGTATAGTATCTTTCAAAGCACTTTACAGGCTTTTTGTAAAGTGTGTTTTGTGGGCAAATATGGCAACCAATTTACACACAATAATGTTCCACAAACAACCATGAAGTGAATTACTAATTTTATTTGGAACATTGTTGGAAAGGACCCTGGGAGAAACTCCCTTCCTTTTCTGAATAGTGCCATGGGATCTTTAACATCCCCCAGAACAGGCAAACAGTAAATCAATTTAATAAGTCTTCCAAAGTTACAGCTCTTCCAACAATATAACACACTGCACTAGGAAATCAGCCTGGACTATTTGAGTCCATGGATGAAGAGAGGAATGAGTGTGACAAAGATTAACTCACTTGTCACTTTTCAACCATTTCAGTGCACCACTTTCATTTATCTTTCCCCTTTCATTAGCTCCCACCTGAGCTTATGGGCCCATTCAATATCATTAAGTGCTTTGAAAGGTGCTACATAAATGTAAATTGAAACATTATACTGCATGGAATGTCATTCTTTTCTATCTCCGTGATCCTATTTCACTGGCATTCTACCAACTCTAGATTCCCATCTTCCACTTCACCCCACTATTAGAAGGAGAGGTTTCAAACACTTTGACCCCACCTACTAGAGCTTTCTTTTAAGCCTCTTCCATTTTACTCCATCTGCCTCACTCCCTTCACCTCCATGTTTAAAGCCCACCTACCTTTGTGCTTTGAGCCATCTCCCTCCTTATCCCTCACCTAGATCTGGTCCCCATTCAGTCAATATAAAATAATTTAAGATTGTCTCCTGACATGAAAGGTTAAATTATTATTTTTGGTAACCTCTACAATTAGTTAAATCCAATTAATATGGTGACAGATTGCAAGTCACTTGTGATACTTTTTTCAATAATGTTTCTATTTTAAAGAGCTGAAAGCCCACATTTTTCACACAGGATGTTCTATAGAAAGATAAATCTGTTTAAACTCCTTAAAGGCCCTGTTTATTAACATTCTGGGAAAAATAGCATTTGGATGACAATCTATTCTTTCATTAAGATGATATGTGTAATCACATAAGTCAAAATCAAGTGTTTACAGCTCCCTCTGAATAGATAATAAAGTCCCAGTCTCACAAACTGCAGTATGGCTGTGAGTAAAACAGCTAGACTTCAACTCTCCTATTACCACTTCACACCTAGCTTACGACATTTTGCACCAGATGGTACAGGCAACCAGGAAAATTAGAGTCAGTTAGCAGTATTCCATCCAAACCCATTCTCCATCTGCCTTTCTCTTTCACCACAAATATCAAAGCTGAATGGAAATGTCACCTTGTCATTTTCCTGCAGCTTCAATCTCTGCAATTATCATGCACAGTGTGCGAGCGCACATGGGGTTCATCCCAAATATCTAACACTGTCAAGGCGTACAGAATACAATGAAAAACTTACATAAGAATCTTTTGAATGTTGGAGGTCTGATTTCTAAAAAAAAATTCAACATATACTGTGGGGGATTGTTGGCCAAGTTAACAGCAGAAACTCTCTTTTCACATTATGTGATGGAATCTTTAACATCCACTGGAATAAGCAGATAGATGGGTTTAAACATGTGTTCTAAAGAACAGCATCTTCAATAATGCAGCATTCCCCCAGCACTGCAATGGAGCACTAGCCTAGATGGTAAACTCAAAAACCCAATATGCGGCTTAAAACCATGATTATACTGACTCAGAGACAAAAGAGCTATCGACTGGGCCAACCTGACAACTGTCTTACAAAGTGAAAGTGACAATCATAGTTATACATGATCTCTAAGTAGGGCCAACCAAGCAGCCCCCATAACAAGGCACTATAAAACTGCAATAAAAATAGAAGTCGCTGGGAAAACTCAGTAGGTCAGGCAAAATCTATGGAGAAAGGAAAGTGAGTCAACGTTTCGGGTCCACGACCCTTCCTCAGAACTGGGGCATGTTGGGAGGGAGAAGTTTTTAAGCACAAATTAGAGAGGGGGAGGCATGACAAGGAAGACAAAGGAGACAGAAAAAGAAGACAAAGGAGAAAATGTGTTAATGGATTAAAGAGCTGATAGCAATGTGAAACAAAAAGGAGTGGGTTGAAACAAAACTAGGGAGAAGAGTATAAAACTGCAAACTGTTTATTTCTCTTTCTTATCCCTACTTTCAGCAATCATTCACACTTACCCAGTGAGGAATTTCTAATGTTCCATGTCAGATATTCTTATACATTATCTGAATTAAACTTGATAATTTAAGTTTCATTTTGTAGTGAAAGAAAATAATTTCTAAGGAGAGGTGCCCAATATGGAACTATTTAATAGATTCAAGGGTGCTAGACAGTCCGATCCTACTTATAGAGGACACAGATTCACAATTTCCCACCTTTGGCCTCTCTGACTCTGGGGGACGAACATAAAAACAATGAATGTCATGTTTTTTAATTGAGTACCTTACTTGTGGGAGAGGTAAGGAGGGTCTCCTTGGAGCTGAACTGGCTCCAAGGTAATATGTTTGGCAATAGAATGGTAGAATTAAGCCAGCCCTCTGTGGTGGTCTTGGTAGTCCAGTTCCTGAACCAGGTGGGTCCAATGTATTTCAGATCAATGCTGATCAAGGCGGAGCCAGCGTGGGGCATTTCCAGGACTTGAAAGAGCAGACCAGTCACTGGGGGCTGGCATTCTTCCCACTCAACTCCTGTTAACCCTGCAAGTCAAAGCCCTAATGAGTAGCGTGGTCCTAGCTGGTCGCTTGCCAGGTTGTCATTTAAATGGCAAGCTATGTAGTTTTAGCTGGTTGGACTCCAGAGGTACCCGTACACACACTCTGGGGTCCTCAAGCCTTTGCTCTTCCCAACCCTCGCCTCATATTTTCCAAAATTTGGTAAGCAGGATGCATCCCTCCAGGGAAAGAGCACACATTCTATTCCATTAAATAGTTCTGGAATTTCCATGTATAGGTGGAATGTAGAGAACTCCCAGTTTGATTTGGATACTCTTAAGCATAGGGATGGGTTTCCACATGTGTCAGAAATCTGGGTGCCCAAAAATAACACAACTTTCAATGACAGTTTGGTTGTACCTTGCTATTCAAGTTGGTGTGCATTTTCACAAGAAACTTGCAGTAAGCTGAAATCAGCCCAGTTAATCAGACTAAAGTGAAAATCGAATCTCATCTTTAGGGAGAATAGTAAATATTGAGGAGGATAGTAACCATCTGCAAGAAGATATAAATAAAATGGTAAAGTGGGCAGACACATGGCAGATGAAGTTTAATGCAGAGAAGTGTGAGGCGATACATTTTGGGAGAAGAAATGAAGGGAGGCAATATAGGCTAGATAGTACAATTTTACAGGGTGTGAGGGAACAGAGAGACCTGGGGATTTGTATTAGCAACTCTTTGAAGGTGGCAGGACAAATAGCAAAGCCGTTGAAGGCATATGGGATACTAGGCTTTATAAATAGGGGTATAGAATACAAAAGTCAGGAAGTGCTGATTATAAGACTTTGGTTAGGCCTCAGCTGGAGTACTGTGTACAATTCTGGTCACCATACTTTAGGAAGGATATTAAGGCATTGGAAAGGGTGCAAAAAAGGTTTACTACAATGGTACAAGGAATGAGGGACTTCAGTTATAGGGAACGGCTAGATAGGCTAAGTTTATTCTCTTTGGAACAAAGAAGTTTGAGAGGAGACCTAATAGAGGTTTATAAAATCATGAGGGGATTCAACAGGGTGAATAAGGAGAAACTGTTTCCACTGGTTGGCAAATTTTTGACTCACGGTCACAGATTTAAAATAGTTTCAAAATGAAGCAGAGGGGAGCTGAGAAGAAATATTTTCACTCAGCAGGTTGTTCGAATCTGGAATGCATTGCCTGAAAAGGTGGTGGAGGCCAATTCGATAACAGCTTTTAAAAGAGAATTAGATCTTTATTTAGGGAGAACAGGTCAGTTAGGTTATGAGGAGAGAGAGGGGCAGTGGGATTGAGTTGCTGTTTTCAAAGAGCCGGTACAGACTAGATGGGCCAAATGGCCTCCTTTTGTGCCATAAAATGCTTTGATTCCATGTGTTTCATAGGTTTTGTCACCAAGCAACCACACAAAGGGGAGGACCCAAGGGCCAGCTGAGCCAAGACTGGAGCAGAGTGATTTGCCCTTCTCCATCAATAGCAGAGTATGAATCTGGACACGCATTCTTGCCTTCAGAAACCAGGTTTACCATCTACATCTCTCTAACCCTGTATATTCTGTCACAAGAACACTATCAATGTTGTCAATCTTCTCACAGTAGCTCTGAACCATATGTGATGTTTGAAAAATGCACACGTAGTTCATGGGAGTTAATACAATAGTATTATGTGGTGGACCATAGTACATGGTAATCTCTTTAAGAGATTAACATTTTGATAATTGTCTTTAGTGAGGAGAAAGACAATTATTAGCAAACAAACATGACTTCAAGGTGTAAATCGTATTTAAAATACTTCACATCAGAGACTCTTCCTCCTTATTTAGAATGTGTTCAACTTGAAAGAATGTTGTAAAGATAATAGAACAGTGTTAAGTAATTCAAAGAAAGAGTGAAATAATGCCATTATTACTCTTCATGTGCTCCATCAGTTTCAAAGTGTTGCAAAGTGTGTGGATGCTACCCAATAAACATGGCCCAATAATGACCACAAATGTTTAAAGCATAGAAATAGTGGTAACCTAGTGCTATCACACTTGGTCTCAAACTACACCCTCTGATAATATGCTACAATTCTTAAATGGTAGAGATTCAATTTATTCACAAACTACCTTGGGATGATGTTTTAGGCACTGCAACTTTCTACTAGTTATGAATCAATGTTGAATATCTCTGTAGTTTTTGAATTGTGAAGACAACTTAATTTCAAATAGAAGAGACAGCAGCAATGAGCAGGGTTTCAATTAGTTCATATTTTTCACCAAATTCATTTTGTAACCTTCAAAGTAGGAAGGATTATTTCTGCAGATTGCTGCCAAGGACTCAACGATATATGGCATAGCTTCCTCTAGGCTGGTTGGGAAACTTGCCTCCTGCTCTCCTGCCTCTTCAATTGAAGCTTGAATATTTTGAGGGCTATTGTTCAAAGATGCCATCTACTCCTCATGAATAGGAAAATTGCCTTTGTTTTATCACTCAGCAGGTAGTTGAGGAGAAGGAAATAATTTGAATCTCTAGATTAGCAAAGGTGAAGTGGGCTCCTTTAAGAAAGTGGATGCTGGTGGGATCAGCATATCGATTATCCAAGAGATATTGAGGTTCATTCAAAGTGGTTCCATAGTGGCAACACATTGGGCATCTTATACATAATTTATGTAAATATTGTGTATTATTGGGCAAAACCTTGGGCAGGTTTCCTTACACCAAATGCCGGATAATAATCCCTTTTTAAAAAATTGTTCACTTCAATCCGTGACTATTTGTGGGATATTGGTGTGTGCAATTGGTTGCCATGTTACTTCCACAAATATACAACAACAACTTGGATTTATATAGCACCCTCCAGGCTGGAAGGCGTCACAGAAAGCTTCCCAATAATGGATCCTGGAATCGAGCCAGGGGGAGGGAAAAAAGGCGACCAAAAGTGTGGTCGAAAAGAAAGGTCTTTAGCCAAGATCTGAAAGTAGGAAGAGAAGGAGCGAGGTGAAGAGAGTGGGGAAGGGAGTTCCAGAGCCTCGGAGTGTAGTGGCTGAAGGCATGGCCACCGATGGTGGAGAGGAGGATTCGGGGACAAGGAGGAGGTCAGATCCGGTGGAGCAAAGGCAAAGGGTACTGTTGTGAGGAGAGAGGAGGTCAGGGAGGTAGTGGGGGTGCAGAGGAGTGGAGGGATTTGGAAACAAGAGTGAGGATCTTGAAATTGATCCTCTCTGGGCTGGCAAGTACTGGGGTAATCTGGGAAGCTGAGTTTGGTATGGGTAAGAATGCACGTGGCAGAATTCTGGCTGACCTGGATTTTATGAATGGTAGCGGAGGAGAAACCAGTGAGAAGGGCATTTGAATGGTCCAGGCGAGAGGTGACAAAGGCATGGACCAGGGATTCACTTTCACAGTCAATTCACTTTACAGTATTTCCTGTAAAGCGCTTTGAGACATCAAGAAGATGTGAAATGCGCTATGTCAAATGCAAGGATTATTATTATTACTATTATTAATCAGAGAACATGTCCTGCAATTGAAGGGGGATAAATTCAGAATTAATCCACACAAATACTATTTCAGTGAACGAATAATAAACCCGTGGAACCTGTTCCTTAGGCTCCCTTGGGAAATGGTAGAAGCAGGAAGTATTAATTCTTTTAAACACAGATTAGACCATTTTCAATTAGGAAATAACATTATGGGATACAGTGGATAGGTAGTTTGGGACATATGTTTACGGGACCACGAGAAAGGTGGAAGGCGAACCAGAATGACCTTGGTTATTTTTCGTCTAGCATTTCTTATGTTCTTAGGCTTCTTCAATCATTCTCTGACTAATGCTGTTCTGACCAACTGACTGAACATCATGTTCAAACTTGATTAACTCTTTGCTCATTAAGATTTTCCAGCTTTCCAACACAAATAGCCGACCATACAGAATTCTGCAACCATGTCCTCTCCTGCCCCTTGCACAGTCTGCCCATCTCCCCATCATTGCTCAATTCATCTGGCAACCCATCCACCAGGGGATCCAATTTAGTATCGCATCCTCACTTTCAAATGCCTCCATCATCTCAACTCACTTTACCTCTGCAACCTCTTGTATTCCTATTTTTTCTGGCTGCTCCTTCCAAATAACAAACACGGCCTGCTTTATGTTTGCTTGATCCTCCTCATCATAGATGGTCAAAACCATTCTGCCCCTACTCTCTGGAACTCCAACCAAGAATCCCTTCACATTGTCCCTTCCTTCCCCGTCTTCAAAGCACACCAAATGGGTAAGCTTTTTCCACCGCGCTTTTGGCCGCATTATCATCCTCCTCAGGATCCCAACTCCAGCTTGAGCTCTTAGCCAGCTGTGTGAAGCACTTTTGAGATGTCCTTCCAGCTCAAAGGTACCATATAAATGTGAATTGTAGTTGCTTACAACTGAATGTCACCACCAGTTTTAAAGCAATGAAAACCAACAGAATTCATGCAGCAAACGAAATGTGGTCTGAATGTCATTGATAACAAGGTACAATTGAGGTCTTTATGGTGCATACAAAGGTATTGTGTAAGACCACAAACAAGGGCAGTATAACATTGCTGAGACTGTTTCCATCATTAAGTTTTCTAATGTAAAATTTGGTGCCTACATGTCTATTTGATTTGATCTGACCTGAGATGTGGTACACTGGCTGCTACTAAAAGTGCAAAGTGTTCAATGTTTTCAACATCTATTCTTGACTAACAGGTTGGCTTGCTTTTTTCCTTGATGTGATTCATGAAATGTTAGCATCGATGTCACACCGCTGTGCTTGACTCTGAATTTACAAATCACTGAGCACAATTCAAGGGATAATCATAAGAAGAAATGAATGCCTGGCAGAGCGGTCAAATGTTTGTCTGCATTTGTTCATGTAAATCCCCACCCACCCCCACCACCTCCCCAACCAGGACAATGACATAACTCTATCCCCCGCTCCCCCAGGTAACACGGTTGTTTCTAGTAAATGTGAACCAACGTTATTTCAAAAGCTGCCACGCCGCAGTTTGAATGCAACAACATCAGTCGGTCTAGTCTCTTGTGCTGGTCCTGGCTTCGAAGTGAATATCATTTCAGGGAAGAGTCTATTTTTATCTCCGCCAAAGTCTCCATGGCTGTTAAACGCTCTCGCTGCCGGCACGTTGCTGCCCACATGTCCTCATCGCCTTCAAGTCATGGCAACGTTGATAACTAAATTATCCCCCCGCAGGGGTGGGGGGGACTGTCCTGCCAGGCTGGCATGTGTCACTCCACTTCAATAACCACGACAACAAAGAACAGGTATCTTCAGCACAGCGCGGAGACACACACACTTACACACACAGAGAGGGTTCAAACCCACGTACAGCAAAACCAAATTGAAGAGAATTGTGAGGGGAGAGGGTTATATACCGATATACCGATACTGATCCCTAAATACGATAATACCGACTGATCCCTAAACAGGGGGAATAAGATCAAGACATTGTCGTGTGCCAGCTTGTGTACATCACTCGCTCGTGTGCACTGTGTTTAAAACGCTTAACACTGACGATTGGGATTGCGACCACACCTCCCAGGGAACTGACACATAGCAACCGACTCACTGAAGTCGGCGTCTGCAGCACCCGAAGGAGAGAAACATCTAGTGGACTGTACAGAGCCGGACAAGCGCTCACTGTGCATTTACATGACATACCGTACAACGAACCCTCGCGGCAAGTAAACGTTTGTTGTCGGTGCCGGGCAATGGAGCACAACACGTCACAGCCATAAAATATCTCACAAGTTCCTGTTTTTTTTAACAACAAAAACAAAAAAAATAGAAAACACACACCTTATCCATCAATTGCCCAGAAATATACTCCACATCAGGTCGGGGAATGGAAGCTGAGGACCACCTGTCTGAGATGGCGCATCACTCCACGGTCAAAACCTGGGCAACCGAGGGGTTAAAATAGTTGAGGCCAACGTTTCCAGAGCGTATCTTAGACCCAAACACCCGGCGGAAAGTCGCCCTCAAGTCTCTGTTATATTTGTACCAATGCTCTCTCTCCTCTGACCCACTGACTGACCGACCGACCGTCTCTCCTGTCAGGACATGTACATGATGATGAACAACAGCCACCACAACAACAGCAACAGCAACAACAACAACAACAACAACAACAACAACAACGAATCCAAAGGAAAATCAAACCCAATCCGTTACACACTGTGGTCTCTGGTCTGAGGCGAGCTGTCACTAACTGGGCTGTGCCCTGGCAGTCAGTGGAGAGATCCAGTTGGTCTGGAAGTGTATTCCAGCTTCACTTAGCAACACTGATATCAAACACGTTTGCGTCGCCGACACTCGCCATCAATCAGCTATTGGGGGCCGGAGGGAACGCGGGTGTGAAGGGTTTACCTGGGTTTTGTTTTCCGAGGCACACACTGACCTGTCAGCGGCGTGTGACAGGCAGACTCACTGACTCCCCGTCTGCCGAAGGTTGACAAGTTGGTCGGGAAAACTGGAGTGTCGGCGATTCGTGCCCTATCCCGCCGTGTCCCTCTGGAGCGGCATGGGGAAGAGAGTTTGGCGAATCCAGTCTGCCCACAGACAGGCAGAGACAGGGAGAGAGGGAGGGAGGGAGGGAGAGATGCGATTAGAGCCTTCCCTTCCCTTACACAAGTGGTGACACAGCTTGGGCTTTCTAAAAATAGCAACCCAATAATGTGAGGAGGCTAACACACACACACACACACACACACAGTCTGATAGCACTCAGCCTGGCACTGGAGCTCAGCAGATACACACTCTGTACACTGGACCCTTGGTTAAGTTCAGTCGGGATAGTCCAATCATTAAAACAACATGGTTTTTTTAATCAACTATGTAGTGTGTGTGTGTGTGTGTGTTGTTTGATGTGTTGGGTGTGGTATGTGCCTATGTTTACGCACACATTTTCGCCGCATATGGGTCAGGTTCCCGGTAAAAATACTGTACAGATCCATGTCACATCTGCAAGCTAAATATGTGCAATTATTCAAATGCTGCGGCAATTCACCCCTCCCCCCCCCCCCCACCCCCCCTCTCTCACTCACTCACTCTCACACACACACACACACATACGTTGTTGCCAGATTTCATTCTCCAGTTAAAATCGTAATTGAATCTGCAGTGTTGGGACCCCGAGGCACAAACACTGCGAGGGCTTATCATTCTAAATGGGAAATGTTTAAAAATACGCAAACATTTTGCAATTCCCACTCCACCCCCCCCACCCCTCCCACACACACATGCACCACACACACACATACACCACCATATACATCACCGATACACCACACACATACACTACCACACACATATACCATACACCACCAACACATACACCATCACACCACACACACACACCACACATATACACTATCACACACATATACCATACATACACCACCAACACACACTACCACACACACACATACACACACCACCATATACACCACCACACACACATCACCATACACCACACACAAACACCACACACACACACACATACCATACAGACACCACACACACATATGCACTACCACCACACACACATCACCACATCCATTGTAAATAACATGAAAGCCTGGGGTGGGTTTGTGCAGCCAGTCCCAAAGGAAATATTGCATTCCACAACTTAGCGCATTTCTCCGGTTCAGAATTGAAGGGAAGGATTTTTCTGCAAATTAACAAGCATTTGTTATGTCAGGCAGCAGTGGGGATTGCGGGTTCCCTGGAAAGCCCAGCGAAATTTTGAACTGAGGAGGTTCGACGTATAATGAAAATGGAGATAATAATGTTTGGGAAACACAGCGTCGGTCAGGCTTAGATATATTGCAAGGAGCGATGAGCTTCTTTTGTTAAATTGATTCAAACTTCTACCGACTCTAATGGCTGGTCTTTGCTCAGATGTCATTGGAAATAATCTCTCTCCCTGTTTAGCGAAGATCAAAAAGCAAATTGAAATTTAACCCTCTCAGATTGTATTAATCTTTCATGAAGCAACACAAAATAAATTGAACGTTTGTCGCTTGCTCCTCTATTTTCGGCATCACAGCCTCGCAGCTCAGTGAGTGCCAGTAGATTGAAGCTCATTGTTTAACCTGTAGGTCAGTTAGTGTTGCTGGCTGAAAGCGTTTTTCCCTGGAAATGTACCTTTAGATCTGGTTCTGCTATCAGTCAGCCAGGCACTCTGACTACAGTCCTGAGAATCGCAGTATAACAAACCTGCTTTTAATCATGACAACAATAATAATGTTCCTTGCATTTGATACAGCCCCATATCGCGTCTTCAAGACGTCCAAAAACGTTTCACAGAATATAAAGTGAATTAACTGTATATTTTGTGGGTGAATGACCGACAGTAACCAGTTACCAACCTAAATTATATGCAAATAGTATTGGATTGAGTGACCCTTTTTTTTATATTGCAGAACTATGTGCATTTGAGAGGCACAGAATGAGCACCAAATACCAGAATTGGGGGCTTGAAATTTCTCAGATGCTTAGAATCATAGAACCGTACGGCACAAAAGGAGGCCATTCAGCCCATCGAGTCTGTGCCGGCTGTCTGAAAATAGCAACTCAATCCCACTCCCCAGCTCTCTCCGCACAACCTCGCAAACCCATCCTCCCCAAATAAATGTCTACCTCTCTTTTAAAAGTTGTTATCGAATCAGCCTCCACCACCTTTTCAGGCAATGTATTCCATATTAGAACAACTCGCTGAGTGAAACAATTTCTTCTCACCTGCCCTCTGCTTCTTTTAGAAACTATTTTAAATCTGTGATCTTGAGTCACTAACACACCCACCAGTGGAAAGTTTTTCCCTGTTTACCCTATCGAATCCCCTCATGATTTTGAAAACCGCTACTAAGTATCCTCGTAACCTTCTCTGCTCCAAATGAGAATAAACCTAGCATCTCTTGCCCTTCCTAATAACTGAAGTTCCTCATTCCTGGTACTATCCTGGTAAATCTCTTCTGCACCCTTTCCAATGCCTTAATATCCTTCCTAAAGTGACCAGAATTGAACACAGTACTCTAGCTGAGGCCTAATCAACGTTTTACAGAGGTTAGTCAGAACTTCCTGACTTTTGTACTCTATGCCCCTATTTATAAAGCCTAGTATCCTATATACTTTTTTTTAAACAGCCTTGTCTACTTGTCCTGCCATCTTCAAAGAATTACTTACACAAACACCCAGATCTCTCTGTTCTTTCACACCCCTTAAAATTGTACTATCTAGCCTATATTGCCTCCCCTCATTTCTCCTCCCAAAATGCATCACCTCACATTTCTTCACATTAAATTTAATCTGCCATGTGTCTGCCCATTTTACCATTCTGTCTATATGTTCTTGCAGAAGGCTATCCTCCTCACTATTTGCTATATTTCCTAACTTTGTGTCATCTGCAAACTTGGAAATGTTACTCCCTATACTCAAGTCTAGATCATTAACATAAATTAGAAAGAGCAGTGGTCCCAATACCAATGCCTGGGAGATGCCACTGTACACTTCCCTCTAGTCAGAAAAGGTTTGAGAGTATTATCACAAAATATAAGGTTGTGTGGAATGTTAAAATAAAGGCTTTAGATTCTGTCTTAATTTGGAAGCTGATTTTCTATAATCCTGAAAAGGAACTGTAGGATATCCATATCAACATTAAGACTCAATCTGACTGTTTTGCAAAATTCCACACAATCTCAAACATCAGAACAACAACTTGCACTTATATAGTGCTCTCCATGTCGGGTGGCATCTCAGAGCACTCATAATATTACGATAATGGTCTGAAACTTGTGGGTTAAAAATGAGGGATTTAAAGCCTTTTTTGCTTATTTCTGACCCAATTGAAAGCAATGTGGAGCACCCACTATTAGTCAGGCTTTCCTCCTGGCAGTGAACACAGACTAACACTGTCCAACAGCCATAACTCGGAAGTAATCATACTTAGCTTTATTATTCTAGTCTCTTTATTCAAGTCGAGGACAATGTTCCAGACCAGGGAAATGCGTGGCAGAGTTCAACAACAGGAGAAAGAGACAATAAGCAGCTCGCTGTGCAGATGTTGCATTGTACATTGGAATGCAGCTTCAGAATCTCTTGTGCTGCAAGTAGTGTATGCGAGAAGGGCAAAGAGAAAAGGTTCAATTTATGCCACCCGAGTTTGACAACTGGACCACAGCATATTTAATCCAATGGAGGTTAGGAAAGACTCAATACACAGTTTATGCCATTCTGTATTCCAAATTGCAGCTCAATGCTGGGATGAAACAGCTACAGATTAATAAAAAGAAAGTACAACAACAACAAAATTACATTTGTAGAGCGCTTTCCATATCGGGAGGCGCTTAACAGTCAGGGATCAGGCCCTGAGCATGGGGGAGTGGGGAACAGGGCTGGGATTAGGGAGGGCAGAGAGGTAGGTGGAGTGGGTGGGGGCTGAAGGTATAGTTGAAAATTAGGGTCTTGAGACAAGCCTTGAAGGAGGCGAGGCAGCAAGGTGAAGGAAAGGTGGGATGGAGTTCCAAAGGGTGGGGCAGAGAGGTTGATAGCCTGGCCGCTGATTGCAGGGGGGCGCGGTCAGGATACATGGAGCAGGCCGGAGCCTGCTGAATGGAGGGAGTGGACAGATTGATAGGGGTTCAACAGGTCAGAGAAAGTACAACAGCTATTTTGCAAACAGTGCAGTGCCACATGAGATACACTATTGATTGTTATGAACAAATGTTCATTTTTTTCCACCAAAAATGTATTAGTACTAAAATAATTTGCATAAATGTTGATATGCTCACCAGTTCTTTCAGGTGAGTGACTATGTGTGACCATGTTTGTGTATCGATTATTTTCAGAATTCTGAATGTGTTTGCATATTGTTTATGAACTTTTGCTCCGCATTTGGTCTTCGTGCCATTCTCATGCAATACCTCCCCCAAGTGGAGTTTTCAGCCAGGACAGCAAGTGCAATATAGACTAGAACCTCACTAATACTCAGCCCACTGCTCAAATATTACAGTAGTGAACAGTAGCTCAAATACTACAAAAATATATTTTCAAATCTATTTTTAATATCATATACTATATTTGATAGTACATGAAAACATAATATATTTTTAATATAGTATGAAAATATCTGATAATTGTACACTAAAAGTATAATACATTAAAATACTATAAATGCTATAAAACATCGATAACTCGCATATCAAAAGCCCTAAAACTGACAAGATTTCAAAATATTACATTTGAATTTACAATTTATTTACAAATCATTTATTTTTAAGTAATAACTTTTTTGTTATATATTTATACATATTTATACATAAATCATGTTAAGTAGCACATAAAAACTACATTGCGTAAATAAAACAACAATGGTAAAGTTACGCAATGTTGGGCTAGGTTTCTAAAATACAGTACATTTCTGTTATTCATTCATTCTCACCACTGCACACACACACCACTGAACTTCCACAATCTGTATTCTCCAGTGTTATAGTGTTGGAACCTGGCAGCAACACTGTTAGTTTCATTGTGAGTAAGTGATATCTAAGGTGACCCTACCACAATTTGTTTTGCAGATGCCCTACTTGTACATTGAAGTTTGTACCATAATAAAGAGGTGTTTTCATTGTCAATATAACAATATATCATGCATGTGTGGGAAGCTGCCTGAGGTGATGTTTATACAGTAATTCAGTCCTGAAAGAGTTCCATACTTTTATGTCCTTAATACATACTACCTCGAATTTCTGATAGCACCTTGGATTATCCCTGGCATCTCCAATTTACACTACTATGTCCAGCTAAGAACAGCTTTCAGCCTATGCGCTCCCGTTCTCTGGACGTTCATTCCGGAGTCCGTCCAACTCATCCCATCCATCCCCACCTTTATAGCCCACCACGAGTTTTGACAGTGGTTTACATCACATTGGTCTTTCATCTTCTGCAGATGGGAGTATTTTGATTACTCAGGAGATATCACAGCTCTGAAGAAGATTTATTGCCTGTTTCATCCTGAACAACATAGAACTACATGATAGTATCTTGGTTGAACTGTCATTGGCAGTAATTACAGATGAATTGTGCAAGTAGATAATCAAGGAAGTATTGCGGAGACAATAATACCAAGAGCTTTCCTGATGCCATTATTGGTAGTTAGTTATTCTATTGATAATTCGATCAAGTACTAACATGTTATGTATTAGCAAAGGACTGGTCTTAATTTTTCTGAAGCAGCTGGGATGACATGTGGCAGCATATTGGCATCCGTGAGGAATTGATGTTTGTTACTGAAATGCTGACGGGGGGATATGATCAGTTTTAAAAGCCAAGAAAATGACTACACAACAAAGCATGCTAATAGAGAGAAATGACTGCACAAGAAAGTACATTAACTGAGAAAGACAAATACAAATCGCACAGAATCCTGTATCAGTAATGCCAGTAATTTGGTCAAATATAGTACAAAATATTTTTCTTCACAAATATAGCAAAAAATCAGAACAAGAAGAGTAAAAAATAGTGTTAGTTATATTATTATAATAATAATATAAAATAATGACAGGTGACACCTCTGACAATGCAGCATTCATCCATAGGGGGAACTGGAGTGTCAGACTAGAATATCCTGGTATGGGACTTGAACCCACATCTACTGTAAAAACATTCAAAAAAGAAGACTGTGCGACATGTCGCAGCAGTTGGACTCAGTTTTATAGCATGCTCATCTCTGAGTCAGAAGGTTGTGCATTCAAGCCCCGCTTTCGGACTTTGCACTCACCTATGCTACTGGACTCCCCAAATTTGACTAATTGATCCACTCACACATATATTATTATCTCTCTCTCCATATATATATATATATATATATATATGTGTGTGTTTGTATGGAGCTCCTGTAGCTCAGTGGTTAGAGAACCCGCCTTACAAGCATGAGATCTGTATTCGAATCCAGGCAGATCAGGGTGAAACCTTGGGCAAGTTTCCTTACTCTACACGCCTAATAATCTGTCCAAAAAAACCACAATAATAAAATAATTGGACATTTTCAATCAACGACTATTTGTGGGACACTGCTGTGTGCAATTGGCTGCCGCGTTTCACCCACAAATACAGTTGGCCCTCGCCGAACGCGTGGGTTATATTCCTGGAGAATAATGCACTCGGTAAAACCGATTCGGTAAGCTTAATAAGTAATGGGAAAAAGGGGGTTAGGGGAATCCATCCACAGGCTGTCCTGTGTTTTGATTAGCAATTGGCTAACTGACCATGAGAAACTGGCTGCAGGAGAATGGAGACTACTGCAGCGTGTAGTGAGAAGAAGGTATATTTGTAGTTACTGTTAGCAAGGAATTAAGCAATTGGGACACATCTGTGAGTATCAAGACTGAGATCGATAATTTTTTAAAAGGTAAAGGGAATAAGGGATATGGAGATAGGGCAGGTAAATAGAATTAGGGTAGAAGATCAGTCATGATCATAGTACAGTAGAAGCCCGTTTATCCGGCACCCGTGGGACCTGGCAATGGTGGTTAAAGCGCCTGCCGGATATTCGGGCGGCCCGCGGCCGAAAACCCACCACAAAAAAATTAAAGTTATTTTAACACACACCATACACACCAGACTAGGTAACAACAGATAATAATAGAATATTACATTGGCACCCACTGTCAAAACCACTCTGCTGCACTTCTCACCCCCCAACTGATTGAGGTTTACAGTCCAGGGACCCTTCCCCAAATGGAGCACGCCAAGCGGGTGAAAAAACGGCAGCACAATTTCAAAATCGTGTAACTTTACTAGCGGCAAGCCGACTCTAGACTACTAGCAGCAAACCAAAATACTGCACCTGTGCGACAATGTGGGTTATTGGCTAGTGTTATCGGCTTGCCGCTAGTATGATTTTAACGTCATACGCGCTCTGTTTTTTTTCACCTGCTTGGCATGCCCCATCCCAAAAAGAATCGCTGGACTACAAACCTCAACCGCAGCATCATGGCTTCAAGCGCAGCATCTACCAGCAAAAATAAAAAGCGCAAGAGAGCAGCTCCAACAACAAGCACCAATACAACATTCTGTCATTATGTTATTATTTATGCATTTCCAAATGCTCCACTGCTATTGTTCCGGATAAGTTCCGGTTTATCGAATGGGGACTTTTTTTTTGGCATGCCGGTTATACGGAAGTGCCGGTGCATCGAGTTACGGATAAACGGGCTTCTACTGAAAATGGCGGGGCAGGCTCTGGGGGCTGAATGGCCTACTCCTACCTTTTATGTTTTTATTTCTTAACTCACTTCTATTGTTAATTGGTGCTAGATATGGATAGTATTAATAATAATCCTTGCATTTGATATAACGCTTTTCACGTCTTCTAGATGTGTCAAAGCGCTTCACAGAATACAGTATAAAATGAATTGACTGTACATTTGTCAGTGAAATATGGCAGCCAATTATGCACAGCAGTTTCCCACAAACAGTTGTGGAGTGAGTGACCAAATTATTGTATTTTTTAAGGAATTATTATCCCCGGAAAAATGATCCGCCAATTGACTAACAACCAGGTCCTACGTAGTGCTAATACAGGTGTATTTGCCCAACATTTTGTCCTGCTAGGAGTCGAACCCAGCTCCTTCACTTGCAAGGTTCGTGCTCTAAACATTGAACTACACGACTCCACGAAGATTAAGAAATTCTTCCTATTTTTGCCCCATAATTCGCATTGTATGCAAATCAGGTTCAGATTGGTTGTTAACGCAATGTTCAAACTTTGCAGGAAGCTGTCATAGAATCCTAGAAATTCACTGTGCAGAGTCTTCTTTGACCCATCGAGTCTATGATGGTTTTGAGAGCAAACTATTCATTCAACCCTACTCACCCACCTTATCGCATTGACCCTTTGAAGCTATCTTACATATACTTGTCTCATGAAACCTACACTGGGCTTTGCCACTTTACTTGGCAGGGCATTCTGTGTCCCAACAACTTTGTTTAAACAACTAAACCTTCATAATTTATTGGTTAGGCCTCAGCTAGAGTACCTCTGGAACACTCTTCCTCAATCCATCTGCCCTGCACCCCCCCCCCCACCCCCTTTTCAAGTTCCACCTGAACACCTTCCTCTTCGTCATGCTTACCACCTCCTCCACCTCCCACCTGGAGGGCACTACATTAGTGCAAGTTATTGTTATTGTGTCCAGTTCTGGCCATCACATTTCAGGAAGAATATCAAGGGCTTGGAGAGGGGGCAGAGCAGACAAACTACAATGGTACTTGGAATAATGGACTTTAGTTATGTGAAGAGACTAGAGAAGCTGGGATTGGTCTCCTTAGAGAAGGGAAGCATAAGGGGAGATTTAACAAAAATGACAACAACTTGCACCTGTATAGCACTTTCCACACTGGATAGCATCTCAGAGTGCTTATTCAGTAGAAGTGTTCAAAATCATGAGGGGTTTTTGATAGAGTAGATAGTGTTGTATATTGCTTTAGAGACATGAGCTCCTGTAGCTCAGTGATAAGAGAACTCGCCTTACAAGTGTGAGACCTGTGTTTGAATCCAGGCAGATCAGGGCGAAACCATTGGGCAAGTTTCCTTACTCCACACGCCTAATAATAATCCATCCCCCCCAAAAACCACAGTAATAAAAATTGGTCATTTCAACCCACGACTGTTTGTGGGACACTGCTGTACGCAATTGGCTGTCGCATATCGCCCACAAAATATACAGTCAATTCACTTTACTGTGAAGCGCTTTGAGATGTCGATAAGATGTGAAAAGCATGCTATCAAATGCAAGGATTATTATTTGTATTATTATAAGTGGGAATTGAATATGGATGAAACAAGGATAAAAGGATTCTGGGAAGACTGACTGGGCAGATTTGAAAGAGGTTCATTTGTAAAGTTTGAATTGAAGGACTGAATATAGTATATATATTGTGTTTTCTAGATTAAATAACATTACAGGTAGGGAGGAACTGTTTCCATTAGCAAGTGGGTCAGTAACCAGGGGACATAGATTTAAGATAATTGGCAAAAGAACCAGAGGGGAGATGAGGAGAAATCGTTTTACAAAGAGTTATTATTTTCTGAAATGCACTGCTTGAAAGGGTGGTAGAAACAGGTTCAATAACAACTTTCAAAAGGGAATTGGATAGGTACTTGAAGAGGAAACATCTGCAAGGATTTAGGGATATAGCTGGGGAGAGGGACTGATTGGTAGCTCTTCCAAAGAGCCGGTCATGATGGGCTCAATGGTCTCCTTCTGTGCTGTAATATTCTATAATTCTATGATTCAATAACACTGTCAACAATGTTTAAATGCTTGTGTACATAGAGAATTATGAATACTGTACCCTTATTTATGTAAATAACAACCAAAGTTAACAATTACAAAATCACATGAAATTAATTTTCATTGGTTGCGAAGTACTGTACATTATTCGCAGCACCTGTAACTCACACTATATAATAACACTATACAACAACATAAATAACTAAATTACATTTATATAGAGCCTTTCACGTTGGGAGGACGTCCCAAGAAGCTGATACATGTGTTTGGGTGTGTTTGTATATTTTATGCAGGGATTGGGGGGTATTAATCCAACCTGCAATTTAGACACCACCCCCCACCCCTATACACACTCACACACACACAGTTTGTTTCTCTATATCTTCAGTTGGTCAATTACTGTTCCACATCTCATGGCCTGTATTACAAAAGATGACAAGTTAACAGACATACAAAACTGAAGCTTTGATGTAGGATACTTACCTCATAGGTGCTTCATAGAACATAAATCACATCATCCATAGGACATTTGTAGTTAAAGCCTTCAGCACTTGATCAAAATTAATTCCCCCTGTCACCCTATATTATCTATCTGGGTCCCTACAGAAGATGAAACCTGCTGAAAATCATTACAACTGTGAATGTTAGGGTGAGTCTTTGTTGCAGAAATGAATATTATCTATTTCAAATAGATAGCACACACATAGAATTTATGTTTGCCTCATTGGGACGTGTGTTGAGAAGAGAGAGGAATTTCACACTTGTGGGTTTCTGACACAGCCAAAACCTTTGCCCTGTGCTTAGGAGTATCCATTTCCAACTGCCCAGAGCTCACAGAAGCAAAAAGTCTGAACGCCAGTTGTAAAGTGTGGATTTTATTGGTGGGGGAGGGCAGAAACATACGTAGGACTTATTTGTCTGGAAAACAGGTGCGGGTTGACAGAAAACAAGGAACTAGGTCCTCAAGTTATAGGCTTTAGGCATATGCTTTCATTTCATGTCTAGAAACCTGCTTTGAAGTGAGTTTATCCCATTCCTGGAGAAAGACAAAAGAATAAGATTTGAATATCTCTACATCATTTGAGAGGGATCATTTACTAAATCGTTTAATCTATGATTGGGCAACTGAGATTCAGGACATTCAGAAAATTCATGAGTCCTGTAGCTCAGTGGTTAGCGTACATGCCTCATAAGCGAGAGACTGGGTTTGATTGGCAGCAGGGCGAAATGATGGGCAAGTTTTCCTACTGCACACACTTCTGGCAGTAAGTAGGAACCTGATTGTTAGTCGTTTGGTGGATCCATTTTCTGGGGGTAATAATTCCTTAAGAAAAAGGATAACTCAATTTACGATTGCCTGTGGGACACTGTTGTGTGCAATTGGCTGCGCATTTTGCCCACAAAATATGCAGTCAAAGCACGTTACAGTATATTCTGTGCAGCGCTTCGAGACATCTAGAAGACGTGATAAGGCGCTATATCAAATACAAACATTGTTATTGTTACTTGCTGAAATTGACATTTATACCCCCAGAGCAAAAGTGGCTGATGTACATCAGTGTAGAATGTGTTTAATCTGTGTTGATTTAGCTGGTTCAAAACAAGCAGCATCCTAATCCAATATTTGTACTTTGGGGTCTCTAATGACTTGACTTCTGTTGTCCTGCACCCATGTTCTCCAGGCATAGGCAGGTATGAACTAGCTATGTTATTTTTCTCTCTCCTGGGAGAGATTGCATTGCATAACAGCAAGCAGAAATTCTCTTTCTGTGGATTCTCAGCAGCTGGAAATGAAATTTCTTAAGAACAGAAAGGAGGCTTTTGTCAGTGTTATGTGAGTGAGGGACTATGCTTTCCATTCCTGATTCAATGACGTATCCATGCTTCGGTGGTATCCATATGTGGAACTCTCAGTCCAATTTTGTTACTCCTGAAAATGGCGATGGATGTCTACATGTTTCAAATGTGAAACAATCTACTTGCAAATAGAAGTTGTACATTACAACAACCTGATGGAGGCAGTGGAGAGAAAACAAGCTGCAAAAAAGCAAACTTATTTAGAAACTGTTATTCAAATTAGTCAACAGAATTACAGCCGTTATACAAGTAATGCTATCGGTCGGTGTGATTTGAGTCCATTGGTAGTGTGCATCACTATACATTTTTGTATAACAGTTTTTGTTCATCAATCATGTGTGCCACTGAAACAGAAATTATTTAATATATTTATTAAATCTATTGTAGAGTCCTGTAGCTTACTGTTTGGAGGACTAGCCTCACAAGCAAGAAGCCCTGGGTGTGATGCCCAGCAGGGCAAGTTTACTTCCTCCGTGCACCTCTGTTTACCTAGCAATAAGGAGAAACCCAGTTGTTAAGGGATTAACGGATCACTTTTCCTGGGGTAATAATTTCTTCAAGAATAATTTGGTCGCTCAATCCACGACTGTTTGTGCGCAATTGGCTGTGAAGTGCTTTGAGACGCCTAGAAGACATGAAAAGCACTATATCAAATGCAAGGATTATTATTATTGTGCATATAACACATTCTATTTGCTTTTTTAAAATGGTTGTGGTGCATCCCCCTGGGTAGAAAGTGTACACATTATTCTGCATATATATAAAAAAAACACTCTCAACTGGTTTGGGTATTATTAAGCATGATTATAGGGTTTCATATGAGTCAAATACTCGGCTGACCAAAACGGCTGTGCATTGAACTCATGTCGCACCCAACAACAACAACAACTTCGATTTATATAGTGCCCTCCACGCTGGACGGCATCTCAGAGCGCTTCACAATAGCAGATCCCGGGACCGAGCCAGGGGCAGGGGCAGAAAGGTGACCAAAAGTGTGGTTGAAGAGAAAGGTGTTCAGCTGTGACCTGAAACTGGGAAGAGAGGGGGCGAAGCGAAGGGAGTCAGGAGGGGAGTTCCAGAGTGTTGGGGCATAGTGACTGAAGGCACAGCCGCCGAGGGTGGAGCGGAGGATTCGAGAGACGTGGAGGAGGCCAGACTCAGAGGAGCGAAGGCAGAGGGTGCTGGTTTGGGGAGAGAGAAGATCAGAGAGATAGGGGGGTGCAGAGGAGTGGAGGGATTTGAAAACAAGGGTGAGGATCTTGAAGTCGATCTTCTCTGGGATAGGGAGCCAGTGAAGTCTGGCAAGGACTGGGGTAATGGGGGAGCAAAGCTTGGAGCGGGTGAGCATGCGGGCAGCAGAGGTTTGGATTAGCTGGATTTTGTGGATTGTGGTGGAGGGGAGACCGGAGAGGAGGGCATTGCAATAGTCCAGCCAAGAGGTGACAAAGGCATGAACCAAGGTTTCAGCGGCTTTTTAGGTGAGGTATTGCCGGAGACGAGTGATCCGTCGGAGGTGGTAGAAGGCAGTTCTTGTAACGGACCGGATGTGGGGGAAGAAGGACAGTTTGGGGTCGAACCTGATGCCTAGGTTGCGCATAGGTTCGGAGAGTTTTAGGGTTTTAGACCCACCCGGCTCCATGTCCCTATCATGCCCACTCTCTATCCACTGTCTTTCCATCTGCTTGATGGAGAGACAGTGGATAGAGTTTAAAATTCTCATCCTCATCTTCAAGTCCCTCTAAGGCCTTCTCCTTCCTACCTCTGTGACCTGCTAATCCCATATCATCCTGTCCGCTCAGCGGGCCCTGGCCTGCTCCATGTCCCACCCGGCCTGTCCACCCCAACATTGGCAGTCAGACCCTCAGCCTCTTGCCCCACCCTTTGGAATGCCATCCCATATTCCCTTTGTCTCACTCTATCCATTGCTTCCTTCATGGTATGTCTCAAAAGCCTACTCTTTGACCACATCCCCACCCACTTCGATGTGAATCTTGTCCAGTGCCTTCAACGTTCTCCTGATGTGAAAATAGATATACAAATGTAATTTTGTATTTTTTTTCGGGGAGATTGGAATTAGCCTTCCAAGGTAAATACGTGGTTTGTTTTACCTTTTCATCAAGCAGAGTCGGTCATATTAAATTCTAAGAATATATTCCCACTTGGATCACAGACTTCATTAAATTCAATCATTTTTTGAAAACTTAAGCACTTTCTATATTTCCTGTTAGAAACTATTATTAAATCATTTAATTCATCATTGATGTACTGTTCTCATTTTGATAAATCAAGCCGAAAACCTTGACTTTAGTTTTGAGAATGCAGCAGGCATCTATTTCAAGGTTAGTTAATGATTGCTAGCACAAGATATGCTATATAAATGAAAGTTGTTATTAAAGGGTTGTGAGGCTAACCCAAAAATGCTGAGAAGGCACAATATAGATATTTGGGGAGTTATATATTTAAAATTCCATTACCAGGCAAATTACCATGGAGTCACTTTATTGTTGAGGGGACCACAGTTAACTCCCAATCATGGAGAATAGTCATTCAGTGCAGCCTCATTAGAACATCATGGTTGGGAATCCATAAAACTCCAACCAGCTTTATAGCAACATAGGTTATAATATAATCAATTTCACTCTGATTGTGAACGGCTGGCAGGCTGGTTTCATTATTGCGCTAAAAACCAAGTCTAACTTCTGTAAGTACAGCAGAGAGGATGTGACCTGATGATCCTGGAGTTGACCATTTTTAGGACCCAGAAAGCCAAACTGACTAATGAAAATGTATTTTCAAAATCGCACAATACAATTCTCTTATAGAAATGCTTCCAACTCTTATAAAACAGGAACTAACACTGACACAAAAAGACAGGATTCTCATTCCCAATGAAAGGCAAGAAAAGTAATCAATTAAGATCACAATCACAAAGTAATGCTTTGAATTTACATTAAATTATCTGTTTTCCCTGTTTGAGGTGATGAATAACTTACAGTCATTCATTGTCTAATATCGATATTTAGAAGTGAGTGAAGCCATTGGGAAGATTCTGAACTTTTTTTTATTTGTACAATAAGATGCAGTTAACATTACAATAATAATCATGTTAATTTATGAATAAAAAATAAGGCCATAACTCTACTATTGCAAAATCTTTGTACTCCATGAATCCTTTCACTCTGATGCACGTATATGAATATAAAATGGATTAACCTTTGAACTCACAACTTTCAAAAACTTTCCATCCTTTCTCACACTTGGATATCATTTGTGGAGAGTTGGAACATTCATTAAACTTGTGCCATTCCTCAGGAGAGGCCTATATATATTAGCAGGATTATTTTTAACTCAGTTTTTCTGAGTTCATGTTACTGCAGATCTTTTTCTCTCTGCAGGTGGAATCATAGTTGATAATACACCCTTGAAGAGCTATTTTACATTATACTGAAAGTTTGACATATCAAAATAAAAGATAATTTCCTGCTGAACTAGATTTGCAAACCTCTGCTCTCATAACTGAGTTTTATTTAAATGTAATTACAATGGTTCTTTCTCTGCTCCTAGCAATTGTGGGTGTGGGTAGCGGGAAGAAGGGAGGTTGGATAATGTCTCACTCATCAGACATTTCTTTAATAGCTTTCAATAATGCATTTCACTGCTCGAGTCAATTGGGGGAAAAAAGAAATCGGTGGTGTCAATTTTTCAGATGTTTTGGATCTTATACTGTTTCGCTCGGCTACTGATAGTCTTAACATTTGTGATACTCTCTTACAAAGTGAATTATTCATTATTGAATTAACTAAATTTGTAATTAAGGAAGTAATTAAAGCACTGTATTCCAGGTACCAGGTTTCATGCATGTCTCCAGCCACTTTTATAAATTGTTGCTTACATTAATTAACTTTGGCTTCATTTGGGAGCTGAAAAGGGTCTCCTTATCTTATTCAGCTCCAATCCTCACCCCACAGTTTAGGTGCCTAAGCAACCCAATAAAGAACTTTGAGACATCCTCCTGATATGAAAGACAATATATAAATATATATTGTATTGTATTCAAACTAACGTAATTTGATACATTGTTTCCTTATCTATGTCAAACCTATCCTTGGGAAAGTTCAACCTTAAACTTGGGTCTCTTTATTTTATAGCCTGAACCTGATGCTTAGGTTGCGTAAGGGTTCGGAGAGTTTTAGGGGCAGGTTGGATAGGTGGAGGAGATGAGAGCCGTGGGACTGAAGACATCAACGAGATCCAAAGAGTATGGCGTCCATCTTGTCAACGTTTGGCTACAAGTCAAATGGAAAAAAATCAACAAATAAAATGCATGAAAAATAAGAAAATGCGTTGATTTTGTGGTGATTTTTTTCTAAAAGACATCACAATACAATGGAAATATGATAAATATGAATGTTTCTTAGCTGACTGACTTCATATCAATCTTAGAGAAGGATATGTTATTAAATACTTCATCTAATTTTGTTGGGAGTGATAGGGTTTCAGTAATTCCAAATGTGAAGTTTTTGAAATATACAAAGGAAAAAACAAACAAATACTGTTGTAATTGTCAATATGTCCTAGTTTGTCTAACACAGGCAAGAGTCTGAGAAAAATTAGTGGTACCTGACTAGCTATCATTCTGCCTTTATACTGCGGCTATTTGAAGTTCCTGGGGAAAATTTGTTATGTTTTTGAATTGATCCCACTCAAACACATTCATGGATGGAAGTACTTCTGTGTAATCCTTCCCTGTCTGAAGGAAAATTATTTAAATAATCATAATCATAATACTGTAATACTGTACTTGCATTTCACATAGCGTTTCTATATCAGGCAGCCGTCAAAAAACCCATTCTAGGATACACTGTAAAGTGAGTATTTTGTTGGCAAATTTTATCCAGGATTGGGATTAATTACAGACATAAGCAAAACAAAATTTGACATGTGTAACAATTTTTTTTTAAGAAACTCCTGAATTTCTGATAATTGAAGCATCTAAGTCAGATCTGACTCAGTTAGTAGCAATCTCATCTCTGTGTCAGAAGGTTAATGCTTAAAGCCAAAATTTGAGCTCACAGCTTAGGGTGACCTTTCAGTGCAGGGCTGAGGGTGATGGAAGAGTTATCTTTCAAGTCACGTTAAAATTTGATACTACCCGATGGTACAGGTGGACATCAAACATTCCATGGCATTATCATATTTCCAAGAGAGTTTCCCAGTGACAATATTCCTACTCTCATTCAAAGTCGTAATTCATCCTGAATAGCTTTGAACAACAACAACACAACAATAAGATTACATTTATAGAGCACCTTTAAGGTCAGGAGGATTATAAGGTGCTATATCAAACCAAGTTTTTTTTTCAAAACTTCTATTGAAATTTAAAGAGAGAGACAGAGTGAAAATTAGGAGCGTAACTGAGGTCTGATCTGAAAATAACACAAAATAGGATTAAAAAACTCATACTACTGTCGACTACCTTCTCTTTCAATCAGAGAAGGTTTGATTGGAAACCAAACCTTTCCAATCAATAAAGATTGGAATATTGTAATACAGTACTACTACTCCTCAATTAACGGTGGGGATATGTTCTTGAAAAGTGCGATTTTGACTGAAACAATATATAATGAATCCCAAATGACCATAGGCCTAATGATAAAAATAGGAGTTATGTTCCCTCGGTACACTTCTGGTCTAAATATTCTTACACTAATATAAAATAAAGAGCAAAAATAACATTACTGCTATTGAGAATTTAAATAAATGTTTAATGAGTACCGATATATCAATTAGATAATAATACAACGAGAAAATGTACTGAAGATGTTTGATGCGGTAGTGGGCAACCGTGAGTGGTGGGGGCGGAGTCATTCAGATGAAGGGGCAGATGGCCATTTAAAAAACCTGTCCAATGTTTGCTGAACTGCTTTTTTTTTTAACTGCTTTTCTTTCTTCTCCTGTTATAACTTCTTGTAGCATTTGAAGCCACCTCGTTATTATCCTATTGGGTGCTGAGCTGCATTCTTTGTTCGGATTATCACATCCCCACACAGCTGATCGCTAGCACGTGATTGCATTTTTCTAAACTTTACGACAGTTGTCATAAAATTACCGCATTTTGTAATTATTTCATCAACAATATATCATCGAAATAACGTATATCGGGATGATGAATACCGAGGAGTTCCGGTATTACTCAAATCTTATTTATAGAATTATAGAATTGTACTGTACAAAAGGAGGCCATTCGGCCCATCTAGTCTGTGCCGGCTCTTTGAACAGAGCAACTCAATCCCACTGCCCAGCTTTCTCCCCATAACCCAGCAGACCTGCTCTTCCTAAATAAAGATCTAGTTCCCTTTTAAAAGCTGTTATGGAATCTGCCTCCACCACCTTTTCAGGCAATGCATTCCAGATTCAAAAAATACGCTGAGTGAAAAAATTTCTCCTCAGCTCCCCTCTGCTTCGTTTTGAAACTATTTTAAATCTGTGACCATGAGTCACTGATTCACCCACCAGTGGAAATAGTCTTTCCCTATTCACCCTGTCAAAACCTCTCATAATCTTAGAAACCTCTATTAGGTCTCCTCTCAATCTTCTTTGTTCTAGAGAGGATAAGCCTAGCCTATCTAGCCTTTCATCATAGCTGAAGTCCCTCATTCCTAGCACCATCCTAGTAAATCTTCTCTGCACCCTTTCCAATGCCTTAATATCCTTCCGAAAGTGTGGTAACCAGAATTGTACACAGTACTCCAGCTGTGGCCTACCATAGTCTTATAGAGGTTAATCAGCACTTCCTGACTTTTGTATTCTATACCCCTATTTATAAAGCCTAGTATCCCATAACGGCTTTGTCTACCTGTCCTGCCACTTTCAAAGAGTCACTAACACAAATCCCCAGGTCTCTGTGTTCCTTCACACCCTTTAAGATTGTACTATCTAGCCTATATTGCGTCCCCTCATTTCTTCTCCCAAAGTATATAATCTCACACTTCTCTGTATTAAACTTCATCTGCCATGTGTCTGCCCACTTTACCATTTTATCTGTATCCTCTTGAAGATGGCTACTATCCTCCTTACTATTTACTATTCTCCCTAACTTAGTATAATCTGCAAATTTAGAAACCATACTCCCTAAACCCAAATCCAAATCATTAATGTTTATTAAAAAGAGCAGTGGTCCCAAAACTAATCCCTGGGGGATGCCACCGCACACTTCCCTCCAGTCTGAAAAGCAGCCACTCACCACAACTCTCTGCTTTCTGTCTCGCAGCCAGTTGTGGATCCATGCCACCACTGTCCTTTTAACGCTGTGGGCCTCTATTTTCCTAATAAGCCTCTCATGCGGCACTTTGTCAAATGCCTTTGAAAGTCCATGTAAACTATATCAACTGTGCCGCCCTCGTCCACCCATTCTGTTACATCGTTGAAAAATTCTATCAGATTTGTAAGGCAAGATTTGCCTTTAACAAATCCATGCTGGCTGTCCTTTATTTTTCTAAGTGAAGATCTATCTTGTCCCTGATTATAGACTCTAGAAGTTTGCCCACTACTGATGTTAGACTGACTGGCCTGTAGTTCCCAGGTTTGATCTTCTGCCCCTTTTTGTACAGGGGAGTAACATTCGCAACCCTCGAGTCCTCTGGTACCACCCCTGTGTCCAAGGAAGATTGAAAGATTGTGGCCAGAGTCTCTGCTATTTGCTCCCGTATTTCCCTTAGTAACCTAGGATGCATCCCATCTGGACCGGTCAACTTATCTACCTTGAGCGCCATCAACCTTTTTAGTACTTCCCCTCTGGTTATGCTTATCATATCCATTCCTACTACCCTCTCCTCCAATACTGTGACATTGGCTGCATCTTCTTCTCTTGTGAAGACAGGCAAAGTACTCATTCAGTACATCAGCCATGCCCTCTGCCTCCACAATAAGATTTCCTCCTTGGTCCCTTATTGGCCCCACCCTACCCTTGACCAATCTTTTACCCTTAATATGCTTGTAAAATACTTTAGGATTCCCTTTAATGTTACCTGCTAATTGTTTCTCATGCATTCTTTTTGCCCCTCTAACTTCCTTTTTTAGTTCTCTCCTGCACTTCCTATATTCCTATTGGTTGAATCCTGTATTCTGGGCCTGACACTTATCATAAGCCTCCTTTTTTTTGCTTTATTTTCACCCCAATTGCCCTAGTCATCCAGGGAGGTTTGGATGCCTTACATTTTATGATTGTTGGAATGTTTCTAACCTGTGCCCGAATTATCTCTTCCTTGAAGACTGCCCACTGCTTGTTAGCCATTTTACCTGCCAATCTTTCTTTCCAGTCCACCTTGGCTAGGTCCGCTTTAGCTCACTGAAATTAGCCTTCTTCCAGTTGAGTGTCTTCACCTTTGAGTGTTCCCTATCCCTTTCTATAATTACACTGAACCTAATGATATTGTGATCACTATTCCCTAGGTGCTCACCTACAGAAACCTGCTCTACTTGCCCCACCTCATTCGCCAAAACTAGATCCAGAACTGCTTCCTTCCTTGTTGGGCTGGAAACATATTGATCGATTTAGTTTAACAAAATAACTAGCACATACAAAATGAGGGGAATAACAATTAAATATACAATTTGGAAGGCTATAAAATGCTAAATAAGAGAGATAAATAAATAAATGTACCGCCACCTCTACCCCCTGGAAGTCATTTTGTACCCCCTGGGGTAATGTACCCCTGGTTGAGAACTGCTGCTTTAGAAGGTCCAGCTCAAATCAACAAAATGCATCAGTGTCCTGTGCTTTTCGTGGAATGCTAGCATTAACCTCTTCATTGTACTCCTGAAAGTCATTTCAAACCATGATGTCATTTGATCTTTAATCTTACTTGTCTCGCTGATGTAATCAGGTGCTATTTTATCTTCAGGGATTATTATTATGATCATTATTAACACTTCATTTAGAGTAAGGTTTCAATAACCTAATCATGTGTGAGGAAACCTAATGGAGGACTAAAATATGAACTGAGTACTGTAGAAGCTCTTGTTCTTGCACAACAATTTTATATACAAATATAGTCACTACACTTAACACTTAACATTTCAAGATTGTTTGATGCATTTTACACACATATATACAGTCAATTCACTTTACAGTATATTCTGTGAAGCGCTTTGAGACGTCTATATAAAATACATGAAAAGCGCTATATCAAATGCAAGGATTATTATTATGATGCCACACAAAGGGCTGTTATCTTAATTCTTTAATTGGTTAAAAGATATACCACAGACATAACTGTCATGGCTTGTTAGTTCCCATATTCGTGATGAATATGGATAGCGATAATGAGTAGTGATTGGCAGGTCAGGGAAACTTTAGAAATATTCTAGAATGCATTTCATGTTAGTTTCACTGTGAATTGTGATTAGACTGTAAAGTGATATAAACTTAACTTATGCTAAATAGCTGAATAATTCAGTGATTTAGTAAAAGGACCACTCTTACACAACAAACTTAGAATATGAATAAATAATTAATATTTCTATGAAGTCTTCTGTGAATAGAATAGAAATACAACAGTGCAGCAATCTCAACTATTTTGGAGATCCTGATTGGTGAATATTATCTTATATAAATCAAAATAAACCCTTCAGGCAACTTAGCTATTCAATTCTGTTCATTGACCATTGTGAAACCACAGAAGTGTTTTTGAATGTTACAGCTACTCAAGAAGAAACAGTCAGCTGCCGCAATTTACCATATCTGTGGGTTGGTGCATAAATGAGGTTAAGAATAAAAATAGAAGAATTACAAAAAAGCAACGATGATATTGTAGAAAAGAGTCAAAGATGGGGTGACTGGTATTTTCGTATTATCTTCATTTGTTCTATGTACTGCTTTTGGAAATGAAGTTCTCTTACAAAATAAAAGCTATAGAAAAAATAATCTATCATTTTATAGAGCTTCACAAAAGTAATTAGTGTTCTTTGACGTATTTTCTTAAGACAAACTAAACCAACCATCACCACCAACAACAACATGTGATACTGTCATAAATGAACACAAGGAATAGGCATCAGCAAATTTGGTCATTTACTTGCTGGCTGTACACCAATTGGCTGCCTACAAATATAGATTAGACTTAACAGAGTAACTAATAAATTGTTTTGAGATGTTTTGACATTGGGGGTATTACATCAAATGGAGTATTGTTAATACAGTGTAAAAAGTGGATCTAAATTGTACCAATTCATAAAAAATGATCAGTTACTCAAATGGAACATATTAGAAACAATTAGCAAAAAGATTGTTATTTTAACAGTCAATATTTGATAACCTTGATGTGTATGATCACAAAGAGCATTGCCTGTTGCGACAGATGTCCAAATCCTTGACTGTCCAGCACCTTGGGACATGCTCCCTATGTGAAGCAATTTGTTGTTGTCATTTCCTTTCAGCATTACAACAATAAGAGAGTCAGGGAAGATGATAAAACTCTAAGGGATTCAAATTGGTTTGGAAAAGTGGATGAACAGGAGATAGTAAACATAATAACGGACTACTTCCTGGAGGTTATTACTCAGGGGGCATTAAAACATGTCTCACTCCCCCAACAACTAGTAACCATGGTTTGATCTCCATGACTTCACTAACGAACGAGGCTGAGACTCTGGATTGACTCAAGAGGCTTAAAATTAACAAATCCCTTGAGATGGATACCAGGATACTTAGCGAGATGAGACAGGAAATTTAACGGAAGTGAGGGAGTCATTTAGGACTGGGGAAGTTCCAACGGACTTTCGTCAGCAGATGTTATTCCCATTTTCAAGAAAGACTACAAAAGTAAACTTGACAACTACACACTCACTAGCTTGATCTCCAATAACAGTTAATCATTAGAAAGGAAGTGGAAGATAACATGTTTATCACTGATAGATCTATATAAAAAACATATTTAAATAATAATTCATAGCCATCATAGGTAGAGAAAGGTTCTTTTTACACAGAGAGTAATCAGCGAGGACACTGAACTCATTTAAAAATTAGCTTGCTGCTAATGAGATGACTGTAGGGTTGGTGTTCTAGAGGAATGAGATTGGATGGACCCTTTATCCAGACCAATCTTGTGACCTATAGTGTTTGAAAGAATCTGAGAAGGACTGAGCATGCATTCCACACTGGGTAAGATGCTTTCAAAAAATTCTAAATGCTTATTTGGGTGTTAGAAACATATAGAAGGTAACACAGAAATTATGACATCTTATCATGGAGTCCACATTCAGACTGCAGGCAATGCTAAAAGGGTCAAAGAAAATAAAATCATCAATCAGGATAGAAAATAATCCTTTAAATTCTAATGATATTTTAATTGTGCAATTTTGCTAATGGGCATTTAATTCCAAAAACTGTGTGTCAGGCTGCGCCACTTTCAATAGCAGGTTGAATCTAGTACCAGAAAATGAATCGCATACAACCTGAGGAAAGATCAACACCAACAATTAAGAATATCCAGAATTCTTATCCAGAAGTGCTTACTAGATAGCATTTGTTTGTCCAAATGTCCTGCTGGGGAACCATACAGAGTTCACTGGGAGACCAAACATACATTAAATAAAGGACCTCTTTAGAAATGGTGCAAATCCATTGCTGGAATTTAGTTAATCAATATCTTATATTTTGCAGACCCACAAACTATACAACATGTGGAGTCCTGAGCTCAATGGTTATTGCCTTATAAGCGAGAAACCTGTGTTCGAATCCAGGCAGGGAGAAACCTTGGGCAAGTTTCCTTACTCCCTTAATAATAATCCCTCAAAAAAAATTGGTAATTTCAATCCACGACTGTTTGTAGGACACTGCTGTGTGCAATTGGCTGCTACGTTTCGCCCATAGATATATAGTCAATTCACATTACAGTATCTTCTGTGAAGTACTTTGAGATGTCTAGAAGATGTGAAAAGCGCTATATCAAATGCACAGGTTATTATAATTATTATTATTATTTCACACTAGTTGGTTTCTAGAAAATATTAATTTTACAGTACTTGAGACTGAGGGGAAAAAACAACATTGTTATATTTCAGTTAAATGTCAAGATTATTTACTTTCTTTTAACAGTGAGATGCTTTTCATCCTTATACTTCAAGATTCTCAATCTTCAGACTCTCCAAACCACAGGTTTCCGAGTGAAGAAAACGGTGACCTCTCCAAAGCCTCTACCAACTTTTCTGTAGTTCCTCACCACTAGGAGGTACGGTATTTAGTAATGGTCAAAGGCATCTTTCCCTGACCACATTTCCCCTACTCCAGAGCATCACTGAATGCTTTTTATGGTGGTATCATTACAATTAAGAACTCCATTATGGAGGATCACAAATTATAATCTTGTCAGAGTTAGACATGCATGGATTAACATAAAAGAGTTTTATCATTTTTATTGAAATTGTAATAATAAATGATAACCGTAATCCTCAAAGCACTTCTAAGGATTTACTGCAAAGTGCAATGATTGTGTAACTAGTTGATCAGTTCATAGATTAAACATCTAACACAAGTTCCACATTCTATCAACTGCATTGCATTTCATACATGATACTGCTTACATTATTCACTTAGTATTGTCTTTAAATTAGTCCTCCGTCCCCCATTCCAGTAGAAACTTCCTACATTGTAGCCATATTTAAATAAGGTAGTCGATCATTAAATTCTTCCATAACACCCTATGGCCAAAGATAAATCCTTTTTTGCCCTTTGTTTTATTTAACTATGCAGCAACGTACAAAATAATAATATCTTGTTATATTGGTGAGTTAATGACTGAAAGGAAACAATCTTAAGATAGTTAACAAGGGAGAAAATGGTGGAATTTGTGAAATGTGTGAAAATAGAGGCAACTAAACAGAAATCTAAAATGAAATGATTTACAGTGAGTATTGCAGTAAGTAATTAATTTCTGGGGAAGGGGCAGGTAAATGGGATTGAAAGGCTGTTTCTTTAAAGAACTCGAACAACATACTGAGCAAATGGCCTTCTTCTATGGAAAGAAATACAGTACAGTATTATGCTTCTATCATTCTCTGATTCCCTGTTTCCCTCTTGAGCTGTGCCACTATTCAAGGCCAAACTTTCCACCACCCACCACCCACCTTCCCACACACACATCTCTGCCCAGACACACACATACACATACATACATACATACATACATACAAACATACATACATACATACATACATACATACATACATCAAACCAATGAATACTAGCAATCCAAAATGGAAACAGTAACATTATGCAAATGCACTGAAAGTCAATCAGCCTTTGAAAGGACAGATAATTGGATAGTTTCATCCTTCAGACATTTTTTGTCATGATGTAAACATTCAGGCTATTCAAAGACATTTTCTAGATAGATTGCTCAGATGATGCAAGTCTCATAGTGTATGCTTATGACAAAAAATCATACCTGAATTGCAATCTTGTATTTTTCTTTCAGAAACAAATAAACTTGCTGTACATTTACAAAAAAAAATTCCATCCGTGTTTATTATGTAATTTGGCAAAGCACGTGTAAACCTTTTCATTGGTAGTCAATTAAAAAGGCAATTATAGTTTGTCCGTACAAAAATGTTTACATATGCTCTATATAACTCCGGTAATGCAAATTAATTCACATGTGGATTAAACAATTTGCATTATTAGACAATATGCAATATAATTTGTAATAATGCACCACATTACCATATTGTTGAACATTATAGAGTGTAGTTATCCAACAGTTGCATATTGATGATAGCAGAACACATGGAGTCCTGTAGTTCAGTGGTTAGAGCACTTGCCTTACAAGCGAGAGATCTGGGTTCGATTCCAGGCACATCAGGCAAAATTTTGAGCAAGTTTCCTTACTCCACATGCCTGATAATAATCCCTCAAAAACCCCCAATAATAAATATATCACTTTAATCAATAGCTATTTGAGGGATACTGCTGTACGCAATTGGCTGCCATGGTTTGGCCACATATATACAGTCAAATCACTTCACAATATATTCTGTGAAGGACTTTGAGATGTCTAGAAGTCATGAAAAGCATTATATCAAATGCAAGGATTATTATTATTATAACATAAACTGAATCCAGATAAATCCTGATGAAATCTCCGTCCACTCCTGGGATAAAATTTCACTTATGTCCAGATGTACTCTATCAGCATTGTATTTCAGAGTGTGACAAATTTGCAAATTGTTGAATTCAGTATTAACCTTGAAGTCAGTTTTTTCTGTGCTCTTAAAATTATTCATTGAAGATCAGCTGCAAAATTAAAGAATGTATTTAAATAATTTGCTAAATTTGGGAATTTTACATGCATAGAACAAATAAATTCTCTAGTCCCAGGTGGAATTTTTACTCATTTATCTTTTTAAATAAAAAAACTTTCACCAAATAAAATATTTGTATTCATACCTTGCAAATTTAGCATCATATTTCATCATCTTTAATGTTTGCCATAATTTAACATAATATTCCACCATAATATTGTAAAGAATTTATTCTGTGGCTTTCTTCTTTTCAACAGCTGCCTTCTGGAAATTTGTCATGTCTGAGGGTGTTATATCAAACTATCAGATAATGGGAACAGTGTACATCAAAAAGAAAGTAAGTAATTTATATGTTACATTACTACAACATCAAAATTACATTTGTATAGTGCCTTTCACATTAGATCATTGAGATTTTTGCTTCATAAGAAAGTGCAAAAATAATGTGTCCTTGTTTTCTATTGGCTGATCTGGGTAGTTTCAGTTCTCTTCTCATTCTCTCAATATAACTGAAAACACTTTTTATTATTCTCCTTCACATCTCTTGCCTTGTTCAGTTCAAATTATTTATTTGCCATTCTGATACCTGTCTTACAATCCTGGTATGAATTCTGGTAATGAATCCATCTTTCCTCTTTGCCATTTTCCTTCATGGCACTCAAATGTCTCTTTTCCCCCCCTCTTTTATGGGTTGTTTTGAGGTCCTGTCCAATCATGCAGGAGTGCCCTTAAGCTTGTTACCTTTGCTTGCACTGGTACACATTGGTCCAGTGTCTTCATAATCACCTCTTTGAATGAGATCCATAGTTCCTCTGCTCCCTTAGCCAGACCCGTTCTAATTTCTCAATCACATAAAATTGGTCTTCTTAAAACTCTGAATCTTGTGTAATACGATAACATTGTGATCACCAATGCTTAGTCTCTCATCAATCCTTGTGTTTGATGAGAGATCTCTCTCCCCACCACCCCACCCCCAGCACACTGCCCTCCACCGTGTTCATGTCCCGAACCCTGATTGTTCAGTGGCTATGGACATCCGCCTGACGTAAAAGTCACTCTACAAATGTAATTTTGTTCTTGTGCTGTGTTACTGATTTGACTGTCCGTGTTACTCATAACCAAATCCACAATGTTTCGTCCACTTGTTCGCTCCTTTAGAAATTGAGTAATCAAAAACTCTTCCTTTAATTCTAGAAATGTTTTTTCTATCTTACCAGTTATTATCAGTTGTTATTGACATTTTTATCCCAATCAATTCCTGATAAGTTAAAATCTCCAACTACCTGTACTATGGTTGGTCCTATATTAATTGCTTTTCTCATCTCATCCCAGAGTTTCAGATCAACACTGTCACCCTGGCCTGGCAGTCGACAGCAAAGCCCCAACAATCATTTACCTTTGTTGCCATCTACCAATTTTATTTAATGTGATTCTTTGGCTGCCCTTTCTTTTTTTATATCCTCTCTCATTTGTGCTTCAATACTGGAGTTTATATAACAAAAACAGAAGTTGCTGGGGTAACTCAGCAGGTCAGGCAGCATCCATGGTGAAAGGAAAAAGAGTCAATGTTTCGGGTCTGACGAAGAACTGACGAAGGGTTGTAGACCCGAAACGCTGACTCTTTTTCCTTTCTCAGCATCTGTAATGTTTTGTGTTTTGTCTGGAATTTATATATGCTGTCAATACACATACTCCCAACATTGCACTAGTTTTGATGCAAGCTCCCTCCAACAGTGAACTGCATTTTTAATTATGTTCATATAGTTTCTTAATGAGGGTATTGTCTTGGAGTACTTACACTGTGGTGGGGCTTCATTCCCAACTGGAAAGGGAGTGGAGGCTATTGAAGGCATGGCCAAAGAAGAAAGTTTTCAGGTATAATTGGAAGAGGAGAAGATGGAGGGATTTAGGCAAGCAATTCCATTTGGAATATGGTTGCTGCAAAATAATCCTTAAGAAAATTTGGGAAAAAGGAAACAGAACATGATAGACCATTCAGCCCAACAAGCCTGTTATTATTTATGATAAAGAATAGACTAGACTTGTCAATAAGTTATAAAAATTACTAAAGCATTGCAGTTGTGATGACCTCCTGACGTGAAAGGCGCTCTAAATGTAATTTTGTTGTTTCTAAATCAGGAGGAATACAGCACATACAGTGTTGGATAGTTGCTAGAAACTTTAAGATCACAAATAGTTAAACTGTGAGATAAACTACAGCAATGGGCTTTTGAATGTATCCAGTGTTTGTATCTACTTTCATAATTCTTCTGATACTACCAGTTTTAAACCAATTTCCATGTGATGTTTTTACCACATGGAAATATTCCTATCTCTCTTAACAATTGGCATTAAGCTGTCACTCAAAGGAAATTAATGTGTTACCCCCGCAGCGTATGGAAGGCAGTTTTATTATAGAGCAGCTTAAAACAGCCTAAGCTAGTATCACGAGGGGTTTACATAATAAAAGATGGCATCAGAGGTTCATATCTCTTGGAATCCTTGCAGCAAAAAAAATTATTTTCAAAGTTTAAAATGTGATCTTCATATCAAGTCATTTATACTATATGGAGAAGAGCTTAGAAAACTTCCAAAACCTTAATATTGGATACACTGCTACATCAATTTTAATAGTGGCATATTCTTTATGAAAGGAACTGTTTTGTGTAGTGGGGAAAGGGGGCAAAACATTTCTGGCGACATATGCATATCCAGGCTGTCTCACTTTTGTGGCGCATTAGTGTCGGTAAATCCATGTTTGATAGGTAGTGTGTATTCAGTTTTATCTTGAGTCAACGTTTCGGGTCCATGACCCTTAGTCAGAACTGGGGCAAGTTGGGAGGAAGAGGTCCAACATAAATATTACTTATATTTGCATAGCACCTTTCACATTGGAAGGACGTCCCAAAATGCTGGACAGTCAGGAATTTGGTCCCAAAGCAGAGGTTTGGATTGGTGGGGGAGGTGGGCGGGTGGGGGGTGGGGGGGGGATATTGAGGCCAGTGAGGATAAGGATAGAAGGCTAACTGACGGAGTGGTCGAAGAGGAGGGTCTTGAGATGTACATTGAAGGAGGCAAGGAAGGGAGCAAGGCAAAGATACTGTGTGTTGGAATTAGAAAGGGTGGGGGCAGAGAAACTGAAAGCCAGACTCAGGATGTGGAGCAGGCCGCAACCTGCTGAACTGAGAGGGTGATATGGTATTAACAGGTAAAAGAGGTAGGAAGGAGATAGGCTGTGGAGGGTCTTGAGGATGAAAATGTTGAACTCTATTCTATGGGAGATGGTGATAGGGTGATGGAGCCTGGTATGGGAGAGGTCACAAGCTGCAAAATTCTGGATGATCTGTAGCTTGTGGAGATAATGCTGACAAGAAGGGAGTTAGCATAGTCAAGCCTACATTTGATAAATGCTGGGATGAGGGTTTTGGAATTCCGAGGGGAGAGGCAGTGGCAGAGCCAGGTATTGTTGTGGAGGTGGGTGTAGGCAGAGCCACCATGGCATGGATATGAGTTAGAAACAACAACACAACAAAACGAACGTACATTTATAGAATGCCTTTCATGTTGGGAGGATAGAAAGAATAGTTGAGGGTCAAACAAGATGCCAATGACTGGCTCATCTGCTTCCTTTGACACCGTTGACTCAGTAAGGTGGAATGTTCTTCCTTGGATGGTGATGGTGTCAGTACCTGAGGTGTGGAGGTGCTGATGGGAGCCGATCAGGAAGACCTTGGTCTTGTTGATATTCAACGGTACAAAGTTGGCTCTCAACCAATACTTGATGTTTGACAGCAGTGGTCCTGGAGTCAAGGGTGGTGCCACAGAGAGAGAGTTGGGTGTTAACTGCATATATATGGAAGTTTACTCCATATCTGCAGATAATGTCACCAATAGAAAGCATGTACATGTTGAAGAGGAGAGTGCTCCTCTTTTAAGGACAGAGCTCTGAGGTACATCTCACAAAGCAATGCGGAGGTTGGAGGAGAAGCCATTTGTGGAGACAAAGTGGTCGTGAAAAGTAGGATCTGAACCATTCAAGAACAGAACCGTGATGCTTGATGTGAGAGGAGAGGGGGTGGACAAGGATGATAGAATGGTCAACGGTGTGAAAGGCAGCAGAGAGGTCAAGGAGGATAATTAGACAGAGGGAGCCCTGGTCACAGATGGATAAATATCATTTGTCAATTTGACCAGAGCTGTGAGCAGCACAAAATCTGATTGAAGCTGTTTGTAAAGGGATTGGCAAGAGAGGGTGGAGCAAAGCTGTGAAGCAACAAGTTATTCCAGGATCTTGCAAAGGAAAGGAAGGTTGAAGATGAGGCAGTTGTTGGAGAGCAGGGATATATCCAAGGAGAGCTTTTTTTAAGAATAGGAGTGATGATGGCAGTTTTTAAGGGGTTGGGAATGATGCCAATGGACAGGGAGAGGTTGATGATATCTATGAGTAGAAGGGCAAAGAGATAGAGCTGGGAGATAAGGAGAGGGGTAGGGATGGGATTGAGGGTGCAGGTGGTGGGTTACATATGGGTCATAATGGTGGTGAGAGAGGATGGGGAGACAAGCTTAAAGGTGTGGAGGAAGGGATGGGTAGGGGCTGGAGTATGGGCGGGAGTTATCGCTACCCGCTAGTCTTGATCCTCGTGACCTTGCTACCATCACAATGAGCTCCCAGAAGCCTCACTGCTGCACTAACCTCTCGCACTGACCAAACCCACATTAACCTCACGGATCCTGCATTGGAACAATTCACTTGGTTTGCTCCTTGTTACTCAAATTTGTTCCTGTTAATGCTCAACCCAGTCCTGTGAAATGGTCATTCACTCCATGGCTGTTTGTGGGACATTACTGTGTGCATAATTTGCTGATGCGTTTGTCATAAAACACAGTCACTTTATTTTGCTGTATATCCTGTGAAGTGCTTTCCGATGTCCTCCTGATGTGAAAGGTGCTATCCAAATTGGAGGATTGTTATTTATAAAAATTAGATGGAAACAAAAAATAAAAATTGTAAACTCATATTAAAGTAAATAATTGTTTTCCTATTATGTTTCTTTTACATGTTTACCCTGAAAACTTAATGAATACAAATCTGCCTCTGTATTTTAAACAAGCATATTAAAAGGCTACAAGATAGGGCCCTGTTCTTTCATGATTGAGACCTTAATTGAGACTTGTCCAAAACAATAATATAAAATTATCTTTGTTAGTTGCTTTTAATGCAATAAAAGAATACTGATGATTTCAGCCTTAATCAAATTAAGCCCAGGTCCACAACACAAGAGTGCTCACAATTTGGTTCAAATTGGTTGGTCCACATGTAAAAGGAAGAAATTCACACTGGTACAATAGGGGAGCTCTGAGTTTAAAGACAAACAATATTTTCACTGTGGCTAAGATTGATGGATGCTGACATTTGCAAAATTATTATAAGTGTTGATGATCATAGAATCACTCATCTGAGTAACTTAAATGGGAAAAGTATTCAATTTTCCAGCACTGATATTCTTATTTTATATATATTTATCAAAAGTCAGAAGTAAATTACAGTATATTTCATTTTTCTTAAAGCTTATTCAAGTAATATAACAACAACAACTCGGAGTTATATTGTGCCCTTCATGTAGGCTAGCATTTTGGAGTTCTTAACAGTGGATGAGTTTGATGTCAACCCTCAGGGGAGTGGGGAGGGCATCGTAGGTATGGTCAGAGGAAGGTTTTTGGGGGTGAGCTGAAAAAGACAAGGAGGAGGCAAGGCAGCGGAACTGAGGCAGAGAGTTTAATAGTTCCGGGGCATTATCCTATGCTAGTGGAGAAGAGAAGATGATGGATGTGCATGTGACCAGAGACAGCTGAACAAAATCAGCTGGAGTGGAGTGGGCTCTAATCGGATCAGAGAAGCAGGAAGTTGCCAGGTCATCAAGTGATTTTTACACGAGTGTGAGGTTCTTGATAATGATCTGCTCTTCAATATGGAGGCAGTGCAACCTGGGAACACTGAAAGGATCGGGGTACATATTTTGGTGCGGATGAGAATAGCGATGCCAGAGTTTTGACTCCCAATATAGATTGAATTTTATGAATGGTACAGCTGGAGAGACCAGTGAGGATGACATTGAAGTAATTGAGTTGGGGGTGTTTATGCTTGGATAAGTGTTTTAGCTATGTTGGGTGTGAAAAAGGCTAATATAAGCACAAAGAAGTGCCACAATATCTCACAGATTTGCTTTATTATCTGTGCTTATTAATTGCTGGATTCTGTAGGCTAAATATTCTGTCCATTCTGATTCCTTGTTATATATCTTTCTGCTTTAAAATATACCTGTTTCTATTACATGTGAGAAGGAAAATTATACTATCTTGTGAAGTAGAATAATGCAAAGTGGGGTAACTCAATTTTAATGATATTAAAGTTGTGCTGATATTATAAATATTTTACTAGCTTTGACAAATAACCTGCTCGATTTCTCATCTCAACAACGACAACAACAACAAAATTGCACTAATATAGTGCCCTTTACGTTGGGAGGACGTCCCAAAGCTGAACAGTCAGGTCGGGACCTGAGCAGTGGCGGGTAGGGAGAAGGGGAAGGAGAGCGAGAGAGGGGAAAGATTTAGTGGGACAGCTGAAGGCGCGGTCAAAGAGGAAGGTCGAGACCGACCTTGAAGGAGGAAAGGGAGGAAGCAAGGTGGAGGGGCTGTGGGATGGAGAGTTCCACAGTGTGGGAGCAGAGAGGCTGAAAGCCCGGCCGCTGATGGTTGGGCGGTTAGGGTGGTGAACGTGGAGCAGGCCTGACTCTGCTGAACCGAGGGGACGGGCGGGCTGATAGGGAGACAGTAGGTCAGAGAGATAGGCGGGGGCAAGGCCGTGAATGGCCTTGAAAGTGAGGACGAGGATCTTGAGTGCGATCCTCTGGGTGACGGGGAGCCAGTGGAGACGGGCGAGGGTGGGAGTGATGTGGTCACGAAGCCTGGTGCGGGAGAGTACACGAGCTGCAGAATTCTGAATGATCTGCAGCCTGTGAAGGGAGGAGCTGGGTAGGCCGACGAGGAGAGAATTCCCGTAGTCGAGCCTGGAAGTGATAAAGGCATGGATGTGAGTTTCGGCAGCATGGGGGGTGAAATAGTGGCGGAGTCTGGCAATATTATAGAGGTGATGGAAGGCTGTGCCAGTCATGGAGCGGATGTTGTGGAGGAAGGATAGCTTGGGGTCGAACAAGACACCCAGATTCCTGATTGGCTTTGAGAGGTGGAAAGAGCAGCCTTGAACACTGATGTTGTCAGCGCCTGAGGTGCGGAGGCGCTGACGTGAGCCAATCAGGAGGGCTTCCATCTTGTTGATGTTGAGTTGTCGGAAATTTGCCCTCGTCCAGGACTCAATGTTGGACAGGCATGCAGTCAGAACACCAGTGGTCCTGGAATCGAGGGTTGACGTGGATAGGTAGAGTTGGGTCATCCGCATACATGTGGAAATTTACCCCATGTCTGCAGATTATGTCGCCCATGAGGAGAGTGTAGAGAGTGAAGAGCAGGGGGCCAAGACAGAGCCCTGGGGAACGCCACATGTGAGTGTGCAGGGACTTGAGGAGAAGCCATTGGAGGAGATGAAGTGAAGGCGGTGGGAGAGATAGGACTGGAACCATTTGAGGACAGAGCCTTGCAGGTTGAGGAGGGAGGAGAGGTGGTGGAGGAGAATAGCGTGGTCCACGGTATCGAAGGCAGCGGATAGGTCGAGGAGGACGAGGAGGCAGAGGGAGCTCTGGTTACAGATGGTCAGGATGTCGTTTGTGACCTTGACCAGGGCAGTTTCCGTGCTGTGGGAGGGGTTCGAGGAGTGTGTGTTTTGTGAGGAAAGAGCAGAGCTGGGAGGCAACCACTCTTTCAAGGGCATTGGAAAGGAAAGGGAGGTTGGAGATGGGCTGGTAGCTTGATAGCTACGACTAGGGTCCGTCAATATCGAAATTTTCCGATATTGATATATCAGTTTGCCCATATCGATAAAAAACGATATATCGATATCGCGTTTTTTTTTGTCCTGCGCATTCAGAGGTGCGCGCGTATTCGGGGGTGCGCACGCATTCCGGTGTGCGCACGCATTCGGATATCGACAAGGTAAGTTGAAAAAGTCTGCATCATACCGATATATGCCGATATATCGATATATCGCCGGACACGATATACCGATATTTGCGATATATCAATATTATTTTTTCATATCAAATTTTTCGATATATCGATATATTTTAAATTCCGATATCGGCATATCGATATGAAAATTATATCGATATAACCGATATTTCGATATATCGCTGGACCCTAGCTGCGACGCATCGAGGGAAGGCTTTTTTAGGATGGGGGTGATGGTGGCGGTTTTGAGGGAGTGGGAACGGTCCCGGATGAGAGGGACAGGTTGATAGTGTCCATGATTAGAGTGGCTAGAAGCTGGGTGGTGAGGAGAGGGGTCTCAGAAATGTATGCAACCTGGAAATATGACATGTTGAATATTTTTGTTTACTATGAACACAGGCAGACTATCTTCAATTTTTGGATTCACTACTTTAGAACAATAATTTCACTGAAGTAGAATGATCACCAACTTTCCAGTTCTTTAAAAACTCTTCTCGTGTTGCCTTTTAAATAATAAACCAAGCCCCTTTATTGATAATTATTTAATGCTATGGGTCTTACCTTACAACAGAGTCTGATAGTAAAGTGATAGCTGTGACTAGATTAAAAAAACCACATTCATTAAAATAAATTAACCTTTCCATAGTTTTCCTAATTCTAAATCAAAATCTTGCATAACTATCTGTAAGTTCTATTTACAATTTGTTTTGCAAGGCCATTCTGAGCCTGCTAGTGATATTTAAAATACATTTTCCACTGGTTAGCAAATTTACTGGCATTCGTTGCATGCAATTATAATGGAAATGCCATTTTAAATTCTCCAAGGTCTCCAAGGTTGATAAGTTCACTAAAAGAAAAGAAAACCCCTTAGTGTGTGTATACAAAATAATTACTAAGATGAGCCACACTAATCTTAAATCTAATTACAATTGTGACCTATTTTATAATAATCTATCAGAAAAAGGTCACTGCCATCCATTTTTCCAGACAATGGTAAACTAAACGATTTTAGATATGAAACTCCAGCAGCAACCCAATGCACATTCTGAGATTCTCAAGTCTTGGCTCTTGACAACTTCCACAAAACGAAGATAAGTAGGGTGTGTCCTAGGGAGAGAATGTGCATCATTCAAGATAAAAGCTATGATTCCAAGTGAAGGTGACATACATATTTGGACCTCTAAATCTGCATTGGTTACTCTTATGCATGGAGATGGGTTTTCCCATATAAGACATTCCCATAACCAAAAATAAAACAGTGACATAATTATACCTATGTCATTTAAAATATATATATTGATGTACCAAATCCTTGCTGCTGGGTTTTGGGAGGAAATATTATCGAACGAGCCATGACCATGTGATACTCTGATTCAGAGCTAACTTAGGTAAATGGGACCTGAATATGTCACATATCAGAACTTAACAATGTATTGAACAGAGATTTCTCAGAGCAACTGTGTGATTGGTAAGGGGGAAATATTTCACAGCAGTGTAGTTTAGTGAGCTGACTGAATAGGGAGTCAATCTCCTCCAATACTGATCCTCCCAATAATAATAATCTGCAACATTTATCAATGATGATTTTTCATATGTAAAATGTGCAACAATCAAGTAGCTGCTACAAGGTATTAGAGATCATCTTACTGATATGCTCACGATTTGAAAGGCACTATATAATTTTAAATTGCTGTGCAATAGTTACCAGCAAGTCTTTTGACCAAAGTATATGCGTGTATGGAGGAGAAGGTGCGAAAAATATCTTAGCAAAATCATACACCATCTGAGCTACATAAAGGAAAACCAACAGGGAGTGGGGAATCCACAGGATGAAGACACGGAGCAGTAACCCTGATTGATTTTTCATTCCTAACTCAGCATCAGTGAAACAAAATTTAGGACCCTGATTCTAAAACTGTTCTAGCTGTTTTTGTTTCAGATTTCCAGTTGCTGATTAAAACCAAATTTGGGAAACTAGTCAAGAACCATCTAGACCTGGTGGAGGTGCTATCCTTCAAGTTGAGGTCCCATGTGTCTCTCTGTATGGATTTTTAAGACCCCATGGCTTTATTCAAAAACAATCTCCTGATGAACAATCTCCCATTCATGCTGTTTGTGGGATAATGTTGCGTGCAAATTTGCTGCTGTGTTTGCTCACAAACTGTGCTATACAAATTGAAAGGATTAGTTTTTTTTAAAAGCTGGAGGAACAAAATTTTGTAATTGGAGATATAGAATATAAAGTTTGTTGCATTAGGTACTCAGAAAGTTTGGGTCACATCTACAAATATTGCAAATATGGAAAATCAAATAAGACAAACAGGATGTGTTTGTTTCTAAATTCAGTGGAGTCCTGTAGCTCAGTGGTTTGTGCACTCGCTTTGCAAGCAAGAGACCTGGGTTTGATTCCCAGAAGGGCAAAATCTTGGGCGAATTTCCTTATTCCACACGCCTGATAATAATCCCTCAAGAAAAAATAATAATTTGGTCACTCAATCCATGACTGGCTGCCATATTCAACCACAAATATAGTGAATTCATTTTACAGTATGGTCTGTGAAGCGCTTTGAGATGTCTAGAAGATGTGAAAAGCACTACATCAAATGCAAGCATTATTCTTATAAAACGAGCCAAAAATGTACTATTCCCAGTTACTCTAAAAGAAAGTGTTAAATTAGTAAGAATGCCTGAATTCTATTCATACAAAATCTTAATTATATTTACAGTATATTCTGTGAAGTGCTTTGAGACGTCTAGAAGACGTGGAAAGCATTATATCAAATGTAAGGGTTATTATTATTACAGTATAATGTAACGTGATCCATTATTGATATACTGTACTGTATATAGCAAGACATTACAAGCTTGTAGGCTAGACTGCTACTCCAATTGAATGCTGAGGGTGCCCTGTGCGGTCAGAGGCGATGTTCTTTGCATGAAACATTAAATACAGGTACAGTACTTTCATATAAACACAGAAGTCACTGGGAACACACAGCAGGTCAGTCAGCATCCATGCAAAGAGCAGAATTAATTAACGTTTCAGATCTACAACAACAACTTATAAAGCGCCTTTCACGTCGGGAGGACGTCCCAAGGCGCTGAACGGTCCTTGTGTACAGACTGGGGGATTTTGGAAGGGAGCAGATTACAAGGCCTAGCGTCTGAATTTTAAAACATCTCAAATGAAATACTTTTGAGATGTTTTCAAAACGATCAGGCGCTATAAAAATCCTTGCCTTTGATAATAGCGCCTTTCTCCTCAGGAGGACATCTCACAGGGCAGGGTATCATAAAGAGGGAGGGACTGTGCATCCAGCTGCATCAAATACAGTGCAATTATTTTATTTTTAAAAAATCTGAATTCATGAAAAAAAAGCAGGAAAACCCATCAATACATTAGAGAACATTGAATGGTTAGTTCGTGTTCAGGGAAGGGAACAGTCCCTCCACTCATGCAGTGCTCCTATCCCTCTCTCTCCCTATCCCTCTTTCTCACCTCACTCCCCCTCTCTCTTACTGTCAGTCACCCTCTCTCTCTCTCTCCCCCCCCCCACCCTCCTGTCATCCAACTGCAGACGTCAAGAGTGACGCGCGATTTCCCAGCCAGGCCCCGCCCCCTCGGTCTGGGCCAATGGGAAGCTGGCGGCGGCCTGATTGACGGGAGCGACGTCTGCCGTCAAGATGGCGGCGGGAGCTCGATGCTGAACGGGGGGGAGAGAGGAGCAGCGGCGGCGGCGAGAAGGAGAGGAGCCCGGAGTCAGTCACACAGCACACACAGCGCCCGCTGCCCTCCACCCAGCCGCCGCCGCCGCCGCGGGCATGAGCTCGGGATAAACCCACTGGCGCCGGCCTGACAGTTACCGTGTCTGTGTGGGAATGATGAGCAAGGAGGTGAGAGATGGAGAGCGGGGGAGAGCTGGGCTGGGCTGGGCTGGGGGTGACCTGAGCGGCCAGTCCCGGCCACAGAGAGAGGGGAGGGAGGGAGGCCCCGCGGCCGCCGTGTGTGGGTGACACACAGCCCGGCGCTGACTACCCCAGGGTCCGGCTGGGCCGGGCACCGCCGCCGCCGCTTTGCCCTTTTGTATGTGAGCCGGGCCTGGCCTCGACAGCCAGAGCCGCGGTGACAGCCGCCGCCGCCTCCCCCCCCCCCCCCCCTCCCCAGGGCCTGACAGTCTGACAGCCCCGACCTCTCCAGCGAGGCTTTGACAGGGATTAACGCCGTTTATTAACAGCCTCCGAAATCAACCCGACACCAGCCCAACATACTGTTTCATGCCCGGCCTCCTGCTGGGGAGGGGCGGCCGATAGAGACTGTGGCTCTTCGAGACAGTGTTAAGAAAAGGTCATTCAAAGGAGGAGAGGAGGGTTCGTGTGTGTTGTGTGTGTGTGTGTGTGTGGGGGGGGGGGGGGGGGCGGGGGTGGGGGGGGGGGGTGGAGGAAGGGGACGAGAACAAAAACGTTTGAAAAATGTGGCACCTTTGGCAACATCGCACAGGTGGTGTCTGGGACCTGTCACTGTCAGCTGCTCCTGCTCCTGCACCACATTCCCCTGACATCCTGTCATTGTGGACTTTGTGTTTAGTTTTGTTGTTGTTGAGATCTCACTCACCCACTCGCCCACTCTCACTCTCACTCACTCACTCGCTCGCTCACTCTCACACTCACTCGCTCGCTCACTCGCCCGCCCGCCCACCCACTCACTCACTCTCTCACTCGCCCGCCCACCCACCCACCCACTCACTCTCTCACTCGCCCGCCCGCCCGCCCACCCACCCACCCACTCACTCTCTCACTCTCACTAGCCCACTCGCCCACTACTCACTCACTCGCTCACTCGCCCACTCACTCACTCACTCGCTCACTCACTCACTCTCGCACTCACTCACTCTCGCACTCACTCACTCTCACACTCACTCTCACACTCACTCACTCGCTCACTCTCACACTCACCCACTCGCTCACTCACCCACTCGCTCACTCACTATTTTTTAATATAATGAAGCTAAACATTGAAGAAAATAAATCCATTCACCTTACTGCCCACCAACCTCCTCTGACCCATTGCTCTCTCAGAGGGGATGTTGCTTGATTGGTTGTGCACCTGTTTCTTCAAACTGTACTTCATGTTTTCCAGCAGGGTTGTTGGTAGATGTGTAACATTTTTTTAGCAGAATTTCCCTCCGTCAACTTTTTCTTACTCCTTTACTGAAACATTGACAGACCAGCGCCTTGGGAAGCCCCCCCTTCCCCCCATGTGAAAGGCACTATAAAATGTAATTTTGTTTTTTACTAGACCAGGAATACTAAGCATCTTAATTCAGATCAGATAACTCAGCACAATCTAGGAAATAAACCTGTGACCTTGTGTCCTAAATGGCTTAGTATTGTATTGGACTTAATTCAGTTCCAGTAGCTAGGCCATTAGAGGATCTCTCATTCACCTTTTGATCATCATGATAGTTTTCAGGTTAGGGGAATAAAGGATCGTTTTTTAAAAAATATATATCTGCTGTTTGATGCAGGAATTGATTGCTGTGGAATCCTCCAAGCAATGTCACGACTAATAATAAAATACTTCATATTACCATTGATCAAAAATGTATGGATCGTTTTGGGGCTGTCATGGAATTAGGGAAGAACATTGGACCTGACTATAGAGAGCAACATTTTAAAGTATGCAGATGACACAAAACTTGGGAACATAATAAACAGTGAGGAGGATGGTAACAGACTGAGGACATAGACAGAATGGGCAGACGCATGCAGGGTGAAATTTAACGTAGAGAAGTGTGACATGATGCATTTTGGGAGGAAGACTGCAGAGAGGCAATATGCACTAAATAGTACAGTTTAAAAGGGGATACAGGAGCAGAGACACCCTGAGGTTCACATATACAGGTCTTTGAAGGTGGCAGGATAGGATGACATAAATCGATGCATAGTATAAAAAAACAAGTAAGTTTTGCTAGGTAAGTCACTCATTAGGTCTCAGCTGGAGTATTGTGTCCAATTCTGGGCACTAGACTGTAGGAAGCATATTGGCTTTGGAGAGGGTGCAGAGGAGTTTTACTAGAATGGTACCAAGGATGAGGGAATTTTGTGGAGAGACTTCGAGCAGAGAAGGTTAAGGGATGTTCAAAATTATGAAGGATTTTGATAGAGTAGATAGGGAGAAACTATTTCCACAGAAAGATGGGTCTATAACCAGGGGATATGATTTAAGATAATTGTCAAAAGAACTAGAGAGGAGAGCAGGTGCACTGCTTGAAAGAGTGGTGGAAATGGATTCAATAACAACTTTCAAAAGCGAATTGGATAGGTACTTGAAAAGGAAACATTTGTTCGGACGTGGGGAAATAGCAGGGGAGCGGGATTAATTGGGCAGCTCTTCCAAAGAGCTGGCACAGGCATGATGGACTGATTGGCTTCATTCTATGCTCAAATATTCTATGATTCTCTGATATTTGCTTGTTAAGATTTCTTAATTAAAATGGTTCATATAAGTGTAATTAAGAAGTCAGATAATAGTGAATGGAGTGGTAATGCCGAGAGTGGAAGTGTTTTTGAAAAATGCTGTAAATTGTATTGTTAGTATAGCAGTGGTAATGAATGGTCAAGTTGTTTGTTTTTGTAGAATAACCAGTGGCAATATACTTCATTTATACAAGCCCCCTCCTTTCATATTTATTTCTGGGTGCAACAGCAATCCAATCAGACACTTTCACCCTTCAGTTGGACCTTGATTAACCTTTGGGGCAGGCAAGGTTGAAATGCCTGTTATGTAATTCACAATGCCTTCACTCTGCTATCAGAAATGACTTTTTGGATTGAGTGTATCTTTCTGTAAAGAAAATGTGCTTTTATTCAGAGGTAGCTAGTTTGTTGCCTGGAGAAGTAAACATCAGCTCATGTGACATGAAGATCCAGTAATTGGCATTAAGTCTTGAGTTACAATATAATCTGGATTTACAAACACAATGGAGAAGTTGATTAAATTATTTTTGAATTTGGGTCTATTTACTGAAATGCATTAGCGTGTTATACTGTTCCCTGATGGGGTCTATTTAAATTGATTTGATGGATTGTGTTGTCTTTAATTGTCAACAGAAGTACAAAGTAAAAATGTATAAGTATTGTAACTTTGTGAATCCATTATCTTATTAGTGCTGCACTAAGGGGTATCCAACAACAGCAACACAATTACACTGCTATTGCACCTTTAAAATCAGGAGGATGTCCCAAGGCTCTGGGAGAAATCCAGGGAAAATACCAAGCAAGTTGCATCTAATGGATCTAACTTGACTCATGGATGATAATAATAATCGTTGCATTTGATATGGTGCTTTTCATGTCTTCTAGACCTCTCAAAGGGCTTCACAGAATATGCTGTAAAGTAAATTGATTGTATATTTGGGGGTAAAATGTGGCTGCCAATTGCACACAGCAATATCCCACAAACAGTCCTGGAGTGAAATGACCAATTTTTTTTGAGGAATTATTAATAGGCGTGTGGAGTAAGGAAACTTGCCCAAGGTTTCGCGCTGCCTGGAATTGAACTGAGGTCTCTCGCTTGTAGGTGAGTGCTCTAACCAGTGAGCTGCAGGGCTCCATAATATTAGAGAATCCCCTTGAAATGGTTGCTGCTGATGAAACCTGGCTGATTTAAGTTAATTTTCAAATCAAATTTAACAGTGAGATAAAACACACAGTTAAGAGAAAAGGGTTGACAGTTTTGAGTTTGAGTGGATAGCATTTGTACAAGTGTCATGAGTGGATTTGGTTTCTTTAATTTTAAAGTGTGTCTTCACTTTATACTTTCCTCATTTCTCTATGAGCACTCCTAAGTGAAAGGGTGTAATACCACAGCCTTTTCCCCAAAATGGAAGTTATGCTTAAATGCTACCTTGCCTGCTTATATAAAAGAAAATACAGTATAGATATTGGGTAAAGTGATGATGAGTAAGTTCATAATAAGCTGACAATTGTAGACCATCCCTTAAATCAAATGTGTGCTCTCCTACATATTTGTTTAAACAAGGTATCCATGAGGAAACATTGCAAAACTTAATTCATTTTAGTCAACAATATCAGGGCAGTCTGTCCAATTCAGGGGAGAGAAATTTTAATATAGAAACCACTGGAATGCTGAGAAGTGCTTTGTCTCGTCCCCTTGCTTGTAAGAATAGGCACAGTAGAGCAGATGTTTAATTTCAGAAGTGAGGAGAGTCAAATTCCTCTTCTGGCATTCTGTAAAGATAGTAACACTTCTGGAGATCTAGAAGCCTATGCAGAGATCTGAGCTCTTAATTTCACTGTTCCATTTATTCCCATATAGCCTTTGTTTTTGCTGGAGGCATAGGTGATAATCTTCTCAAACAGAATAGCTTTGATTCCCCATGAGAAGATTGGTGATATTGCAAAAGTGTAATTGATTTGCAGAAAATGAGTGAAACATTCTCAGACAAAAATGGAACTTTGGACCCCCGAGAAGAGAGAAATATGATGCTAAGATGGATGATTTACCCAGTTCTGTTGGAACTTTCCATACTCCCAAAGGAGGCAGTGTATTCTCCTGGAGGAAGGCAGTATCTGTCTTTTTTTCCTCTTGAAAAAGGACATCATGTTTTTGATACTCAAGGTGGGAGTTGATTCATTTTTTTTACTACAGTAGAGCAAATTATTCACCAAAATAATTTTCATTGTAATTTTTACTATTGCTGTAAAACCACATTACGTCAACCTTCTCTCCTTATGGAGCCGAGGTCAGTAGGTCTTAAATCGCGGCGTCAGAATGTTCTAGGTTCCAGCCCCATGTCCAGAGTTGAACTCCAACCAGTTAATGCTCCAGTGCAGTGCTTGTGGTTGGGAGGTGGGGGGGGGGGGTTGTATTGTATATTGCTATCCTTCAAATGACACATTAAACTGAGGTTCTGGTTATCTGTTCAGGTGGATATTAAATGTTCTGTGGTTTTTGAATCAAAGAAGTTTTTTCCGTTATCTTGGTCAATTAATCCCCTATCAAAATTGATTATTCACTTCATGGCTGTTTAACAGAAGGATGGCCAATGCATACACAGTTGCTGCACTTTACAGGAAAATCCCGTGAAGTGCTTTGAAGTAATAATAATAATCCTTGCATTTGATATGGGGCTATACCATTTCATGGGAATGTCTCAAAGCACTTTATAGGATATACTGTAAAGTGGATTAACTGTATTTTGTAGGTGAAACGCTGGAGCCAGTTTCATGGAGTGAGTGACCAATTTTTTTTCGGTGATTTGTTGGCTTGGAAGAAACTGCATTCTCTTTCCAAATAGTGCCATGGGATGTTTAAAGTCCACATGAACAGACTGAACCTTGGTTTATTGTCTCATCTGAAGGATGGCACCTCCAGCAATGCAATGCACCCTCAGTACTGCAATGGAGTGTCAGCTGAGGCAGTGTGATTCCATGTCCCGGCTGGGGCTTGAACCCTACAACCTTCTGACTCGGAGGCTAGAATGCTACCATCGTGCCAAGCTGATGTCCACTTGAGTTGAAAGATACGATATCAAATGCAAGTAATGTTATTTTTCTCCCTGTCTCTAGCCTCACCCTGTACAGAGTAGATTGCTAAATAATTACTTAAGTATTGCTAGCTTGTAATCACCCTGTCCTAGTCTGAGCACAAATGTACCTTGTATCTTGGATATACTTTCACGTGGAGACTGATGTGGATAAGTGAACATGAGGTAGTTTTTGACTACTTGAAATGGGCCTGTCACTAATGGAGCAAATGAGATAATGGTCATAGGCGGCAAGCTGTGACTGCCAACCAGCATAGGTATTGTATTTTTAAAAATAGGAGCTTAGACATTTCATTCAATTAGCATTTATAATTACACATTGAACTTTATCCAAAAGAACAAAAGACTTAAAACATACTTATTTGACCATTTTGTGTTGTTGAGCACTTTGAGATATCTTTCTGTTGTGAAAAGCACTTTGTAAACATGTAGTGCATTGATTTCCTCCCAAGCAATTTTTGTTTGTTTGTGAAGGTTTTTGTTTGTTGTCTTGTTAGAAAATAAACTGGATGAGCAATATGAGCCTGAGGGTTAGCTCTCAGATTTAGGTTACAGAATACAGCCTGTTGTATAATTTTTTGTAGAAAAAAGGATTATGATCTGATTCTGGGTGCTCTTCATTATTCCTGGAAATCCAGAATGTGTTGGGACAGACTGACCAGGTTAGGAGCCTTAACCAAGTTGTTCTGCTCATGTTTAAGGAGGTTACCAAACTTGCTAGGTTTGCATGAAGCCCTTTGATTTCGGCACTGGTGGCTGATTGTTGTCCTAATGGTCTGAGGAAAATATTCTTCCGGTGAACATGATAGTGGTGCCTTGGACGTAGATGCTGCTGTTGAAGGTGCTGAAATAAAATTCAAAGGTGGATTGTGAGTTTTTTTTCATCTTCATTGATGTTGAAAAATTAGGTGAGTAAAGAGAGAGCGACCTCTTTAGTTTAGGGAGGACTTCATATTTTGTACCAAACAAATACAAACTAATTCCAAAATTAAAAAGAATATACAGGTAGATCCCGCTTAATGAAGGGGCTAGGGACTTTAAAACCCTTCGTTAAGCGAAAATGTTGCTAAAGCGAGAGTTTAACTGTATTACTATATTTGGCTGCAGCCAAAAAGCCACCCCGACCCGAACCTCCCCGCTAAAATCAGTTAGTTCCTAGCGGTTCCTAGCGCTAAAATTTTCAATGCACAGGTTGAGCAGCCAAAAGTCCGGAGTTCCGGAATCCGGAATGTGACAAAAATTGCAAGAATAAAAACGGCAATCCTACCTGCTCCAGGCCAGGTCTTCACCACACCGAAACATCGCAACCTGGGCCCAGACATTTCCGGACTCGTGACACGCTTCTTTCTTCCTTCCCCTCCTCTCTTTCTCTCTATCCCCCCCACCACCCCCATCTCTCTCTAGTCCCCCCCCGTCCATCTCTATCTCTCTATACCCCATCCCCTTCCTCTCTATTCCTCCCCTCCCTCTCTATCCCCCACCCCTCCCCTCCCTCTCTATCCCCCACCCCTCCCCTCCCTCTCTATCCCCCCTCCCCCTCTATCCCCCACCCCTCCCCTCCCTCTCTATCCCCCACCCCTCCCCTCCCTCTCTATCACCCCTCCCCTACCTCTCTATCTCTCCATCCCCCCCTCCTCTCTATCCCCCCTCCTCACTAACCCCCCTCCCCTCCCTTTCTATCTTCCCCTCTATCTCTCTATCCCCCCCTCCTCCCCATTACTCCTCCCCACATCTCGACTTACTATTATTGAAACCACAAAGAATCCTGCCGGTTGAGACATGCTAAAGATTGAGTGTGCATTGCTGGGGCAACCAGACAGAAGCTGTGCATGAGAAGCTGCGCTGGAGAAGCCCGCAAGATTTAAAGTGTGTGTAAACATTTGTTATAGTGAAAGCAGCCTTTGTTAAGTGGGGAAGTGGTACAAATAGAAATCCTTGTTATAGTGAAGTTTTGGTAACCAGGTGTTCGGTAAGCGGGGTCTACTTGTATGGTATACCGTGAGTGTAGGTCCCATGATTCATTGAACTAGCAATAAATCAATGTGATTTCAAATCGTCCCACAGATAAATTGTTTTTTCCTGATCTTTATGGTGCTCCCATTATTTATCAATGGGAGTGCCTATTATTTAACAAAGCAGAGTACAGAGAAGGTGGGGCTGTACAACTTATGAGGAGTTGCAGGTGTACATCTTTTTTTTCAGAACTTCCAATTAGAGCATAATTGAATATGATTACAAGGTTTTCATTCAGTTAAGAGAAGCAAAAAATAGCACTCATGGAACTTCAAATATTGCATCAACGGGGTTTCTTACAAGAATAATCCATTTTTTATTGTGTTTAGAAGCACGTGTTCAAAGGACAGGTTATAAATTGTACACTTAGTTGGTTTGGTTCACAGTAGATAAGTTTAATTTGATTTTGTTAATGGCAAGGGAAATCAAAGTATTCAAAGTGAACTGTGTGAGGTTTAAGATAATTACTGCAATGAGTTACCTGGTAATTAAAACTTCCGAGTTAATGCAATGTTAGTTTACAATGCTACCTTACAGCAAAGCTTCGCCCACAAATATGCAATCGATTTTCTTATTCTTCTTCGTTCTGCCCCAACCTCCTCACCCCCTACCTGACTGTACAGCGCATTGGGACGTCCTCTCGACATGAAAGGCGCTGTATAAATATAAGTTTTGATTGAAAGCTTTGTTATCCCACAAACTTTACTGACCTCGGTTATTATGTCAGTGATGCCACTCAACAGGTTTCAATTAGGGTAAGAGGAAACAATGTTTTTAAAGTTCAGCAATAACTCTTACATCATACTTTTCATATGGGGTAACATCTCAAAAAGTGCTGCACAGAGACATTGCTGGACATCTTTCTGGGAGCAGTATGGGGGAAGACGAGATAGTAGGAATGGTCAAAGAGGAAAGTTTTCAGGAGGCTTTTAAAGACTACAAGTGGGGCAAAACAGCGGGATTTGGGAGTTACAGAGTGTAGGAGCATTATGGCTAAATATTCTGCCACAGTAGCGTGGAGAGAGTCAAGTCTAGTTAACCAAGTGAGAGATCGTGCACCTGGGAGTGATCACTCCAAATTACCCCCTTTCCCTCCACAATCTCTGTCCCCAGCTCAGGTCTGAAACAATGACTGTCCAGTCCAGCACCTTTGGACGTCATCCTGATGTGAAAGGCGCTATACAAGTGTAATTTTGTTGTTGTTGATGGGTAAATTATGCCTGTAAGGGTGCAAGTGACCGAAGTTTGGATTTGTTGCAAAGTAGAGTGAGGAGGATATTGAAGACATTTAATCTAGAGATAGCAAAGCTGTAGATAAGTGTTCATCTGTGTAGGTTGCATTTGGTGTACCTTGGTAGCTTGTATGAAATGGGGAAGGAAGTGGGCATTGTGGTGAAGGTGAAGAAAAAAGCATTAGTTGAATTGTAAACATTACAATTCAGTTGGGTCCGTTGATATGGAAATTTTCCGATATCGATATATTGGTTGGCTCATATCGATATATACCGATATATCGATATTTCCGGGTTATTTAATACTACGCATGCGCGCGCATTCGTAGATGTGCGTGCATTCGGAGGTACGCGCGCATTCAGAGGCGTGCGCATATTCGGGGGCGCTCGCGCATTCCGATGTGCGCACGCATTGCGATGTGCGCGCGCATTCCGTTCTCTCGGCCCAGGAGGTTTGCAGTGCCGGCAACAAGTTAAGTTGGAAAAGTTTGCATTATACCGATAATACCGTTATATCGCCGAAAACGATATACCGATATTTATGATATACCGATTTTTTTAATATTGAATTTTTCGATATATCAATATATTTTAAATTCCGATATCGGCATATCGATATGAAAAATTATATTGATATAACCGATATATCGATATATCGCCGGACCCTACAATTCAGTTGAGCTTCAGTATGTTTTAACTAGGTTTTGGCTTTGTACTTTTATGTTGCTCTGACATCACTGAGTGCTTATTGCCATTTGTTAGCTGAGAAGAGTATCTTTTAAGTGCTTAACAGTTACACACAAAAGTGTATTTCAGTACTTCATGGTAATTTAAGCATGTAATGCACTATACCAACAGAATTAAATCCTATGATGATTGATTTTTGTTTTGAATGCAATCAGATTTTAAGGAGGATGGCTTTATCTGAATATATGTTCACTAAATTTATTTATAATATCTAATGACTCCTTGACTTTTTAAACCGCGATAAAATATTTCAGATTCTGCATTCTGATCCAAGTGGTATTTACAGTACAAATACTTGAGATGGCACTTGAAGTAAATTGTGTTAATGCTACTATTCCTGATAGTGACTTCTTATGAAGGGAGAATGGGTTCAAAGAAGTAGAGAAGCTAATAGGTCTGGATTGCTGGCAATTGTAGTCTTGAGGCACTATCAACAATTTACATTATATTGTACAGGTAAACCTCTATTTAGGACGGGGTTGCATTCCTGAAAAATGGTAATCAGATCGAAAAGTCCTAAATCGAAATGTGGTTTCCCATGCAGTCCCATTATATAACCTGAGATGCATTTTTTTTGTCAAAGTTTTTGGACCTTAAACCCACTAAATAACACACAAAATACACAAAATAACACACATAGTCAAGAAGGGGTACTTGGGATAACTGTACAGTATTGTACTTTAATACTGGCAAACTTTAATACAGACCAATGTTTTGATAATCTGCTTGCACCTGTAGCTGTAACACACCTTGAACTTGCCAGTATATTGTCCTTATTCTGTTTTATAGTAGCCACCATTGATCTAACTAGCCCTAAAGCACTCCTGACGTCTGTATCTTTTTTGCCAGACTCGATGCGCTTTATCACCTCCAATTTAGTATTTAAAGTGATGACTTTACGGGGTCTCTTGCCACTAGCAGTATTACCGCTGCTCATTTCACTTACTGCTGTCTTTTCCCGACATAGTATAAATGCGGTTAAGGCTGTAAATCGCTCAAAGATGTTCAGGAATGTTTGAAAATTACTGTTTTACTGACATGGCGTGGTGTCGCTTCAAAATCAGCTGGCTTTTAAACAATGATGTAGCGACATGCTATTGGCCAATTCAAACGCTTGGATACACTATATCAGGTGTGAGCGTGATTTACCCATGAATATACTATGGACTGTGCGTATGGACAAAAAAGACGCGTCAAATACGACTACGATGTACTGCGCATGCGCAAAAGGATAATTTTGTTCGTTAAAATGAAGTGAAGTGTCCTATATCGATAAAAAGGTGTTCAAAAAATTATGTTTGTTCAATCAAAACATCCTAAATAGAAGTGTCCTTACCTGTAAGGTAAATTGGGGCTTACCTGTATCTTTCAACTTGGAGGGTTGTTTCGACTACAATACAGGTAAAACCCCGCCTTGATTAACGTTTTTCGTTATTACGTTGCTGATGCATTGAGAAATGCATTGAGAAACGTCGTTTCGTTTAAAGTCGCACTTTGCAAGAATCAAACTGCGACGTTAAGCGAGGTCTATCTGTACAAACTTAGTTCTGTATACTAGTCAATATTTTGTTCTCATTCAAATTAGTTGTAGTTCCTTATGTTTTAAACAGGACAGCTTCATGTATTTTATTTTAGTAGTCATAATTGTATTAAGGCAGTTAACTATGGTATCTCTTGGCGGTTGCATTACTGTGTTTCTGTCCTAATTTATAAGTTAAAACGGTTTCATTTTGATACAGCTTGCATGAGATTACCCTGCTTTGTAGAAAAAAATATTAGAATGGCAACAGAGAAGAGAAAATAAAATTGTGTTTGGCATTTCTGTGCTGGTTTATTCCTGAACTGGATTTCATGAGGACTTAGCACTTATTATCAATAACCCAGGGTTTCTTTTACTGCTGAGATCAACCATATGTGAAGTATCAAAGATTCTTCTGTCACAACATGTATTGGTCAAACTTAGCTGAAGCACAACACCTCTGGGTACAAATACCACAGAGAAGCCCCCTCCCCCAAGGATAATCAGAAGACCAGAGTTTACTGTTCCTGTACGATTGGTCGTGGTTCGAGACCATCTGAAATTTAAGGGGATGAGGGTGGTGAAGACTAGGCATTATGGAAGTAGGTCAACTGAGGCTCTGAGGTCTGTTAGGCAACTCTAGAGATGGTGAAGAGTAGAATAACAAAGATGATTCCCTGTGTTCGAGGAATCAGCTATCATCAATAAATAATTATTCAACCTAGGGAAAAGGCATCCCAGAGGGGATCTACCATATGATTTTAAATGGGATTGATGAACAATCATGAACACAGAACAATCATGTCAGAAATAGCAGAACAACAAATTTTAGGATCAGCGCAGACCTTGGGAACTATTTCTTTACAAAGGGTGTTTCACAAATGGAAAGTATGTTTGGGAGGCAGGATGCTGGACTTGTTTAAACAGCTTCTAGATGGTTTGATGGATGGAGAGTAAGATGGATGTTCTGGAAGGAAGAGATCAAATGGGCCAAAGGGACGTCATATGATCCGTTCTTGATCTTGTGAAAACCTGGAATACTATATTACTGCCCTATTATTGAGAATGTGAGTTATTAGAAGAGAGACAGTTTTCAAATAATGGAAGATATAATTAGTCTTGCATGATAAAAAGAGAGAAATACAACATATATTCCATAGAATGAATGTTTGGTTTTTCACCCAGAAAATATACATTCTATTCACTTCACAGTATATCCTGTAAATCGCTTTGAGACGTCTCGAAGATGTGATAAGATACTATATCAAATGCAAGGATTATTATTATTATATTTTGGAGTAGAAGAGTTGGGGTCATTTGCTAGTTAAGGTTCTTTTTGAATTTTTTTTTTTTTGCTTGACTGGCTCCGGTGTTGTCAAGCAATCAAAAATATATTTCCAGGACTCCTGAGTAAGATGAGTAGATCAGCATTATACAGCTATAGATGTGTATTTTTCTGTATGCTGTGCTTACTGATACTGATACTGATCTAGTTTAATATAGAAATGGGAGCTGTTTTGTGAATCAAAAGGCCTCTTTCAAATGTTTGATTCACCAGATTATTTCAGACTGCAACAACAACAATTTTGATTTATATAGCGCCCTCCACACCGGACGGCGTCTCAGAGCGCTTAACATAGATAAAATGCAGAACATAGATAAAAGTGAAATTAATGATGGAAATGTCTCCAGTAATTTGTATGCTGTGCTTATATTGAATCATTTTCATTTGCAGAATATACAGTACTGTAGTTGTTATCCTTAACCTTCAGCCTTTTTTAACTGGAGTAAAACTAAATGTTTTGCTTCTAATCTAGATAGTTATCTTGAATATCTGCTTCTCATTATCACAGTCTCAGGAGAAACTTGGATATCGCATCGACATGAGCGTGGGATGATTTATATAACTCTCAGAAATCAATAAATGAATCAGTTTCTGAGTGTTTTTATGGTATGGTTTCAAATTTAACAATTGACTTGCTATACTGTACTTGTCTCAGAGGGCAGATAACACATGTTTATGTGCTGCAGTTTTGCATACACTAGTCATGTGAGCATTTGGTGACTTTGATTTCTGTAGTCTTAAATATGAAAGAGACACACATTGGATTAATCTCTTGTTGAAATATTCTGGAGTTTGGATTCCTCATGTTCATTTCGTGAATCTGAGATTTCATTACACTGTCATTCTTTGCATTTTTCCAGCCATAGTTCGCAGCATTCAGTTGTTAAATGTTGTTTTTAGAGATCGGGAAGAATTGCATATGTTTTTTCTAAAATCTAATCATTTAAATTGCAGATTATAATACTGTTTCTTTGCAACTAGTACCTTGCAATCTTTGAGTTATAATTTAGGCCTCTATGTAACATAGTTTGCAATTTAAAATAACTTGTGTGAATAATGGAGTAATGCATACTTACATGAAGGTGGTAAGACTTTTAACTTGCTTGATAGTTTCTCCTAGATTAAATTCACAAGTACCTTAGGTACTTCAGTACAAGTACGGGTAGACCCCACTTAACAAAGGGGTTGGGGACTTTAAAACCCTTCGTTAAGCGAAAATTTTGTTAAGCGAGAATTTAACTATATTACTATATTTGGCTGCAGTCAAAATGCTGACCCGAGCCTCCCCGCTAAAATCAGTTTAGTTCCTAGCGGTTCCTAGCGCTAACATTTTCGGTGTACAGGTTGAGCAGCCAAAATCCGGAGTTCCAGAATCCGGAATGTGACAAAAATTGCAAGAATAAAAACTCCAATCCTACCTGCTCCAGGCCAGGTCTTCACAGTCACCGCATTGAAATATCGCAACCTGGGCCCAGGCATTTCCGGATAAGTGACGCACTTCTGGCGTTCTGATTTATCCAGAAATACCCAAACCTCGGCTGGGCTACGGGCCTGAATTCAGGATGCTCATCCTGTACTAGCAAAGGCCTAAGGTAGATATAACTGCTATTGAAGGCTACACAACTTTAAATACAACAATAAAATATTAAAATGTTATAAATTCAACAGTAAACAATAAAATACAGACAGTCCACGACTTACTATTATTGAAGTTAGGAAGCATCCTGCCACTTGAGCTTTTCCCATATGGGAGGGGCTGCAATGGACTGTTAACTGAGGCTCGCTAAAGACTGAGCATGTGTTGCTGAGGCAACCAGGAGAGATGCTACCCATGAGAAGCTGCGCACGAGAAGCCCGCAAGATTTAAAGTGTGTGTAAACATTCGTTATAGCGAAAGCAGCCTTTGTTAAGCGGATAAGTGGTACAAATAGAAACCCTCGTTATGGTGAACTTTCGTTAACCCGGTGTTTGGTAAATGTATATAAAGTGTATACCTGTATATAAAAGGATCAGCTGTTCAAATGTTGCACAACCTAGACTTGATGGAACTTTTTGAGTATGAACATTTTATTAACCATTTCTTACTGAATGCTTTGGCACCTCCATTAAAACAAGTGCAATTGAAAGCTGAGTTAGCCGTATTGTGTTTAATAAAGAAAATAAGACAGATGTTAGGATATCTGCTGCAATTGCATTACTTCATCTATATCCAAATGTGTGCAGGGCAGTTAAACAACAAAATTGCAGTGCCATAAACTAACGCATCACTAAATAATTAAAAGTACATAATAATCCTTTCATTTACAAAGTTTCAGATCAACCTGTTTTCTCTATACAATGAGCCTTTGACTCAGCTCTTTAATTTATTGGTGCTGATACCACAGTCAGAATGCCAAGTCTATGGCTCTAGGTTTGCACTTGGTTTGGGCATTGTTGTCTGTCCTCTTCAATGTCTCAATTTGAAGTCCTATTTGTAGGTGGTGCGTAAAAGTGCGCACAACGTTTTAAATGTGTCTTTAGCAAAATGCATTTTGTTTTACAGTTGCATATCCTCATGATTTGATAAAATCTGTTGACAGCAGATTGACATTGTCTGAAAACAGTGAACATTGTTTAGTGAATCGACAATTTGCGAAACCAATGATCTCCAGTCAATAACTGATCACAGAAGTGAAACAAGATAATTATAAATGTTTACACTTTCAAGAGGAGGTTCAGTGCTGGATATCGTTTTTAAAGAGCGTTTTTTGTTAAACATGTTTTCTCATCTACATTTTAACCAACATTATAATGTTGAAAAAGAGCCATATGGTTTGCTGACAAATAATTGTTCATTTCATTTATAGATTTTGCTAATAAGTGAGCTCCTCCTGCATTAGATGCTATTTGTAATTGCCATTGGGCAGATTGTAGGACATTTTCAATCTCATTGCAGTGAAAGCAGCCATTATTTGTTTTTTGGTACAGTAGTTTAAATTTAAAAATGTAAATTTTAAAATGTTTGAGCAAAATAATTATCTTCTGAGATTAAAAGATGATTCGGCTACTTTTGTTTTATATGTACTTAACAAATAATTCTGTTTTATATTCCATTGTAAATGGAAATTTAACTTGAGTGATTTTTTTTTAAAAAAGATTGTCTAGGTTTTACTGTTTGCAATATTTCTTTACATGCTGCAGTCATCTTGCGGTTTTCTTTGACTTGGGTTGTGTTACCATATGCTTCTCTGTTTTAGTGTTTTCATTCATGTAGAGAGCGTTGCTGACATTGTCTGTTGGCAGTTGGACAGGAATGGTTCCAGAGCTCTTCAAAATAGCACCATTGCATCTTAAGAACATGCAGATAAGGTCTTTAATTTCAGATCTTGGTTTTAATTTCAGAAAAACAGTATCAATTGAGCAGTCCATTTAACCTGCACTGGAGTATCAACTCATTTTATGAGCTAAAGGCCTTTTGCTGGACTCTCATTCACAAACTTTCTGCCTCAGACAATAGTTCTCAGAGAGCATATTCTTATTTGTGAGATTGGACTGGTCTGAGAGTAGTGTACTGTGGTCAGATGTGCAAAAGGAAGATAATCTTTTGTGGTCCATGCTTGCCTGCAGATTGTTTAGTGAGGCATTGACTCGTGTATACTGTGTGGCATCATGCTGCTGAATCATCAAAAGATTGTGCAATTTGTGTTATCCATCGATGCACATTTTTTTGAAGTACATTTTGTGTGTATGTTTGTAAGTGTGGGAGATGTGGGGTAGGAGGCATTTCAAATACATTTATGTCTTATGTAAATCTATATTGTCAACAAAAAACAGTTTGGCGGATCTGAATGAAGATCTGAAATAAATATAGGTATATATTTTGTATGGTGCAGATTTTTTTTTAGAGGATCCTAATTCTCCATAGCAGAGGAATTGGGACCCTAATTCTCTATAGCTGTGGAACTAGAAGAGATCTGTGACACTCTTCAGCCTTAATGGGAAGAAAAATGTAAGTTACCTTTGCAGTACTTTTTCCTGACACCTCTAGAAAAATGACATTATTGTAAAAATATTATTCCTTTTTCCAAAAATATTCCTGACTATTGTTGGAATCAGTCTTCTCCTCACCTTGGCTGTGATAGTGACAATGAAAAATAAGTGTTTGTTTGTTTCCCTTTTTCTTCTGCCATAGATTCTCACAGAAGATCCCAGTTCAATTGCATAAAGTGTACAGAATAGCATCACATAAATTTACTGCCTAGAGAAGTTTTCAGTAATCATAAGCTCCATCTTAACATTAGTTCCCAGGTGATGGCATTGAGAAGACAGTGTGAGTCCTGGCAAATTATGAAATCAAGACTTTATATTGGTTATGTTTTTAAAGCTGAAATTAAAGAGTGCAAGAGCAATGCAGATGTGTGGTGTTGACGTCCAGTATTCACTTCTGTATTGAAAACTTGCAATTCATATAGAATTCTTAAATCATTTACATTATCATGGTTGAAATGATACAGCCTGTTCGCTGCTATAGGTTGTCCTGTGAACCAGAACAAGATTGTCCTGTGAACCAGAAGTGCCATTCACTAACTTTCCTCGGTGGCTAGCCAGCACCCACATTATACAATGGCCAACGTGCAGTTATTCATTGGCCACTGACCTCACTTCCTGTGCATTCCCCACATAAATAATAAATAAATCCTTTCATTTGGTATAATTTGTTTTTACATCTGGAGTATGTCCCAAAGCACTTCATGTATGACTGGAAAATATGGTGACCGTTTTGTAGATGAATGTGGAAGCCAATTTCTGAACAGTAATATCCCATAAACATCCATGAAGTGAATGACCAATTATATTGAGGATTGTTGACCAGGACACCAGGAGAAACTCCTTTCTCTTTTTGAATTGTGCTGTGGGATCTTTAACTTCTACTTGAACAAGTATACATGTAATGTCTTGGTTTAACGTCTCATCTTCTAATTAATGAGGAAAGTGTATGTGCAATATTTCTTGTATATAGTGTCATGCACATAATGTGACAATCTGATAAACCGCGATTTGGCCATTTTTTTTCTCACTTTGCATATAACGTTAGCGGAAATTTGAGTTTTATATGATAAATAATGCTCTTATAAAGAAACTTGAGTATTGTTTTAAGAACAAAATTAGTAATATTGCAACATTTCCTATTGAAAGAAAGTATAATAGATTGCAGTACTGATGGAATTTATATTTTATTGAGGTTAAACTTCAAGATAAGTTGATAAGTTTGTAAGTTTGTTGTTTGTAAATAATGAGGTTGTTCTCATATTGAATATTTGTGATTATTGGATTGCTGTTATCCAAGTCCGTTTTTCCTGAGGTTACTTCTGTTAGGTTGTTTCTTAATAATAATAGTAATCCTTGCATTTGATATAGCGCTTTTCACATCTTATCAACGTCTCACAAAGAGCTTCACAGAATATACTGTAAAGTGAATTGACTGTATATTTGTAGGCAAAACACGGTAGCCAATTGTGCACAGCAGTGGCTCACAAACATTCATGAATTGAAATAACCAATTTTTTTTTTGGGGGGGATGAATTATTATTAGGCGTGTGGAGTAAGGAAACTTGCTCAAGGTTTCACCCTGATCTGCCTAGATTCAAACACAGGTCTCACACTTGTTAGGCGAGTGCTCTAACCACTGAGCTACAGGAGCTCAATCTTACAGTTGCATAATTGGCAAATATGCCGAGCTATTCGAAAATCAACTATTGGAAACATAGTCCAGGTGAGATTGACCCATTTGCAAGCTGTATGTGAGGTGTGCCAAGCAGTGGTTGTTTGTTTTGTATACTGCGTAATCCCACAATGCGAAACAAAACAGTTCTCAATTGTAATCTGCCATGCACACACACACACACACACACGCACACACAGTGTACGGTAAATACAAACACAAATTCCCATGTCTACACTTCTGTACACAGAACAAACACAAAGTTTTTGTGGAAACTTTGGAAACAAACCAAAAGGCTGTCACGTAAATAACAATCCTTGCATTTGATATTGCGCTTTTCACGTCTTCTAGATGTCCCAAAGCGCTTCACAGAATATACTGTAAAGTGAATTGACTGGATATTTATGGGCAAAATGTAGCAGCCAATTGCACACAGCAGTGTCCCACAAACAGTCGTGGATTGAAACGACCAATTTTTTAAAAAAAATTATTAAGTGTATGGAGTAAGGAAACTTGCCCAAGGTTTCGCCCTGACCTGCCTGGATTCAAACACAGGTCTCACGCTATCTAGCCTACAGGAAAGATTTCAATCTTTCTGAAACAAATATTCCCTTCAATGAAGGTCATATACAACTCCAATGTAAATCAGATACATCAATGGTATTAGAAGTTGTCAATCAGATTATAAAGAATGTTAAATTCAACCTCCATCTATCACCAAACATGCACAGTTTCATTGTACAATGGCACTGACTCCAAGTCTCCTGTGTCTAAATTTAAATGCATAATGTTCTGCAACAGACTTCAAACACATGGAGGACAAAGAACATGTTCAAACGCATCATCCTGGCAGAAAGAAGCATCTGAATACAAGAGAGTTCTTCACTGTACCAATCTGTTCTGTATACCATCATATGGTAGGCACTAGGGTCCGTCGATATGGAAATTTTCCGATTTAGATATATCGATTGGCTCATATCGAGATATACCGAAATATCGATATTTTCGTGTTTTTCGTACTGCGCATGCGCGCATTCCGGGTGCGTGCACATTCTGGCTGCGTGCGCATTCCGGGTGCGCGTGCATTCCGGGTGCGCGCGCATTTGGGGCCTATCTCCTCAGGAGGTAAATATCTTTCTCTCTCTGTGTCTCTCACACTCACTCTCTCCATCTCTGTGTTTTTCTCTCTGTGTCTCTGTGTCTCTCTCCTCTCCCACATCCCCCCTTCTCTATCTATCTATATTATCACATCCACCCTGTCTCTTTCCCCCCCACCACCCCGCCGCCATCCCTCTCTCCCACCCCACCCCGCCGCCGTCCCTCTCTCCCACCCCACCCCCCGCCGTCTCTCTCCCCCTCTATTTGCTAACCCGAAGAAAAAGTAGGCAAACATTGAATTGCGTTTTCATTTGTGCAGGTGTATATCATTGCAGATTATGTTTAAAAAGTGGTTTATCCTCATACTGTTTAGTAATCAGTTAGTTCTATGTGTAACAGGAAACTCATGACAGTTTTGGTCTGGCTTCACTTACAGAATGTCGGTGCTCTAAATGAAAAAGAATACCGTTTTCAGCATTCATCAGCTATTTGCTTAGTTCAGCATTTTTTAAAAATTGTGCTGTAATTGTGCAATCTCCAAAGGAATCTTTAGAAAATAATTGTGGTGTGTTAGATTTTTCATCTTATGCACCTCCCAAAAAATACCACAACAAATCGTCAATTCCATAATTTGTTTCCAAAAATGATACAAGGAAGAATCTTAAGCAAATTGTGAATCATTATAAAAATGAACCTCTATTTTTAGTTTTCCCGTGTATAATAAAATTTAAGAACCAGCAATTCTGCATTAACTGTTTGAAATGCTCTGTACAGTATTTATCTAATGCTATGCTGTAGATTTGAGGAACCAAATCTGTAATTGGAACTATCTGTACTCCTGCTATTTTAATTAATGATTTATGGTATACAAGGAGTTTTAATAACTGAAGTCAAAATATGTCATAAAAGTGTAGATTTTACATACGAGTTGCACTTTCAAAATTTCCATAATACAGAATCTGTAACATCTTTATTTTATCACTGATTTAACGCAACATACCGTTTGGGTCTTCACTTTGTTAATTTTAATCCATTCGTTAAGAGATGTTAATTTTAATCCATTCATTAAGATATGTTATTTCTTCCTGGGACCTTTGTTCTACTCGACATTGAGATTCTGTATATCCAAATTTAGAACGGTCGTGTCATATGCTTTGTGAAGTCTATTCAAATTTTACTTATGTAAATGATACCACATAAACAAAACTTGTCAACATACTGTACTAAACAATTTGTGTGTAGTTACAAAATTATAATACTTATATTAATATTATAAACACATTTTAAAGCGATTCACAGGATTTACTGTAAAGCATAAGCATTCTTGTAAAGAACATTTAATTGTATTGTGTGAGTATGTGTAATGTGTTTTCTACTAAAATTTAGTTCATGTGGTGTCCTGTAGCTCCAAATTAGTGCTTTAAAGAGTCCTGTAGCTCAGAGGTCCTGGAGGTTGCTGCCATTAATTGGATTTTCCTAACTCTCCCATTGCTGGAGTGTGAGATGTTTAGATTTTTACTTAATTACAGTGTCAGTTTTCTCTTTTAGGCTTTTGTTTCTAGTGTTGGAAGCAATTACAGTACAATCATTTCTAAGATGATATTGGACTCTAGAAACTTTTTTTTACAGATTCTGTTTTAAAGATGGACTCTTCCTAATGATGGACTTTTTACAGTTTTGTTCTGTTTTTACTTGATATGAACCCGGTGAGGTCATTTCTCTTTTCAAGAGCAGTAAGGGTGATACTGATATTTCACTTGAGGGGAGGGATGGTACACAAAAGGCCAGAGGCCACTCCCCAAATCTCCACATATATTTAGTGCGTGTAAGGGCCTGTGAAAGCTTGCATTACTGTTCATACACCAGCTCATCCGTGCCGTAATGACCTTAGCTTGCTGATGATTGCTGGAGGGGATATAGCTGGGTTCAACTTTATGATCCTCACATTTGTCTATGAATCCATTCATGCCCTAGCACCTTGGTACCTTGCTGATCTGCTTGCTGCCCACACCACCACCTGCTCCTTCCGCTCTGCTGGCTCAGGCCTCCTGCTTGTCCATCGCTCTCTCCATTATTGGCAGCTGCGCTTTCAGCCACTTCGCCCTCAATTTTGGAATTCTCTTATTCAGTGCTTAAGCTTTGCCTCCTCCTTCCCAATGTTCACATCACACCTGATTTTGATTGTGCTTATGGTCACCTCTTCCCTTACCTGCAGGCATCCAGCTCCATCACAATAAAGATGGGGAAGGACGCTGCCGCTCACGAAGGGCACAATATAAATGCAAGCAATTATTGTAGGTTGGCACCCAAATAATTGAGCAGCACTTTAGATTGTATTCTGTCTGGGTTAAGGGATTACTTAAGTCAGTTAACTACACCTCATCTTGACAGATCATGAAGAACTATATTTTACCTTAATTATGCCACAGGGATGTCTTCATCTAATGTTCAGTATTGTTCCACTACTCCTCGGGGTATCAATGCCCTCCGTTTTGTTGTATCTCTTCTGCAGTTTCCTGTTCCTTGTCCTTGGATTTACTGTTAAGATTTGCTTTGCGTGGCTTTTCCTTTGTGATAAATTTTTTAAACTTTTTTTTGAGCAGTCCTTCCCTTACTTTATGGTGGTGGGCACTATTCTCCCCATGTTGATCCTCTCTCTGTTTGATCATCGAATGTTTGGCTGTTTTCCATTTGCAATTTACTTGTGTTGATTGGTTGTATGTATTTACCCTATTTCAGTCTAAGTTGTTGTCACTGGATAGGCAACCGTGTAATCTAGTCGTTATGGAACAGTGCTGTACCATATTTGAGCATTTTATATTAGGTTTTGGGCATTTATTTTTCATGTGAATTTTCATCAAAATGTATAAAAACGATTAGTGTTTGGGTGCACAACATGACTCTGGAACTATCTCCACCATTCAGAAATTCTTTAGATTGTTTATGATCATCAATCCCAAGGTTGATTTGTGAAAATGTGCTATGTGCTATATAATAAATAATACAGCTTGTACAGAATAATTGACTTTCAGTTGTTGAGAATTAATTATGATTGAGAAATTTAGTGGTTTATTCTAACAATTAGTGGTTCATCCATCCTTTGGATCAGAATTTAAATTGTGGTCATCTGTCTGTTCAGGTAAATGTTAAAGATGCCATGGCACTATTGGATTATTACACATTCCATGCTTAATTATAAGAATTAAAAAATATTTTTCTCTATAATAACGTTTTCCAATTGTTCTTCCAGACCTAAATAATACATAAATATTTTAAATGTAGATTATTATTGGTTAATTAAAAACATTTTAAATGATGCAAGTTTCTTTTACTTCTGAATTTTCTTTCGTAATTCGGGTTAATCATGAATGTGTACAATATTTAGTTGCCTAGTTTTGCATTTGTAATATAAACATGTGTCCAACTGCCTTTTAATAGTTCAGATAGGAAAACTGTTTTTTAAAGTTGCACTGAATCACTGCCTTGGGATGTCCTCCTGATGTGAAAGGCGCTCTACAAATGTAATTTTGTTGTTAGTGTTGAATCACATGGAATGAAGATATTTGATCCCTTATCTGTGCTGACTTAGTTTATCCTCAGTTGGATGGAATGTACGTTTGTGTCAATGCCTCTCAGCTGAGGAGGGAAAATATTGATCTGGCTTATGGAACCAAATGGTTTTCTGATGAACTCTTTATGCCAGTTAATAACTGGATATGGTTTTCCTGTGATCACTTCATGGTGCCATCCCGCCATAACTTCCAGTCTATGCTTATTTTAGGCATGTTCCCGGAGACTACAGCAATAATGCAACTGTCTTCTACTTCATCGGGAAGGGTCCATGTCTTCAGGAGAGGAGAGAAAATTGCAGCGGAGGAAAAAATGTGACGCCCAAACATCATGTTCTATCTGTTTTGGATATTGTAGGTCTACTTTCTTCCATGTAAAGTTAATATGCAAAAGCATTACTCGTGTTTAGAGTTCCTTCACTGAACCAGTCTGGCTTGGTACAAATGACTGCTAATGCTGACAAAAATGTCAATGCAATTGTATTTTACGAGACATAGACGTAATTTTCATCACTACAGCTGTTAATTATAGTCTCAGTTTTCACAAACACATCATCTAAAGGCATAAAGACATGAATATTCCAGAAATAGTTAACGACTTGATTTTGAAATGTGTAAATTGGCGTATGCCCTCCATTTCTGAAAATAGCTACAGAAAATGAAGGCAGTATAGTTGATTGAATTATTGGAAAATTGTGTTGTTTACGTTACCTCATTTAACTTCTCTACCCCTAATGCACAGTTTCTAGTGCTTCAGCAGTAAAGCGATCAGGAGTTTCATTTCTATTTCTAATTCCTAATAGGGTTGGCTGGGCAAGAGATTTTTTGAATTAAAAAATTCTGTTCAAAGAGCTGGTTTCATCAGCCACATTCCAGTATTATTTTTAAAAATACTGGTGTCTTCCAGAGTAATTAGGTGATCTATTTTTGAGTAGAATCCAAATAAATTTGGACTAGTTGCACTGTCCTTTGATAAACTCCTTCCATTAACAAAATTGCAGCTCAAAGATATAAAAATGTTAGCACATACTCTTGGACATGGCTTAGTGTTGGCCAGTGCCTTGGGACGTCCGCCCGACGTGAAAGGCGCTCTATAAATGTAATTTTGTTGTTGTTGTGTTGTCGCTTCTTGCCTTTTCATTCTCCAAACAGAGCAAATACTTTGTTTTGAAAACTGCAAATGGAGACTTGTGAGTCTGAATGGCAAATGTTCAAGTTAGAAATGTTATCATGACTTTCATGCCATTAGGGTATAGTTGTTTATTTGAATGTTTGTTTGATAAAATGCACATACCAGATGCACATTACGTTTGCTGGAGATTATGGAGGGCTTTGCATATTTAGAGATTTACTAAACAGTGGCATGATTCTCAATGTTCAAATGATGAGTTCAACTTTTGACTACCTACACAATTTTAAGGAAGACAAGATATTTTACTTATAATTCCTAATACCAGACCTGCTGCGCGTCCACCCCCCAACCTTCCTGCCTTCGGCTGCCCCACTAACTCTTCCCTCTCTCCCACTCTCCTTCCCCTTCCCCCTAACCCGAACCTCCCCCACCCCCCTGCTCGGGTCCTGACCTGATTGTTCAGCACTTTGGTACGTCCTCCCGATGTGAAAGGCGCTATATAAGTGCAATTTGTTGTTGTTGTTTATGTCATTAACATGAACTATGAACTGGGTTCCTAGGGCTAATTTCCTGTTTGAAGCCCTGTATTATAGCTACAATTAATGTTACATTTTCTCATGTTTATTGAATGACTAGAATTTGCAAACATTCATGGGACTTAGATGCTTTCTAAAAAATTATTCCATTGTTTTGATATCACATTGATTTTGGCGAATGTGGACCCCTCCTCCACTTCCAGCTGCCGATGTTAACAAGTTCTGCATTTGTTTTAAGTAGGACGCTGGCTTTTTACTCAGCAGAAAAGTAGTCTTACTCGCCTGTCGTAGATTGCAGTCAACTGTGAACCAGAAGTCGAATGGTGCAGACTCAGTATCACATCCATTTAAAACAGGGAGTTGGAGTCTGTAACAGGCACGTTTGGGCTCATTCAATGTGATAAAATATTAAATGTATTGCTAAATGGGCGATTCCACAGTAATGGGGTATACGAGTGTGACATAGAGGTCAGAAAATCAAATTGATTGCAGAACACTCATTTTTTGTATATAAGTTCCCTAGAGACCATACTGTATGTATCTTGTAAGAAATAGATAACTTTCTTAACAGAATTATGTTTACACTTCAAAATGCTCACACCCCATGCTTTGTAAAGCTGCAAAACAGCAATCTACCGGGTGTTTGACCCCATGGAGATCCCTAGAAATACCTCTGCAGTCGTTCAAAAAATCTCAATCAAAATCGATAGTAATAATATAAAAACGTACTTTATTTGATAATCCAGCTGCAGGAAACAAATCTTCTGCCCAGTTTAATCACAATTTAACTGAATAGGTCTTGCTCATAACCGTGGCAATGCACATAACACTGCGGTAACTTGCTCACCTAAATCATGTGTAGCAGCAATGTCGACCACTAATGCTAAATTTGCCACTTCTGGGTTACCGAACACGAGGCTGTTTGACCGTTTTTTTCTTAAAAACGTCATTCTGGGAATTCCTAGCTGCGTTTCCATGATAATTACAAACATAGCAATTAGAGGACCGAACGTCACGTGTGAATTTTCAAAATGTCGGAGAGACAAGCGATCATCAAGCTTAACAAAATTAACCACGAGGTAGTTACTTCATTGCATTATCAATTGAGAGCAAAATAGAATTTGTTTTTCAATTTTTTAACTTGAAATCTCATCTTCAACAGTCGGAATTTTTCGGACAGACGAGGTTACGCGCGTGTAGCATTTTTTTAACGGGAAAAACAAATATAATCGAGCTCTTGAATGACACAAAAACTTATCAGCTTTCTGTCTTAAGTGATTTATGGATTTAGTTATATTTAATGATAGTGAGAGTTAAAAATATGATCTGAAATTGGTTTCAAAAGCATCCTTGTTTGCCGTGTCACGTTTTAGAGGTTTCTAGATAGGGTGGACATGATTTATTGTCATTTAAAAAATAAAGCTAATTTTAAGGCAAAATTATCTTCTCAATGTCTTGAGAGTGTGTTATCTATGATTTTCATGCTTTGAAAAAGAAATAATCCACTGGGGTCCGTCGATATGGAAATTTTCCGATTTAGATATATCGATGGGCTCATATCGAGATATACCGAGATATCGATATTTTCGGGGGTTTTGTACTGCGCGTGCGCGTGCGGCGCGAGGTGCGTGCGCATTCGGGGCCTATCTCCTCAGGAGGTAAGTATCTCTCTCTCTGTGTCTCTCACACTCACTCTCTCCATCTCTGTGTTTTTCTGTCTGTGTCTCTCTCCTCTCTCACATCCCCCCCATCTCTCTCTCTCTCTCTCTCTATCTGTCTGCCTGCCTCCCTGCCTGTATATTATCACATCCCCCCGTCTCCCCTCTCCCATCTGTCCCCCCCACCCGCCGCCGTCCCTCTCTCCTCCCACCCCTCCCGCCACCGTCCCTCTCTCCCGCCCCCGCCGCCATCCCTTTCTCCCCCCATCCCACCCCCCGCCACCATCCCTCTCTCCCCCAACTCCCCCCGCCGCCGTCCCTCTCTCCCCCCACGCCGCCGTCCCTCTCTCCCCTAACTCCCCCCGCCGCCGTCCCTCTCTCCCCCAACTCCCCCCGCCGCCGTCCCTCTCTCCCCACTGCCGTCGTCCCTCTTTCCCCCCCCGCCGCCGTCCCTCTCTTTCCCTCCCCGACCCCCCCCGCCGTCCCTCTCTCCTCCCCCCATCCCCCCTGCCATCTCTCGTCCCCCCCCCCCACCCCTTGTATACCTGTATATTGGCTGTCACAGTCTCACTCACAGTCTCTCTCTCTCGCTATCTCTTTCTCTTTAACTCTCTCTCCCTACCTTCAATAGCAGTGCTACCTACCTTATGCCGTCGCTGATATACTGTAAATGTTAGCGCTAGGCGCAGGGCTAGGCGCAAGGCATTACTGGGAACCATTTTTTTCATATACGGAAACAGTAGGGACCTCCCGCTTAACGCAATTTTTGCTTAACGAAGGGTTTCGATGTCCCATTTTACTTGGCATCTTTTCGCACTGTAATGTTTTCATTAAGTACCGGCACGTTTGGGGGAAAATACTTTTTTTACTACAAAATACTGTTTTTAGCTTTCAGGAGTACTTTTTTTTGTTAAAAAAGCTGGCAGCTCTGGGAAAGGCATTGAACATTAATTATCTCAGAATGCAACTTATTGGAAAGGAGGGATTCTTTACATTTTTTTTTCACTTTACTTTTATTGCTTATGCTATAGTTGGAGTTTCTCCCAGTGTACTGATCAGCAATCTCCCAGATAATATTTGTCATTCACTTTGCGATGTTTGTGGCACGTTGCTGTGTGCAAATAGGCAGCTGTGTTTGCCCACAAACATACAGTACATCCGTAAGCATCGTTGAAAAGGAAGGTTTTCAGCTGAGACTTGAAAAGGAGGAGAGATGGGGCAAGGAGGAGCAATTAAGGGAGAGTATTCCAGAGTTTGGTGGTGTGATGGCTAAAAGCGCGACCTCTGATGGTGGGGCTGTGGAGGGTGCGAGGCATGAGCAGGAGGCCGGTGCCAGTTGAGTGGAGACACCGGTTGGTAGATTGGGAAGTAAAGAGGTCAGAGAGGTAGGGAAGTGCTAGAGAGTGAAAGGATTTGAGTTTGAGGATCTTGAAGTCAATCCGTTTGGTGATGGGGAGCTAGTGAAGCCTGGACAGAACTGGTGAGATGTGGGTACAGAATTTTGTCCGGGTCAGTATGTGGGCGGCAGAGTTCTGAATGAGCTGAATCTTTTGAATCGTGGAGCTGGGAGATCAGCAAGGAGTGTACTGAAGTAATCCAGATGGGAGGTGACAAATACATGTACGAGAGTTTCGGCTGCATTTGGGGTAAGGTACAGATGGAGGCAGGCAATGTAGCGGAGGTGGAAGAAAGCAGTCCTAATTAGGGTCCGGATGTGAGAGAGGAAGGACAACTGGGTGTCAAACTGGATGCCTAGATTGTGTGCTGGTTTGGTGAGTGTGAATGATGGCCCGGGCAGGTTGAGGACTTCAGATCCGCAGAAGTGAAGACGTTGATGGGAGCCGAAGAATATGGCTTCCGTCTTGTCCACCTTTAGCTGCAGTAAGTTTGAACTCATCCAGGCCCTGATGTAGGCCATAAAATCTGATAGAATATTGGCCGACCTCGAGTTAGTACTGGAGGAGGCAAAGTAGATTTGTGTATCATCCATACACATGGAAGTTTACCCAGTGTCTGTGGATAAGATCGTCCAGAAGAAGCATATAGATAAGGAAATGAAGAGGGCCAAGGATGGGTACCCCACAGGTGGCCAGGTAGAGGCAGAAGTAGAAATCATTTGCTGAGATAGAATGGAGGCAGTTGGTTGAGTAAGACTAGAACCATGTGAGTGCAGTCCCACTATGGTGGATGAGGGAGGAGAGGCGGTGGAGGAGGATGGTGTGGTCGACTATGTCGAATGTGGCAGAGAAATCCAGGAGGATGAGGAGGCAGAGGGAGCTCTGGTCACAGCTAGAGAGGATGTTATTCGTGCCTTTGACAAGTGCCATCTCTGTGCTGTGGGCAGGGTGTAAACCAGACTATGGGGGCTCAAGGATCAATTGAAGGCAGAGGTGTGACTTTCTATGGCATTCTGTGAATTTCTATGACAGGTACACAAATCTACTTTGCCTCATCCAGCCCCAACTCACACCCCTCCTCAAAAAAACCACCCTCGATCCCTATAATCTCTCATACTACCATTCCATTTACAACATACCCTTCCTTGCCAAAGTCGTGGAACAATGCATGAGAGATTATAGGGATCGAGGGTGGGTTTTTTGAGGAGTTAGTACTGGAGGAGGCAAAGTAGATTTGTGTACCTGCCATAGAAATGGGCATTTCGTAGCACATAAACAGATGGAATCCCAGCAGTCTGGTTAGCCTTGTTCAAATATGCATTGTAACATAGGACAGTCAACATGATACAGTAGTTCAAATAGATTAAAAAAACAAGAGGGACTTGTCGTGTCTTCTCTGTCATGAAACCATGCTGGAATGGTGTTGGTGTCATTAAACTTCAGACCTGTTAGATGTACGCAGTATACATTTCAACAAAGTGTAAGTTGCCTGACAGTGTTGCAGAAGTGTTTTTCATTAACAGCGTAAAAATAGTGAAATCCTGAACATAAGTGACCCTTCACATGCCCAGTGAAAGAAACCTTACAACTAGGTTATTTCAACTGAAGCAAGTAACCTGTACTTGGAAAGTGTTTGGTCAACTTTTGCTGTATGCACACGTCCTGGTGTCATTTTCTTAGCTAATGCCTGCAATTGCTTTTGCTGGTGCCAAGTCATTGCAGTAAGCAAAATGTGAACTGTTCTCTCGAATGCTCTTATGTTTGGTTGTGGTTGAAATAACACATAGTACACAAAGTATTTGTACTGTTCAGGGAGTAGTTGGCAGTATCAAAGATCACTTTCTTTTGAAATGCAGTATTCTATTTCCGCAAATTCTTTAGGGTTTCAAAACTTAACCTCCATGTGAATCCCGATAATGTGATGAATGCAGAAAAGTTGTCAGCCAGGAGCACAGCTGAGTAACTTGTTTGTACATACAGTGATGGAACATGTCAACTTTCTCAAGAAACTTGAGTTCTACTTATGCCTACTCATTTCAAAACTTGTATTTTTAAAAAGAGTTCAGGTGAGAAATCATGATAAATGTATTGGTATCTTAAATTAGTCTAAACGTTTTCCTTACAGTTATTAATCACACAGGCCGGATGTTTCAATGAAAACAAATTTATTTTGTATTTTACTTCTCCAGAATTTAAGCTTACAATACTTATTGTGCTTCTCTTTTGTTTTAGGCCAGTCTTTCCATATGGGGATGGGGAGGACTTGGTGTCATTCTTTTTCTAGTCACGTTTGGACCATTCGCAATATTTTACTTCGCATTTTATATCCTGTGCTTTGTGGGTGGGTGAGTATAACCTTTTGAAAATTATAATCTTGTTGTGTTTAATGGTGAATGAAATAACAATATTGCAATTCAGGATTTGAAAATACTAGTGGTCCGTTATTTAGTTTAGGTAGTAGTACCTTGTCCAAGGGGCAATTAATTTTCGAGCCAAAATATCTTGGATGTGCCGGATGGTTCTGTTGTATGATACTCAAGTGCCAAAGGCTTCCTGGCTTCCCAATAACTGCTAGAAACATTGTGACAAGAATTGCTGGCTTTCTGCTTGCAGTTCAGTACATCAACAGTGATGTCTTTTAACGACCTGCTGATGGAGTGCATCTGGCAGCCACACCATAGTCTGACCCTTTCTAATACAGGGCTAACTTTTGTGGAGCTGCACCAAGATGTACCTACAGGGAGACTCCTACAGGAGTCAGACTACAGTATGGCTCTATTTGATTTTGATTTTGCTGGGTAGTAAATATTTAGTTGAATAACTATAGTTGTTTTAAAACAATCTGGTTTGCACTTATATCTCTAAATATTTATATCTCAAGCATATTTGTGCACAGTAACAGTGTGCAATTTCTGCATTAATCCATTTAATGGACAGTGCACTTAATCAAACATTGTGGAAACAGATCAAGATTGATAAAGCAAGGGCAAAGTTATTTTATTAATGAGAGGAAAAAAAGTAGCTAACAATATTGAAAAACTGCACAGCAGCTCGATAATAGAACTTTTAACTGGAAGTGGACATATTTTAGTTTAGTAAGAAACAAACACCAACAAGCCTATTTAACACATTTGATTATATTCCACGGATATTGTACTATCATGGACTCATCCCAATCCATTATATCAGTCGTTTCTCCTCTCTGAGAAATAAATAAAATTAAACATTACATAAACCATCTAATTTAATCCAACAATATTCCTAGCCTTACAATTTCATAGTTTCAGCTCAGAAATCTTGTTTGGATGTCAGCCTGGCTCAGTTGGTAGCATGCTCAGTTGTGATTCAAATGCTGTGGGTTGAAACCCATGTTGGGACGTTGAACTCATAAGTTTATGCTGACACTTGTTACAGGCTCTATTGTTTGGATGCAAATTTTAACCGAGGTCCCATCTGCCTGTTCAGGTGGATGTTAAAAATCCCATGGCACTATTTGAAGATAATTTATCCTCGTATTCTGGCCAGAAATCCCCTATCCTCCATAAAATTAGTCATTTATTTCATGACCGTTTGAGGGACAACTGCTGTGTGCAAATTGGCCGCTGGATTCACCTACAAGATTTAATCAATACACTTTATAGTGTCCTCTGTGAAGTGCTTTGAGGCCTCCTCGCAATGTAAAAGGGAAAAACAACTTGCATTTATACAGCATCCTATCACAGGGTAGGGTCTCTGAGTGCTTACGAGTGGCAGAGCTTGATGCTGAGCCAGTGAGAGGTGACCAAGAAGTCAAGGGAGGGAAAAAGGCGAAGGGCCCTTGGGATGAGTTCTAAAGCGTGAAGGATCAATTGCCAATGGTGTGTGGGCAGGCGGGGAATTAAGGAGGCCCCCTGAACGGGGGGAGCGGACAGGTTGATATGGAATTAGCAGGTCACAAAGCAGGGGAATATAGTCAGTAAGGCAGGGTGATGCTATGTTGGTAATGTTGGCCAGATGAGTGAGGTGCAGTTATTGATGTGCTAATGTCGGGATTTATAGAATTGTCCTTCATTGTTAGATGTGGCTCAGGATGTTCACCAAAAAACGGCTGATAAAATTGTCATTCCTCGATTAGGTGGAGGTGTTATTCATATCTAACTAATGGATTTACGTCTATCGGTGGTTTCATGTATAATTCTATGAATTACCTTTTTTTAAAAAAAGAACTGACGTACCAAGCATCGCAATTGACCCAGCTTTAACTAAACCCAGTTAAGACAAGTTATTTCTTAGAGCCGTATTAGCTTACGAAGGAGAGCCAAATAATGGAAAAAGCAACTGTTCCACCTCTTCCTTCAAAAGGTTGTTGGGTCAATCCCAATGTCAGGATTTCAGCTCATAAACCGGGCTGAGAGGAGTGAATGTGTATTGTTGGAGATGTTGCATTTTGATCCGGCTTTAAATGAGGCCCTATCTGCTTGTCTTCAGGTGGATGTTAAAATATTTCATGGTATTAATTGCAAAATAAGGAAATACATTCTGACCATTAATAGTCAGATTGTTTGGTGTTCATTTCACACATATTTGTGGGACTTTTTGCAGAAATGGCTAGTGGGTTTGCCTACAAAACAGTTACGACACTTCACAGCAATTTCTTGTGCAAAGGTTTGATATTTTTGTCATGGTGAAATGACATGAAATAGCATTTTCTCTACTTTTTGGGAATATAGAAAAGCATATTGTGCCAAGATTTTAATCTCTGAAAGAATAGGTGTTTCTTTCTTAATCATTCCACAATCTCAAGTATACAACTTGAAGGGTGTATTGATTAGCATCAGAGATGGAACACATTCAACTGTATTTGTAGTAATCTGAAAAGGTCACTGCTGTAAATTAACTGGACAGATACCTAAATATACTATGCAAAATTAAATGTACAGTCTCTTGTGTCCAATATAGTTTTCCTTTATTGAGACTGTGTGGCAGAATAGCTTGAGTTAAAACTAGGACATGCATCCTATCAAAAATCATTAAGATTGTTAATTATTAACTGCAATACGTTGTGTTGTGCCCTGCTGCGTTTTAAGTGGATGGGGAATTAGAGATCCCTTCGTGGACATAAAAGCCCTGTATGTCATTCATGCAACACATAATGTACACTATTAACCATAACATCTTCCAGTAACTAGTAGTTATATTGTCACTATAGTAATTAATGCCACCCTTCCTTCTCTCTTGATCTCTTGATTTTCAGTCCTGTAGAGAAACAAAATAACTTCTGGGTGGATTATTATTGTTCAATAATAATTGCAGATATTTAATTGCAGATATGTGTAAAATTTGTTGCAAGAGTTAGTCTGTATGAATTTAATAATTGGAAAATCATGATGTCTGCTGATGACATTTTGTGCCACTTTTATTTAACGATTCAGAAAATTGTGTTTTACAGAGGTTTCGCAGTCACACTACTTTTTGGGAAAACAAACTCTGAAAAATACCTTGAAAGGTGTGAACACTCCTTTCTTCCTGCTGCAGCAACTGGAGTCCCCAAAGTAAGATTAATTGTATTGTATTAAAATGTACTATTTTTTGTTGTAGTTTTCAGTTTCAGGTTGCCCCAGTGGGAGAAACTCTTGCATCAAGTTATAAAAACTAGGACTGTATATTATTACATTAACAAGTAGACTGGGAAACCCAATGAATTCAAGCCCTGATGGACCTTGATATTTTCCCTCGTATCAGCACCCTCAATTATTTGAAATGGGCCAGCAAGAGGAGGGAGAATGTGTTTGTTCAAATTTAATCATCTTGTCTGATAGCTACACAGAGCTAGAAATAGGACTCAAAACAAATTAAAGTTTCTGTGGTTTCCTCAGCGCTTCACCAAAAACTGTCAAGTGAGTGATGTGTGATTCTATTTGAATTGCCTGTTAAATTGTGAATTTCGAATCAATCTTCTATGTGTTTCTGCATTACAAGCTCCTCATCATGGAATCACGGTGATTACCTCATAGGAAAATATTTGACTTATGCTGTTTTGAATTATTCCACAAATAACTAATTCTAAATACTGTACCTGCTCTCTCCCTACAGCATTTCATATCTTTCTTATTCTCACACCTCAAAACCAAAGTCAAGGGGATCTGCTCAGCATGCCTCTGCCCTTTCGACTACTGCCTGTTCCCTATCTCCCCCTCACACAAGGCCCCTACCGATCCCTCCCTCCACATCTTTGAACCTGCCTCCGCCTCCTCACATGGAACCAACCAGCTGCTCCCTCAACCCGCATCCCTACCGAGCTCCATCTGCTTGCCTCCCTTCTCATAGAGACCATAAAACTCTCCCTGTCCACTGGCACCGTTCCCATCAGTTTAAAAACTGTCATCATTACTCCAATCCTTTTTTAAAAAAAAACTCCCATGACCCATTCCTGCTCTCATATTACTGCCCTATCTCCAACTTTCCTTGTCAAAGTCCTGGAACGAGTCATTGCTTTGCTCCTCCTCTCCTGCCACTCCCTTCACAAACCCATTCACTCAGGTTTCTATGTCACATACAGCACAGATACAGCTCTAGTCCAATTCATAAATTACATTTTGTGAATCTGCGACCAGGGCTCCCTCTGCCTCCTTGTCCTCCTTGATGTTTCTACTGCCTTCGATACAGTTGAACACTCATACAGTATGCATTCATAACATTCAGGCTTGATTAAGTGCCTGTGAGATTAAATCATCAACCAGCCTTCCTAAAACAACCATCATTTAATAGAAATCAGTGAAAGCTGTAGGCAGAGATATTACAGTTTGTTGTACTGTAAAATCTCGATAATCCAACATTCTGAAAGCCAGCAACTACCTAAAACTGGCAAGATTTCAAATTACAAACAGCATTGACTTTTTCCCGATGTCCGGCAAATCCCCCAAAATTCAGAATAGTTGCTTGCAGTTCGTGCTGGCACTGCTCTGTTATCTGCAGCTGTGGTTGCCGTTCGGGCATAGTTTGGCTTCAGTGCTGTGTTTACAGCTCACATGGTGTATGGGGTGGCACTTGCCCAGCCATTTCTAGGGTAGGTTCTAAATACCAGCAAACTCTGATATCAGGAAGTTGAGTGGCCCCAACTGGGCTACATTACCGAGGCTTTACTGTGTTTGATTCAGCTGTTTGATATTCGTTCTTCATGTTCTTGTGTTGTTTTTTATTTTTAAAGCTTTCATTTAAGCTTATTTAGAGCCCAACAGTGAGTGAGAGAGGGAGGGAGAATGTGGGTGAAGAGAAATGCTGTTGAAGACTGGCTTCACTGTTTAAGATTGAGGGCAAGTGGTGCTATGAGGTTTAATAACAAGAAAGGGTGAGTAAGGATTTGATCTGTTTTTTGTTATCGACAGATCTGATCTTGCACCCAAATTAGCAAACCAGCAGAGATTCAGGCAATCCTCTCCTATGCCTTAACAGCTAATTCTGTGCCACATTATCATCTGTTTTATGCTTATAGATGGAAATCTATAAGCTAGAATTATCTAAAGCAGGACAGTTACTTAAACAAAATTTGAAGGGCATTATTCCATTATGTTTAAATTAGGAGAGGTGCTCCCTAGCATTTGTTGGTAAATGACATAATACTTGGCAAATGTGGAAATCAGCTCAGTAGTCTGCCAGCAGAATGTGATATTGGAAGGTGGTGTCTACTTGTGATGTACATTGCATGATTAAGGGGGGGTTTAATAATTTATCCGTTCTGGTGGAAAATTTGGCATTTGCGTCATCCTTTAGGAAGTAATATCGATGCTTTTCAACTACCGTATATCTCCGCGTATAAGGCGCACCCGCGTATAAGGCGCACCCCCCGTTTTTGACCTTTTCTTGGTGAAAAAAAACGGAAGCATTTTCAATGATATTGCCGGCAGAAGGGAGGAGAGACAGGTAGGTAGGGAGAGAGAGAGGCAGGCCGGCAGGCAGCCAGGGAGGGAGAGAGGGAGGGAGAGCGGCAGGCCGGCAGCCTGGGAGAGAGAGAGGGAGAGAGGCAGGCCGGCAGCCCGGGAGAGAGAGAGGGAGAGTGGCAGGCCGGCAGCCTGGGAGAGAGAGAGGGAGAGCGGCAGGCCGGCAGCCCGGGAGAGAGGGAGGGAGGGCGGCAGGCCGGCAGCCCGGGAGAGCGAGAGGGAGAGCGGCAGGCCGGCAGCCTGGGAGAGAGAGGGGGAGAGCGGCAGGCCGGCAGCCTGGGAGAGAGAGAGGGAGAGAGGCAGGCAGGCAGGGAGAGAGAGAAGGAGAGAGGCAGGCCGGCAGCCCGGGAGAGAAATGGGGAGAGAGGCAGGCCGGCAGCCCGGGAGAGAGAGAGGGAGAGAGGCAGGCCGGCAGCCCGGGAGAGAGAGAGAGAGAGGCAGACCGGCAGCCCGGGAGAGAGAGAGAGGGAGAGAGGCAAGCCGGCAGCCCGGGAGAGAGAGAGGGAGAGAGGCAGGCATGCAGGCAGGGAGGGAGGGAGGGAGAGCGGCAGGGAGTGAGGCAGGCAGACTGGGTTCGGCAGAAGGTAAGCACAGCACTGCAGTCCGCTGCTGCTGCCGCCGCCCGAGCGGCTGACGCCGAAGCCCCGTCACCCGCTCCTCCCAACCCCCGCCGGACACTGACCAAACCCCGGCTGACAGTGCGCCGGCCCCCTTCCTGTTTACTGTATCTCCGAGGCTCAAAATCTCTTGTATCTGCGTATAGGGCTCACCCCCCACTTTAGAGATCTTCCGACCTGAAAAAAAGTGCGCCTTATACGTGGAGATATACGGTAAATCCTTTTAACTTTTTCCTAGGCATTATTTGGTTATAGAAGAATTTCATTTATTGCTTTTATTTTCAAGTATACTGTTATAGTGAAAATGGACACACTTACTTGCATGTTATTTTCTATAACAACTTGCATTTATATAGCACTCTTCATACCATGTGGTGTCTCAAAGAGGTTTACAAAGGCAGAGACCGAACCAGTGGGAGGGGAAAGATGACCATAAGCACAGTCGAAGAGAAATATCTTCAGGCGCAACCTAAAGATGGGAAAGTAGGGGGTGAAGCGAACGGGTTGAGGGAAACAGTTCCAAAGTTTTGGGGCATAGTGGCTGAAAGCATGGTCACAGATGTTGGAGTGGAGGATTCGGGAGACAAGGAGGAGGCCGCACCCAGTGGAGTGGAGGCAGTGAGTACTGCTGTGAGGAGAGAAGAGGTTAGGGGTGCAGAGGAGTGGAGGGATTTGAACAAGTTTGAGGATCTACATGTAAGATGTGCAACTCATGGGAACATCAGATTTTACTGATTTCAATATCAAATGGTGCTTTTGGAAAGCCCCAGTACATAGACTTGTACTCTATAATAACATATCTGACCTGATTTCATGTTTAATTTTGCTGTTGAATATAAACTTTTCCTGCCAACGTGACCAGGTTCATGTTCGTGTCTTTTTACCAAATTACTCAAGTGTCAATATCAAAGCTGAGATCGGCCACATTTGCACACAGTCAGTAGAGGGTACTAGGAGCAGGGACCAGGAGCAAGAATCTTGTCTGTCTGTTCTCTTCCCCCACACTCTAATCTTGGGAAGGATGAGACTAACTTAGCCTCCCTATACATGCTGATACTGGCAAACTCGGCACAGGATGCCAGTTGCAGTTCTATCCATACACAGTTGGGATTCACCCAAATGCTTAAGCTTACACTATTTTCTCTTCAATGTGTGACCTGTTTACAATCTTCTGTCCCAGAAATTTTGTACATCATCTCTCTCAATTTTGCTTTGAGATAACATAATGATGGTATCAACCAGCTGTATGTAGTGGGTAGGTAATTTTCACAGATTATTTTAATTCATGACAGGATCTTGAAACTGTACAGTTAGCTACAGGTTTCACCCACAAAATGCACCCAATCCACTTTACAGTATATTACTTGAAAGCACTTGAAAGCACTTCGAGACATCTCAACAATGTGGTAAGGTGCTATATCCACTCAAATGCAAGTATTATTAAGAAAGTAAAATGTAATGCTGGGTGTGTGGCACTTTTGTCGATGTGTCATCCTTTGGATGAGAGGATGGACCAAGCTCCCATCTATCTGCCTGTTTTAAGTGGATGTTAAAGATCTCATGGCACTCAAACAAAAATCAGTCACTCACTCGATGGCTGTTTGTGGAACACAGCTATACATAAGTAGGCTTGCATGCAAAATACAGTCACTATGCTTATATTGTATTTCGTGAAACACTTTTGAGACTTTTTCTGGGAAACCAGTTGTCCGACATATAGATTGTTGTAATGGAATGTGCACTCGCTCGATGGAGGGACACATCCTGCTTACCTAATTCCAGAAAGTTATAGGCGCAGGTTGGCAAGAGCCAAGCCTGGAATCTAACTTGCTAACACTGCATAGCTTCCCTTTGAGAGCCTGCCTGACAAGCTTTCCTGCTGCTTGCCCAGCTAGGATCACCCTACCCATCAGGGCTTTGGCTTGCAGGGTTAACAGGAGCTGAATGGGATGATTTCCTGGCCCCAGTGTCAAATACATACTATCTCCCTGGAGGGTCGCACCCCGTTTGTCTAATTCCAAAACGTATTAGGCACTGGTTGGCAATACCCAAGGATTCTGTACCCGGAGTGTACATTGGGAGCACTGCTGGACTTTAACCAGCTAAAACCACATACCTTGCCATTGAATGCATTGTCTAGCAAGCTGCTTGTCCAAAGTAAAACATAGTTGCCCCTAGTGACAAATCTGTTCCTGCTAGTCAAATGAACCAGTCTGACTGATCTGTTTCTCAGCAGTGCCCTGGGGTAGTGCAGATAGATAGGCCTGACTTTGAGGGGGTGGGGGGTGGATGGAAACTGAGATAGGCAATAGCATGGAGACAGATGTATGTGGGAGGAGATGGCTTGAACGCTCTCCATAGTTTGCGGCAGGAGGTGTAATATATATAGAGAGAGAGAGAGATAGAAAGAGAGCTAGAGAAAGATAGAGCATGGTGATACTCAAAAGGATCCCTTTGCTGGTACCTCACACTCACATCCTGTTTTGATACTTCACCTTGAGCAAAATGGGAAGTTGACTTGATAAACTGGGCTCATGCCTGTCTATTAGATTGCTTTCTTCATACTGTGAAAGTGAAGCAATACTTGCAGATCTTTCTGCAACAAGCACCCATCGTCTAACACGCTCATATACTTGCAGTATGATTCATGTACGCTGTGGCCCTCTAGGCCGTGGCTTAGAGTCCTGTAATGTATTGGTTAGAACACTCGTCTCACAAGAGGACCTGGGTTTGATTCCTAGCCTGGCTGAAACAATGAGTGAAAACTTCCTACAACTCAATGTTGACAAGATCAAAGCCATACTCATTGGCTCCTGTCAACATCTTCTATCCTATGGCTCTGACCTCCTTAACCTCCCCGACCTATCCCTCAGATTTACTGAACCAGTGCGCAACCTAGGTGTGAGGTTCCTTCTCCACATCAGGTTCCTGACTAGAACCACCTTCCTCCACCTTTGACACATTAACTGACTGTACCTTACTCCAAATGCAGCCGAAACACTCATCCATATGTTCGTCATTTCCTGACTCAGCTTCTAAACTGCCCTCTTTGCTAGTCTCCCTAGTTCTACCATACACAGGATCCAGCTGATCCCAAACTCTGCCACCTGAATGCTCATCAGTGCTATATCTCCTTACCCTCTGCTTCTAATGGTTTATTTCTGGAGTCCTGTAGCTCAGTGGTTAGAGCACTCGCCTTGCTATCGAAAGACCTGGATTCAATTCCAGGCGGACAAAACCTTGGACATGTTTCCTTATTCCACATGCCTGATAATAATACCTACATTTTTTTTTTTAAATGACTGTTTGTGGGACACTGCTGTGCTCAATTGGCTGCCATGTTTCGCTCACAAATATACTGTCAATTCACTTTACATCATCTTCTGTGAAGTGCTTTAAGACGTTTAGAAGATGTGAAAAGTGCTATATCATACGCAAGGATTATTATTATTATTACCAACATCACACCAGTTCTACCAAGGCTCCACTGGCTCCCTATCGTCAAATGGATCAATGTAAAAATCCTCCCCCTCATTTTCAAGTCTCTTCATGCCCTGGCACTCCTTATCTTTCCCACCTGCTTACCCCACAACCCGTTGCCTCCGTTCAACTGGTTCCAGCCTTCCGTATATCCATCGTGCCCTCCATTACATCAGCCCCATTGCATGACACTCTCTTCCTCTATCCCTCCACCTTACCCCTTCCATCCCCATCTTCACTTCGTGCCTGCAGACATTCTTAATCGACTGTGTCAAGGGTCACCACCCCACGTCCCCCAGGCTCGGTGTCAGTCATCCTCCGCCACGGTCAAGTGCTCTGTGATGCTACCATGCTTGTGGGGCACTATATAAATGCTAATTTGTTGTTATAATTACAGGAAACTAAATTTTCCAATAAAAATGTTGTATACTTTGCAAATGTAGAAGTAAACAAATATCAGTGCCAGTACAAGTTAATGTTTTTGAGGGTGTGAATGAATATAGTAAAATTCTGCATGTTCCATTCTTTTAAGGCTTTAGAAGAGATGAAACGGGAAAATTGGTCAATAAAGACTGATCGACGGTTGACTGGTTCCAATATAATTGATGAGCCTCTACAACAGGTGGGTAACTGGATGGTTAAGGATTTCCATCTTATTTATGAGTACGATTGTATTGCAGCTTTACTCTATATTGTTAGGATTACATATATTGTCAGTTTTGTTGTGACAGAATTTTATTTTCAATCCTGAGTTGTTCCCTTGCAATGAATGATTCGATTCTCCAGCATCCAGTCAAGCTGAAACTGGAGTCCTGTAACTCAGTGGTTAGATCACTCACCTTACAAGGGAGAGTCCTGGGTTCAATTCCAGGCAGGGCAAAATCTGGAGTAAGTTTCCTTAGTCCACATGCCTGATAATATTCCCTCAAATTTTGAGGGGTAATTTCAATCCACAACTGTTTGTGCACTGCTGTGCGCAATTGCCTGCAGCATTTTGCCCACAAATATACACTCAATTCACTTTACAGTATATCCTGTGAAGCGCTTTGAGACAACATCTAGAAGATATGAAAAGCACTATATCAGATTCAAGGATTATTAACTCCAGATAAACCCAGCATTTAAGTTTTAGGTTGCAGTTTACTAACAATATAAGAATTTGTGGCTCCTTTGTTTCTAGACTAACTCAGATCAGATTTGTCAAGAAGTTGCGGTTCTTTTTAAAACGTGGTTTGATGTTGCAATTTTCATTTAGTTTAATAAGACATAACTTTTTAAAAGAAAAGTGAATTGAGGTTATATGCTTAAACTTTTGCATGTTAACATATTCTGCTAATTTATATGATAGATCCCTGAAGTTTATCATTCTTATTTCTGATAAAAAATATTTTTATCTTTGTCCAATATGCACCATTGCAATTTTCACCAAATAGAGTAGATGACTGATAGGATGTTAGCAAAAATACTGATTGATCTTTACATAGTTGTGTAAGCGATATTAGATCATTATTAAAGGTGTATCTTTTAAAGTGAAAGGAACTCAAACATAATTCATAATGGTGAACTGATTTTAAATTTGTTTCTATTTTCATAGATTGGATTAGCCTTCAAGTCTCATTACAGATTTATAAATAAACTCTTACCCTCCACCATGCAAAGTTGAAACATATTTAAAAACTGAATGTTTCACATTCTTTATAGCCGTGCAAGATTATTTAATGAATATTATGATTTAATTGATGGATAATTATCCAAAGATCGGTCTTTCTATCATGTTACTTAATTATCTTTTCTAATTAGTTAATGATCTGAATGTTTGTTTGTTCCAACACAAAACGATAAGTCTTATTTTATATAGCAACATTTGTTTCAAAATATCAAGAGTTCAGCAATGGGAGAGATACAAAACAAATGTGAGGAACATTAGAGGTGATGAAACAGATATGATTTGTTTTTGATCACTGTATATCATTGACAGACTAACTGAGAATACAATTCATCCTGTCCATACATTGAAATTCCCGAGAATCAAATGCAAACTCTTTTCCAAGAGGGACGCATTTTGCTTCCCTAATTCTGGAAAGTATTAGGGGCAGGTTAGTGAGAGCCAAGGCATGGTGACCCCAGATTGTGCATTGAGGCACTGCTGGAATCTAACCAGCTTGACCTGCATAACTAGCCATCGATATCATTGCCTGGCAAGCTGAACAGCTACTTGTCCAGCTCGGACTACCCTACCTGTTAGGGCTTTTGCTTGCATGGTCAACAGGAGCTGAGCGGGATGATTCTCTGCCTTTCATGACTAGTCTTCCCTTTCAAGCCCTGCTGTCTGTACTATTATCAGCAGTGCCCTCGAATACTACAGACCTGCCTGGCTAAGGAACCAGACTATCAAGTCCACCACAAAGGGTTGGCTTGATTTCGATGTTCCTTTCCCAAACATGTCACCCGCTTACCCCCTCCCCCCCCCCCCCCCCCACATCCCCAACCCAAGGAGGGTAGTCACTAGTTGGTTGTTTAACATCCAATAGGTGGTAGGAACTCCCTATTAGCTTCCCGATGGGCAGTATAAAATGCATCCTCAGGCACACGTCCCTTCCCATTGAGCAATGGGTTGTAGTTGCACAACAACGGATTCGTAATCTGCTGATGAACACTTGCACAAATTTTCAGATTGTTTTTCATAAAGTGTAATACAGTACAGTAAAAGCCTGATTATCTGTGACCCAATCAACCGTAACTTCCGTATAACCCTCACCTTAAAAAAAAGGTCCCCATTCGAATATGGCATAGTTGTGGTGGCGCATTTTTTTCCACTCAAAGCAGTATCAGCTGCTAGTAGTATCTGAAGGTGGCGCTGCTGCTTTTTTCCCTCACAGAGTAGCTCTGAATGCTGCAGATAGTACACTTTCGGGTTTGAGAGAGAGGCAGGGAGAGAGAGAGGGTTTGTTGATTAATTTAAATGGAAAATGAGAGCAGCCACAAAGCAGCAAAACACACACATACCCTGAGCAAAGCTTGCAGATCAGTGCATATCGAAACCAGGAAAAATCACAGCGTTGGCTTTTATTTTAATAAAAAACACACCCCCCTGCAATACCCGATCTGTTTTTTTTTACAGAGTGCAGTGTTTCAAGTTAGTGCACACACACACACACACACACACACACACAGGCATCGTAAGGGTGTGTAATGTCCAGGCTCCTGAAAATATCAAAGATCAAATTTCTCCTCTTTAGTAATGAACTGCAGACAGGATTCCCTTCTCCCACAGCAGACAGAGTGAGTCGAGGCTTTCTTTCCTGAAGGCAGGAACCCCTGTCCCTATCCTACTTTATCCTCAGCAATGTGAAGTTTGCAACACATCTCAAGTCTGGTTTATTTTACAAATACCTTTAAGCTTGGGAAGCTGCAATGTATATCAGCAACACGCACAGCGCCTCCCCTTACCCTAGTCATATATTGAAAACAAATCTAACTTTTAAAGTGAAATGAAACGTTTGCTTTCAATGCCGATCCTTGGATCATTTGGAAGGAAAGTTAAAAAAAATCACGAGCGCGAGAGAGCTGTGAAAATAAACGAGTGAAAAGGTCACTGAGCCCAAACAGGCAGCAAAAAAAAGCTAAATAAATAAAACAACTGAACAGTGACAGCGGCGGCCGCCGCTCACTCTGCTTTCTCAATAACACGTTTGCTTTCCTCTCTTCTGCCCCCAATGAGAACAGCGTCATTCAGACGTGTAACTTTTACACTAGTTTAAAGATCTCTCTGAACTGCCTGATCGCTGTGTGTAAAAGGACTCACTCACTCCCTGCAATAAAGCGATGCAGACAAAATGAATGCAATACGTGAGATTCAAAACTTTGAAGGCAACTTAAGTTACAGCACCCACAGCTCCGGAGTAGAGGGGGATTGGGTTTGGAGCCATTGAGTTGCCAGACTGACTCTGTATGTGTGTGTGTGTGTGCGTGCGCGCGACAGAAGGAGAGAAAGAATAGGAGAGTACCCCTTTGATTGTGTCCTGCGTTTATAGACTGTGATCGGTATTTATTGCTTTATTGGTAAATATCCATACAATATTCTGTTATTATTTAGTCTATTATTAATATTGTATGTTTTAAAAAATGTAATTAAAATGTTTTTTTATTAATTTTTTTGTGTTGGGTTTTCGGCCGAATATCCGGCACACGCTTTAACCGGCATTGGCCAGGTCCCGAGGGTGCCAGATAAACAGGCATTTACTGTAGTTGGTTTGCACTTTTTAATTATTTTTTTCTCGCCTTTAACTGCTTTTTTAATTTTAACATTTGTGATATATTATGAATCTATAAGATTTGATTTTCTGTTAGCGGCGTCGTGGGATGTCCTTGGGAAGTGAAGGGTGCTCTATAAATGTAATGTTTGTTTGTTTGTATAAATACACAGGCTCAAGGTTAGAACAAAACATTTACTGTTTACAATTAAGTACAGTAAGTATAATGGGGACATGAGAGTTACAGTACAGGTAAACCTCTATTTAGGACGGGGTTGCATTCCTGAAAAACAGTACTCAGATCAAAATGTCTACATCGAAACGCAGTTTGCCATGTGTTCCCGAGATGCGTTCTTTTCACAAAATTTTCGCACCGTAAACCCACTAAATAACACACAAAACACACAAAATAACACACATAGGCAAGAAGGGGTGCTTGGGGTAACTGTACAGTATTGTACTTAAATACTGGCAAACTTTAATACAATCCTATGTTTTGATAATTTGCTTGCACCTGTAGCTGTAACACACCTTGAACTTGCCAGTATATTGTCCTTATTCTGTTTTATAGTAGCCACCATCGATCTAGCTAGCCCTAAAGCCCTCCCGACGTCCATACCTTTTTTTGCCAGACTCAATGCGCTTTATCACCAATTTAGTTTTGAAAGTGATGATTTTGCAGGGTTTCTGGCCGCTAGCAGTATTACCGCTGCTCATTTCACTTATTGCTCTCTTTTCCCGACTTGGTATAAACGCAGTAGAGGGTGTAAAGTGCTCTAATTTGCTCGGGAATGTTCGGAAGTTACTGTAATACTGACATGGCGTGGTGTTGCTTAAAAATCAGCTGGCTTTTAAACAATGACGTAGCGACATGCTATTGTGCCAGTTCAAACGCTTGGATACACTGTATTAGGTACGAGTGTGATTTACCCGTGAATATACTATGGACAAAAAGGGCATGCCAAAAAAGACAGCGATATTCAAAATATGTATTGTGCATGCGTAAAAAAAAAATTGGGTTCATTAAAACGAAACCAAGTGTCCTATATCAATACAAATGTGTTAAAAAAATGATGTTTGTTCAATCGAAACGTCCTAAATAGAAGCGTCGTAAATTGGGGCTTACCTGTAGATGGATATGGTTCACACTTTATTCCTTTTTAAAATCTTTTTCAGGTCCTCCAGTTTGCACTAAGGGACTATATTCAATACTGGTATTATACCCTAAGTGACGATGAATCTTTTTTGCTTGAAGTCAGAAAGACTGTTCAAAAAGCACTGATCCAGTTTGCCAATAGGTGAGTTGGGTTCACTAGATTCAGCCATTTGGCATAAAATGTAGCACAGTATTAGGATTTCTATCAGCCCATAATTTGGTTTATGAGAGCCACTTATTTTAACAATATATTGTAATACAGTGAATTACAGAAAAGCCAGAGCAAATATTAGCAATAAAAGTAAGGAAGATGCCTGACCCTCACAAGATAGTAATGTTGATAATGAGGTACCATACATAATTGTACTGAAAAAATGCATTTGCAGACAAACATGCAATTTTCTACAAAGGATGCAGCATACAGTTCAGTTGGTGATGAATGGTCAATCAAGCTGATGTTTACAAAACCTGGCCAGTGACTTACTTTGTACAAGTACTTGTGCCAATTATGCAATGTTCCCATTGTAAGACAGCACTGCTTTGTGCTCAGTTTCTTACTTTAGTTATATTGACTTAATTGCATAGGCAGCATTATGGAGTCCTGGCGCAATTGCAAAAGTGGTACCAAACATACTGACAAGCTTTTAAATTCTGAGTGGAATCTATGTGCTATGGATGCTATTCTTTCATTTCGGAAAATGTGTGTATTTCAACCTTGTAATAATGTGAATCACTTTATTGTGATTGATAATAGGTCGAAAGAGGTAGACTGGCAACCTTATTTCACTACAGGACTGGTAGATGGCTTTGCTACGCATCTCCATGTTTTCAGAAAAGCTCAACAAAGGACAGAAGATTCAAGACAAAAAAAAGGTAAGAATAGGTATTGAACAAAATATGGTGCATAATTAATATCAAACTTTTTTTTAAAAAAAAATCTGACTGTCTGGATGCAGTAACTTATGAGCAGCTCTGATACTGTGTAAAATGGGCAATTTTCTTGTGTGAGCTGAGGTGGTTAGAGTTAATAATAATAATAATCCTTGCATTTGATATAGCGCTTTTCACGTTTTCTAGACATCTCAAAGCGCTTCACAGAATATACAGTAAAAGCCCGTTTATCTGGCACCCTTGGGACCTGGCCAATGCTGGTTTAAACGGCATGCCGGATATTTGAATGGCAAGTTGCCAAAAATCCAATACAATTTTTTTAAACATCTATTAATAATAGATTAAATAATAACAGAATATTGTATGGATACATATCACTAAAGCAATAAATAATTATTACAATCTATAAACAAAGCACACAATCACAAAGCAAACTTCTACAATGGCCGACAGGGGAGCTTTTTCTTGTTAAAGCGATACTGTCAATGGCTCCAAACCCAACTCCCCTCCACTCCTCTCATTTTCCATCTAAATTAATCAACTCACCCCATCGCTCTCTCCCCTCCTCTCCCCCACCTCTCTCTCCCCCTTCCACTCCTCTCTCTTTCTCCCCCCACCTTTCCCTCTCTTTCCCCCCCACCCTCTCTCCTCCCACCCCCACCAATACAGTGTATAAACCCACGATAGTCAGGCTATGCAGGCAATGTCGTATCCGTCAGAGAGAGAGGGAAAGAAAGAAAGGGGAAGAGATAGAAATAGTGAGGGAGAGATAGAGAGGAAGGAAGGAGAGAGAAGGAAAAAGAGGGAGAGAGAGAAAAGGGAGAGAGGGAGGGGAAAAATTGACAGTGCCCCTTTAAGAAGAAAACCGGAAGTGCCACTACTGGCAGCATTCAGAACTAATCGTACTGTACTCTCGTGTGACAATTGACTCATTAAATGTGCCACCGCGATTGTGCTGGATAAGATCCAGGACCTTTTTTTTGAGGTGCCGGTTATACGGAAGTTACGGTTAATCGAGTCGCAGGCTTTTACTGTACCATAAAATGTATTGACTGTAAATGTGTGTGTATAATATATATTACAGTAAAAGCCCATTCATCCGGCACCCTCAGGACCTGGCTAATGCTGGCTAAAGCGCCTGTCGGATATTCGGCTGAAAACGTGAAAAAAAAAAGTTTTTTTTCAATGCATTTTTCCGGATAAATTCCGGTTGATCGAATGCGGACCTTTTTTTTGCGATGCCAGTTATACGGAAGTTACAGTTGATCGGGTGCCGGATAAACAGGCTTTTACTGTATATATATAATATGCAATATATTTATAACATGTTGCCAAATACGTGAGCTGTGTATATATCGTAAATCATGATATGCTCACATAATATTCAGCTTGCAGCATCAGTGACCCACTCCCAGGTTATTGTTTTATTATCTGTCAAACTCAGTAAGAATCGAATAAAATTATTTCCTCATCGATACGGCTTAGTACAACACTACATAATGCATACACACACCCAAAAATAGTGAGTTTGATTTGTTTATAATAGATTATTAACATATTTGATAATTGTTTAGATATTTGCCAATCTAGGAAATAACTTGCTTCACAAATGTCCTTGCCAGTTACTACAAAAAAACTTCCAAGATCATAGAAAATATAGCATTGGTGCTTCCATTAAGATCATTGAGCTTATCCCAGTGTACTTTCACCTTTTTTGTTGGTTTACCTAAGTATATACGAAGGTTTAGCTACTTTCAAAAGATGAAGAAAACTAAATACAATATATGGTATTTTATGTAATTATCTGTATTTTATACGATTGGAGAACATAAAGATTATTTTGATTTAATCCAGCTAAATCCTTTAGTATGATCAGTGCAGCTTTCCATAGCTGAATTATTGATTTTCTTACATTAAATGTAAAGTAAAACAGTCCTTTTCCACCTGACTTTGTCTGAAACATGACAAATTCACGAATATCGTTTGTCGATTACCTTTTTTAAAAAAAAAAGCTTAATACTGCAATGGAAGGATTGTAGGATTGGCATTCTGGAAGGATGAGGTCAGATGGGTCAAACGGCCTTCTTCATCCAAATTGATATTGTGGCCACTGGATTTTAGGAGGAGTTGTTTATTTGGGACCCTAGAGTCTCTACTGACCAATCTGGATAGTGAATATTACATTGTTTTTATTTTTCTTCTGGATCAATTGACTAAATGATGTGATTAGCAGTTGATAAGATAAGTGAGCATTAATTCCACCAGTAAAAGCCCGTTTATCCGTGACCCGATGAACCATAACTTCCGTATAACTGGCTCCTCAAAAAAAAGGTCCCCATTCGAATAACTGGATCTTACCTGGCACAATCATGGTGGTGCATTTAATGAGTTGATTGTTGCACGGGAGTACAGTACGATTAGTTCTGGATGCTGCCGATAGTGGCACTTCCTGTTTTTCATCTTAAAGGGGCACTGTTTTTCCTCCATCTCCTTTTTCTCTCTCTTCTCTTTTTCTTTCTCTCTCTCTCTCTCCCTCTCCTTCCTTCCTCTCTATCTCTCCCTCTCTCTTTCTATCTCTTCCCCTTCCAGACTGACTGAGTGTGTGTGTGAGAGAGAGGGAAGGAGGGAAAGAAAGAAAAAGAGAAAAAAAGACAGTACCGCTTTAAGGCATTACAGTCCGCCTGTGTAGAAGTTTGCTTTGTGATTGTGTGCTGTGTTTATAGACTGTAATCAATATTTATTGCTTGATTGGTAAGTATCCATACAATATTCTGTTATTATTTAGTCTATTATTAATATGGTATGGTTTTTTAAAAAAAGGGTTTTTTTGTGTTGGGTTTTTGGCAGCTGGCCACCCACATATCCGGCATGCGGTTTAACTGGCATTGGCCAGGTCGCGAGGGTGCCGGATAAATGGGCTTTTACTGTATATGGAAATTACTCGGTTGGCAGCACTCACCTCTTGAGTCAGAAGACTGTTGATTCAAGCCCCAAACTGGGGCTTTGAACTCATCTAACTAACACTCCAATGCAATAGTTGGGATGTGTTGCAACGTTGGAGTTGTCTGATGTGAAAGATGCTATATTAAATGCAAGTGTTGGTCCATTTTTTTTTACTTAGGCACATGCATATTGTCTGCATCACACAAAATATGAATTTTCAATTTTCCCTTATCCTGTATTTTAATTGAAATTGTTAGTCAAATAGAAGTGAAATCAGGTTAGGTTGTTTGTTGACATGATGCTTAACTAAACTTGCTAGCATGGGCAGGTTAGTGATTTGTTTGCATAACACCAGGAAGTTTGATACTGATGACCTGTAAATTGGCCATTTTTTGTGTGGGAAGTGAGATGGCTTTTTGCACATATGTGGAGTGATGTCAACTTTCTATTGTGAGCCCAGTGGTATTGCAATACAGAAGCACCGACCTGCAATTACGCACATTTATGTCAGTTTGGGTTTGTATTCAAAGTTTATACTATGATTTATACTGCTGTCTAACTACCTTGAATTATAATGGGTCTCCACTAGTGTTTTTTTTAACCAGTAATATGGTTTTACCTGCTATTTCAGATACATCCGAAGAATTAATTGACACCTTCTTTGAAGTTGAGGTGGAAGTCGAGAAAGATGTCTGTCGTGATCTAATTTGTACTTCAACTAAAGCTGAAGAAGGTTTGTTTTCAATATATATATATATAAACAATGCTTTCATTTTAGTTTATCTATTGTATTTGGTGCTTGATTGATGTGGAGGAAGAAGAGGAAAAGGAGAATTTAGGAGGAATTTATTCACCCAGTGAGTTGTTGGGATGTGGAATGCCCTGCTGAGTAGGGTGTTGGAGGCAGAGTCAATCCATTCTGTGTGAGTCCTGCACCTCAATGGTTGGAGCACTTGCCTTACAAGCGTGAGTCCTGGGTTCAGTTCCAGGCAGGACAAAACTTTGGTCAAGTTTCCTTAATCCAAATGCCTAATAATAATCCCTTGAAAAAAACACAATAATAAATTAGTCATTTCAATCCATGACTTTTTGTGGAAAACTGCTGTGCACAATTTGCTGCCGCGTTTTGGCCAGAAATACTGTCAATTCCCTTTACAGTATATTCTATGAAGCACTTTGAGATGTCTGGAAAACGTAAAAAGCACTATATCAAAAGCAAGAATTATTATTGCACCTTTCAAGAGGGAAGCAGGCAGCATATTATTATAATAATCGAAATGTATCAAGTCAAAACATGCCATCAGGTTAAAGCCTAACTACTGGGAAAAACAAGGACATACATTCAAAGCACTTGCAACTATTTTCAGGATTTATACTATGGTATTATAGTCTAATCACTCAATTGAATTAGAATAACAATAAAACAATGAAAGGAGGTTATCAGCCTGGCTAAGGCAGATATTGGGGGGAATGAAATAAATAACTTGGTAGCAGAATTATTTTGAGGGATTCCCATTCACTTTGTGGCAACTGATCTCACATTAAAATGTTAGCAAAGGCCTGGAAGCAGATTTCTCCCACCTTTTCATCCAAGGATCGTGGGAAATCTATGAAGGAAAAGAGACATGCTAAAGGATACCATGTGTAAGATTTATCTGCAGGTGTGATCTGTGATTAAAAACTGATGATGTCATGATGCCACTGTTTATTTTCAATATTATAATTAAATGCATAAGACTCTGGAGAAATGCAAATTGCACTTGATTTGTTCATTTATTTTCCTTTCTGAGTTTCCGGATGGACAGTTTCCTGGTCGTTTGTGTAAAGTAATTTTATTGTTAAATTGCTGGTATACGTGATTGACTTCATTTCATTACCAGTCAAAAATAAATACCTGATTTTCATTCAGTTTCTTTCATCATTATCTACTACAAAGAGGCATCTAGAAGACGTGAAAAGCGCAATATCAAATACAAGTAGTTAGTACTACGAAGGGTAAAGTCACTTCTCTCCAAATCCTCATCTGCAGCATTAAATTGCAGCACAGCTGCAATTCTGGCAATTCACTTGAATCCACTACTACACAAACAAAAGCTTTAAGATTTAATGAAGCACAATAACTGTTGATCTTCTTTGCCGTAATCTATAATTGTTCATAAAATTTACTATTCAAGAAAATTTATAAGAGAATAAAGCTACAGTTAAATCAGTAACATTTCCCATGCTCAGAATATTTCAAAAGAAATAAGAGATTTGCCCTGGGTGCTCGTTACAGGGGAAAGGCAGCATTGGTTATAACTGAACACATGAAATAGTGAGATGTGTAATTAGAGTTCTCATTTATTAATGACAATCTAAAAGTATATTCATAGCTGATTGGAAATAAAACCTATCCAGATGCTCTTCTCAAAATTTGCGGTCAAAGTAAATTTTCTCACATTTCTGTAAGGGAATTGTAGGCAAAGCCCACAAAGCCGTTTTCTGCTTTACAGGAATTGTCATTTATGGCTTGGTGTTACTATAAAAGAAGTAAAGTACAAATATTGTGTGTTTGAAATTTTTATCTTCCAGCTGTATGAATCATTTAATTCAATGCTGTGGATTTTTAAACATCATATTCTGTATCTTACAGTGTTTTGGGAGTTAGATGAGAAATGAGGGAGGATAGAACCACTCTACTCATCATACTGTAAACAAACCTTCATTATAATTTTTTTCTAATAATGTGTGGGCATGTGAAAGAGCATAAGAAGAATATACCCTATCAGTCCTAGCATGTTTGCACAAAGAGTCTTCACTGATATTGTTCACAAAGTTGTAGAGAAATTTAAATACAGTAAAACCTCGATAATCTGGCCCAATTGGGCCAACTCACCTCCCAGATTTCTGTGTTTGTCGGTATTTAGAACCTACCTAGAAATGACTGGGGAAGCACCGCCCCATACACCACAAGCTGTAAACACAGCACTGAAGCCAAACTGGCCAAGCGGCAGCCACAGCTTCAGATAACAGAGCGGCCATGCCAGGAACTGCAAGCAGCTGTTCTGAATTTTGAAGGATTTGACGACATTGAAAAAAAATTAAATCTGTTTGTATTTTTAAATCTTGCCAGTTTTAGGGAGTTGCCAGCTTTCGGAATGTCAGATTATCGAGGTTTTACTGTATAAATGTTTAATCTATATGAAGTAAGTACTTGCTTTTGCTATAGTGTTTCCATGGGCGAAACGATAGGCTGTGTCATAAGTTTCTATGGATGCTTTCTTGTGTAGGATAGTGCATATTCTTGGTTAATAATCTTGAATTAATTACACCAGTTTGACAAATATAGTACAGAGTCATGCAATCAAGGTCTGATGTCTTCCCAAAGAGAACTATTTATTGATCACGAACAACTAAGAAAGTTCTTAGTTTTAAATTAATTAAAGATTCAGTGCTTTTGCACCAGGAGATGTGATTGGTATATTGATGTTAAATATTTCCCTCTTTCAGCGTTCCTGAGAGATCTATGTGAAGTTTTATTATATTTGCTTCTACCTCCTGGAGACTTCCATAACAAAAACATGAGATACTTCTTGAGGGTAAGAACTCTAGGTTTTTGTAGTGACCAGGGTTTAAACAAATCGTACATGGACTGTGTAGGTCAATTGAACTTAGTTCTGCAGTTATTGCTATGGGATCCTGTTAGTGCTGTTATGGAGATAATGGTGATGGTATTCTAGCAAACTTTAGACTGGTGATTTCTCTACATATTTAATTGCCACTAACCTTTCACTTGAATGAACATTGTTCAGTCGATGTTTATGTGGGGCATATATGTGTGGGGGTGGAATGGGGGGATGTGTGTGAGGGCCTCAGCACCTTGGGATGACCTCCCGATTTGAAAGGCACTACATTGTGGAATCCTGTAGCTCAGTGGTTAGAGCACTCAGCTTACAAGTGAGAGACCGAGTTCAATTCCAGGCAGGGCGAAACCATGAGCAAGTTTCCTTAATCCATATGCCGAATAATAATTCCTCAAAAAAATAATAAATTGGTCATTTCGATCCACGACTGTTGTGGGGCACTGCTGTGCGCAATTGGCTGCCGCGTTTTGCCCTCAAATTTTACTTTACAGTATATTCTGTGAGGGGTTTTGAGACGTCGAGAAGACGTGATAAGACGCTATATCAAATGAAAGGATTATTATTATTCACAATGCAGGTGGGAATGGGCTTCACTCGCTGCTGAGTGAGCCATGGCCCTTGCGTCCAAAGGCCACTGTTCAAATTATCTGCAGAAACGCAATGGCTTTTTTTGTGTGTGTGTCTCTTCTCTGTTTGTCTGTGTTTCTGTGTGTTTGTCTATGTGTCTGTGAGTGTGTGTGTGTGTGTGTCTCTCTCTCTCTGTTTCTCTCTTGGATGTGTTTGCATATCCCTGTGCCTGTGAATGTCTCTCTCTGGGTGTCTGGGTGTGGTGGCGGGCCCCAACAGTCAGGAGGTTGTGACTACATTCAGTATCCTGGTGAAAATGGAGAGCAATAGTAATGGCATTTGGTGGATCTCCAGACCTTCACATGTAATGCAGAGTAGAAATGGACTGTTCACCCAAGTAGGCCACCCAGTTTTTGTTCAAGAAAGCATTAACAAATTAGATTTTTTTGCAAATGTGTTATTTCTTCATGATTAGTTATCGATAAAGTGAAAAAATGTAGGTTGGCAGTAAAATGTGCCTCTCAATGGCACCAATCAGCTCTCCACAATTTTCCGCAATATTTGTTCAATTTCTCCACAATATTTGGCAAACATTTCCATAGTGTTGGCCCTGCTCATAGTTTAGTTACAACTGTGATGGAAATATTGTGACATTGCCATGGTTCTAGTGCATTTTCAAACAATAAGCATTATTTATTTGAAGTTGAATGGAATGTTTTCAACTAAATCACATTTGGGAAACTGTCTGGTGGCCAATTACTGCAGTTAATTTATATATTTGAAAGAACACTAATTGCACAAAGTACATTGTTCTTCTGCTCAGTTTTCAATTCCATGAAAAGCAGGCTGGTTGTACAGTATATGGTCTTAGTCATCACACAACTGAAAAGCTTTCAATGTAAGTGATCTGTCACTCGTGAATGTTCCCTATGGTTCATCTTATCCAGCAACTATTTTACTGCAATTTCTTTATGTGGAAAAAGTTGCTTCCCAATTTTACCTTCACATTTCAAATATCCTGACTGACACGATTTTATACATTTGTCTGGTTTCAGCTTTTATCAAATGTCCTCTCTAATCTGTTTACTGTAAAAGTAGGCTATCACCTGAGCTGTATCCAAGTTAGCTCTTTTCAAGCCTTTGTGGCTTGCACTCATTTCCTGTAGGTACAACTCACAAGCTTAGACTAGTCCAGGTGGGGCAATTCATCAACTAGACTTTGTTTCACAGTCTGTCTCTGTATGTGGGAGGCTAAACAGCGTGTGGAGTCCTGTAGCTCAGTGGTTAGAGCACTTGCCTTACAAACATGAGACCTGTGTTTCAAATCCAGACAGGTTAGGTAAAATCTTGGGCAAGTTTCCTTACTCCACATGCCTACTAATAATCCATCCCCCAACAAAAACCTGTATGAAATTGGTCATTTCATTCCACGACTGTTTGTGGACAGACTGCTGTGTGCATCTAGTTGCCGCATTTTACCTACAAATATACAGTCAACTCACTTTATATTCTGTGAAGTACTTCGAGATGTCTAGAAAACATGAAAAGCGCTACATCAAAATGCAAGGATTATTATTATTACAGTATATCAATCTCTGCAATGTGTGTGTTTTCCAATTGTACTAGTTTATGGTTGCTAAAGATAAGAATTATATATGCACAGCACAGTATGTACAGGACCAAGTAAATGATGTAAAATAGCAAAAAATAAACCCAATTACCAATAGTGTCAAAGATGATTTCAGCAACAGCTCTCCCTAAAAGTACAAACTTTTCTTTGTTGCGAGTTGCTCTCTCTTTCTCTCCGTTCTCTGCAGCCTACCAGCCTAGTGTGTTCTGTTTCATTCTCATACCAATTATGTTAGTTTTTCCCTGCCAGATTTAATATTTCCATGTGTGCATGTGTATATACATATCTATCTTTGTGTATACATATATAATACATATTATATATATATATTTTTCATTTTACAAATTTTAAAGAACCATTCAGTTCCTGAGTCATTTGCCCTCTGAATCTTAACCCTATTCAGTTCATGAAAGCATTCCATTCGTGAGGGTGAACCTCAGTCCTTGTCACTTGATATTGTTTTTAATTTCAGCAAAATGCTGTTCATAAACTAGGCTTGTTCACACTTTGGTACCTTTCTCCAACTCAACATCGATGCAACTGAGACTAACCTACTCGGCTCTCATCAGTGCCTCCTCACCTCAGGTGCTGACCATATCAAACTCCCTCACCCCAATTCACAGAGTGAAAATGTGTGCAGAATCTGGCGTTATGTTCACTCCATAACTCTCCTTCAACCTTTCAACCGGCTCTGCCATGAAAAGTGCTATATAAATACCATATGTTGTTGTTGACCATGTCTGCTTTCCTTCTTCTCTGCCAATAGCTCAACTGCCTTGCAGCTGAAAGCCCTATCCATTTATCTGATTCCAGATTTGATTTTTCTAATGCTCTTAAGCTAACTCCATATTGATGTCTGCTACTCTACTCAGTAAGCTCCAGACTGCTCCATCTCCACCACCTGGTCCACTCCTTCATTGACGGTCAAGCCTTGAGCCTCTCTGCCCCCCACCCACCCACCCACCCATTGGAACTCTATCCCACAATCCCCTCACCTCACTCCATCCTTTGCCTCTGTCAAGGCCTATCACAAGATCCTCCTGAAGACGCTTCTCTTTGACTATGCCTTCAGTCAACCTGTTCCTTTACTCCCTCCCTCTTGATCCCAAACCCCAGCTCGGGTCCAAACCCTGTCGTCCAGCATCTTGAGATGTCCAACCAATGTGAAAGGTGCTATAAAAATGTAATTTGCTGTTGCTCTCTTCACTTGCCTTTCAGCTCCATTTTCCATACACTCTGCACCCCACATCCTCTCCTGCACAGATCTATGAGCTCATATATTCCAGGTTCCACTAGCTCCAGATCCAACACGTGGAACAACTTTAAGATCGCTGCCTTTAGCTTTAAAAGCCTCTATGGCCATGCTCCACCTGCAATCTCCTGCAAATCTATAGCCCCAAGTATTCACTCCCTCAGCCTACGCCAACAACAACAAAATAACATTTATAGAGCTCCTTTCACGTCGGGAGGCCTAGTATGGCCAGTCTACAGATGCCCATTTAGTCCTTTTGTTTTGCCCTCTGGCACTCTTCTGAAATCACTTCCTTTAGCTAGCACTCACTGTCTTGCTCTATTTCTTCAGCTAGCTCTCTCCCTCTTAATGTTCAGAACCTGTTGATTATCCTCTCTTTTTGATTTTGGCCTATTCTCTAACCCCCACCATCCCCATTTAATTTTTGTAAAACACGTTTAGATGTTGTTGGATGGAACCTCAGGAAATATATTTTTTGTGCTTTTTTGAAGCGTGCTGAAAATAGTTCATGGCAGTTTTAAAAGAAATTATGAAACCCAATTAATCATGTGAAACTGTACCTTGCAGATTCGGAATGTGATGTTTTTGATGAGCTATTGGATCTCAGTCAGTGTATTATTAGCATTACAATTGACCTTAATGATCTAAGATTTAAGGTTGGGAACCATTATTGAAGACTCCCATTCTTTATTGCTATCCAGCTACCTCAGCTGGAAAGGGCATCTATGTGAACAGGAACTAGGGGTGGGCTATACGGCCCATGCATTCTGTTCCACTATTTTTGGTTTACACATAAAGTGCCAAATATGTGAAATTTGGGGAGGCAGATTGTATTAGCAACTACTAAAGTGAATTCACACGATAAAAAAATGGTATAGGACTTTGTTTTACTTTGGGTTGTTTAGACCATAATAGTAGATTCCATCTTGTACATTCCTATGTTTCTGTGAAATGTGATGTGTGGTTTAAATTTTGTTTAGCAGATTTTACTGTTTCCCTCGTTCTTCTCACTCCATTACATTATTTTGCATTCTCAATGTCCCCTCATCCATTATACTTATTTTTGTTACTTAAAGTCAGCACACATGACTTGTTTAAGAAACTGCTTAATTTTGTAATAGGGCAATTCTTGGGTTAGTATTCTGGGAAGATTAAATCAATACCATTTTCTTTTAAAAAACAAAACTTTGCAGGAAATCCTAGCAAAGGGAATTCTTCTTCCATTAATCAACCAGCTCAGTGATCCAGACTACATTAATCAGTATATTATATGGATGGTAAGTAGTGTTTATGTTTTGAACATTTTACTCAATTAAATAGCATTCAAAGCTCATTTGTGTTTGTTCTGCTTAGAAATAAATTACACAGATGAGCAAAGATGCTGAAAGTTTTATTTGTTTCAGATTCGTGATACTAATTGTAATTATGAAGCCTTTATGAATGTTATCAAATTAAGTGACAAAGTGGCAGAAGTAGAAGCAGTGAGAGATAAAGCAGCAGAAGAGCTACAGTATCTTCGATCTTTGGATACAGTCGGTGATGGTAAATTTTTAGTTTTGTCTACTTTTGATAAGCAAAATTAATTCTGATGTTTAAAATGCCCTCATATTTTGGATAATGCACTTTAAAAGGACATGTAATGTAAACGTCTGATATATATTGTCTGATTTAAAGAAGACTGTAATAATTCAGGTGTTTTTGAAGTATTGTATTTTTTACTATTCATTCTGCGTGTGACAGTACAAAAAAGTCACGATAGCCTTAGTTAATTGTTATTCTGCAAAATCAGATTTGTTTCAGAAAATGTTGATTGAATAAATACTTCTGTCACAATCTTTTAAACTGCTTTTTTTGGCAGCCGGTATCTGACTCATTGAACCGAATCACCATTTGTAATTGTCTCTGAACCAAATTTCTGAGAGTTCCACATTTGTATACTGTAGTTTCCATTTATCTTATCTGGAGGGATGCACCTTACCTGGCTAATCCTGAAGAATTGAGTACATGTTAGCAAGAGTAAAGTCTGGGAGATTCCAGGGTAATTATTGGAGTACTGCTAAAGTTTAACTCGGTAAAACTATGCAACTTAACTGGCAAGCGTCCCACTGCTTGTTCAGTTTAGGACGAGCCCCATCTCCTAGTAGTTGAGCTTATGGACATTGCTCAGAAGTCAGCACACAGCAATCCCCCACAAACAGCCATGGAGTCAGTGACCAATTTTATTCAGGAGATTGTTGGCCAGGACATCCGGAGGAACTCCCTTCAACTTTAGCATAGTGTCTGAACAGGACGTCAGTTTAACATTTCCTTTGAAAGGTGGCACCTCCGACAATGCAACACACTCTCTCAGCATTGGAATGCCAGCTTAGACTATTGTGATTCCAAGTCCAAACATGACTCTGAGACGAGAGTGCTAACATTGAGGAAGGCTGAAACCTTGTGCTGGTCTTGTTTTGACTTTCCTCCGTGTTTCTTGTTGAAGATTTTGTTTAGCATTACACATTTAAGTTAGTGGATATCTACTGATGTTGACCATGTCCATTGCCTAGCTCTAATATTTGGAAATACAATGTCTATTTGATCCAATGTTCATATTTGTCAAAATTAGTAAATGAGTGTATTTTGACTCTTATTGCTGAAATGTGACTTGAGTGCATGTCCATTTATTTAAGGTTGTTTGAATTCTATCTATCCCATTAAATATTGGAAATCAAGAACACTAAAATGTACCTAATTGGGTTTTGCCTTAATCTTTCATTTTTCAGATATAAACACTATAAAGAATCAAATAAACAGCTTGCTATTTGTGAAGAAGCTTTGTGAAACAAGAATGCAAAGGTTAAACTCAGGAAAGGTAATTGATTTTATTCATCATAATTACAATTATTAAAGCCTATATTGGCATTTGTTGATCTTGATTTGTTTTCTATGTTGGAAAAAATGGAAAAGTATCAGAATGGAAAGTTATATGAGAACATTCAAAGTGTATCTTCAGTTATATCAAACATTTAATTGAATAATAATATATACATATTATATGTGTGATATAATTCAATTAGATTTGTAATTTTAAATACTGTACAAGGGCTAATTGAAAATGAATTTGTTTTGACCCAATCCTTTTAAGTTGAATATTGATGGTTGCTTTATTTTTGTTGTTACTTTTAATAATCCTTCTTTGCTAAAATTGCAATAGTTTAAGCAACAAAACATTTTCCTTTATCTATTCTCAATGCGCATAAAACCCTGCCTGATACAGAAACCTACTTAAAAGAAACAAGTCACTTAAGAACTTTGTTGTTTGTTGTTGTTTATGCCATGTGTGACCAAGGGCAAAATATTGTCAAAGTATACTGAAGCATTGCCCCAGCTTTAGTCACAATTCTGCTCCAAAGACAAATTGCAATAGTTCAGAATGAGAGACTAGTATTGACCATGGGGCAGATCAGTTGCAAGAGGTTTGTTGCCCAGGTACAGGAAATGAAACTTTTATGTTTATATTCCTGGATAAACTCATATCTCTTTGAATACATTGCTCAAATTCCAGATAAGCTAAAAGTTGGAAATTACAGAATACTTTCTAGGCTGCATTATGTTAATGAAACCAGTACATGAAGCCTCCTCTTTGGACAATACCCAAAACTTTACTGTAGTAAGTCAGTGCAGAACTTTAATGGCTATAAATGGTTCAAACTCTTCTTCCATGGTGGGTAGCCATGAGTATTGCAGAATTTAAGACATGATAATTCATTGATGCCTTAATATTCTGGCACTTCTGCGATCTAAGTCTTTCCAGGGTCAGGGAGGGGTGGTGGTAAATGCTGTATATTGTTATATATCAATTTTGTATATTATATATGCAAATAAGTCAAGTAGTGTTCCATACGGTTACAGAAACTAGAGTGAGACTCTTCAGAGTGTAAATTTTCATGACCAGTGCTGGGTATCTATATAGATTAGCCGGTTTGTCATTGGGAAATATTGAGACAAGTTTAAGATTTAATATATAGTACCAGTTTTCTTGTGTTCTATGTATAAACTGCAGGTACAATTTTATTAATATTCTGTTTTTACTATTATATACATTAGTGTTCAATCGTTTATTCAGAAATCTGAGTTCACATTCCAGTTTCTATTTCCAGGAATTTGATTGTATTGAGTTGAAAGAGTAAAAACAGAGAAAAGAAAATAGCAAATTCTAAACCTTGTTTCTGTACTTCCACCATAATCCTCTTCTATTGACCTTCAGATTTATGGTTTTTGTTGGTCTAATCTAAAATTAAATCTTTGTGACTTGTGAAATAGAAATTAAGATGGTTTAGTTGGTTTAGTTCAGATACAGTTTTGTCTCTAAAAGTGTCATTCAGAAACACCAACACTGGCTGGAATTATGCAATGTATTTTAAGACGCTATAGAAATTTGTTTTCAGTTTAATGTCTCATTCGAAGAATGGCACCTCCAACAATTATATATGCATCTTTAAGTGGAACAATAATATTTTCACTCAGTAGTGTTAGCTTTGATTTCTTCCAGGTTAGGTACAGAAGAGGATAGGTAAATTGTAGAACTCTTGTCAGCTATCCAAAATACAGAGGAGAACTCTCACTGCTAGTGTGATATCACCGTTATATATTCTATTTTAGGTTACGGCCAGAAAGTGTTTAATTATGTGTTTTATGCTGTAATCTCATGTCAGCAAGCATAATGAGTTTTTTTGCAACAACAAAATTACGTTTATGTAATTTATGCTCCTTTCATGTCAGGAGGATATCCCAAGGCGCTGAACAGTCAGGTCGGGACCCAAGCAGGGGGGAGCGGTAAAGTAAGGGGGATGGGAGGGAGAGAGTTGGGAGGGAGAGAGTTAGAAGGGGAATGAGAGAGTTGGGAGGGTGGCAGAAGGCTCGATCGAAGATGAGAGTCTTGAGACCACCTTTAAAGGAGGCGAGGGAGAAAGCGAGGCAAAGGGGCTATGGGATGCAGTTCCAGAGTGTAGGGGCAGAGAGGCTGCAAGCCTGGTCACCAACGATAGGGTGGGTCGGCCGGGGGACATGTAGCTAAACGGAGCGGGCGAGCAGGTTCATAGGGAGATGTCAGGTCAGAGCGATAGGAGGGGGCAACGCCGTGAATGGCCTTGAAAGTGAGGATGAGGATCTTGAAAAATTCTCTGGGTGGTGGGGAGCCAGTGGAGCCTGGCGAGGGTGGGAGTGATGTGGTCGCAGAGCTTGGTGCAGGAGAGGACACGAGCTGCAGAGTTCTGGATGATCTGCAGCCAGGAAGGCCGATGCGGAGGGAGTTTCCATAGTTGAGCCTTGATATGACGAATACGTGGACAAGGATTTCGGCAGCCTGAGGGGTGAGGCATTGAAGGGAGTGTATATTTTTCCTAGGTTCAAAAATTCAAACTTAGATGGATTGATTCAGTCAATTTCCTGGAGTTGTTCTGAAACGTCCACTTCAAAGCCTGCTGCAATTTAAAAACAACAGCTTTCTTCTATTTAGTGAAACCAAGCACTTAATGCTAATTAATAGCTGTGAGCTTTATTGGCTAGACTACAAACAAAGCATAAATATTAAAATCACTCAACTTGCAATCCTATATTTGAAGGAACTTTCTTAATAATAAAGGACATTGATCTTACTGAATTTTCAGGATCTTATGGTTGTAACATCTTTGAGATGCCAAGAAACTCTTTTCACAGCCAAGACCAGCTGGTCTTCATTAGAACAGAGCTCACACAGTGCCATACAAATTAATAAAGATAATAATAATCCATGTGTTTGATATCGCGCCTTTCACATCAGAAGTACATCTCAGAAGTACTTCACAGGATTTATTGTAAAGTGTGAACAATACATATTTTGTGACTAACTGAAACTAATTTTAATATGATTCTTGATAAAATTGATGTTGACTTGGCTCAGTCGATAGCACTCTTGCCTCCAAGTCAAAAGATTCAAAGCCTCACGTTGGGCCTTTGAATTAGCATAGTCTATGTTGACACTTCAAACGTCGTGCCATATTATTAGATTGCCTATTGTTGGAGGTGCCATTCTTTGGATGCAACATTAAACCAAGGACCTGCTTATCTTTAACATTCACCTGTAGCTCAGTGGTTAGAACACTCATCTTACAAGCGAGAGACCTGAGTTCGATCCCAGGCAGGCCGAATCCTTGAGCAAGTTTCCTTATTATTATTATTAGAGCTATTATTATATTATTACTCTACACGCCTGATAATAGCCCCTCAAAATAAAACAATAATACATTGGTCATTTCAATCCACGACTGATTCTCATCTTTTTTTGCTTTTTCACTTTATCCCCAATTTCCTGGTTTCCCGATTATCTACCTCTTTTAACACCTGAGTTGATAATCTTTGTGCCTTTTGGTGCAATGTATTCCACATTCTTACAAACCTTTATGGGGAAATATTCTTGGATTCAGTCAGTTTTAAACCTCCAATTTTAAATTTATGTCCCCAATCTACGTGTTGATTTGCTTTTTATTATTAAACACTTGAAATCAATCATCCCATAACAACAACAAAAGTACATTTGTAGAGTGCCTTTCAATCAGTCAATCAAAACTTACATTTATATAGCGCCTTTCACGTCAAGTGGACGTCCCAAGGCGCTGTACAGTTAGGTAGGGACAAGAGCAGTGGGGGAGGGGGAGGGGCTGGATGAAGAAAATTAAAAAAAAATTGACCATTTGTGGACAAAATGCGGGAGCCAAATTGCACACAGCAGTGTCCCACAAACAGTCATGGAAGTGGGATTAGGGGAAAAGGGGTGGGGAAATAGCAGGGGAGGAGTCGGAGTAGGGGGAAGGAGAACAGGAAAGCCGACTGTATATTTGTGGGCGAAACGCGGCAGCCAAATTGGCGCCTTCCTTTCACGTTGGGAGGATGTCCCAAAGCACGTCCCAACCTCCTCAACTCAAGAGAAAGTAACCTGAGTTATACAGCTTCATCAGAGCTAAATGCCTTCATCCCAGATATGATGCTGGTGAGTCAAGGACAGTATTTCCTTCCTCAGGTGAGCTACCGAAGACTTGACCACGTCAGATAAAGTCTGATCATTGCTCTGTAAAACTGCAGTAGTGCTTTCTTGCTTTTCTTTGCTCTATGTCTTAAAGCATGCACTTCACCATATTCCTAATAACTCAGAACTATAGAAACATGGACGTTCTCAGCTCACAAGTTAGCCATTTGGCCCATGATCTCTGTGATTACAGTGAACCAACACGAAAGGCACTATACAAATGTAATCTTATTGTTGTTGTTGTTGAACTCCTGGCTTACTCATACCACTGGTATCTGAAATTTCCCAAAAGGGAAATTTAAAAATATTCCCTTTTGAAAATAAAAATTTCTGTGTACCACATGTCTTCTCAGGCCACATACCCTGCCTCATCGTACTTGCTGGCCTTCAACAGCCAGGCATATCAACTCTGACTCAGTTTGAATCAGCTTATTTGCTGTCTTCTGCTTTAGGTTTCAGACAATTTTAATGTTGGTACTGACATTTCCATTCATTTTCTGGCACTGAAAAAGGGTGGTAAATGCCTGTAGAGGCAATGTAATTACACTTAGTGAAAATTCCAGTTAGCTGTGGTTTTTAGTGTAGTATTTTTGTGGATCTTTTTGAAATACTATTTTTATTAACCCTACCTTCCAGCTCTTTCCCAGTGTCCCATACAGATTTAAAAGAGATTAATTGACTTCCATTGTATAAGCAACATTAATAGAGCACTCTGATTGAGAACTTGCATATGCAAATTGACTTCTTTGTGGAGCAGATTTTATGTTGTAAATCAAACTATAATTTAGAATGTGTTAATGAACTGCAGCTGATTTACATTATATTGATTGCAAACATTTTTTCTAGTGATTTGAATTCTACAATTCTTAATTAAAATGGTTTGTAATTCGGTTATAAATCAAGCTGATGAATTGACTTTCCAGTTCCGATTCTATTTAAGGATATGTACAGGGCTTATCTTTGAAAACCAACATTAAAACCACGGTTTCCTTCAGTTACAGCTGTGTAATTTTTATGATTGGGCACACCATCCTGGAAATTCTAATTTCCTGTGTCTCTTGATTGAACCAATTGTAATTTATTATATAACAGCTTAGAATCACTTACTTTTAATCATTGAACAAATATGCATTTAATCCTAATTTATAAACCAAACCAACACCTGTATATATTCATTTATGTTTCACTTCTATATTTTTAATTGCTGTATTGATTTTTTAAATAAAATCTTTATAAAATTATACAAAAGATTATAAAATCTTTTGACCTCTTAATATTTGCATGTTTATAATAATATTTACACTGTAAGTTTGGCTGAGTTAACATTTCTCAAACCTTGCTATTCTGCGATGTCTTTCCAGCTACTAATTGTGTTTTCTCCTTTAATCTACAGGAAATAGATACCCTCAAACTTGCAACAAATTTTGGCAAACTTTGCACAATTCCCCTAGACAGTATTCTTATGAGCAATGTTGCATTACAGTTTTTTATGGGTAAGTATTAAGACACCTAAAAATTCAGTTTAGGAATACAACAACTTGCATTTGTAATGGACCTTTTGCATATTTAACATCTCAATCTTTTGTTTATGGAATAGACCATTCTATTTAAAGGTTTGATTGAATGATTGACACATTTTTGCAACTGTTGAAAAGTTGAAATATTTTGGAAAACGACATTTGTTTAAAATGTGTAAACATTTAGATCTAATTTTCGTCCCACCTGAGCCCTGTCTCCTTTCTAAAGTGTGTGTTGCTCTGTATTTGTAAATATTTTTCAATATAAAAGTTGCCATTATAACACTTGCAATAGTGTAAATATCTAGAATAATGGGATGCTTTTGCCTTTTTATTAACGTCAGAATTCTTATACAGTACTTGTAACATTATATAAAACAATTTCATGTTTCCATAAGCACAAATCAGATTGATATTTTTAAATGTACATTTAATTGTATTATTGAATATCTTTCCTCGCAACTGATTGTTTATGTTTCAAAGAGAATACAGTAGCAGAGCTGTAAGTGGAAACAAAACAAAGATAGTTTATAGGCATCTGTAACCAGCACAAAAGATGCACAAAACCAAACCTCGTACACATTAGATGCACAAAACCTGCACTTAGTAGGTTTCAGACATGCGTTCCATGATAGCTGAGAATTGGAATTTGCGTCATGGGGTCAATAGAAGCAAAAACGCATACTATTCTTGCATGAACTTGTGATTTGCACAGAGGATTTTTAGAACAGAAATGGTCTACAAAAAACTGTGATTGAAACTGAATCCATAATAGCCTTTAAAAGGAAATAAGACAAAACATCTGAAAATCATATAATTAAATGGGTGGGGTGGGGTTCAGGAGAGTGAGACTAAATAAATAGATATGATAAGAAAACAGGCATTTAGGCACAATGGACTGAATGACCTGTGCTAAAAAAAATTGATTCTATTTATCATGATAAGCAGAATGCATCCCTCCAAAGAGGGATGCATTCCATTCCATTCCATTCTGACAAATATCTCTGGAATTTTCATGTACAAGTGTGATATATGGAACCCTATTTGATTGGATATCCTTAAAGATAGTGGTAGGTTTCCACATGTCAGACTGTCCAGCTGTCCAAAAAATAGTATTCAGAGCTATTGAATTTTTAAAAATTCTAAGCAACAGATTGCCAGAGAAAATAGCAGTTTTGTTCTTTCCGAATATCGGCTCTCAATTATTCTACTCACTTACCCACCATTGATTTTCATCAAATGTAGAATCTGTTGCTAACGAATTAAAATCAATTAAAACTACAGCAATGTTACTTTTACAAATACTGTGGGCCTGCGATCACAAACCAGAATACCAGCTCTATATAACTGCTGTTGGGTCTTTTGGAGAATATTTTTTCATACCAGACGAAAGGAGGTGGTGCTGCACTACATCAACTTGATATCCTAAAATTTTAACATGAAATAATTTAAATGGCTAGTGCTAAAAGTAGCCTGTGTTTCTTGTGATAGATTATATGCAGCAGACTGGGGGACGGGCCCATCTCTTCTTCTGGTTAACTGTGGAAGGCTACCGAATTACTGCACAGCAGCAACTGGAAGTGTTACGAAGCTCACAAATAGATGGAAAAAGGCAGAACAACCAGACCAAAGGATTGCTGTGTGTAGCTGCTGTTGGTGTTTATGAACAGTATTTATCAGAGAAGGTAAATTTATAATATTCCCACTGGCTACAAATACAGTACTTAATGAAATGCAAGATTTTTTTCTCTTCCAAAGTAACCAAGTTTTACAAAATGTTTTTGCTGATTAATAATGTTCCCATTTTGATTTATATGTGTGATATTTGTTTAGTAGCGAGAGAACCATGTCCACCCAGGAAGCTTTCCTATTCCTTTAATGTCTATTTGTAACCAATAAATATTGTTATCTCATTCCCTAAAGATTTAAAGATTCTCTTAATTTATCCATACAGTCTTCTGTGTGGAACAGTATTGGAACCTACTCTGTGTATTGTATTTAACAAAGGGCAGGATTTATTGGGATATTATATAACCTTCAGTTTATAAAACAAAAGACTTGCAAACAGAGTTGCTCCGTTTCCTTTCCCAACTTACGAAACTCAAAAGATTTTGCATGCTCTGTTATAGGATGCATTGATTGCAGTACAGGTATCCCCCAATTTACGATGTTTCTATTTACACTGTTTCGATTTAACAAACATAATTTTTTAGCACCTTTTTATCGATATACGACATTTGGTTTTGTTTTAATGACAAAAAAACTTGGTGCATCTGTTTTGTGCATGCACAGTACATAGTGTATTTCAGGGGACCGCACGGGAAATCGCGTTTCAATTTACGACGTTTCGATTTGTGTGACATTTTTCAAGAACGCAACCCTGTCGTAAACCGGGGGATACCTGTATAAATTATTAAAATAAGTAATTTTCAGGGTAATTTTAATGATGCATTCATAAATGTGCTTGTTTGGTAAGTGGAGAAAAGAAACCCTGTTCGCAAGAGTATTGTTTTACAAATTGAAGTTACTATAGAATTGTGTTTCCCCTTCAGATAAGATGAAGCATTGATGGTGATGATACCAGTTGGTGAAAATAGTTTTTACATTTAAAATACTAACAATTTATTTTCTCCACATGCAGGCATCTCCAAGAGTCCATGTAGATGATAATTTGGTCGCTAAATTGGCAGAAAAGTTAAATCATGAAGATCCCACTCCAGAAATATTTGATGACGTTCAAAAAAAAGTAGGTTTAAAGAAATGAAAAGCCATTCACCTGATATTTGATAGTGAAATATGTGATTCTGGTTCCCTATACACGCCCTCCTTTGTGTGTATGCATGTGTCTGCTGTCTAACTGCTAGAAATATAGAAATGTGCACGTTCTAAGACTAGAGGCTAATGGTGTTTTACATTTATATTAAGGTCTATGATATGATGCTGAAAGAAGAACGATTCTACCCCTCTTTCAGGCAAAACCTGCTTTATGTGCGGATGTTGGCTGAGTTAGACATGTTGAAAGACCCAAGTATCAGAGGGTCAGATGATGGAGACTTGGGTATGTAAACAATGCATTTGTCAATAGTCATAACAGCCTTGTATTACCTTGTGCAGAACTTCTAATCAGTCAGAGGGATAAAATCAATGAAGTCTACGTTGTGTACATATGGTGCTTGGTTTGTTTATTAGGGTCCTTTTCTGTTGTCTGATTAACTGCATCCACTCGCCAGGGCCTATTAGTGTGGACACATTAAAGAGTAAAGTTCTACTCTTGGGTCTCTTTTTGTGGTTCAATAGATATAGGTCTAGGGGTGTTGACTTTGGGGTTTGTGTGGCAAGTTATAGACAACTGGAGGAAATACTTAATTTGAGGTTAGCAGGACTGGTCGTGTTACTGTATATACAGAGTGGAATCGGTTTTTAAAAAAAACAGTAATCTGGGATTTCCAACACTGCTTCAACAAAACCACAGTAATATTTAGAATATGAAATAAATGCCTGGATCATTCACCAACATTGATTTTTTTTTAGAGATGAGAACTATTGGAAGGTTACGTGCACCATTGTAGTAAACATATTTAACCCAGGGAACTGTTTCATCTTAATTACTGAATGTGTTTGCTCCCAGTCAAGGGGTCTTTGTCATTCTAAGATCCATTTATATCCAGTGTATGTGGATTTTACAAAGCTTTTTATCCACATCTAGTGGTAGAAACTGAGTACAGCAGACTCTCTATTAATGTTTAATGTCTTTGTGATGTTATTTCAATTCATTGTTTGAATTGAAAAACAATCTTTTGGTGTACTTAAAACTGTACTTTTATCATGCAAGTTACAGATAGTGAGATTTAAAAAATTTCAAGTCACTCCTTGAAACATTTTCCGCGAAAATAGATAGTGGCACCAAATCCAACTGAAGCTTCAGCTCTACAACAACTTGGATTTATATAGCGCCCTCCACGTCAAATGTCGCTTCACAAAACGGATCCCAGGATTATCTACTATCTACCCCTAAATCTACCCCTCACTCCATTTCAAATTGTCGCCAAATGTATTTTTTCCTTCCTGAACACTTTGTCAGCTCAATATTCCAAGTCCAGAAAACGAAACCATAATAGATTGGGAGTTCCTGATCCTCAACATTGCCTCCATATCTCCAGAAATCAGCTTGATCTCATCCCAGCTCTAAGTGGTCCAATCTCAAAGATTGTTGCTTCCACAGGAAGTCTATTTCCTATGTCTTTTCGTTCACAAACACCACCACTGAATCAAGAAAACAGTGAAAGAAACTGGTTCTCCATTGCCGTACATCCTGTATTTTTCTTAACCTGCTAGTAATGGTCTAAAAAGTGGTCTTATACTGTTTGCATAGTTACTTATCTATAGTGGAGATAAATTGAAGAACTTTAGAATAATGCAGCTCATTCTAAGCCAGAGCCTCTCAGTCAATTTCTTCTCTGTTTTGCCATTGTCAGTTGCCTCCTGGTGCTGTTTTATGTTGTTTAAAAATCTCTGGATATAAGTGTGTCTCATACCATTGGACTTGTGTGTTCTGTACGTTGGAAAGCTAATTTGGTTTATAAACTAAGTTATCCCTAGTTTCTGTAATCTAGTTTACAGGGATTGGCATTAATAGCAAAACTGCCTTGTTTTCTCAAAACGATTCTCTGCATTGATTAAGAAATACTATAAATTTCCTTGGTTTGCCAAAAACAACAAACTTTTAAATATTTTTTGCTTTAAAAGAAAGTTAATTATGCAACACAATTTTTATTTTGACAGAATCAGTCCCACACCCATGCTTTTCAGATAATAAGTGCAAATATCCATAAGAATGGAAATTGCTTTCAGAGCACTCATTTTTTTTAAATACCCGTGTTAACATAGACAGTATTAATTTGAAATTATGAGCCTAGAATCACAAATCAAGAAGTCTCCAGTGCACAACTGCCCTGTTCTTGGCTGCCTGCAGGTGCATACGTTTGTTTTACTTGGAGCCCTTTGGGCATTGAAGTGTTGGATGTTGGGAATTTGCCATGAAGTGGTCATTTTTCTTTTTAATGTTTAGACGTGCTTTTGAGGTTTTTTTTATTTCAAGTACATGACCTTCTACTGAGATTTGGTATTATTTTACAAAGCATTTTTTGCATTCTGAGCTGAATTTTTCCTTTCCCCCTCTCCACAGAGTCCTTCAATGGCTCCCCAACTGGCAGCTTAAACTCGGTAAGTGTTTCCTATGAACTGTTGCCTAGCTTGGGTCGCTTATTAACAACATAAAATGTATATGTATATAAGAGATTAATCCACTCATTTCCCACTCCATAGATCTGAGCACTAAAGCAGCATATTTATTTTTTCCATATTTCTTTGTAATGTTTAGTGGCTCTCTGAATTTACAGTGCTTGTGCAGGTGTTTGAATATTGGTGGATTTATTTTTTCTGGCTCAGATCCATGTCTGGAATAGATGCTTGCTTAAATAATACAGTTCCCCTGTGTCATTATGTGACATAGAGCAGCTCAGCCTATGAGTAGTCAAAAAGCTGTATCTAATATCAGCTAGTTTCTGTAGTTTAATAGATATTTTCTTGATAAATATTCTCTATAAGTGTTCGTATAGGGAATATCCACTAAATATACTAAATTGTGTTCATATAATGGGGGGAAGGCATATTGGTATTTTCAAGAGGTGCATGAATGTTATACTACGTACAGATTTCATTCCTACATGAAGTGTTTATTTTACATTGGTAACAATACAGTACAATTTGCATTTATATAGCAAGCTCCTTTCACAACAATAAGACATCCAGTCCCTGACTTGTGAAAAATGGGAAACTGTCTGACTGATCTTTTTTTCAATTTGATAAATAAATATAAGTTTTACAAGCAAACTGGTTGTGCTGCCCAGTAACTAGAAGAACACATTTGTAATTTCCTTTTTGGCTGGTGACTAGTTTCAGGGATGAAGATGAGAAAGATGGTGTTGCAACAAAACCAAGTACAAAAGTTATGATGAATCAATGGAGCAGAGCTGTCAATTTTGGGCAAAGATGGCCGAAAGCAATACCAGTCTAAACAGGAGATCTGGAAAAATAAGCATTTGGGCTGCCAATCAAAATTTTATACCCTAAAACCTCGATAATCCGGCATTACAATGGCCGACAACAACCTAAAACCGGCAAGATTTCAACATACATATAGTATTCATTTTTTTCCGATGTTGGGAAATCTCCTGAAGTTCAGAACAGCTGTTTGTAGTTCCCGGTTTGGCTACACTGTCACCCAGCGCTGTGGTTGGAGCTTGGGCATTGTTTAGCTTCAGTGCTGTGTTTACAGCTCACGTGGTGTGTTGGACAGGGGTTCCCCAGCCATTGCTAGGGTAGGTTCTAAATACTGGCAAACTCCAAAATCTGGGAGGTAAGTGGCCCCAAACATGCCGGATTATTAAAGTAATAATAATAATCATCCTTGCATTTGATATGGTGCTTTTCATGTCTTCTAGACTTCTCAAAGCGCTTCACAGAATACACTGTAAAATAACTTGACTGTATATTTGTGGGTGAAACGCAGCAGCCAATTGCGCACAGCAGTGTCCCACAGTCGCGGATTGAAATTACTAATTTATTTTTGAGGGTTTATTAGTAGGCATATGGAGTAAGGAAACTTGCCCAAGGTTTCACCCTGACCTGCCTGGATTCAAACACAGGTCTCATGCTTGTGAGGCGAGTGCTCTAACCACTGAACTACAGGACTACCCTGAAGGAGGGTAGGAAAGCCGCGGGCACACGAATGTAGCGACTAGGATTGGGGATTAACTAAGAGGAAATCTGTGTCCAACTAGTCAAAATACAGGCCATTATCAATCCTGCTGCCTCATTGTATTTTTTTTAATAATGTAGTTGCCAGAAAGTTACAACTTATTGGTGTTTGCAGCATAAGGAGCACCTGCCTTAATAGAATATTAATTTTGCAACATAAACCCAAAGTCACTAACCTACTGAAGAAATCTGAAAATGAAAAACTCTTGTGATTTTGCTTAAATTGAATTGGCCTACTGGATGAGCTTCCTTATTTTGGGTGAGACCTTCATTTGACACTAAATTTAGAGGCCAATGGGTCATTAATTAATTCCACTTGTTTGTGCCATTCTGAATTAGCATTAAAGGTACTGAAACATCCACATGTCAGCCCATCTGTAGTAAAAACCTCAGTTTCAGAAGTGAGGATTACTAAACATGTCATGTGCTGTTTATAATTTATGGAGGCTATAATATTACTTAATACTCAGGAAAAAATATCAGCTGCAGCAATTACAGTGAATTTGTCTCTCTTGATTTTTTTTCATTTTAAAAAGTGACGACAAATAGCAATGTGCAATCGGCAGCAGTGGGATGCAGAATTTATTAACTTAGAGATGAACTTGAACCATGAGGTTGCATTCTTCAAGCAATAAATTTGGGTTCTCAGTTTCCAATGTGTACCGTATTTATTCAAGTGTAATTTTAATAAATCTTTAATATGCACACTTTTTTTTCACAACTAATGGTTATTTGGATACTCAATAATTCATTGGAGCTGCCTGCTCCTCTAGAATGAAGTAGCAGGAGTTACAAATTCCATTTACTCCGTCTGAATAATTTTATTCTGGGTGGGGGGTGGGCAGATAAAGATTAGGTTTTACTGATAACATATGTGTTTGATATGGCTCCATATTGATTCAAAACAGCTCAAAGTAGTTACTGTTTCAGCACCTTGGGAAGTCCTCCTGATGTGAAAGGCACTCTATAAATGTAATTTTGTTATGTTGTTAAGTAGAGTGACTATGCATGTATAGGTAAACTTAACAGCTAATTTATGCACAGCAATGTCCTACAAGTAGTCAAGTGGTGAATGACCAATTAAAGAGGAAATTCCTAGAATTTAATCACTTTTAATATAAATAAACTTGTAGATTGGAGACATTTTTCCACAATTCATAATTGCAAGTTGAATAAGTGTTTTAAAATAAGCAGAACTGAGTTTATAATGCAGAATAAGATCAGAATCTCAAGATTTATAAATTGAAAACATGAAACTGGCCAAGTTTTTTTTGCTTAAGGTGATTCAATTATGGAATAAGCACTGCCCAGGACAGTGAACAGACTGATTCTTTCAAAAGATGTTTGACAGATTTCCCTTATAATAATACAGGTTTGGAAACTAGTAAGGGATGAAGTGACCCTAGAGGATCATAAAATCAAAACTTGAATTCTTGTTTTCTCTGCAGATACTGATTCTATACAATTGAACTTAAAAATATCAACCTACAGTATATGCTTCATATCTAAAGTAGTACTGTTATTAAAACCTCTTTTAAATCAGAGTATAAATTTACTATATTTGCATTTTAGCCTATATACATTTTAGTCAGAAAGATATGGGATCAGGCCCCATGTCGATACTTTGAACTCACAGAGATTCAGCTGAAATTGCAACACGAGTACAGTACTACATCATCCGAGGTGCTATCCTGTTCTGAGGAGATTCATAGATTCATAGATTCATAGAATTTTACGGCACAAAAGGAGGCCATTCGGCCCATCTAGTCTGTGCCGGCTCTTTGAAAAGAGCGATTCAATCCCACTGCCCTGCCCGCTCCCCATAGCCTAATAGACCTGTTCTCCCTAAATAAAGATCTAATTCCCTTTTAAAAGTTGTTATCGAATCAGCCTCCACCACCTTTTCAGGCAATGCATTCCAGATTCGAACAACTCGCTGAGTGAAAAAATTTCTCCTCAGCTCCCCTCTACTTCGCCTTGAAACTATTTTAAATCTGTGACCACGAGTCACAGATTCGCCCACGAGTGGAAATAGTTTTTCTCTATTTGCCCTGTCGAAACCCCTCATGATCTTATAAACCTCTATTAGGTCTCCCCTCAATCTTCTCTGCTCCAGAGAGAATAACCCTAGCCTATCTAGCCTCTCCTCATAGCTGAAGTCCCTCAATCCTGGCACCATCCTAGTAAATCTTCTTTGTACCCTTTCCAATGTCTTCACATCCTTTCTGTAGTGTGGTGACCAGAATTGAACACAGTATTCCAGCTGAGGCCTCACCAAAGTCCTATAGAGGTTAGTCAGCACTTCCTGACTTTTGTACTCTATACCCCTATTTATAAAGCCTAGTATCCCATATGCCTTCTTAACAGCCTTGTCTACCTGTCCTGCCACCTTCAACGAGTCACTAACACAAATCCCCAGGTCTCTCTGTTCCTTCACACCATTTTAAATTGTACTATCTAGCCTATATTGCCTCCCTTCATTTCTTCTCCCAAAATGCATCACCTCACACTTCTCTGCATTAAACTTCATCTGCCATGTGTCTGCCCACTTTACCAATTTGTCTATATCCTCTTGCAGATGGCTACTATCCTCCTCACTATTTACTATTCTCCCTAACTTAGTGTCATCTGCAAACTTGGAAACTGTACTCCGTACACCCAAGTCTAGATCATTGATGTAGATTACAAACAGCAATGGTCCCAAAACTGATCCCTGTGGCACACCACTGCTCACTTCCCTCCATTCTGAAAAACAGATGTTAAACCGAGTCGTGTCTGCCTCTTCAGGAGGATGACAAACATCCCAGGGCACTAATTCAAAAGAAAAGAGAGTTTCTCCTTGCGTCCTGATTGATAATCCTCCAGATTAAATTGCTCACTTACTCCACTGCTGGAATATCTGGGTTTGCCTATAAAGATATAGTCATTACATGTTACAGTAAATCATGTGAAGGAGTTCAAGATGTTTCAACAACATAATAAGAAGCTATATCAGATGCAAGGATTATTATAAGTAGTAAATAAAGTTGAGATTGCGGTGTGGTGGGACATGCGAGAAAGGGTTGCAGAGCCTGGCTGTGTGCAGGAGGTGATTTTAACATGCAGTTGATGGAAAAGCTCCCTGAGTGAGTCGTTGTCTCTGGTAATGATAATTAAGCTGTCTAATATAGTCTACTGTAGAACTTGTTGAAGCCAATACCTTCAATGATGTCAGCACCAGCTGTTGAAACAAGTATTTAACTTTCACAGAACAAAGTTACATTATATATTCAGGTTCTTTGCACCAATTTGATGTCTTGCCACTTAGGCTTTTTTTTTACTTATTCAGTTTCCAATTGTGATTGTCGAATATAAACACAAATGTTTTGAAGTGTCGGAAATATTTTTAAACTAAATTTGACATGAAGAGAATAAAGTAAAATATATTATCTTATTCTCCCTCCTCAATAGTCTTTGGATGATCTATCAAATGCTAGTTCTGAAGACTCATTGCAACTACAAGCATATATTAGTGATACTGGTAAGTGATGTGTTACTGGTAAGTGATGTGTTACATTCATTATCAAACTTAACCATGATATTTGACAAAACATTAAGACATATGAAATGCTGGGTTGGTTGCATTTTTTGCGTTGCCATTGTTTGCCTTGACTGAGAAACAGTGAAACTATCATTCACTTGTATGAAATGTACTTGCAAAATGGCTGCATTAATTGAAATAGTCCATTGCAGTCTGCACACCAAATTGGAAAGATTGTCACTTCAGAACAGTAAGCCTAAAAATAGTACAGTTAACCAACACATCAGTGGTTTGTCAACATAGGGAATCTATAACCCTCTTCCATCAAACTTCACATCAACCGGCCTGAGCTAACTCAGAGCTAATCCTCCCCACTCCCACCACCCCCACTCCATTTAATTGGAAATATATAATTTGAATGGGGAAAGCTTTTTTAATGCTGTTTGGAACATAATGGACAACAGACAAACAACACAGCTGTTAAATCTATTAACACCTTTAGTGTTAGCTCAATGTGGTGATAATTAATCAGGCAATGCAGTCTCCATAGATTCTAATTATTATTCTTGCTTTGCATATAATGGATTCATACTTGTTCATCCATTTTTATGTCTGTCTGAACTGTTTCTTTGATTTTGTATGCCTTTTCAATGTGATTAATCTATTTGTATATTCTAACCAGTTGACCTATACACAGTAAAAACATCAAATATTATATTGCAAACATTTTTGTAACTGTTATGTAATCACAAACAAATTGCATTTATATAGCGACTTTCATGTCAGGACTTATGTCATGAGATATAATGATAGACAATTGGGTTTAATATTTTTTTTGCAATTTTATGCCTCATTCTGATGAGTAAGATCAATATTGGTTCAAAAATGTTGTTTTCAGATCTGTTTGTGTGAGAAATGCTTAAAAATTGAATATGATACCAGGTTGTACATCACATCAACTCATTTTCTAACTAATCCATTTATTGTTTCCTACTCACTTTATACCTGTTTCTCTTAGTTTTCCATGTGTTCTCTCTATTACTTTAATAAAGATATAACTGCTTATCATTTTTTTTAAAAAAGGTTATGACATTTACAAAATTGTTCAATAGATCTGCAGTATATTTAATATGACAGCACTTCATTTGAAACAGAAAAAAAGCTTATTGCATTAGAGTAATTGCGCACTAAGAAGCTAAATTAAAGGTAATTGTTTACATTTGTTTGTGTTTTTCAAGGGAAGGGAAGTCAGTGGTGGGGCATGGAACATTTTCCCTTTTCAGGTATCTAGTGTCAGCTTCAGGCAATCGCCAGGTTGTGTCTAGCACATCCAGCTTGATAGTAAAGTTCCTGCTTCTCTGTGCCCACCAATATACCTTAGTCTTACCCCCAATGAAGCATTCCTCCTCCTTACTGCAGCAATGCGAACATATCTTTATATTCTTATTTCTGAGTTAGATTGCAAAAATAGAGTCCATTTTATTCTCTGTACTTGAAGTGCTGACTAGAAACCCTAGAGCGCGCCTATAATAGACTGACAGAACCTTCCATTTGGGGCTAGATTCCAAGATAAACACCAGAGGTGAAAAAACAGCATAATATACTACTGGATATCCTGATTCCTCCAAAAGTTATTTTTTGTTGACAAAATGAAAGGAGGGGAGAGGCATGAATGTTTATTTACTCATTTCACATTCATTTCCCATGCTGCAGTTACCTTCATTGTCATATCTCCTCATCTTTCCTATCCCATTTTCATCCATCTTTGTGTTTCCCATCCTTCCTCTTCCCTCCCTTGTTTCCTTTTAACTAGTCCATGCTGACTGTGAACCATATCCTGTGGCAGGAGTATGCAATGACCATGGCAAGACGTACGCTCTCTATGCAATCACTGTCCTGAGGAGAAACCCAGATGGCACTGACGACATGTGGAAGACCTACCGCCGCTATAGTGACTTCCATGACTTTCACATGCGGATCACAGAGCAGGTAAACCCTGGTTACAATACCTTCACAGCCTGTGAGCTTCATTCAGAAATGATGATGGAATTATTCTATGTGTACTTTTGTAGTAGGAAGTAAATTATGCACGGTCATACATAAGTATTGAGGGCGCAAGTCTTAATGTTTGTGTTTACACTGTTGTGTTTAACTGGAACTGGATTTGCAGTTGAAAGTAAATTGTTGATCAGTTTCAGGCATGTATAATCATTCACTTTGGCCATCAGTGATTGCTCCTTTCGTCCTTCATATCCTGGAAAGTTTATCTCTTTGCAGAGTCTTCAACCACAGAATACAGTCAACCCTAAGAAGCACTTTTGAGATGTCTCAATGTCATGATAAGGCACAAAATCAAATGGAAGGATTATTATTAAACTCCTATTGTGCCATTTATTTTTGAGGTCTGAGCCATGTAAGCAGCATGGCTAATTGCAATCATTGTAAAATCTATTCCTTGTGGAGAGGCTGGTTCCTGCCACATTGGAAAGTCTTTGGAGAAGTTTACATTGTGGTTACATAGCTGGTTCGGAGGTTTAGCTACAATACACTTAAGAAGGCATCTAAGCAAATTCATCCTGCAACATCTACTGCGTGCGCTAGAATGCAAACGTTTTCAGTGATGTAAAAACATTTGTTTTAATATTTGCTTTTATTGTCAGGTGATAGGGCTTCAAAAAATAGCAAACTTCATTCTACGAAACCCCCCTATTCTGTGTCTCTTATCTTTCTCTCCCTTCCCCCATAAGACAAGACAATATGTCATATTAACTGTATATCACCTTAGTTAACACCTTCCCAAAACAGCTGAATACGTACCTGCTAGAGAATATGATCATTATTGCGTAAGTCATTCCTGAGTTATTGGCTCCGTAAGTATATAATATTAGGGAAAGCTAATTGGTCAAATTTAGTTTGGGGCTGTGAATTACGTCAGCTCTAGGAACTGTTTTGTGTCCTCCTCCCCCAGTTCACTCCTTAATTTTTCCTTCCACTATTTTTTCCTTCCACTATCCTTCAAATATCTAACTTAATTTTGAAAAATTCTGAGGTCATTAGTTGGGTGTAAAATATGCATCTGCATGGTGCATGTGCAATTCTTTCTGTTTCTACTATGTTTACGCAACGCAGGATTTAAGAAATTGTAGAATCTTGCAGTTTGCCTGTACTCACTGAGCATGGGAACTCAAAACTGTGCTTGGGAAAGGGAGCACTTGTTGAAGTATCACATGAAATGCGTGAGATTTGGCAGGACTAGAAGCTGAACAGCTGCCACTAAAAAAAGTAGTTGACGAAAGTTGTGAACTCTGCCCTATGCTAATCTGCCTGAATTCTTACAATTTAACACCTGTAAAAAAGAATAACTGGATTAGTTTACCATTTTAACAGCTGGTGTCTGGGTATACCATGTGGAGGCCATTTTTACAGTGTTCAAATTATATACTTAGCAAGAATACAGCTGCTGAAATATTTGGTTTATTATATTCATTGATTACTGGAGGAGAACTTGAAACTGTGGCTTTATGCAGTACCATTACTCCAACAATTAAATTACACTTGGATATCACCTTTCACACCAGGAGAACGTCCCAAGGCACTGGACAAGCAATGTTTCAGACCCGAGCTGGGTCAGGATTGGGGAAGGTGGGGGGAAAGGAGGGGATCTAGGGTGACGGATGGGACTATCAAAGAGGAGGGTCTCGAGGCAGGACTTGAAGGAGGCCAGGGAGGGGGCGAGGTGGAGGGACTGTGGGATGGATTCCAGAGGTTAGGGGCATGGTCAGAGTGGAGGAGGCTGGCAGGTTGGTAGGGGGTTAGGAGGTCGCAGAGGAAAGGTGGGGGCAAGACCATGGAGGGCTTTGAAGGTAAGAATCAGGATCTTGAATTGAATCCTCTGAGTGATGGGGAGCCAATGGAGTTGGGCGAGAATGGGAGCAGTAGAGGACACGGGCCGCAGGGTTCTGGATTATCTGCAGCCTATGGAGGGAAGAATTGGGCAGGCCGACAAGCAAGGTGTTGGCATAGTCGAGCCTGGATGTCATGAAGGCATGAATGAGGGTTTCATCGCTCTGAGGGGTGAGATACTGGCAGAATCGGACAATATTGTGAATGTGTGGGAAGGCAGAGCAGGTCATGGCTATGATGTGGGGGAGGATAAACAGTTGAGGATCGAACAAGACACCTAGCTGGATTGGTGAGGTGGTGTGTGCAACCATGGAGGTTGATGCTGCCAATGCCTGAAGGCGCTCGTGCGAGCCAATCAGGAAGGCCTTGGTCTCAATGACATTCAACTGTAGAAAGTTAGCTCTCACCCAGGACTTAATATCTGACAGGCAGTATGTCAGGACAGTAGTGGTCTTGGAATTGATGGTAGAGGCAGAAAGATAGATTTGGGTGTCCTCCGTATACATGTGGACGTTGACCCTATATCTGCAGATGTAACCAAGGGGGAGCAACTAGATATTGATAAGTAGGGGGGCCAAGGACAGATCCCTGGGGGATGCCACAAGTGACAGTGTAGGGGCTGGAGGAGAACCATTGGTGGTGACAAAGTGGAGATGGTGAGAAAGGTAAGAGTCAAACCAGTCGAGGGTGGTCCATGAAAATTGAGCTTCACTGTAATTGTTGCAAGTAATCTAAAATGTTTTGTTTTTATGTGAAAAACAAAGTGTGCTATGTTCCCTTTGCTCAGTTTGAAAACGTTTCAAGTTTAAAATTGCCGGGAAAAAAAACGTTTAATAACATGGACAAAGATTTTTTGGAGAGAAGGAAAAAAGATCTTAATGCCTATCTACAGGTAATTTACAGATTTTATTGTATTGTGTAATTATTTACATAAATTGCTTCAGTTAGGATTGGTTGCCTTATGTACAATAGAAGCAATCAATGGCATTGCATAACATGTCCAATGAAGTCAACTGCAGGTGTTAAAAACAGAAGATGTATAATAACATTGAGGTGTATGGGAAATGAACAAAATGTAGCACATAACTCCTAAATTAGAAATTCAAACAATTTCTCAGAAAATTTAACCAAGTGGAAATTTAGAAAATTTTCCAATATTTAATTAAACTGCTAAATAGCAGACTTTGTCATGTCCCCTGTTCTATCCACGCCCACCATCAGAGTGCAAGCTTTCAGCCATTCCATGCCCTACTCTCTTGAGCTTCATCCTAGACTTCCTCCACTTCACATCTTTCTTTCCCACTTATAAAGGATTTTTTTTAAACCTCCCTGTTTGACTTTGTTTTCTCCCTCCCACCCCTGATCAATTGTCCAGTCGGCTGTGTGAAGTGCTTTGAGATGTCCAGCTGACATGAACTCATGGTATAAATGTAAATTGTCAAAATGTAAACATCAATCAAAAAACTCAACAAAGACATTTTTGAAACATTGAAACATGTTTGAAACCTTGAAACATTTTTGCAGTTTACTTATTAATGTGCATGCGATCATTTTCGTCTCATGCAGTGATGATGCAGATAACTTATTTCATAACCAAATAAAGATGATTAAAATAATAGTTTTGCCATGCAATAATTAATCCAACCCATTTCATCTTGGATTTAAATAATTGTACTTTACCCTTCTATAATTGTTTATCTTATTCAGCGCCTTGGGACATCCTCCCGACATGAAAGACGCTCTACAAATGCAATTTTGTTGTATTTTGTTGTTGTTGCTATAATTGTTTATCTCTTTTGTTCAGTTGTTGTTGAACCCTGAAACGATAAAAGCTTGTCCTGCTTTGGTCCCATATGTGAATGACTTTCTGGAAAATAAAGCCTATAGCAAGGGAAAGGGTGATTTTGCTCGTAAGGTACGTCTGCCATCTATTGATCAAAGATTGTAGTGCAGTTGGAAAAAGTAGCTTTGTTGTATCATTGTATCAGTCCAGTTGTTCAAATTATATAAAAGTAATGATTTAGTTTCTACTGCTTTCATTTTATGCAAACTAAACTGCACATTTGGGGGTTTAGAAAAGTTCCAAGGTCGAATCTTCTGCACACATTTAATATTGATGGTTCAGAGTCCTCCTTTGTGGGCTGTTTTTCAAATTAAGTTTGATTTTATATTTAAAATATTTCAGCTAATGTTTCGCCCACATATATACAGTCAATTCACTGTAGAGTATATTCTGTGAAGCGTTTTGAAGTCTAGGAGGTGTGAAAAGCTGGTATATTAAATGTAAGGATTATTATTATTGAATATTTCCACTAATGACTTTTGCTGAATAATGGTTTTCGCTATGAAAAATGCCGTACTTTTGAAAAATCTATTTTAGTCTGCATACAAGTGAAAATAGGTAACATGATTTGTGAATTATTTATTGGACCAAATAGAATTCAATTAAGAATTAACAATATTTATATACTTTTGTGTCACAAAGGTGTCCCAAGGTCCTGGAATTGATACATTCATGATACTGTAATAAAATAGGTTTTATATTGAGTCCCGTAGAACATTGGTTCCTGCGCTTGTCTCGTACGTGAGGTTTGATTCCTGGATGGGGTGAAACATTAGGCAAGTTTCCTTACTCCATACACTTCTGTTTACCTCACAATAAGCAGGAACCCATTTATTAGTGACTCACTTTCCAGTAATAATTCCTCACGAAAAACATTTTAGTAACTCAACCTATGTCTATGGGACAATGTTAGATGGGGATAGCGACCCAGCGCTCTGGGACACTACCCTGTGTGTTTGGCACTATATAAATGCAAGTTGTATTTGTTGTATTCTGCAATTTATTTGTGTTTCCAGATGGACACTCTTGTCAATCCGCTTCGTAACTCAATGAGAAACGTTTCAAATGCTGTTAAGTCTATTCCAGACAGCCTGGCAGAAGGAATGACAAAAGTGTCAGACAACATGGGGAAAATGTCTGATAAACTGGGACATGAACTCAAGCACAGCATTTTAAAGGTATCAGTTTGTTAAACCTGCCTATGTTAACGCTTGATGTGCTGGAGGAGTAGGCCTTTCCAAATTTTCAGTATTATTACTTTTCTGAAATTGATGACTGAATCAAGCAGTACTGAATTACATATTTAACTTTATTGCAGGTTCCACCATTGAAGCCAGAAGAAGATTTTGAACATACTCGGGTTTCTGCCCTGCTGGATGACAATGTGAGTTTTTTTTAAAAAACTATAAATGCTGAAAATAATTTTTTTAAATGTTTTATCAAAAGAGTTGGGAATAACTTTGTTGCTCCTGAACAATTCTAAACATCTCAAGCATTTCACAAGTAATCACTGTTGAGTTCAGTAACAGCTATTAGTTTAATAACTTCATGGCTTCACGTGACTTCATATGTACAATTTAAATACTATGATGAAGTGTTGAGTTAGAATCACAGCATGAAATGCCCAAGAGATTTGCCACCATCTTCATGCCTCCAGCTCAGACATACATCCCTCCTCATTGAGCAATAGTTCCACCAGTTGGAAGTGTGGAGTTTAAGGTGCAGCAGCTTGCTTCTATGCAACCAAGGTGAATTCCAGGCTCTGGATATTTGAAACATGTTCACGAACTCCAGGTAACAGCTTCCAGCCTCAGAGTTTTCTCATCAGCTCAGAGTTTCATCATTAGTTATTTGATTGACATATGCCTTTGACGTGATGGGAGGCTCTTTACAAGACACCTTATGACATGTCACCTTGATGTTCTCAAGGTCCAAATCCAATGTCACATTACCAGGTTTACTCAGCATCAGTTACTTGATCCATGTCCTCATGTAAGGGACTTTAGCAAATGGATATGCCTGTTGTGAAGCCAATTTCATCTCCAGGGGATTAGCTACACATAAGTGAAAGCCAGAGCAGCTTCCTGTGTTTGACACTTCACTGCTTGGTCCTGAACTTCACAAATGGAACTGAGGAATTCTGTTCAGGGGCTCAGAACTATGAAGGCCAAGCAAGTTTGAGGCTTGCTAATTCCATCTGAATATATATGGAATTGATAAATGCAAAGTGTGTGCATTGAGCACCTTAGCGAGTAAACTTTATTTTTCTTACACAGGTTGATGATAATATTCCTCTCAGAGTTATGCTCCTCCTAATGGATGAAGTGTTTGATTTGAAAGAAAGAAACCACTGGTTGAGAAGGAACATAAAAAATTTGCTTCAGCAACTTATCCGAGCCACATACGGAGATAAAATCAACAGGTTTGTCAACATGGAACTGTCGAAAACAATGGCATAATTGGTAGATGTGCTGCTGTTTTTCAATTTGTGTTGATTTGTTGTATATCATACACTGAATTGGTTTTTGGGAAAGCAACTTTTGTTCGGTCAGCTGGGCATCTGATGCATGTGGAAAACCATCACCATGCTTAAGAGTATATGAACCAGATGGAGAATTCCACTTAGGTATGCCACTTACACATGGAAATGTGACTGTATCTGGAGTAGAAATGTGCACTGTATTCCTGGAGGGATGAACCCTGCTCACCTAATTCCAGAGTATTACAATAATAATCCATATATTTGACATAGCGCTTTTCACATCTTATCGACGTCTCAAAGCGCTTCACGTAATATATTATAAAGTGAATTGACTGTATATTTGCACAGCAGTGTCCCACAAACAGTTGTAGATTGAAAATGACCAATTTATAGATTTTTTTTGATGGATTATTATTAGGCGTGTGGAGTAAGGAAACTTGCCCAAGGTTTCGCCCTGATCTGCCTGGATTCGAACACAGGTCTCATGCTTGTGAGGCAAGTGCTCTAACCACTGAACTACAGGACTACCCTGAAGGAGGGTAGGAAAGCAGCAAACACACCAATGCAGTGGCTAGGATTGGGGATTAACTAAGAGGAAATCTGTGTCCAACTAGTCAAAATACAGTCCATTATCAATCCCGCTGCCTCATTGTATTTTTTTTGTAAGGCGAGTGCTCTAACCATTGAGCTACAGGAGCAGGTATTAGGAGTAGATTGCAGGGTTAACAGGAGCCAAATGGGAAGAATTTCTGCCCTCAGTAAGCATCCAAATCCTATTGAACCCAGGCCGGCTAGTCTGCCATCAGCAGTGTCTTAGTGTCCTGACAAACCTAGCTCAAGAGGGTGCTCTGAGATCACCAAAGAGGGTTGACTCATCCGTTGCCAAACATATTATCTTGGAGCAGGCTCAGGCCCAAAGATACCAGCTTCTACAACTAAAAATAATCAAAAAGCAAACAGCTGCTATATAAATGTAATTGTATTGTTTAAGAGAGAAGGATGGAGGGTGATTCAGGCTGTTGAGAAGCATCTTTTGAAATAATTTAATAACTGAAAGAAAACAGCTGGTTTATTTTGAATTCCTTTTTTATTCTTTCTAGAAAAATTGTAGATCATGTTGATTGGATGACTTCCCCAGAGCAAGTGGCAGAAACTGTGAAAAGGTTCAGGTAAAACACAATGTAACCTTAAATATATTTTTATCTTGTTATCTTAATTTTTTTTTCAAAAATGAAATTTGTTTCTGTCCACAGAGATTCATTTTGGCCCAATAGTATCTTAGCGGAGACTCCGCCACGCAGGGAAAAGGCGATACGAATGAGGTCAAGAGTTGCTGCTAAGACAAAGATGCTTGTAATTATGCCAGGTGAGGGAGATTTATCATTCACTATACAGTAGAAGCCCGTTTATCCGTGACTCGATCAATCGTAACTTCCGTATAACTGGCACCGCAAAAAAAAGGTCCACATTCGATAAACCGGAATTTATCCAGAAAAATGCATTTTTTGGGTGTTTTGTGTTGTTCAGTATTTTGGAATGCTGCTACTAGGTGCCTGATGGTGGCGCTAGCTCAGAATGCTGCTGATACTGTAAAGCAATGCACTCTCCGGAGTGTACTCTTTGAGAGGCAGAGCGGGGTGAGTTGATTAATTTAGATGTAATTTAGCCGCAAAACACATACCCACCCTGAGCAAAGCTTGCAGATCAATTCATTGGCTTTTATTTTTGATAAAAAAGACTCATCCCTGCAATGCTTGTTTTACAGATTGCAGTGTTTCAAGTTAGTGCGCATACACACACACACACACACACACACACACACACACACACACACACACAGGCATCGCAAGGCTTTTTGGAAAGAAAGTTAACTGAATTGAACGGCCGCCGCTCACTCTGCTTTCTCAATAACACAAGCTTTCCTCTCTTCTGCCCCCAATGAGAACAGTGTCATTCAGACGTGTAACTTTTGCACTAGTTTAAAGATCTCTCTGAACTGTCTGGTCGCTGTGTGTAAAATGATTATAATTATTATTTATATATTATATATTTAGTCTATTATTAATATGCTATGTTTTTTTTTTTTTTAAATTAAAAAAATTCTGCCAAATATCTGGCAGGTGCTTTAACCAGCACTGGCCAGGTCCCGAGGGTGCCGGTAGGGTCCAGCGATATATCGCTAAAACCTGATATAATTTTCATATCGATACGCCGATATAGGCATTTCAAAAATATCGGTATATCGAGAAAGTAGATATATCGAGGGAAAAAATCGGAATGCGCGCACACTGAACTACAAGACCCAGAATGCTCATCTCTATACACAATGCACAGACCGAGGTGCAAAGCCGCCATATTGTATTCATAGTCCTAGAATACAATATACAGGTATGTGAGGGGAGAGAGGAGTGGAGGGGGAGAGAGACGGCCTGGGGGTTGGGAGGGGGGAGAGAGACGGCTGGGGTGGGTGGTGGGGGAGAGAGACGGCTGTGGGGGAGGGGTGGAGAGAGACAGCCTGGGGGGGGGGGGGGGGGGTGGAGGGGAAGAGAGACGGCTGGGGTGGGTGGTGGGGGAGAGAGATGGCTGGGGTGGGGTGGGGCGGGGGAGGGAGAGAGAGATGGCGGGGGTGGGGGTGGAGGGGGAGAGAGACGGCTGGGGTGGGTGGTGGGGGAGAGAGATGGCTGGGGTAGGGGGGGTTAGGGAGAGAGAGATGGCGGGGGTGGGGGTGGAGGGGGAGAGAGACGGCTGGGGGTGGTGGTGTGGGGGCGAGAGACGGCGGAGGGCGTGGGGGGGAGAGAGGGACGGCGGTGGGGGGGTGAGGAGAGAGGGATGGAGGCGGGGGGTTGGGGTGGGGGGAGAGATGGGGTGGATGTGATAATATATAGATAGATAGAGATGGGGTTGTGAGAGAGGAGAGAGACACAGACAGAAAAACACAGAGATGGAGAGAGTGAGTGTGAGAGACAGAGAGAGATATTTACCTCCTGAGGAAATATGCCCCGAATGCGCGCGCACCACAAATGCGCGTGCATACGCAGTACGAAAAACCCAAAAATATCGATATTTCGGTATATCTCGATTATGAGCCCATCGATATATCTAAATCGAAAAATTTCCATATCGACGGACCCTAGGTGCCGGATAAACTGGCTTTTACTTATATCTTTCTAGCTGCTAAGTTTTGAACGTTGACATGAACTGGAGTGGCAGAGTACATACAATTCTTAGCATGAGCACACAAATGCCACCAACAAAATTTTGCAACAATTTCTTATGCTTTCTCCTTTCCTCTCAAATTAAGATGTATTTTTCAAATGTAAGCAAGAAATTATTTATCCTTACTCTTCAAATGAGGTTTGTATTCTTTGAGCCATGAACAACTAGAAACATATTATGATTTATTAACAGTAAGATGATCCTCATGGATTATTAGTTAGAAAACTAAGTAAACTTGAATAAAATTGTAATTGATGCACGGGTGAAGAATACATTGTAATAATTCTTGCATTTAATATAGTGCCTTATCACATTGTTCAGATGTCTCAAAATTGTAAATTTTCACAATATATATAGCTAAGTATATTTTGTGGACAAAACACAGCAGCCAATTGGCCACTGCAGTGTCCCACAAACCATTGGCAGATTTAACTTTTTTTGAGATTATGGATTACATTCTCAGAAGAATTGATATTTAATCTATATGGCCACTTCAGTGTAAGTTTATTTCTTCATACTTTGGGGAATAAGAGACAAGGGAGGTTTGTGGTGGAAATGTTTTACCTCAAGCAGTATTAACCTCAGAAGATTCCACAATGAATGTGGCACAGCTTGATGTAGAGACAAACTGCCTCAGATTTTAGTTATCATGTTAAATATATTATTATTTTGTTCTAAAGAACAAAATAATTAGATTATTTTGTTCTTATTTTGTTCTTAGTGTGAAGTTTCCTAGGAATGAGCTGTGACCTGATGCTTCTTTTGCAGATGAGCTAAAGCACATTATTGGAGCTGAAACCGCACGGAAGGGCATTCTTCGAGTCTTTGAGATGTTCCAGCACAACCAGTTAAACCGAAGGCTGGTCCATGTTTTTCTAGAGGGCTTCCTGGAAACGCTTTTTCCTCAGTACAAATTTCACGAGCTCTTCGTCAAATTGCATTCTCGATCTGAGCGGATACAGAAATATAAGCAGAAATTCCAGCCTGCTCAAGTTCCTTCTTCTCAAAAGAGGTGACGCTTCCAAACCTGAAAACTCTGCCCTTTGGACATTGTCTTACGTACCTGCCCTATGACCAATCTATGTTGCAACAGTTTCTCTGGGGCTCTGATACATGCACAGCTCTGATTACAATGCGATCCTCTTTGTGCCAGCATCTAAAGTAGCCACACCTCAGTGGCTTACTTCAGAAGATATTGTGTGGTTCTGCTGGTCTTGATTTCAAAATGCACTTTTTTCTCATACTATCCCTGTATATCGGAACTGGTTTACATTTGTTATTACGTTTGTTCAAAACTCAGCATTGAGAAAAGTGTATCCATTTTTCATAAATGTGTCCCATTTACAGATGTTTGAAAGGCGCTTCTTTTCAGTTGTTCCCTTGTAGCTTGCAGGCATTGAAAGTGGAGATTCAGTCCCTGAGCCACTTAATGGGAGTAGCAGTATTGCTTTATAAGGGTAGAGCAAAGCACAATTATAATTTTGTATTTGATTGATATTGATGTTCTGAAGTTGAAAAATATACGGCACAATTTAAATATATGTGCAAGTTTGAGAGAATGTGATGGATAATAGAAATTGGTTTTAAAAAGAAAGCATTATAATAGTATGGAAATCAAAGGCCCCAGAGAGTCTAGATGAACATTCCTGGTGGCAGGAATTATTTTCCAGGGTTTTAGGTTAATTGAATGTGATCTGATTTCACAGGAAAGTCACTGCTTAATCTGAGAACCACAAGCTTGCGTTGTTTTCTACCCCACTGTTGCACTCCCCGGAACAGAACTGAATGGAGAAGAGGGTTCTTTTGCATTCATTTGTGTTTGATCTATTATTTAAGGAGATACTGAGCCGTGTGTTCTCATACAACTATAAAGACTTCAGAGATGATTGTAGCTTTTATTGTACAGAGATTTTAAATCTAATTCAGAGTTGGGTGTGTCAAAAGTAACGAATAAGTGCTCTGATTAGTCTTGGAAAAGAATTGATCAAAATAGCATTGTCGCTCTAGTTAATCTAATTGAATAGCCTTAAATGCTCTGTTTTTAAAAAAAAATACAGTTTACTAATTTTAATCTGTTGAGTCTTTCTTTTGCTGCTGATTCTCACTAATGTACTGGTAAATATTGCCACAGAAATAAAGTGCCGATTTCTGCTATCGTCAGAAAGCTATGATCTGTAATGGCATTATACATACTATGAAATCTTGTTTCTGGCAAAGATCTTTGTGACAGCTAATTTAATGAGGCCCCACCCACCTAGTTTATACTGAAATTTTAATTTTGTGCAATATTTCCTTAGCATATGTGCATTTAAATAAATTGTACAATGAAATATTTTAATGTTTTGAAATGTACGTTTAACATTCTTATTAACCCAACAACTTGCATTCTGTTGTTGATGCATTGGTTTATTTAAGGACTTGTTTTAAAAGTCTTGTTAGTCACTCCTTGTAAGACTCACTTGTCACGGTTGAGGTTTCCTCATCCGAGCACGGCTTGTAAACTACAGGGGAAATCGAAGAGCACATGGTAAATACCTGTTAATGAATTTGTGCATATCATTGTACAGTGTCAACAGTGTGCCTAATTGTACTGTCAATTTTGTTTCTTATTCTGTAATGAAAGAACAAATGTAAATCGGAATGTTATGGTGGTTTTTAATGGACTGAAGAAGAAAAATAAATTTTTTGAGTTTGCATTATGCTATTAAAATGTTCAGTAGAACAGATGACAAAAGTATCACACTAAATAAAGTATTAACTGAAATCTTACTTTTACTTGTATTTTTCCACACAATTTTAATCATAATGCCCAGGCTAATGTGAAATGAAGCTATTGAATCTTCAACTACTACAGACACAAAAAAAAAAACAGTTTTAATAGGTTTGAAATCATGAGGCAACAGTGAGGAATCTATTTGGTTATTCCTCCTGGAAGTTTGCCCAATGCAGCTATGTAAAATAGTAATCCTTATATTTGAGATAGCGGCTTAGCACGTTATCGATGTGTCCCCAAGCACTTCACAGGATTTTCTGTAAAGTGGTGTTACTCTGTATTTTTTTAGCGAACATAGCAGCCAATTTACACACAGCAACATGCCACAAAACAGTCATGAAATGAATGACCAAAATTTGATTTTGGAGATTGTTGGCCAGAACACTGGAAAAACTGGAAGATATACATTATGAAATCATACAATATTAATGTATTATTGCTTTGATGACTTCAGGCATCTGTGTCTAGCATTTCTGAGCAACTTTTTCTTTTTCTCACTCACCCGCTATGTTTTCAAGATGGTTAGGCCTGAAGCTAGCCAAAGTGTCTATTGAAGCGATCCCCAGCGACCATATGAAACTGCCACCTGCAGGTTATGACACTTCAAATTGAGTTAATGCAAGCTGGCACAGAAATATTGCACTGAAGCCAGTGAGGCAGCAAGTTCAATGGCTTCTGCGGGCTGCCTCTCAACCACGAGTAACTAGAAAATGTGTATCCAGAATTTGTTGATTGACAATAACTTGCTAAAGAAGCAAATGATTGTAACCAACTTAGTTTAACAGCAACTTTGTTTTAAACATTCTGCAAAAAAATGAGATTCTGCTTTTCTGTTTAGTCCAGGTGTTTCTTGTCAACATAAAAGTAAATATTCAAAAGTAGCAAGTACTTATCTGATTACGTCTGTCATTTGAGAGGTATTTGTAAACTAATACTAATTGAATATAATTACACTGCTGAGATTTTAAGAGGCACTAAATATGTGTAAACTATTCCAAATTATTTTAGTTGGGTGGCGTGACATATTAATGTGTATTGAATGGTCAAATATCTTTGCTCCCACCGGATTTGGCTGTGACAGCGTTTTGTGATGGAATGCAATTGGCAGTGAAATTTCATTTACACAGGGTCTCATCGTGACTGAGGCATTTAACCCCGGACCATTACATGGACTTTTCCCACAGAACTCTTTCTGACCTAACTGTAGTGTCCCTGTTGCATCAGCTCTGACTGCATTAGTGACAGCCATTTGTGTGAAATCAATCACTTGCTTTAATCTGCAGTTTAAGTAGATTAGGTGAAATCTGAACTGTTGGTGAAATTCACTGAACAAAGTTACAAAGTTATCTGGCATTTTAAAAAAAAAATGATTTATCATAGAAAAAGGATCCACCTGGCATTTGTTTTGAAGGAAGAAGATATAACTTTTTGGAAAAACATGTGTAATGAGTGTACAACAGCACTACGCTGTGCTATTGAAATTCGCTTGTTTTAATGCAAGATGATGTGTTTACTGAGCCATGTCTGGCCTACATGAAAACCCCGTTTTGTGATCCATGGTGATTTTCATGCCTAGCAAAAAAAAATACCGTGATAATTTATGGCCTCCTCCTGCCTTCAACTATTTCTTTAGTGTGCGGTTTACAGTAGTCTAATACCAAATAAGCTGTTCTTTTTTCCTCTGCTTCTGAGAACTTCCTTCACACAATAGCCAATTCAACTATTTATGAAGTCTGGCAGTGCCAGCTTTACATTTCGGTTCAAACTGTTCAGTGTATCAATTACATCTGTCAGACTAATTCTCCTAAACCCATGCGATCAGCTGCTTCTTGCTCTGTTGTGCCCTGCTGATATATGTTTGAATTTACAGACAACTGTTTAACTTTATCAAAGGGAAAACATTTGTTTTCGAAACATGTTCAGTAATGGCATGTCTAGCAACATGTGTTGACTATAACAAATTTAGCTATCAATGTTGTGCCCCCCACCCAAAATTAAACACATCCATTTATATGTTATTATGACTTTGATGTATCATAATGAATGGGAGGATTTTCAAATCATGAAGTGCCTTATGTAGTTATTAGCAATGTGGGTGTGAGGAAGTTACTACACTGGCTTGCACTTTACGTTGTATTTTAACTGATTCTACAAACTGGCATGTTGTAGTACAGTATATCTAACTGATGTTTTTAAATATATTTTGACAGTATAAATATACTCATCACATCGGGTACGGGTAATCTACATACACCTTGTAATCAGTCCCAATGATGCCTATAAAATAAGAACTTGAACAGTGTATTCACCTAGAAAAAACACTGGTGAAGAAAAAACACAACAAATTGACCCCCAAATTTCCTTTAAGCCCAGTTATAATATACAGTGGTTCCCTGCGGAAAACTGTTTAAATCGCATATATGTATTCCAGTCGTTATTCAAAAGCCTTTTCCAATGTAATGATTAGAAATAATGGAAGAAAGATAACCGGGAACTGCTCGCCCAGTTACAAAATTAATATGCATTTGTCTAGCCCTCTATACAAGATTGGTATACATAAAGAAAGCCTTGTGGCCCATCCAACAATAACAAATTGCATTTATATAGCAAATATAAATATATATATTTCACATCGGTAGGTCATCCTAAGGTGCTGTATTGTGAAGGGTTTGCACCCGACCTGGGAGTTCAAATTAAACTTCATTTGCCAATTATCAAGTCATGTGGATACCCTGTCAAGCTCTCTGTAGGACCTTTGTTGCCTCCTTAATTCTGCAGTTCCCTGCAACTTGGCGTCACTGCAGATTTAACTATCATACACACGATAGTGTGTATCCAGGTCATTAATATATACCACAGGTAAGCATCTTGGAACATGGAGGGCAAGCACGCTGATCTCCCATCTGCAGAACCTGACTTCAAAACAGCCCAAACTGCTTTAGTTTAAATGCTGACTTTGCTGATTACTGGACAGTCCTAAGCATAAGCAATTTGGGCGATTCCAATGGATCTACATTAGATTGATCAGTTGGCGCTGAGTTTGAGTTAGTCAATCTCAGCTAAAGTGGCCTTGGTTACAGAGATCTGGGTTAGGGTTAGGGTGCACTCGTTCGTTTCTTCCCTCCAATAGCTGGGAAGAGAAGGAAGAACATTACCTTAGGGTTCTGTTCTCTTTCAATCCCTTCTGGAAACAAGCATTTGGCTAGGGTTATGCAAAACCAAAGATTGACTAATGTATTAAATATTAATGCTGTCAGTTTACTCTTATTATTATCTTTCATTTTATTTATGCTGAGTTGCCAATGGTTCTTTTATTTAAAGCAATTTATTGCACATTTATTTTTTAAGCGCAACACCAGTAGCAGTTTACAACGTGCAGGTTGTTGGAAGCTCAAGTGTGTTATTGAGAAGTGTACACACACCCCAGTTTTGATTTCTGATATGCAAAGCACATGGCCTTTCTGACCAAATTTCTTCTTTTTTTACTTAATATAAAGGTAAACTTTTCAAAAACGTATTTAGTGGTCCTTTGGAGGTTAGCAGCTGGCCAGCTTCCCAAGTGCTTCATGCTACCCCACATGAATGGCGCTATGTAAATGAAAGTTGTTGTTATTTTAATAATAAATATTATGGATCAATGTCACTGTATTGCACTGTGCACTATGTTCACAGCAAAGTTCTGTAGTTGCTTATACAATAGGAGTATCTTTTAATAAGAAATTAAAATGCAGTGAATTAAGGGTTAAAAGCTGGGTAATGAAAATGATGACTAAATATACACAAGTGCTGAGAGTTAGCCATTCAAGTATTAAAATCATTTGATTGCTTCAAAAATATCCTCACAGTTTCCGTGATGTAATCTTTTGGGACAAGTAAAATACAGATGGAGCCAAAATTATGAAGGTGATTGACTGGATTGATGTAGATAAATTATTCATATATTGAAGGTTTCAAATATCAGAGGACATATGCTAAACATTAGGAAATTTGGACTAAATATGATAGTTAGGTTGAAGCTTTTTTTACACAAAAGGTAATAGACTTGCAAAATAAATAGCCAAATTTGCTCCCATCTAAGACATTTTTTAAATGAAAACATACCAATTGATCAAGCCTTAGAATTTTAGTAATATTCTCTAAAATCCTCTAAATCCTCTAATATTCCCCAAATCTTCTAAAATGACATAGATTCAAGTTAATACCAGTAATACAAACGGATTGTGGGTTGTTGGCTGATGATCTTTTACTGCCCTAAAAAAAAGTACATTCTTGGAATGTTGTCCAAAACATAAATCTTGACATTTAATTTACTTTATTGGTGATGTGAAATGCTCCAGCAGTCCTCAAAGGATTAAACTCTTCCATTTATAGTCTTGATCAATGATATTTAAGTTGCATTTTCAATGATAGATGTGGAACAGATCTAATGGTCTGCAATTATAGAATGATTTTGACATTATATCTTGTTATTTATGTCCGACTATCATTAACACCAATAAAAGGGGCAACACTTCAAACAACTTTGTAAAAAGTATCGACAAGAGAAACTGCACATAGCACAGCTAATTTCTGCACAGCAATGTGCACAGAGATGAAGAGAATTATCAATATAAGGAGTCATGTAACTCAGTGGTTAGAGTATTTGCTTTGCAAGGAAGAGACATGGGTTTGATTCCCAACAGGACAAAACCATGGGCCTGATAATAGTCCCTGAAGGAAAAAAATTAATGATTTGGTCAGTCAAACCATGACAGTTTGTAGGACACTGCTACGCGCATTTGGCTGCTGCGTTTTGCCCACAAACATACAGTAAATTCTTTGACTTTACAGTATATTCTTTGAAGTACTTTGAGATGTCTAGAAGACGTGAAAATTGCTATATCAAATGCAAAGATTGCTATAATACATTTAAATAAAATCAATTTAATCTGAGCAATTGTTGATCAGAACACCAAAATAAATATCTTTCTCATTTTGAATAGTGTAATGCAAGTGATAATGCTCAGCTGAACTGGGAGAGTGTACCATCCAAAGTATATCCAACATCCAAAGGATACAACCCTTGACAATGCCTCACTCTCCCAGCCTTGTCATAAAATGTTAGCCTAGACTGTGAGTTCAATTCGAATGTGAGACTTGAACCCACAATCTTCTGACTCAGAGTTGAGAGAGTTGGCATCTTGCATAAAATGTCTTGTATGTCTTGTCATGTATTTAATAATAATACTAATAATCCTTGCATTTGATATAGCGCTTTTCACATCTTATCAACGTCTCAAAGCGCTTCACAGAATACACTGTAAAGTGAATTGACTGCATATTTGTGAGCAAAATGTGGCAGCCAATTGCACACAGCAGTGTCCCACAAACAGTCGTGGATTGAAATGACCAATTATTAATATTGTGGGTTTTTTTGGATGGATTATTATTAGACCTGTGTGTGTGTGGAGTAGGAAACTTACCCAAGGTTTCACCCTGATCTGCCTGGATTCGAACACAGGTCTCATGCTTGTAAGGCGAGTGCTGTAACCAATAAGCTGCAGTGGTAATAATAATAATAATAATCATCATCATCATCATCATCATCTTAAAAGTAATAAACCTTGGATTCAATAGAGCACCTTATCACACCATTGAGGACGTCTCAAAGCTCCTCATGGGGAATTAGTGTGAAGGTGTGACGACTATATGGGGGGGGTGAAAATAATTGAATTTACGACACGGGCTTAAAATCTATCTTAAATTCAGACTTAAAATCTAGCTGGTAAAATCTATCTTAAAATGAAACGTATTGAACTTGCCTCTTCTATTCAAATAAAATTATAACTTAATTTTTTTGTTCACATTTCTTCATTTGATATAATTTCTGCATACTCTTTAATTTCACAGATAATTTCTGAGTGTGAATATAACAAAACAACAATAACAAAATAACAACAAAATTGCACTTATATAGCGCCTTTCATGTCGAGAAGACGTCCCAAAGCACTGAGAAAAGTATCGAAGCCATGAAAAATACAGCTTATAAATCATCATCAAAGTCTCTCTTAAATCTTAGACCCCACAAAGCAAATCTTCAAAGCAGGTAACATTTATTAATCAAGTGTTTAATGTGTGATACTGTCAGTAGTGAACCGATACATTTTGAATTCTAAATGTCTCTTCATCGTTCACTATGTGAGAAGTCAGACAGCTTGGTGTTCTGTTAGATTGGATTAATTAAAGGATTTTGTACATCCTGAATGGATTGCAGGACATGTCATGCCTTTGATCTGGATCCATTGAGTCAGACGTACTGACTCCAGCCATTTAGACCCCACGATGAAAGCTTCCGCTCAAAGATAAATTCAAGCTTTCACATTTATGACAATGAGGTCTCTTTCAGTAGCAGTTTCTCTCCTGAAGAAAGCCCGAATATAAAATAGCCATTTTTTCCAGCACCGAATTTCAGAGGTGTCATCCTTTAGATGAGATGTTAAACTGAGGTCTCATCTGCCTGTTCAGGTGGATGCTTAAGATCCAAATGCACCCTGCGAAGGGAAGGAAGTTTCTCTCTGTGTCCTGGCCACAGAAATAAAATCACTTCATGGCTCATTGCTGGACATTATTGTTTGCTAATTGGCTGCCATGTGGAGTTCTGTAGCTCAGTGGTTAGAGTACTCATCTTGCAAGTGAGAGACCTGGGTTTGTGATTCCCGGCAACGCAATATCTTGGGCAACTTTCCTTACTCCACACATCTGATAATAATTCCTCAAGAAAAAAAAGATAATAAAAATTGGTCCATCCACGACTGTTTGTGAGACACTGCTGTGTGCAATTGGCTTTAGTGTTTCGCCCACAAAATTCACTTTCACAGTCAATTCACTTTGCAGCATATTCTGTGAAGCACTTTGAGACATCTGGAAGTCGTGAAAAGTGTTATATCAAATGTAAGGATTATTATTATTGGTATTATGTTCACCTACAAATACACAATCATATTACTTCATAATAATAACTATGTGAGGTGCCTTGAAACCTTCTCAATGTGGTAAAGTGCTACATTGAAGCTGAAGCATTCTGCAGGCAATCTTGGTTGCGAACTGATTTGATACATGATAGTATTCCAGTCCATTCGCCACAGACCAACACCCTGCTGATTCTGTTAGACTACCTTTATAAATAGCATTAACAATGTCTATCCCGATCTATCCTCTGTAGATTGCAGGAAAAAAAATTCCCCCGAAGTAGAGTTGTGGCTAATCAGACAGAGTGCCCTGAATGACACCTGTTTTCTCCATCAGAGCTTGTTTTCTTCCCACAGCATTTTCACCTCTTAATTTAATTTGTGCCTGTTCCCTGTGCTCCTCCCAGCTGTCCAGAGAGAGTGAACATTCCAGCTGGTGTTATCAGCAGCTTAAGAGGGCTCAAGTGATGGAGCCAAAAGAATTACCAGTTTTGTACAAAACACCAAATACTCTGCATACTCACTGTGTTATCTGCCTGCTCTTCAGTAACTTGATTCTTATGATATGAACATAAATAATTTACTTTTAAGATCCTTCCATAAACCTTGGCATCCAGAAATGATTGTCCTTGTATTAACCATTAGAAGACCAGATGAATAATTCTATACCTAAAATTACCCTTATGATCTCCCTTTCATTCAGGAAATCTTGTACATTAGAAATGTAGTTTGATATTTTTCTAATTCTGCTTTACGTCTTTGGAATATTAACTGGTAAAAATGGAAGTTGTATTATTCATGCATCTGTTGTCACAGCAATTCTGTGCTGAAGTTTCCTCCAAATTTCTGAGAGAAATCAAAAACTTCAGTATTATCTCTCACAATGTGCTGAGTCTCTTTATTTGCTCTCACCATAGAAGATTTTTTTGAGTCCCTAAGAGAGCCAATGAACCCATACCCCTCGGAGAGTGTGAGTCATGGCCTTACGGAGAACAGAGAAGTAAAAAATGTTTTTCTATATTTTGTGCAGAGGGAAACACAGTATTAAACATGGACAAATTCATTACACAAGTAACACAACTGCAAATTTACAATTATTTAGCACTTTTCATGTCGAGAGGACGTTCCAAGGTGCTTAACAGTCCTGACTTGGCATGACAAATATAGTTAGAAATTTGCAATATAACATGCCCGTGGGATAAATAGATCAAATTGTACAATATTAAGCATCTATCTATTTCCATTCTTTAACACTGATGAGAGCTCAAGCAAACAAATAACACTCATAATAAATTAGTTGTCATAGGGAATCTCCATATTATGAAAAATAGCTTTGCAGCTATTTTGTGATAATACAGTAAAAGCCCATTTATACGGCACCCGCGGGACCTGGCCAATGCCAGTTAAAGCGCCTGCCGGATATTCGGGCGGCCCGCGGCCGAAAACGCACTTCAAAAAAATTTAAGTTCTTTTAACACACACCATACACACCAGTCTAAATAATGGCAGATTTTGACAGAATGTTGTGTTAGTGCTTGTTGTTGGGGCTGCTCTCTTGTGCTTCTCACCTTTACTGGTTGGGGTTTGCAGTTCAGTGATTCTCTTTTGAATGGGGGACGCCAGGCGGGTGAAACAAACGGCAGCGTGATTTTAAAGTCACATGACTTTACTAGCTGCAAGCCGAAGCCCTAGACTCTTCTAGCGGCAAACTGAAATACTGCACCTGTGCGACAATGTGGGTTATCGGCTAGTGTTATCGGTTTGCCGTTAGTATGGCTTTAAAGTCATACGCGCTCCATTTTTTTCACCCGCTTGGCATGCTCCATTTTAGGGGGAATCGCTGGACTGTAAACCTCAACCGCAGCATCATGGCTTCAAGCGCAGCATTTATCAGCGGGGGTGGGAAGCGTGGGAGAGTGGTTTTGATGATGAGTGCCAATGCAGTATTCTGTTGTTATGTTATTATTTATGCATTTACAAATGCTCCACTGCTATTGTTCCGGATAAGTTCCAGTTTATTGAATTGGGGACTTTTGTTTTGGCGTGCCAGTTATACGGAAATGCCGGTGCATTGAGTCACGGATAAACGGGCTTCTACTGTACTAGGTTGATATTGAATGCTGAAAATACTGCAACAAATAGTGCCAAGCTAAGGAAACATCTTCACTTCCTTTGCCTTTTATTGTTACTTTAACTCTATGAATATTATCATTGTGTTTCAAGCTTAACATTTCAAGATATTCTTTTATGTTTCGTGTTGCCAAAAAGGCAATATTTATATTTAAAACAACTTGGCAACTGCCAATATACATATTGAAGCCATCCTTACCGACTGTACAAATATACAGCACTTAAAAAGCTTTATAAATCCTACTTAGCTGACCTTGTCGACAGATTTAAGTTAAAATACATCAAGTCTTGGGGCACTTCTTCAAAATAATCTCAAAATACACCAAAATTTAAATTGATGTTAGCTGCTATTTTAGACAAGTGTGTTTAGATAATATTTTTTAGCAACACAACTCAGGACTACATATCAATAATAAAAGTTACGTGTATTCTTCAAAAGAAATTTAATTTTTATACTTCCAACATATGTATATCACTATAATAGCACAATATTATTTGGTGTTGCATTCCATTATTTTCCTTTGGAATATTCTTTTTTTTCTTTAGAATGACACAATGGTGTCTAGTGCTATTTATCCAGTATTTTCTCATTAGAAAGACACGGTATTTGATTAATCTGCATTTTATATGGTTCATGAAAGAGAAATGGTTCCCGTAAACCAGGTATAAAGAAAATCTCAGTTATTGCTGTCTGACTGCTGACTCATATATCATTCCATGTCAAGGAATCTTAAAAGGCAAGAAATTCAGGGGCAAGTGTCGTATTGCTTTAAATTATACATGAAAGGAACATTTAGCAATGCCCAAAAGAAGTTCACTTTCTCTCAACACTATTTATTTTCAATGTTTAAGCACAATCAATTTTACACTGCTAAGCACTCCAAGACTACCCCCATGAAGGTTGTTGCATAGATACATGTGGTTGTTGAAGTTGTTTAATTCCTATAGCTCAGTGGTTACCTAGTACTCCTGCCTAATGGAGACCTGTAGTTCAGTGGTTAAAGCACTCACCTTGCAAGCGAGAGACCTGGGTTCAAATCCAGGCAGGGCGAAACCTTGGGCAATTTTCCTTACTCCACATACCGAATAATCATCCGTCAAAAAAATAATAAATTTGTCATTTCAATCCACAACTGTTTGTGGTACACTGCTGTGTGCAATTGGCTGCTTTGTTTCGCCTACAAAATATACCGTCAATTCACATTACAGTATATTCTGTGAAACGCTTTGGGAAGACGTCTAGAAGACACGAAAAGTGCTATATCAAATCCAAAGATTATTATCATTATTATTATTATTACCGCTATGCTACACTAGAAATGGCACGGAAACTGCTCTGGTCAAGGTGACAAACAACATCCTCCTTGACCTCTCTGCTGCCTTCGATACCATGGACCACTCCATCCGGGATGAGAGCCAACTGAATGTCAGCAAGACCGAGACCTGCCTGATTGGCTCACGCCAGCACCTCAGCACTTCAGGCACTGGCAGCATCAGCATCCATGGTTGCACACTCCACCTCAAGCCAATCAGGAACCAAGGCAACTTGTTCAACCCTCAACTATCCTTTCTCTTCCATATTCATGCCATGACCCGCCCTGCAGCATTTCCCAACTCTGCCACTGCCTCCCTCTGTAGCTCATGTCCTCTCCTACACCAGGCTCCATGTCCCCATCATGCCCACCCTAGCCTGGCTCCACTAGCTCCCATCCCTCAGACGATAGAATTCAAGATCCTCGACCTCATTTTCAAGGCCCTCCAAGGTTATGACCCTTCCTACGTCTATGACCTGCTGACCCCCTATCAACCTCCGCTCAGCAGGCTCCGGCCTGCTCCATGTCTCCCACTCAACCCACCCTACCATCAGTGGCCAGGCTTTCAAACTCTCTGCCCCCGAACTCCATCCCACAATCCCTTTGTCTTGCTCCCACGCTTGCCTCCATCAAGGCCTGGCTCAAGACTCTCCTTTTCGACTTCACCTTCCACCACCCTCCTTCACCCTATGCCCTTTCTCATCCCAACTCTCCCCCCTCTCCCCGTCCAAATCCCTGACTATTCAGTGCCTTGGGAAGTCCTTGTGACGTAAAAGGTTTACAAATGTAATGTTGTTGTCTGCAGTGGCGGGGTGTCTCCAGGCACGTGTGCAGGGCTGTCCACATTGCCCGGTGTCCATAGGGCTGTCTGCCCTGCTGCTCGCAGCCCCTCTGCCTGTTAGGGTGGACATTAGTGTTGCCTGCAGTGTTGCTTGCAGTGAAGGGCCAGAGGTGGAGGGTGAGAGAGGCCTCCTGGTGTCATAGCCAACAATCCTATGCAAGTGGTTATCTGTTTGCAGGAACTTGTGTATTGGGTGGCTGTGGTATTTATAATGCAATACAAAATTACATTCACATTACATTTGTGAAGCACTTTTAATTTTTTTCAGTAACTGGTCTTGGCAATGATTCCCTGTGAAATGCTTTCAGGCTGTTGAAGACACTGTATTATATGCAAGGATTGTAATTCTTACATTAAAACTACAACATACCCCTAGTTCCTGAGCATTCACAAGGAGAGGAGAGGTGGTGGAGGCGGATCAAGTGGTCCACAGTATCGAAAGCAGCAGAAAGGTCAAGGAGGAGGAGGATGTGGCAGAGGAACCCTGGTCACAGGTGTACAGGATGTCGTTTGTGACCTTGACCAGAGCAGTTTCTGTGTGTGAGCAGCACAGAAATCTGATTGAAGGGGCTGTGAAGGAGTGTGCGGAGAGGAATGAGCGAAGCTGAAAAGCAACAACTCTTTCAAGGACGTTGGAGAGAAAACGTAGGTCGGAGATGGCCTGGTTGCTGGAAAGCAGGGATGCATCCAGGAAAGGTTTCTTCAGGATGGGGGTGATTGTAGCTGTTTTGCGATCCTTCATCCTAGCCATCCCCTCTGCTTCACATCCCAATCTCACTTATGTCCAACTACTAGGGGGAGGGGGATACCAACCGGTAACTCTTCCACACTTCCTGTAAATCTCTCTCCACGTGTCTCTCCATTTTGGCTTATGCTCTCTCCCATGTAAAAACCAACCACTGTCTCCACCTGACCATCCCTGTCACCATATGCTTGTATCCCCACAACATCTCTAAATAGTTTTGAGACATGAATCTTGCAAGTCATTGCTGTTGCGAAGGGGAATGGAAATATTTCTTAATAATCAGTGAGTACTGATTTGGTGAAATGCCTGAGGGGTTGCTGGTACTGACAGTGTGATGAAGCTGCCATGAGAGCCTCTGAAGGAAGTTGAGTTGAAGGTTGCATTTCTGCTGTCTATAATTCAACTCTCTTGCACCCTCGGCTCCAGTAGCTGCTCCCGGCACCATCTACAATAAGTATTTGGGTCTAAATTGGTGACATTTGATGAACTTGATTCTTTAATAAGGAACAAAAACGGAAATCGCTGGAAACACTCAGCGGGTCAGGCATCATCTATGCAGAAAGGAAAGTGAATCAACATTTCGGGTCCACATGGCTTCGTCAGAACTCAATTGGACAACAATATTGTACATTGACAATAAATAATGGATTCTGCTTTCCATGAACTCAGGTCTTATCATGGACAAACCGTTGCAAGGCTGCCACGATGTCCAACATTCCCACCATGAACAGGTTATCCAAATGGCCATTCAGTAATTTACTGGAAAATGATGGGAAGGAACCTTAGTCCATGGTGACTTCTGCCTGGAAAATGTTATCTTTGGTTTTGCAGCAATAAGAAAAAATCTTTTAAATTTTTTCTTTCAATTTATTTAATGGGCCACAGCTTTAACACAGTTTTAAGATAGACTGTTGGTTTATTTAAATAGTTTGTAATGAAGGCCAGCCAACAGAGTAAACTATCACAGATTTGTTTTCGCAGTAAACACTGGCTTAAAGGAATAGAAATAATTAATGGTGCGCTTTAGCATGAAGAAACAGCATAATAGATTAGACAGTGTGTGGCAAACCTCAAGCCAATGGACTTGAAACTTGCTGTCTAGGTGCTTAGCTGAGATTCTGCTGCAAGATTGTTTGATCCATCATAGTTAATTACAAGCTTATACCATGCTCCTGATCTGCGTGACAGTGAGCCATACGACCCTCCTGGGACTCTGCTCTCTGTTTCACACATTGATATGGTAACAGCAGTTTGAGAAAGAACAGATTGCAATGACCTCTGTCTCCTGACCTTCTTTGATCAGCCAGGCAATAATCTGAGAGTTGGTCACTTTAGCAAGTGTAGCAGACCACATTCCTGCAGTCATCTAGTCCAGAGCCCTGCCTATCCACACCTGTTCATTTTCAGATGTTTTCTTAAATTAACTAGAAAGCAAAGTCCTAATTGAAATAACATCCAGCCACAGTATACCTTGAATCACTGAAAGCATTTCAATACAGTTAATTTCTGTTTATTAAATCAAATACACAAATGTTTGCATGTTTTAATAAGTAAGCATACTGAAATCTAATCAACTCTCCAAAATGTTTTATTTAGAAACAAGGCCTTTGCCTGTTAAATTAAAATGGATATTATCACATTATAATGATGTCAACCTTGCTCAGTTGCTGGCACTCTCACCTGTGAGTTAGAAGATGTGAGTTCAAGACCCACATCAGCACTTGAAATCACTTGAAGTCTAAGACAGAGTTTCAATTCAATGCTTGGTGTGTTGCATGTTTGGAGGTGTCGTCCTTCGGATGAAATATTAAATCAAGGTGGTGTCTAATCGTTCAGGTGGACATGACACTGCATGAAAAAAGAACTTCTTTTCATCTGGTGTCCTGGCCAACAAACCCCAAAATAAAATTGTTTGCTGACGTTATGACTGTATGCAATCAAACTATGTTCACCCTTCAAACACAGAAGCAATCTAATTCACAGTAAATCCTGTGAAGCACCATTGTGCTCCATTCTCTGGAACTGCGTCTCCCTCCCACTTGCTCCCCTCTATACCTTTTTCAAAGCCTACCTAAAATATACCTGTTTGACAATGTTTTCAGTCATCTTTCCATTCCGCAAATGCTTTGGTGCCCACCCCACTTTAAGATGTCATCTCAATGTGAAAGCGCAATATTAATGTAAATTGTATTGTGTTTACCTACCATTTCCTAACAAGTGTTTTTTTTACCCCACTATTCAGATACCAAGCTAACACAAGCTATGATTTTCATTGACTTTTTTTAGCTCTCTATATTGGGCAGCAAGGATATAGTTGATAAAGAATCTGGATGTAGCAGAAAGCCACATGCTACAGAGCAAATGTTGCCCTGACAACCCAGTGAACAGCATGCAGACAAAAAACAAATCTCATGCAATGATATAATTGCATTCAAAATTATATCAATCTGGTAAATCCACAATTTATAAATATTCTCTAGCCTTTTTGCATTAAAGACCTCAAATCATAATTTCCCAGGACTGATGTCGCCTGGATTATTTTATTGGATACATTCAGTGAATAGACATTGTCTACCCTCTTTGTAGAATCAATCATTGTACTTTCATGTGTCACAATCTGTCACCATTTTGGGTCATATAAGAATAAGAATAATCCTTGCATTTGATATAGCATTTGATATAGCACTTTTCACATTTTCTCGATGTCTCAAAGCGCTTCACACAATATACTGTCAAGTGAATTGACCGTATATTTGTGGGCGAAACGTGGCAGCCAATTGCGCACAGCAGGTTCCCACAAACAATTGTGGGTTGAAATGACCAATTTATTATAGTTTATTTTGGGTCGGATTATTAACAGGCAAGTGGAGTAAGGAAACTTGCCCAAGGTTTCGCCCTGACCTCCTGCCTGGATTCGAAATACAGGTACAAATACTCATGTTGTAAGGCGAGTGCTCTAACCACTGCGCTACAAGACTCCACGCACTGAGATGCCAACGCGTGGTGTGTCAATGATCACGCGTTCTGTGTGGTATATAAATTATCCCCAAATTAATCAGCATAACCCCAGTAATTACTTTGTCTTAGATACCTTTCTCATTCTCTGTTGAAAGGTAACTAGATTGATAAACATTTTTACCACTTGACAGATCAGCATAATCCCTGCTCCCATTTCTTAACCAATCTCGTTTTTCCCAGACGAGATTAAAGAATAGACTTTTCACTCTCAACCTTTCTCATATTTCTCTATTTTATTAATAAAATGCACTAGTCTTCAAAACTTTACTCCCGGGCTTAAAATATGCTCTCATTCTCTTCTTCCACCTTTGGAATTTCTCAGAGTCTCTCTTGAACCTACAACCAACAGGATTTTAATATCCCAAATTTGTGCAACAAGGTCACTTAGGTTTTTCAGTTTTAGACTAATTGAGACCTTTGTGCACAGGAAGCTGAACGGTTTCTAAATAGGTCTCAAGATCTTCCTTCAGTTTATGACTGCGTTAATCTTCCTTTTCACTGGTTGGCCTGACTGATTCAGCTATCAATCTACAAAGAGACATTTCACTGCCTTTCCTCTGATATCCAGATGTCCTTACCGTAATAGTGATAAGAATTTCCCCTCATTACTCATAGCGTGTTGCACCAGTACAAGTTCAAAATGATTTTATATCATGAATCCTAATCTCGTTATTCTGTATAATCTATAGAAACCTAAAATGTGCATATCCACAGCTTTGAGCCAACAATATAGTTGTAGGTGCAATACTGTAAATAACTGAATGCTACCTATAGATAATGGGAGCATTCTATCAAATGCTCCCGGTACTATTTGATTTAGTTGTAAACAATATGCCAATGGGAAAGCATGATAATAATAATCCTTGAATTTGATTTAGAGCCTTATTACGTGATCGAAAGGCTTAAAGCGCTTCGCAGAAATTATTCTTGAATGCAGTATGCATATTTTTTAAGCAAATACAGCAGCCAATTTTGCATACAGAAATATCCCAGTCACGTAATGAATGACCAAGTTTATCTGGGAGATTCTTGCCCAGACTGTGGGAAAGGCCAACGTGAAAGGCGCTTTATAAGTTTAAATTGTTTAAATTGTTGTTGTTGTTGATAAGCTATCAGCTGAGTCAGAATTATGATGAGCACTGGTGGGTGTCTCAACAACCTTGGTGTTGGATGTGTAGTAAATGGGGCTGGAAATACAGTGGGCGAGTTCATGAATTTCGAATGCAGATGATGGATGGCCAGAGATTGAAATCTTAATTTCAGTGGCAGCCCAGCAGGCTTTCATGGTGGCGCTATGTCTAACAAGAAAGATCTATTGGGGCACTGGATTCATTGTATCAGCCTGTGGGACAGCCTCCTGATGTTAAAGGTGTTATTCCAAATGCAACAACAACAACTTTGATTTATATAGCGCCCTCCACACCAGGCGGCATCTCAGAGCGCTTCACAATAATGCAAAGATATTATTATTACAAAATACAGTCACTATACATTTAACACAGTGACTATATATGAAACTACATCCCATGAAGTGCTTGAGATGTCATCCCAAGGTGAAAGGTGCCATGTCAAATATAAGGATAGTTATTCCAAGTATTCAACAGAGAAAAAGGATGTAAAACATTATGGAATTCATCATCCTCCTGATCAGGTGGTTAGTTAAGAAGGTTAGGTAAAAGTCATGTGATATCAAGAGGAATGTTAAATTATATGATCAAAACTATATTACTAATTATAGCGAGTGTTTCAGGCCTCAAATGGTAGCATATATGCTGCAGACTCAATGTTCTGGAAGCAAAACACTTCCACATCCTTTATAGACTGTGAAGGTAACAAGGAAATGCTTGCCGTGTTTGCCATATTATTGCTACAATTTTACAGTTTGCCTCAATCTCATCCTGTTCAACCTGCTTATCAATGGCTGTGTTGATGCCTTTACTTTTAGTAATGTGCTGTGCAATGTACAATAATAATAAATAATAATAATAATCCTTGCATTTGATGTAGCGCTTTCCACATCTTATCAATGTCCCAAAGCGCTTCACAGCATACACTGTAAAGTGAATTGACTGTATATATTTGTGGGCGAATCGCGGCAGCCAATTGCGCACAGCAGAGTCCCACAAACAGCCGTGGTTTGACATTTTATTATTGTGTTTTTTTTGGAGGGATTATTATTATGTACAACAGGTGAGGATGAATGTATTGAGTTTGGAATAGTACTATTAGGGCTATAATGCCCCACCCTGTTGCTAACATCAACTAAAACCAAATTTTTTGATTGTTTGGTTTGGGTTCTGTACAATATATTGCTGTGTGTGCTTACGTTCTATATCGGCAACTCAGCAAAGGGGACAGTCTTCCTGTTTTTATTGCTGCCATTCAGATCTAAACAAGTACATCATAAGTCACTTAAGACAGAAGCCCAAGGGGCACTTTGTCTGAGTGTGACGAATATTCTGTCCTCTTTATCAGCAGTGAAATCTCTAAAGGGATTTGACAGATAATACGCCAGCTGTCAGCATTCATCATCTGCAGTAGCTGGTGTACACTTTGTGTTGAAAAGCAACACGTCACTTGTCAGCTTCTTCCGAGATCCTTCTTGTCTGTGAAAATAAGCCTTTCCTATATGGAATTAGATACCAGCTCTGTGGTAAGACTTTAGTGATAGATTTTAATACTATTGTTACGCTGTTCAATTGGTGTTGACATTTAGCACTGTACCAGTAAGGAGCACACACCAGTGGCAGGATAAGGAGGCTCTCCAGTTTGCCCCTAACATTTTCAATATCAAATGAAAGGATTATTATCAATAGTAATAAAGGAATCAAACTATGTACAACAACGACAACAACAAATTACATTTGTATAGCACCCTTGATGTCACGAAGACGTCCCAAGTTGTTGGACAGTCAGAGATCCACAACTGAGCTGGTGATTGGGAGGAGTGGTGGATGGTGGGGCTGGTAGGCTTAGAGGGTAACTGAAGGCATGATCGAAGAGGATGGTGTTTGAGATGGGTCTTAAAGGTGGTAAGGGAGCAAGCGAGGTAAAGGGACTGTGGAATGGCGTTCCAGAAAGCTCACCCACCTATGGTGAGGCATGCAAGGCAGGGGACTTCAAGCAGGCTAGAGCCCTCTGAGTGGAGGGAGCGGGCAGGTTGTTAGAGGGTTAAGTCACAGAAATAGGGAGGAACAAAGCCATGGAGTGCTTTGAAGGTGAGGACAAGTATCTTGAAGTGAATGATGGGGAGCCGGTGGTCCTGGAGTTGAGCATGGAGGCGGAGAGGTAGAGTTGAGCGTCCGCAATGGTATTTTATCATTTAACCATTGGTCTGTGAGTAACTAGCTATTTATTTAGATACGTGACACCTCCACCCCTCCCCCACTAGTTTGCTTTTCTTTCATTTTGGAAATCTGTAGCTCAGTGTTTAGCATACTTACCTAGCCCAGCAGGGCAAAATGGTGTTCAAGTTTCATTACTCTACACACTTTTGCATAGTAGTAAGTAGGAACATGGTTGTTAGTCAATTGGCAGATTGCTTTTCTAGGGAAATAATTTCATAAAAAGCGTAATAATTATTTGGTCATTCAAACCAGAACTGTTTTTGGCACACGGGTGTGCATAATTGCCTGCCACGATTCACCCATAAAATATAGTCAATAATAATAATAACTTGCTTTTCAGCAAGACCGAGGCCCTCTTGATTGGCTCGAGCCAGCACCTCCGCACCTCAGGCACTGGTAGCATCAGATCTACGGATGAACACGCCACCTCACCAAGCCAGTCAGGAACCTGAGTGTCTTGTTTGACCCTGAACTGTCATTCCATATCTGTGCCATGCACCACCTCCACAACATCACCCATCTCTGCCAATGCCTCACCCCTTAGGTTGCCAAACTCTCATACTTGCATTTATCACCTCGAGCCTCGACTACAGAAGCTCCCTCCTTTCCCCAACTTTTCCTCAGCAAACCACAGATCATCCAAAACTTTGCAGCTTGTATCCTCTCCTGCACCAGGCTCCATGACTCCATCAATCCCACCCTCACCCAGCTCCATCCCTCAGAGAATAGAATTCAAAATCCTCATCCTCACTTTCAAGGCCCACCATAGCATTCCGCTTCCTATCTCTCTAATCTGCTGAACCCATATGAACCTGTTAACTTTGTCCCTTCAGCAGGCTCTGGGCTGCTCCATGTCTCCCACCCAACATGCCCCATCATCAGCAGCCATCAACTCATGGCCTTATGACCCAGAGGTGCAACTGGTACCAACTGAGCCCACTTGACACACAATGTACGACATCCATTGTGATATCTGATTGCTGTGACAATTTGTACCGTATTTAAGACTCAACCATATCATCCTTGAATATCATCAAAGATCTCAAATCATTCTTTCTTCTTGTTCCATATGGTGCTGCACAAATACTGATGTGAGTCATATATACTTGTACGATATAATAATAATACTTGCATATGATATGGAGCTTTTCACGTCTCTTGACGTCTCAAAGAGCTTCATAGAATACACTGTATGTATATGCAATATATTGTATGTACTGCAAGTACTGTATATTTGTGGGCGAAATGCGGCAACCAATTGCGCACAGTAGGGTCCCACAAAACAGTCATGGATTAAGTGACCAAATTATTATCATTTATTTTTAATGAGGGATTATTATTAGGTGTGTAGAGCAAAGAACCTTGCCTAAGGTTTTGCCCTGCTGGGAAGTCTCTCGTTTCTCACTTGTAAGGAGAATGCTCTAACCACTGAGCTCACTCCCTCCACATTCTAAAAAAAGCATTCCAACCCTCTCACATCATATCTAGCCAAAGACTATGATGGTACAAATACATTCACAGGCACAAAATCAACACAATGGATTCCTAAGACCCAGAGATCTCCTGATTTGTGGAGCAACACTGCCCCCTGTTGAGGACTTGAATGGAAGATGCTTTAACAGCAAGCAAATACTTTTATTGTTAGAAAGTTTATGGTATATTTCTTATTTGTTGAATTATATTACACAGCAGCCTGTGCCCAGGTGCCAGGACCACCTGTCTGCAGCGCCTCACTTGGTCATGCTTTCTACAGTTGAACATCCTCAAGACCGAGGCTCTATTGATTGGCTCACCCCAGCCCCTCCGCATCTCAGGCACATCAACAACCATGGATGCACATTCCACTGCAACAAGCCAGTCAGAAACCTAGGCCTCTTGTTCGACCTGTCTTTTTTCCCTCATATCTGTGTCATCACCCACTTGGCCTTCCCCCACCTACGCATCATTGCCCGACTCCGCCACTGCCTCATCCCTCAGACAGTTAAAAACCCTCATAAGTGCCCTCATTACATTTAGGTTAGGCAATACTAACTCTTGCTTGGTAGCCTTCGCAACTCTTCCCTCAAGCTGCAGATCATCCAGAACTCTATAGTTCGTGCCCTTTCTCGCACTAGGCTCCATGACTCCATCCTCGCCCACCTCCACTGACTTCACATCCCTCATAGGATCGAGTTCAAAATCCTCATCCTGATCTTGAAAGCCTTCCATAGCATTGCCTGCTTCTACTTCTCTGACCACTTATCAACCTGTCCACTTCCTCCACTCAGCAGGCTCCAGCCTGCTCCACATCCCCGCTCGGCCCACCACACCATCGGCTGTCGGGCCTTCAGCTTTTCTTCCCCCACCTTCTGGAACTCCATCCCACATTCCCTTTGCCCCGTTGAAGGCACTCCTCAAGACCGATTTTCAACCATGCCTTCTGCCACCCTCCTTCTCTCTCTGCCCTCCACCCTCCCTGATCCCAAACCCCCGCTCACGTTCTAATCCCTAACTGTTCAGTGCCTTAAGACATCCTCTCGACCATAAAATTCAGTTACATTTTATATGTTAAGATATTATAAGCTAAGACTAAGTGGAATTTCAGGCCTTCAAAGTTGACACATTTAACATCCCATGTAAAAGAGATTTGCACAATGAACCTGAATCTTGCAAAATATATGAGGGAGGTCCACATCAACTCTGGAGATTAATGGTCTCTTTATCAAGCTGCAAGCAAAGTGCAACTGTGAAAACTTGATTTATGTATCCTGCCTCTCATAACATTGGCCCGGGGCTGAGGAGACAATCAATAGAAGAATAACACCCGATCGACCATTAAAAAATGGTCCCTTGAAAACAGACCACAGAACTTTTAAGGCACTATTTGGAAGCAAAGCCAAATTGATAGCCTTATGCTTACTGTGTTTACAGTGCTCAAGTGCCAATCAAATTGTTGCTAAAATCACTTCCTCTGGATGGACTTGGCTTAGGGATCAGGATGATTCACTCGAGAAGAGTACTGCCCACTTTTATTTAATATAATAATCCTTGCATTTGATATAGCGCTTTCCACATCTCATCGATGTCCCAAAGCGCTTCACAGAAGATACTGTAAAGTGAATTGACGGTATATATTTGTGGGCAAATCGCGGCAGCCAATTGCGCACAGCAGTGTCCCACACACAGTCGTGGATTGAAATTACCAATTTTATTATTGTGGATTTTTTGGAGGGATTATTATTAGGCATGTGGAGTAAGGAAACTTGCCCAAGGTTTCGCCCTGATCTGCCTGGATTTGAACACAGGTCACCCCAGTTTGGTCTCCCCAGCTTGCAAGACAAGTGCTCTAACCACTGAGCCACAGGAACTCCACATATCATTTTACTAATTTTACTTGATATAATTTTAATTGATACCGCACGTTTTGTGAATTCATGCTGATCATTGTAAAACTATAAACACACCTAAGGCAATAAATAAAAGATCCGAAAGACAAAGCCAGCGTGAATGGCTGTAGTGGCAACTGAAAATTGTGACCTAATGTGGAAATTTCTGATTTTCCTAGCGGAAACTTTCTTCCTGCATGCCCAATTGGTAATGTATGTTTAATAAATCTACTGTAGAGTTACATAAGTTCAGGCCAGGCACGCACAGGAAGAAAACTTCATGGGTAGTGAGCTTGATCTCCAGGTAACATGGACCTGGAGGGAGAATCGAGTGCAAAAGGAACTGGATGGGGAAGGGGAGAGATTAGTGGGAGCTGATTTGATTTGGGAGAGATTTAATGGGGTTCAGCACTCAAATGGAGAGAGGGAAGGAAGTGAGAGACCAAGAGAGAAGGAGAAAGATTGAGGGATTAAGAGAGAGTGCGAACAAAAATAAGAGAATGAGACAGAAAGAGAGCGAGGGAGCAAGAGTAGGAAAAATGAAACAGTGAGAATGAGTGAAAAAGACTGAAAAGAGAGAATAAGTGAGAGAATTTGAACCTTAGGATTCCAATAATTGACGGACAGATTCCAATACATTGTATTCCCCATTATTCTCTTTCATGGTTACTTGCACATAAGTGTTCTTCAGTGCAATAACTTATTTATTCCTGAATTGTTCATCTGGCTTGTCATTAATCAATATAAGGCAAATTATTGGGCTCATGACATTCTTATCTATCCATGTATGAAATGGACCATCTGTCTCTCCTGGTTAATTATCCAAAACCACATCAACGTCTTGGTGTCCAACACAAAATGTCACCTGGGTTACCACCAGTTTATTTTCTCTTTCCCTTATTGCTCTGGTTACCATCTGAGCTATTGGATGCATACTTGTTTCCTTCAGCAACAGGGTTGACCAAGCACTGGAAGAGAGAATAAAAATAAAAACAATGGAAATTTCTAATTCAACAAGAACAACAAATGACATTTATATTTACATATAAAGTACAGGCAGTGTATACTATACTGTGTGGCCACAGTGTGTACTATGCACAGTGCATCCACCTGGGTAGAGGCAAACAGGATTTGGGTTTAAAATTTGATATAATAATAATTTCGTTATTCAATCCACCACTGTTTGTGGGACACTGCTGTGCTCAATTGGTTGCCAACTTTCAGGGGATTTAAAAGAGCCATTATCACCTTGTTAGAGGCATGCCTATAATCCATCATATACTTTATTACTATACAGGTTTAAAGTCATTGATCCAATGCCATTTCATACATTTAATGTAAAACAAAACTGACAAGTTTTGCACCCTTTTTTTTAGTGCTTGTTTCAGTGAAAATAAATTCTGCATGATTAGAAAACAGATGTCCCTCAGCTGGCATGCGACCTAGCAGATGATTTTATCCAGCCCACGACCATTTTCCAACATTTCAATTTCTATTCCCTCCCTCCCTCCCTCCATTGCTTGCATGACAATTTAGCAAAAATAAATACAATGTAAATCAAAAGTTGCAGTTTTCCCCATATATCTATTAGTATTACTGAGAGGTGCAAGCAATCCTCCAAGTTAATTTCATCATTTAATACATGGATGTTCATAGGACATTGCCCTGACTGTCCAGCACCTTAGAACGTCCTCTTGACTTGAAAGGTGCTAGATAAATGTAATTTGTTGTTGTGTACAAACTGGCTGCCCTGTTTGGCTAGAAACACAGTCACTACACTTTACAGTAAAATCCTGTAAAGATCTTTGAGATGTTTTGACCACACAAGGCACAATATCACATGAAGGATTAGTATTAACTGTATTATTATTATTATTATTATTATTATGACAGTCAATTCTGGGACTCTATAGTCATAAATTCACCTGGTACCACAAAAATACTTTACTACAAGAAGTGTGTACTACATTTCACTTTGCAGAAGCTTGCTTTCATTTCAAATAATTTTTTTGCAAAAGGCTAAAGACATCTCAATTTCAGAGCAATCCATTATAAAACCTTTGTCATTATTACAAAGATGAAAGTCTATGTTCATGGATCAACCACCAGAACGGGATGATTGGTATGTTGGAATGAGATGGAATGCAATGGGGACAAGGAACCTTGACAGAAAGAGACCGACAATTTAAATGTACAGTATTTTCAAAAACATTTATTTCTGCAGATTCAGAGGTTATAAATAAATACAGCAATAAGAGGTACAAACAACAAATGCTTTTGAAACTGCAGCTCTTTCCAATAATAACACTTTGCCTCTGGCTATTGCACTGGTAAAATTTAGAATATAAAACATATTGAAACAACCACCTTTTGAATGTGGTCTACTTCTCCCTATATTTACCATATCCGTAGGACTTAATATATACTTTGGGGGTACATCAAAGTGAAAAAAAGGGTTTGAAGGTTCAGACGCTTCACTCTTTGGGTCTAATTTGCGAGTTGTGAAAATCCTGTGTAATTGTTCTTATTTATTAATTTCAAGTGAAAAAGATTCCAGGTGATTCTGCATTGGGCAGTGACCATCCAAAACATTGATGGGGGAGTGAGTGCTACACTGCCAGATGTTGAACTTCCTAACCTTGATGTTCACAGTATTTCCCGTTAAGTTGCAATGACTGTTTTGCAGCAAAACTCAACAGTCCTTTACACCAACAAGATCCCACAAACAACCAATGGATGAATGACCAGTTCATCTAGAGGACTATTGTTCAGGATATAGAAGGATAAAGTCCTTCTATTTTGAAGTAATACCATGGGATCTTGAACATCTATTTTAATCAGGCAGATAAGGGTTTGATTTAATATTTTGCTGAAAAGCTGACGCTTTCAGTGCATTGGGACGTCCTCCCGATGTGAAAGGTGCTCCATAAATGTAATTTTGTTGTTGTTAATATTATACTGTTCCTTCAGCATTGCACCAAAATATTACCCTGGACAATGAGCTCCTAACATTGTCCTTTGAACCTACATCCTTCCGAGCCAGAGGCACAAATGCTAACTGAGCACACAGCACTGTGTACTTATGTGGATAGTATAGCGTTGTCTTGGGCAGCAAGATGATACTGGATAATTGTTCCTGATCTCACCTGAAACAGGTGATTTTCAGAGCCATGGGATTTATTTCTGTAGTGTATGAGCAGGCTAAGAATTGATCAGACTGTTTCGCTCTCTCCTCTGCCTTCCAATCTTTATATGGACTGTTTTACATGCTCCAAGATGCTGTATAAATAATAGAATCATAGAATTATACAGCACAGAAGGAGGCCATTTGGCTCATCATGTCTGTGTCAGTTCTTTGATAAGAGCTATCCAAATCAATCCTATTCTCCCCTCTCTCCCCTTAGCTCTGCAAACTTGTGCTCCCCAAATACAAGTTTTTTTGTGTTATCATTTCAAAATGTTATTTTTTTACAGTTACAATGTTGCAGTAATTTCTTCCTTGTTTTCAAGATGAAGCTTGACAAAGAAGAACATTAAATGGTGAGTGGAGAGTGGGATTAGTCTCTCTACAGAAATCGACCTATTTCAGGTGAAATCAGGACCAAGTATCTGCAGGATTTTGCAATTTGTGGGATTGGTCTATGCAACTGCTGGAGACTTGACAAGTCAAACAATTTGAGCTGTGTGATTCTATAGCTTTAACTGTTGACTGTACATCTTAAAATTGACTCTTTATTGCTATTTGTAATGTGTATTTGTGTACAAATACACAAGATCTTGCTTTAAAAAATTGTGGCAGCATGATAAGGTATTGCATCAAATGCAAGGATTATTATTATGCAGTGCTAGAATGAAGTAGTTTTGCTCCCATTCATATAACCACAGAATGAAGGCCTCCATGCAGTTATTATTGGAGGAGTAAACTGAGATATATTTACTAACCTTAGTTGGGTACCAGAAGATGGCCGTGTGCATCATTCTAGAATAATTTCCCTCTTAATTCTCAGACTGAAATCCCAGAAATTACAAACCATTCATTTCATTCAAGCCTATCCTGGTTTAAACACCTTCATTGCAGCTATCTGCTCTGCGAGCAATTTTTCGTCATCCTTTGTATCCTTTTAAACTTTCTGCAAATATTTATCTGGTTCAGACACTTGAATGACCAACAATAGTTTGGTTCCATTTTATTTCAAATAGTCTGACCCTCAAAAAGTACTTATGGCAAAGCATTCAAAGCTCAAATAATGATTTACTATTAATAATAATCCTTGCATTTGATATAGCGCTTTTCACATCAGAATATCCTGTAAAGTGAATTGACTCTATATCTGTGGCTAAAACGCGGCAGCCAATTGTGCACAGCATACCCCACAAACAGTTGTGGATTAAAATTGCCAATTTATTATTGTTATATTTTCGAGCCATTATTATCAGGCGTGTGGAGTAAGGAAACTTGCCTAAGGTTTTTCCCTGCCTCAAATTGAACCCAGGTCTCTTGTTTGCAAGGCGAGTGCTCTAACCACTAAGCTACAGGTCTCCATGGGATTTAAGTGAAAAGGTTTTGTCTATCCCACCCATCCTTTCCAATAACAGGCCCCAATTTAAAACCCTTTTGTTAACCAATTTCTCTTTTTTAACCTCAAAATGTTTTAAATGTTGAAGATTTCTATTTGATTCTTTTTAAATTGTCTCTCTTCTAATAAAAGACAGACCCAATTTGTTGAGCCTGCCGTCATAACTATAATCTATCCCTGAATCACCCATACGAATCTTCATAATACCCTTTCCATTGCTTTGATGTTCACTATTTTTCGCAATACTTCTTCTCAAATTGCATGAATGATAAGATTAGGATCCCACATTGATTTGCAGTTGAGGTTTAGGACTTCCTCCTTGATGTGAGACGTTCTTCCAAAGTGAAAAATACTTTTGACATATAATTTGTTGTTGCTTCAAAAACTGTCAACTTTTCTTGTTCCTGAAGGTTTGGATTTTCTTTCAGGCTAAAGCTCAACTGCTGGACCACCCAACATCATTAAGTAATTTTAGTATAAATACACATATTCTTACAGGGTAGAACTCGGAAACCATTTAGTGAGGAGACCTGCACAAGAAAACAAATGATAATTGAACGATGTGGGCATCTTTCTGCCGCCGCCCACATTCTACAACAACAACAACAACAAATTGCACTTATAGAGCGCCTTTCACGTCGGGAGGACATCCCAAGGCACTGCACAGGAGGCGTGTGACCCGAGCTGGAAGGGGAGTGTTCAGGAGGGGGGTAAGAAAGGTAGGGGAGGTTGAAGAATTAGTGGGGGAGCAGAAGGCACGGTCGAAAAGGAAAGTCTTCAAACCGGCCTTGAAAGAGGAAAGGGAGGAAACAAGGCGGAGGGATTGGGGGATGGAGTTCCAAAGGGTGGGAGCGGAAAAACTGAAGGCATGGCCTCCAATGGTGGGGCGGTTCGGGCGGGGGGCTTGGAGCAAGCCAAGTCCTGCTGAACGGAGGGTCCAGGTGGGCTTATAGGGTAGAGTAGATCGGATAGATACGGCAGGGCAAGGCCGTGTAAGGCCTTGAAGGTGAGGACGAGGATCTTGAACTCGATCCTCTGGGGGATGGGGAGCCAATGGAGACGGGCGAGGGTGGGGGTTATGTGGTCGCAGAGGATAGTACACGGGCTGAAGAGTTTTGGATGATCTGCAGCTTTGAATGGAGGAGCTGGGGAGGCCGACAAGGAGAGAGTTCCCATAGTCCAGCCGTGAGGTGATGTACATGTGCACGAGTGTTTCGGCAGCATGGGGAGTGAGATAGTTGCGGAGCCTGGCAATGTTGCGCAGGTGGAAATAGGCGATGCCGTTCAAGGCGTGGATGTGGGGGAGGAAGGAGAGTTTGGGGACGAACGTGATGCCGAGGTTTCTGACTGGCTTTGTGAGGTGGAGAGTATAGCCTTGGATGTTGATGCTGGCAGCGCCCGATGTGCGGAGGCGCTGGCTTGAGCCAATCAGGAGGGCCTCGGTCTTGCTCACGTTCAATTGGAGGAAATTGTCCCTCATCCAGGACTCGATGTCGGACAGACATGCTGTCAGAACATCAATGGTCTGGGGGTTGAGGGATGAGGCGGAGATGTACAGCTGGGTGTCGTCCGCATACATGTGGAAGTTTACCCCATGTTTGCGGATGACATTGCCCAGAGGGAGCATGTATATGGTTAAAAGGAGGGGGCCAAGGACAGAACCCTGGGGGACACCATGAGAAGCTGTACGGGGGTTTGAGGAAAAACTATTGGGGGAAATGAAATGTAGGCGGTGGGTCAGGTAGGAGTGGAACCATTCAAGGACTGTGCCTTGAAGGTTGAGGTGGGAAGAAAGGCGTTGGAGGAGGATGGTGTGATCGACTGTGTCAAACGCAGCAGACAAACCAAGGAGGATGAGGAGGCAGAGGGAGCCCTGTTCGCAGGTGGTTAGGATGTCGTTAGTAACCTTGACCAGGGCAGTTTCCGTGCTGTGAGCAGGGCGGAAACCTGATTGGAGGGGTTCAAGAAGTGAGTGAGTTGAGAGGAAAGAGCGGAGCTGGGAGGCAACCACTCTTTCAAGGACCTTAGATAAAAAGGGGAGGTTGGAGATGGGTCGGTAGCTTGAAAGCTGCGACGCATCAAGGGAGGGTTTCTTCAGGATAGGGGTAATGGTGGCTGTTTTAAGGGAGGTAGGAACGGTGCCAGAGGAAAGGGAGAGGTTGATGGTGTCAGAGATGAACGGGGCCAGGAGGTGGAGCTGGGTGCGGAGGAGGGGGGTGGGGATGGGGTCCAGTGAACACGTGGTGGGTTTCATGGAAGTGATTGTTCTCACCCGATTCAAACTTCTCTCCCTGATTACCTCAGTGCTTGTCAGACTTCTCTGGCTCCCTGTCTCAGAACGGATCGATTTCAAAATCCTCACACTTGTTTTCAAATCCCTCCACTCCTCTGCAACCCCTACCTCTCTGACCTCCTCTCCACTCACAACAGTATCTGTTGCCTTCGCTCTACTGGGTCTGGCTTCCTCCTTGTCCCCCGAATTCTCCTTTCCTATTTTCAAGTCGCGCCTGAAGACTTTTCTTTTCGATTGCGCTTTCGGTCACCTTTCCCCCTTCCCAAAGGCTCAGCTCCAGGATTCACTTTATGATCTGAGATGTCTTCTGGTGTGGAGGGAGCGATATAAATTGTTGTTGTTGTTATTATCCTTTCCTCTTTGGTCTAACATGACAACTCTTTGTATCTCATTTGCTTAATTGAATAGTCAAAGACCCAATTAACAATACAATAATCCTTGCATTTAATATAGTGCTTTTCACGTCTGAAATGCCTGAGATGAAAGGGTCACACCTGAAGACCTTCCTCTTCAACAATACCTTTGGTCACCTCCCTTAAACTTTATTCAAAGTTAGATAAATAATAAAAAGAACCGCAATCAAAACAACACCAATTTTTCTCTATGTATTAGTTAATGCTGGAGATAATCAAATGTCACTAATTATCACATTAACAACAACTTGCATTCAGATCACAAGATTGGACTGGATGGAAAGCCTTTTCACCAATCTGATCACAGGCCTCCAGAACACCAGGCCTCATCACTGCCTCCAGAACACCAGGCCTCATCACTGCCTCCAGAACACCAGGCCTCATTTAAAGGTGTGCAGTGTCCAGTGTCCTTTCTTGGCAATCTGTTCCTGTCAGTAATTACCCTGTGCATAAAGAAAGACAAAATTTCCTTGTATCTGTCCTGAAATATAGTGTCCTTCACACATCTGAGAGCATATCAAAATATATTTACTTGCAAATTTCACTCTAAAAAGTTGTGTGAACTTAAGAACTCACTCTCCATTGCAATTGGACATGTTTCATCCATTGCCCATGGAGCAGCTGAAAAAATAAAGACAGCAACACAAAGCTGTAACTGGGGATTCAAGAAGAACAAAATACCATTGAAACTTTATCATTATTTTTATTTTCTATAGTCAAGGCAAGCAACTTGCACTACTCTTTACGTTCTCAGAAAAAAAATATTCACATCAAATAGTTTGGTTAATACTTTGACAGCTGATATTATAAGTACAGTAATACCCTTTCAGTTGTGTATTTTTTCAAGTTAACCTGTTTTGGGTTTGTGTAAATGTCAAGCTAACTATCTGTAAACAGCGTTATTGGATTCCTTGCACAGTATATGGGTTGGGTAATATATTTGGATTTTGAAATATTAACTGTGTATGCGTAAAGTTTGTAGATTTCGTTATTTAATGCAGTGTGATTTCTTCCATTGCATGTCCTAGCGCTAAATAGGTGAATTGGTGCTCTCATGCATTTCAATCTGAGCTAGCCTATCCAGGAAGCCTATCCTATTTACGGGGAGTTCCTGGTACCTAACATCCATCTTGGGGCTAAAACATTGACTGTCCAGCGCATTGGGACATCCTCCCAACGTGAAACCGGTTATACAAATGTAATTTGGTTGTTGTTGTTGTTCTTGTTGTAGTGAGGGCTCAAACCCGCACTTATCAAAGAAGTAAATAGTACTATCTTCCTTGTGGGGAGGTAAGACAGGTCTCTTTGGAGCTGAACTGGCTCCAAGGTGGAATGTTTGGCAGAATGTCAGAATCGAGCCAGCTCTCTATGGTGGTCTTGGTAGTCCAATTCCTGAGCCAGGCGGGTTTGCAGTATTCCAGGACCACTGTGGATGACAGTACAGCCAGCTTGACACATCAACAGGATCTGGAAGGGCAGACTTGTCACTGGGAGCAGAGAGGCATCCCACTCAGCTCAAGCATACCAGACAATGCTAATAATGGCAAGTTTTAGGTGGTTAGACTCCAACAGCACCCCAAAACACAACACACTTTAATTCCCTAAGCCTTGGCTCCTGCCAACCTGAAAATAATACTTTGGAAATGGCTGACACACTCAGAATCTCAATGTAGGGCTTGAATCCAGAACTTTCTGACTTACAACAACAACTTTTATATAGTGCCCTTCATGTAGGATAATGTTTCACAGTGGCAGGGTCAGACATCATTTAGGTGTTAATGCTCCTAACTGAGCCAGACTGACACTTTAAATTTTATGTAACATTACGCTATTAATGTCTGAAATGAATTTCCAGTTAGGCAACGCATCCTATTTCTTCTGCCATTATGTAATTTACAATCACTGTATATGATTCACCAAAGATAAATTCAAGTCAAACAATAAATCGTTAATATAACTGAACCAGGTTTTTTATTTATTGCAGGTTTAGAAATTCAGTTTCCAAGGACTCCAGGACTCCAATCTCATGGTTTATGGTTGTTAGATTTTATGAGCTAGCTTTGCTCTGCTGGCAGTTTGTCATCAGTTTCAGAAAAGCTTGCGATCTAAGGCTTAGATAATTGCCTCCAATTGTGAGAGAAGCATTCACTTCTTCCAAAATTGTCAGCCTTTTTCATGCAGGTATTATGATTCTGAATAAAGAAAGTTTTTTTTGAAGCTGTGTGTTAAAATTTGTTGTTCTTTTTTGTTAATCTTGAAGGCTCATGCAAAAGAAAACAGGTTGTGCTGAGTTACATGCAAACAATGAACACCAGTAATCTCCTTATTCTTTCATCCTGATTTGCAGGTTAACTAATTCAAAACTCACCTTTGAATTACTTTAGTGAGAACATGCTCTTCAGAATCAGACCAAGCGGTGGCCTGACTTATGGGGCACCACAATGATATCTTTTTAAATACGCACAATTAAATAAATCTCAGGTTTCCAAATGGTCTCCTTTTACAATACAGTAAAATCTCAATAATCCAGCACATTTGGGTCTACTCACCTCCCAGATTTCGGAGTGTGCTGGTAGTTAGAACCTACCCTAGCAACGGCTGGGGAAGCCCTGCCCCATACACCAATGTGAGCTGCAAACACAGCATTGAAGCCAAACAATGCCCGAGCTCCACCCACAGCGCCGGCACTGGGAACGCCAAGCAGCTATTCCGAAATTTCGGGAGATTTGCCGGACATCAGAAAAAATCTAATACTGTAGGTTCAGTATTTTTAAATCTTGATGGTTTTAGGGAGTTGCTGAATTTCAGAATTTGGGATTATCAAGGTTTTACTGTACCGTAAATAAGGATATTTACAACACATTGGCTTTGCAGTTTGGAATTTGGTACATTTATAGCATTGAATACTAATGGCTGTGTGTGTGTGTGTGTGTGTGTGTGTGTATTTGTGTGTGTGAGGATGGGGGGGCAGGAAAAGCAGGAGAGTGACATTGCACTAGGTGGTTCATACAAACATAAGTGCAGACTTGGTGGGCCAAAAGGCCTGTTTCTATGCTCCAACATTGAAAATATTAAAATAATAATCCTTGCGATTGTTCTAGCAGTTTTCACATCCTCTAGATGTCTCAAAGCACTTCACAGAATATACTGTAAAATGAATTGACTGTATATTTATGGGCTAAACGTGGCAGCCAATTGCACACAGCAGTGTCCCACAAACAGTTGTGGATTGAAATAACCAATGTGTTATTGTTTTTTTTTAGGGATTATTATTAGGCGTGTGGAGTAAGGAAATTTGCCCAAGGTTTCGGTCTGACCTGCCTGGAATCGAACCCAGATCTCTTATTCTCACTGAGCTACATGACTCCATATAATACAACAACAACATTTATACAACAATATTATTTGTATAATGCCTTTCAGGTTGGGACAGTCAGTATTTCAGACCTGAGCTGGGGTTGAGATCGGGAGGGTGGAAAGAAGGGAGGGTGAACGGGTATGGTCGAAGAGAAGGGTCTTGAGGTGGGACTTGAAGGAGGCTAAGGAGGGGGCGAGGTGGAGGGATTGTAGGATGGAATTCCAGAGATTGCAGTCAGAATGGCTGAAGGCTCACCCTCCCAAGGGGTGGGGGGTGCGGTTGGGTCAAGTTGGCATGGAGCAGGCCAGAGCATGCTGAGCAGAGGGATCAGACAAGTTAGTAGGGGGTTAGAAGATATATATATATTGGTGGCAGTTGGTGGAGTCCTGTTGCTCAGTGGTTAGAACACATGCCTTACAAGCGTGAGACCTGTGTTTCGAATCCAGGCCAGTCAGGGTGAAACCTTGGGCAAGTTTCCTTGCTCCACACACCTAATAATAATTTGTCTAAAAAAAAACTATAATAAAAAAAATTGGTAATTTCAATCCACAATTGTTTGTGGCACACTGTTGTGTTCAATTGGCTGCCACGTTTTGCCCACTAATATACAGTCAATTCATTTTAAAGTATATTTTGTGAAGTGCTTTGAGACATCTAGAAGACGTGAAAAGCTGTATACCAAATGCAAGGAGTATGATTATTATTATTATTAATAGTGCACAGCAGTATCCCACAAACAGTTGTGGATTGAAATGATGAATTTATTATAGTTTTTTAAAGGGATTATTACAGGCATGTGGAGTAAGAAAATTAGCCCAAGGTTTCACCCTGCCTGGAATTGAACCAAGGTCTCTTACTTCTAAGGCAAGTGTTCTAACCACTGAGCTACAGGACTCCATCTTATGATGATCATTTTAGAAACTTCTGCAAGTTCTCTATTAACCAGCCCTTTGTGGTGGTCTTGGGAGTCTGGTTCCTGAGCCAGGCAGGTCTAATGCATTCCAGGGCACTTCCAGGAGTGCTCCTAAAAGTAATATTATTGGAATATGAATAATATTCCCTCTAAAAGTAATTCCACCTGGCCTCTTGACAAACTGCCTCTTGAAAGTTCCGTGAATTCATCTTTCAACTATTCTTCCAACCCAATGGCTCAGTTGCTACCTGAAATATTTTCCTTGTTTTTCTCCAGCTGCTCGAATCTTGACAATCATGCCAAAAAGAAATCTCCATTGCTTTCTTCAATTCTACCATTTTGACTGACATCATCATTAATCCCTGCCAGTGTGTTTTAGTTCCTCAATTCACTGTTGTATAATAAATTGAAGCTTCTGGACCTGATGGCATTCCTCCTATTATTAGTTTCAACAGATGCATTCCCAATCTACTTTTTCCTTGAATATTCCCAAGATCCTTCCAGCAGCTGTCCTATTGCTCTTAGATCTGCCAAACATTATGAAACTACTCTTCATCTTTAATTCCCCTTCACGTTCGGGTGTACTCTATGATCTCCAGTATCAGCATTTCACTTGTTTCTTATGTTCTGGATTCAGGATCACTACTCCTGAACACTTTGTTCATGCATTTATCATTACCTTTGACAATTCCAAAGAAATTAAGAGCATCTGCAAGCATGTACTTCAAAACAAGTCATCTTCAACCAAAGTCATGAGTATTTAGTTTCCTCTCAAGGGATGCTTTGTTTCTACAATAGTACACAACTCACCTCCGTTCACTCAAAAGCCAAGTGCGAGCAGCTGAATGCACCTGGCTCAAATCTGGCCTCACGGTCCACCGGCAAATCTGGCTGGATCGCATCAAATTTTACTGCTCTGCCCTAACCACCGCCAAATCAGCCTTCTACTCTAGGATAATCCTGGAAGCGAAGGACAACCACCGCCTCCTCTTCGCCACCACCAACCAGCTCCTCCGCGCCCCCCCCGTCTCGCTTCGCAGATCCTTTCCTCAAACGAACGTTGCGAGGAGATATTGGACTTCCTCGAGTCCAAAATAGAGAGAATCCGCTCTGCGGTTTCCTCCCCCCACCTTTCCTCCACCTACGCCCCTCCATCCGTTATTTCAACCCTCACCCAACCTCCCCTTCATACTTTCATCCCCACCTCCCCGTCTTCAAACACTAAAATAATCACCTCCATGAAACCCACCACGTGTTGATTGGACCCCATCCCCACACCCCTACTCCGCACCCAGCTCCCACTTCTGACCCCGCTCATTTCTGACACCATTAACCTTTCCCTCTCCTCAGGCACCGTCCCTACCTCCCTTAAAACAACCACCATCACCCCTATCCTGAAGAAACCCTCCCTTGATGCGTCGCAACCATCAAGCTATCGACCCATCTCCAACCTCCCGTTTTTATCCAAGGTCCTTGAAAGAGTGGTTGCCTCCCAGCTCCGCTCTTTCCTTTCAACTCACTCACTCCTTGAACCCCTCCAATCAGGTTTCCGCCCTGCTCACAGCACAGAAACTGCCCTGGTTAAGGTTACAAATGATATCCTAACCGCTTGTGACCAGGGCTCCCTCTGCCTCCTCGTCCTCCTTGACCTGTCTGCTGCGTTCGACACAGTTGATCACACCATCCTCCTCCAATGTTTTTCCTCCCACCTCAACCTTCAAGGCACAGTCCTTGACTGGTTCCATTCCTACCTGACCCACCGCCTACACTTTGTATCTTCCAATGGTTTCTCCTCAAACCCCCGCACAGTTTCTCATGGCATCCATCAGGGCTCTGTCCTTGGCCCCCTCCTTTTCATCATTTACATGCTCCCTCTGGGTGATGTCATCTGCAAACACGGGGTAAATTTCCACATGTATGTGGACGACACCCAGCTGTACCTTTCTGCCTCATCCCTCAACCCCCAGACCATCGATGTTCTGACAGCATGTCTGTCCGACATTGAGTCCTGGATGAGGGATAACTTCCTCCAATTGAACGTGAGTAAGACCGAGGCCCTCCTGATCGGCTCAAGCCAGCGCCTCCGCACATCAGGCGCTGCCAGCCTCAACATCCAAGGCTGTACTCTCCACCTCACGAAGCCAGTCAGGAACCTCGGCATCACGTTCGAGCAAAAACTCTCCTTCCTCCCCCACATCTGTGCCTTGACCGGCATCGCTTACTTCCACCTGCGCAACATTGCCAGGCTCCGCAATTATCTCACCCCCCACGCTGCCGAAACACTCGTGCACGCGTACATCACCTGAAGGCGGGACTACGGAAATTCCCTCCTCGTCGACCTCCCCGGTTCCTCCATTAACAGGCTGCAGGTCATCCAAAACTCTGCAGCCCGTGTATTATCATGCACCCGCCTCCGCGACCACGTAACCCCCACTCTCGCCCGTCTCCACTGGCTCCCCATCCTCCAGAGGATCGAGTTCAAGATCCTCATCCTCACCTTCAAGGTCTTACATGGCCTTACCCCGCCCTATTTAACTAATTTACTCTCCCCCTACAAGCCCACCCGGACCCTCCGTTCAGCAGGACTTGGCCTGCTCCAAGCCCCCGCCCGAACCGCCCCACCATCGGAGGTCGGGCCTTCAGTTTTTCTGCTCCGACCCTATGGAATACCATCCCCCAATCCCTCCGTCTCATTTCCTCCCTTTCCTCTTTCAAGGCCGGTTTGAAGACTTTCCTCTTCGATCGTGCCTTTTGTTCCACCCGAAATTTTTCGACCTCCCCTTCGTGTTTCACCCCTTCCCAAACACTCCCCTTCCAGCTCGGGTCACATGCCTCCTGTGCAGCGCCTTGGGACGTCCTCCCGACGTGAAAGGCGCTTTATAAGTGTACTTTGTTGTTGTTGTTGTTAATGGATCATCCTCCAACTCTTTATCCACCAACTCAGGGGTTTATCTGCATTGGGAAAGATCAAATTTTCTGTTCGTTATAAATCGCTCAAGAAATAAAATAGGTATGAAATCCCTCTAGAGGCACATTTGTAACATTGAATACTAATGGTTATATGTGTGAGAGAGAGAATTTATTCATCAACTCAGGGATTTCTCTTGTTTCCTCAAATCTGAGGAGCTGATTGTAGTTTTTCTTTCAAATAATGCAAATAAGGTCAAGATTTGGTGATGTATCCATTGTACTATCAAATGAATAAAGGTTGTGGCTGAAGGCATGAGATCTAAAGAAGGTGAATTACGTTAGAATGGAGCCATCGGTATAGAATGGGATCGAACTGAACAATAGGCAGAGGTTATTATTGTAGACACGAGAAATCCCTGAATTGGTGAATAAATTCTTGAGAATATACACCAATAATTATCTCACCTCAAGGGAAAATCAAAGATTGTGGTAATTCAGATCGGAAAACAATACTGTAATTCCTGGGAGGAGGGTCCTGCCACCTGGTAGCCGGGTCCTGCCACCTGGTAGCCATTTCCCACAACATAGATTAATTAAAGGAAAGCTTTAAAACACTGCAACCTTTATCCCACATTTTTTCTCCCTTGCTATCATTAGCATAATATATTACAAGTGTTCTTGGGTGTGAAAATGTTTTTCTTCCTCTCCCATGAATACAAAATATGTGTTTCTTGAAAAAATAGAAATTATTTATTTATAGTAATATTTTATTTACATTCAGTTTATAATAATAAATAATCCTTTTAATTGATACATTACCTTATCATACCGTTGAAAGCATTTCATAAGATTGCCTGAAAAGTGTAATGGCTGCATATTTATAGAGGAATGAACATATTTTTAGTTTAATTTATAATGTTACCTTATTTTATAAATGGGAAATTAATATATATTCTTGCAATAGGAGATAGAGCACTTAATTTTGATAGGCATCTTTGTTGATTTTCTCTGGACTCTCTCCAAAGCTTCAATGTCCTTTGAAGTAGACTGCCTGCTTACTTTGGCAATACTGTAATACAGTCACTTTTATTGAAACAAAGCTAATGGACAAAAGAAAATATGCTTTTGAAGGTTATGGCCCATCCTGCAAAAAGAAATATGTTTGGCACTTAAAATAATCATGAGGCATTTCTGGATCTAGAACAGTTCCATTTATTGTTTTGATTTTCTGCACCAAATGTACTTGCAAGTCAGCCAGGAATCTACAGTCTAATTCTTTAGTCTTACTTAGACCCCTGGTCTAAGAATTACACCAGGGTCATAGGTAGGATAAGAGATATTGCCTCAACATATATTATTTGTGCACTTCTAAATTTGTTTGATAATCACTGAAAATTACTCTCGTGCTACTTGCTTGACCCATAGTAGTTGTCTGTAAGTAATATAAAAAACAAAAGGTGATCAGGTGTTTACATGGAATCTTAGAAAAGTGATTTTAATATTCCCAGACGCAACTGGTGACTAGTTGATGTCATCACACCACCAATTGTGTCACTAACCCTTTCCAAATGGTCAAAATTGTGAGGTGCAACATGGAGTGAAAAATGGTGTGTGAGACGTGATAATGATTACTGGTGATCAGGAGAACATGACAAAAAATTTGGGTTCAAAACAGTTGATAATAATTAATTGGTCACAGGGTTCACCACTTCTCCCCATGCGCCCAAACACACACACACACTTTCTGTAGCATTATTGGACCTGAAGCTGATGAGAAGGTTTCAGTTCTAAAATCCGCTAGCACTTGTCATTAATGCAAATGCCACCACATCTTTTGTTGTACTAAAATGGCATTTACGTTGGCACAAAGTTTAGAGGGTTGAATAGTACAAGAAAAATAGGTGTGATTTAAGTGGGTGTTCTTGAGCATATGTACTTTGTCATAACTATGGCACCTGTAATGAAATAATTCATAATAAATAATACTTGTATTTGATACAGTGCTTTATCATGATGTTGAGAAGTCTGAAAGTACTTCACAGCACATATTGTAATCCCCAGGCTCGACACAGTAAGTGCTGCCTCAAATGGTCCCTCTTCTTAGCCAATAATGATCAAACACAAAATTGGCTTCTCAATTGTTGGGTGAGCTTTCAGCCATTCTACTCATGCTTTCTGGAAATCCAACACAGAGCTCCTTTATCTTACCCTATCCCTCTCTGCCTTAAGACCTCTGCCTTTAACTGTATCTTCAGCCAACTTTCCCTATTTCCTTAGCATCCTCTTCTCCCACAAACTGGGTCTTTCAGTCATCTTTAAATGATCCTCCCAATGTGAAATGTAAATATTAAATATTATTCCAACTTGAATTAAGACTGCATTTAAAATTTTTCCACAATCCTGTAAAATGATAACAGTGTAAGACAGGTGAACCTTTATGGTTGGCCAACAAAATAAAATTTATTTTATTAGAAAACTGAAAGCAAACTACCAATCATACACATACTTACCTAGATTCATGTAAATGAGTTCAGATTGTGTGCTTTTTAACGGTCTCGTGGGTCACTTCCGGCCCGCAGGCCACAGGTTGGCCATTACTGTGCTGTCCTGTGCAATAGTGCCCCCAAGAGAAGACGGATTTTCAGGCATCCGCCTGCCTTTTCATCAGACTGATTGTTTCAGATGTAACTCTCCAGGGGGCACTGCAGCACAACTGTCCATGTATTCAAGATACTGACATTGTAGAAATGTCAAGACCTTCGCCTAAAAACACTTCCAAATAATTATTTTTGTGAAAGAATGAGAAGCTATTACAGAAGATGCAGGCTCAAGAACAACAAATTACATATATACCGACCAGAGAGGTTCTTTATCTATCTATCTTTCTACAGAGTCCTGTAGCTCAGTGGTTAGAGCATTTGCCTTACAAGTGAGAGACCTGGGTTCAATTCCCTACTCCAGACACCTAATAATATTCCCTCAAGAAAAAATTAATAATTAGTCATTTTTCAATCGACAACTGCTGTGGTAATTGGCTGCCACGTTTCGCCCACATGGGTGGTAAGAAGCCAGTTTAGCTCTGCGACCAGTTAATTATTATCAACTGTTTTGAACTCAATTTTAATCAATGTTATCCTGTTCACCGGTGATTATTATTATTATATCACACACAAATACCTCTCCATCCCTCCATCTTGACTCCTCTTTACCCTTTTTCAAGTCTTGCCTGAAAACTTTCCTCTTCCACTGTGCTTACGGCCACCTTCCACACACACACACACCTCCCCTACCTCCCCCAGCTCGGAGTCAGGCTCCGCCATTCTGAGACATGTGTGTGGAGGACGTGATGTATGTGCAAGATTTCATTGTTGTATATTGATATGTTAGAGAATGCATAACAAATGCAATCCATTCCAAAGGAGGACAGCCTTAAAATCAAACCAAAGGCAACTTATACCGAAGTTTTTTGTGAGTCATACCAAGGTCTCATTCCATGGGACTCAACAGTAATTTAGTACCCTGCCCAACAAACTGTTCCTTGTAACTGAACCCAGTCAGTAGACTCAAAATCCATTCTTGACCTGTAGCCATTTTCACTTAAAATTTAAGATCAATTGAAATTGAGGTTTCAACTCTTCAATTTAGTCTTAATTTGCAAACAGTCCTTTAAGAACTGCAAAAAACTGGTTTCCAAATTAAATGTGAATTTAAGATTTTTTGGACACTTTTGCCCACCTTAAATTTTAAGAAAAATTTCCTTGGAGGTAAAGGCGAGATCAAATTTGTATGCATTGTCTGTCATTGACCATGAACAGCATCACAGCTGAGTTTGACGCTTTCCTCAGTCAAGTACCACAAGTATTGCAAACTGGGTGAATCAGGGAGGGAGAACGCTAGCTGAATTTCGTCCTTGCCCAAGGATAACAAGTGCTTCTCCTGCCAAAGCTGAAATCAGCTATTCATCTAAAAATCCCATGTGTTGAAAGTGAAAGAGACAGAGTGGCTGTCTGAAACCTATTGCTCAGTTACACTAGCATTACTTTCATTCCATGTTTATACAGTACTGAGAAATCTCATTATGAGTACAGTACTGGAATGAATTGCGTGAGTATATCCACAAACTGAAATCAAGCCAGTTCTTCCCAGAATACAGCTGTAATTAGGGGTGAGTGCCGAAAAACATTTTTTATGTGCCATGCAGCAGAATTCACTGCTTGGAAGCAATACTAGTTATGGGTGTAAAGTTACCTGCTCAGATATGGACTTCAGTTCAATCTGGTGTGGCCACATTTGAAAAACACTAACAACAAATCTGAAAAAAGCATAGAGCAGAAACAACAACAAGAACAACTTGGATTTATATAGCACCCTCTACGCTGCACGACATCTCAGAGCGCTTAATGTGCTTAATATGTAAGCTAAAGAGAGCAGTGTGTGCTATACCTAGCAGCTAATGTGTCATCTATTAAACTTCAGTTGAGTTAGATTTTCAGTTAGTTTTATCAAATGGGGCCACACCAGATTCAGCTCAAGCGCATATCCGAGCAGGTAACTTTACAGCCACAATTAGTATTGGTTGCAAGCAGTGAATTCTGCTGCATAGCATATATTTTAAAAAAATGAGATCTGAGCTGATTATGGTCTTACATAGCCCAGACATACCGGCCAAGTTCACTTAAACACAGATCTTGGCCCCAGTTAGGCACTCACCCCTAATTATGGCTGTATTCTGGGAAGAACTGGCTTGATTTCAGTTTGTGGATATACTCACGCAATTCATTCTGGTACTGCACTCAAAGCATGTTCAAAAATCAATCAATTGCCCAATCCAGTGGCTGAAACCAGATGGGTTATTCTTAGAGAACAGAGTTAACACATTACAGGACAATTAATAAAATGTACTCAAGTTAATAGTTAATAATGGGTTCAATATGCGAACGTTGCTTCAACCCTTTCTGGGTATCTATGTGTTCGAAACCCTATAGAGAAGGTGCAATGAGAGATTTATAGCTCCAGTAGGTGTTTTTCGCTCTCTAATATCCTGTGTTATATGGCTATAAAATGTATTTCACATTGAACATACTGTGGATGAGATAACATGTGTCATTCTTCCTTGGGCAGGCAACACCTTCCTGTTTAACTGCAAAGAGTTTGAACTTTTGTACCATACTAATACATTTTTGAATAATAATCTGTGCTGTAGTGTCATTCATGTTGGGAGGATATCTCAAAGCTGTTCACAGATAAAGTGTTGTAAAATGTTAACTATTTTGTAGGTGAATGATGCAGCCAATTTGCGTACAGCAATGTCCCGCAGACAGCCATGAGGTAAATGACCGATTTTATTTGGGGGAATGTTGGCCAGGACACCGGGAGAAAGTTGCTTCTTTTTTTGAATAGTGCCATGGGATCTTTAATTTCCACTTCAACAAGTGTAAAGAACTTTGGTTTAGCATCTCATCTGAAGGCCAGCACAAGAACAACAACAAAACCAACCTGCATTTATGTGGCACCCCTCACACAGGGTAGCATCCCAAATCATTTGTATCTCCAACAATGAGGCACACCCACAACCTTGCATTGGAGCATCAGCCGAGACTTCCTGAGTTCAAAGTTCCAAAACGAGGCTTGAATCCACAATTTTCTGACAGACGTGTAGTGCAATGAACTCTACAGCTCATGTCTTCTCCTGCACCATACCCACCCCATTCTCATCTGGTTCCACTGCCTCCCCATCCCTCAGAGGATTAAGTTGAAAATACTCATCCTCACTTTTATGACCATCCACACCCTTGCTCCCCCTATCTCTGTGACTCCTTAACTCCATACCAACTTCTCCGCTCCCTCTGCTGAGCAGGCACTGGCCTGCTTCATGCCCCCAAGAAGGATTAGGGGGCATTTCATTTAGGTTTCCTTAAAATGTAAATAACATCAATTATTATTGTTCAATTGGCTGACTCAGAAGGGGCTGAGTTCCCCCCAATTTGGTGTCATCTGTAAATATAACTATCTAAAATTGCATTTGCAAATCCAGGTCAATAATATATATACACAGTAAAAGCACTTATCCGGCACCCGCAGGACCTGGCCAATGCCGGTTAACAGCAAGCCACATATTCGGTCAGATCTGACACCGAAAATCCAACACAATTTTTTTAAACTTATTTTAACATATACCATATTAATAATAGACTAAATAATAACAGATAATAACAGAGCTTTGTTATTCACCTAAAAATCACCTATGCTGGTAGATGCCTGGTTTGAAGCCATGATGCTGGGGTAGAGGTGTACAACAACAACAACAAAACTTACATTTATATAGCGCCTTTCACGTCGAGAGGACGTCCCAAGGCGCTGTACAGTTAGGTAGGACAAGAGCAGGGTGGGAAGGATCAGGGCAGGATGAAGAATAGTAGGAAAAGTAACTGTATATTAGTGGGCGAAATATACAGTCTATCGATAACTTCTGCAATGGCAGACGCCACTCGAGGGAAAAATTGACAGCATGACTTTAAGGCTCTACTAGCGGCAAGCCAAAATCCCTTTACAGTACTTATGCAACAATTGATTCATTAAATGCGCTACCACGATTGTGCCGGATAACATCCGGTTAATCAGAGAGGGACTTTTTTTTGACGTTCCGGTTATACAGACGATCCAGTTGATCAAGTCACGGATAAACAGGCTTTTACTGTGTATGAAACCAAAGGTTCGAATAGTTACAGACATGCTAGGAGTTGACATCTAGAAATTTCAAAAGGAATTCCTTAATAAGAGAAAAAGATGTGCATCATGCAACTCGCAAGGACTCCTCCACCAGTGTGATCTCTACTCAGAGTCTAATTCCCACCAGTTACTGTGACTAGTGTGATGACCTTCCAATGATTTCAAAGAATCTTCACTCAATTCCTTAGTAAAGAATTTCATTAGATAATGACCCAACATGAATACCAACCTACCCCCAACCCCCACCCTCCCACCCTGCACCCCCAAATCTACCCACCTACAAACAATGAATAAAGTAGATATTCAACCAAGTCTCTCTAAAAAGTAAAGACCTTTATTTTTAATACTGCAACCCAACTCAGAGCCATCTGGAGCTGAATCTTCCAGGCTATGATGATCTTGAAGTCCGAAACAAATCTGTTCTGGACCCAGCAGGCTCACAGGAAAACTGTTGTCAACTAAGCGTTCCAAAATTATGGGTTTTATTGGAAACTGTGAACATCTCAAATTTAACTTCAAGGTACATGACATTTAAAATAAGATTTTAAAGTATCTTTCTGTTACTTTAATAGCCTTGGAAGAATATCTAATGTAAACACCATCGTGAAAATTATTTTACTGCTTCCAGCAGAACAAACAGTACTTTTCTCAAAATGATTGTGGACGTATTAAATGGGAAAGAAAAAACTTCACATGTAACAGCAGATTGCACTCCACATATTCACAATTAAAATAACTTTATGGCCATAATCCTGATGAGAAAAATACTGCTCGCCGCAAGCCTTAAAGTCATTTACATGGTGTTATAAGCACATTACTCAGTGACACAACCCTGTGTAGTGGATACAATATGAATGCAAGTGGCTGGTTATTCTTGTTTTTTTGAGGCTACTCAAAGACAAGTTTAGCCTTAAATTATATGCACTGCAAATCATAGTGAATCATGTGAAATGCTTGGAGATGTCATCCTGATGTGAAAGGCAGTACAGTATATCAAATGCAAGGAACAGTTTTTTTTAACAAAGTCTAAGCAATCTTTAGAAATAAAAATTATATTTAAATGCTCGAATTGCCAAATTTGACAGCCTATTTTATTTTTATATGCTTTTATCTGTAATATAATGATCCTTGGATTCGATATCAATACCTTATCATGTCAAAACAACTCATAGCACCTCACAGCGTCTTTCTGTAAAGTGTAGTAACTGAATATTTGTAGAGGGAACACCAAAGCCAATTAGCTGTGTGCAAATTACAAAAGTGATTGATTTTTTTATTTGGGAGATTGTTGGCTAGACAGCAGGAGAAACACTCTTTCCAAATAGTGCCATAGGATCTTTAACATCTACTTGAACAGGTAGTCGGACTTCAGTTTTAATGTCTCCTCTGAAAGATGACACTCACAACAATGCAGCTCAACCTCAGCATAGGTTACATCCCTTGATGATTATACCACTTAGTCTGATAGTCACACGTTCCACAATAAAACATTTTGCAATAATTACTGTTAAACGCCTTGGGACGTCCTCCCGACATGAAAGGCACTCTGTAAATGTAATTTTTGTTGTTGTTGTTGTTGTTGTTGTTGTTGTTAGGCGCTCGGAGATGTAACCCTACATGGGTACTTTAAATAAAGGCACTGTATAAATACGCTATATAAATGAATGCTGCTGATGTTCTAAAGTATTGTGAGACATTTCAACATGATAAGGTGCTATAAAAATTTAAGTTCTTCCTTCTTTTTTCTTTACTTATTTCGAATACACATTTGTTACATTATACAGAATTCCTGTGAAGCCCTTTGAGATATTTAAATGGCATCATAAGCTGGTATATCAAATGTAAGAAATATCAAGAGTTCAGTGAGTTAAAAAGTGGAAATAGTATTTTCTTGTTCCAAGCTTTCCTGCATTCTTAAACTTGTAATTAGAATGTAAAGCAAGACATTTTCTACTTTTGTAGATTGCTTAGAATTGTTATGAATCATTGTTTGTTTTTATAATTTTTTATTTGTACTTTACATGGGGTCAATTTATATAGCGTACTCAAACAATGCACATGAAGGGAGTATTATTTGAACAGAAGGAAAATAATATGTAAGGAAAATGAAGTGGTCCTGGAATCCTGATTGACAATAAATTGAAGCTCTCCAATAGTGCTCTGTGACAGTGAGAAAAGCAAACCAGATGTTGAGATGTATGAAAAGATCAATAGCAAGCCGCAATAGTGTCGTAATTCTGCCACTGTATAAATCATTGCTGAGATCTTACTTAGAGTACTGTGCACAGTTCTAGTCCCTGCAGCACAAAAAGGATATAGGAGAAGATACAGAGGAGGGCAACCAAAATGATTAAGGGAATGAAAGGACTGGACTATGAGGAGCGACTAAATAAATTGGGCATGTTCACTCTGGAAAAGAGAAGATTGTGAGGCAACACAATTGCTGTCTTTAGATTCCAAAGGGGGGTAGACAACATACATCATGACAGGTCCTTTCAACTTGTCCAGAATAGTAAAACTAGAGGACACGGCTGCAATTGAAGGGGGTAAATTCGGAATGAATACAGTATACAAAAGCACTATGTCAGTTAGCAAATAGTGAACCTGTAGAACAGACTCCCTAGGGAGATGGTAGTGGAGCTCCTGTGGCTCAGTGGTTAGAGCACTTGTCTTGCAAGCTGGGGAGACCTGTGTTCGAATCCAGGCAGGTCAGGGTGAAACCTTGGGCAAGTTTCCTTACTACACACGCCTAATAATAATCCCTCCAAAAAAACCACAATAATAAAATCGGTCATTTGAATCCATGACTGTGTGTGGGTCACTGCTGTGCGCAATTGGCTGCCGCGATTCGCGCACAAATATATACAGTCAATTCACTTTACAGTATATTCTGTGAAGCGCTTTGGGACGTTGATAAGATGTGGAAAGCGCTATATCAAATGCAAGGATTATTATTATTATTATTATGGTAGAAGCAGGAAGTTTTGAATCTTTCAACACCGATTATGTAGCTTTCATTTAGGAAATAACATCATGGGATATAGTACATAGGTAGTTTGGGCCATATGAGCATGCGACTGCCAGGAAGATGGCAGGCATACTAGATAGATCAAGGTCATTTTACATCTAGGATTTCTTACACAATTTTCTTATGCTCTTATGGTGTTGCAAATTAATTTGGGAAAATATCACTGAGTGAAAAGTTGCCACAAGTTCAAATTACTTTGTAATGGTCTTGCACCAGTCCTTCCAGTACTTAATTTGTGCATAGCAAATAGAAGTGAGGCCCATGTCTACAGAGAATGTCACCAAGGAGAAGCAAATGAAATGGTGTAAAGGAGAAGCACCACAGCTTCTTTTCATTGTCTTCCTTCACCATCCTGTAACGATATTTGTCATCTGATTTTCATCAACAATAAGCATCAGTACATTATAAGCAGGGAGAGCTGGATTTTCCTGGCATTGGGATTACATAAAGGTCTGTGGGAAAATCTTCCTGGCAACACAGTAAAGGAAGACATGGGAAATGTTCCGGCACCAAAGCAATCAGATGAAATGCTCAAAATGAAATGAGTTAATAAGTGTGTCAGGCTAGCAAGGTAAAACTATACCTTACCACAACTACAAATCAACAACAAAAGATGATAGTATGCAGAACTGTCCAATTTAATAAGAGCTTAAATTTAAGGCTCAAAATAATTATAAACTGTAGATCTGCTTAAAATTGTCACATGCAATGGATCCCTTAAAAAGAACCTGCTTATTTTCAGAAGGTCATGGGTTTCAGCCTCATGTCAAGACGAGGGAACGGCGATATGGGATTTTTCCGGATATGGATATATCGGTTTGCTCATACCTGCTTAAACCGATCTATCGAGTTTTTATACTGCGCATGCGCGTGCATTCGAAGTGCGCGTGCATTGATGGCGCGCGCGCATTTATGGTGCGCGCTCAGTCGCGGTGCGCGCGCATTGACGGTGCGTCCGTACTGACGATGCGCGCGCAGTCGCGGTGCACGCACATTTCGAAATGCGTGCTCTAGGTCCAGAAAGTTTGTAATGTTGGTGTCAAGGTCTTGAATTATACGATGTTGTTTGCTCCCTACCTCCCCCTCTCCTTCTCTCCCTCCTCTCCTCTCTCCTTCTCTCCCTCCTTTCCCCTTTCCTTCTCTCCCTCCCCCTCCACTCTCCCTCTCTCCTCTCCCTCCTCCCTGTCTCCTCTCCCTCCTTTCCCCCTCTCCTTCTCTCCCTCCCTCCCTCCCTCCCTCCCTCCCCTCTCTCCTCCCCTCTCTCCTTCTCTCCCTCCCTCCCTCCCCTCTCTCCCTCCCTCCCCTCTCTCCTTCTCTCCCTCCTTTCCCCTCGCTCCTTCTCTCCCTCCTTTCCCCCTCTCTTCTCTCCCTCGCTCTCCTCTCTTCCTCTCTCCTTCTCTCCCAACGTTCCCCCTCTCCCTCCCTCCCCTCTCTCCTTCTCTCCCTCCTTTCCCCTCGCTCCTTCTCTCCCTCCTTTCCCCCTCTCCTTCTCTCCCTCCCTCCCTCTCCTCCCTCCTTTCCCCTCGCTCCTTCTCTCCTTCCTTTCACCCTCCCTCTTCTCTCTTCCTCTCTCCCAACTTTCCCCCTCTCCTTCTCTCTCTCCCTCCCTCCCCTCTCTCCTTCTCTCCCTCCTTTCCCCCTCTCATTCTCTCCCTCCCTCTCCTCTCTTCCTCTCTCCTTCTCTCCCAACTTTCCCCCTCTCCTTCTCTCCCTCCATCTCTAAACACAAAATAGAACAAACACACCAAAAACAAAATCTAGAGATTTATTCTCCTCCATTTCTTGCTTGAAACTAGCATGTAATGTCCACGTGTAAATGAGATCTATTACAATAGAAAAGAGAGAGACAGACAATCTGACTGTTAGAGTTAGAAGCCAGATTATCACTGCTTCTATGTGTGTGTCACTAGACACACACTAGACACACTGCTTCTATGTGTGTGTCACTAGACACACACATAGAAGCAGTGATAATCTGGCTTCTAACTCTCTCACACACAAAAATAACACTTACAGCCACAAAATGCCACTTATTTTTATGTAGTCTGAAGTCTGAATTAATGTCCTTCACCATTGGCAAGCATTCCTTTGCTATGCAAAAAGTGACAGCATTCGTGATACTTTGCCACTTTTTGTCCCCTCTCTGGTACAATGTTCCCCTCTTAAATAAAGCAGGAATTGTTTGAGCTGCACTGGCCCCACTACCTGTCGCTTTCTCCGAAGCGCTGGTTCGACTTTGTTCTGTTGTCGACAATCATTTCGCTCTGAGGGCAGCGTGCTGGGCGGGGTGGTGCTGCTTAATGTGATGTCGCAGGTTGCTCGTGCTCGAATCAGATGTCTTAACCAAGACCTTGCAAACTGTACATCTATACACACCATTACTGACTGCATTGTTTTCAAAGTAGTCCCATATAGGGCTTCTTTTCCCCATGATGAGAAAGGTAAATTTTCAAACTACAATTTTCAGCGATGCGACTTTGTTAAGACGCCACGACTCACGTCAAGTATACACAGTAAAGTGTGTGCGTGCATCGGATGTGCGCGCCCGTTAATTGTGCGCGCGCACCGAATGTACGCGCATTCCATGCTCTAGGTCTAGGAGGTTGCAATGCCGGTGACAAGGTAAGCTAGAAAAGATCGCATTACACTGATAATACCAACAATATTGATATATTGCCAGGAACGATATTAAAAATATAACGATGTATATTTTTAAAATCGAATCTCTCGATATAACGTTTTTTTTTTAATCACCATATCGGCATACCGATCAGAAAATCATATCGGGTTTAATTGAAAAACCGATACATCGCCGTTCCCTAGTCAAGACATGAACTAATTTATCCTGATATCCTGGTCATTTGCATCTTGGGATTTCCTTCTGACATGAAAGGTGCTACATCAATGTAAATTTGTACAGTTGTTGTAAGAAATTTATTATTCACCTGATCAACTTCTCTGCGATTGGGCAAATGGCTGCTATTTTTGCTCCCTCCACTCATCAAGCTCCATTCTGCTCCACATTCCCTGGCCGGACGGCCCCACCACCAGTTCAGCCTCTCTGCCCCTACCCTTTGGAACTCCATCCCACAGTCCCTTCATTGTTGCTCCTTCCCTTGCCTCCTTCACAGCATATCTCAAGATCCTCCTCTTCAAACACACATTCGGCCACGCTCCTAACCCTACCCACCCTGTTCTCCACCCCTTTTGTTCCCAACGTCCTGTTCAAGTCCAAATCCTTGACTGTCCGGTGCCAGTTTATCGACAAAACATCAATAAACTGCACAGTGTTTACTTGTAAAATGTTGAGATGTTTTGCCACGATACGCCTCCTTGAAAAGGAACTTTTTAATATCTCAGTGTGTAACATCTCAACATGCCAGACTAAGCCGGAAACCAGAACATTTTTTAAAAATTCTGTGGACCACATGTAGTCTTCTGCCAGTCACTCTCGTTGCACACAGCCCCACCTCACCATGGCTTATATAGTCTTTGACTCAGCTTGAATCCTGCCAACATAAGATAGCTTATTCATTACCTTCTGCTCATGGGAACCAACCAATTACAATGCACTCGGCCATGAGAGAGTTGAACAAATGAATAATTTAGCTACACTAACCATTCTTAACAACAAACAACAAGCAACTCAATTAGCTTTACAGGGCCAATTACTGGAGTTGTGGATATTAAATTGCTTTACAACTCCAACTCTCCCTCATGTGCATGTATTATACAGTGTATGTGCTGGGGCCCTACTGCACAACAAGGTTACTTCAGCATGTTTAGTGCTTTACTTCAAGCTGTTCATATTTTTTCCAAACCATCCATCAAAGTAATGTTAGATACCACACACTGCTTGGGAAATCTTCTCCTGCCAAGTCTGAAAGTCTCCAACTCAGCAGCAAATGCAGGAGCAAAATGGTTCCTGTATATGGTCACTCTAACGCTGACTCCGTATTTGTGTGCAACGTCCTCAAAGGAGAAGTAGACTTTGACTATGAATCTCCTCCATCTTATATTGAATTCCTGTGCTCCATATCTGGATCTTAAACCACAATTTTCTGACTCAGAGGCGAGAGTGCAAATAACCAAGGTAACATATTTCCAGGCTAACATGTTTCCACTTGTTCTAAACGAAAGGCTCCCACAACCTCAACACATCCTTGCTTTTGAAGCTTTCTCTGATCTAATGCTACTCCAGACCATGTGAATCAGTGCTCCCTCTACCTTGTTTGATATCCAAACCAATCCTTATCAAGTGTTCCGAGATGCTACCCTAAGGGATGGGCACAAAATAAATGCAAGCTGTTTGAGTACAGCTAAATACATGACACCAAGTTAATTCAATCCTATAAAGTAATGCTAGATCATTTTACGAAAACGTTCAGTTCCATAGCCATGCTATTGAAACAACTGGAAATGAGCAGCTTTATAATAGATTTAACATTACTAATTATGACACCAAAGATCCCAAATTTCACCTTGACTTATGCATTAAGTTCATTTATGTACTAAAATCTTCATCCTAAAATAATTAAATTTGGTGTCTTGTAGCTTATGATTGGAGCATTCATTTCCCTAGTAGAGGACCTGGATTCAATTAAACGTTAGTCAAATTTCCTTATTATGCATGCACCTGTTTACCTACCAGTTAGTAGGTACCTGGTTGCTAGTCAATTGGTGGATAACTTTTCAGGGGTAATAATCCCTTAAAAAAAGAAAAATGTGAAAACAAATAATAATAATAATAATTTAATCACTAAATCCATAACTGTTTGTGTCATTCATGTGTGCAAATGGCCTCATGTTCTAGATGAGAGCCAACTTTCTCCAGTTGAATGTCAACAAAACCGAGGACCTCCTGCTTGGCTCAATCCAATGCCTCCACACCATGAGCTCAACTGAATCACCCTTCATAATAATAATAATAAGCTTTGCATTTGATATAGTGCCTTATCACCTCTTCTAGACATCTCAAAGCACTTTGAGGAATATACTGTAAAATGAATTGACTGAATACTTGTGTGCGAAACGCAGCAGCCAATTGCACACAGCAGTATGCCACAACAGTGGTGGATTGAAGTGACCAATTTATTATTGTTTTTTGAGCGATTATTATCAGGCATGTGGAGCAAAGAAACTTGTCAAAGGCTTCACCCTGACTCAAATCAAACCAAGGCTTGTAAGACTACAACTCACTTGTAAGGTGCGTTGTAGTCTTAAAAGGTTAGGGCTTGTTCACTGGAACTAAAAAGTGAAAGAACAAATGATTTCTTACTAATCAGCAAGCCATGCAAATATTTAAGATAATTCACTCAATCAAGGTGACATAAGAAAACACATTTCTTTACACAAATGGTGGATGAAATGTGGAATTCTCTGTCGCAAAGTATTGTTGAGGAAGAGTCCCAAAATTATTTTAAAAGGAAATTTGATAAGTATTAGAAGAATGACTGGAAATGAGCAGCTTTATTTTTTGTGGATGCACTCTATATCTCAAGGAGCCAATACAGAACTGTGCTGCCTTGTTCGACCCTCAACCACATCTGGGCCATAATCCACTCTGCCTTCTTCCTACCTCCGCAACAGCAACAACAACATTGCCCAGTTCCACTGCAGTCTCTCACAACAGGCCACCGAGACCCTCATCCACATGTTCATCACACCCAGGCTCGCATATACTCATTGATTGTGTGCCTCCCCAAATCCTCCCTCTACAGGCTCCAGATCATCCAAAACTCTGTTGCTTGTGTTCCTCTCCTGCACCAGGCGCTGTGACACTATGACTCCCATCCTTGCCCAACTTATCAGGCTGCCCAACACACAGAGGATACATTTCAAGATTCTGGCCCTCAACTTCAAAGCACTCCACAGACTGGCTCCTCCCTATGTCTGTGAAATCCTAACTCCCTACAACCTGTCCGTTCCCTCCGCGCAGCGGGCTCCAGCCTGCTCCACATCCCCTGCCCGGGCGACTCCACTAACAGTGGTCAGGACTTCAGCCATTCTGCCTCCACTCTTTGCAACTCCATCCCACAGTCCCTCCACCTTGCCCCTCCCTTCCCAGCTCAAGACCCTCCTCTTCAACCATGCTTTTGGTCACCCTCCTACTTGGAACCCTACCTCCATTCCTGAACAGTCCTCCTACCTGAACCCTACCTCCATCCCTGAACCCTCCTCCTACCTGAACCCTACCTCCATCCCTGAACCCTCCTCCTACCTGAACTCTACCTCCATCCCTCCTGAACGCAATTACCAGCTCAAGTGCAGATCTCTAACTTGCCAGTGTCTTGGAACATCATCCGCAAATGAAAAGCACTATACAAATGTAATTTCTTATTGTTGTGTTTCACCCACAGTCAATTCACTTTACATGTATTCTGTGAAGCACTTTGATATCTATGATGTATGATGTATCTCTAATACATCATAAGGCCCCTTATTGTCTGAAATAATTATTATTATTAAATTGTGCACAATTGTGGAAAACTGTTTAATTCAGACTTAAATTGGCTTTGAAACCAGTTTCTTTTTAAAAAGTGTGGAAAGTTGGCCTTTAAGAAATTTCCACAATTCTACACCATGGTAAACAATTAAGGCAAAATTGTTTTATAGGCAAACATTAGGTGAGAGTTTCGGCTTCAAATCTGTTCTGAAATTACACAAATGTCAACTTAATAGTTTGGAAAATGAGACTTTGACTTCCCTCAGTTGCAAATTCCCATCCAATTATAAATTTGCCCATTTACTATCTACTTGTATCTCGGATGTTAGGCATCCGATATTCAGCTTCTAAGACAATAGCCTCCTGATTCTAAAATGATTGAAAATAGTCATTACAAAATCTGTGTAAATGAATTGTAATTGATTGCAACATGACCACAAAAAGAGTAATGGTGCACATAAGCAAAAAAGCTTCCATACAATGCATTCTCCAGTTCAAAGAATAAAATATAAGCTTGCTGATTGTTTTTGTTTGGGTACCAAGGGCTTTAAAAGAAATACCATCTGTCCATTGTGCTTACACTTACGTAAATCTTTATTGGAGATTTGTTTGATGGAAAACATATGTTTATACGCTGCAGGCAAAAGATTAGAACTTAATGATCTTCGATTTATCCAAGCTTTTATTAAAAAAAACAATTAAGTGTACATTAATTTAGCAGTAAGAGCACATAAAATGTCACCAAGTTATTTAGGGATGAAATCTCTGAACAGTGGGTACTAAATGTCCAAAGAACATTGTACAACTGAGGTCAGTTGTTTCATGCACTTTTTATGCCATAGTACATTTAACATGAAACTCATGCAATGTCTGTTTTGAATTAATCTATTTTGAGGTAACATTATTTTCTCCAAATCACTTGGCATCTAAAAGTCTAAGATAGAATGCAATAAGAAAAGACCATCTGCCTCACAGTCACACGAAAGTTGTTTTGCGAATGAAACAGAGTCAGTATACTTAACAGCAAATCCTGAGACAGCACCTAGAATATTGTATGCAATTTTGGTCTCCTCATTTAAGCAAGGACATACTCGCCGAGGAATAAAAAAAGGTGCAGTTACACTGTTAGGGGTATACTATAGACCACCAAATAGTGGGGAGGAGATAGACAAGCAGATCTGCAAGCGTATCACGGAGAAATGCAGAGCTAATAGAGTAGTGATAATGGGTGACTTCAACTATCCCAACATAGACTGGCAGAGTAGTAGAGTAAAGGGCAAGGAGGGAGAAGAATTCCTGAAGTGTGTGCAGGACAACTTTCTTGATCAGTATATTTCCAGTCCAACGAGGAAAGAAGCATTGCTGGATCTAGTTTTGGGAAATGAGGTAGGGCAAGTTCAACAGGTTTCTGTAGGTGAGCATCTAGGGAATAGTGACCACAATATCGTTAGATTCAGAATAATTATGGAAAGGGATAAGGAACGATCACAGGTGACGACACTCAACTGGAAAAGGGCTAATTTCAATGAGTTGAGGTGGGACCTAGCCAAGGTGGATTGGAAAGAAAAATTGGCAGGTAAGACAACTAAAGAGCAGTGGGCAGTGTTCAAAGAGGAGATAGTTCAGGCACAGGTCAAAAGCATCCCCACAAAGGTGAAATGTAAGGCATCCACACCTCCCTGGATGACTAATGAAATCGGGGCCAAAATAAACCAAAAAAAAGAGGCTTATGATAAGTGTCAGGCTCAAAATTCAGAAGGGAACCAAGCAGAATATAGGAAGTGTAGGATAGAACTAAAAAAGGAAGTTAGAGGGGCAAAGAGACTGCATGAGAAACAATTAGCGAGTAAGATTAAGGGGAACCCTAAGGTTTTTTACCAACATATTAAGAGTAAAAGTTTGGTCAAGGATAGGGTGGGGCCAATTAGGGACCTAGGAGGAAATCTCATTGTGGAGGCAGAGGGCATAGCTGATGTACTGAATGAGTACTTCGCCTCTGTCTTCACAAAAGAAAAGGATACAGCCAATGCCATGGTATTGGAGGAGAGGGTAGGAGAAATGGATAGAATAATTATAACCAGAGAGGAAGTTCTAAAAAGGTTGACGTCGCTCAAGGTGGATAAGTAACCTGGTCCGGATGGGATGCACCCTAGGTTACTAAGGGAGGCACGGGAGCAAATAGCACGGACTCTGGCCACGATCTTTCAATCTTCCTTGGACACAGGGGTCGTGCCAGAGGGCTGGAGGATAGCTAATGTTACTCCCTTGTATAAAAAGGGGCAGAAGGACAAGCCTGGTAACTACAGACCAGTCAGTCTAACGTCGGTGGTTGGCAAACTTCTAGAGTCCATAATCAGGGATAAGGTAGATCTTCACTTAGAAAGATATAGGCTAATAAAGGACAGTCAACATGGATTTGTTAAAGGCAAATCTGATAGAATTTTTTGATGAGGTAACGGAATGGGTGGATAATGGTAGCGCAGTTGATGTAGTTTACATGGACTTTCAAAAGGCATTTGACAAAGTGCCACATGAGAGAGTTATTAGGAAATTAAAGGCCCATGGCGTAAAAGGGACAGTGGCAGCGTGGATCTACAACTGGCTGCGAGACAGAAAGCAGAGAGTTGTAGTGAGCGGCTGTTTTTCAGACTGGAGGGAAGTGAGCAGTGGTGTGCCACAGGGATCGGTTTTGGGACCATTGCTGTTTGTAATCTACATCAATGATCTGGACTTGGGTGTACGGAGTACAGTTTCCAAGTTTGCAGATGACACTAAGTTAAGGAGAATAGTAAATAGTGAGGAGGATAGTAGCCATCTGCAAGAGGATATAGACAAATTGGTAAAGTGGGCAGACACATGGCAGATGAAGTTTAATGCAGAGAAGTGTGAGGTGATGCATTTTGGGAGAAGAAATGAAGGGAGGCAATATAGGCTAGATAGTACAATTTTAAATGGTGTGAAGGAACAGAGAGACCTGGGGATTTGTGTTAGTGACTCGTTGAAGGTGGCAGGACAGGTAGACAAGGCTGTTAAGAAGGCATATGGGATACTAGGCTTTATAAATAGGGGTATAGAGTACAAAAGTCAGGAAGTGCTGCCTAACCTCTATAAGACTTTGGTGAGGCCTCAGCTGGAATACTGTGTTCAATTCTGGTCACCACACTACAGAAAGGATGTGAAGACTTTGGAAAGGGTACAAAGAAGATTTACTAGGATGGTGCCAGGATTGAGGGACTTCAGCTATGAGGAGAGGCTAGATAGGCTAGGGTTATTCTCTGTGGAGCAGAGAAGATTGAGGGGAGACCTAATAGAGGTTTATAAGATCATGAGGGGTTTCGACAGGGCAAATAGGGAAAAACTATTTCCACTCGTGGGCGAATCTGTGACTCGTGGTCACAGATTTAAAATAGTTTCAAGGCGAAGTAGAGGGGAGCTGAGGAGAAATTTTTTCACTCAGCGAGTTGTTCGAATCTGGAATGCATTGCCTGAAAAGGTGGTGGAGGCTGATTCGATAACAACTTTTAAAAGGGAATTAGATCTTTATTTAGGGTGAACAGGTCTATTAGGCTATGGGGAGCGGGCAGGGCAGTGGGATTGAATCGCTCTTTTCAAAGAGCCGGCACAGACTATATGGGCCGAATGGCCTCCTTTTGTGCCGTAAAATTCCATGAATCTATGAATCTATGAATCTATGAAAAGGGGGTGCAACCTAGATTCACTAGGTTGGTTCCTGGGATGAGGGGGTTGAGCTATGAGGATAGGTAAACTAGGCCTTATTCTGTAGAATATAGAAGGATTAGATGTGATTTTACAGAAACCTACAAGATTATCAAGGGTTATGACAGAGTAGATAGTGGGAGACTGTTTGCCCTGGTTGGAGAAACTATAACCAGGGGTCACAGTTTTAAGATTAGGGGTCAGCCTTTTTGCACAGAGTTGAGGAAAACCTTCTTCACTCAAAGGTAGTGAATGTATGGAATTTTCTACCCCAAAAAATTGTAGATGCTCAGTACTTGAACATATTCAAGACCGAAATTGATAGATTTCTTATGGATATAGGGATTAAGGGATATGGAGATAAGGCGGGCAGGTGGAGTTAAATTAGAAGATCAGGCATGATCTTATTGAATGGCAGGCAGGCTCAAGGAGCCAAATGGCCTCCTCCTGGTCTTTATTCTTCTGTTCTTATGATACCTGAACACCCGGTATATTATTCTGACTATTGTTCTCTCAAGTGTTACAGACCTTTTACAGAGGAGTAACGTTGACAACATTTCAATTTCAATTCAATTGCTCATAGTGAAAATATGAGCTATTATAATATTAATATCATATAATCTGTCACATAGGAATCATAGAGCTTCATAGCACAGAAGAAGGACATTCAGCCATATTCACTCAACTGGCACATGCCTGTTCATATCCTCTGAGCCCTCCACACCACCATTGCTATTCCTTCCTTCAGCCACTACATCCCTAAGATCTGGAACACCATGCATCAATCACTTTGCCTTGCCCCATCTTTATCTTTAAGTCCTATTTGAACACATGACTCCTCTCTTTGACTAAGTAGTCAGAGATGTTATGCTACATGAAGGGTGCAATATAAGTGCAAGTTCTTGTTGTTGCTAATAATCTAAATTGAGTTATGAGATCAAATATATAATATTCCCAAACATGATTTGGTCACTGATAGCTACTTCTGGTTTCCAACTTCTGCTCAACTCTACCTATCTGAGTCAACCCTCGATTCCAGGACCACTGATGTTCTGACTGCATGTCTGTCCGACATCAAGTCCTGGACGAGGACAAATTTCCTACAACTCAACGTCAACAAGACGGAAGCCCTCCTGATTGGCTCACGTCAGTGCCTCCGCCCTCAGGTACTGACAACATCAGTGTTCAAGGCTGCTTTCTCCACCTCTCGAAGCCAATCAGGAATCTGGGCGTATTTTTCAACCCCGAGCTATCCTTCCTTCCCCAGATCCGCTCCATGACCGGCACAGCCTTCCATCACCTCCGCAATATTGCCAGACTCCGCCATTGCCTCACCCCTCACGCCGCCGAAACTCTCATCCACGCCTTTATCACTTCCAGGCTCGACTACGGGAAGTCTCTCCTCGTCGGCCTCCCCAGCTCCTCCGTTCACAGGCTGCAGATTATTCAGAACTCTGCAGCTCGTATATTCTCCAGTACAAGGCTTCGTGACCACATCACTCCCACCCTCACCCATCTCCACTGGCTCCCTGTCACACAGAGGATCGAATTCAAGATCCTTGTCCTCACTTTCAGGGCCATTCATGGCCTTGCCGCCGCCTATCTCTCTCACCTACTGTCTCCCTATCAGCCTGTCTGCACCCTCCGTTCAGCAGACTCAGGCCTGCTCCTCGTCCACCGCCCTAACCTCCCAACCATCGACGGCCGGGTTTTCAGCCTCTCTGCTCCCACACCGTGGAACTCCATCCCGCAGCCCTTCTGCCTTGCTTCCTCCCTTTCCTCCTTCAAGGCCAGTCTCAAGACCTTCCTCTTCAACCGCGCCTTCGGCTGCCCCACTAACTCTTCCCCCTCTCCCACTCTCCTTCCCCTTGCCCCTACCGCGACCCTCCCCCCCCACCCCTCCCACCCATCGTTCGGGTCCTGACCAGACTGTTCAGCGCTTTGGGACATCCTCCCGATGTGAAAAGCGCCATATAAGTGCAATTTTGTTGTTGTTACGAGATACCCTGTGGAAAACCTAAAACAGGTTTTTTGCGCAGATCTTATATCATAATTTGGGGGCTGAATTTGGAGTATGGCAATCTGATACTTGCACAAATTCAGTGACTGTAAGTCTGTTTTGCCAATAGTGTATTGCATTTTTGGATCCATACAGCTGTTTTCTCCATTCTTAGCAAATACTCACCAAAGAATTAAAATGATTTCACCAAATGTTCAAATTTGTATTTATAAACTCAATACAGTAGTAACAACCAAAGCTCATCAGTGCTACGTGTGTTTCTGGAGCGCATGTTAAATAATGAGAATTTCATATTGCTATAAATTCCAATTTTAGCTTTCAAAGCGGTCTTAGCTTATAAAGGCAACTGTAGAGCAGGGGAATTTCAGTCAACAATGACTCAATGCAAAGGTCAATTTTAGGACAAAGCCTTCAATTCCTTATGGACACATAGCAGATTGCTTAGGGAGGAAGCCAGCTCCCACATTGGAATGACGCTAGGAATAGTGGCACTACATAATGAACAGTGTGGAGACATACTGGATACAAGTACTCTCTGCAGCTTGGGGATTCCTGCTTCTACTCATTCATTCACAAAAGAACTACAGTGACTGCTACAACCATTGCTTTGATTTAAATTGTACTACTGTTTCCTTGTTTGCATATTTCTCCTTGAACTCAAACACCAAATCCCATTTCAGTCTCACTAACTCCAAGTCAATGAATGACTATTATAAACAATAATAATCCTTGCTTTTGATTTAGCGCTTTTCACATCTTCTAGATGTCTCAAAGGGCTTCACAGAATATACTGTAAAGTGAATTGACTGTATATTTGTGGGCGAAACGGGCAGACAATTGTGCACAGCAGTGTCCCACAAACAGTTGTGTATCAAAATGACCAATTTTTTTTATTATTGTGGGGGTTTTGTTTGGAGGGATTATTATTAGGCGTGTGGAGTAAGGAAATTTACCCAAGGTTTTGCCCTGAACTGCCTGGATTCGAACACAGGTCTCACACTTGGAAGGCGAGTGCTCCAACCACTGAGCTGCAGGACTCTATATCCTCCTTGGGTCCTCCTACTGGGTCTGCAATAACCCAGGACATTGCTGATGATAGACCTTCCAACCTGGATCAATGACAGAGCTAAGATGGACAGACCAGTCACTGAGAGCAGTGATAATTAAGGAGCTCATGGGAAGAAATTCCACCTAGGCCCAGATTCATTATTTATGTAGCATTTTAGTCTTCAGAAACTGACAAATTGTTCAATTTAGTCTTGTCTCTGAAGTCAGTTTTCTGTAGTTCTTTTAAAAAATGTTGACAGAAAAACAACAAATTAACTTTATGTCCTGCCCCTAATCCATCATCTGAAACGAGACAAGAGTTCCTCCCAATTTCAACTACAGTAAACCTCACATGATTTGTATCAGTTGTAACCAATCATTAATATGACATGCCAAACAATATATATGATTTATAACAAACTTGTATAAGTTGACTTATGTGAAGTTATGTGGAAATTTGATATTATATGACTAACAAATAATAAAACCAACAAGTACTGTGTTGGCTGATGACATTAAAGCAAGGATTCTGTACCATGTTTAACCCATGTATATTAAAGCTATGGTAGCCTATTCTTTCCATATACAGTACTGCACAGTACTGCACCTCATGTACAGAGAACATGTACTGGCAACATATGGCAAACCAAACAGGTTTAAAAATAAACACAGAAAATACTGCAGATGGTGGAAATCTGAAAGAAAAACAGAAATCGCTGGGAACATTCAGCTGGTCAGGCAGCATCAATGGAGAAAGGCAATCCCCCCCTTTTCTTTTACAATATTAATACCTCTTTAATTCATCATCTCCTGTCCTCTAATCTTTGTCTTCCTTTCCCTCCTTCCCCCTCTCTGTTAGACCTTAAAAGCCTCTCCCTCCCAACATGCCCCAATTCTGATAAAGGGTCGTGGACCCGAAACGTTGACTCACTTTCTTTTCTTCATAAATGCTGCTTGACCTGATGAGTGTTGCCAGTAATTTCTGTTTTAGTTTCAGGTTTCAAAACAGAACTGTTTTATTAGAAAATAAACGCTTACAAAGATTGACTCAATGCTTCGAGTGAGTCCCATTGCTCACAATCACAGTTTAGCGGGACCTGAATCCCGATTGGAACCGGCGTCTAGAGTGGCTTACGGGTGAGCGGAACCTGCGGAGAGGTTGACCTCGGCTTTGGGGACTTCATCGTCACAAATTTCGACCTCAGCGGTGACAATAACAACAAACAACAAAATTGCACTTATAAAGGATGTCCCAAAGCACTGAGCAGTCTGGTCGGGACCCAAGCTGGGAAGTGGGGTGTGGAGTGGGAGGAGAGAGACAAGATCCAATGCAGTGCCTGAGGCCACGGAGATCACTTGGACCTCACCATGGGCCAGCCCAAAGCACCATCGCCGACTTTCAGAGGCCTCAGCCAATCAACAACTGGCAACCGCATGACGTCATCCCGCCAGCATTTATTGAATTTCCAAGCCCTGGACTCACTGGGAAATCAGCCCAGCCCAGCTCCCCACCTCATGATCCACATAAGCCCAGCCCTGTCCCCATCTCATGATCCACACCAGCCCAGCACAAGTGAGAGCCGCCGAATGCGTCGAGACCAAATCCAAACTAATGGTCCATTGGCAGATTTGGCTGAATCACACTAAGATCTACCATGCAACCCTTGACTCTGCCAAGTCCACCTTGTACTCCAAGTTAATCTTGGAGGATGAAGATAACCCCAGGCTTCTCTTCTCCACCACTAACCGTTTCCTCCGACACCTTCCCATGCCTTGCCTATCCTCTCCTCCAATTCCAACTGCTAAGAGATGCTGAACTTCCTTGAATCTAAACTTGAGGGGATCCATTCAGCCACCTCTACCCCATCTACCAATATACCAACATTACCTCTCCCTCAGTACCCACCCACCATTCACACCAATTACACACCTTTGACCATATCTCTCCCTAAACCCTCTTTGCTTTCATCCTGAAAATGCAACCCACCACCTGCTCCCAACCCCATCTCTATCCTCATCTCTCAGCTCCACCTCCTAGCCCTCCTCCTAACTGACATCATCAACTATTCCCTATCTACTGTCACTCTTCCCACCCCTCTAAAAGCAGCTGTCATCACCAACATTCTGAAAAAACTTTCCCTGGATCCATCTCTACTCTCCAGGTACTGCCCCATCTCCAACTTCCCATTCCTCTCTAAGGCCCTAGTTGTTACATCTCAGTTCGCTCCTTTCTTTCTCGCCATACCCTCTTTGAACCCCTAGAATTTAGTTTCTGTGCTGTCCATAGAACAGAGACAACCCTGGTCAAAGTCTCTAACAACATTTTAAACATCTGTGATGAAGGCTGTCTCTGCCTCATTGTCTTCCTTGACCTCTCTGCTGCTTTTGACACTGTTGACCACTCCATCCTCCTACACCGTCTCTTCTCCCCAGCTCAATCTTCACGGACCTGCCCTCACCTGGGTCAACTACTACGTTTCTTCCTGTCATAGGGGGTCAAGTAAATGATCACTTGGACAGGTATAAGCTGATTAAGGAAAGTCAGTATGGATTTGTGAAAGGTAGAGCCTGCTTTACAACTTAGTAGAATGTTTTACAGAACTCCCTGAAGTGGTGGATATGGGAGGGTCAATGGATTTTGTTTTAATGGATTTTTATAAGGCATTTAATAAAGATCTACATAAGAGCCTGTTTACTAAAAGGAAGTCATATGGGATTGGGGGGAACCTGATATGGATGGGAAAGGCTAATGCAATTTTAAAATTTATCAGAAGCGGACTAGAGTTAGGAAGCAATGCATAAAATGCTGGTCAGTCTGCATATGGAATATTGCATGCAGTTTTTGACACCAAACATTGGTAGGGATATGTTGGCCTTGGAGAGTGTGCAGCACCGATTTACTAGAATGATTTCTGGTGTCAAGAGCCTAAATTATGACAAAAGAATGGGAAATCTTGGGATTGTCGTTTTCTTGAGTTCAGGAGATTGAGGGTGATTTGATCAATATATACAAAATTGTAAAGGGATTTGACAGGCTGCATTGTGAGCAACTGTTTCTTCTGGCGGGAGAATTAAGGACCAGAAGCCATAGTCTTAAACTTGAAGCTAAGCCGTTTAAAGGTGAAATATGACAAATAAAAATCACACAGCAGGTGGTGGAATTCATTCCCCTATAGGTAATTGGAAATAGAATCAAATGAAGAATTCAAATGGCAAATATATATTTGATAGATAGGGGCATAATAATAAATCCTTGCATTTGAAATAGTGGCTCACCATGTCTTCGAAAGCACTTCACAGAATATACTATAAAAAGAATTGACTGTATATTTTATGTGCAAAATGCAGAAGCCAAATGTGCATAGCAGTGTCCCACAAACATTAGTGATTATATCATATATATTTTTTAATTTAAAGGACTTATTACCCCAGGAAACGTGATCCGGTAATCAAATAACAATCAGATTTCTACTTACTGATAGGTAAACAGAGCCGTATGGAGTACACATACTTGTCCAACATTTCGCCCAGCGCAAAATCAAAACCAGGTCCTCTCGCTTGCGAGGCGAGTGCTTTAAATACTAAGCTACAGGACTCTACTTATCGGATTAATATAAAATATTTTAAATGGTAATGGAAAAACAATAATGGGACTAAAGATAGAAACATTTCCAGAACCTAATGGTTTTAACCCCAGGGTATTAAAATAAGTAGGGGAGGAAATTGCAGATGCTTTAGTGATAATGTTTCAATGTTATTTATTTTCAGGAATTGTGCCTTAAAATATACCATATGTCACTCCATTATTCAAGAATGGGGGGAGACTACAGAACTGGCAGCTGAGCATCAGTTGTTCGGAAGTTACTGGAGTATAGCATCAAGGACAGAGTGACTGAGCACTTTGATAAGAGTGAGGTGGAATACAAAGGTGAGGAACTGATGCTTCAGTTGTACAGAGCCTCAGCCAGAGACCCATCTATAGAACTGTGATCAGGTTTGGGCACCTCACATCAGGAAAGATATATTGGCTCTGGAGGGAGGAGAACACTGATTCATTAGAATTACACCAGGGATAAACTATGAAGACAGATTGCACAAACTTGGTTTGTATTCCCATAAATTTAGATTGATCTAATTAATGATAAATGGATGTGATAGGGTAGCTGCAGAGGAACAATTTCCTCTGATGGGGAAATCCAGTGTAAGGGGGGGCATAAACTTAAAATTAGAACTACACCATTTAGGAGTGAAATCAGGAAGCATTTCTCCACAGAAAGGGTAGTGGAAATGTGCAACTCTCCCCACAATAGCCTGTAGATGCTGGTTCTATTGAAATTTTTAAGAGGGAGGTGGATAGATTTTTGTTAGGTGAGGAAATCAAGGTTAGGGGACAAAGGAGGGTAATGGGGTTTGAGGCACAGATCAGCCATAATCTAATAGAATGACTGATCAGGTTTGAGGTCTTAAATGGCCAAGTCTTCATAACAAGGGATATGAGAGAGGTTGGGATTGAGATACGGATTGGCCTTCATTCTTGAAAAGTGGTGAAACAGGCTTGATGGGCTGAATGGCCTACTCCTGTTCCTATGTATTTACATATATACACGTGTATACGCACGCATACATATACAGTAAAATCTTGATAATCTGGCATGGTTGGGACCACCCACTTCCCGGATTTTAGAGTTTGCCGGTATTTGGAACCTACCTAGAATTGATTGAGGAAGCGCCGCCTCGTGAGCGACCTGTAAACACAGTACTGAAGCCAAAAAATGCCTGAGCTGCACCCACAGCGCCGGCTGACAGAGCGGCCACACTGGGAACTGCAAGCAACTGTTTCGGAAGATTTACTGGACATCAGAAAAAATTTAATATTGTATGTATTTTGAAATTCTGCCAGTTTTAGGGAGTTGCCGGCTTTTGGAATGTCGGCTTATCAAGGTTTTACTATATGTATGTGAAGAGTGATAACATGAAGCCATGAAACCAATAAAAAATATAACAAGCATCTCTCACTTAGAACAGGTGCATGCATACATTCAGTACATGTACATCTATTACTGTCAAGCTATCTCTCCCTCATTACCTCTTTGTTGGTTTCTCTCTCTCATGTCATCAAAAATGTAGCACAAAACATTTGAGTTGTATGTGTTGATGCCATTTTAATTCTTTAATTTACCTGAAGTGTTGGTGCTTTCAATCAGCCCAGGAAGGTAGGCACTGGAAGGGTCACAGTAAACAGGAAAGGAGCCAATCTAAACTCTGTTACTTTGGCCTTATTCGGTTCGAAGCAAGCGTCAGTTTCAAATCCTGGGTCTGGCCAAATTCAATGGCAGGAAACAACAAAGAATACCTGCCAAAGCAGAGTTACTAATATTTTCATGAACTCACAGGATCGAAAAAAATATTTTACTAAAACGTTTCACATTCGTAGTAAAAATCAACAACGAACATTGACATAGATCTTGGGAGAGGGAGGGTAACACCAGCTCAACTGAACTTCACGGTGTGAAAGCTGAGAAGTATAATGCATTCTTCTGATTGAGGTAAGTCACAATCCTGTAAAGTGGCAGAGAATACCTCCTCAGGTGGCAACAACCATGGAGCTCACCAATGTTCAGGGCCATCAAACCATTTTGCAAAGATTATGATAATAATCATCATAATAAGGGGATTATTGCAAAATGATATGATCACAATTTCTTGCAAACTACAACAACTCAGATTTGTATAGCGCCTTCCATGCAAGGCATGGGCATCTCAGAGTGCTTCACAGTAACAGATCCCGGGGCCGAGCCAGGGGGAGAGGGAAAAAAGGTGAACAAAAGCGCGGTCGGAAAGTAATAATATCTCTGAAGATAGTGAATACATTACTGCATGTCACATCTTTCATTCTCATGTCATTAGTTTCATTGATTCTTGGTACTATATGCAAACACTCGAGAAGCTCCTTGAGTCACCCTACAATTGTGAAAGGCACTATTTAAATGTAAATTGCATTGTATATTATTCCTTATTTTATATGTGAATTTAGGCACGCCAATGGAATTCTCTACCCCAAAAGGCTGTAAATGCTCAGTCCTTGAACATATTCAAGACTGAGATTTCTTATGGATAAAGGGATTCAGGGGTTATGAGAATAAGGCGGGCTGGTAGAATTAGATTGAAAGATCAGCCATGAATTTATTGAATGGCAGAGCAGACTCGAGGGGCCAAATAGCCTACTCCTGCTCCTTATTCTTATATTCTTATGTTCTTATTTTGATCTGTAGTAATCAGTATCATACTGCTTAACATCAATAGCAACATCATGCATGTATCATCACAGAACGTAGTGTCTGAGTACAGTATTTGAGAGTAGTACAGCTTGATGCCTGGTCAGGGAGGTGACTGAAGGCACAGTTGAAGAGGAAGGTCTTCAGATATGATCTGAAGATGGCTGGGGGAAAGGCAGAGGGATTGAAGCATTCAATATTTTCCTCCCATGTTATCATGTTTTCCTCCCCAAAATATAACTAGGAAGCTTATTCTTTTTTAAAAATCTTATTTTCAACACCCTGAAAACATGAGGGTTTTCAGGGTAACATGAGCTATGATATCAGAAAGTACATAAATAGCATAAAGCAACAAAATACTGGAAATCAGCAACAAAATAGAAATCGCTGGGAACACTCAGGTCAGGTAGGATCTATGGAGAAAGAAAAGTGAGTCCATGACTCTTCGTCAGAATGAAGACGCCAGAACATTCTGATGAAGATCTGTGGACCAGAAACGTTGACTCATTTTCCTTTCTTCATAGATGCTGCCTGACCTGCTCAGTGTTCCCAGTGATTTCTGTTTTGTTTTATATAAATAGCATGTTTCACTTAGAAACATTAGAGATTGACAGTACAGAATGTGATTTTCCATTTAGTTTGCCCAAGACATGACCAGGCGATGTTCCAGAGAAGGAAATAAATTGTGTAACTATCCTTGAAGCACAACTGGCAGTCAAGCAGAATGGTAAAATTGCAGTGTGGATTAAACTCCTTCAGATGAGATGTTAAACTGAGATCCCACCTGCTTGTTCAGGTGAATGATACTATTTGAAAGGAGAGGGGAGATTCTCCCAGATTCTAGCCAATAATTACCCCACATAAAATTGGTCACTCACTTGATGGCTGTTTGTGGGATATCGCTGAGCACAAACTGGTGGCCTCATTCAGTACCAAATACACAGAAACACCATTTTACATTATAACCTGTGAAGAATTTTGAGATAAGGCACTACACCAAATGCAAGGATTATTATTACACTATAAATAGTAATATAGGAAAATAAATGGTGGTATTTCAATCATCATTGGTAATAGTTATAACATCCCAGCTCATATTATACATTCCCGATGTTTCTCAAATCCTAATGATTCCCAAGAATTGCAACACTCACTTAGTTTGTGGTTTTCATGATGTAATATAGTCCTGATTCATTTTTCTTTAAAATTACCTAAAGTTCAGAGGCAATGACTCAGCAGATAAAAAGTCTGATCGTATAAAGTAATTATGATTATTAAAATGTTAACTTATTATTGTACAAACATACCAATTCCATTCGTAAAGGGCACACACCTTTGTGATCCAGGATAGGGGATCCAGCCACTATTAAAATCACTTTTTAAACACTTGTCTGGCATTAGTTGGGCTTTTTACTTGCCAGATGTTTTGTGGTCATTTATAAGTTTAGTAAACATTCAAACGGACAGTATTCATGTAGCTTTATTAGTTTAACATTTTAAGTCTATTACTGGGAAGTCACCAGGCCTGATAGTAATTAAATTAAGAAGCAACAGTGTTAATGGGGTATGTGCATAAGATGAAGGTAAATGTTCGAGGAATAAAATTGAAGAGAAATGATACACAGTGAAAGAGCATGGGAAAACAACAGGAAATTAAGATTGAAGTAGTTCAGGTAAAGGATACCAGCATGAGTGTCAGCTTGACAGGCTGAATGGCCTCCTTGTACACTATTATTTCTGTATGACTATAAGGTTATAAGCAATCATTCGAAATGTTGTGCTCTTCATTCTTGAAAAGACATGCCTCACAGGGGACCTTCCAGTAAATCACAATTTCAATTATATTTCTCAATCACATTTGGAACCTTATATACCTTTAGAAGGTCCATCTGAGACATGTATTTTCAAGAATGAAGAGACCAGCTTATCTCATCATTGCTCATCTCTCATTCCACTGGGGAATCATAGGGAAATAGTCCAACTGAGAGGTGGCAAAGGCATGGACCAGGGTTTTTCCTATGAATACACAGTTTGAATACATGAATTTTACAGTAAAATTCCTTGAAGAGCTTTGAGATGTTTTGATCACCCTCATCATTGCACGCCGGTAGGATCCCTCAGAGGATCAAGTTTAAAAAACTGTCCTCACCATTAAAGCTCTCCACAGTTTTGCTCCACCCTACCTCAGTGATCTTTGAAAAACCAACCAACCAATCCGTTCCCTCTGCTCAGCGGGTACTGGCCTGCTCTACATCCCCTGCCCTGCTCGCTCTCCATTGGAGTTAAAGAAACAGCATCAAGTACAGAACTCATTTTGTATTCTGGCACACATTTTGTTTGTTCCAGAAAGCGCTTTATTAACTAATGTTTTTTTTAGAGTTTTGAGCCTTGGTGAGACTGACCGAAGAGTCACTGTTCTGTACTGTTATGAAATAAAGAAAGGAAACCTTGTGCAAAGCAGAAGCTGCATCTTAGTGATCTGATTGCCTGATAATACTCTTTATTTGATTGTTATGAAAATGAGTTCAGTTGATTGAATTGTAGAGTGAAACTTCTTCATACTTAGCACTAGTCAATTACCAGTCAAGTAACTTATTTGAGGCTGCTATCCAATATGGCACAGGATACTGGCAATAGATCTGAAAGCAATTTATGTGAGTCAGAGTCTGATAATATCCTGACTAACAGTGTTTCAACACGTCTGTGAACTCTGGAATGTTGTTGTTTTTTTCAGGGTGTTGAAAATAAGATTTTTAAAAAAGAATAAGCTTCCTAGTTATATTTTGAACAATTACTAGAAGCCGGAAGTTAAGAGTTTACATTAATTGATAGATATACAAAATGAATGTAGCACATTGCTGTGAACAATTTGTCTGCCACAATTGATGACATATATGCAACAGCAACAACAACTTTCATTTATGTAGTGCCCTTCACTTCATGCAGGGAAACACTTGGAGCATTTAATTGCAGTCATTGCTCGTTACAGTAAAGTTGGTGAATCCCATTGAAATGTATTGTCGATTTAGTAACAACAACAACAACTTTGATTTATACAGCGCCTTCCACACTGGACTGCGTCTCAGAGCGCCTTACAATAACGAAACCTGGGACCGAGCCAAGGGCAAGGGTAGAAAGGTGACTAAAGGTGCGGTCGAAGAGAAAGATCTTTAGCTGAGACCTGAAACTGGGAAGAGAGGGGATGAGGCGAAGGGAGTGAGGAAGGGAGTTCCAGAGCCTTGGGGAGTAGTGGCTGAAGGCACGGCTGCCGATGATGGAGCGGAGGATTCGAGTGACAAGGAGGAGGCCAGACTGAGGAGAGAGGAGGTCGAAGAGAGAGAGGGGTGCAGAGGAATGGGGGGATTTGAAAACAAGGGTGAGGATCTTGAAATCGATCTTCTCTGGGACGGGGAGCCAGTGAAATCTGGCAAGGACTGGGGTAATGGGGCAGCGAAGTTTGGTGCGGGTGAGAATGTGGGCAGCAGAGTTTTGGATGATTTGGATTTTATGGATTGTGGTGGAGGGGAGACCGGCGAGGAGGGCTTTGGAATAGTCCAACTGAGAGGTGACAAAGGCATGGACCAGGGTTTTTGCACTTTTGGGGCAAGATATTGCTGGAAACGGGCGATCCGTCGGAGGTCGAAAAAAGTGTTGCTGGTGAAGGACCGGATGTGGGGAAGGAAGGACAGTTGAGGGTCAAACTTGATGCTTAGGGTGCACACGGGTTTGAAGAGTTTTAGGGGCAGGCCGGGAAGGTGGAGGAGGTGAGAGCCGTGCGATTGAAGACGTTGACTAGAGCCAAAGAGTATGGCTTCCGGCATATCAACATTCAGCTGCAGGAAGTTTGTGTTCATCCAGTTCCTAATATCTGACAGGAAGGCTGACAGAACATCAGGGGACTGGGGGGCGCACGGTGAGGTGGAGAAATAGAGTTGGGTGTCATCCACATACATGTGGAAGTTTACCCCATGTCTGCGGATGACGTCCCCAAGAGGGAGCATATAGATGAGGAAGAGGAGGGGGCCAAGGATGTATCCTTGGGGTATCCTGCATGTAACTGGGTGAGAGCAGGAGGAAAAGCCATTTATTGAAATGTACTGCTGGTGGTTTGTGAGGTAGGACTCGAACCAGGCAAGTGCGGTCCCACTGAGGTGGATGACGGAGGACAGGTGGTGGAGGAGGATGGCGTGGTCGACTGTGTCGAATGCAACAGACAAGTCCAGGAGGATAAGGAGTAAGAGGGAGCCTTGGTCACAGATAAAGAGGACATTGTTTGTGACAGTAACATGCTACGGCAAATGCAAGGAGTATTATTCTGTTAGTAGTAGTGGAGACAGTTAATCAGTAGTAAATTTTTACTGATAAATTTAAAGCTTAGAAAAGTCAAAGTTGCTTCTCAATACCTATCATTTGTTTTGCAAAAAACTAAGCTTTGCCAGTGTTAGTTAGCAGCATGTTGAGGTTCAGAGGGTGCAGGATGGAAATTGACACCTGAAAATGTTCTTCACGTCAGTTTTTCAATCTGATCCAATATGTCAGTAGCAGGTAAAGGTTGTTGTTGTTTTTACTAATGGAGGGACAGGCATTATCTACAGGCCAGTTTTGTCTGCAGACTTGTGGCTAGCTATAGAGAAACAATATTTCAAAGGCTGCTTTGTTTTCAGAATACAGGTATTTATTGTAAGGCAGTAACTAGCTGAGTTCCAAACACAAACTTGTGGCAACCTGGCGTAGTTGGTACCTCTAAGTCAGAAAGTTGTGGGTTTAAGCCCCACGTCGGGGCTAGAAACACGTATAGTCTATGGTGATACTCCAATGCAGTGCTTCATTTTCATGGGTGATGTCCTTTGGATGAGATGTTAAACTGAGGTCCCACCTGCTTGTTCAGGTAAACAATAAAGATCCCATAGCACTATTTGAAAAGAGAAGGGAATTTCTGCCAATGCGTTGTCCCAACAATCCCTCAAATACAAATGGAAACACGGCTGGATATTGCTGTGCACAAATTGGCTGCCGTGTTTGCCTGCAAAACAATTACACCACTTTAAAGTGTATTCTGTGAAGCACTTGAAGCACGTTCTGTGAAGCACTGTCATCTTGAAGATATGTTAAGTCACTAAATAAATGCAAGCATTATGATCATAATAAAGCAGCCCACACTCCCCACAAGTGTCAGTCATATTACTCTACATAATAACCAAGCCAGTTCAGTAACATAGACAAAGCCTGAGCTTCTTTCATGAAATACAGAACTGGGGATGAAAACAACTTTGCCTTTTTCTACGACACAACATGAAATCTACTATTAGTAATATATTCGCTTGTACTTAAATCCCTCCACTCCTCTGCAACCCCCCTACCTCTCTCACCTCTTCTCTCCTCACAACAGTACCCTTTGCCTTCGCTCCACCAGGTCTGGCCTCCTCCTTGTCCCCCGAATCCTCCGCTCCACCATCGGCGGCTGTGCCTTCAGCCACCAAGCCGTGAGGCTCTAGAACTCCCTTCCTCGCTCCTTTCGCTTCGCCCCCTCCTTTCCTATTTTCAGGTCTTGGCTAAAGACCTTTTCGACCATGCTTTCAGTCACATTCTTTCCCCTCCCCCTGGCTCATCCCCGGGATCCATTATTGTGAAGCGCTCTGAGACGCCGTTTGGCATAGAGGGCACTATATAAATCCAAGTTGTTGTTGTATATTCACCACCAGTTAACTAGTTCTACAAATATTCTCCACTCCCTCCAAACTGAATCATCATTTCTAGTTGGAGACCATAACAAGAATATTCAATTTCAGATGCGATGGTTGAACAAACAGCAATTTTCACCCCCCACACAATCACCAATTTCCCAATTCATTTGGTGTATAAGGAGCAATTCAATTACCCGTTAGACATACTTGTGGATTTACACCTGAAATCTGTATGAGATTTTATCAGGTAGCTGTAACAGATTGATGGAAAACTCCTGCCTCACAACGCCCCCCAACACAAACAGCATGAAGTGGGGGTGAATGTTTTTATTCTGGTATCTTTGGAGCAGAGTAGGTTACGAGCACACCTAATAGAGGTTTTCAAGATCATGAGGGGACAGAGTAAACAGGGAAAAACTGTTTCCACTGGTGGGTGTATCAGTGACTCTTGATCACAGATTTAAAAGTTTCAAAAAGAAGCAGAAAGAAGGTGAGGAGAAACGTTTTCACTCAGCAAGTTGTTCAAATCTGGAATGCATTGCCTGAAAAGGTGGTGGAAGCCAATTTGATAACAACTTTTAAAAGAGAGGTATTTATTTGATGGAAGACCAGTATGCGCAGTTATGTGGAGAGAGCTGGGGTGTGGGATTGAATTGTTCTTTTCAAAGAGCCGGCACAGACTCAACGGTCCGAATGGCCTCCTTTTGTGCCATAAGATTCTATCTGATTTGAATGAAGAATGACCCCCATCAATCAATATAAGCATTGCAGTTAAGTTCACATCACAATCTGAATAGAGTATAGACTAGCAGCTGTAATACCTCACCTTAGAATGAAAGCTTCTGTTTCATGAAATCACAATATCCTGGTAGGTTCACCTAGTTTTTTCTTCCGCATTGAACAATTAAACACCAGTAATTCAGCATTGATATAAAGATTGCATAAAGCAAATTAAAGTTTTCCAACAGAGTACAAATAAGTGTTTTATAGAATCTAGTAGAGATTCTGAACTGGTAGAGGGACAGATACTTGTATTAAAAATGCTGTAACATTTGTTTCACTAAACAGGAGATTTCACCACAATGTTTTTTTCTCCATACGAACAATCAAGTGCTTTAAAAAGTTATTTTTTGATCAGAGCAGAAGGTTAAAGAGCAGAAAATAATCAACTATAAATTAGAAGCTTGTCAGTGATTGTCTGATTCTCAGTGAATTTAAAGTCGTTCGGTGGATACAGTTTAATAGAAAGACTTTGTTTTAATGCTTGAAAGTTACTTTGCTGCATAACAGTTTACACAAATATAATGTGGATCTTTATTTTGTTTTTTTTTTAAGATATTGCTGCTCACTGCATATCCACGCTGCTCAAATTTAAAACAACACCACTTAGGTTCAGCACACATTTAAACAGGATACTCAGGAACTGTTATGGGATTAGAAAAACTTCCACTCTGCTTTTCAATTCAAGCCTTCCTACTGAGTCTGTTGATTATAATTAATGAAACCTGGAAATGTTTAGTGTTCTTTTAACCTCAATTTGAAGTCTAAATTGCAGGGAATGTTGAATGTCTAATTAAAAGTAAGCAGCAACAACACAAAAAGGCAGGTGGTGTTTAAGGAGCAAAGTGAAGTTAAAGCAGGAACACCCTCCACAGCTGGACTAATGCTTCATTTCCCAGGTTACACAACAAAACAGACATGTTTAACAATTCTTTGTAAGGCTTTGTAAACTGTGATCTTTTCAGCTATTTTTTTGCCAAACATCTTTGAAATGACAAGAAACAGAATTAGAGGACTGATTTATCCGAGATGCAACATATATCATTTCTCTTCAGTTCTATTCCTCGAAACGTTACCTATGTACATACCCCATTAACACTGTTGCTCCTTAATTGAATTACTATCAGGCCTGGTGACTTCCCAGTAATAGACATTATGACAGCTGTGAGGTTTCACTTCCTCAGTTTTTATGCTGAATGATACAAATTAGTTTCTAATCCAAAATTGAAGGTTGCTGAGATCACCACAGTTTCTCTCCTGTAAAGTGAAAGCTTGGAAGACCATCAAATCAAATATCCCAGTAATAGTCATGAGGATAAGACCAATAAGACCAATAAAATCAATTCAATCACCAACTTCTGAGGCTATTCTCATATTTTTTCATTGAATAGCTGAGTTTCAAGAGAATTCACAGGCTGAACTTCCCAATGGTTCAGTGAGTGAGTAGCACACAAACATGCAGCTTCAGCCAGGAGAAAGGCTATTTAACAAATTCATGTCTAATGTTCCAAACTATTTAAAGGATTTCTGCATGCTAGCTAATAGAAAAAGGGCTTATTTCTGTTTCACTATTTACTAATGCCTAAGAATCTCAATATTTTTCAAGTCAAGCCTCTACTATTTTTCTCTTTATTTCTGTCCATACCTCTATCTCGTTTTACCCTCTGTCTTATTCTTTCTCTGAAAGAGATAACTACAAAAACATACAAAATTACATTTGTAGAGCACCTTTCACATCAGTTGGACATCCCAAGGTGCTGAACAGTCAGGGGTCAGGACCTGAGCATGGGGTGGGGGAATGTTGTGATGAAGGAGGGCAGAGAGGTAGAAGGGCGGCTGAAGGCATGGTTGAAAAAGAGGGTCTTGAGGCCTGCTTTAATGGAGGCAAGGGAGGGAGCAAGACGAAGGGGTTGTGAGATAGAGCTCTAATGTGTGGTGGCAAAAAGGCTGACAGCATGGCTACCGCATGGTAGGGAGGATGGGACAACAACAACAACAAAAAAAATTACACTTATAAAGCGCCTTTCACATCGGGAGGACGTCCCAAGGCGCTGCACAGGAGGCGTGTGACCCAAGCTGGGAGGGGAGTGTTCGGGAAGGGGTGAAACAAGTAGGGGAGGTCGAAGAATTTGGGGTGGAACAAAAGGCACGGTCGAAGAGGAAAGTCTTCAAACCGGCCTTGAAAGAGGAAAGGGAAGAAACGAGACTGAGGGATTGTGGGATGGAATTCCATAGGGTCGGAGCAGAAAAATTGAAAGCCCGGCCTCCGATGGTGGGGCGGTTCGGGCGGGGGGCTTGGAGCAGGCCAAGTCCTGCTGAACGGAGGGTCCGGGTAGGCTTGTAGGGGGAGAGTAAATTGGTTAAATAGGGCGGGGCAAGGCCATGTAAGGCCTTGAAGGTGAGGACGAGGATCTTGAACTCGATCCTCTGGAGGATGGGGCACCAGTGGAGACGGGCGAGGGTGGGGGTTATATGGTCGCGGAGGCGGGTGTGTGATAATACACGGGCTGCAGAGTTTTGGATGACCTGCAACCTGTGAATGGAGGAACTGGGGAGGCCGACGAGGAGAGAGTTTCCGTAGTCCAGCCTGGAGGTGATGTATGCGTGCACGAGTGTTTCGGCAGCGTGGGGGGTAAGATAATTGCGGAGGCTGGCAATGTTGCGCAGGTGGAAGTAAGCAGTGGTGGTCAAGGCACGGATGTGGGGGAGGAAGGAGAGTTTTCGGTCGAACGTGATGCCGAGGTTCCTGACTGGCTTTGTGAGGTGGAGAGACCAGCCGTGGATGTTGAGGCTGGCAGCGCCCGATGTGCGGAGGCGCTGGCTTGAGCCAATCAGGTGGGCCTCGGTCTTGCTCACTTTCAACTGGAGGAAGTTGTCCCTCGTCCAAGACTCAATGTCTGACAGACATGCTGTCAGAACATCAATGGTCTGGGGGTTGAGGGATGAGGCAGAAAGGTACAGCTGGGTGTCGTCCGAATACACGTGGAAATTTACCCCATGTTTGCGGATGACATCGCCCAGAGGGAGCGTATAAATGATGAAAAGGAGGGGGCCGAGGTCAGAGCCCTGAGGGACGCCGTGAGAAACTGTGTGGGGGTTTGAGGAAAAACCATTGGAAGATACAAAGTGTAAACGGTGGGTCAGATAGGAATGGAACCAGTCAAGGACTGTGCCTTGAAGGTTGAGGTGGGAGGAAAGACGTTGGAGGAGGATGGTGTGATCGACTGTGTCGAACACAGCAGACAGGTCAAGGAGGACGAGGAGGCAAAGGGAGCCCTGGTCACAGGCGGTTAGGATATCATTTGTAACCTTAACCAGTTAAGTTTCTGTACTGTACGGGAGACATGGAGCAGGCCAGAGCCTGCTGAAAGGAGGGAGGAGGTCAGCAGGTCATGGAGGTGAGGGGAGGGCAAGGCCATGAAGGGCCTTTAAAATGAGGACACGGATCTCGAATTCTATCCTCTGATGGATAGAACAGAGTGCGGGTGGGGGTGATGGGGGTCATAGAGCCTTGTATAGTAGAGGACACGAGCGACAGAGTTTTGGATGATCTGCACCTTATGGAGGGACAATTTGGGGAATTGGACAAGGAGGGAATTGCCATAGTCAAGCTTTGAGGTGACAAATGCATGTCAAAGGGTTTCAGCGGCCTGAGGAGTGAGACAGCGGCGGAGACAGGCAATGTTGCGGAGGTGGTAGAAGGCAGTCCTGGTCATGGCAGAAATATGGGGAAGAAATGACAATTCAAAGTCAAACAAGACATCCAGGTTCCTGACTTGTTTGGGAACCTGATAAGGATGGCCTAGGTTTTCAAACTGTACACACATCCTTTATGATTTATTACAAACAAAAACAAGACTTGCTGGGGAAGCTCAGTAGGTCAGGCAGCATCCATGGAGAAAAGAAAAAGAGTCAACGTTTCGGGTCAAGCCCCAGTTCTGACGAAAGGTTGTAGACCCGAAACGTTGATTCTTTTCCTTTCTCCATGGATGCTGCCTGACCTGCCCCACCAGCAACTCTTGTTTTTGTTTCAGATTCCCAGCATCTGGAATAGTAATATTTTGTGTTTTCTTTATGATTTATTGTTCTTTTAAGGAAGGATCTAGATCTTTCAGTTCCTCAGCTCAAATATGCATTGAGTCTAAGGCTGGAGGGAGAATAAACCTTACTGCAGACCAAATGACAATGGAGTTTTATTGAATCATTGTGGTGGGTTCTGTCCTACTGGAGCAGAGAGCCCAGCAAGAGCGAGGAGGGAACTGATTGAGATGGAACAGAGTAAGAATTCTGTTTCGGAATTTGGTGAGAGTGGGAATTCGGTGCAGAGGGAGAAAGAGGTGCATAACTATAAAATACATAATAATAACATAATAATAATCCTTGCATTTGATATAGCACTTTTTAAGTGTTCTAGACGTCTCAAAGCGCTTCACAGAATATACTGTAAAGTGAATTGACTGTATATTTGTGGGCAAAATGCAGCTGCCAATTGCTCACAGCAGTATCCCACAAACAGTCGTGGATTTAATTAACCAATTTATCATAGTTTTTTTGGGGGACAGATTATTATTAGGCATGTGGATTATGGAAACTTGCCCAAGGTTTCGCCCTGACCTGCTTGGATTCAAAACACAGGTCTCACGCTTGTAAGGCGAGCGCTCTAACCACTGAGCTGCAGGACTCTACGAGTATGTACTAATACATAATAGTTATATTAAAATAATATAAAACATGTCTGGGAATATGGCAGGGCAGTTGAGACTGGCTGCCTGCACAATATGTGCCATGTGGAAACTTCAGGATGCTTAGTATGCCCTGGACAAACACGTGTATAGGAAGTGCCTCCAGCTGCTCGATCTTGAGCTCAGGATTTCTGAGCTTGAGGAGAGACTGGAGTCACTGCACAGGATATGGGGTGGGGGCTGAAGATTTCATGGATCAAACATTTCAGAAAATGCTCACCCCACAGCCAAAGAGAATTCAAAAGTAGCGTGACTAGGTGACCACCTGGTATGGTAGGAGGAGGGGACGGGCAGTGCAGAATTCCCCTAAACGTGTTACTCAGAAACTGGTTCTCTGTACTGATTACCAGTGTGGTAATGATGACCTCTGGAGAAGAGAGTCAAAAGTAAATTGATGCAGAGGGGGACACAAGAAAGAGATCACTGCAATTGTCATGAGGATCACAATGGTGAAAGGAGTAGACACGAGTTCCTGTAACCAAAGACACGAGTCTCACACAGTATGTTGCTTTCCTAGGTGTACATTATAGACCATCAAATACTGGGAGGAAGATAGACAAGCAAATTTGCAAGCAGATTTCAGAAAGATGCAAAACCAACAGAGTTGTGATAATAGAGGACTTCAATTATTATAACATTGACTGGCAAAATAATTGTGTAAAGGGCAATGAAGGGGAAGGATTCCTGAAATGTGTGCGGGATAACTTTCTGGATCAGTATGTTTCCAGCCCAACAACAGCGATCACAACATCATTAGGTTTAGTACTTATGGAAAGGCATAAGGAAAAATCAAAGGTGAAGATACTCAATTGCAAGAGGGCTAATTTCAGTGAGTTAAAAAGGGACTCAGCCAAGGTGGACTGGAAAAAAAGATTGGCAGGTGAAACAGCTAATGAGCAATGGGAAGCCTTCAAGGAGGAGATAATTCAGGGACATAATAAATATATTTCCACAAAGGGGACAAATGGGCATCCAAATCTCTGGATGATTAAGGAAATTGTGATTAAAATAGAAATGGAGGCTTATGATAAATGTCAGGTCCAAAATACAGAAGGTAATCAAACAGAATATAGAAAGTACAGAGGAGAACTGAAGAAGGAAATAAGAACGCAAAGAGGTTGTATGAGAAAATGATTAGTGGGTAACATAAAAGGGAACTCCAGGGTATTTTATAAGCATATAAAAGGTTAGTCAAAGCTAGGGTGGGTCCAATAAGTGACCAAAGAGGAAATCTTGTGGAGGCTGATGTACTGACTGTGTATTTTGCATCTGTCTTTGCAAAAGAAGAAGACGCAGTCAATGCCACGTATTGGAGGAGAGGCATAATATAACAATAAACCGAGATGAGGTACTAAAAATGTTGTCGGTGCTCAAGGTAGATAAATCATCTGGTCCAGACAGGATGCATCCTAGTTTATTGAGTGAAATAAGGGTGGAAATAACGGAGACTCTGGTCACAATCTTTCAATTGGACATTGGGGTGGTGCCAGAGGATTGGAGGATTTCAAATGTTACTCCCCTGTATAAAAAGAGGGATAATCCTGGGAACTACAGGTTAGTCAGCCTAGAATCAGCAGTGGGGAAACTTCGGGAGAATATAATCTGTGACAAAATATATTTTCAATTAGAAAAATATGGGTTAGTAAAGGACAGCCAACATGGATTTGTTAAAAGCAAATCATTTCTAATAAGCCTGATAGAGATTTTTGATGAACTAATGGAGAGGGTGCAGTTGATGTAGTGTATATGGATTTTCAAAAGGCATTTGTTAAAGTGCCACATAAGGGACTTGTAAGCAAAATTGAAGCTTGCGGTATTAAAGAGACAGTGGCAGCATCAATATAGAACTGGTTGGGAAACAGGAAGCAAAGAGAGTTGGTGAATGGTTGTTTTTCTGACTGGAGAGAAGTGTGCAGTGATGTCCCACGTGGATCAGTACCAGGACTACTGCTGTTTTTGGTCTATATAAATGACCTTGACTTGGGTCTAGGGAGTACAATTTTCAAGTTTGCAGACAAATACAAAGTATATTGCAATAAAAGATCCATCGTACAGGAGAAAAATACATTGACCAGAGAGAGAAGCAATAGATTTAGAAGAAAACTACTTGAAAGAGAATCTAAATTCCAGATCAAACTTGCTCTATTCAGGCTGTACCTTTAATCAAATGCAAGCATTTACTGAGATTCAGATCATAATAAATGCTTAAGGACTCTAAAAAGTAGTTTTTTTAAAAATGAAATTCATTAAAGAGATAGAATCTTTTCTTTAGTACGCAATGTCATTCAGAAATGTACCAATGTTTTTTCAAGATAAATACAGTGTTTCTAATTCTAACTTGGCCATCCATTGGTTTAGTGTACCTGGTCTGCAAAAAGATACCACCAACAACAACAAATTGTGTTTATGTAGCATGCTTTATACAGATGGTAGTGTCACAGAGCACTTTAATGACGTGTGAACAAAGTGAAATACACCCACAAAGGGTTAATACTTTTTGTTTCATTTGAAACTGTTGAAATCAATTCCCCTTCTGCAGTAATTTGTTCCTGTTTTGTCTACTTCAATTCTGCTAAGAAACTGACTGGTGACATTTAAATCTAGGCCTAGTTATCCTTGGAAAGCTTTATACACTATGATCAGCAAACTGGCAAATTTTATACACCCAATAAATATTTAATCCAGTCTAAATATCTCTGTGCCAAAAGTTATGAAAGGGACTATTGTTGACATCCACCTAAGATCCTGATGGGGGTTGTTATAAAGTGCTGCCTAAACCAGAAATCATTACCACTTACTTTGCGTGATGGAGATGGAAAAGAATCCTGACCCTGTTAGCAGGGGTGCATATCTGGCCCCATTGTCAGTGCTTGCCAAAGCACTGGGGGCTAAATGTAAACAGTCTCATCTTAGCGAGTGTAGCATTTCAGAAGTTGGCTTAAATAGCAAAAAAAAATCTGAAATTCTTTCATTTTAGGTGTAAGACTGCTTCATGGTTTTGAGATCCATTAAATATTTCCTGTTGTGCTGCATAACGACTTGAAGGCTATTACTTGTGATACACTATCTGGCCAATTGTTTTGGAAAATTACCATGGTTAATATGATTGGATTGTGAATAGCAAACAGAATTGTCAACATTATCTATTCCACTGAACTACAATTTTAAATATCACAAATATCTCTATTTTTAGAATGTTAACGTCACTGAAACACAATGAATTAGTTGTCAGTGACATTGGCGTTCGTCCCTATTCCACAGAGAATTGAGTTCAAGAAAATTGTCTTCACTTTTACAAACAACTACTGGTGACTATGATCAACTTGCAAGAGAAAATAAAAATGTTCTGTAATTTTTTCCAAGTTGAATTACCTCACAAAATACATTGCACAAAATACATTTACGTTGCAAATTTCAAACCGGTAGGTTCAAGCTTAAATGAAAATCTCAGGACGAGTAATTAGCTGGAATAATAGTTTGAAACTTAATGTAATTACAGCATTAAATTGAGCCACAAACAGAATAATCGACTGGTTTAAATAATTGGATGGCAAATAATGTAGTGCCCCGAGAAATTAAATGGTGCCTTATGTTAGAAAGCCTTTGAGACTATTTTTGAGCTATGAAGTCATTAATTATAAGGCAGTGTCTGAAAAGGAAAGATGTAAAAGGGAATGGGAAAAGCCAGGAGACTGGCGCTAAGCAGGCACTCTTTCAGACAGCACCAGGTATCATGGGCAGAATGGCTTCCTTCTATGCTGTAAATTTATATGCTTCTATGATGGTGGTGTGTCACTGCCTGCTAAAGTGCAGAGTGAATACCTTCCTCCTCAACTGTGCCCAGGGAAACCTAACTGATGTATGTCAAGTTCCGCCAATCTTAAGCACGTTGAGATCCAAACACCATCCACATAGAGTGTGCTATGTAAACACAAGATCTTATTGTTGAGTGAAAATATTTAACTTTTTTGTGCCTTCTAGTTTTATAATAATCAATAATAATTCTTGCATTTTATACAGAGTTTTTCACATCTTCTAGATGTCTCAAAGCGCTTCACATAATTTACAGTAAAGTGAACTGACTATATATTTGTGGGTGAAATGTGGCAGCCAATTACGTACAGCAGTGTCCCACAAACAATCGTGAATTTCTAGGGTTAATAGATGCTGAGCAAGATTGCTGTCCCCAGTGACCGGTCTGCTCCTCCAACTCCGACCAACAAGCCAGGTTGGCTGTGTTGTTACCAGCAGTGCCCTCTAGTACTGCAGCCTGCCTGGTTCAGGAACAGGACAATTGAGACCTCCACCAGAAGGTTGACTAAAATCTGGCTTTGTGTCACCCAATTGACACCAAGAAGGCAACTCAGCTCCAAGTGACCTGCTTAACTCCCCCCACACCCGCCAACTATGCCACCCATCCAGGAGGATAATAATTTGTTCATTTGGTCAGTTAACATTTAACAAGAGCAGAAATGCAAAATACTGCAGATGCTGGAAATCTGAAACAAAAAACAGAAGTAGCTGGGAACACTCGGTCGATCAGGCAGTATCTATGGAAACAGGAAAAGAGACTCAACAATTTGGGTCCACAACCCTTCAGGCCACCAAAACCCTTATACAAGCCTTTGTTGCAACTTGGCTCAACTATGCCAATGCCCATCTCATCAGCCTTCCCAAACCCTCCCTCCACAATCCTACAGCTCACGTCCTTTCATGCAGCAGGCTCCGTTCACACCCTCGACTAGCTCCACTGGCTCCCCATCCTTCAGAGGATCAAGTTCACAATTCTCATCCTCACTTTCAAGACTCTCCATGGCCTAGCTCCATCCTACATCTCTGATCTGCTAACCTTTATCAACCCCTCAGCTCCCTCCACTTAGCAGGCTCCGCCTGGCTCCATGTCGCCCTCCAAACCCACCATCATCTTCTACCGGCCTTGGAAGAAGATTCCCCCACAAACCTTCACATCTGCCCTCGAAACCTCCGACCTCCTCCCCCTGTGGCACTTTTCCTGTATCGACCCATCCTCCGCCTCCACCACCCTCCATAACATCCTCTCCACTACCCTCAACACCATGGCCCCCCTCACCTCCAGAACCGTCTCCCACTCCCGATCATCACCGTGGTACACAACTCACCTCCGTTCCCTCAAAAGCCAAGTGAGAGCAGCTGAATGCACCTGGCTCAAATCTGGCCTCACGGTCCACCGGCAAATCTGGCTGGACCGCTTGAAATTTTACCGCTCCACCCTAGCCACTGCCAAATCAGCCTTCTACTCCAGGATAATCCTGGAAGCTAAGGACAACCACCGCCTCCTTTTCGCCACCACCAACCAGCTCCTCCACGCCCCCCCCCCCGTCTCGCTTCACAGATCCTCTCCTCAAACGAACGTTGCGAGGAGATGTTGGACTTCCTCGAGTCCAAAATAGAGAGAATCCGCTCTGCGGTTTCCTCCCCCCACCTCTCCTCCACCTCTGCCCCTCCATCCACTATTTCAACTCCCACCCACCCCCCCTTTCATACTTTCAACCCCACCTCCCCGTCTTCAGTCACAAAAATAATCACCTCCATGAAACCCACCACGCGTTCACTGGACCGCATCCCCACCCCACCTCCTCCGCACCCAGCTCCATCTTCTGGCCCCGCTCATTTCTGACACCATCAACCTTTCCCTCTCCTCAGGCACTGTCCCTACCTCCCTTAAAACAGCCACCATCACCCCTATCCTGAAAAAACCCTCACTTGATGGGTCGCAACCATCAAGTTATCGACCCATCTCCAACCACCCGTTTTTATCTAAGGTCCTTGAAAGAGTGGTTGCCTCCCAGCTCCGCTCTTTCCTTTCAACTCACTCACTCCTTGAACCCCTCTAATCAGTTTTCCGCCCTGCTCACAGCACGGAAACTGCCCTGGTTAAGGTTACAAATGAGATCCTAACCGCCTGCGACCAGGGCTCCCTCTGCCTCCTCGTCCTCCTTGACCTGTCTGCTGCGTTCGACACAGTCGATCACACCATCCTCCACCAACATCTTTCCTCCCACCTCAACCTTCAAGGCACAGTCCTTGACTGGTTCCATTCCTACCTGACCCACCGTCTACATTTTGTATCTTCCAACGGTTTCTCCTCAAACACCCGCACAGTTTCTCACGGCGTTCCCCAGGGCTCTTCACCATTTACACACTCCCTCTGGGCGATGTCATCCACAAACATGGGGTTAACTTCCACATGCATGTGGACGACACCCAACTGTACCTTTCCGCCTCATCCCTCAACCCCCAGACCATCGATGTTTTGACAGCATGTCTGTCCGACATTGAGTCCTGGACGAGGGACAACTTCATCCAATTGAACGTGAGCAAGACCGAGGCCCTCCTGATCGGCTCAAGCCAGAGCCTCCACACATCGGACGCTGCCAGCCTCAACATCCAAGGCTGTACTCTCCACCTCACAAAGCCAGTCTGGAACCTCGGCATCACACTCGACCATAAACTCTCTTTCCTCCACCACATCCGTGCCTTGACCGGCACCGCTTATTTCCACCTACGCAACATTGCCAGGCTCCGCAACTATCTCACCCTCCATGCTGCCGAAACACTTGTGCACGCGTACATCACCTCACGGCTGGACTACGGAAACTCTCTCCTCGTCGGCCTCCCCAGCTCCTCCATTCACAGGCTGCAGGTCATCCAAAACTCTGCAGCCCGTGTACTATCCCACACCCGCACCCGCACCCGCACCCGCACCCGCACCCGCCTCCGTGACCACATGAGCCCCACCCTCGCCCGTCTCCACTGGCTCCCCATCCTCCAGAGGATCGAGTTCAAGATCCTCATCCTCACCTTCAAGGCCTTACACGGCCTTGCCCCGCCCTATTTAACTGATTTACTCTCTCCTATAAGCCCACCCGGACCCTCCGTTCAGCAGGACTTGGCCTGCTCCAAGCCCCCTGCCCGAACCGCCCCACCATCGGAGGCCGGGCCTTCAGTTTCTCCGCTCCCACCCTGCGGAATTCCATCACCCAATCCTTCCGCCTTGTTTCCTCCCGTTCCTCTTTCAAGACCAGTTTGAAGACTTTCCTCTTCGACCGTGCCTTTTGTTCCCCCCTGAACTTTTCGACCTCCCCTATGTGTTTCACCCCTTCCCGAACACTCCCCTCCCAGCTCGGGTCACACGCCTCCTGTGCAGCACCTTCGGACGTCCTCCCGACGTGAAAGGCGCTTTATAAGTTTAAATTGTTGTTGTTGTTGTTGGGCCACCCCACTGTCTTGGTCATGCCTTCAACCTCTCTGACCCCACCTTCTGGAACTTCATCCTACATTCCCTTTGCCTCGCTCACTCCATTGCTTCCTTCAAGACATGCCTTAAGACTCTCCTTTTCGATCGTACATTTGGCTACTCCTCTCTACCCTCCACCCTCCCTGATCCTAACCCCACAGCCCATACTCCCACACTCAGGTGCTAATCAATGACTGTTCAGCACCTTGGGTTATTCTCTTGACTTGAAAGCACTTTACAAATATATTTTTGTATTGTATAATGTAACATCTTGGTAACTTTTGGAAGGATGAAGCCGGTGGAGAAGTGGAGCCTCCTTGTAGAGGTGGGTTTTGAGGTGGGATTTAAAAACAGAAACAGAAGAGGGGATGGGGGGGAAGTGAGGGTGGCAAGAGTGAATTCCCAAGATTATAGCATAGGAATTGAAAGCTCAACCATCAATGGCAGCATGGAGACAGCACTGGGTGTTTGCAAGTCCATGTTAACTGAGTAGGAGAGTGGGGAAGTGGGTAACAGAGGAGTAGGGAGAAGAAAAGGGGTGCAAAAGTGTTGACAGATTTGTAGGTAACACTTTCATATTTGGCTCCTTTAATTTCTGGCCTATAATGTCTATAATGCACCCATGTTTAATTTACTACCAAACACACTATTTTGTTTGTGAGATGCAGCCACAGTACTTGGCTCAACATTGTTTGTATTGGATGACTCAAGTTACCACATGTAAACTCGTGTCAATGGAGGCCAAAGCTGCCATTTTTTTGTATTGCAAGAAGAATGACTGAAAACATGCCACGGAGTTCAAAGCCCTCCCATTCCATCTATTCCTGAAATAATCTGAAAACAATTAACGATGAAGTGGCTCCTGTCCAATATTTCTTTAAAAAAGTAATTCTCTGTTTTTTGTGTTGGAACGAAGCCACCTGTATTTTGAGAAGGCTGTTTTTGCTGTTCCATCCCCCACCCCACCCAGAACCGTTAGTCCTGCTGTTACCTCTCCTCAGGATGCACCTGTTCTTGCATTTTCCGAATTCAGTTGAAATCAAAACCACCTGTGAGCCAGCAGAAAGGAAAGTCTAGGAACTTAGGCCTCTCAACAGGTTCCAAAACAAAACAAAATTTTTTTTAAATGTTGAACATAATTTACAGTATATCCTGATGTTGAACTGACAATACCTTGAAAGAAGCAAAAATAGAGGGAGATGGAGAATTCCTTTGGGCAAAGACATGAGACTCAAACAAAGCATTCTATGGCATTAAATCGGGCTTGCCATTATGACAGTAGGGAATTTGATACATGTGAGGAATGCAAACTGGACATGGTGGCACTATTATTAGTGGCAGTTGAATTAATGGATAATGACAATAACATCTTATAGTTGTTGTCTGAGGATCAATGAGTCCACCCCAAAAGCTGGTTGTCACATACAATGGTTTTAAATTGCTATAATTTCTGTTTGAAGGTAATTGTGAGCATGAACATAAACTCAATCTACTTAAACAATTATGCACAGTAGACTGGAGAAACAGAAACCGGTTGCAAAAACTAACTCTGCTGACTGCTACTAACATCTAACTGAAGTGTTAATTCCTCATTACACATCACAGCAAACCATTGCACTGCAAGTTACGCAGCTCAAGCTTTACTCTTCCTCTTTCATAAACTAAATCTAAAATCTTAATGGAAAAATCAATAAGGGACACATGCTTTCAATCATATCTTTTCATTTGGCAACTCACAACTAATCATCCCATACCACTCCTATCGATTAACAGTTGTCATTGTGCATACACATACAAGCCTACAGTGAAAAACAGGAATACAGTTACGAATAATTTTGCTCACCAAATTTGTTAAGAATATTTCTTTGTTTTCTCAGGTATCAATGTTCTTCTTTATCACCAAGAAACTATCAAACTCATAAATAACAGATATCTGGCTAGACACAAGCCAAGAGGTCTCTTTGTTTCAAAAGGATAGCCAAGCTACGGTATTTTATAGGAACATAGGAACAGGAGTAGGCCATTCAGTCCATCGAGCCTGTTCCACCATTTACTGTAATTAGATCATGGCTGATCTATATCTTTGCTATCATTTCAAATCCAATTTCCCTCTTTCTCCCCGTATCCCTTAATACCCTGAACTACCAAAAATCTGTCAATCTCTTTCTTGAAACTGAGGATGGATCCAGTATCCATGACCTTATGGGGGGAGATTTCCAGAATTCTACCACCCGTTGAGTGAATAAATGCTTGCTGATTTCACTTAAATGGCCTGGTTCTAATTTTAAGACTATGCACCCTTGTTTTGCATTCCCCCACCAGAGGAAATAGCTTCTTTGCATCTACCCTATCAAATCTCTTTATCATCCTAAAAACGTCTATCAAATCACCCCTCAATCTTCTAAACTCAAGGGAATACAATCTATGTTTTGTAGCCTTTCCTCGTAACTTAACCCTTTTAGGCCTGGTAACATTCTGGTGAACCTGCGCTACACCCCCTGCAAGGCCAATATATCTTTCCTGAGGTGTGGAGCTCCAAACTGAAAGCAGTCTCCAGATGGGGTCTAACTAACGCTCTATGCAGCTGAAGCATCATTTCTTCCCCCTTTGTATTCCAGGCCCCTCGAGATAAAGGCCAACATTCCATTTGCCTTTTTGATTATGTTTTGCATCTGGGAACTCGTTTTTAGTGATTTGTGGATATAGACACCCAAATCTTTTAGTTCTTTCACAGCTCGTAATTTCTCCCCGTTAAAAAAATATTCTGCCCTATCTTTTTTCGGTCCATGGTCGATGATCTCGCATTTCGCTACATTGAACTCCATCTGCCACAGCTTTGCCCACTCACGTAATCTCTCTGAGTCCCTCTGTAGCTTCCTACTCCCATCTACACTACTTGCTGAGCCTCCTATCTTGAGAGTTCAAATGTAGGGAAGTGAGCGGTCATCCACTATGGACCAAAAAAAGATAGCGCAGAATATCATAAAGTCATTGATGTATATGGCAAAAAGATGGGGTCCCAGTATAGATCCCTGAGGAACACCACTTCTCACATCACAGTGATCAGAGAACGTTCCCTTTATCTCTGCCCTCTATTTCCATCCGCTCAACTAATTGCGAAGCCACATCACAAGGTACCTCAGTGGCTTGAATTATGTCATTTTATTTTAAGGCTACAACCCAATCTTTTAGGTAAATTCCTAAGAAAAGTAAGTCATGAAAAATGTTAATCAAGTGGTATTTCTTAACATGCTTTTGCTTTCGGATTAGAAAATATAGTTGTGAAACTGAGGTCATCTTGTTGTACTCAATATTGTTTAACACAAATTATTTTATCATATTTGTTACATCTCTTTTAGAAAGATGATTTAATTGTGTTGCTATCCAAAAGCTTTCTATGGCTTCCAAATTGGAATAAGTGGAAGAAGAAAAGCCCAGTCTAAGAGGACGGGTATTGCCCCTTCTGTCCTTCAAATCAAATCACACTGAAGAGGTCAATTACTTGTTGTACATCATGGAATCATAGAATTTTACAGCACAAAAGGATGCCATTCAGCCCATTGTATCTGTGCCGGCTCTTTGAAAATATCTATTCAAAGTCAATCCCACTCCCCGGCTCTCTCCCCATAACCCCGCAAACTCATCCTTCCCAAATAACCATCCACCTCTCTTTTAAAAGTTGTTATCGATTCGGCCTCCACCAACCTTTCAGGCAATGCATTCCAAATTTGAACAACTCGCTGCATAAAAAGATTTCTACTTACATCCCCTCTGCTTCATTTAGAAACTATTTTAAATCTTTGAAATCGAGTCACTGACATACCCTCCAGCGGAAACAGTTTTTCCCTGTTTACCCCAATAAATCCCTTCATGATTCTGAAAACCTCTATTAGGTCTCCTCATAACCTTCTCTGTTCCAATAAGAATAATCCTAGCCTCTCTAGCCTTTCCTCGAAACCGAAGTCCCTTCATTCCTGGTACCATCCTGGTAAATCTCCTCTGCACCCTAAACATGCCTTAACATGCTTCCTAAAGTGTGGTGCCAAGAACTGAACACAGTACTCTAGCTGAGGCCTATCCAGCATTTTATACAGGTTAATCATAACTTCCTGGCTTTTGTAATCTATGTCCCTATTATAAAGTCGAGTATCCCATATGCTTTTTGCTTTAACAGCCTTATCTACCTGTCCTGCCAACCTTCAAAGATTTACATACATGAAGCCCCAGGTCTCTCTGTTCCTTCACACAACTTAAGATTGTACTATCTAGTCTATATTGCCTCTCCTCATTCTTCCTCACAAAATACATCACCTTGCGTTACTCCACATTAAACTTCATCTGCCATGTGTCTGCCCATTTTACCATTCTGTTCATGTCCTCTTGCAGTCTGCCACTATGCTCCTCACTATGTACTACTTTTTCTAACTTTGTATCATCTGCAAACTTGGAAATTGTACTCTCTATACCCAAGTTTAAATAGTTTATATATATTAAAAAGAGCAGTGGTCCCAATACCAATCCCTGGGGGACGCCACTGTACACTTTCATCCAGTCAGAAAAACAACCGTTCACCACAACTCTCTGCTTCCTGTCACCCAGACAGTTCTGGTTCCATGCTGCCACTGTTCCTTTAATACTGTGGGCTTCTATTTTCCTTACAAGTCTCCTATGTGGCACTTTGTCAAATGCCTTTTGAAAGTCCATATAAACTACATCAACTGCACTACCTTCATCCACCCTCTCTGTTACTTCATCAAAAAACTCTATCAGGTTTGTTAGACAAGATTTGCCATTAACAAATCTGTGCTGGCTGCCCTTTCATAACTGATGACTATTCTTTGGGGGAGGTGTGTGAGTGGAGCTGGGAGGGAGCAGCTGTGTGTGGGCAGGTTGGGGGGGGAGGTGGCCAAAAGAGCTTTCAAGAATATAGGTCTAAAGAACAGATTTTAAAGGTGAAGGGGGGAGGAGGGAACAAGGTGGAGAGACTCTGGGTTTGCAGTAGGGTTGACAACTAACGCACCAATGAGAGAGGTGGATTGGATGGGGGACATGAAGCTGAATATTTTCACAGTATATCTTGTGAAAACTTTGAGACTTTTACTAAAGCGAAAGACCTCTTTGTTTTTCATGTTCACATACATCCCTAGAATGTGACAATGATGTGCAATGTAGTCAACTTGATTTATTATGCAGTTACAAAACCATATTTATTATAGAATAACCTATCTATTCTTCTTATAGGTTACATTATTTATTTGAAATTTTCTTTATATGAAGATGGCAACTGGCTGAATGATGGTTGTTAATACTTCAAGTATATCTGCAATATTCTCCCGCTTTTGGTGTCCTTGTATTCTATGGGAGCCCATGAATATATTCATGTTGTAGATTAATAATACAAGGCTGCTTTAAATTTATAATCTGTATGATGCAAAATGCTGAAATTTATTTATATTATTTGTATTTCAGGCATGAATCCAAAAAAGATATTTTGACAAAAATTGTGTTTTTGCTGAAATGTCTTTAACGTTTTCATGATTCACTATTGCACATCCGGACAATATAAACAGTGATACATTGCACAGCTTTATAATGCAAACAGTGATACCATAGAACATCTGTATCGGAAAACAGTGATACCACAACACATCTGTATAGTATAAACAGTGATAGCATACCACATGCAAACAGTATTAATGCAGCAGCACTTTTGTTCATGGTTCGAGGCCTAAGTTACAAACCACCAGCAGTACATTTCCGCACATGGTTTTTCTTCTCGCCCTACCCGGTCATCTGTGGGGTACCCCAAGTCTCCATCTTTGGCCCGCTTCTCTTTCATATCTATATGCTCCCTCTTGGAAATGTTATCTGCAGACACAGGATTAAATTCCACATGTATGCGGTTGACACTCAACTCTGCTTCTCCTCCTCCAGCTGCGATCGCCAGTCCACTGATGTTCTGTCAGCTTGTCTGACAGGAAATCAAGGCCTGGATGAGTGCAACCTTCTTGCAGTTAAACAAAAACAAGACAGAAGCAGTACTCTTTGGTTCCTATTGATGTATTCTGTCTGGAAGCTCAGACCTCCTCAAACTACAACAACAACAACAACTTCGATTTATATAACGCCCTCCATGTCAGACGGCGTCTCAGAGCGCTTCACAATAGTGGATCCCGGGACTGAGCCGGGGCAGGGGTAGAAAAGTGACCAAAGGCGCAGTCGAAGAGAAAGATCTTCAGCTGGGACCTGAAGCTGAGAAAAGAGGGGGCAAGGCGAAGGTAGTGAAGAAGGGAATTCCAGAGCTTTGGGGCATAGTGGCTGAAGGCACGGCCGCTGAGGGTGGAGCCCGCGTTCTCACCCACACCAAACGTCGCTCCCCATTACCTCAGTCTCTGCCAGACTTCACTGGCTCCCTATCCCAGAGACGATCGACTTCAAGGTCCTCACCCTTGTCTTCAAATCCCTCCACTCCTCTGCACTCCCCTACCTCTTTGACCTCCTCTCTCCTCAAACCAGTACCATTGCCTTTGCTCCATTGGGTCTGGCCTCCTCCATGTTCCCCGAATCCTCCGCTCCACCCTCGGCGACCGTGCCTTCAGCCACTATGCCCCGAGGCTCTGGAATTCCCTTCCTCACTCCCTTCACCTTGGTCCCTCTTTTCTCAGCTTCAGGTCCCAGCTGAAGACCTTTCTCTTCAACCATGCCTTTGATCACCTTTCTACCACTGCCCCTGGCTCGGTCCCAGGATCCGCTATTGTGAAGCGCTCTGAGACGCCGTCCGGCGTGGAGGGTGCTATATAAATCAAAGTTATTGTTGTTATGTGCCTTGGGATGCAACCTAGAGTGAAGGGTGCTAAATAAATGCAAGCCTGTGTTGTTGTTGTTGTTCTATGCATCAATGATACCATAATGCAGCTGTATAGTACAAACAGTGACAAAATATCACAAAATAGACTGTCTCAGTTGGTAGCATTCTCACCTCTGAGTCAAAAGATTGGGGGTTCAAGACCCACATCTGAACGTGGAACTCATGATTGGAGGTTTCTTCCTTTAGATGAGATGTTAAACTGAGACCCCCATCTGCCTGTTCAGGTGGATGTTAAAGATCCCATGGCAATATCCAAAAGGAGAAGGCAATTTCTCCCATTATCACAGCAAACAATTGCTTAGAATTTCTCTTCTTGACTATTTGTGGGACATTGCTATGAATATTAGCTGCTGTGTTCACCCACAAAATACAGACATTACACCTTATAGTATATCCTCTGAAGTGCTTTGAGACGTTCTCCCGACGTGAAAGGTGCTATGCAAAATGTAAGGATTATTATCTGTATAGTACAAAGAGAAACATCTTGTCAGATGTGTAGTGTACAAATAAATAGTATAGCAGATCTGTATAATCAAAACATTCTGATATCGTAGCACATCTGTTTAGGACAGACAGTAATACTACACAGGCAACACTCTGATTTTTTAGAAAAAAATCTTCATCATATGAATTCACTTAAATTCTGCGACATTATTAAACCTGCTCCATGCCAAAAGCCGAACTGTTTCATTGAAAACTAGCATGTTCCATGAAATGATTTGAACCCTCCCCCAATAAGAATTATCTCAACTGGTAGCTTCAGTGCACCGACGGAAGCCATCTAATGTAGCATTAAAAACATATTGAAAATATAACTTGGCGCCAGCAATATATTGTCATGCTTTCATGCCAGACATTCCCAGTAAAAGCAGTTAAAGCTGTGCCAATTATCACCTTTTAAAAGAACTACATGCAGATTTAGTTAGGAACAGGATCGAGGGGCCGTATATGAAGATCAGTACAGCTGGAGACAGCTGATCAAAGACTGTGTGGCTGTTTAGAAAAAGATTGGTTTCTGAGCTGCTGGAACCATAGCGATGTCAGATCAAAGAGAAGAAATAGCGAAGGATAAATAATATTGAATGTATTTATTCCGTAGTTTTATTCAATTTACCTTCAGATATACCAAACAGAAATCACAAAGTGGGTAGAGTCCATGAGAATACTGAAATAGTAGGGCTTATTGTCTGAATAGCTTATTCTCAATGCATGTGTATGTATGTTTTTAATGGGATTTGTCTCATGTTGATCACTAAATATCAATCTCTTATTGGTCCTTACAGTGGGATTTTGCACTACGAATAATGACACAACGAAAAAATTCATTCTTTTAATGGTCATAACAAAATAGATCACATTGTCCTATCTTCAAAGTGGAACTCTCTACATTAATTGTTTCATTTGATATATCACCTTTATCATGTCAGAATATTTAAAATTGCTTCACACTTTAATAATAATAAATCATCCTTGCATTGAATATAGGCCTTTTCACATCTTCTAGACATCTCAAAGCACTTCACAGAATATACTGTAAAGTGAATTGACTGTATATTTTTGGGTGGGGTGAAACATGGCAGCCAATTGCCTAAACAGTCATGGGTTGAGTGACCAAACTATTTTTTGTGGGGGATTATTATTCCCGGAAATGTAACCATCAATTGACTAACAACTGTCTCCTACTTACTGCTAGGTAAACAGGGGCTTGTGGAGTATTTAAACTTGACCAACATTTTGCCTTGCCAGGAATCAAATCTGGGTCTCTCACTCTTGAAGCGAGTGTTCTAACCACTGAGCTACAGGACTCCAATTTAATTTAACATTTAATATTGTTAAATGTAATGAATGTATATTTGTAGGTGTTAAGATTTGTGGATAGAGATGCCCTACAGGAAGATTAGTGGCCAAGACAATTGGTGAACTATTCTCTCTTTGAATAATGCTGTGTTATATAACATCCGCCTGAATAAGCAGACAGGATGTCAGTTCATCTAAAGGACATCACTTTGCCACTATTGCACTGGTGTGTCACCTAGACATGAGCTCAAAGTCCTGAAAATTTAACATTAATCAATAACTTCTTGATCCAGAGACAAGAATGTTATCAACCAAGGTAGACTAACACCTTGTGATGGTGCTCTGGGCACTCTCATTGTCAATGACAGATACATAAGGTAGGCTATCAACCTACTTTCATGGCCGTTATTTATATGCAGCATTGACAATGTGTTGGTAGGTTGTTTGACTAAGAGCTGGCATAGCAACAAAGCCTGACCTTCTCCTCAGCCGGTGGTCTTATCTGACAATTGAAATTAGAGGTCTCTAGACAGTGGTCAGGAACCAAGTCTTTAAACGATAACATAAGGAAAAATAAATATTCGCTGTGTTTGGTATAGCACCTTTCATATCGGAGGGACATCCCAAAGTGCTTCATAGGTTTTATTGTGAAGTTGAGTGACTGTGTATTTGTGAGTCAGGCAATTTTCACAAAACAATGTGTCAGAATCTTTTCACTGTGTTTATTTCTCAGAAATGAACTTGGAACATTCCCTGCTTGTGTATAGCAAAGCAGGCTTTCAGCCATTCTATGTGTGATTGCATGTGGTTGAGTTCCTACATTCAGTATCTGATATTAAATGGTGAACATCTACAATGCTAGTTTGATTACATCATTTGATTAAACAGTTATAATGCTGATCTATGTGGTCTATTTTATTATGCTTATGATTTATCAGATTGCTTTAATGTTTGAAACTCTTTTTTTCAAGTTACAAACATCACAATTTATGGATTTAAGATATCTTCTGTTTCATTATTTAAAAAAATATTTTGGTGCTGCTAAATCTATTTTAGTTGAAACCCGTTGTTTTGTCTCATCTAGTTCACTGAGGGTCTTTTGCTCTTTTGTTCCAGTGTTTACATATTTGGGTCCTATGATGCTAGCCGTGTAATATATACTTTTGTTCCAAGGAAATCTAGTATAAAGTTAAATCTGTATTAAACAATAGTTATCCTGTTAATCCTTACATCGCTGGCAGGTTTACATAAATTCCCAACTCTGTAGCCTTTACTGAAGCCTTCAAAAGATAAATAATTTTAATCCATTTGGGGAGAATAACAGTTCTAAACTGAGTTTTTTTTCCCCTTTATAATAATAGTACAATAACCTGTGGATTAGATATAGCATGTTCGAGACATTTCAAAGGACTTCACAGAATCTATTGCACACTGGAGCTTTACCAGAAGCAATAGAACCATGTATCCAGAATGTAGCAATATGTTTATATAGAAACATGATAAAGAAGAACATATATGAATATTACATATTCGAATATTATATCCTACCATTGGCGGTTTCACCTTCAGCCTCTCCGCCCCCATAATATGGAACTCCATCTTAGATTCCCTTTACCTCGTTCTCTCCTTTGCCTCCTTCCAGACACGGCTCAAGACTCTTTTCTTCGACCATGCCTTCAGTCTACCATCCTACCATCCCTGCTCTCAACCCTCGTTGACCTCAATTGTCTCCCCCACTTTGTTCGGGCTCAAATCCCTGCCCGTGCAGTGCCTTGTGATGTCCTCCTGACGTGAAAGGCACTATACAAATGTCATTTTGCACTGCATTCCTATATCTCCACAATATTGCCCAAATCCGCCACTACCTCACCCCTCGAACCGCAGAAACTCTCATTTATGCCTCCATCACGTTCAGGCTCGACTATGCCAATGCTCTGCTTGTTGGCCTTTCCAACTCCTCCCTCCATAGGCTACAGAACATCCAGAACTCTGCATTGCATGTCCCCTCCTACATCAAGTTCCACAACCCCATCTCCCCATTCTCGACCGACTTCATTGGCTTCCAATCATTCAAAGGATTCAAGATCCTGGTCCACACCTATAAAGCCCTCCATGGTCCTGCCCACCCTATGTCTGTGATCTTCTAACCCCCTTCCAACTTTTCTGATCCCACTGCTCAGTGAGTTCCAGCCTGTTCCATGCACCTCGACCCGACTGCCCCCGCCACCCCCACTCCACCCCTTGGGTGGGTGAGCCTTCAGCTACTCTGTCCCAAACCTCTGGAATTCCATCCTGCAATCGCTCCACCTCGCCCCCTTCTTAGTCTCCTTCAAATCCCGCCTCAAGACTCCCTCTTCGACCATACGATTGGGCACAACATTTCCCCTTCTTTCTTTCCACCCTTCCCATCCTGACCCCAGCTTGGGTCTGAAATAATGACTGTCCCAATGTAAAAGGCATTATACAAATAAGTCTGGTAGCTCAGTGGTTAGAGTACTCGCCTTACAAGCGAGAGATTTGGGTTTGATTCCAGGTAGGTCAGGGCGAAACCCTGGGCATGTTTCCTTACTCTACATACCTAATAATAATCCCTCAAAAACAACAATAATACATTGGTTATTTCAATCCATGGCTGTTTGTGGGACACTGCTGTGCGCAATTGGCTGTACATTTCACCCACAAATATAGTCAATTCACTTTACAGTATATTCTGTGAAGCACTTTGAGACATCTTGCACTATATCAAATGCAAGAATTATTATTATTATTAATATTATTTCCTCCAGGATGACATATGGCTATTCATTTTAGAAGCAGGTGAGTATTACTTTTCAGTCATTTTACTCTGCTTTCGAAATGCCCCCTCTCCCATTTATTGAACTCTCTGTTCTCAGTAAGAAACTCCTATGGTCCTTCTTTCTTAATGATTCAATTAACACTACCTCAGGTTGAAAGAGCTTTTATGGCATATTTATCAGGTATTGACAAAGCATTGGAATTGTGTCTTCATTAACAAAATTTATGACCACACCAGCTGGTAACTGATCCCTACAATTTTGTCAACCTTTTGAAGTGCCTGGACCACTATTGAAGTACCATACCATAAAAAAATTATTGTTCAAACAGCACTTTTCACACCTTTATGATATAAATAAATTTCAGCACCTGTTATTACCCTTTCCAAGCCATTCCTATTTACAGCTGTTTCATTCCAGTGCTTCAAACATCAAGCTTCGTAAATTGGGAGTGGGGAGTTTTATACCGTAAAACTGAGAACTAGTTCTCAGTATCCCTTTTGATGTACATCTCCAAATTTCTTTTTTTTAACTACTATCACACAATTTCCTAAGCTACCCATACTCACTTTCCACTTTAATAATAATCCTTGCATATGGTATAACACCTTTCATGTCTGGAGGACATATTAAAGCTCTTTGCAAGAGACACTTGCCCAAGGTTTCACCCTGCCTGGATTCGAACACAGGTTGCACGCTTGTAAGGCACAGGTTCCACTGACCTACAGAACTCCATAAATGTGCCATCTGAAGCACAGAAACTCCCACAAATCACCACAATTCCACCACCTCATTGGACTGTCAGCCCAGGTGAGTTCAAAGTCCTGATCCATTGCCTCCAGACTCATGGGAATGCTGTCAATTGAGCTAGGCTGACACTGTGAATGTGGATGCAGTCTATGTTTTATTCAGTTTATTTTTAAGAATGAATTACATCATAGATGTAATCATATATCAGATTTTAGCCTTAAACAATATTAAAATCTAAACAAGCTTTAGAAAGTTACATTAAGACTTCCACTTAAGCATTAAAGAAGTTCCATTTGATTCATCCTCTGGCTTTTTCCATTAACTCAGGAACTTCCTTTCACTCTGTCTCCACTTTATCTGAATGATTTTACTTTTCAGCAACTCAACACTCTTTTATTGAGTTAGTGATCAACCTTCCAAAGTATACCTTCAAATGCTTGCACATTCCATTTCTCTTACAGTGAAGGATTTGAGATGCGCCTTGAAAGAGGCAAGGGTGGTATTGAGGTAAAGTATGTGTGGGATGGAGTTCCATTGGATGGGGCAGGAAGGCTGATGCCAAACCGCTGATCGGGGGGATGGGCCAGGCTGGGGATGCGAAGAGCACAACAAAAGCACAGCCTACTGAGCACAATATCCAACAAATTGTCATGGATTGAGGCTGCCGAAACCCTCATCCGTGCATTCGTCATATCTAGATTCAGCTATGAGCGAAGAGAGAAGATATGTTGATATAGAATCAGCAGGTCGCAGAGGTAGGGAGGGAAAGGTGGTGGAGGGCCTTGAAGGTGAGGACGAGGATTTTTAACTTCTGGGGCTTGGGGAAGGAGCCAGCGGAGCCAGGTGAGGGATGGGGTCAGGGAGCCTGGTACAGAAGAAGACATGAACTGCATAGTTCTGGATAATCTGGCAGCTTCTGGAGGGAAACATAGGGAAGGCCAACAAGCAGGGAGTTGGCATAGCTGAACCTTGATGTCATGAATGTGTGGATGAGGGTTTCAGCGCCCTCAATCTATCACAGTTTGTGAGACATTGTTATGCGCAACTAGTTGTCGTGTTTCACCCACAAATATAGTCAATCCACTTTATAATACATTAACTGAAGTGCTTTGACCTGTCTCAATGACGTGATAAGGTGCTCTAACAAATCCCAGGATTATTAGTAGTAGTATTATTATATCAAATGATTTTGTTTCAGTGATATTTTGCACTGGGTTTATCAGAAATGAAAACTGCCAAATCTTGTCCTTTTTTGTGCTTTCATATAATTTTTGATTTGTACATCTGTCTACAATATAACAAAATGATATTATCCTCAATCCCTCCGTTTTGTCTCTTCCCTTTCCTCTTTCAAGGCCGGTTTGAAGACTTTCCTCTTCGATCGTGCCTTTTGTTCCACCCCGAACTCTTTTACCTCCCCTTCGTGTTTCACCCCTTCCCAAACACTCCCCTCCCAGCTCGGGTCACACGCCTCCTGTGCAGCGCCTTGGGACGTCCTCCCGACGTGAAAGGCGCTCTATAAATGTAATTTGTTGTTGTTGTTGTTGTTGTTGAGCAATCCACTTTCTTCTTTGTAGGAATGACATTTGTATGTTACCCAATTGTTCCACTTCTGGGGTGTAGACTAGGCTGCTCTCTTCTAATCTTGTTCTCACATAGTCTTAAAGCAGTTCTTAAAGCAACATTCGTTTTTGTGGCTATTATGTCACTGTCATTTTCTAGGTCGCTCCCACCTCTCTTTTAAGAAACATCGCAAAACGTACTTCATTGACATCTCTTTCAGTCACCTTTCTCCTTCACACCCTCCTCAGCTCCCACCCGCAGCACGGATGCCCATCCAGTGCTGTTACATTCTTTTGTCGTGACAGGTGCTGTATAAACTTCAACTGGATGTATTTCTCACTCATTGTAAGTCATTTTCAGTTCGAATTTTGTGACAAAGTTGTTCGTCTTCTATTATTTTTGTTTCTGACCTTTGTAAAGTTTATTTTCCCTTTGAATGAGATGTTCATGATATGTGAATTCCTGCACATTAATTAAATACAAGCATTCAATCTGGATTTTTTGAGATTCTAACTTGTTTTATGTTGATTTCCTACCATAGCAAGTTCATATATCACTTGAAGCTGGCCAGCATTTATAACTGAATTTGCTGCCCTATTCTATAATGGAGATGTAATGTTGATAGCATTGCAGGGCCAGTTACTAGGATACATGCATAACTCACAAGTAATCCAACAATAATATCAGTATTAATCATTACATATCACATTTTCCAACCCACAACTCTTATCCTTCCCCAGAAAAGTGGCTTGTCTCCAACAAACAGACAATTGGATTCAATACTGGATCACAGAACCAATATTTGTATTACTAATCCCCACCTTCGGTGCAAATCCTTATCTGTGCATAGTCTTGGTACGTCCTCCTGACATGAAAGGTGCAATACATCTGTAAGTTGTTGTTGTATTAATATAATTTGCTTGTTATGTGGTGGTATAACAGCCACTAAATATATAAATCATTTCTATTAACTGTGGCTCTTAATTTCTAAATTGTGTGTAAAACATCACAGCAGCAGTAATACTCTAGTAGAGTGCTTACACATACTGTAATTGGAGCAGAAATAATTTAATGGTCCGCTAAAGTGCACTATGGAGACAAGCACAGATTTTTATTTCCCTGCTGGGGTTGCTGCTGTATCAAATTATATTTGATGCCGAGACATCCCATGAGATGAATAGTTTATTTAGCGGATAAAGGTTAGAAGCAGCTCGCATAACTTAACAGGAGGCATTACTAAGTCCTGTGTGTTCATAACATCCCCATTAAAAACAATGACAAACTACATTCCACAAACAAAAGAGTATTGAGTGAAAATTTAATCCATCCCATGCACATAAATAGGAGGGATTGATCACAGTCTGTAAATCAGTGTAAAGAAAAGCTCAAGATAATATAAGATTATTTTGTTTGGGCTTGGAGCATGAAACTAGGGTATTAGGTTTCAAATGATCAACAAACAGCAAGAAGAACTAGACATTGTAGGACCTTATTATAATCATATAATAATAATAATACTTGCATTTGATTTAGTGCCTTATCAAGTCTTCAAGACACCTCAAAGCGCTTCACAGAATATACTGTAAAGTGTAATAACAGTACATTTTGTGGGCAAAAATATTCTCCAGTGAGAAGTAGAAAATAATATAATCATTCTTGCACTTGATATGGTGCCTCATCATGTTGTCGAGATCCCTCAAAAGCTGGCCAGGATATTGCTATGGAGTGATTCTGTAGGCCAACAAGGCAGCCAATTGTGCACAGCAATGTCACACTAACAGCCTTGAAGTCAGTAATCAGTTTTATTGGGGTGGTGGCTAGTGCACCTGAAAAAACTCCCTTCTCTTTTCAAATAGTGGCATAGGATCTTTATTAAACATCCAACTGGTTAGGCAAATGGGACGTCAATTTAGCATCTCATCCTAAGGATGGCATTTGTGACAATGCAGCCCTGTACTACAGTAGATACGTGGAAGAGAATACCAAAAGTTGATTATTCTCTTTCAAAGAGCATAGTGAAGAGTGTACTCATGCGGATGGATTTGGAGATGAAAGAGATAGATTGTAGACTTTGAATGCTTTACTGGATATAATGGCTCCTGCAATGATGGGTGGGATAAGGTTAATGTCTGTGGAGGGAAGCAGACCAGAAGATGTGATAATGATGAATATTTTGAAGATGTGGTTTGATAAGTTGGGGAAGAGATGGTGTCTGGGGTCACTTCTGTAGGACCTTCCCACCAAGGATTATATGGATGAGTTGGAATCCATTGGTAGATTGTGTATATATGATTTATTTATTTCTAATCTTGGAACATTTTTTGATCCTTCATTTAATAAATATTTAATTTGCAAAAGCATACATCCATAGAATGATATTACTTTCCTACCTGTAGAATTGAGGCTTGGTGAATTCAAAACAGAATATGCAGCAACATCATCAATCCTTATTACAGGTCTTACTACACACAGATGTGTTACCCGGAAAAGGTGCAGTTAGAGTTCATAAGAAATGCAACAGTCTGCAACAGTCAATTGGAGCACCCAGTATTGGAGGAATAGCTTCTGAAAGCCCTTTTGAATGTTAAGGTCCTATTTTGAAGTTTTTTTGAAAGTTTAACTCACTCCAATGAGAAGTTGTAGCTGTCAGTATATCTCCTGTCTTGCATGAAATGACTTCTGCCAGCGACACAGATGAAAATTTCTAAATCTATCCAAGAAGCAAACAAAATAATCCAGGAGGAGATTTAAATTGGTTTTAAAATGCTACTTAAATGTGTAGTATAAACAAAGCTTTGAATAAATCTCTTTATGATACGTTGAATGGTTTTACTGATGACCATTGCTGTTTACTTCATGGATGTAAAGTTATTTCATGGAAATATTTATCAAATTACTTAATCAATCAAATAGAACTTTTATTATATGTGTTTCAGACCAAATTACAAATATAAATCCCTCAGCTTCATACAGTGTCTTTGTCAGATGATTTATGTTTATGCTCTGTTTTCAATTCCTTCAGTGATTTTCAGTGCCTGTAGACTTGATTATTGTCATGTTCATTGTGACAAGCAGATGAAAGGTTATTTACCGGATTGGCATCAGGAATCCTGGATGTACTCAGCCAAGAGCCCAAGGCATTAACACAACTTGCTTTGTGTCAAATACACTTAGTGAATGCAACATGTATGTTGCAAAACGGCTATTATATATTACTTCAGAAAAGCGGTTGCCGTCTAGGATTTTAGTATCCTTTGAAACATGTACTACAAATAATAATATAATAATAATCCTTGCATTTGATATAGTGCTTTTCACGTCTTCCAGATGTGAAATCAATGTACCAATAATCGTTTAAAATATGGCAATTTTAGTGGAGTGATATACAAGTCTATGCATATCAGACTTGCATATGCAAGTATTGTACTTATTGTACTCTCATCCACACCTTTATCACTTCCAGGCTCAAACTACGGGAATTCTCCTCGTTGGTCTTCCCAGCTCCTCCCTTCACAGGATGCAGATCATTCAGAATTCTGCAGCTCGTGTACTCTCCCGTACCAGGCTCTGCGACCCCACATCACTCCCACCCTCGCTCATCTCCACTGGCTCCCCATCCCCCAGAGGATCGAATTCAAGATCCTCGTCCTCACTTTCAAGGTCATTCACAGTCTGGCCCCACCTAGCTCCCTGACCTACTGTCTCCTTATCAACCTGCCCACACCCTCCGTTCAGCAGACTCAGGCCTGCTCCGCGTCCACCGCCCTACCACCCAACCATCGGCAGCCGAGCTTTCAGCCTCTCTGCTCTCACACCGTGGAACTCCATCCGGCAGCCACTCTGCCTTGCTTTCTCCCTTTCCTTCTTCAAGGTCAGTCTTAAGATCTTCCTCTTCGACCGCTTCTTCGGCTCCCCACCTAACTCTACCCCCTTTGCCAATCTCCCTCCCATTCCCCCTACCCCGACCACACCCTCCCTACCCCCTACCCGCCCCACCCTGGCTCCGATCCCGACCTGACGCTTTGGGACGTCCTCCCGACGTGAAAGATGTCATAGAAGTGCAATTTTATTGTTCTTGTTGTTCTTATTGTATTGAGAACAATATTGGTGAGTTTGTCCAATAAAACATCTATTACTACAAACACATTGCTATGAAAGTAATGTATCATTCCTGGGATCATGAGTCAACGTCTTCTGAAGGTACTTGCCCTTAGATTGATTATTGATGAAGTTCCACACAGTGTTACTTGGCTTCCAAATTAAGACTGAGTTTTAAGAATTTTTCACAATTCTGCATGGTTTTAATTTCATATCAAAAATGGTCTTATGGGCTAAGCCTAGTGTTGGGATTTTCAATGCCGAGAGTTCCAATGATGACCCAACAATCTTTATGGGTATAAGTAAGTTTAATGTTTGATATAGGTATAAATCATGGATTTCAAATATAGTTATTAGATACCGTAATTAGAATACAAGGTATAGTCTTAAGATATAATAATGAGGGTAACGAGCATAGTTATTTCACACAAATCATATATAAGTATAGTACCAGGTTCACACTGCACTCAGCTGAGAAGTCGTGAAGAGGTCCGCTTCCCTATATTCATAGCTGGAACCACTGCACCCTTGCTTGCTCCTCGAGCCTTGTTCCCTACTTTTCCTACCTCAAAACTTCTCCAATTATACTCTTTTTCCCAGGCTTTGACCCTCACTATTGATTCAGTGGTACAAAGTTCTCTATCCTATCTCGAAGATGACGGAGTATCTACCCTTTCTTATCAATCGGGGTCAGGGTCCATATTCCAGTTGTTGCCTGCGGAATGCAATCTGGTCCTGGCCGAAAATACGTACTTTCACTATGTTTATACATTTGGTTGTTATATTTGGATGCAGAATGATACATACAGACATATATTATGTCTAATCCTGTTTTTCCCAACACTAGGTGGAATTTCAGGCCTTAAAGTGAATAGGGTAAAATAGTTTTGCAGTAGTCTGTTGTAAAATGGAATGAATTTTTCAGTCAATAGAAAGATCACCATAAAATATTTTAATCACTCAATATTTTAATCATCCAGGTTCTGCCAAATCAAATGGTTTGACAAAACTAGGATGATTAAAATATTGTTCATGATATTACATTCTAGTTACATAATAAATTATTCCTATTGTTTATTATTTATCAATTATACTGCAATGATGTCAAACTACCCCATTAATTAATTAGACTGAATAAATACTTTCCATTTTACCTGCTGAATGACAGATATATTAACCTTTGCATTTGATATAGCACCTTATATTCGAGACATCTCAAAACGCTTCACGGAATATACTTTGAAGTGAATTGACTGTATATTGATGAACATAAAGGCTGGCAGTCAGTTGTTTAAGCACTTCGAAACATGCCTTGCATGAAAGACGCTATATCAATCCACGTTATTGTTGTAGTTAATGGTCACAAATGGTCACAATTTCCTCAGCATTCAAACTGATGAGAATATTTAAGGACAGTATACAGTGTCCACCAGAATTAAACAGTCACATAAAAATGAAAATAACTGGGAATAACAACTAATATTCTCTGGTTCTTAAAATACAGGCCTTTCATCAAATGCCAAAAAAATTGACAAATATATTTCTATTTCTAGAGTTGGAATTATGAATCTGTCCATAGAAGTATAATGTCCTAATTTTAAAAGCTCCAGTCAGAAATATACATGCATGAATGCAAAACTGCTGTATTTAGTGGCCTGTATGATCTTTTTTTTACCCCTGTGGTGATATTCCATATAAATTCCAGATTATTAAACCAAACAAAAACATTGCCTGGAACTGGATTTTAACTTTATCCTTTGAACTGAAAAACACAAAGAGTATGTCAATACAGAGCTGGCTTTTTCTACAAAACTGCGTTTGATATTGGTGAAGAATGTTTCAAGCAAACCACATAATTTACCACAGCAGAAGCTTTGTGTGTCAAGCACAGACAGATCTCCTCAACCATCCAGTTCGTGAGTCTCAGCTTTCACCTCACACAATGTGCCGACTGTGCTTTCTGTGGAGTCTGGCACAGAGTGACTGGTAGTAATTGGAATTCAAGCTAAAACATCTGGTCTCCAGTTTCACACCACATGTTTTTTCTCTCTTTTCCTTTATTCACACAGCCAACTACAAAAGGGCAGCAAGATAGCAGTATCAAGAAAAAAATAAGATCCTATGAATAAGAAATACAAATCACTTTAATAAAGCAGTGACGTGAAGACTCATTCAGCTTTCATCTGTGCAATGAAGCAATCATTGCAAAGCAGAATTTGATGTTTAATACCAATCGTGCTTAAATAACTACAGCAATTGAAATGCTCATTGAAACTGATTCAAATACTGCAGTTTAGTTATTGCACTTATCATGTAATGCAGTGAATATTCCAAGTTTGTAACTTACATTATTTACTTGATCATTCTTTAATTCTTTCAGTTGCGTATTGATTGAAATCACATAACAGGACAGCAATATCAGCAACACCCTCTATTTACCTCATACATTACAGTTACAGTCCACCATTGGCGGCCGTGCCTTCAGCCACTACGCCCCCAAACTCTGGAACTCCCTCCCTGACCCTTTCGCTTCAACCCCTGCCTTTCCATTTCAGGTCACGACTGAAAACCTTTCTGTTCGACAGTGCCTATGGTCACCATCCCCCTACCCCTGGCTCAGCCCCCGGCTATGCTATTGTGAAGCGCTCTGAAACGCTGTCTGGCGTGGAGAGCGCAATATCAATGCAAGTTGTTGTAGACGGCCTTGCCCTCGCCTATCTATCTAACCTACTGTCTCATTATCAGCCTGCACGCACCCTCTATTAAGCAGACTCAGGCCTGCTCCGCGTCCACCGCGCTAACCTCCCAACCATCGGTGGCCGGGCTTTCAGCCTCTCTGCTCCCACACTGTGGAACTCCATCTCGCAACAATAACAACAACAACAACTTAAACTTATAAAGCGCCTTTCACGTCGGGAGGACTTCCCAAGGCGCTGCACAGGAGGCGTGTGACCCGAGCTGGGAGGGGAGTGTTCGGGAAGGGGTGAAACACGTAGGGGAGGTCGAAAAGTTCGGGGGGGAACAAAAGGCACGGTCGAAGAGGAAAGTCTTCAAACCGGCCTTGAAAGAGGAAAGAGAAGAAACAAAGCAGAGGGATTGGGGGATGCAATTCCACAGGGTGGGAGCGGAGAAACTGAAGGCCCGGCCTCCGATGGTGGGGCGGTTCAGGCGGGGGGCTTGGAGCAGGCCAAGACCTGCTGAACGGAGGGTCCGGGTGGGCTTATAGGGGGAAAGTAAATTGGTTAAATAGGGCGGGGAAAGGCCGTGTAAGGTCTTGAAGGTGAGGACGAGGATCTTGAACTCGATCCTCTGGGGGATGGGGAGCCAGTGGAGACGGGCGAGGGTGGGGGTTATGTGGTCGCGGAGGCGGGTGCGGGATAGTACACGGGCTGCAGAGTTTTGGATGACCTGCAGCCTGTGAATGGAGGAGCTGGGGAGGCCGACAAGGAGAGAGTTTCCGTAGTCCAGCCGTGAGGTGATGTATGCATGCACGAGTGTTTCGGCAGCATGGGGGGTGAGGTAGTTGCAGAGCCTGGCAATGTTGCGCAGGTGGAAATAAGCAGTGCCAGTCAAGGCACGGATGTGGGGGAGGAAGGAGAGTTTATCGTCGAACGTGATGCCGAGGTTCCTGACTGGCTTTGTGAGGTGGAGAGTGCAGCCTTGGATGTTGAGGCTGGCAGCGCCCAATGTGCGGAGGCGCTGGCTTGAGCCAATCAGGAAGGCCTCGGTCTTGCTCACGTTCAATTGGAGGAAGTTGTCCCTCGTCCAGGACTCAATGTTGGACAGACATGCTGTCAGAACATCGATGGTCTGGGGGTTGAGGGATGAGGCGGAGAGGTACAGCTGGGTGTCGTCCGCATACATGTGGAAATTTACCCCATGTTTGCGGATGGCATCGCCCAGAGGGAGCGTGTAAATGGTGAAAAGGAGGGGGCCGAGGACAGAGCCCTGGGGGACGCCGTGAGAAACTGTGCGGGGGTTTGAGGAGAAACCGTTGGAAGATACAAAATGTAGGCATTGGGTCAGGTAGGAATGGAACCAGTCAAGGACTGTGCCTTGATGGTTGAGGTGGGAGGAAAGACATTGGAGGAGGATGGTGTGATCGACTGTGTCGAACGCAGCAGACAGGTCAAGGAGTACGAGGAGGCAGAGAAAGCCCTGGTCGCAGGAGGTTAAGATGTCATTAGTGACCTTGATCAGGGCAGTTTCCGTGCTATGAACTCGCAGCCCGTCTGCCTCACTTCCTCCCTTTCTTCGTTGAAGGCCGGTCTCAAGACCTTCCTCTTCTACCGCGCCTTTGGCTGTCCCACTAACTCTTCCCCCTCTCCCACTCTCCTCCCCCTTCCCCCTACTTTGACCTACCCCCACCCCGCAACCCCCTCCCTGCTCAGGTCCTGACTAGACTGTTCAGTGCTTTGTGACGTCCTCCCGACGTGAAAGGCGCTATAAAAGTGCAAATTTGTTGTTGTTGTTCCAGTTATCTACAATTGACTGGATATCAAACATCACAGTTTTAAAACAAGGATAACATTAATTAATTGGAATGCATTACTGGATATCAAACATCACAGTTTTAAAACAAGTATAACATTAGTGAATTGGAATGCATTCTGGCAGAATGCACTTCTGGATTTTAGTTCCCAAGTTCAGAGGAATTCTAATTACTCAATAAAGAATACTGTTAATAAATAAAGTTAATTTGTTCCATTAATATATAATCATGTTGTATCCAAATACCCTGCCAAAAGAGATAACTATTGTACTGTGGTACTATGGACACCTCCTTACCTCTAATATTGTATTAGAAGAGATAATTAATGTGATCTGACATGGGTTTACATTACATCATTTGAAAAATGTTTATTTTGACATATATTTATCGAATTAAATCAAAATAGTGCAATGAATAAACAGAACGACAGAAAACATCAAGAACCCATGCGCAAACAAGTACAAATTCTGTGAACTCTGAAACTAGTAGGAGGAAGCATTAGGAGGAAACGTTAATACCAAGGATGATATTTTAAAAATGCAGCGCGATATAGATAGGTTAGGTGAGCGGGCAGGTAGGTGGCAGATGAAGTTTAATGTAGGAAAGTGCAAAGTCATCCACCTAGGTCTCAAAAACGTCAGAGCAGGTTATTTTTGTTAGAGGGGGAGAGATTGGAAAGTGCAGAGGGACTTGGGTGTACACCAAACACAAAAAGTTAGTATGCAAGTGTAGCAGGTAATTAGGAAGGCTAATGGTATGTTAGCTTTCATTATGAAAGGGTTATAAGATTCGGGAAGCCTTGCTGCAGCTGTATAGGGCCCTGGTGAGACCACACTTGGGATACTGTGTGTAGTTTTGGTCTCCTTATTTAAGAAAGGATGTACTTGCCTTGGAGGGAGTGCAGTGTAGGTTTATTAGATTAGTACCTGGAATGAGGGGGATGAGTTATGACGATAGATTGATTAATTTGGGCCTATATTCTCTGGAATATAGAAGAATTAGAGGGGATTTTATAGAAACCTATCAGATCATTAAAGGGCACGACAAAGTAGATAGTGGGAGATTGTTTCTTTTGTTGGAGAATCTAAAACCAGGGGTCACAGTCTTAAAGTTAGGGAACAGCCCTTTCACACTGAGTTGAGAAAAAAATTCTTCACTCAGAGGGTGGTGAATGTATGGAATTCTTTATCCCAAACAGCTGTTGATGCTCAGTCCTTGAACACATTTAAGACTGAGTTAGATAGATTTCTCATTTATAAAATGATTAAGGTGATAAAGCAGGTAGCTGGAGTTAGAGTAGAATATCAGTCATGATTGAATGGCGGAGTAGGCTCGATGGGCAGAATGGCCTACTTGTGCTCCTATTTCTTATGTTCTTAACTAGCAGGATTAAAGACTAGTTTGTCAAACATTTTTATGAGAGGTTAAAAGAGAAAAGAAGAGTTTAGTAAGAAATAGAAAGTGTTAGTGAGGTGGAGATGACTTTGACACAATAAACAAAAACAATCACAGTAAATGAATCTCATTTGTTATGATCCAAATCTGCTTAGTTTGAATACTTTTGCATGTAATGTGTCTTTTACAGCCATTACCAAGTCATCCTTAATATTCCAATTGGGCTTCAATTGGACTGCTCTGGTCAAGGTCACAAATGACATCTTATCCATCTGTGACCAGAGCTCCCTCTGCCTCAGCGTCCTCCTTGGCCTCTCTGCAGCCCTTGACACCGTGGACCACTCAATCCTCCTCCACCGCCTCTCCTCTCACGTCAACCTTCAATGTTCTGTCCTTGACTGGTTCGGTTCCTATCTTTCACACTGTCTTCACTTTGTCTCTGTTAACAGTTTCTCTTCCAGCCCCCGAACCATTTTGTGTGGTGTTCCTCAGGGCTCTGTCCTCAGTCCTGTCCTCTTTAACCTCTACATGCTCCCCCTTGGTGACATCACCCGCAGATATGGGGTAAATTTCCACATGTACATGGGTGACACCCAACTCTACCTTCCTGCCTCCACCCTCAATTCCAGAATGACTGATGTCCTGACAAACTGCTTGTCAGACATCAAGTTCTGGAAGAAAGACAGCTTACTCCAGTTTAATGTCAGCAAGACTGAGGCCCTCCTGATTGGCTTGCACCAATGCCTCCACATCTCCGGTACTGGTAGCATCAGAATCCATGGATGAACAGTCCACCTAACCAAGCCAGTCAGAAAGCTGGGTGTCTTGTTTGACCCTGAACTGTCCATTCTCCCCCACATCAGTGCCATGACCAGCATTGCCTTCCACCACCTCCACAACATCGCACGTCTCCGCCATTACCTCAACCTTCAGGTCGCTGAAACCCTTACACATGTGTTTGTCACCTCAAGACTCGACTACGACAACTTTTTCCTTGTCGGCCTCCCTAACTCTTCCCTCCACAAACGGCAGATCATCCAAAACTGAAGCTTGTGTCATCTCCTGCACCAGGCTCCATGATGCCATCAATCCCATCCTCATCCAGTTCCACTGGCACCCCATCCCTCAGAGGATCAAATTCAAGATCCTCGTCTTCACTTTCATGGCTCTCCACGGCCTTGGCCCATCCTACCTCTCTGACCTGCTGTCAACCTATCTGCTCCCTCTTTTCAACAGGCTCTGGCCTGCTCCATGTCTCTCTCCTGATCCACCCTTCCATTGGTGGCAGGGCTTTCAGCCTCTCTGCCTCCAAGGTTTAGAACTCCATTGTACAATCCCTTCGCCTTGATCCCTCCCTTGCCTCCTTCAAGCCTGGTCTCAACGCCCTCATTTTCGACCATGCCTTCAGTCACTGCCCTACCTCTTTGCCCTCCTTCATCACAACCCTGCCCACCACCTCACCCACTACCACGCACCCCACCCCACATGCTCGGGTCCTGCCCCCTGACAATTCAATGCCTTGGGACATCCCCTCCCACTACATGAAAGGTGCTCTACACATGTAATTTTGTTGTTGTTTAATGGCATCTAACTTGCATGAGTTTCTTAACAAGGAATCTGAGATTCACAAATCGGATACCAACAGGGTGGATGCTGGGTGTAGGAAGAGGAGAAGAGTGAAGGAGGTATGGTCAAAAAGGATGGTTTTAAGTTGGTAACTTGAAGACAGATAATAATAATAATAATAATAATAACAACAATCATAATCATAATAATCATAATAATAATGCATTTGATATAACAGCTTATCTCGAGATGTCTCAAACTGCTTCACAGAATATACTGTACAGTGAATTAAACGTATATTCTATGGGTGGAATGCAGCAGCCAATTGCACACAGCTGTGCTTCACAAGCGGCCATGGATTGTTTTAAAATAATTATTACCCCCAGAAACGCGATCCGCCAATTGACTGACAACTGGGTTCCTACTTACTGCTAGGTAAACAGAGCCATGTGGAATAAGAAAACTTGCCTAATGTTTCACTCTGCTGGGAATGAAACCCAGGTCTCTCACCTGCAAGGTGAGTACTCTAACCATCAGCTACAGGACTCCACAAGTGGGTGGGAGATGGAGGGTGGGGGGTGAAAGTTGGAGGGATCGAGTGACGAAGCTCCTTTGGTTGGAGAATTGGAAAGTTCAACCACTGAAAGTGAAACTGGGAATGAGGAGCAAACCTGAGTTGGCCGATGCAGGGTGGGATGGGTGGGAGGAGGGTGTGAGCAGCAAACAAGTGGCATAGGAGAACAACAGAGAACTAGAAAGGTGCTAAGGTATAAATGTTTTTGTACGTAAGGATGACCTTGAAATATTTGTGATCTGGAAACTGCCTCAATAGTTTCATAAAACGTTCCGCCTTCACCCTCAGTTCCAGGGCTACTAATGCCCTATTGACAATACCCTTGTCTTCGACCGGCCTTCATCTGCAATCCTACCTCTCTGCCATCCCTCATCCCAACATTGTCTCCACCCCCCACCCCACCATGCTCAGGTCCTGACCCTTGACTGTTCAGTACCTTGGGATGTCCTCCCGATGTAAAAGGCACTCTATAAATGTAATTTTGTTCATGTTGTTGAAAGAAAATATGGCATCCCAACTAACCTCTCCCCTCACAAACAGCTGTATGAAGCTCTTTATGATATACAACATCCACCCCCCAGCATGCAACCTACTATAGAAATATCAATTATTGTTTTGAAAAGAGAGATGGAACTCAAATAATGGTCTGGATCTGTTAATCCCCATTTGGTTGTGAATTGGGAGAAAATGCTGAGATGTTACATTCATTGAACTCTGATCGATAATGTACGTCTTCATTTATCTCTCTATTTTGCAAACTCTAACGTCAGTAGTGGGCAAACTTCTAGAGTCTATAATCAGGGACAAGATAGATCTTCACTTAGAAAAATATAGGCTGATAAATGACAGCCAGCATGGATTTGTTGATGGCAAATCTTGCCTTACAAATCTGATAGAATTTTTCAACGACGTAACAGAATGGGTGGATGATGGCAGCGCAGTTGATATAGTTTACATGGACTTCACAAAGGCATTTGACAAAGTGCCGCATGAGAGGCTTATTAGGAAAATAGAGGCCCACGGTGTTAAAGGGACACAGTAGCGTGAATCCACAACTGACTGCAAGACAGAAAGCAGAGAGTTGTGGTGAGTGGCTGCTTTTCAGACTGGAGGAAAGTGCGCAGTGGCGTCCCCCAGAGATCAGTTTTGGGACTACTGTTCTTTTTAATATACATTAATGATTTGGATTGACGGAGTACAGTTTCCAAATTTTCAGATGATACTAAGTTAGGGAGAATAGTGAATAGTGAGGAGGATAGTAGCCATCTGCAAGAGGATATAGATAAAATGGTAAAGTGGGCAGACACATGGCAGATGAAGTTTAATGCAGGGAAGTGTGAGATGATACACTTTGGGAGAAGAAAAGAAATGAAGGGAGGCAAAATGGTACAATCTTAAAGGGTGTGAAGGAACAGAGAACTGAGGATTTGTGTTAGTGACTCTTTGAAAGTGGCAGGACAGGTAGACAAAGCCATTAAGAAAGCATATGGGATACTAGGCTTTCTAAATAGGGATATAGAATACAAAAGTCAGGAAGTGCTGATTAACCTCTATAAGACGTTGGTTAGACCTCAGCTGGAGTACTGTGTACAATTCTGGTCACCACACTTTAGGAAGGATATTAAGGCATTGGAAAGGGTGCAGAGGAGATTTACTAGGATGGTACCAGGAATCAGGGAATTCAGCTACGAGGAAAGGCTAGATAGGCTAGCCTTATTCTCTCGAGAACAAAGAATGAGAGGAGACCTAATAGAGGTTTATAAGATTATGAGAGTTTTCAACAGGGTGAATAGGGAAAGACTGTTCCCACTGGTGGGCGAATCAGTGATTCGTGGTCACAGATTTAAAATAGTTTCAAAACAAAGCAGAGGGGAGCTGAGGAGAAATTGTTTCATTCAGTGGGTTGTTCGAATCTGGACTGCATTGCCTGAAAAGGTGGTAGAGACAGATTCCATAACAGCTTTTAAAAGGGAACTAGATCTTTATTTAGGAAGAGCAGGTCTGTTAGGTTATGGGGAGAAAGCTGGGCAGTGGGATTGAGTTGCTCTGTTCAAAGATCTGGCACAGACTAGATGGGCCAAATGGCCTCTTTTGCGCCGTATAATTCTATGATTCTATGATATAAACCTCTCTTAAAAATAGGTGCCAACATTGATTTCACAATCCCCCAGGGTTCCCTATTGAGGTGTGTGAAAAGGGGTACAAAAATTTAAGCAGTCAAATAACCCCAGGATACCTAAATAATAATAGGGCTATTATTTCAAATCCCTTCATGTTCTCACATCTCCTTACCTATCCGATCTGCTTCCCATTACGCCCTACCGTCCCTCCCACCCCAACCGCCCACTGCCTCTGCTAGGTTGGCTCCGGATCCTAGTTCCTCTACGCCTCCACTGCCCCACCATTGGTGGCCATGCTGTCAGCCACTATGCCCCATAACTCTGGAACTCTCCCTCAATACCAGCACCCTGCTCCCTCCCTCCCCACTTTTAAATCCCACCAAAAGATGTTCCTTTTTGATTGTGCTTTCAGTCATCTAACCCTGCCTCTTGCCCAGGCTCGTTGTCAGATTCCGCCAATATTAAGCCTTCCCCACTCACCCCAGTCCACCCTGAACACTACTTGGCGTGAGAAGTTGTATTCTGTGAAGCGCTTTGAGACGTTGATAAGACGTGGAAAGTGCTATATAAATGTAAGGATTATTATTATTTTATTATTATAGAAGGGCATAAAATAAATGCAAATTGTAGTTGTATTACATTTCAATCATTTGGCTACCTATTTCTTGTTCATTTGTGTGATAGGTAAGCTGATATATGGTTCTCAAAAAAAATTTCACCATGGCATGACAAATGTTGAGCATTTTCAAAACACTCGTGGCAGATTGCTAGACTGCTAGCGGCAAACCAAAATACTGCAACTGCGTGACAATGTGGGTTATCGGTTAGCGTTATCGCTTACCACTAGTATGACTTTAAAGTCATAAGCGTTCCATTTTTTTCGCCCGCTTGGCATGCTCTATTTGGGGGGGAATCGCTGGACTGTAAACCTCAACTGCAGCATCATGGATTCAAGCGCAGCATCTACCAGTGGGGGTGAGGGGTGTGGGAGAGTGGTTTTGACGGTGGGTGCCAATGTAGTGTTCTGTTATGTTATTATTTATGCATTTACAAATGCTCCACTGCTATTGTTCCGGATAAGTTCCGGTTTATCGAATGGGCATTTTTGGGGGGGGCGTGCTGGTTATACGGAAGTGCCGGTGCATCGAGTCACGGATAAATGGGCTTCTACTGTACATCTGTTTCAAACCTTTTTTTTGTTTAGATTTGAATCTTTCTTATGGCAGGCTTAATGAGGAATGAAGAATTTTGTGGAGTTATAAAATATTGTGTTGTATGATTGAAAAGTACTGAAGATTTCCTGCAAAAATCTAGCCTGAAGATTACACTTACCTTTCTTTTATGGGCCCTGTTAGTCAACAAATTCAGATTAATTGACAGGTTAGATATACGACAACTCTTCTCTTTGATAGATGGATCTATTACAAAACCAAAGTTAAGATAATTAGAACTGAGATCAGGAATCATTGTGGAGTCCTGTAGCTCAGTGGTAGAGCACTCACCTTACAAGCTTGAGACCTGTGTTCGAATCCAGGCAGATCAGGGCCAAACCTTGGGCAAGTTTTCTTACTCCACATGCCTAATAATAATCCCTCAAAAAAAAAAAACAATAATAAAATTGGTCATTTCAATCCACAACCTTTCGTGGGACACTGCTGTGCACAATTGGCTGCCGCATTTCGCCAACATATACACAGTCAATTCACTTTACAGTATAGTCTGTGAAGCGCTTTGAGACGTCTGGAAGACGTGAAAAGCACTATATCAAACCAAGGATTATTATTATTATTTCTTCACCCAGAGGGTTGTGGAGATGTGAAATGCTCGGCTATAGAAAGGTAAAGATGTGATATCAAGAAGGATGTTTAAAAGAGAAATAGACAGATACTTGAGTATAAGGGTATTAAGAGATATAGTATATAATAATAATCCTTGCAATTGATTTAATGCTTTTCACGTCTTCTAGACATTCAAAGTGAATTGACTCCATATTTGTGCTTTAAACCCGACAGCCAATTGCATATAGTTGTGTCTCACAAACAGTGGATTGAAGTGATCAACTTTATTATTGTTTTTTTCTTGAGGGAGTATTGGGTATGTGGGGTAAACAAACTTGCCTAAGGTTTCACCCTACTGGGAATCAAACCCAGGTCTCTCGCTTGCAAGGCAAGTGCTCTAACCACTGAGACACAGAGCTACAGATATGCTGGAAGGACAAGGGATAAGGCCAAGATCAAATTTACTGTTAAAACAGGCTCAGTGAGCTGGATAGCCTTATGTTCCCATGTTCTTTATTTGTCTCTCCTCCAATTTTATCCTCCTCCTGAAAACACAGTGGCCTAATTAGCTAAATTTTCACAGAGGATTGGGAAATGTTTGTTTAGATGCTGAAAGTTGCCAAATTGTGGGAGGTAAAACCCAGACACAAACTCCACCCATTGTTTAGAAATCATTAACCCTGTTCTGACCAATGTAGCCAACCAAGAAATTTTGGAAAGTAATGTCCACCCCACTTGGAAATATTAGAAATTGCAAGTAGCTACCTCATGTTATATATGGTTCCACAGATGCTTGCAATCAGCTTACCTCAAGTTACCATTCTTCATGTCTCAGCTGAGATAGTCACCGTGACAACCCTAGTGCACCATAGGGGTTATGAAAGGTGCCACACAAGTGGAATTTTTGTTACTGTTGTCATCATAACAAGCTGTGGATCCGCGCCAGAGGCCTGATGTTCTTCCAGGTCTTAACCTATCTGAATGATTTTGTCTTAAAATTTAAGACTGAGCAGATTTATGGGATGGTTGACTGTTAAATCCAGTCAATTTAGAAGCCATTTTTTTTTAAGCAACAGTTAGCAATCTTATATTTTTAGATAATATGGATTTCTAGGTTATGGATTTCAAAAGCCAGCCACTTGCTGGCTTTTGAAATCCAAGTCCTTTTTAATTAGTTTTAAAATGAATACTGGTACATATGATGGCAAGCTAGAATTATTGCATGCTTCTCAGTTTGGAAACTTGGCAAAGTATCTTGGACTCGAAGCAATGGCCATTTATTTTGTTGTTTAGGAATGAGCGCATTTGAAACTGGATCCTGTTAATTCGAATAACAGTAGCATGAAAATGTTCAGCTGCACTTCCCAGTTTCTTTGATCTAATGGAGTACATGTTCTTGCCAAGCATTAGAAACAACATCTCAAGCTGTTTCCGAAAATTGAAGAAATTAGATGGGGAAGGTAAATTCGGGTAATTCGGGACAAGATTTCCATGGATGTAAATATAGTATTGCATCTATATATCAGTTTAATTTTCTATTACTTCTCAATGTAGGTAAACAATGCACTTACAATCCAAAGCAATTTGTATAGTGCTTTTCAAGATGAGAGGACATCTCAGAGAGTTTGCTGTTTCAGAATATGTTTGCATTTGTAAGTGGGGACTTTTTGACAGACAAGCTATTTTCAGTGTTCAATTGGAAGACTGGTATTTTGTAATTTCAAATTTCCTGCGAAAACATTCTGATTTGTATTGAGATCATTTTTGTTCATTAGATCTGTATAGTTTAATGAATTCTGAACAACACATTAATAATGTGTTGTTAAAATGTAAAATACACTATTTGGATACATGGAAGATTAAATTAAAAAAATTTTGGTCAGCCAAACCAAACTGAAAATTCTACCATCCCACCTGCTTATGAGATTTGCAGAGAATTTATTTAAAAAAGAAATAATAATTTGGCCACTCAATCCACGACTGTTTGTGGGACACTGTCTTGAACAATTGGCTGCTGCAGTTCAATCACAAATATATAGTACATCCAATTCATTTTACGGTAAATTCTGTGAGGCACTTTGAGACATCTTGAAGAAGTGAAAAGTGCTATATCAAATGCAAGGATTATTACAATTAGTATTATGTTGAGTCCTACCTCACAAACCGCCAGCAGTACATCTGCACAAATGGTTTTTCCTCCCGCACTCACCCAGTTACCTGCGGGGCACCCCAGGGATCCATCCTTGGCCCCATCCTTTTCCTCATCTACACTCTTCCTCTTGGGGATGTGATCAGCAGGCATGGGGCACAATTCCACATGTACGCGGATGACACCGAACTCTATCTGTCCACTTCACTTTGTGACCCCCAGTCCCCCGATGTTCTGTCAGCCTGCCTTTCGGACATCAGGGGCTGGATGAGTACAAATTTCTTGCAGCTCAATGTTGACAAGACAGAGGCCATACTCCTTGGCTCTCATCAACATCTCTATTCGCACGGCTCTCACCTCCTCCACCTTCCCAGCCTGCCCCTAAAACTCACCGAACCTGTGCGTAACCATGGCATCAGGTTCGACCCCCAACTGTCCTTCCTCCTCCACATCCGGTCCGTCACCAGCACTGCCTTCTAGCACCTCCAACGGATCGCCCGTCTCCGGCAATACCTCACCTTAAAAGCTGTTGAAACCTTGGTCCACGCCTTTGTCACCTCTCGGCTGGACTATTGCAACGCCCTCCTTGCCGGTCTTCCCTCCACCACAATCCACAAAATCCAGCTTATCCAGAACTCTGCTGCCCGCATACTCACCCACTCTAAGCTTCGCTCCCCCATTACCCCAATCCTTGCCAGACTTCACTGGCTCCCTATCCCAGAGAGGATCGACTTCAAGATCCTCACCCTTGTTTTCAAATCCCTCCACTCCTCTGCACCCCCCTATCTCTCTGATCTTCTCTCCCCACAACCCAGCACCCGCTGCCTTCGTTCCTCTGGGTCTGGCCTCCTCCATGTCCCCCGAATCCTCCGCTCCACCCTCGGCAGCCATGCCTTTAGCCACTACGCCCCGAGGCTCTGGAACTCCCTTCCTCACTCGCTTCGCCTCGCCCCCTCTCTTTCCAGTTTCAGGTCACAGTTGAAGACCTTTCTCTTCGACCGAGCTTTTGGTCACCTTCCTGCCCCTGCTCCTGGCTCGGTCCCGGGACCCGCTACTGTGAAGCTCTCTGAGACACCTTCTGGCATGGAGGGCGCTATATAAATCGAAGTTGTTGTTGTTGTTGGAATAGAATGTGCACTCTCTCCCTGGAGGGAAGCATCCTGCTTACCTAATTCCGGAAGTATTAAGTGCTGATTGACAAGAGCCAAGGCTTGGGGACACCAGTGTATGTGTTGGGTGCTCCCTTTATCAGCTAAAATTGCATGGATTGTCATTAAGGGCAATGCCTGGCAAGGTTTCCCGCTATTTAGCCAGCTAGAACTAGCCTACCTATTAGAACTTTGGCATGCGGGGTTAACAGGAGCTGAGTAGGAATCCCTGCCCCAGCGACTGGTCTGCTCCTCCAACTCCTGCTGATGAGCCAGGCTGCCCGTTCTGTCATCAGCAGTGCCCTGGAATACTGCGGGCATACCTAGCTCAGGAACTGGACTAGAGACCACCATAGAGTGCTGGCTTGATCCTGATATTCCAACGCCAAACATGTCACCTTGGAGCCAGTTAAGCTCCAAGGACTCCCAGCTTGTGCCAAAGTCGGACCTAATTTCAAATATACTGCTCTCCTAATAAAATCTATATATTTTTAGTATTTTAAAAAGTAGCAATCAACCTCACAATATTTATTGAACAGTCAAACAGTCATGGTGCAACATTAGAGAATCTTTAATCTGACATTTAATAAAACGTGTGCAGTTTTCACAGAGACATTGTCAAGTAATGGTCAGCCAAACCATTACTGTAGGATCTCCCGGGGGAAAACATTAACACTGAACAGTGACTTGTAGATAAATCTGTCATTATATATACAGAGTTTAGGTTTGGATTTGGAAATTCGACGGTTTATTCAAGTTTGGAGCAAGTGCTAAACGGAACAGATGCAGTGAAACAAGTTGTTCTGGCATTAAAATAGATCCGTATAAGGATTGGGCCTGGGATTTGACCCTTGCCTTCTTAACAGTCAATGTTCAAACTCAAATCATAGATATAAGAGGATCACAGTGCTTCTCCAACAGTAATTATTCCAGGCAATTGCCTTCTATTATACAGTACTAATATTTATTATAGATACAATACCAGTTTACAAGTTGTTGAATGAGATGTATGATTAAATAAGCCAAACCATTTATAGCTAAAGGAAACACATTGCTATATTAATTTAAAATGTGAGTCTTCCTCCAATAAAAATTGAATTTGGACAATCTTAATAATTGTCTGCACAACACTTGCAAGGCCTCCTTGTAATGTTGTGGTTGAACCAGTACAATTCTGCATTCCTCGGCTGATGAACGCTTAAATTTTCTACCACAGCATTGTATCATAAAGTGATTTATGATTACGGAGCTGGACTACGGAAACGCTCGCCTTGTCGGCCTCCCCAGCTCCTCCATTCACAGGCTGCAGGTCATCCAAAACTCTGCAGCCCGTGTACTGTCCCACACCTGCCTCCGTGACCACATAACCCCCACCCTCGCCCATTTCCACTGGCTCCCCCAGAGGATTGAGTTCAAGATCATTGTCCTCATTTTCAAGGCCTTACACGGCCTTGCCCCGCCCTATCTATCCGATCTACTTTCCCCCTATAAGGCCACCCGGACAGTCCGTTCAGCAGGACTTGGTTTGCTCCAAGCCCCCCGCCCTAACTGCCCCACCATCGGAGGCCGGGCCTTCAGTTTCTCCGCTCCCACCCTATGGAATTCTATCCCGCAATCCCTCCAATTTGTTTCCTCCCTTTCCTCTTTCAAGGCCGGTTTGAAGACTTTCCTTTTCGACCGTGCCTTCTGTTCCCCCCCTAATTTTTTGACCTCCCCCACGTTTTTTACTCCCTCCTGTACACTTCCCTCCCAGCTCGGGTCACACGCCTCCTGTGCAGCGCCTTGGGACGTCCTCCCGACGTGAAAGGCGCTCTATAAGTCTAATTTGTTGTTGTTGTTGTTGATTTGGCCAGTGCGAAAATGTGACCATTGCAGGTACCTCTCCATTAGTTTCAACCATTTGTTTTAACCCCATTGCCAGTTGTAATCCAATTCTATTATAATCAGAATCCTTGCATTTCATATAGTATTATAACTTGAAAATGCTTTTAAGGAAATTACCGATCTGTGCAGTAATTATGTATTTCTAGATAAATACGGTAGCTATTTTTTTAAGCTGCTTATTTCAACAAATAGTCATGCAGTGAATGTATAATTTAGCTGAAGGATATATCCAGCTATGATATTGTGAGAAACTTACTTCTCTTTCAATAATGCCATGAGAATTTTAACATTTACCTAAAGAGGCAGACTGGAATCAACCATCTGACTGAATAGCTAGCTACCAACCTAGAATAATGTTACATTGCAACAGTTTGCTAAACATACATCATGTTTAGCCAATCTTAAATCTCCACAAATATATGTCAACTCAGCAGTATAAATAACGCTGTCTCCTTTTAACCATTCATTCATCTCAGTCTGGACCCAGCACTAGATCCTTCCCAAAAGCACCTAGCACAAGATCCTCCCAGTCTGCATCTAGTACTAGATCCTCTTTCTAAAAAAAAGTATCCAACAATTTTTAAAGAGTTAAAGTTAAGTTCAAGTTGAAGAGATAAAACTCTAAGCCGTGACAAGATGTAGAAATTATTGTACAGATTGCACAGGGGATATGGGGGTGAATAACAAACTGTACAATTAGGATTTGGTTTAAATTGTGAAGAAAAAATTATGATGAATATGAAAAGAAATATTAGAGTAGTCTGCTTGTTGGGAAAATGGCAGCAAATATGGTATCTTACACTGAATATAATTCCCTGCAGCTTCATTATTTGAGCTAAGGCAATATACTATGAAGTGGCACAGAAATGCTGCCAATTGGCATAAGCACTGTTGAGTTCAAATCTTCAGCTCTCAGCCATTCTGCCAAAGTCAGTGTAGAATTCACACCAGCAACTCAGTTTTGATGAATAGTCTGTGCTGAGTCAGCTGATCTTAGCTGAAGTAGCATTTGGGGTGGTCCAATTTACTTCAGTGTTCTGGGATAAGGAAAAATCGGTTCTCGTACCTGACTGTAATTCAGAAAATCATGCTGGATGGTGTGCCTATGTGAATTTCAGAGGACAAGTTTGAGCTTGGCTATAATATGCCAGAACTGAATTGCCTGTCAAATTCACTGTCAATTGTCAGATAAGAAAAAAGTCAATTTAATATTTTGGGTCAGCTAAGTATCTGACACATTTAACATATTATCCAAATCAACCTTAAAGTTTACGCACCCTACTTATAATTCCCATGTATTAGAAGGAATACATCCTCTTTTCCTGGAGGATACTGGAAGATCCCCAGCACTCATGGTGACGTATCCTCCATAGTAGAAAACTTTGGGAAAAATTCCACAAGGATCTAGAGTTACTCTATTTATGTAATAAATCAGAGCCTGCAGAATTTGACAAATCCTTAAAATAAACAAGTGCAATTTTGATGCCAGTTTTCTTATAAATTCTTGTACTAACTACATAATAACAATTCCAAAATTAACATTGAATTCAACATTTTGCTAAATATTGCAAGCTAGAGGATGTTATATAAAGTCCAGACCAAGATGGAATGTCCCCCACTAATGCCTTCAGTAGAGAAATGGGGGAAATTGGATTTGAGAGAGTAAATTTGAAATTCGATGTAGCATTCCAAAATATCTCTCTTAAGTTGTTCAATTGATTGAGGCAATTGTTTCCATTGGCAATTGATTCCATCTGCTGTACTGGTGGTATAGTAATAAAAATAATCCTGGCAATTGATAGAATAATAATACAACCAACTTTAAACTTGTGTAAAATTTGTGTAAATTACCAACAGAGAGAGAGAAGGCATTATATAAATTAAACAGGCAAAATGATGCAAATATTCACCTTAGAAAGATTCTGAGTTTTACAAAGTCAAAGGCTGAATCTATTTTATCATGTGTTGAATATATTTCTGCAGCGTCAATTGCAGAATTTTTCAAAATTGTAGGTCATTCAATAGGGTGAACAATGAGAAACTATTTCCACTGGTGAGTGGGTAAGTAACTCAAGGACACTGATTTTTAATACTTGTTAAAAGAAACAGAGGGTAGGTGAGGAGAAATTTTTTCACACAGCGAGTAGTTTGGATCTGGAATGCATTGCTTGAAAGTGTGGTGGAAGCTGATTTGATAACAACTTTTAAGGGAGAAGTACACAGTTATTTGGGGAGCTCAGATTTGCAGGGCTATGGGGAAAAAAGCAGGGGAATGGGATTGATTTTGAAAGCTGTTTTCAAGGAGCCGGCACAGGCGTGATGGCCCAAATAGCCTCCTTCTGTGCTGTCTAATCTATGAATCTATGAATTACATCACTGCAGTCATTTTACCAATTGTGATAGAAAGGTATAGTTGGCATCATATATGTATGCAATCACATACCTGCATGTCAACAACAAAATTTTGTCACGCTGCGAGTTTTTTGGCTGATTCGATGACAACTTTTAAGAGAGAAGTACAGTGGATAGTTATTTGGAAAGGACAGATTTGCAGGACTATGGGGAGAGAGTGGGGGAGGTGGGATTGATTTGGATACATTTTTCTGAAGAACTGGCACAGACATGATGGGCTGAATGGCCTCCTTCTGTACTGTATAATTCTATGATTTTATGAACTTCAACTCAAATAATGCAGCATACACCCAGCACGGCAATGGAGTTTCATCTTAGACATTATGAGTTCCTGACATGTAGTATGTTAGCGCAGTAGAGTTCATGATATAGTGAATTATATATGTCAGTGGAGCAGCCTGGAAATGGCCTTTTCTAAAACCATGTTTTCTTATGTTTTTTTCCGGCAATGGTTATTTGCCCAGCGGTGCTCATACCCAAACCTATTGTACAATGCAAGTTGGATGGGTTTCAGCAGTCCTTTAGTAGGGCCACTAGATGGGGTGATTTGCATAGACTAACAAAAACCTGAAATGTCATCTGCTTTGTGACACAACTTTGAGTTTGTACAGAGTACAAACTCAATGTACAGAGAACAAACTCAATGTACAGAGAAACTCTGCCTTCAGATGTGGGAATGGGATGGTGCAAAAGGGAATTTGTGTGGCAAAGGAACAAGTAAAAGAGAAATTCCTAAAAATATACAATAAAAGATCATTCTCTTGGGAACAGAATCAAAAAGCCAATGAAGACTTGACAAGTTTAATTTTCAATCATCTACTACAATTACAAACCAAGAGCTTTTTTTGTTGCTTAAGTTTCCTGAATTATCAATACTTGATATCATGCCTTCAAGTCAGGAGAACAACTCAAAAGCACTTCACAGGATATACTGATCAGTGCAGTGACTGTATATTCCAGGCAAATGCAGTGGCAGATTCGTGCACAACAATGTCCCACAAATAATTATGAAATCAATGCCCAATTTATTTGGGGAATTCTTGGCCAGGACACTGGGAGAAAATCATTTCTCTTTTTGAATAGGGCTGTGGGATCTTTAAAGTCCATTTGAACACACAGATAGGGCTTTGGTATAAAGTCTCATCCAATGAATGGTACCTTCAATAATACCCCCAACTCTGCAAGGACTATCAACCTGGACATTATGAACTCAGACTCCCAATGTGTGCCTTGAACCCACAAACTTTTGACTCAAAGGCAAGAGTGCTCGTACCTAATTACTGTAGTTGCTGATTGTGCTGATATGATGAGATCCACTTGGTGTCAAATTCAAAGGCACAAGTGGGAGGCAGCAACTGGGACATCTCCAGCAGTCAATACCCAGGATTTGATAATCACTACTGATGGATAGCTATTGCATCTTAACGTACCTTGTTGACCCCATTGTATTCTGTTCAACAGTACCTCAGTAGAGAACAATTAACTCACGATTAGCCGTGGAAGGTGTGACGTATCAGTGGCACAGGATATTCATGTGTTAAAAATAGATTTTTCAACTTTTTAATAGGAAAGCTAGTTAACAGTTTCCAAACACCAATTAAAGCATTTAACTAGTGCAGAATGCCAGGATAGAAATAATTTTCCATTATGTTTGTGGTTTTCCATGAGAGTATTAATCACAGTCTGGGGTAAATGGAAACTCTTAGCTCTGTTTTGCACGTTCGCTGAAATTTCGGTACTGTGAATCATTAGTTGTTTGAGATGTTTTCTCATCTAGAATTATATTTATTGCTTTATCAAAGGAGGACACAAGAATCCAGTGATGCAGAGATCTCTGCATAACACCCTGGGAGAGGCTCAATAGGCCCAAGTTTTAGGAAGTGAAACTCACTTTCAACAGTAGATTAGGCTTTTCCTGTCAGGTAGTTACAGAACCACACTATAAAATCACAGGCTCCAAGTTTGTCCTCCGTGGTCCAGTCTTTTTTTTGCCTGTGGCAAAAAAGTTTGAAACAGCCTTTTCAGTAGTTATGTGTAGCTATAATTACTGACAACATGGATCATCCTGTGCTAGTTTCTCGCTGCTCATGTCTGAACTCATCTCTTAAAACAGTATTATAGTAACATAACCAAAGGTTGATTCAAAGCAGTGGCATTTCATCTTGACGCTCTCCTTATACCCTTAGTTCTTATATATCATATGAATAGAATTGGGCTAAATAGCTATGGGATAGAACAAGATTGATTATTTCATTGAAGGAGGATAAAATAAAACATCAGTCGAGCTGATCCTTTCTCCCATTGGAATATATAATAGGTCAGATGGCTGAAATTCCACTTGTTTTAGCTAGCAAACCAGTTGACTTAACATGTAATATGGTAGAGAATTTTCGAATGTTCTTAATTCAGTCTTAATTTGGGAGGTCGGTTCTTTATATGAGTTGTGGAAAAATGTCTTCCAAGTTAGTACTGAATTTAAGACTTTTCGTTCCAATTCTGTGGGATCTCGAATTGTAAGCGAAAAACATTCTTGCATGCTAAGGCTAGGTGGAGGTTGGGCCTTCTAGTCCTTTTGAGGGTTGAAGTGAAGATGAAAAAACATCAACATTAGAATGTTTGCCAGATGAAACTATTACTGTTGTCAATTAGCCCTATCAAGTGCAGACATGTAGAATGCTAGCCTCCAGATGTGGCCTGTAGTTTTAGAAATATGACAAATAACTTTCTCCATTTCTTTTTTCTTGCACCCCTCACCAAGGAACCTAACCTCACAATTAGACTGTACTTTGGACAAAATAATCAAAGTAGAATTAGTTAAAACAATTTAATTGAGAGCCAACCATTGGCAATTTATGTTTAGGTCAACTTTAACTTCACCTTCCAAATAAATAATAAAAAGAACATGAACAGTACATGAGTCACTCTTTATACTTTCACTATGACCAACATTTTTTTGAAGTGGTTACCCAACTTGTGGAAGCCGTGGATTTTTTAAATGTAAAGCAACTGTCTTTGCAATTCTTAGTTTAGCCATCTTGTAATTTCAGATCACTGCCTCTCTGACTAACTGTAACCTTTAACAATCCCAGATTTACAACCCAGTAGATTCAGGCTGAATGGATTGAGAAACACTGCAAATTGTACCGTAATGTTTCTTGCTCCTGCAAACCCTCAAATTGTTAAATGCCCTCAAATTATTGTTGAAATCAGTTTGATAAAAGTTAAGATTTTCTGAGGTTTAGATTTGCACTCACATTTTGTCAACTTTAAAGTTCAGTTGCAGTATCTGTAATACTGGAAATTTTATTATTTTATACCAAGTATGGATACTTATAATAAGTGCAGAACTGAGCAGCAAACACATCCCTACAAGCAGGATACAGTAACAAATTATCATTGTCTCTGATAAAAAAAAATTAAAAAAGGACAACAAACAAGCATCCAGTATTTGTTACATACAATCTTTTGTTTTGAAGCCAGATTTCTACATATTTGTATTATAGAAACGGGCTTCAAGATTCTAACTGAATTCAACAAAGTTGCCAAATTCTGCACACGCTAAAATGCTGCGTTAATGGAGAAAATCTAGACCGAAGTGGAATTTAACCATAAGTGCAAAATGAATTAGTGAGCAGGTTTCAAATGGGTTGTTAGGATTTGTATTGCAGTGCCTGATGAAAGAAGCCAATGCCAGTTACCTGTAACTGTCAGTGGAGACCTGGTTGTTAATTACGAGGTGGCTGACACTACCATAATTAACTGATTTTTGAAGAAGCTAATTTGTCCCATGTGAATTGGAGCAAATTAGATTCCAGTTCAGAACACAAAACAATCCACGGCTGTTTGTGGGACCCTCTGTGCGCAATTGACTGCTGCTGCGGTCGTTCCATTTTACACTATAATCTGTAAAGTGCTTTGAGACATTTCAATGGTATGGTAAGGCACTATATCAAATGCAGGCATTATTATTACAAAAAGCAATTCTGAGGAACAAATAAACCTCCAGTGACAACCCCATTTGTGTGGTGCAAACCAAGCTAGACAGTGGTTACTGACATAATGTTATAGTCTGGTGCAGAATGGTACAGCTGTAAATTACTGCATATTTTTTGTTAACCTAAAAGAGGAAGGTACATAGCCAAACCCGTGGTTTGTGGCTCATTATGTCATGTCTTGTCTTTACCAGTATCACCCTGCTTTAGTACAAATATAATATTTTTATAATCAATTAATATACATTTGGGTAGATATCTAACTTCTGTTGGCTGGCGTGTTGTCATTATATCTTAGAATAGGTTTTTATAACGATGAACTGTTTAAATTGCTTATTATAAATCATTGCAACACCTCTGACCAGCGCCTTGGGATGTCCTCTTGACATGAAAGGTGTTATATAAATGCAATTTGTTGATTTTGTTGTTGTTAACCAAATCCAGATATCATTCCTTGGGTTACAGTACCATACAAATTAACATTGATATAGTGGTTTCCATGCTACAAGGAGGTGTCAAAGCACTTGATACAGTGAGCTGGGCACCCAAACTGGGAGTGGAACATGAAATGGGTGAAAAGGGAAAGATGACCAAAAGCCTAGTCAAAAAGCTGTGTCTTGAGGCAGTTCTTGAATTAGGGGAAGGAGAGAATGAGTCAGAAGGACTCTGGGATGGAGTTCAAGAGAGCAGGGGCAGATGATTAGGTAGATGAGGCTGGGCTATGAAGTGGGCCAGCATTCATTGAATTCCTGAGAAGGTATGATCAATGCAAAATTTCTGTTTCTCTGGAAACTATTGCTGCAACCAAAAGTTAACACATTGTCACTTTGTATAGCACCTTTCACCCAACATGAAAGGTGGTATACAAATGTAATTTTGTTGTTGTTGTTTCTGAGATTCTTTCCTTTGCTTCCTATAATCTAACTTTGAGACGGACGGTCCTTCTTGCTCCCTTGTAAAGTGTTTTAGTGAAGTGTTTCTCAAACATTTTTAATACCAGAGACCAACTCAGTTACTTTCTAAGATGTGGCGTACCATTATAAAATGAGCCTGTTGGGCCACTAAAGTGAGCTCTGGTATGGACTCTCACCTCCTCCACCTTCCCGGCCTGCCCCTAAAACTCACCGAACCTGTGCACAACCTTGGCATCAGGTTCGACCCCCAACTGTCCTTCCTCCCCCACATCCGGTCCGTCACCAGCACTGCCTTCTACCACCTCTGACGGATTACCTGTCTCCAGCAATACCTCACATTAAAAGGCGCCGAAACCTTGGTCCACGCCTTTGTCACCTCTCGGCTGGACTATTGCAACGCCCTCCTCGCCTGTCTCCCCTCCATCACAATCCACAAAATCCCGTTTATCCAAAACTCTGCCGCCTGCATACTCACCCGCTCTAAGCTTCGTTCCCCCATTACCCCAGTCCTTGCCAGACTTCACTGGCTCCCTATCGCAGAGAGGATCGACTTCAAGATCCTCACCCTTGTTTTCAAATCCCTCCACTCCTCTGCACCCCCCTATCTCTCTGATCTCCTCTCCCACCAACCCAGCACCTGCTGCCTTTGCTCCTCTGGGTCTGGCCTCCTCCATGTCCCCCGAGTCCTCCACTCCATCCTCGGCGGCCGTTCCTTTAGCCACTACGCCCCGAGGCTCTGGAACTCCCTTCCTCACTCGCTTCGCCTCGCCCCCTCTCTTTCCAGTTTCAGGTCACAGTTGAAGACCTTTCTCTTCGACCAAGCTTTTGGTCACCTTCCTGCCCCTGCCCCTGGCTCGGTCCGGGGATCCGCTACAGTGAAGCGCTCCGAGATGCCGTCTGGCGTGGAGGGCGCTATATAAATCAAAGTTTTTGTTGTTGTTGTTGTTGACTGAGCTTTGGTTTCCCATATCTAATGCTGCTCATTGAGAAACACTGCTCTACAGTACAGTAGAAAGTATTCACAAGATAATCCCAGTGGCAGGGTAGTGCGGGTTTGTTTTGTATAATATCAAGGCATATAAAACAACAACAAAATTACATTTGTATAGTGCCTTTCATGTTGGGAAGATGTCCCAAGTCACTGGACTCAGTGTTTAATATCCTGTTTAATCACCAAGAACTGGAGGGCAGAGTGGAGGGCACGTGGGAATGAGGGTAAAATCGAATGTACGGTCAAAGAGGAGGATCTTGTAATGCGTCTTGAAGGAGGTAAGTGCCATCACTTACCTCCTTCAAGGTCAAGGTGGAGGAACTGAGGAATGGAATTCCAGAAGTAGGGGCAGAATGGCTGAAGTCCCAGCCTGCAATGCTGTGGCGGGCAAGGTGGGGGACATGAAGCAGACCTGAGCCTGCTGAGTGGAGGGAGCATGCAGGTGGGTAGGGAGTTAGGAGGTCGCAGAGATAGGAGGGAGCGAGGCGATGGAGGCACTTTACTGTTTGTGTTTTCAGGAATAAGAGGAGCCAAGTGGAAAGAATTCTTGCCGACCCCAGTCCTCGGCTGGGTATCCAGTCAAGCTGTTCGTATGCAATCAGTAATGCCTACATACAAACAAAAACAACAAAATTACATTTATAGAGTGCCTTTCACATTGGGAGAACGTCTCAAGGCATCCGTGGGCAGCACGGAAACCCAATTGGAGGGGTTCAAAGAATAAGTGGGTTGAGAGGAAAGAGCGGAGCTGGGATGCAACCACTCTTTCGAGGACCTTGGACTAGATTGTACAATTGTAAGGGGTGTGAAGGACAAGAGAGACCTGGGCTTTGTATAAGTGATTCTTTGAAGACAGGTGACAAGGCTGTTAAAAAAGCATACGGGATATGAGGCTTTTTAAATAGGGGTGTAGAGTACAAAAGTAAGGAAGTTCTGACTAACCTCTATAAAACTTTGGTTAGGTCTCAGCTAGAGTACTGTGTTCAATTCTGGTCACCACACTTTAGGAAGGATATTAAGGCATTGGAAAGGGTGCAGGGGAGATTTCACAGGATAGTACCAGGATTGAGGGACTTCAGTTATGAGTAGGGTCTGGCGATCTATCGATATATCGCTAAAACCCGATATAATTTTCAAATCGATATGCCGATATAGACATTTTTAAAATATCGGTATATCGAAAAACGATATATCGAGGTAAAAAATCGGGATGCGAGCACACTGAACTACAAGACCCAGAATGCTCATCTCAATACACAATGCACAGACCAAGGTGCAAAGCCGCCATATTGTATTCACAGTCCTCGAATACAATATACAGGTATGCAAGGGCTGGGGGGTGAGAGAGATGGCTGGGGGGGGGAGGGTGAGGGGGAGAGAGACGGCTAGGGGGAGGGGGAGAGAGACGGCTGGGCTGAGGGGGAGAGAGACGGCGGGGGGGGAGAGACGGCTGGGGGGGCGGAGATAGACGGCTGGGGGGGGGGGGAGGAGAGGGGGAGAGAGACAGCTGGGGGGAGAAAGATGGCTGGGGGGGTGAGAGAGACGGCTGGGGGGGGAGGGAGAAAGAGACGGCTGGGGGGGTATTGGGGGAGAGAGACGACGGGGGTGGGTGGTGCGAGAGAGGGACGGCGGGGGGCGGGGGGAGAGACGGGGTGGATGTGATAATATACAGATAGATAGAGATGGGGGGGATGTGAGAGAGGAGAGAGGGAGAGAGACACAGAGACACACAGACAGAAAAACACAGAGATGGAGAGAGTGAGAGACACAGAGAGAGAAAGATATTTACCTCCTGAGAAGATAGGCCCTGAATGCACGTGCACCCGGGATGCGCGCGCACCCGGGATGCGTGCGCACCCGGGATGCGCGCGCTCTCCGATTGCGTGTGCACTCCGAATGCGCGCGCGCATGCGCAGTACGAAAAACCTGAAAATATCGATATTTCGGTATATCTCGATACGAGCCTATCGATATATTTAATCGGAAAATTTTCCATATCGACGGACCCTAGTTATGAGGAAAGGCTAGAGTGGCTAGGCTTATTCTCATTGGAGCAGAGAAGGTTACGAGGAGAACTAATAGAGGTTTTCAAGATCATAACGGGATTCGATAGGTTTAAACAGGGAAAAACTGTTTCCACTGGTGGGCGTGTAAGTCACTCAAGGACACAGATTTGAAATAGTTTCTAAAAGAAGCAGAGGGGAGGTGAGGAGAAATGTTTTCACTCAGCAAGTTGTTAGAATCTGGAATGCATTAAAAAGGTGGTGGAGGCCGATTTGATAAGAAGTTTTCAAAGAAAGGTATACGTTTATTTGGGGAGGACAGGTTTGCGCGGTTATGGGGAGAGAGCTGGGAAGTGGATTGAATTGGTCTTTTCAAAGAGCCGGCACAGACTCGATGGGCTGAATGGACGTCTTTTGTGCCATAAGAGTCTATGATTCTATGTGCCAGTCTCAAAGCAAATGTCCAACTGGCCCTTAAGGTGTAATAATAGAATGCGGGTGATACTGTTAGGAACTTGAACATAACACTCTAAATAAGTGCGCCTAAGTTTATGTTGATGTCAACATACATGATAAGTTTTTGTATTGATATTGTGAGAAGTGCTCGGGACTTCACTTTGGCAAAAAACGGATTTGATATAAGTATCATGTTTATGTGTAGTTGATTTAATGTTTCATTTGATCTTTTTATTCAGAAAGAATTTGCCTGCAGTAAACTCTATCTAATCCATTGAGTCACAACTGTTCAGCAGACTGAAAAAAGTAACTTTTTATTCTTATCAAAGACCACATGCCTGGGGTGTATTGTTTAAAACTTCATACAGGAAGAGTGAAATCAGTTCAGATCTTGCAGCAAAGCCCACATTTTTATTGCAGTGTATCTTTTGTTTCACTTGGAATCCGTTGCAGGACAAGAGGAGTTGAAATGTTAGATTCTTTGCCACAAACTGCATTTGAAGCAGAGTTCATAATTTTCCTTAAAAGGGAATTTACTGGGTGCTCGTGAAAGAGGACTGAGGAGAGAGGGATTAGATTAGGTGTCTCATGTAGAGAATCAATGTATCTGCAGCCTAATGGGCAGACTGACCTCTTTCCGTAATTAAAATTCAATGATTCTGTGAGGTAAAGTTTATGACAGCTCATCAAACCTGGTAGTGACCGTCTGCATTAATCTACATTCACCCTTCCAACCTTTGCAGTATGGCCAGTCTCAGATCAATACTGTTCCACATTTTTGGCTTGATGGAATCTATCTGACTATTCCTTATAGCACATGTGGTCTTCAAATGAGCAAGGGAATTATCCCTAATAGGAAATGTCTCTTTTTGAAAATTGCCATGGAGATATAATGTCCACCTGAACAGGCAGATGCCTTGGTTTAAATTGCAATTGACATAATTCTCATTTAGGTTGCCATGATAAAGTTCTTTGGAAACTATTGCTATGCAGCCAAGTTGCCAAGGAAATGAGTGCTATATTTTTAGCAAGCTGCCGATTCTGTGTGCTGTTGCTAAATATTTCTGCTGTGATGTAAATACATTTTCCAGAATCTACTGAACAAAGGTATTTGTAGAGCCATGTAATTAAATCTAGTGAATCAGTTTCTTGTGAAATTATATAAACAAAGCTTTACAATTGCATGGTTGAATTACATTGGGAACTCACATTACTGATGATGACGGTAATTATGATATTGAATTCTGCAGGACAATGAGCAGCAAAATGTAAGATATGATTTGTCCTACTTTTCACACTTAGGAATAAAACTAATGCTGTTATAAAATTATTAATCTTTGCATTTGACGTAACACCTTATCACATTGTCAAAATATCTCAAAGTGCTTCACTGTGAAGTATAGTGACTATATAACTCGCCCAGCCAGCTCATCACCAAGCCAGGACAGTTAAATGCCTTGGGATGTTCTCAGAATGTGAAAGGTGCTATACAAATGTTAATTTGTATTGTACTGTGTATTTGCAAGCAAACATTGCTTTGCTGAGAATTAAGTGTTAAAGTAAAAATTGGGCTGTTACATGCAAAATGTGTTCAGTTTATTGGGACTGTTGTTCTCGTTTGTTCCTAGATTAATTTATAATTAATTTAATGACTGAAATTCCACCATTTCACGTCTATTGCTGAACGTTGTAAACCCAACCACAATATCCTAACACCCCCCACTCCCCACCCCCCTCAACTAACACCCTTCTACAACATAAACACTCTCTGTTACATAGCCTATCAGAATATTTTGATTTAAAATTTTAGGTTGTGTCAAATTGCATAAAATTCTTAAATAGAATCCTTATTTAGAGGCCAGAACTTTTTAAGAACTTCAGAAAACACGCTTCCAATTTAAGATTAAATTTAAGATTAGTACACATTTTGGTTGTGTGATGTTAACTTAAAAGCAAAATGCTACAAGACTAAGTGGAATTTGGGCCTATAGCCTTTTTAAAAATGTAATTCACAATGTTCTGAGATACTACTAATAATAATCCTTGCATTTGATATAGTGCTTTTCATTTCTTCTAGATTTCTCATAGCACTTCACAGAATATAGTGTAAAGTAAACTTTTGGTATGTTCCTGCAGGGGTGGAACTTTCATTATCTCACTATTCATTGTTGCGTACTATTCATTGTGAAGGATAGTTATTCTTGTCTGCAGTATGTGACACCCACTCCCTTTGCCCTTAATGCTTTGGCTTTGAGTAAAGAGAAACTTTCCTTTCTGACACGTTTTTGATCTTGGAATGTGAGGAGCAGAGGGAATCAAATCTTGTCATGGGACCTTACATAAATTATGCTTTGGGTTTCCTTTGCCTTGTATGGATTTTATTAATCAGCATTTGAAGTCTAAAGACACTCATCAGTTTCCATTACTGTACAAGTTTCATATCACATCACTGTTACTCATGGTCTGAGCTCTCACTGATTACTTTGCAGCTGTTCAATTTATCACTGTAAGTGTTATTCCAGCCATTGACATGGTAAATAAATTAAGAGGGCAGGATATTTCTCTAAAGCAATGGGAAAAATAACAGGAAACTGAACCAGAAAATAAAAGTGAAACAAATCAAACTAATGATAAATTTGTCAAAAGCTTGAGACTTGAGACAAGATATCAAGACAATAAAGAGCAGGAAGAGAACAGAAAATTAGATTATTAAAATATATATTATAAAACAGTAGTTGTAGTTGAATATAGAATAATGCTAACACATATTCAAATGAATGAATAAATGAAAGCACTTGAAAGAAACAATTGAAATAATCTCCACTCTGATTAAGATTAGTTGCCCATTTCCAGCAAATCCCTGTTTTGTTCTTTAATAATAATGCTTACATTTGATATAGCGCTTTTCACATCTTCTAGACATCTCAAAGCACTTCACAGAATATACTGTAAAGTGAAGTGACTGTATATTTGTGGGCAAAGTGTGGCAGCTATTTCATTTAATTTAAGGATAAAACTATCCCTTAGTTTTGGGTTGGTAAGCGACCATTATTTGAAGTGGAGGGAATGGAAGAACCAGTGTTTTTTCTCTTTATTCTCTCCGTTTTCCAAGGCCTGGCTTCTCCTCAAACTCAGATTTTTTTCCCCTCCACCCCTATCAACTTGGGCAAAATGCCGGTAAAATAAAATAAATTCTTACCTCGTAACTTCGATATGCCCCTCAGTTTGAAAATTCATGTGGTAATGAATTGCAGATGGTGTTTGCATAGAAAATGGGTACCGATATTTCAATGAACCTCTTAGTTGGTTTTTGTGTAAAACACAAGGGGAACATTGAGGAATTAAAAGTCTAATAAAGATAGCCCATACTTCCTGCAAGCACATAGACATGGTGGCAAGTTCCAGAAGGACAATGGCATGCAATAATATTCAAATGGAAGCCCAGCACGAAAATGATTGGGAAACACCAAATCAATTCTCTCACAATATTCAAATATCCAGGCTCTAAATAGCTTGTGGTATTTTCATCTATGTGAGATTATAGATTTCTCACAGCTGGTTAAAGGCTATTTAAGAATAATATACGTGGCTACAGGGATGGTTGGAGAAACCTTGAATTTGAATGAATCTTGAATTGAAAAATTAAAGTTCAAGTATTTTAATTTCATGTAGCATTTCGCTACAATGAAATACTTGTATCTCAAAGCACTTCACAGCAGTTACTAAGTAACTGTGTATTTGTGGGCAACATGTAGCTAATTTGTATAAAGCAATGTCCCACACACAATCAGGAATTCAACAACCAATTTAACCAGAAACGTGTTAGCCAGGAGATCAGGAGAAAATCCCTTCCACTTTTCAAATAGTCTAAACAATTTTTAATTTCAACCTTACAAGGCATGAGACTTGGTTTTAATGTCTCATCCGAAGGCGGTACCTCCAACAATGTAGTGCTGCTGAATCATGGGACTGGAGGGACAATCAGGATTTTTAACTCGAAGTTCCCAACAAGGGATCTGAACCCACAATTGCCTGTCATGGAAATCCTGATACCTGTCGGTGATGATAAGGAGTGAAGATAATGTGCAGAGAAATAAAGAAAGAACAACCACCAGAAAAAAACTAAAAGCAAGGTAGCTTCATATTGAAGAGAGTGAGGATTGGAAAGGTGGCGATAACTCACTGACACAGCTAAACGTATTTCATAGAAAAAACAGATTAAGGAATGGGACTTGATCCATCGGATTTTTAAAATGCTGGGAATAAGAAATAGTACAACTGGAAGTAGCCCATTGTTAGATCATATGCAGAATCCAGGTTTACAATTTTGATCTATGTTCTTTAAATTTTACGATGTAATAAAAAAAATTACATTTGTATATCGCCTTTCTTGTGGGGAAGATATCACAAGGTGCTGGACAATCAGGGATATGGACCTGAGTTGTGGGTTGGGATTAGAGGGTGGAGGGCAGGGAGCGTAGACAAAGGTTTGATCGAAGAGGAGTGTTTTCAGCTGCACCTTGAAGGAGGCAAGGGAGGAGCAAGCAAAGGGGATCTGTGGTAGGGATCCATAGAATGGAGGCAGAAAGGCTGAAGATCATAGAGGTAGGAGGGAGCAAGGCCATGAAGGGTCTCCAGGGCGAGAATGAGGATTTTGAACTCCATCCTCTGGGAGGAGAGGAGCCAGTAGAGCCAGGTGAGGGTGTGAGTGATGGGATCCAGGAGCCAGCTGCAAAGTTCGGGATGATCTGCAGCTTGCAGAGGGATCAGTTGGGAAGATAATGGTGTTATATCAGGATTCAAAGCTTCAGTTTAAAGCAAAAGTCACTTGGATAACATTCAAGAGTGGGATCTATTGCTAATTTGCCCCCAACTAACCTAAGCTAAAAGAAAACTGTCGAAAACACCATTGACTTGATTCCAATCTTTCATTACCAGGCGTATTTTCCTGAAGTCACTTCAGACCCAAAGAGTAGTAACCTCTCCCCCCTAAAAAATGTTTTGTCACTGAATCCACCGACTGTTTACAGGATGTTGTTGTATGCAACAGCATACAACAGTGTCCCATAAACAGTTGGTGGATTCATGTAGGTGGCTGCAGTGTTTCTCCCATAAAATATATAGTCAATCCACTTTGTAATACATTCTGTGAAGTGCTTTGAGATGTCTCAATGACGCGACACTGTATCAAATGTAAGGATTATTATTATTGCTATTATTATAAGACACCCTACTTCCCTCCCCCTGTAGATCACAGTGTCTATTTATTTGAACTGCATTTTATGTTATAATAAATAAAGCAAGTTATTTTGATAACAGTTTGATAAATGCAACTGCACAGGGAATGCAATTTTGAGACAAGCAGCTTCGTTAATAAATCATTTCATCACCAATAACTAACTGTCAAATAAATATCCTTGAGGAGTTTGGATATCTACCATATCAGCATGGTGTGGCTCTTATATCAAGAGCAGTAGTTGCTAATCACTTTTATAACAAATGAATGAGTTGAAAGAAACACATGAGTATATCTAAAACTAGAACGGAATAGACCTAAATGAACATATCAGAATGCGTTCTTTATAGTGACATTCTCAATGTTCAGACTGCTCAGAATAGGCAGGATATGATTCATCTCAACAACTGCTGCATTTCCTTTACTGAGCCCACATTGGTGACATAAATGCTGAAGTGAGTGAAATTTATTTAAGATTCCAGGAAATGATAACAGAGTATTTTAAGGGGAGCTAAAATGTCAAACCCAAATCTTAGTATGAGATAGAACTCTGAAAAAACTATCAAAGTTTTAAATGCATGTCAGGAATGCAATCAGATAAATACAGCAAGCAGCATTGAATACTGAAGTACAGTGAATCCTTCTAACAATGCATTTCCTGCTTCAGGTTAATTTATTATTTTCAATGTAAAACAATTGACAATGTTACAGAGAATGGTGTTCGGTTTCTTCACATGCTAGACACCCGCTGACCAAGAAAAAAAATCACATCTACATACCTGCTCAATGCATTAGTTCTGCAAAAGATATGTGATGCAACTCAAGCTCAGAATGTTTCTCAGTTTCTCCACCCAGTTTAAATCTGAACATACTGTAAAGATTCTAGTTCATTTACAAAAAAATGTAAAAGACGCTTGTTCGGAATCATGACACTGCATCGTGTGAAGGTGATGATTGAAGGCAGATACTGTACTTGCTGGAGGGAAAGGTTGACACACGTCTGGTAGAACATCATCAAAGGGCCAATTTCACACAATCTACAGACAATCTAATGGCTGACTAGAGTAGACTGTGGGTGATTCTCCATTTCACTCTCCCACCCTCAACCCCACCTCTTCATTGGTTACAATTGATCTGTAGCTGTTGAAGGACAGGAAGAATTTTAAAAAATTGTGGATTGTTCAACTCCTGGCAATGTTGAGCAATCCCTCATTCACCCCAATATTAATTACGTCAAATTTGTTTATGGCAGTCATTAAACTCATCGTGGCACTTTTGAATTTGCCGGCGTGTTGATCCCAATATTTCAGTGAATGTTCATGTAATTCTGGCGCAATTCAACTTTTGAACAATCATTTGAACAAAGTTGGTAAGGGGATGTTCAGCCACAACCAGTGAGCCATCGAGACGTCACTAGACTTTGAATGTTTCACAATATGATTATCACCAAGTAGATCAGAAGCACAAATTCCCACCAGTGATAATGATCACATTAAATACCATATTTTTTTACACCCATATTTTCTATTATACATCTTTCTTCTTTGGGGAATCGTTGCTGTTGAGAAACTTGCCGATACATAGAATTTATCTGTTTGAATATTTTACAAGCCTTAACAGCTCTGTGAAAATGTAGATTCAGGACAATAGGTGCTCTCCTCCATGGACCTTATACGGATTACTATCAGTTCCTCTTTGCTCCATTCAGACTATATTTCATCTCACTATTGTACCTCTTACTCAGATAAGCATGATCCAACAGGATCATGAATTACAAAACTAAAACAATGAGTCCTTGTTGAAATTCAAACCAACACAGTTAAAGTTTGTGAAGAAGTGTAGAAAGTTCATTGATAACACCAGATAGGATAACTTGTTTTTCCAGCCTAAGACAACTTTCTGTCTGAAATTCGACCTGACATTTCAAAATTAATTTTAAATAAACCCAAGCCAGAAAGTCACAGAGAATGTATTGGCAATTGTATTTAGTGAAATGATAAAGGTGCAAAAGTGCAAACAATTTACATTAAGCCAGCAGAGAAGCTCATTAAAATGGCAAACGCGATTCAGTGTTTTATTATCTGAGCCATTAAATTCAAAAGTAAGGAACTAATGATGTATATGAATCCTCAATACATACTTATACTTTTCGCATTGAGCAGCCATTCCAAGGTACTTAACAGTACTGATCAATATGGAATTTTGTTTTTTGATCAGGCAGGTGCCTGACACATGCCAGAGTGGCTAACAGAGTAGACGGGGTTGATTGGGAATTTGAAAAAAAATGAACAAGCACATACAAAGGAAGAATACTGGAGTTTTCTTAAATACCGTGACAGCAAATATAGAGCTATTGGCAATCAATGGCATTTAATGTCATCATTGAACCATTCAGAATGTCACTGTAAACTTTATGTCAACTTTTTACTTCACCAAATCTCAATCAAGCCTGTAATTTAATTTGATTCTTTCCTCTCTGATTCACAGAGTCAGACTCCCAAGTCCATTGAGCATCGTATTATAAAATGAAGTCTGTTATTAATCAGTTATTGATTGGTACAGGTTGTATTAAATTGCACACATTGTAGTCCCTAAGGCCAAGAGTCCTGAGGTTATGAAAGGTATACTGAATTATCCTTTGAAGTTAAGATCATGCACTTCAAGAAAGGTTGGGAAATAGAAATTGCATTACTATGTGAAGCAGAATGAAATCACATGTTTTCAGAGTTATGTCATTACAACTCAATGCACTGTTGGGAACATCTAGAAAAGTTCACTGCATGAAAGATTCACAGGTAATGATGTCATTGAGTGGAGTTCGTACTGCAGTAGATCAAGGCAAACACAACCACTAAGATTCTACAACAATCACATTATAATAATAATGAGAGGAGGACGTCATTTTTTAGTTCGACGAGTACTGTCTCTATGCTATTGGCATGGCGAAAACTGGACTGTAGGTGTTCGAATAGAGAGTGGAGGGAGAGGTGCGAGCAAAGTTTACTTGAAAACATGCATTCCAAAACTTTGGCCAGGAAGAGTACGTTTGAGATGGGTCTGAACTTTGTGGGATAGGAGGGTTTGAGGGTAGGTTTTTTGAGAAGAGGAGTAATGACAACTGTTTTGAGATGTCGAATCATACACCACATGAATAGGAAACGATTGTTTTGATGTTCCCGTAGAACAGTGGTGGCCAACCTTTTTGGTTGACCAACAAATTAATCTTAGAAACAATAAAATAGCTAGGAATTATGCCATAAATCAATAAATATTCAATCAATTCAACATTTATTTTGTTCCCATAGGGTTACCACTGCCGTAGAGAAATGCCAAACCCAAGTGAGCGAGAAATGAATACATACAAAATTAAGTCAAAGTTATTTACAAGGTACTTTTCTTTTATATTCTATACATTTTCCAGATTTTTTCTACGTTGATTTTCCTGTATCCTAAATAATTTGTGCATATATTTAAGGCAAGTGATACATACAGTAAATCTAAAAATAAGCACAATCTAAAATTCCTTGGGATACTCATGAATTGCTGTATGATCAGCAATATTTTCAGACTTTGGATATCCGCAAATCTAATAAGCACACATGTAGAGGATACCACAAACACTTATAGGCAACTATTTAAGGAGAGTATATATTAATTTCAATTACCACATAATTGTATAAGGTTATAAAAAGAGCTAACTATGCACTTAGTGGTGTTCTCAATCCGCCCAAATCTATGTTTTCACTTTGTAAATGTTCATTCCTCATATAATGGATTTGCCGTTTCTCTGTGAGACAGATTTTTTAGTGAATGTTCAGCACCTTAGATGTTTTCCTGACATGAAAGGTTCAATCTGCATATAAATAAAATTTGTTGTTGTTTGTAAAAATTTAGAGACAGGTAGAGAGCAAACATGTATACACACTAATTTGTGTATTAGTTAGTAGATGTAGCTAGCAACCACTGTATTGATCCATACATTCCAAGAAAATGTGGAGTTTTGTAGCTCAATGGTTAGAGCACTCGCCTCACAAGTGAGAGACCTGGTTTTGATTCCCGGCAGGCCAAAACCGTGGACAAGTTTCCTTACTCCACACGACTAATAATAATACTCCCTCAAGAAAAAAACTCTAATAATAATTTGATCACTCAATCCACAATTGTTTGTGGGACATTGCTGTACACAATTGGCTGCCATGTTTCACGGCAAAAATGCAGCCAATTTACTGTAAGGTACTATACAAGGATAATTTTGTGGTTGTTGGTGTTGTTTGCAGTATATTCTGTGAAATGCTTTAAGACATATGGATGATGTGAAATGCTCTATAACAAATGCAAGGAGTATTATTATATATTTACTGTCGTGATCAACTACAAAATATACTGTTAGTACAGCTTACAGAAAATGTGTGATGTTATAAGTGCAATATTAAATCATTATACAACAATTGTTATTATTTGTACATATTTTGTCTCTTTATGGAATCCTGTAATTCAGTGATTAGAGCACTCAACTTACAAGCAAGAGACCTGAGTTCGATTCCAGGCAGGGCAAAATCGTGGGCAACTTTTCTTACTCCACATGCCTGATGATAACCCCTCAAACAAATAATAAATTGGTAATTTCAATCCACAACTGTTTGTGGGACACTGCTGTGGACAAATGGCTGCCGCGTTTTGCCCACAAATATACAGTCAATTTACTTTACAGTATATTCTGTGAAGCGCTTTGAGAAATCTAGAAGACGTGAAAAGCGCTATATCATATGCAAGGATTATTGTTATTATTTATTATTGTCCAAGCAGCAGAAAAGACATTTCACTATCTCTCTCTTTTACAGACCATAATAATTTACAATCCACTTCTGAACGATATAGATTTGAAGCTCTGTTTTAAGGAGTTGATTGCTTTGATGGTTCTCTGTTCTATGTTTACACTATGCTTTGGGAAAAATATTCTTCTAATTTGTAGTTTTGCATGTGGTTTGTTAATTGTATGCGTATATCTTCTAGTTCTGTGCTCACAGACAAGTAAAATAATCTGCTTATGACTGCATGATAGATGACTGCCTTTTTTTCTAGTTAAATCAAGTGTAATTCTATGAATCTGTCTTCCTGAGCTGTACTCCCAGAATTTAACACCCATCTCTGTGTTCTCTGAATTATTTCCAAAGAGACATTATTTTAAACAGTTCTTAGAAGGTACATGGACAATAAACTACATAAAATGTGGTACATATATAATAAATAATCTTTGTGTTTTATATACCATCTGGAACATCTCAAAGCACTTTATACTAATTACTGTTAAGTGCACTATATTTGTAGGTAAACACGGCAGTCAATTTGCACACAGCAATGTCCTACTAATAGCTAGAGTTAAACAATCAGTTTATCCAGAGGATTATTATCCTGCTTCTCTTTGAAAATAGTTTCCCTGAGCAGACAGAGCATATGTTTCATCTAAAGGATGATGTCTCTAGCGGTTTTCAAATTGGGAGAATGTCTGCAAGTGTTTTAAACAGCTGTGAACCCAGGCTGTGTGCTCAAAGTCTCCAAAGTGGGGGTCATGATCTCATAATTTTCTAAACAAGAGACAAGAGTACTGCTGACTGAGCCAAACTGACTGCCCTTGCAAATAAATATATTGAAGTAGAGTAGATCATAAAATCACCCAAGCTGGACTGGTAGGGATGAACTCCAGATAAATATTGGTGGATACATCGCAGGAAGGCAAATACTTGTGCTAGTTTGTACATGGTAATGTCCCACAGACTGCCATTTATATCTTGGGGGCTATTTGTGCAATTTCATAGGATCTTTAATGCTAATTTGAACAAGCAGATGGGACAATGATTAAATATCTCATCCAAAAGAATGCACCTTCAACAATGCAGCACTCTCTCAGCTCTCTATTTGAGTGTCAGCCTCAACCATTAACTCAAATTTACAATGTGAGGAGTGATGCCCCAATCTTCTGCCTCAAAGGACTACCAACTGAGCCAAAGTGACTCTATGGTTGGCTTTGGAAAAAATGTAGAAAAAAAGGAGCTTCCTTTCTAAAAGAGCTGAATTTACAGCTGTAAATAATAGTTTTGTTTATTCCATTCAATTTAAGATAAACTTAGCCAAGTTTAGGATTTACTATGATTACAACCAACCATTGTGATTATTTCTGGAATTACTGTATGATGGGTGGCATACTCAGTGGGTGTACATGATCAAGTTTCTATCAGAAAACAACAGAATAATTTATTCTACAAATGTAAGCCAAATAAAGGCAGATCTCACATCTGTATAATGCTACAGCTCTGCTCTCTAAGGAAAAAAAGGGCAAGAGGAATGTTGTAAAAGCTATTATCTTACAAAAGTAGATTATTACCCCAAACAGCTGATAGTCAAAAACAATACATTGATTGTATTTTACAAAAAACGTCAATGCATTATATATCCTTTTGTTATAGCTGCGAGAAATCCATTAAAAATACCACAAACATGTTACCGTGTTTGTGGTTTTCAATGTCCATCTGAGTATCCAACCCAACATGAAGCTATTGTAATGTTATTTAATCCAAAATGTAGATTCACTCAGTACTTTTATTCGAACTATACAAATCAATCTCTTTGAAAATCTGCAAGTCCGGGACAATATATTCCGGGACAATATAAATTCTCACTTAGGAAAACATGCTTTAATAAAGGACAGTCAACACAATTTTGTTAAAAGCAGATCATGTCTGACAAACCTAATTTAAAAATGTTGATGGAATAACTGAGAGGGTGGATGCCGGTAGTGCAGAGGACGTAGTTTATCTGGATTTTAAAAAGGCATTTGACAAAGAGCCACTTAAGAGACTTATCAACAAAATAGAAGCTCACGATATTAAAGGGACTGTATATCGATATATCGCTAAAACCCGATATAATTTTCATATCGATATGCCGATATAGATATTTTTAAAATATCGATATATCGAGGTAAAAAATCGGGACGCGTGCACACTGAACTACAAGACCCAGAATGCTCATCTCTATACACAATTCACAGACCGAGGTGCAAAGCCGCCATATTGTATTCATAGTTCTCGAATACAGTATACAGGTATGCAAGGGGTGGGGGCGTATGGGGAGAGACGGCTGGGTGGGGGGGGTGAGGGGGAGAGAGACGGCTGGGAGGGGGGAGAGGGGGAGAGAGACGGCTGGGGGGGTGGAGAGGGGGAGAGAGACGGCTGGGGGGAGGGGGAGAGAGACGGCTGGGCGGGGAGAGAGACGGCTGGGGGGAGGGGGAGAGAGATGGCTGCGGGTGGGGGGAAAGGGGGAGAGAGACGGCAGGGGGGGGAGAGGGGGAGAGAGATGGCTGGGGGGAGGGGGAGAGAGACGGCTGGGGGTGGGGGGGGAGAGACGGCTGGGGGTAGGGAGAGAGACGGCTGGAGGGGTGGAGAGAGACGGCTGGGGGTGGGAGGGAGAGAGAGACGGCTGGGAGGAGGGGGAGAGAGACGGCTGGGGGGGCAGGGAGAAAGAGACGGCTGGGTGGGGGGGTGGGTTAGAGAGACGACGGGGGTGGGGGGTGCGAGGTGCGAGAGAGGGACGGCGGGGCGGGGGGGGGGGGGGAGGGGGGAGAGACGGGGTTGATGTGATAATATACAGGTAGATAGAGATGGGGGGGAATGTGAGAGAGGAGAGAGGGAGAGAGAGACACAGAGACAAACAGACACACAGACGTAAAAACACAGAGATGGAGAGAGTGAGAGACACAGAGAGAGAAAGATATTTACCTCCTGAGGAGATAAGCCCCGAATGCGCACGCACCCAGAATGCGCGCGCACCCGGAACGTACGCGCACTCCGAACGCGCGTGCACTCCGATTGCGTGCGACGCGCGCGCATGCTCAGTACGAAAAACCCTAAAATATCAATATTTCGGTTTATCTCGATATGAGCCCATCGATATATTTAATCGGAAAATTTCCATATCGACGGACCCTACTTGATATAGGGAGCACAATTTCCAAATTTTCAGATGATGCTAAGCTGGAAAAGTAGTAAATGGTGCAGAGGATAGTACTGGACTCCAAGAGGACTTAGACAAATTGGTAAAATTAGCAGTAATGTTGCAGATGAGGTTTAATATGGAGAATTGCGAAGTGTTGCATTTTGGTAGGAAGAATGAGTAGCGGCAGTATAAACTAGATGGTACAGTTTTAAAGGGGTAAATGAACAGAGAGACCTGGGGGTCCATATATCCAAGTCTCTGAAGGTGGCACTTCACTTTGTGACCCCCAGTCCCCTGATGTTCTGTCAACCTGCCTTTCAGACATCAGTGGCTGGATAAGCACAAATTTCTTGCAGCTGAATGTTGACAAGATGGAGGCCATACTCCTTGGCTCTCGTCAATGTCTCCATTCACACGGCTCTCACCTCCTCCACTTTCCCGGCCTGCCCCTAAAAGTCTCCGAACATGTACGCAACCTAGGTATCAGGTTTGACCCCCAAATGTCCTTCCTCCCCCACATCTGGTCCATTACCAGCACTGTCATCTACCACCTTCAACGGATCACTTGTCTCCGGCAATACCTCACCCCAAAAGCCACTGAAACCTTGGTTCATGCCTTTGTCATCTCTCGGCTGGACTATTGCAACACCCTCCTCTCTTGTCTCTCCTCCACCACAATCCACAAAATCCAGCGAATCCAATACTCTGCCGCCCGCATACTCACCCGCTCCAAGCTTCGCTCCCCCATTACCCCAGTCCTTGCCAGACTTCACTGGCTCCCTATCCCAGAGAGGATTGACTTCAAGATCCTCACCCTTGTTTTCACATCCCTCCACTCCTCTGCCCCCCTATCTCTCTGATCTCCTCTCCCCCAAAACCAGCACCCGCTGCCTTCGCTCCTCTGGGTCTGGCCTCCTCCGTGTCCCCCTAATCCTCTGCTCCACCCTCGGCAGCCGTGCCTTTAGCCACTACGCACCGAGGGCTCTGGAACTCCCTTCCTCACTCCCTTCGCCCCCTCTCTTCCCAGTTTCAGGTCACAGCTGAAGACCTATCCCTTTGACCGCGCTTTTGGTCACCTTTCTGTCCCTGCCCCTGGCTCGGTCCTGGGATCCGCTTTTGTGAAACGCTCTGAGGCGCCGTCCGGCATGGAGAGCGCTATATAAATCAAAGTTGTTGTTGTTGTTGTTGTTATCACTGATAGGTGCCACAAACTGGTTAGGGTTGTCTTGAATGTATATTTATTTACAGATTTTAGCCTGGCGCAGTTTACTATGTTAGGGATTAGGACCTCACAATCTACAGTAACATTGTTGGAGCTGTGGTTGTCAGATGAAATGTTAAACTAAACCTAGGTCCGATTTGGTAGTTCAGGGGGATGTTACGTTGCGCTTGGCATGACTTGAAGGAAGGGAGTTTCACCTGGTGTCCTAGCCAAAGATTCCCCAGATACATTGGTCACTCACCTGTTGGATATTGCTATAGGTAAATTGACTGCAACTTTTGACTAGAAATTCGTACTTGACTGTAAAATGCTGCCAAACATTTTGGCATAATAAACGCTATCTCAACTTAATAGAAATTTAGTTTGAAGTTATTTGCATTTCTGGTTGTGATCTACATGCACCTGTCTCTCATTATCTGTGTATTTCCTGGAAGAAGCAAACATTTTCCAGCAGTATAGTTGAGCCAATAAAAATAACATGTAGTAAGATGATATTCAGCTATTTACAAATTCATTTGGAAAAGATTAATCTTTCCCATGGCTGACAGAAATAATATTGCATTTTGTATGGAGTTTGAAACTGCCAACTATCTTAAAAAATGACTTTTTACTGAAATTATGCCATTTCAGAAATCTGATCCAGATATCCAGAAGTAAGAAATTAACGTAAGAAATTAACAAATAATACATTAATGTAAAATCTTGTTACATATGGCATCAATACAGGCTTGAGTAATGCTACATTGTTGTGGGTGCCGTACTTCAGACGAGATGTTAAACCATGTTGGCATCTGCCTATTCAAGTGGTGCAGATGCAGAGTCACTATTCAAAACAAATGGGTTTTTCCAGGTGTCCTGGTCTACAATCTCCCCTAAATAAAGTTGGTCATTGTCTAGTCTGCACACCTTTTTCTCTTATTTCTGCTGGTTGAAGACAGGAGCCAGGGCAGAAGATCACAGAGATACTGCATTTCGCCCACAAAATACACAGTCTCTACACTTTACAGTACATTCTGTGAAGCGTTTTGAGACATCTTGAAGACATGATAAGACTCTATCTCAAATGCAAGAATTATTATCCTCCCCTCCCTCCCATGTTTAATGCCTCACAAACTACCTCTTTCATTGCAATTTTGATCATCTATCCCCTCCCCATTCTCTTCAGGTCCCACCACCAACTCTGGTGCCCAGCCACCCTCTCTGATGCTCAGCCACCCACATGGAGTCCTGTAGCTCAGTGGTTAGAGCACTTGCCCTACAAGCGAGAGACCTGGGTTTGATTCCAGGCAGGGCAAAACCTTGGGCAAGTTTTCTTATTCAACACTTAATATTTCTTAATAATCCCTCAAGAAAAAAAACTGGGTCACTCAATCCACGACTGTTTGTGGGACACTGCTGTGCTCAATTGGCTGCCGTGTTTCGCCCACAAAAATATACAATCAATTCACTTCACAGTGTATCCTGTGAAATGCTTTGAGACATCTACAAGACATGAAAAGCGCTATATCAAATGCAAGGACTATTATCATTTTATCATATGCTTTGCAATGTCTACCTAAAGTGAAGGTTGCTATATGAATGTAAACAGTATTGGTCTGTAATGCTTGATATTTCTAAAATCTCACACAATTTTAAAAATATTCTAATAAAAGCATCAGCCATAATTCATTTTAATTTCCCTCACCATCTCAATTATTTTTTTTATATTGCACAGCACTTCACTTCCATTCTCATTTATTATCGAATAAAATCACAACTCAATTATTGAAGCATAAAGGCAGAAAGTTGCCCGGCAACTGTTTTTCAATGTGGACAGTGCCACCCAGAAACTCTTCGAACGAAAGATCATAGGTAGGAATCTATTATCTTATACAGGTAGGATACTCACCTCAGTTTTCCATTCTGTAAAATGGATATCTTCCACATACCACAATACTCAGACAGTTTAATCTCTATCAGAAGCATGCATTTCTCTTTGAGATAGGTATCTTACTCCATGTAACTTCCCTTTCTGAAAGCCTACGTGTTCTTTTTTTCCCCTAGAGATAGCTAGTACCTGTATTTAGAAAAAGTTTCCGCTGAAAACAATTTGGCAAACTTAACACATTAGCAATATTTGCAGTGGTGCTGGACAATAAATTACTTTTATTTTTGTTTATAACTATAGATGTATGTATAACTATAATTATACAGAATAACAGCAAACGGTATTGCCAAAACCAAACATTGAAAATGTGTAATAGGTTACAAGATTGGGAATTAAATGTTGAGTATAATTTATATGGAGTCCTGTACCTCAGTGGCTAGAGCACTTGCCTTACAAGCGTGAGACCTGTGTTCAAATCCAGGCAGATCAAGACAAAACCTTGGTCAAGTTTCCTTACTCCACACGCCTAATAATAATCCCTCTGTAAAAAAACAACATCAGTCATTTGAATCCACGACTGTTTGTGGGATACTGCTGTGTGTATTTTGGCTGCCGTGTTTCACCCACAAATATACAGTCAATTCACTTTACAGTATATTCTGTGAAGCAGTTTGAGATGTCTAGAAGACGTGAAAAGCGCTGTTTCAAGTGTAGAGATTATTATTTATTATTGTATTATTATATGAGAGAATGATAACAAATGAACTTTGAAAAGTGCGCAATCTATTGTTTTGATTTCACCATGCTCCAGTTCATCACAGGAGGAGAAAGAACATGAAATCTCTATGTTTAAGAGGTATCTGTTATAAAACTGCTTTCACAACACTGTCCTATCCTTCTTGGAGGAAAGGGGGAAATGGAGGGAGTAATTAGATGCTTGGCAATGGAAAGTTGGAATCAAGTCAATTCGATTTTTTTAGTCCAGGTGGGTCCACAGTACTTCAAGGTACTGCTGATAACAGACCAGTCAGTCTGACACATTGGCAGCACTTGGAAGTGACGAGGAAGACTTGGCTCCCAATAATCCTGTTTCAATGATTCCGATAAGACAAGTGGCTAAATTGATTAACTCCAGCAGTACTGCAACACACACATACTAAGGTTCCAAGCGTAGGATCTTGTCGAACTGCACCTGCTTTCTCGAGAATTAGGGAAGCAGGATGTGTCCCTCCAGATCAAAAGTGAACATTCCATTCCAGACACAGAAATTTACACATGTAAAATTAATGGTATACACGTATCTCAGTTTGGTTTGGATAATCATGAGCTTTATGCTGACCAAGAGAAAAACAATCCTGACCTGTGCCCTCTTGTCCTTCATTTTTGGTGTATCTGAAGGTATACCACCTTACAAGGGGTGCCCTACAAAGGAATTTACTTGGTGATTTATTGTACAAGTGATGCTGTGAATGGATTGTGACGATAAATGATAATAATAATCCTCACATTTGATATAGCACTTACACTTCGGGAGCAGGTCCTAAAGTATTTCGGGATTCACTGTGAACTGTAATGACTGCGCATCTTGTATAAAAATAGTGGTAGCCAATTTGCAAACAACGTTCCTCAAATAACCATAAAATAATCAATTTTATCTAGGGAATTTTTGGTCAGAACACTGGGAGAAATATTTTTTCACTTTCCAAATCGTGCCAAGGGATCATTTAGTTTGACATTGTAGCTGCAGAATGTTATCTCCAACAATGCAGTAACTCCTCAGGACTAGTTTTGGAGTTTCAGCCTAAACTCCTGTGGCTTAGTGGTTAGAGCACTTGTCTTGCAAGCTGGGGAGACCAAGCTGGGGAGACCTGTGTTCGAATCCAGGCAGGTCAGGGCGAAACCTTGGGCAAGTTTCCTTACTCCACACGCCTAATAATAATCCCTCCAAAAAAACCACAATAATAAAATTGGTCATTTCAATCCACGACTGTTTGTGGGGACGCTGCTGTGCGCAATCGGCTGCCGTGATTCGCCCACAAATATATGGTCAATTCACTTTACAGTACATTTTGTAAAGCGCTTTGAGACGTCGATAAGATGTGAAAAGCGCTATATCAAATGCAAGGATTATTATTATTATATTATAAACTGTGAGTTCAAATACCCAATGTGGGACTTGATCCCACAACTTACTGAATCAGTAACATTCTACAGCTACAATGTCGAACTAAATGTTCCCTTGGCACGATTTGAAAAGTGAAAACATTTCTCCCAGTGTTCTGACCAAAAATTCCCTAGATAAAATTGATTATTTTATGGTTATTTGAGGAACGTTGTTTGCAAATTGGCTACCACTATGTGTGTGTGTTGCAGTACTGCTGGAGTTAAACGAGATACCAAATAAGACTTTAGTTTATTGCCTTAATATGATGTGGTTAGTTGACCATCAACAAATGGTTGACAATTGTACCTGTAATATGATAGGAACAAAGGAAAGCAGAACTTTACAGGCCAATGGGACGAATCCACCAGTTTCTTAGATCTTGACAGATATTTTAATCCTAATAGCATTTCGTCATATGAACAACAACAACAACTTCGATTTATATAGCACCCTCCACACCGAATGGCTTCTCAGTGCGCTTCGTCCTTCAAAAGCTTATCCCTTAAACCTCCACTATCCGAATATCTGTAGATTTTTTTTCGAAACATCCTTTTTTGATTCCACCTTTGCAATTTCCTGGGGCTGTCCACATCTTCACGACTCCTCTGTGTGAAGAAATCCTGACCTACCTCAGTACTAACTGTCTAATGCACAATGTTAAGGCACCCCCTCCTTAGAATTCATGCCTCCATAGAAGGGAAGACAGTCCAACCTGTCAATTCCTTTCATTATTTAATTACCTCAATCAAATAACTCTTTAATCTACCCTATCCAAAAATATGTAACTCCAGTCAACCTAGCCTCTCATCATAGCTAAATCATTACAGGTATTAATGCAGTGAATCCATCACTGCACTCTCTGAGTAAATTCTTACTACAATTGGGTGCTCAAAACTAAACGCTTAACTTAAATAAATAACTAACACATTTTTGAAAATGTCACTTGTTCAATAACTGAAGTCATTGGTTGGATACATAGGTATGCTTCCCCCCACTTTTATCATAATGATTATTCCTATTGTAAAGTCAGTTAGCAGGATATTAATGTAACCGAACAAAAAAAATCTCATGACACTAAACAGAATGCTGGCTACTAACAAGACTAATCATGCCTGGCTTCCGACCCAACCACCATAATAGAGGGAGAGGAGGGAATTGGATCCACAGATGTATCAATGTCTTTAATTATCAAAAGGGCAACATTTTCAACAATATGTCAATTAAAATGTCATAGGTTTCAATTTTCATCCAATTATTAAATAAACATTTTGCAGCTTGCAAATCTGGATGTTGTGTCATTCCTGATATATTTTAGGATTTAACAGAAGAGATATTTCCGATATATGGCTTCATTACAGATGTTCCTAAAAAAAAGTGTGCATATATACATTATATATACTATATATAAATAAACTGCATGGATTGGTTTTACAGTTTAATGTAGCAGATGGCCTAATGTGAGTGATGTGAAATGTTTACAACAAAAATCAGCATGAGGATATGAAATATTAAGGAGATGTCAGCAGTCCAAGGGTTCAAGGACCTGATGAACAGATGGAGTCGGGAGTGAAGAGGATGCCAAGGCTCTTTTTTTTGGAGAACAGATGCTCTCTCATCAGAAGAGCCAAGGGAGAGTCTCCAACGGGGACAGATCTGAGAATCATCTTGTCCTGTGGTCTGCATGGTGCAATTAAAAGCATTTTGATTCCCCATTCTCTCACTGTCAGGGTTGCCTTAGGGATCAGAAGGAAAGAACACAAGAATTGCTCGCGTACAGACAAGCTTCGAGGGACAAAACAGATCAGACTGATGATGACAGTGAGATTCTTGGAATACTTATAATCTCTTGTCTTTCAAGAAACTTGTTCAACTTCTTGAATTTCAAATAGCCTCAGTCTGTATAGTTGGCACCTAATTAGAACTATTATCAGTGGATAATAATTCAAGTTCCTTGTTTATGTCTAAATGGAGGGATACAAATTAGTTAGCCAATTCAATTATAAAATCATTGTGAAATAGAGGAAGTGATCTTTAGAAATTGTCTGGCTATCTAAGCATCTGAGACATCTCTTTCAATTTGAATCAATTGACTAGACTTGCATCCTTTACATCACCTTGTGGAAAGATGCACTGTAGTTTATTCTTAATCAAAACTCTCAGTAACTCTATGAATCTAAAATCTAAACTCTTGCCATTGGTAAATGGAAGAGTAAGTGTGTTTCTGTGTGGCAATGCTGGCTCCAAGATCACATGCCTGACAATGAAATATCAGAATCAAGTTAACTGTCTTTGATGGTCTCAGTAGTTTGATAGTTGGGGGAGGCGGGCACTCAATACCGCAAGGCAATGCTGATACCAGACCAGCCAGTCTGATTTGTGGTTTGGTGGAGTAGATTGGTCATAAGGAAAACACAATTTTTCAATTCAGCTCCTTTTAACCCTGCAAACCAAAGCTTTAATTGGGCAGGGTGGCCAAGCTAGGCAAGCAGCGGTATCTTACCAGTCAGTGTTCTTCTCTGTTATACTGATTAAATTCCAGCATTATCCATCTATACATATTCTAGAGTCTCCAACCCTTGGCTCTTGTCAACCTACAACAACATTTTCCAGGAGTATTTACGTACGTTGCATCCCTTCGGGGAAAGAGAAGTATCTCGGATGCTAAACTGGTCCATGGCAAAATACATACGCACATATCTACTCTTCATCCGAGGTGACCTAGTCCGGATGAATCATAATGTTCCATGGGTATTCTATTGCGCTAGACCAATCGATCTTTTATAAAACAGTAGTATGCTTTTATCATTAACCTGAAATATCAACCAACATGAAACTTGGTAACTGGTTTAATATCGGTGCAATAAGTCTATATTTTTGGAGTACTCAGATGCCCACTGCCATGCTTAAGAGTATCCAAAGCAAACAGAGTTTTAAGTATCTCACCTATTAATGGAAATTCCTGAGATACTCATCAGAATGGAATGTGCACTCTCCAGGATGGATGCATCTTGCTTACCTAAACTCAGAAAATATGAGGCAGGGCTTAGCAAGTGTCAATGCTTGGAGATCCTGGAATCTGCGTTGGGATACTGCTGGTGTCTAACCAGTTAAAATCACGTAGCTTGCCATGAAAGCCCTGTCTTGCTTTCCCACAGATTGTCCAACAACAACAAAAAAATTACATTTATATAGGGTCTTTTGGCCTTGGGAGGACCGTCCAAGGTGCTGGACACTCAAATGTTTCAGACCGAGCTGGGGTCGGGATTGGAGTGGGTGGAGGGAAAGGAGAGGATTTGGGGTGACCGATGGGATCGTTGAAGAAGAGGATCTTGAGGTATAACATGAAGGAGGCTAGGGAGGGGACGAGGTGGAGGGACTGCGGGATGGAATTCCAGAGGTTAGGGACAGAGTAGCTGAAGGCTCACCCACCAATGGTGAGACGGGTGAGCCAGGGGACATGGAGAAGACAGGAGCCCGCTGAGCGGAGGGAGCAGGCGGGTTGGTAGAGGGTTAGGAGGTTGCAACGGTAAGGTGGGGCAAGGCCATGGAGGACTTTGAAGGTGAGGACCAGGATCTTGAATTGAATCTTCTGGGTGATAGGGAGCCAATGAAGTCGGGACGAAAATGGTGGAGATGGGGGTCATGGAGCTTATAACGGTTGAGGACATGGCCCGCAGAGGTTTGGATGATTTGTCGCCTTTAGAGGGGGGAATTGGGAAGGCCGACAGGCAGGGCTTTGGCGTAGTCAAGCTGGACGTGATAAAGGCATGAATGAGAGTTTCAGCGGCCTGAGGGTTAATGTAGTGGTGGAGTCGGATAATGTTGCGGAGGTGAGGGAAGGCAGACTGGGTCATGGCTTGGATGTGGTGGAGGAAAGACAGTTGAGGATCGAACAAGGCTTGGTGAGGTGGAGAGTGCAACCATGGACTTTGATGCTGCAAGTGCTTTGTGTGTGAAGGTGCTGATGCGAGCCGATCAGGATGGCCTCGGTCTTGTTGAGATACAACTGTAGAATTTTAACTCTCATCCAGGACTTGATGTCTGACAGGCAATCTGTCAAGAGAGTAGTGGTCCTGGAATTGAGGGTATAGAAAGATAGAGTTGGGTATCATCCATGTGGAAGTTGACCCTATGTCTGTGGATGATGTTACCAAGAGACATGTAGATATTGAAATGTAAGGGGCAAAGGACAGAGCCCTGGGGGAACCCACAGACGACAGTGTGGGGATTGGAGGAGACTCCATTAGAGGTGACATAGTGGAGATGGTGAAAAAGGTAAAAGTCGAACCAGGCAAGTGCAATCCATGAATATTTAGTTGGGAGGCAGTATAGGAGAATGGAGTGGTTGACAGTGTTGAGGGCAACAGCTACCACAACCCTACCTGTTAGGGCTTTGGCTTACATGAATATCAGTTGGAAAGAACTGTGGCCTCAGTGACTGATCTGTGCTTCCATTAGCCAGGCTGACTGGGCTGTTGTCAGCGATGGCCTGGGGCACTATGGTCCCAGCTGGCTCAGGAACTGAACTACCAAGACTGCCACAGATGGTTTTTTCGATTCTTATATTAAAACGCTAAACATGAGCCTCTTCAACTCCAAAGAGCCACCTCCCCACCTGATCATTAGTTGGTCATTTGACACATCTCCTTTATAGATATTCAGAGTATGGATAACTTGAGATAGCTGCACATTAAGTCTGTCAAGTCACCAAATAGTGTGCATCCATTGAACAAGGAGTATGTCCCTTCTGCAAAGGTTTTGAAATTCTTCTTGGCATAAAAAACGCAGAGAATTCTCAACTCTTAAAATGGAAAATTTGGCCTTTCTTATAGATTGAACAGACATTTTAATTTGTTAAACAAAGTGAAATTAGCATAAATGTTTGCATGCGATTTAGATGTGAAGATAATTTCTGGGGCATTTCTGCTTTCCTGATTTTAATCACACTTCAAGTCACTGGAGCTTTCTTTTTAAAACTTTCTATGAATTAGCACAACAACAACAAAAAAAAATTACATTGGGAGGACGTCCCAAGGTGCTGAACAATCAGATCGGGACCCGAGCAAGGGAGAGGGTACAGGGTAGGTGTTGAAGTTGTGATTTATCAGGAGATAATAGTAATAATTGTCCAAATTATCCAAACACAAAACAGGCATTTCTGTTGAGACCAATAAAGGGGGTTGAAAACCATATGTTGTGGACATTCAGGGTGTAGGACAGTCTCTAATGAAAGTGTTTGAAGATACAACTGATTTAAAGTGTTCTGCTTGGTGATTTTCTAAACACATGGTTTAGTGGTAAAATTATGAATAAATCATTACACTTTCAAACACAATAATAACAATTCATTCACAGACAAAAGAATGTTCATTTTTGGTTCCAAAATATTCACATTCAGTGAGCTTTTATTACAATATTGAAGTTTAACAAACTTCACTGAAGGTCAGTGAGGTTACTACAAATGTTATCTTAGAAACACGTACAGTGTGTGTGAACATAACAAACTGTGAGCAAATCCATTAGAAACAATAAAGTCAAAATAAACTTACAAGAAACTGTTTACAGTAATACTGTTTTTCTTATAACACCACTTTAACAAAAAAAAGACTGGAGGGCAAAGAGAGCAGAATTCAAATTGAGGTGTACTTCCAAACCTTTATGGTGCTTGTGCAGACACTAGTGCACTTGCATATACCATCTCACTGTGTACTACTAAGGCTCAGCTGCTGCAAGTATAGACCAAAACACTAATAAGCAGTTATGCATATAAATGCTTACAATAAGCCAGTACTGGCAGTACTGAATGCTTGGCACTTAGTAATGTGTTTTTTTTTTAATTTGGCTTAGTATCTATAACATGTCTATGTCTATAACATGATACAATTAATAAACAGTTTTGTACAATATGATGCTATCCCTTTAAACCTCTATTACAGTGTTTGTAGACTTAGCTACTTGTTTTATCACATTTGCATACCTTATAGGACTTAGTTTCAACAAACCCCTCACTTCTCAGTTCCACAATGCAGGAGCCAGTCTTTAGTATTGCAAACTGTATTGTTTCTCATTCTGTTAGAAATTAGGTGCGTTCAGTCTTTTTGTTACTCTCGTCAAGGTCACGATTAATGGTTGGTAGTGTTGAAGGGGAGCATCTGGTTGTTCACTTTGCACACAGTGAGACTAATTTAGACCAGACAATGTTAATGAGCTTCAACTATCATGAAAATTTTATTCACTTCACCCCTTAATAGCAGAAAGGGATCAACAACCCATATCCTCGTCCAACTGAGTTAATCTAAGCCAAAGCCTCATTGTTGTGTCTCTAAGAGCTTGATTTCAAAAGGGCACAATCTTCATAAAGTACTTGCAAACTTATTTTGGAAAGAAACAGACGAACAAAGCCTCATTTCAGCATGAGGAAATCACAAACAAGCACTGCTAGTGCACTGGAGATGGCCTATAATAGTTTAATAAGATGTTCAGATGGATACATGTTCTGCAGTTTTTGCTCAATTATCTTTATGAATCACATTATCATGCAGACCTTCCTCGAGGCAAGAGAGAGGATGTGTGGACTATACGATCAATAAATTTTTCAAGAAGATGGTACCCATAAAACCATTACCCACCTTTTATTTACACTAAGCCAAATAAATCGATGAGCATAGCTAAGTCTATCTGCTTTCTCCGAGAGAGGAATATTTAATATTGAATATTATATATGAACATTTTCAAGGCTGAGACTGTTGATTTTTTAAAAATAGAGGAATTACGGGATATGGGGATAGGGCAGGTAATTAGAAGATCAGCCATGATCTTATCAAATGGCGTGGCAGGCTCGAGGGGCCGAATGGCCTACTCCTGCGCCTAGTTCTTATGTTCTTATGTAATATGCGTTCGAACTTTCTTGCCTCATCTTCCACAAAGATATTCTTCCTTAGATTGGTTCTGTGTTTCAAGGCATATCTTTTCAAATCCTACTCTAAGATTGCGTGCAACTTAAAGCATTTATTGCTCCAAGGATTACAAACGCTTCTGACCCTGAACGCACACTCATACTGGTTCTGCTACTGAGCAATAAGCAAACTAAATTCATGTGAGACCCAGGTAATTTCCCCTCCCATTCAAAATGGCTAACAAACAAGGGATGAACTGAGTGAATATTTAAAAGGAAACTATCACTCTGGCATATTACAGTATTTTGTTTTTTGCTTACGAAACCGGTTATGTTTAAAAATGTAATAAATGTGTTTTAAAATAAAATTATCTTCAAAAGGACAATTTTGTTCAGAATATATAAATTACATAATTCACACTAAAATGTGTCAAATTGAACATGTACAAAATCAGTAACAATTATTCAAAATAAAGGTACATTTTGCACCAATATTGATGTTTTTGCAAGTCTACAAAACTTGTTTGATTAAGCAATTGTATTAAAAAGTACTTTTCTTTCTTTGATAAACTGCATATTGTAGCTTTTAATAATTAAAGCAAACTTGCTGTTGTAGTCATCTTTACTGCTCACTGAATCAATAAGAGCTTTTACAGTTAAGTATTAGTTATTTTTTTCTCCTGAAGAATGCAATATACCAGGGATAGGTACTTCAACTGAGCCTTTGCCCGGTTTAAGAAAGTGCTGGGAAAAAAATCTAAATATTTTGTTAATTAAGTAATTTTTTGACAAAATAATCCATAATTACTGTCTTCCTGCTGCATGCTACAAATGTGCCACAACAAGGGCTGACAGTATGTCAACTCCTGTGACTGTGAAACAGCCAATTTACACAAACACAGCTACTGTAGTTGCAATACAACACTCCTTTTTTAAAAAAAACGCTTGATTATATAGTGGCTCATGGGATCAGGCACACGGTCTCAAAGAGGTAAAACCAAAATATTCTAGAAAGAGACATTACTACATTGCATAATCATAGGCGTAGCCTCCCTTCCTCCCTCCAGCCTCCAATCTACCCGCAACCCATCTCTTTAACGGGAGCTGGGAGGGGAAAGCCCTAAGAAGGATCTTAGCCAGTCCTCTGAGCAGCCCCCAGCCCACAGCATCCACAGGACTCTTCTTGCCTCTCTCCCAACTCGCCAGAGCTACCTCCTACTTCTGGAGGGCTGCTCATCAGGGCATCCTCACCTCTCATTGGCCAATGGACCAGTTAGTCCAGCCAAGCCTGGTTAAAAGACGACTGAACAATTTTTACTTAGCTCTCCAGCCAACCCACCCAACCCACCAAAGAATATTCTCAGCTGCCACCTACATGCAATGTAATAGGAATTTGATTTTGATACAATGCTCTCTTTTGCAGAATGTTACTTCACAAAATAATTTATGACACTGGTTTAACTTTGAGACAATGCACTGTAAAAATAAGTTCTCTCTCTGTCGGGTAACTAAAGTAGATGCCCACAGGTGGAATATGTGTAATAATGCAATTTATTTAAGCAGGGAAATTAAGGTGAGGGTGGTGGGGGGGAGGGAGAGAAGTGGCTCTAAGGTTCTAAGAACACCCACCATCTTCAATCATTACTCTCACCGGTCACTCACAACGTCCTAAAGAAACAAACATTTTCTGTACACACTTTAACCTTTCCTGTGGTATAACATCTTTGATGCTTAAATAAAATATACATTTTATGTAATTTTATCTAGTATGCACGGTATAAATGGAGGGTATAAAGTGGAATACTTATTGTATTCAGTAAATCAAGACCTTCACAATCCTGACTCCATCTTGTGTCCAAAACACTGACTGTCCAGCGCCTTGATACGTCCTCCCGACGTGAAAGATGCTATACAAATCTAATTTTGTTGTTGTTGTTACAACAAATCTAACTGAAGGCAGAAGAGTTAAGAATAGGTAACTGAAATTAATTTATTCCACTGTTCCCCATATTTATCCAGCAGGGCTATTTCTTTAAAAGTTTTAGAGAGTATTACAGCAGCTCTACAGGGTACGTTAAATCATTCCCATTATATCAATGTGAACTGAGAGCTACCCTTCTGAATAGATTATTTAAATTGGGTTAAGCATCAACACCGAGTTCTCTAATCCTCAAGTATTATTACCTTCCACGGAGTCAGGGAGCTCGCGCAACTTTTAGGTCCATCAAATAGAGAGAAAAAAAGTTTAAATATAACCAAATGTCTTTCCCTGTTCATTGCCAGCCACTGTACAGACAACAGAAAAACGGTTTTATGACTTTGGTTCTGTTTAGCGGACTGCATAGTGAAGCATAATACTACTGCCTAAAGATTTACAGCAGTGAGGGAAGAGTTGGGGGGAAATTATAGTCCCCCCAACTCTTCCCCTATGTTATGCAGACCGAATGCTTTCATAGCATGTTTGTGTATGTGAACGTACATTGCTTAGATCCAAAATATGAAGACACGTATAAAATATTTTTTTTGTAGGAAATAAAAATACAGATCTTACATAATGATACAGTTTTTAATTATATAAAATGAGTTCCAACTGTACAGTCCTCACGCACTCTGGCCAAACACTTGGATGTGGGATGCAACCTCTGAGGGACCGTGTCCAAGTTGCCAAAATTTGATCTTGCAGAAAACAGAATCTCTACCAATCTTTCATGATGGGTTGGACCTAATTACTGGGATGAATGTGCACGTGCGAAACTCAGCTTATTTTAAATTAACACTCTGTGCCAAAGTCCTATGACCACCCTCCCACTAAGCCCCCCCATCACCCACCCCCCACCCCAAGTCTAACAGAACATTGTCAAAGAGTTCAATGTCCGTGAAGGAAGAACTTCATATTTCACACAAATTCTTAGCAAAAACACACATGCACTCTTAGTGCAAAACAAAGAATCAATATCCATCCATTACAGAGTGTAAAGTCCAAATTAAAATCCAGCACAGTGCAGTCTCTTGTGCCTTATAATTCTTCAGTTTTAGAAGCTCCTTGTCCCTTCACAATCTGCATATTCTCCAGCTGTCCTTCAGCTGGCAATATTCAAACCATTGTGCTTGGCACAGGATGGTAGTCTTTGCATTCATCTACATATAGCCACCGTTTGGGTGATTTGAACAGACTGTAGGCTCTCCTGGATGATGAAGTGGCTGAGAGGTTAACGGTGTGTAATTCACGTTGTTGAAGGAGCTCGGATAGACTTCAGTACTGTTTACATCAATATATCCAGTTTGGATCTGCTGCAAAGATAAGCAGAGCATCTTTCAGTAGATACATATCAAAGCCAAAGACAATCTAACTACACATTTCTACAATTAAATTTATCATTACATCATGTACAATCAGTACATTTAGCATAGAACAAACATTCAGACACAAGATTCTGTTTTTCAATACTACTCTGAACTTCACGATGAGCAGTTTAAAAATTGTGGATGTTGGAAAATAGTTTTTAAAACCTCAAAAAAAGTGCCTCATATAAACCAGCATCTGGGGAGAAAAAGGTGAACGCTTTATTTCACAGTGTTTAGTTCTGCTGAATGTGAAACATGAATCTATCCGTTATTCCCTTTCAGGTGCAGATTGGGCCTGCTGTGGGGATAATGGTGGTTTGATATCAGAACCACTTCTCTCAATGTACAGCATGCAGCTGGCAGGAACATTGGTCAACACAATCAGTGCAGTACGTACAAGGGAGTACAGGTAGAATTAAAATGATAAGAGCCAAAAATTATAGAGCAGAACCTAACTAATGGGGCAAAAATGATCTACTTTGTGTTGTGAACTGGTTACTGAAACAAGTCGGTTGATTCAGGTCACAGATGTAAATTAAGGGCATTGGTAAGGGGCAAGGATGATGAACATTCAACAACCATACTTTGCAATCCAAACTAAATAAAGGCATTGTCACATTTAAAACAAAGATGTCATATATTCAGCCTACCTTCTGAGAATGCATCCAACTACTGTTTTCTGTCAATGCCATAGATCATAACTAAATGTCTATGACTTTTGCCTTCACTGTTTTTAATTAACGGCAGGACAACTCCTTCCTTGGTGGCATGTTTAGAGCACTTATCAAGAATTAGCCGTAGGAGCTCAGGTTAAACCATGGGCACTGGGCAAAGTCGATTTCCCACCCGCAACAATTCTGCGATCCCAACTCCTCGCCCGCGCATTCCGTCCACAGTAGCAGGGTCGAGGAAACAGCAGGTGAAGCCCAAGGCCTAGTGCACTGTGTGAAGATTAGTAGCGGAGAGGGCTGACTGTGCTGTGTTTGTACTAGAGGAAGGTGCTGTAGTGGCTGCAATCAATGACCTTTGTCCTGAATAGTGAAGTGCCCAGTTCACTGAAGCAGACAACCCATCTTTTATTATTGACAGGGAAAACGTGCATGCAATTGTGAGGTGGCTGCTGGATTATTGAGGTGACTGCAAACCGGGTTTCTACTGTACTTGGGAAGAAACACTATCAACCAACTCTAAATCCCACAGTTTGGATTGCGATTTTCTACCGAACAATACGTTAACTTTATAGAACCAGATGCAATATTTTGAATCTGTGTTTAGTAATGGTACATTACATCTGATGCAGATTTTTGTAAGCTTTGCTCCTATTTTGAAGCTGTTTTGATACATCATGACTGCATTCTAAGATGAAAAGAGCACCAATTCTAGTTATCAATTATATATACTTTGCATTACAAATATTAACAGAGATTTTTGCTTACATGAATTTTGCAATCATAATCTTTCTTATATTAAAGGGATACAGTGAGTTTATAAGTGCAAAATCAAACATTAATGATATAAACTCTGTTCAATTAGTGTCCAGTGTTATAATGGCAATTTTGCTGGCATTGCGAATGCATATGTTAATTTGAAATAAACTGGAGGTTATAAGAGTAAATCCCAAATCAAAACATTTTTACTGCGATTAACATACTAATAATTTTGTGATGGAGCAGATATTGAAGTAAGAAAGCTCAAAGTGCAGCACTAATGGTAAGTTGCAATATTTACAGAGTTTTAAAGTTAAAGTCTCTAGTTCAAATAGGACTTTGTAGACTTGAAAGAAACAAAATTAATCCACACTGCAGAAAGAGGCTAGGCTGATTTGAATGGACTAGCAAATCCCTTAATATATTTGAGTTACAAATAATAATAATCTCAAGGTGTTATTTCAGAGTTAGGAATTATACATTTTTCTAATTTGACACTTCTAATGACACTCACCAGAAGTTTAGATAATGGGTGTAGTTTGGTTAGAGTTTTGCCTCTGGGATTTCAGTTTCAGTTTGGAATGACGTCTCTCAAAATCATTTAAGTTTTGTCGCTCTACATCAAATCAGTTTGCTTCAATTTAGGAATGGTCATGGGATTAAATCTAGATTACACCTCAATTCATGAGACAGTGGAGGCCTTGTGTCTGATCTTCCAAAATTCTTTGGATTCTGGAACGGTCCCCATTGATTGTAAGATGGTAAACATTACATCACTATTTAAGAAGGGTGGGAGAGAAAAGATGGGGAACTATAGACCAGTTAGTCTGTCATTGGTGGTAGGGAAAATTCTAGAATCCTTAATTAAGGATGTCATAGTGGGGTACTTAAGAGGATCACAATATAATTAGACAGAGTCAACATGGCTTCACAAAAGGGAAGTCATGCTTAACAAATCTTTTAGATTTTTTTAGGTCATATCAAATAGATTAGATAGGGGTGAAATCAGTAGATGTAGTGTATTTAGGTTTCCAAAAGGCATTCGATAAGTTGCTGCATATGAGGTTGATCCACAAGATAAGGCCCCATGGAATTAACAATAAACAACACAAAATTGTACTTATATAGCGCATTGCACGTCGGGAGGACATCCCAAAGCGCTGAACAGTCAGGCCAGGACTCAAGCTGGGGGGGGGGGGGGAGGGTCGGGGTAGGGGGAAGGGGAAGGAGAGTGGGAGAGGGGGAAGAGTTAGTGGGGCAGCCGAAGGAGCGGAAAATTAAAGGAAATATATTAGCTTGAATTGAAGAATAGCTAACGGGAAGAAACCAAAGAGTAGGGATAAACTGGTCCTTCTTAGATTGGCGAGATGTGACTAGTGGAGTGCCACAAGGATCAATGCTTGGGTCTCAACTATTTACAATCTACATCAACAATCCAGATGAGGACATCAAACTTAACATATCCAAATTCGTGGATGACACTAAACGAGAAGGGAGAGTAAACACAGAGGATGACATTATAAAAATGCAACGCGATACAGATAGGCTAGGTGAGTGGGCAGAAGAAGTATAATGCAGGGAAGTGTGAAGTCATCCACCTAAGTGGCAAAAACAGTAGAGCAGATTATTTTTTAGAAGGAGAGAGACTAGATAGTGTTAGCGTTCAGAGGGACTTGGATGTCCTTGTACACCAGTCCTAAAAAGTTAGTTTGCAGGTACAGCAAGCAATTAGGAAGGCAAACGGTATGTTGGCATTCGTTATAAAAGGGTTAGAATATAAGAGTAGGGAAGTCTTGCTGCAACTGTACAGGGCCCAGGTGAGACCGCACCTAGAATATTGTGTGCAGTTTTGGTCTCCTTATTTAAAGATGTACTCGCCTTAGAGGAGGTACAATGTAGATTCACTAGGTTGGTTCCTGGGAGAAGAGGGATGAAGCTAAGAGGATAGGTTGAGCAATCTAGGCCTATATTCTCTAGAATATAGAAGAATGAGAGGTGATCTTATAGAAACCTATAAGTTTATTAAGGGGCACAACAGAATAGATGGATGTTTTCCCGTGGTTGGAGAAACTATAACCAGGGGTCACAGTCTTTAAAAAACTGGCCTACTACTCCAACATTATCATGGAGGCAAACAACAATCCCCAAGTCCTCTTTTCCACCACCCACCACCTTCTCCATGCACCCCCTCAGGCCTCCTCAATCTTCACTTCAAATGTGAAATGCGAGGAGGTCATGGATTTCTTTCCCTCAAAAATCCAAAATATCTACCAGGCAGCCTCATCCTCCTGCCTCTCGTCACTCTCTACCACGTCCATCGCATCACCCTCACCCTCCCCATCATCAACTCCCACCTCGACCCCCTTCCTACACTCCTTCTCCCCAGTCTCTCTTTCCTCCCTCTCACACACTCTCACCTCCTTGAAGCCAACCACCTGCTGCCTCGACCCCATCCCCACCAACCTCTGCTCACCCAGCTACCCCTCCTCTGCCCACTGCTGGTTGATACCATCAACCAGTCCCTCTCCATGGGATCAGTCCCTGCCGCCTTTCAAAACTGCTGCCATCACCACCCTCCTTAAGAAACCCTCACTAGATCCCTCAAACCCTAGCCACTACGGCCCTATTTCTAACCTGCCCTTCCTTTCAAAAGCACTAGAACGCGTTGTTGCCAACCAACTCCGCGTCCACCTCTCCTCCTACTCCTTCTTCGAACCCCTCCAGTCTGGTTTCCGCCCTGCGCAAAGTACAGAGACTGCGCTTGTGAAAGTTACAAATGACGTTCTCTCTATCTGTGACCAGGGCTCCCTCTGTCTCCTTATTCTCCTGGACCTGTCTGCTGCATTCGACACAGTCGACCACACCATCCTCCACCACCACCTGTCCTCTCATCCACCTCAGTGGGACCGCACTCGCCTGGTTCGAGTTCCTACCTCACAAACCGCCAGCAGTACATCTCCACAAATGGTGTTTCCTCCCGCTCTTACCCAGTTACCTGTGGGGTACCCTAGGGTTCCATCCTTGGCCTCTTCCTCATCTATACTCTCCCTCTTGGGGATGTCATCCGCAGACATGGGGCACATTTCCACATGTACGTGGATGACACCCAACTCTATTTCTCCACTTCACTTTGCGACCCCCCCCAGTCCCCTGATGTTCTGTCAGCCTGCCTGTCAGACATCAGGAGCTGGATGAGCACAAATTTCTTGCAGCTGAATGTTGACAAGACGGAGGCCATACTCTTTGGCTCTCATCAACGTCTCCATTCACATGGCTCTCACCTCCTCCACCTTCCTGGTCTCCCCCTGAAACTCTCTGAACCTGTGCGCCAACGTGGCATCAGATTCGACCCCCAACTGTCCTTCCTCCCCCACATCCGGTCCCTCACCAGTACCGCCTTCTTCCACTTCTGACGGATTGCCCATCTCTGGCAATACCTCACCCCAAAAGCTGCTGAAACCCTGGTCCACGCCTTCGTTACCTCATGGCTGGACTATTCAAATGCCCTTCTCACCGGTCTCCCCTCCACCACAATCCATAAAATCGAACTCATCCAAAATTCTGCTGCCTGCTTACTCACCCGCACCAAACTTCGCACCCCCATTACCCCAGTCCTTGCCAGACTTCACTGGCTCCCTATTTCCGAGAGGATCGACTTCAAGATCCTCACCCTTGTTTTCAAATCTCTCCACTCCTGTGCACACTCCTACCTCTCTGACCTCCTCTCTCCTCAAACCAACTCCCGTTGCCTTCGCTCCTCTGGGTCTAGCCTCCTCCATGTCCCCTGAATCCTCCGCTCCACCCTCGGCAGCCGTGCCTTCAGCCACTATGCCCCGAGGCTCTGGAATTCCCTCCCTCACTACCTTCCTCTTGCCCCTCTTTTCTCTGTTTCAGGTCCCAGCTGAAGATCTTTCTCTTCGACCTTGCCTTTGGTCACCTTTCTACCACTGCCCCTGGCTCGGTCCCGGGATTCACTGTTGTGAACCATTCTGAGATGCTGTCCGGCATGGAGGGCGCTATATAAATCTAAGTTGTTGTTAAAATTAGGGGTCGCACTGTGTTGAGAAAAAACTTCTTCACTCAGAGGGTAGTGAATTTATGGAATTCTCTACCCCCAAAGGGCTGTAGATGCTCAGTCCTTGAACATATTCAAGACTGAGATTGATAGATTTTTTTGTGGATAAAGGGATTAAGAGATATGGGAATAAGGCAGGTAGGTGAAGTTAGAATAGATCAGCCAGGATCTTATTGAATAGCGGGGCAGGTTCGAGGGGCCAAACGGCCTACTCCTGCTCCTAATTCTTATGTTCTCTCCTGTAGGTTCACAAAATAAAGTGCCTCGGAAAAGCAAGGAGAGCTCTCTTCAGCCCTTATATCGGCCAGGACTCAAACCACTGCTGTCACAGGTAACACAAGCATTGTGTGGGGGGAAATGGTTGAGTCTCCTACAAATACTGTATATTGGTTAAAAATTGTTTCAATGCTCAGGGATGCTAAATTACATACAAATTAGTCATAGCACATTATCACATTTTATAACTGCAGTCCTAAAGAAGCTTAACACCCGCAAAACAATTGTTTGTATGACATTTTAGCACCAAATGCTTACCTTGGCTAACAATTGCTGTTGACTTGAAATTGTAGGATTGAATTGTAAAGGATTGACACAAGACAAATCATTCTCACATGGGTACACTGTCATGTCCGCTGTATAACCTGCCTGCTGCGTTGTCCCTAAACCGGTCATGTTTGCTCCACTGCAGTTTGGAATTTCTGGGTTTTGCTGTAAATTTGAGTACAGGTAATCCTCCAACCCATCCACGCAATAGTTCTGTGTGTGATAGCCACTAATTGGGAAGTCTGTTTGTAATAAGTTAGAAGCTTGGGATGGGACAGCAGCAAGCTGCTGACAGGCTAAGGGAGTAAAACTGAGCTCAGATTTGTACTGGAACTCTTGGGTGGTGCTATCCAAACCAGATAACCCAAACTGTGGCTGACAATTGACAAGTCTTTCATTGCCTGGGTTCCAGTTTGCAAATGGTCCATTGACATGCATGTGTTTCATTTCCTGGCATAGCTGCTGCTGCTGTTGATAATAATGTTGCTGCTGCTGGGGTTGCTGCTGATAATTTTTCTCTTTTTGTTGCTTATCCTCTTGATGCTGTTGCTGGTGCTCTTGAACCATGCAGCTTGAAGTCGAAGTAAGTGGCTTTTGCTGCATACAGCTAGAGTACATGCAGTCGGATCTCTTTTTCAATGATTCCTGGACATAGGTTAGAATCTCCTCGTTTAGTGATATGTCATTTATATCTCCAGCATCATCCAGATAATCCCACTGAACTCTCAGGAATGTCTCATCCTGCTGTATAAGGTCAAAGTCTTCCAGCCCAATTCCAAGACTTTTCATAGTGTTATAAAGATCACTGCCAATGTTGTTTGCCAAAAAGTCTAAATTCTCTTCAGCAACGGGTTGATCCTGAATGCAATTGGTGTACTCTTTCTTCCCAGTCCTGTTATTTCCACTGAACAGAACCTCCTCCCAATCGCTGGGAAAAACATCATTCTGTTCTGCATCTTTGCTATCATTGCAAATGTTGTTTTCAAAGGGAGTATTGCAATTTTGTGATGGAGCAGAGACATATACAGACCTGTCCTGCTTAAGCATGGCACCAAGAAGGGAGCTTGGATCAATAGGTTTCTGTCCTCTTGGAAATGTTTCTTTGACAGTCGTTAATTGTCCGGTGGGTAATTTGATTTTATGCTGTGAGGGATCCATCAATCCGAGCAATGCAAAACTTCCTTCATACAGCAATGCCTCCCCAGTGGCAAAATTAAAGGGTAACTGCAATGTTCGTTTCCTCAAATGCTCTTCTCCTTCTTCTACACTAAAGAAGTAAGAAAAACAACTTTGTTACAAGCATGCATTTAATATGTGTAAGGATTGAAAATAAAATGATGTATGCAGAATGGAAAGAAACACATTCATCCAGTAGGAAGCACTATTGATTCTGACCTGGGAGTGGACAAGCTATCCAGGATTCTTAAAATGATTAAAAGATGAGAAATCGATTTAATACTGGATGTCTTCAAAAGCTTCTGTTAGAGTAGAGTTCAATTCAAATCAGTTTCACTACTTACGTGAGAGGTCTCTGTGTGGCGATAATATAATCTGGCCTCCCATTCTTATATCCCAATCGTGCATTGGCTTGCACCCACGCCCAACCATTCTCTTTGGTCAAAAGTCTGAAAACCGTCATGCCGCTTTCTCCAGTCTTCATCACTGAAATTCAGAAAACATTGGGGGAAAGAGATGCAAGTTGTTTGTGTCAGTGCCGCATTTTGAATTGAAGTTTGAAGTTCCTTTGAGACAATTGCTTAGCTGCTTTAACTCTTTTCAGATTGTGTAACTTTTGTGGAAAATTATTTCATTCAGTTTTAATTTGGAAGCCTGTCTTCCTCCAAATCTTGTTTGAAAACGATTAAATTGAAGAATCTTCCACAATTTTGATTCTTAATTCTTAAGGCAAAAATCAATGGTCTTACAGTCTTAGGCTAGTTGGAATTTCAGTACACAAATGGAGAATTTCAGTACATACATTCAACCTAGGATTTTTATTCAGTTGGTAAAAATTCTCCCTCGTTGATAACGAAAGACCCCTGCAACCGTGCCATGACTCCACCACAATGGTTGGCTAGAGGTCAGCATGTTCTGGAGCATGGGTTAGTGGGTTAACATCCTAGTGAAAAAAATTCCGCTAACCAGGAGTCCATTGCTGCTAATATTTCAAGGACAGCTTCAGGACCATCCATTGTGTTGGTCACAATCCCCTCCCTGATTCCCTCTTCCTCAAATAATTCAATTTAGTTTCCCGTGATCTTCCACATTATAAATGGAATGCCCAAGAAGTTGGAAGGGCCCATTTTTGATCGGGAAACAAAAACACAATTGTCATCCAAATATTTATACTTCACAAAATGGCCTCGGCACCTGCACCCCAATGTGGGTCACTTTCAACAACAACAACAACAACAAAATTGCACTTATATGGCGCCTTTCACGTCAGGAGGACCTCCCAAAGCGCTGAATAGTCAGGTTGGGACCCGAGCCGGGGAAGGGGGGGGGGGGGGGGGGCGGCGGTGGGAGGAGGGTCGAGGTAGGGGGAAGGGGAAGGAGAGTGGGAAGAGGTAGTGGGGCAGCCGAAGGCGTGGTCGAAGAGGAAGGTCTTGAGACCAGCCTTGAAGGAGGGAAGGGAGGAAGCAAGGCAGAGGGACTGCGGGATGGACGCGGAGCAGGCCTGAGTCTGCTGAACAGAGGGGATGGGCAGGCTGATAGGGAGACAGTAGGTCAGAGAGATAGGCGGGGGCAAGGCCGTGAATGGCCTTGAAAGTGAGAATAAAGATTTTGAATTTGATCCTCTTGGTGATGGGGAGCCAGTGGAGATGGGCGAGGGTGGGAGTGATGTAGTCGCGAAGCCTGGTGCGGGAGAGTACACGAGCTGCAGAATTCTGAATGATCTGCAGCCTGTGAAGGGAGGAGCTGGGGAGGCTGACGAGGAGAAAGTTCCCATAATCGAGCCTGGAAGTGATAAAGGAGTGGATGAGAGTTTCAGCGGCGTGGTGGGTGAGGTAGTGACGGAGTCTGGCAATATTACGGAGGTGATGGAAGGCTGTGCCGGTCATGGATGTGGGGAAGAAAGGATAGTTCGAGGAAAGAGGGATCGAACAAGATGCCCAGATTCCTGATTGGCTGTGAGAGGTGGAGAGGGCATCCTTGAACGATGATGTTGTCAGCGCCTGAGGTGCGGAGCTGCTGACATGAGCCAATCAGGAGGGCTTCCGTCTTGTTGACGTTGAGTTGTAGGAAATTTGCCCTCGTCCAGGACTCAATGTCGGACGGGCATGCAGTCAGAACACCAGTGATCCTGGAATCGAGGGTTGACACGGATACGTAAAGTTGGGTGTCATCCACGTTTAATGTGGAAATTTACCCCATGTCTGCAGATAATGTTGCCCAGAGGGAGAGTGTAGAGGGTGAAGAGCAGGAGGCCAAGGACAGAGCCCTGGGGAACGCCGCATGTTACTGTGCGGGGGCTGGAGGAGAAGCTGTTGGAGGAGATGAAGTGAAGGCGGTGGGAGAGACAGGATCAGAACCATTCGAGGACAGAGCCTTAAAGGTTGAGGAGGGAGAAAAGGCGGTGGAGGAGGATAGTATGGTTCGTGGTATTGAAGGCAGCGGATAGGTCGAAAAGGCCAAGGAGGCAGAGGGAGCCCTGGTCGCAGATGGTCAGGATGTTGTTTGTGACCTTGATCAGGGCAGTTTCCGTGCTGTGGGAGGCACGGAAACCCGATTGGAGGGGTTTGAGGAGTGTGTGTTTTGTGAGGAAAGAGCGGAGCTGGGAGGCACTCTTTCAAGGATCTTGGAAAGGAAGGGGAGGTGAGAGATGGGCTGGTAGCTTGATAGCTGCGATGCATTGACGGAAGGCTTTTTTAGGATGGGGGTGATGGTGGCGGTTTTGAAGGGACTGGAAACCGTCCCGGATGAGAGGGACAGTTTGATAGTGTCGGTGATTAGAGGTGCTAGAAGGTAGGGCTGGGTTGTGAGGAGAGGGGTGGGGATGGGGTCACTTTCAAATCACTTATTGACACGATTTACACAGGATTGCACACAATTTATATGAGATTTACCTGCGGTGACGAGTGTGATTTTCTTGCAGAACATCATGAAAAATACAGCACTAACTAAGCATTTGTATCACAAATTAATTACTTAGTACACAACTGATAGCAGCTCAATTTAATGCTGATTACTGATTACAGTTCAGTAGATGGGCATTGTAAATAATCAGAATGTTGCTATTTAAAGTTTACAGATTAATTTAAAGATGAAAGAATAAACGAGTGTTTTGTTTTTACCACCCATGACCTGCTCCCTTAATACATGCACACAAATGCATGCACACACTGTATTGGACAGAAGTTTCTTCATAAGTAACCACTTACTTCGCACATGGTTCTCTGCACAATACATCATGTCAGCAGCATGAATGAATTGATAACCAGTACCTCGCATGCAGAGCTCAGAGTCTGTGTAGCCGAGGATCAACTTCCCTCTGCAGAAAAAAAACAAAAGCAAAGTGAATGCAAATACAAACTTCTGTAAGCATTGCCCAAATGAAGTTTTGGATTGAAATTGTTAAAAGTTGTCTTTGATTACAATCCACGGGCACAGCTGTTGAATTCAGTTTGGTAACAGTAAAACTTGTAGAAGTCTTATCTTTATAAATTGTGTAATTGCCCAAGTCATACATTCACCGGAATCCCATTCAGTTTCCCACCAAAACCCACCAATATTTATTTACACTGATTTATTAATCACCTTCTAATTCACAACACCGTTTGCTAACCTCTATTTCTACTGCATTAACACCTGCCCTTGTCTGGTTCGAAACTTACCTCTCCCTCTGTTTCCACTTTGTTGCCACTAATGGCTTCTCCCCAGCACCACCAGCCCCACCATCACTGGGCGAGCCTTCAGCAATTCTGCCCCCAACCTTAGGAACTGCATCCCGCACTCCTTCTGCTAATGCCCTCCCTAGCCTCCTTCAAGACATTTCTCTTCGACCATGCCTTGGCACCCCCCATTCCACTCCCTTACCTCCACCCTCCCTGATCCCAATCCCTGCTCAGGTCCTGCCTGTCCAGCATCATAATTTTGCAATTACATTTAATGTAATTACATTTAACGTAATTTAATTAATTAATGTAATGTTAATTAATTTTGTTGTTGTTGTTTCCCAAAATTATTTACAGCAAGGTCGAATTACTAGAAACCCAGGGAAGAAGGTGTGTTTACAAACTATTTTCCATTCTGTCTTTCACAAGCTAACAAAAAACATATTACTCACTTGGCATCGCACCCCATGGGTGTGAAGTCTAATTTGTGCTTGGTTCTGAAAATGAAGTTTTTGGTTCGAATCTCCAAGATGGATGGAGGCTGTAGTGGCGTTGCTATGGCGAATAATCCCAGCTGTGGTGGGATTAATGAGCCGTCCTTCCCCTTCCTGTTCTGCTCATAAACAAACTTCAATCTGCCTTGGAAATTCATCGCCTAAAAGAACATGTCAGTTAGAAATCCACCATTGCAATATCAAATGCAGTTATCCAACCTATATTGCTGTCTGTGATAACTGATCATGAACTATAGTCCACAGATTTGTGCGACTGTTCAACAGCAGAAATGGTAAATCTGTGCAAAGGTTTCTTATCAGTAGCACTGCATCGTAAACTCTGAACCAGTGAAATGGTTTCAACAAATCATTTTAACTGGAAAATGAGTTTATTTTAGGTATAATTATAGATTACCGAGCTAGGCTCAGTCAAACATCCATAATTATTGACTTGAGCTTTTTAGCATTAAATTGGATCTCAATCATTAGTGAAGGCCTTTAATACAATTCAAAGTATATTCATACATTTTCCATTGTACAACATCTGCAACTACTTTAAACAAAATGCATTTCTGTATATCACAAAGTAGAACCTGTGTATCTTTTTGGACAGTGGGTAAAAAAAGACGAATCAACAACAACAATTTCGATTTATATAGCGCCCTCCATGCCGGACGGCATCTCAGAGCACTTCACAATAGCAGATCCCGGGACCGAGCTAGAGGCAAGGGTAGAAAGATGACCAAAGGCGTGGTCGAAGAGAAAAGTCTTCAGCTGGGACCTGAAACTGAGAAAAACGGGGCAAGACAAAGGTAGTGAGGGAGGGAATTCCAGAGCCTCGGGGCATAGTGGCTGAAGGCACGGCCGACGAGGGTGGAGCGGAGGATTTGGGGGACATGGAGGAGGCCAGACCCAGTGAAGCGAAAGCAACGAGAGCTGGTTTGAGGAAAGAGGTCAGAAAGGTAGGGGAGTGCAGACGAGTGGAGGATTTGAAAACATGGATGAGGATCTTGAAGTTGATCCTCTCAGGGATAGGGAGCCAGTGAAGTCTGGCTAGGACTGGGATAATGGGGGAAGCAGAACAAAATGTTACAATTCCTGGTTGGTGGGGCAGTCCACGGGAGGATAGAATTGACTTGAATGGCCTGATGATAAGGAGATAGAGAGAGAAGGAGAAAAAAGGGCTGTATTTCTGATGCTGACTGTGATCCAGTGACCTCTAATAGAAAATATACGTGTGGGGAAAACATTGAGTGAGGACAGGATAGGACTCAGAATATTTGCCTCTTGGGGAATATTACAGCTAAAAGTTTCAGACATATGGTAGTTGGTGGTGGGTGGGGGTTGCTATTTTCCAAACAAATGCATTTCAACCCCCATTATATACTGATATTGCTGTTGCTGGTTAAATGAGAGCATTTTTTAGACTATAGAAAATGTGCATGAAACATCTGATAATTTTATAATACAAGTTAATAAAAAACATTAAACAGGTTCTATCAATCATTAATTTCAAACAGCCTTTATATTTCAGAGCTGCGTGACTGGAGCCTCTTAAATTACTGAGGTTTTTGTTTGAGGCACAAAAGCCAACACATTTTCTAACCATTAACCCAATTATTTAAAAAAACAGTAGTTTGAAGACCAAAAGTGGCACATAAATTAAACAGAAAAATGCCAAATTACCAGAAATCCAGAGGAATTATCCAGGAGACATCGGAGCCTACAGACAAAGTTCCGTTCCAAAAACGGTGAGTTTTCTGGTGGAAGTTGCTCAGGACTGTAATGGGTGATTGGCAATGGAAGGCTATTTTCACCTGTATGAGGGGTAAGGTTACATAAAAAGGAGTTTTACTACATTAAACTTTTTAAAAATGAAATATTTATACAACACATGTGCAAGTTCCAGCAGTGGTTTGCAGCTCAAATCAGCACCGGGCCAAGAATGTTAGAACAAAACAACACAGCTTCTTTCACAGTAGTTCTGCATTCACCATACCAAATTGTTCAGGAGCACAACAACACCCTGATGAAACCCACTATGCAACTGGAACATGTGGTGAAGAAGAATAGTTTGGCTCCCATACTTGTAGATAACATATGATTCTGCATCAAGCATGGTGTGAAAAATGTGACCATAGATTCTATGAATCTATGGTCACATTTTTCACACCATCACTCTCTGATTGTATTATCTATGTAGAAGTGTTATGAAGGGCGAGTTTAGGAGCAATATCCGTAAGTATTTATTTATGCAGAGTGTAAATAACCGCTTGAATGGGTTATCAGGAATGGGTGGTTGATGTCACAGCATTTAATAAAAAAATGTTGCAATGGTAGGGTTGGAATTTTGGATGAACAAGATCAAATACAATAAAAGCCCATTTATCCAGCACTCTCGGGACCTGGCCAATGCCGGTTAAACTGTGTGCTGGATATTCGGGCGGCCAGCTGCCGAAAACCCAACATAAAACAAATTAACTTTTTTTAAGCATACCATATTAATAATAGACTAAATAATAACAGAATATTGTATGGATACTTATCAATAAAGCAATAAATATCGATTACAGTCTATAAACAGCACACAATCACAAAGCAAACTTCTACAATGGCGGATGGAAGAGTCTTTTACGTCTTAAAGGGGCACACACACACTCAGTCAATCTGGCATCTCAATGGCTCCAAACCCAACCCCCTTCTCATTTTCCATCTAAATTAATCAACTCACCCCCTCCCTCTCTCCCCTCCTCTCCCCCACCTCTCTCTCCCCCTCCCAATCATCTCTCTTTCTCCCCCCCCGCTTTCCCTCTCTTTCCTCCGTACCCTCTCTCGCTGCCTCTCTCTCCTTCTCCCCCCATCCCCCTCCACCAAAACAGTGTATAAACCCACAATACAGTCAGGCTACACAGGCAATATGTAATGTCTATCAGAGAGAGAGTGAAGGAAAGAAAGAAAGGGGAAGAGATAGAAGGAGAGAGGGAGAGATAGAGAGGAAGGAAGGAGAGGGAGAGAGAGAGAGAAAGAAAAAGAGGGAGAGAGAGAAATAGGAGAGAGAGAAATAGGAGAGAGAGAGAGAAAAAACAATGCACTTTTAGGATAAAAACTCGGAAGTGCCACTACCAGCAGCATTCAAAACCAATCGTACTGTACTTTCGTGCGACAATCGACTCATTAAATGCGCCACCGCGATTGTGCCGGATAAGATCCAATTATTCGAATTGAAACCTTTTTTTTGAGGTGCTGGTTAAACGGAGGTTACAGTTGATCAGGTCACAGGAGGGTCCGGTGATATATCGCTATATCGCTAAAACCCGATATAATTTTCATATCGATACGCCGATATAGGCATTTCAAACATATCGATATATCGAAACATCGATAAAAAATCGGAACGCGCGCACACTGAACTACAAGACCCAGAATGCTCATCTCTATACACAATGCACAGACTGAGGTGCAAAGCCGCTATATTGTATTCATAGTCCTAGAATACAATATACAGGTATGCAAGGGGTGAGGGGAGAGAGACAGCTGGGGGGGAGGGGGGTGGGGGAGAGAGATGGCTGGGGGGGAGGGGGGAGAGAAAGCTGGGCCCGGGGGGGGGGGGGGGGGGGAGTAGGAGAGAGACGGCTGGGGGGGGGGGGGTGAGGGGGAGAAAGACGGCTGGGGGGGTGGGGGGGAGTAGGAGAGAGACGGCTGGGGGGGGGTGGGTGAGGGGGAGAAAGACGGCTGGGGGGGTGGGGGGGTGGGGGGGAGAGAGACGGCAGGGGGGGGGGGAGGGAGAGAGATGGCTGGGGGGGGGGGTGGGGGAGAGACGGGTTGGATGTGATATTATACAGATAGACAGAGATGGGGGGGATGTGAGAGAGACACAGACAGAAAAACACAGAGATTGAGAGAGTGAGAGACACAGAGAGAGAAAGATATTTACCTCCTGAGGAGATAGGCCCCGAATGCGCGCACACCCGGAACGTGCGCGCACCCCGAATGCGCGCTCACTCTGAATGCGCGCGCTGCGCGCACATGCGCAGTACGAAAAAAACGAAAATATCGATATTTTGGTATATCTCGATATGAGCCCATCGATATATCTAAATCGGAAAATTTCCATATCGACGGACCCTAGGTCACAGATAAACAGGCTTTTACTGTTTTAGGTAGTCTTTATCCAAAACGTTACCTATTGTGGTACAGCACTAGACTACAATCGGCACTCCCAATCTGCCTAATTCATAGGTCTAACAAGCCTCAAATGTGTCACACTCACTGATGTGCAATCACTCAAGCATGCACGAGCCACACTGACTCAATCACTCACCCACTCATTGACTCATGTGTCACACAAGGATAAGGGCTAGTTGGCAAAAGTGGTAATAACAGAATGCAGTAATACTGTTAGTAATTTGAAACGTTTGTTGATATATATTTATCACAAACATATATTTATCATAAATATTATATATTTATTTGATATTTCCAGTTAATTTATAAGTCTAACAAGCCTAAAAGATGGCACACTCATTTATGTGTCATCCACACTCATGTGCAATCACTCACACACTCACAAGCCAGACATACTTGATTGTGTGAGGATAAGAGCTTGCCAACATAACTGGTAATAATAGAATGTAGGTAATACTGTTTGGGACTTAACAAATTTGTCGAAATATGTGTGCCGACATTTATGACATCGACAAACATGGTAAGATTTGTGTGTTGATAAGTGGAGAAGGGACCTTTTTGCTGATGTAGGTGGGACGTCGATAAAAATAGGCTTGAGATAAGTGGGTAATACTATAATTGGGATTCAGCTCAACAGATAAAAATTTTCAGGCCCTCTGAAGCTAAATCTAAATGTTAAGTCCCGCCATAAGCAATAAATTATCAAGATTTTTCTACAGCAGATACCTTTGCCTCGAACTCCCCTACCTCAGAGATCTCACTCTCCCAGACATTCCATACTCTCATGCCCTGCCTGTCCCAGCCCATCATTACCTTCAATATGTGAGTTTTCAGTTGCTCTGCCCATCACATGGAACTCTCTTCCTAAAATGTCCACCTAGCCCCTCACTCTTAGCATGCGCAACCCATCTAAACACATCTTTCTCCTACTATACGTTCTGTCACCAGCCTCCCAGCTTGAGCAATCACTAATGTTTTGCAAAAAAAACCATGAGATAATCTTGTTATGTGATAGGAGTTATACAAATTCAAATTGCTGCTGTTGAAATCAACTCCCAAGATATTGATGAATGGCCAATGATAACCACAGAACCATTAATCCCCTCAGGACAGAAAGCCTGTGGAACAAAAGGTCAAAAAGCATCATAACAGCATAGAACATTTCTAACCTTCCAAACTACAAATGATTGATATGTAGGTGAACAATTTCATTAAAAATACTTGAAACCTTGAATAACATCACTATCTTGGCATGACTGTACATCTGTTAATGCTATACAAAGCACCTACTAGTTTAAATGGAGTACACAAACATTACTTTCAATAAGCATTTGAGAAGTGACAGTTAAAAATATAAATAATTTTCCACACATCGCCTAAAGTTTATAGCACGCAACAGAATGGGTGCCAGATGTTGAATTTCTGGCAAATCTTGTAGTGACTGAAAGTTTAACAGGAGCAGAAGAGTCCAAACAAAATCAGTGACATTTTTATCAGTTATTGTCCAGAAAGATTACTGCAAATTAGAAATTCAATTCATGTCTGGGCCCAGGTTGAAGAGTAAAAGTTGCAGATGTAAACTAAGCATTCACTTCTGCTTCAGTTTGTCACAAAAATTCACACTGAAGTAAAATCAGAAGAACACTGTTTATGTGTTATTATTTGGTCACGTCTTCTAGATGTCTCAAAGCACTTCACGGAATGTACTGTAAAGTGAATTGACTGTATATTGTTGGGTGAAACGTGGCAGCCAATTGTGCAAAGTAGTGTCCCACAAAGAGTCGCAGGTAGAAGTGGCCAATTTATTGTTGGGTTTTTTTCTTGAGAGATTATTATCAGGCATGTAATGCCTGATAATAATTTTTTGTCCTGCAGGGAATTGAACCCAGTTTCTCGCTTGTGAGGCGAGTGCTCTAACCACTGAGCTACGAGATTCTACACGTGGAGTCCAATGTGCTCAGGATTCCAATATGCTCCAAGGTCATTTTGTTTAATGGTTGATGGCTCGCCTTCCTGACTTTCGATGTTGCCACCACTGTTAAGCTATCTCTAAGATCAGCAGTGAACTGGAAAAATTCAGCAGTTTCTTGGTGTTACATTTCCCAAATTTTCTTCTTTAAAACCTAGAAACAACATTAAATGAAAGCAATTGCTTGACCTTCTTAGAAGCAGCATTTTCAGGAACACTTTGTTTTCTGACTGATAAAAGTTTAATCATTCAATCCTTTCAAGACCATATGTTTGGGGACAGTTGGGTGTCTGACACATGCAGAAGTCCATCACCATGCTTAAGAGTATTCACACCAAACAGAAAATTCCATGCATCTAACCTACACTTGGAAATTACATCCTGCTTATTAGGTCAGGTTGGTAAGAGACCAGGCTTGAGGAGCTTGGGGACCCCAGAGTGTGCATTAGGATACTGCTGCAATATAACTAACAAAAACTGGATAGCTTACTATTTATATCGCTATCCAGCAAGCTTTCCCACTGCTTGTCCATTTAGGACTACCTTAACCATCAGACCAGATGATTTTTGCACATGCTTTGAAATTTAAACATGGGCACTAATTTATATTGTGGAATATCAGCATTATATTTAAAAAGGGATGACTTTTCAAAGCAATTGTGAAAACATTCAGCGCCTTGGGATGTCCTCCCGATGTGAAAGGCACTCTATAAATGTAATTTTGTTGTTGTTGTTGTTAAATACTTCAAAGGGAGATTTGATCTTTTTTGTTTGTTGAAACTACATATTTTTGCTAACACTGATTGTGGAAAAATAGCATGCTTGAGATTTAAAACACTAACAATTTAGGCTTGCCCAGAATGTTCGAGGCATTATACACCAATGTTAACAGCTTAGATAATGGAGTTATTCCATCCATCACTTTTTTTTTAAATGATAGTATTTATCATCCATGCATTCAGCGAACTGTGCAATGTTTTTCATTTAATGACTGTTTACGAAACACGCCCATCAGTTGCAGACTGCTGCCATCCTGACTGAAAATAGTAACGATATTTTGGAATTTATTTTCCATTTTCTCACAAGCTTAACAAAGTAAAGTGGATAACGCCCACTGGAAGGAAAATTATGTGGACAATTACTACTTGTTCAAACAGTTGTAATCCACAATAATGGATAAAATCAGTAAGATGATGTTAAAGAGACTTCTATTTTGGGGGACAAAAACAAGGTTTTGCAGTTGTAAGAGTGAGATAATCAGCTATGCTCCTGAAGTAAATTACTAAGATTCATGTGGCCCAACATATATACAATACCTAAATGGGTCAGTGCATTCACTCATGGTAAATCATGCAAGCCACATGCATTGAACTGCTGAACTCAAATACAAATCTAATCTAGTGTTCTGTGGCTTTCCAATTCCAAGTTTAATTTTGTCTCTTGGAGCTCAATCAATACTGTTCAGAACTCCAGAGTATATAAAGACATTTATTTTGGAATTCTTCTGAATTGTGCCTTCCTCTAGAGTAAACTTGCTCATACAATCGTGTCTTTTCATAACAGCTGCTCGCTAAATTAAGTATATATGACAGCAAGCGTCAGGTCACCCAATACCACTTTAGCTAAACTGTAAGCTGATCTACTACTATAACCTGTGACCCAATGGGTGTCCTGTAAATACTGCACATTTTGTGTTCTGTTGTAAAAATCAAGCTATATCAATGTGAAAAATTGCTTTGTAACTCCTCCCTGATTTGGTTGATCACAAAATAATTTGCAGATTAAAAACCCCTTGGAGGAGGTGATTCCACCTGTGAATTGATTTGCATCACTCCTGTCTGAATTCATATCATTTGAAGTCTGAACCATTAAAAACTTTAGATGACCAAATTCACAGAACTCTCCTTAGTGAGAATGACAGAACGGTTAAGTACAACTGAGGTTCCTGCTCCAAATTACTCCACTGAGATCACATTTCTTCCAGTGGAAGAAAATAAGGCTTTTCTGGCACAACCAATTTCATGATACATTGATCATTTAATAACCAGCTATACGAAGGTGAATAAATCCAATTCAGATGTTACAAGACCAATAATGGCAAAATTCCATTTGTAAAACTATGTTTATTAATGATGTACAATGTAACTCAATGTCACAACTATGTTTTGCAGATTAAAGTCAAGCAACAGTGTCCCTTAGCTAGTTTTGAGTTGACGTGTGCAACACGAGGGAGTCTGGGCCAAGGAGGATGGAAGGCAGGGGAGGGTAGGAGGGAGGCATGGTTCAACAAGAAGATCTTGAGACAGGTCTAGAAGGAAGCAAGACAGGCAGCGAGGTGAAGGAAATGTGGGATGGAGTTCAAAATGGTGGGGGAAGAGAGGCTGAAGGGCCGACCAATAATGGTGGATGGAGCGGGCCAGGCCAAGCCAGGCGGGGGACGTGGAGCAGGCAGTCTGCTGAGTGGAGGGAGTGGATTGTTGGATGAAGGGTTAGCAGATCACGGAGGTAGAAAGGGCCAAGACCATGAAGTGCCTTACAGGCGAGGATGAGAATTTTTAACTCTATCCTCTGGGGGATGAGGAGCCAGTGGAACTGCCCAAGGATGGAGTTGATGGAGTCACGGAGACTGGTATGGGAGAGGACATGAGCTGCAGAGTTCTGGATGATCTGTAGCTTGTGGAGGGAAGAGATGGGATGGCCACCAAGCAGGCAATTGAATATAGAAACGATTCCTTTGTTTACACTGCATCCATAGACAAAATCATTAAAACCGTCGCGAAACATTAATAAGTATATAAACCTGACACAAGTTGTTTGGCAAGCAATATCGGAATCTGTAATAAGAATCTTTACATTTGGTACAGGTACCTCATCACATCGTGGAGATTTACACTGAAGTGATGTGAATTTGTGCAAGTTGGGGCGATCGTGGCAGCCAACATACACGTAGCAATGTCCCACAAATAGTGAATGAATAATTTAATTTGAGGAGTTGTTGGCCAGGACATTGGTAGAAATTCCCTTCTCTTTTTGAATAATGCAATAGGATCTTTATCATTCACCCCAACAGGCAGATAGGATTTTATTTAATGTCTCGACCCCAAGAATGGCACCTCTGACCAAGTAGCACACCCCAGCTCTGCATTTCTGGTGTTAGAAGAGACTATTTGGATTCCACGTCCTGAGGTGGGGTTTTAACCAACAACATTCTGACTCTGAGGCAAGAGTCCTACCAATTAAGCCAGGCTGACACACAGCGCAGGCAAATGCATGTATAATGCAGAATACTAGTATCATACACAAAAAAGCATCAATAATGTTTTATTAATGGGATTATTCCCATTCTGCTGAAAATACAGAATATGGCAGCTGTTTCACATACATGGAATATGAGATTTTTTCATGTACTTGAGAGCAACCACAGCAGAATGATTTTACTGGAAGCCATTGGTAGTTTAAAAATAAATCAAACAGCTGTGTGTTTAACCATCCCACAACAAAATACACAATCATCATCTAAATAAGGATCCAGTTCTCCCCTCCCCCACACAAACACCAAGGTCAAGACTACATGGGATCCTGTAGGATTTATGGAATCCTGTAGCTCAGTGGTTAGAGCACAAGTGAGAGACATGGGTTTGATTCCCGGTAGGGCGAAACGTGAGCAAATTTCCTTACTCGACACGCCCGTTAATAATCCCTTAAGAAAAAAAACAATAATAACTTGGTCACTTCAATCTAAAACTGTTTGTGCAACACTGCTGTGCGCAATTGGCTGTCACGTGTCGCCCACAAAGATACAGTCAATTCACTTTACAGTACATTCCGCGAAGCGACATGAAACTTTTTGTCACCATTGGGCATACCATATATGGTGATCAAAGCAATTGCATCTTCATTGAATAGCTGAGACTTATCAGACAGATAACAAAAACAATTATCACTACTTACAAATGTGCAAACAAAAACACTCAGAAAACACTCAGTTTCTGCTGATCAAGGAAACTGTCATTAACAAATTTTCCCCTTTCAACATACATCATTTAGTGCATAGAGGGTTAAAATATTTTTCCGGCTGTTTATGATAACTCATCAAATAATTATACAAAAACTGTTGAAGACTTTTCACACTTAACTTTCTCGTGACTGCATAAAAGTACAGTCATTACATTTTACTGTCAATCTTGTGAAGCGCTTCAAGGTGTCCTCCCTACATGAAAGACACTCAAGGAGCGCCTTGGGACGTCCTCTCGACGTGAAAGGCGCTATATAAATGTAAGTTTTGTTTGTTGTTATGTGAAAGTGTAAATTTAAAACTGCATCACTTTAAAGACTGACATGCTATTTTAATTAAAACCAAATATTTTGGCCAGATTGAAGATTTTATTATTGGAACCATATTCCTGACCTTATATTGGGATTTTGCCCATTCGCAAAAGAGTCAAATCAAGCTGAGCTATAAAGCCCGCTCTGTGCAAAGATTCAAGAAAAATCAAGAACGAGACATGAAATAAATTGGTAGATAAAAACAAACCTGATTACTAGCAAAGGGAGAGTTCAAGAGAATCACTTGCATCTCTTTTGTTGCTAAAGTTGTACAAAGTGGTTATGATCTCCTTTAAAGGATAAATGGGGCAGAAATATAGATATCAGTGTGAAGATTGAAGATAACGCCAGGATTATTTTAGCTAGTAATCAAAACTATATGTAGAGGTCGAGAGATCCACACAGCATGTGATATGGAGTAACTCCATTAACTAAACTCATACCGACACCTCAAGGAGAAAATTAATATAAACATAAATAAGACTTTAGTTATTATTTTCAAAGAGCTCCATACACAACACAGCTCTACCACAGGAGTGGAGGATATTATCCTGTTGAGAGAAACACATCCCCAGAAAATACAAGTAGTAAGGAAAATACTCATGAGCTATAATAATAATAATCATTACAGAATATACACATAGAGCCATTCACATCAAGAGGTTGTTTCAAAGTGTTTCATGGGATACACCGGAAAGTGGAGTAATTGTGTATTTTGTAGATGAACACGGCAGCCAGTTTACGCAGAATAGTGTCCTGCAAATGTTCGTGAAGTAAATGATCAATTGTATTTGGGGAAATTGTTGGCCTGAAAACTGGGAGAACCTCCCTTTTCTTTTTCAGCTGTTTATGTCCAACTCAACACACAGAGGGGTGTTTGTATTAAAGTCCAATAATAATAATAATAATAATCCTTGCATTTGATATAGCGCTTTTAACATCTTCTAGACGTCTCAAAGCGCTTCACAGAATGTACTGCAAAGTTAAGTGACTGTTGTCCCACAAACAGTCATGGATTGAAATGACCAATTTTTATTATTGTAATAAATAGCACACTCCCAGCACTGCAATGGAGTAACAGCTGTGTTGAGTATAAAGAGATATCAGCTTGGCTCAGTGGTAGCACCTCGCCCCTGATTCAGAAAGTGGGTTCAAATTCCACATCAAGACTTGAACTCATAAAATCTGAGTTAATACTCCGATACAGTCCTGGGTTTGGGTTGCATTGCGGAGATGCCATCCTTCAGATGAAACGCTAAACTGAGGTCTAGTATGTCTGTTCAGTTGGACGTTAAAAGATTCCATAGCACTATTCAAAAAGCGTTTCTCCTGGTGTCCTAGCCAGCAATTCCCCCAATAAAAAATTGGCCACTCATTCCATGTTTTTTGTGGGTCAACGTCTGAGCCAATAGAAAAGTGTGTGTGACTATGTATTTGTGAGAGTATGTGCATGTGTGTCTCTCTCCATGTGCTTGTGAGTGTCTGTGTGTCCCTCTCTCCTCTGTATGTGTGTTTGTGATTTTCTATGTGTGTGTGTCTGTGTATCTCTCTCTTCTGTATGTGTGTGATTCTGAGTAACTGTGTGAATGTTTGTGCGTGTCTCTCTCTGTCTGTCTCGCCCCACCCTACTACTGTAATCTCCTAATCCCCCTACCAACCTGCCTGTCCCATCCGCTCAGCAGGCTCTGGTCTGCTCCCTGTACCCCGACCCAACCGTCCCACCATTGGCGGGCAAGCCATCAGTCACTCTGCCCCCAACCTCTGGAACATCATCCTTAGGACTAGGGTTCCCTCTGCCTCGCTCCATCCGTAACCTCCTTCAAGTCCAGCATCAAGGCCTTCCTCTTTGATGGTCCCATTGGTCACCCCAAATCTCCCCCTTTCCATCCACCCTCCCTGTGCTCGACCCCAGCTTGGGTCTGAAACAATGACTGTCCAGCGCCTTGGGACATCTTCATGATGTGGAAGGCGCTATTCAAGTGTAATTTTGTTGTTGTTGTCGTGTGTGTGGCCAAACTCGATAACTTCCACGGCCTATCCCTCAGATTTACTGAACCAGCGAGGAACCTAGACATTGGGTTCCAGTTCCCCTACATCTGGACCCTGACCAGGACTGCTTTCCTCCAACTCCATCGCATCGCTCACTTCCAATCACATCTAACTTCCCATGTCCAAAGTACTTATCCGTTCTTCACCTCTCAGCTCAATTATTCCAATGTCCTTCGTGCCGATCTCCCCAGCTCCACCATGAAATCTAATTAATTAGAAACTCTGCCTTACGTATCCTAACCTGCATTAAACTTTGAACCGATTACCCCAGTCCTTGTCAGACTTCACTGGTTCCCTATTGCTGAATGCATCGATTACAAGATCTATACACTTGACTACAAATCACTTCATGGCCTGGCACCTCTCCATCTCTCTGCAACGTGCTTACTCTCCACTGCATTAACCAGCACATGCGCTCAGCTGACTTCAGCCTGCTGCATGTCCCTCATCCCCTACACCTCATCCCCTCCACTGTGCTTGTAGCCACTACACCTTGAAACTATGCAACACTCTGCTTCAAACCCTTCACCTTGCCCACTCTTTGTCTGTCTACCGATTACATCCGAAGACCTTCCTATTAGACTATGTCTATGTCCTCCTGCTCTCTCTTCCCAGTTCAGCGTCAAGTTCCACCAATGTTAAGTACTCTGAGCTGCTGTCCCATGTGAAGAGTGCTATTTAAATGCAAGTTTTTATTGCAGTTATATGTATCTCTCTTTGACCTACTCTCTCTGTTTTCCTATCCTTTCAATGTCTCCCCATAATTTTCATCATGCTATTTGAATGTTATTATTTTGGACATTTGTAAATAAATGAAGTGCACTGTTATGAAGTCTCTTTAATTGCATTAGCACTTAATTGGTGCTGGAATATCACTCACCTTGCACTAGTTGGCCTGAGTCAGGGACCGAGGTAGGATTCAGAGCCCAGTGAAGCTGCCGATGGAATTCAGCTCTATCCTCTGTGTGGATCAGTTCATAGACGCTCTGATGGATAATATCAGACTAGGAAGAACAGATAAAAAGGTAACATGTTAAAATGTAACACTTGTAAAATACATTGTAAATAAAACCATTTCAATTTGTTTCATTTTAAACCACTTGCTTTTAAGGGTAGTCTTATTTGTCTGAAAACTCAACAACCAAAACGGACAGCTGTGAAATATCAGCCCCCAAACAAATCACAATTGCATATAAGAGAGAGCAAACAAGCATCAGCACACCAAGGTGATCTTGTGAAATCCTGTAGCTCAATGATTAGAGCCCTCTAATGACTACAGCCTTGCAAAGTGAGAGACCTGGGTTTGATTCCCGTTGCGCGAAACGTTGGGCAAGTTTTCTTCCCCAGGTTGTTAGTCGATTGGCGGATTGCTTTTCCTGGGGTAATAATTGGTTCCAAAAAAAATTGGTCACTCACTGCAGAACTATTTGTGGGACACTGCTGTGCGCAATCGGCTTCTGCCTTTCAAACACAAAATATACAGTCAACTCACTTTACAGTATATTCTGTGAAGCACTTTGATTGTTAAGTCAAATTGGATTATGATTATTATTCTATTATTATTATGGGCCTTCTTGAAGCACCAACCCACTACTAATATTATGGGTATCCTATGCATACATGGTTATCGAAATTGCAGTACACATCTGGCAGACTGGCTGGCTTCCTACACTTGTGCCCATCCAAGATGCAGGAACCCACTAGAAGCTGAATGTGACTCCAACATCGACCTGACAGCCAGAGGCACGAACACAGACCATTATATTCTGCTGAACCCGGATACAGGATGGACCCATACCACCACCATCAGAGATGTTATGCTCTTCTGTGTTACTCAGAAACACTTAAGAGATTATTTCTAAAAGGCACCTCTCTGTGGTGGACACTTTTCGTTTTATTACAGTCATATTAGTTTGCTTGTAGTCAATGCTCAGGTCATGTCTACTGCAACATTATCAAAGTTTCATATACAGTAATTTATTTCTTAAAATAGACGTGCTTAAACCCCAAAAATATCACAAGACGTTACTACAGTTCAATGATGACAGAACCCTTTTAAATCATCCATCCTACACCTTGTATTAAGTTACACTACTCCAATATCTTCTTTTTGAAGATTTATAGCTCCTATCCTGCAAAAATAAAAGAAAAACATTTCTATCACCTAAATTCAGAAAGTCTAAGAGCAAACTAACATTAAACCAAGTGCCCAGAATTAAAAACATCTTGTATCTCAATCTATTAAAGCAAACTAATTTGAGATTGTACAGTGAGTAAATGTTTAAACAAAATGCATTTTGTAGTTCAATTTGCAGCATAATTAACACAGTGAGGAATCCAGCTGTTATCATTCAGTGGCTTAGTAACTGGTTAACCACTGGAGCCCACTGTCTGTCCACTACACAAACAAGTTTGACAAAGATTGGTTAAAAAGATCAGCCACAGACCATTTTGAAATCTAAAATTGCTTTGACGGTTTGTGTATCGTGGTGGCGGATGGTGAGGGAGAGCTCTTTCTCAGCCATTATTCTCCCTCCCCAACCATCCCCCGCCACCCAAACCATAATCATTTAAGTTGTATGTGGCTGTCATTTTATCTTCTGTGGCCTCTCATTTAATGGTTTCCAGGTTCGTGGGAGGCAGCCAGAATCTTAAACCGTTCGGAACTATTGTGATTGCACTTATTTTTCACAGTTCACATCCATTTGATTCATTTGAATGCGTGATGTTTACTGATTTTAATTTCCTAAGTAAAACAATCACACTCTCATCTCTGTATCAAGAGTATTGTCAGCTGCAAATATTGGTGGCTAAGCAACCTTAATTTGAAACTTGGACAGAGCACTCCTCCTAAAACCACATTGAAGGTTTTGGTTAAAACTGTAACAAGTTAAATTTTTAAACTTACATATTTTTCTACTTGTCCCCCCAAATTTACACCATTCTTTCACATGCTTGAAGTGCAGCACGCCAAGTCTGACAGCAAGTTTAACTCACTAATTCTAACCATGTATTTATGTAGACCCGAACCACCATATGCATGACTATTAAATTAGGAGTACGCTCAATGAAAAAGTGCAACCGAACCCCATAATAACACAGTACTTGGGGTTCATAAAATCCAAACCAGATCGACAAAAGGGCCTGATCACCTTTCAGCGTGCCCACATTCACTGTGCACCTGTGCAGAAAGATGACTTTTCAGGATCTAAAAATACGACCAAATTCTGGGTCATCCGATCACTGCTGACACAACGCCAACAACAACAACAACGTGCACATATCTAGTGCCTTCCTTGAAGGATAGCTCCTCAGAGCATTTAACAGCGGAGCATGACTCCAAGAGGCGGTGGGGGGGAGGGGGGACTTAAGCATGGTCAAATAGGAAGGTTTTCAGTCAGGACTTGAAAGGGTAGAGAGGGGACAAGGAGAAGAGATTGAGGGAGAATGTTCTAGAGTTTCGGACCATAGTGGCAGAAAGTATGTCCTCTAATGGTGGGGCAGAGGGGCGAGCGATGAGCAGGGGGCTGGTACCAGTTGAGCGGAGGTGCTGGATTGGGGAGTGAGATAGTCAGAGAGGTAGGGAGGTGCCAGAGAGTGAAAGGATTTGAACACAAGTGTGAGGATCTTGAATTTCCCGCACTGTCACCCTCTCTTTTTATATTCTGAATGGTTGCAGACTATCACTAATTCTCACATCTGTCCCGAATTCTGTTATTGTTTGTATAACATCCTTCCAATATTATTATCTGCTTATAATTCAAGAACCTATTTGCATCTATGATGATAGTAATCAGGTATAGAAAAATGGTTGGTTTTCTCTTCCCATGACCTATGAGTGTTGAAGCTAATTTAAATTATAATAATACTTGCATTTGACATTCTACCTTTCACTTTAATAGGACATCTCATAGCGCTTTACAGGAATTACTGTATAGTAGGGTCGGCGATATATCGATATATCGCTAAAACCCGATATAATTTTCATATCGATATGCCGATATAGACATTTAAAAAATATCGATATATCAAAAAAACGATATATCGAGGTAAAAAATCGGGATGCGAGCACACTGAACTACAAGACCCAGAATGCTCATCTCTATACACAATGCACAGACCGAGGTGCAAAGCCACCATATTGTATTCACAGTCCTCGAATACAATATACAGGTATGCAAGGGCTGGGGGTGAGAGAGACGGCTGGGGGGGGGAGGGGGGGGGAGGGGGGGGGAGGGGGAGAGAGACAGCTGGGGAGGGGGAGAGAGACAGCTGGGGGGGTGAGGGGGAGAGAGATGGCTGGGGGGGAGGGGGAGAGAGACGGCTGGGGGGGTGAGGGGGAGAGAGATGGCTGGGGGGGAGGGGGAGAGAGACGGCTGGGGGGAAGGGGAGAGATACGGCTGGAGGGAGGGGGAGAGAGACGGCTGGGGGGGGGAGAGGGGGAGAGAGACGGCTGGGGGGGAGAGAGAGACGGCTGGGGGGGGGAGAGGGGGAGAGAGACGGCTGGGGTGGGGAGAGAGACGGCTGGGGGGAGGGGGAGAGAGACGGCTGGGGGGAGGGGAGAGGGGGAGAGATACGGCTGGAGGGAGGGGGAGAGAGACGGCTGGGGGGGGGAGAGGGGGAGAGAGATGGCTGGGGGGAGGGGGAGAGAGACGGCTGGGGGGAGGGGGAGAGAGATGGCTGGGGGGAGGGGGAGAGAGATGGCTGGGGGGAGGGGAGAGGGGTAGAGATACGGCTGGGGGGAGCGGGAGAGAGACGGCTGGGGGGAGGGGGAAAGAGATGGCTGGGGGGGAGGAGAGGGGGAGAGAGATGGCTGGGGGGAGGGGGAGAGAGATGGCTGGGGGGAGGGGGAGAGAGACAGCTGGGGGCAGGGGGAGAGACAGCTGGGGGGAGAGACAGCTGGGGGGAGAAAGATGGCTGGGGGGTGAGAGAGACGGCTGGGGGTGGAGGGAGAGAGAGACGGCTGGGGGGGTCGTGGGGGAGAGAGACGACGGGGGTGGGGGGTGCGAAAGAGGGACAGCGGGAGGTGGGGGGGGAGAGAGAGACGGGGTGGATGTGATAATATACAGGTAGATAGAGATGGGGGGGATGTGAGAGACGAGAGAGGGAGAGAGACACAGAGACACACAGACAGAAAAACACAGAGATGGAGAGAGTGAGAGACACAGAGAGAGAAAGATATTTACCTCCTGAGAAGATAGGCCCCGAACTCGCGCGCACTCCGAATGCGCGCGCGCATGCACAGTACGAAAAACCCGAAAATATCGATATTTTGATATAAGCCCATCGATATATTTAATCGGAAAATTTCCATATCGACGGACCCTACTGTATAGTGGTGACTGCATTTTCCATAGAAAATGCAGCAGCCAATTGATGCACATCCATGAAATGAAGGACCAATTTTATCCAAAGGACTTGTTGCAAGGAGAAATTCCCTCAGCACAATCTATTGCCACTGAGATGAGGATCATTTAGTTTAGCATGGATCACAGATTGATACTAGGACTTTCTTGGTTTGAGTTGCTCAGATCCACACGAGTTGAAAGTGTTGTTTAAACAAGGAAGTTATAGAGTGGTCAACATTAGTTTATTCTTAAATGTATTACATTATAGAATTTCCCCCCAAAGTGAAAGGTGAAAGGTAAATGGAATTTACTGTCGTTGTTATCACTGATGTTAAGGAACAAATATGTTCAGGAATGCAGTGCATCAAATTCTGGCATCATAAAGACTTTTAAAGAAAGACAGTTTGATCCATTGGTCACCAACCTGTGTCTCCCCCACAAAGCTTTTTGCATGATCTAGGTAGTTCCTTGCTCGATCAATAATGTGTTTTCGGGTTTTCCTTGATTGAATATTTCTCGATTGGTAGCATACATCAAGAAATATTCAATGAAGACAATGCATTTTGTTGTCCAAGCATGAAGGTTGTTCACTAGTGTTTTAATCAAAGAGCCATATGAGTTGAGCCAGAGACACACAATTTGTTCTTTATGTACAGTGCTTCTTAAAGTATCCTACGGCAATCTTTATTTGTAGAACAAAAAAGATTCATTCAGATTTTGCTAGAGTTTGGTTTGTGTGATATGTGGAAGTGAAAGTGCTGGTGGAAGTAAGTAAAACCAGAGAAAAAAATTAAACCCCACAATAAGGAAAATGGAAAATAGCCATACAAGGATTATTGTTATTTTGGGGAGGGGGCCAAAAAGAAAATGAAGTGTAAAATGACAGGCTGAAGAATGATTCTGCACTGATCAATGAAAAGGATCATCACCCCAGAGAGATAGAGAAAGTATGCAAAATAAATTTTCATACCTTAAATTGTTATGAACCATCTTACAGGAATTTTCCTTCAGGACCGCAAATATTTTCGGTAACTTTCCAATTTGGATCAATTGCTTCCAGTAAAATAATTGAAGCGATTGTTGAACAATAAAATTACATGCAAAACAGATGCATAAAGTGGCCCAAGTATATATTTATCTGCAGAAAAATAATAATTGGACCTAGCAAGAAAATGTATTCTCAGATAAACCCACAAAAAAGCTTTCTTCATAAAAAGTTAGTATTGTACAGTACTTTCATTTTCATTCAAATCTGCCTCATTGGAAGGTTTAAATGGAAGCATTTTAGGATAATTTACTGAGACGTTTTGAGAAGTTTTCCTTTGCGAAATTCACTGTGGATGTCTGCAACCTTATCAAACCTTGGAAACACTCGGAAAGGAGAAGCAGCATGTCCCCTGCCTGATTTACCTCACCATCAGTGGGTGAACATTCAACTATTCTGCCCTTGTTCTCTGGACCTCTATCCTAGACTCCTGTTGCCTTGATTCCTCCCTTCCCACTTTTGAAACCACCATAAGACCCATCTCGATGGGTCTCATCACTTTTTGTCAGCATGCAGCTCACCTCAGCTCGGGTGCTCAGTCAGCTTTGTGAAGCGCATTGAGAGGTCCTTCCACCACAATAGGTGTCAAATAAATGCAAATGTATTGTTATAAATAAAACAATTTAAAAAAAGCCTCATTCCATAAAGACAGTGATGTGGATGGTAACGAGCCTGAAATAGTTACTTCAGTAGAAAATTACAAGCAAGTTCAGTTCTGCACTTGGTTCAACACATCACCAATTAAGAATGAAATCTTTCTGACAAGAAAACAAAAGCAGTTTGCAGACTTTAATCGGGAACATTGCCCAAGTATTATATATCACATTGTCACGCAGGATAGATAAAACAAACAGAAGCCACTGGCAAATGTAAAATGTTCTTCACTAAGCCTCAGTCTTTTTCCCGATCAAGCTCAGTAACCTTTTTCAGCTGCCAGAAACAAGCTGCTGCATTCCGTGTTTGCGCAATATCACAGACTGGATTCTTTCGACTGCCTAGATAGATGTTTAAAATATTAGTGGACTGACTGAATTATTACAAATAGGCAGCTAATTCAGACCCTGCCACTTACATTTGCTAATGTGTAGCTACAGTAACGTATTTTAAATAATCCCTCTATAGTATTGCAGACCTGGAATTTCATACATACATACATAGTTATGCAATAACACAGCATTAAAAGCAGACCGTTTGACCTAAGTAGTCCGTGGTGGCGTTTATACTTCATATGAGCCCCAATCCTCATAGTTCCCTGACACCTCATATACACATCACGTTTTCTCTTAAATACAATGTGATTGAAGCTACTTGCTTTGGAAACACAGTTTCTCATATGGGCCTAATAAAAAATGTTTCTCACATTTGCCCAATACAAAATGCTATTTATTTTTTGTTGCGCACATTATTGTGTTAGTTTGGCTCAGCAGCAGCACTTTTGCTGATTAGTCAGAAGCTTATGATTCAAACTCCATATCATGACTTGTGTACTCTTGGTTGACATTTCAGTGATGGGATAGTGGTGGGGGGGGGGGGGGGGGGGGGGGTGCAGCGTTGTTGGGACCCATCCTACAGTTGAGACTTTAAACCGAGGTCCCACTTGGCTGTTTAAGTGGACGATAAAGATCCCATGGCACTAAAAAGAAGGGAGTTTATTTTGATACCCTGGCTAACGATCCCCTTCATTGCTGTTTGTGCGACATTGCTGTGTGTTGTTTGTCAACAAAACAGTCACTCCACTTTACACAATATCCAGTGATGTACTGTATTTGGGACATACTCCCAGAGTGAAAGATGCTATATCAAATGCAAGTTTAAAAAAAAATCATAATTCCTTAATATCATCTATTTCTAGAAGTAATCAAATGGGGCAGCAGTTATTTAAACCTATAGTTTTAAATTAAAATGTTTGCACTTTGTCTCTAGAGAAGGTTTATTTTAAAGAAATGCCTTCAATCTCCGGTGATTCACCACAACAGTAACAATGATACGTGGCGAAACAAAATCTCACAGCATCAGAGTAGCATCAGAGTAAATTATTACTGAATAAAGAGGGATCCCAATACCCCATTGAGATGGTGGATTCTGTAGCAGATTGAACCAGTGTAAATTTGACACAACATTTTTTTTTTGGGGGGGGAGGGTGGGGGCAGTCGTGTGTTTTGACACCCATGGAAACCCATCACCATGCTTCAGTCTCCAACTAGATTGAGAGGTCTATGTATGCACAGGTCATTGTTTGACTGGTATGGAATGTACAATGTCTCCCCAGAAGGACAAACCCTGGTTACGTAATCAGGGAGAGTTTAAGGTTAGGCAACATTTACCCAATCACCGGCATTTAACAACCAGTGAGGTCATGTCATCAGCTAAACTGAAAACAAGAGCTTCAGTGAGAATGTGAAATTCATGCTACAGTAGTAAGGGAAACTTTTTTTTTTTTTAACTTCCTTTCAATGCTGTCATTGTTCGACAATGGCACCACAAACAAACCTTGTGGAATGCAGGGATTACGGAATAATCTGCAATATGATTTGGATAAACTTTTAAAACGTTCAGTGGTGTCACTGGTATGGATTCCTCCTGAATGATAAGCAGTGCTGACAATGTCTGAGAAACTATTGGTCCAGATGGCAAACTTTTGTCTATGTTAACAATTTGGATACTCAAAAGGTTCAATGAAAAATGTCATTATCACAATACTACTCCAGCATTGCACCAATTAATTTCTATTGTTTATTGTATATTTAGCCCTCTTTCCATCCCATTTGACAGTGTTTAAAATCTGACATCAAACCATTAGTGTTACAGTAGACTTGCTCAATATGTACTAATTAGCAGTTTATATGTTTGAGCGGAATAAATTTTATAGGAACAATTAAAAACATAAAACTGGGCCAAAAGTCATGTTTTTCAGAGATTCACAAAGAAGTTTATGAATTTCTAGCACATAAATATTTAGTGTATGTCACATTGGATTATTTTTTCCCAGGAAGGGAACGAGTATATCAATCAGTCAATACTAACACAAAAATAGAATCCTTGCAAAATAAGGCACAAAATACACGAATCATCAACTAAAGTGATATTGGTTCACTTTTTATCTTGCATTATCATCTCTCTGAAGATATCATACTGAAAACATTTTCTGTCAGGTTAACAGTGATATCCTGAAAAATATTACTTACATTCGGCTCAATGTTCAGGACACTTTGATTCAAATCAAACGATGGAAATTAATAATGCACACACATAATGAGAATAAAACAACACACACATTTGAAATACTTCATTTGACGTTGGAACTAAACTAACAAAGGAATAAAACAGATCACACTGTTTTATTAAAAAAAAGTATAACTGCACAAACCAATTTATTAATAACGGTAATCTTACAGATTAATTTACTACACTTTCCAACAATAAAATCCTTCCTTCCAAATCCTTCCTGATGACCTAAATCTTTAACTATGCTTTCACCGACCACCTCAACACCCTCACTCTCCCTCAGCCCAAATTCACAGGAATAATGTTTCACATCACAGAAATAATTGTTGCTTTGGTAAAACAAATGTAACCAATCTTAATAAATGAATAAATTCAATGTATGCTAAGGTACACATTTTGACTACAAATGTTACAGTAAAAAACTAATTGTGACCATCAGATATATTCAAAACTGGTTCAGGACTGGACTATAGTTTAAATGAAATACTGTATGCATCAACCATGTGAGTCCCTGACAAAATTACTTTTAAATGCCATTTCACTTTCCTTCAATTTATTATACGTCCTTTTTGGAGCTTTCACAGAAAAATAAGCTACCATAATAATAAGCTCTGCATGTGATTATAGCACCTTATCGCATCTTTGATAATAGGGTTTGAAGCAGTAACAAAAATCATTGTCTCTGTCACCATTTTCATTAGTGACCGATTGTGCAATGGGATTTTGTATACACGTTAAATAAAACTAGATAATTGCAAGTTACTGTTGGCCACCACAAACAATTTGTCTCTGCCAACTGGGAGAATAGCGGGTGAAAATGGGTTTATAGTCTAAGTCACCTGGTTCTAGACTATTTTTTATCTAGCTTTGTTTACCATAAAGCACTTCGAGACATCATCCAAAATGTGCTTTATAAATGTGTATTGAATTGTATCTCATCTGATAAAGCTATCACCATGTGACCAAGTCACCCAATCCAAATAGTTGGGAGAGACGACTTTCTGACTACTTGGTAATTGGTCGTTTCTAATATTTGTTTTGTGTTACGTTGGTACCAGGGCTCCAGCACAATGTGGATAATTTTCATTATATTACCGCAGATGTCAAAACAACAACAATCCTTTTACACAACAGAGTTTGCAGTTACATCATCATCTGAAATTACACCGTTCGGTTTGGATTATGCAAATTAGCACTGAATGGTATTGAAATTACTCCAACTGAAAGTTTGCCCCACAGTTTTACATTGTTTTAATATCTAAGGAATACCTAAATAACCACAATGTTTGGTGCGGATCCATTTGTAGCATGGGTGGCTTCTTATCAGGCAATATTTGAAGGGTTCAGAGGCATCGGAAGCCATACAAGCCATCAAGCCTATTCGTGTGCTAGATATAATTACTGGAGCCAAGCACTTTGTTCTCTATTTCTGCCCGTGCCTGCTTATACTGTTCCACTTAATGTGCCATGGGCGGGTGCAAAGAAATGGTTCTTCAGAAAGTGCCGGAGCTTCTGGCAAAGAAACAAAATAGTTTGTCTGCATCACTTATCTGTGAGGGACTGCAGCCTTGTGATCTGATAAAATTCCTTAGTCTGCAGGAATTTCCAAAACTATTTGGGACAGTAAAGGAGAAGTGATCTTTTTATCTTTAACTGCTTTCATAACTTAACAGGGCCCTATTTTCTATCTTACTCAATGATAGTGTACATCTTGATGCCATTTGAAAAGAAAACATCCTTCTACATCTGCACTATTTGTGTGCGTATTTAAAGTTTTAGAAATGTAATTTGCTCATTTCCAGGCTGGCTCCCAAACTGAAAGTAAACGTTCGTAAATTGAGTTTTATAGTAAGCACAATACATTTCTGTTACACAAATATTGACCGCTGTGTACCTCATCATTAGTCATAGTGACTAATACACAGTTCAGGTTAGATTTTACCACTAAGCATTCACATTCTTTGTTATCTGTTGTGTCTTTCTAGTACACAAATAAGTGATCCTTAACTGTAAATCTACTAAAGGCCACATATATAGTCCATGGCATACACATTTTCTTATAAGGAAAAGCATAATAATCACAGTGCGATTTTCTGGTAAAGCACTTTATTGTGTGAATCTGGTTATATGATGGGCTAATAGGAAAGTGCAGAAATACTTGCCCCAAATTACGAGGAATTTGATAAGAACGCAGGGGGTTGGATTGGTGCTATTCAGGTACATTTTACTGCAACCTACATATTTTCACTTTATTGATGATAAACAAAACTAAACATGGGGAAATAACACACAATAGATTGTTGACAATAAAATTATTAAATCTTTTCTTTAACAAAAATTAGGTGGATTTTTTTGTGTTTATGTGTGGGTGGGGGGAGCCATGCAGGCCTGAAGGGCCTGGAGACCTGCCAAAAAAGACACTCAGGACCATGCCCTGACTGCAGAGCTACAGGGGCTCACCACCTACTGAGTCAGGCCACATACAGATGTCAGGTAAACAATGAGAGAGGCCTTTCCCCCAGCTCACTGTGTAGGTACAGAGACCATGGGCCAGAAACTACATTTTTAGTGGATTTATTGTGGATGCCATTGTTTACAGTGGATTACACCGAAAAATTGCACCCACATGTTTCCTATTGACCCAGGTTATAAGGTGTGAATCCTCTACACTGCGCTCACTTGATCTCGTGCACTGGACGACCTTCATGCATGAACAGCAAACAGGAAGTAATGTTAGCGGTGACCTGATAACTCAGATGTTGGCTATTTTCCTTTTCACACAGGACTCAGTCAGTATTGCTGATATCCCTTTCTTTAGCCTCATGGGCATGTATCAGCGCCTTGGGATGTCCTCCTGATGTGAAAGGTGCTCTACAAATGTAATTTTGGTGTCGTTGTGCTATGTGCAAGAAAAATATTAGTTGTCACTTCATGAAGGAACAACAACAAAAACAGCAACAAAATTACATTGGTAGAGTGCCTTTTATGTCGGCAGGATGTCCGAAGATGCTGAACACTCAGGTGTCGGGACCCAAGCGTGGGAGAGGGGGGCAGTGTTGGGATGAGGGAGAGCAGAGAGGTAGTAGGTCGACTGAAGGCATGAAGGAAGAGGTTGATGAAAGTGATGTTCCTTCACAAAGGTCAGGGTATTAAGAAATATGGCGCTTGGATAGGTAACTCATCTTGAGGTACAGATCATCTATAATGTTAGAAACATGGCAGAACAGGCTCAAGCAGCTGAATGGCCTACTCCTGTTACTATGTTAGCGGTACTTCCTGTTTATGGCATGTAATACCCAGTAAGTGACATTTGGTGTGATTTGATGATACAGTGGTTGGACATTTTTGCGTGCTTTGGTTATAGAGCCTGAGATATTGGATCCAGATGAATACACTATAAAAGGGTTGGCCTGAATTTCGAGGTTGACATGCTCTGTCTGTTGACTTCAAGGGAGATCAGTAGCAGTTTAAAGAGAATGAGTGAAGGCTGGAAAAAAATGGTAAACCAAAGATTACCAGACCATTGAAATTTTAAAGCATAAAATAATATGATTGGGGTTTGGCATTCTTGAACATGCTAAGTGCGCAGCCCCCACCTGGTTTACATAATGTCTGCCGCTTCATTCGCGAGGCCAAGCTCCATTTGATTTCAGGCGCCAGTGTTTGATACTGTGAATCAGACACTAGGAAGAAGTGGTTCAACCACACCGTTCTGCTAATTAAGAAAGAATTGTTTGGTGGGTAATAAAGCAGGAGAGCTGTGGCTTCATGAGGGTAGGACACGTATGGAAGAAAGGAGGAGGTAGTTCTGGGAAGACAGGCAAAGAGACCCGAAGATAAGCATGGACAGTGGATTAAATATGGGTGTTTCTGGTATTGCACGGATCTACTGTGGTCTCGCTAATAGCAGACCTATACTATAAGTGATCTTATGATAAACTAAAGTACCTTATAACAGGCTTGCCCTTTAGTGAGAGCACTTACCTCATAAGCAAGAGACCTGGATTTGATTCCCGGCAGGAAAAAAAATTGGATAATTTTCCTTACTCCATACCTCTCTGTTTAACTAGCAGTTAGTAGGAACGTGGTTGTTAAGACAATTGGGGGAATTGCTTTTCCAGGGGTAATAATCCCTTCAACAAAAATAAAAATAATAATTTGTTCACTCAATCCACGACTGTTTGTGAGAAACTGCTGTGCACAATTGGCTGCCATGTTTTTCCTACCAAATTTACAGTCAATTCACTTTACAGTATATTCTGTGAAACGCTTTGAGACATCCCAAAGACGTGACAAGTCACTACATCAAATACAAGCTTTATTATTATTTATTTTATTTATTATTATCTTTCAATTACAACACCAAACGGTTTCTAAACTGTGACCCAGCGACCTGCTCTCTACAGGAATGCCTATGATCACTCCTCTCCCTTGCTCAGCATCCAACCTTGTTATTGCTACAGCACTCCAAGACCTTATCCTACAAGAAGCGCTCTATATAAATGCAAGGTGTGGTTGTGCAACTCTTCCTGATAGTTATCCTCTGTGGAGAGATATACTTCCTGTTGTCTGTCTTGAAGTTGGCTTTCCCAGGCCTGGACCAGTGCCCACCCATTGCATTACACTGGTGAAGCAGAGAGGATTGTTTTGGCTTCAGTTCCTCCATCCCACGGAGCATTAAACCTCTCTAAAATCTCCTTAGATTTGGAAGCAGGCCAGATTACACATCACACAAAAGTAATCTGAGCAGTAGGGCCAAAAATATTTGAACAAAAACTCTGATGAAAGGCTTTTGCATTGTGATAGAAACCAAGTGTAATGTGATCCTTAGAATAGAAGTAGAGACCCATCTGGACCTCCATTACCCATTGAGATGCTGATCAAGAAACTATCCCCAAAAATTTGTGCTTAAAAATGCTCGCAGCAGCTAAATGACTGAGCTTGTTGATGTTGTCAGTTAACTCGCACATTCTAATGAATATCAACATCACATGTTCATCAATGGTGTTTATTGCACTCTCACCTCTGGCACGGAAGCTTGAGGGTTCACGCCCCACATTGGGATTTTCAGCTGCTTGTTTATGTTGACACCCCATTACAATGCTAGGGGCTGTATTGTTTGAGGTACTGTCCTCCAGATGAGATATTAAACTGAGGTCCTTTGTGCTTGTTCAAGCAGAGATCCTGTGGAGCTTACAATCATTCAGATACCTATGATTATTCACTTCCTGACTGTTTGTGAGGACTTCTTGATATTTGCTGAGTGCAAATTGTCTGCCATAGTTTGTAGTTTCTTCTACAAATACAGCCACTGCATTTTAAAAGCCCTGAAAGGCTATCCTATATGAAGAGCGCTATTTAAAAGATTGTAAGTTCTTGTTGTTGATTACGTAAGAAAATAAGAAATAGGAGCAGGAATAGGCCATTCGGTCCCTAGAGCCTGCCCTGCTATTTAATAAGATCATAGCTGATCTTCTAACCTAATTCCATTTACGGTTCCACTTACAGTTTTAAATCCTGTGAAGTGCTTTGAGACATCAATGATGTGTTAAAAGTGCAATATCAAATGCAACAATTATTATGCAGATTACAATCAAAGGAATTATATTCACAAAGTCTGATTCCCACACTCTATTTCAAAGTTTCAAATATTTGCATAATTTAATGAGACTTCCTGAATGAATAGTTGTAACAATGCTGGATCATTATAACTCCATTATAAGCAAAGCACTCCCGTGCTTCCTGGAACTAAACAAGACATATTTTGGAAATATGCACTGATTATCAATTCAGTACATTACATTGGCAGATGCACATTTCCGTTGACATGCAAAATGAGCTTATGGTTAAGCACAAAAATAGAAACTGAAACACCCACATGCACGGATGAGAAGGAAAACTGTTATGCACCAAAACTTATTTTAAGGGAAAAAAATCACAGTAAACCTTGGAAATCCATTTAGAATTCTGGAAACTCGCATAAATTTCTGTCAGGTTGTAAGTAGGTTCCGGCGATATGGAAATTTTCCGATTTCGATATATCGATGGCTCATATCGATATATACCGATATATTGATATTTTCGGGGTTTTCATACTGCGCATGCGTGCGCGTTCCGAGGACCGCACCCATTTGGAGGTGCGCGCGAATTCGGGGCCTATCTCCTCAGGAGGTAAATATCTCTCTCTCTCTGTATCTCTCACACTCACTCTCTCCATCTCTGTGTTTTTCTGTCTGTGTCTCTGTGTCTCTCTCCTCTCTCACATCCCCCCCATTTCTCTCTGTCTCTCTCTATCTATCTTACTATATATTATCACATCCCCCCCGTCTATCTCCACCCCTGTCTCTCCCCCCCCCCATCTCTCCCCCGCCCCGCCTCACCCCCGCACCCCTGTCTCTCCCCCTCCCCATCTGTCTCATCCCACCCCCCCCCCCCCGGCTCTCTCCCCCACCCTGGTCTCTCACCCCTTCCCCCGTCTCTCTCGCCCCCCCCCACTGTCTCTCTCGCCCCCCCATCTCTCTCGCCCCCCCCGTCTCTCTCCCCCACCCCCTTCTTTCCCCCCCCACCCCATCTCTCCCCGCCCCCATCTCTCTTCCCCCCACCCGTTGTATACCTGTATATTGTATTTGAGGACTATGAATACAATATGGTGGCTTGCACCTCGGTCTGTGCATTGTGTATAGAGATGAGCATTCTGGGTCGTGTAGTTCAGTGTGCGCGCATTCGGGGTGCGCACGCATTCCATGCTCTAGGCCCAGGAGGTTGCAATGCCGGGAACGATATACTGATATTTGCGATAAACCAATTTTTTTTTAAATTCCTATATCGGCATATCGATATGAAAATTATATTGGATATAACTGATATATCGATATATCGTCGGACCCTAGTTGTAGGCTTTAAACAACTTTGTAACGTTAGTCATGGCTCATCCACCATAACTGCACTGAGTTCCAGTTAAGCTTGCTGGGCAACCAATGAAATAAACAAATAAACACTCAGCAGATTTTCATTTTTCAATGGTTATAAATATTCATCACAAAAGTAATACATCAGTAATACAAACTAATTTGAAGATTTTACCTTATAATATAATACAATATTATAGAGCTTACCTTATAATATTTGAATACAAGAGCTAACCTTGCTTTATATCTATTGCATTGTTGACTAAAACACAATTGGATCCACAGTTAGTATTTTATACAAGAAAGTTGTTGTATAAATCCTAAGTGTCCTCTACAACTCCAAGCTTTGTGACCCCCATCTCCTCCATCCTGGTCCGACTCCATTGGCTCCCCAACACCCAGAGAATTATATTCAAGAGCCTAGTCCTCACATTCAGAGCCATCCATGGCCTTGCCCCACCATACCTCTGTGACCTCCTAACCCTTACCAACCTGCCCTCCGCTCAGTAGGCTCCGGCCTGCTCCACCGACCCACCCATTCCATCATTGGCTGGTGAGCCTTCAGCCACTCTGCCCCCAACCTCTGGAACTCCATCGCACTTGGCCTTGGCCCCTTCCTAACTTCCTTTAAATCCTCCCTTTCCCTCCACCGTCCCAGCTCAGGTCTGACGTAAAAGGCGCTATACAAGTGTAATTCTTTTATTGTTGTTGTTTATGTCACTCTTCTGTATATACATTCAATAGTTATTAAAGGGGAAGAATTTGACAGTGCAAAATCAAGCACTGCATCCTTCTCAATTATTAACCTACATATTAGGAGTAATGTCAATAACATTTGCTATAATATTATTATAGGAACATTATAATAATGATAATCCTTGCATTTGATATAGTGCTTTCCATGGCTTCAAGACATCTCAAAGCATGATACAGAATATGCTGTAAAGTGAATTGACTGTATATTTGTGGGCAAAAGGTGGCAGCCAATTGCACATAGCAATGTTCCACAAATAGTCGTGGATTGAAATTACCAATTTATTATTGTTTCTTTTTTGAGCGATTATTATGAGGCATGTGAAGTAAGAAAACTTGCTCAAGGTTTCACCCTGCTTGGAATTAAACCCAAGTCTCCCGCTTGCAAGGAGAGTGCTCTAACCACTGAGTTACAGAACTCCACAACCTAGGTAAATTGCAGACCTTTGTACTCAGCTAACGTCATCCACAGACTCAGTCACGTGAATGTCTGTAGCAGAAAAGGTATCGAGAAATGAGAAGGGTGTTAATCCAAAACAGCCAGCCTTTAAATACTTTAGGGTCAGAAGAACATGCAGTAAGGCTCACTTGCACCAGGGTATTTGCAGACTGGCCATTTGAATCAACATCTAGAGAAGAATGACATGAAATATTAAAATGAACCCAGGAATCATCGGATTCCATCATCTGCACCCACATGTACCAAAGGGTGTTGTAGCAAAGGGTTTGTGAGCAATTACAATGAACAATGGCAGAAGAGTAATGTGCAATATTTTCCTATTAAACAACAACAACAACTTGCACTTATATTGCACCCTCCATGCAGGCTAGCGTCTCAATGCACTTAACAGCGGCGGAGCCTGACTCCAAGTGAGGGGGAGGAGGTGACCGTAAGCACGTTCGAAAAGGAAGGTGTTCAGGCGGAACTTGAAAAACGGAGAGAGGGTCAAAGGGGAGAGATTGAGGGAGAGTATCCCAGAGTTTTGGGGCATAGTGGCTGAAAGTGGGACCTCGAATGGTGCAGCAGAGGGTGGGTGCGAGTGACAAGCAGGAGGCCGGTGAGCGGAGATGCCAGGCAGTGAGGTCTGAAAGGTGCCAGGGAGTGAAGAGATTTGAACACAAGTGTGAGGATCTTAAAGTCAACCTGTTTGGTGATGGGGAGCCAGTGGAGCCTCGGTGAGATGGGGGTACTGAGTTTGGTCCAGGTAAGTATGTGGAATAACCAAAGCGAGTGAACAACAGAAAAAGATGCACTCCAAAAGTTTCCAAACTCAAATTCAATTACAGTATAAGTCAGTTTATCCCTCGTGACCTGGCCAATGCCCATTAAAGCGCGTGCCGGATATTCGGCTGAAAACACACAAAAAAAGGTTTTTAAATAATGCATTTTTCTGGATAAATTCTGGTTAATCGAATGCAGACCTGTTTTTTTGATGTGCCGGTTATAAGGAAGTTACAGTTGATCGGGTGCCGGATAAACAGGCTTTTATCGTAATTGGAAAGCAGCTGATAGACTACCACCAATAACACAAATTACATTTTTATTGTGCCTTTCACATCAGGAGGACTAAATGTCCTCAATTCAGGTCAGTGTGACCTGGAATTATTCTAACATAGACTTTGTGCTTGTTTCCACTGGCTAAGCCTTGGGCTCCGTCATTGTTAAGCTCTCTGAGACATTACCCAGGGTGGAGAGGCCTAGAAACACGCAAGTTGTTGTTGTTGCTGTAAAGCACTCGTACAGCACATATTTTCCAGTTTATGACTCAGGACATTTTGCAAACAGTGAAATCGATAGCAGGCATAGAGGAAGAGCCAGCATGAAGGAGCAATAGGAGCATAGTGAGATGGAATCTTGCTCAGCCAGATGCTCATTGTCAATTTGAGGACCTCAAGGACTATTACAGCGATAACAGACTGGTGAAATGTAGGAACTGTACAAGTTGTTTATAAATTCTTGGGATCTACTCCCAAGTTTGAATGTGAAGGAACAGATCAGTAGATATATCATAGCAGGCATCTAGATTTAAAATGATAAATAATTGTAGCTTGGTTCTCTCTCTCTCTCTCTCTCTCTCTCTCTCTCCACCCCCTCCCCCCCGTCTCACCCCCCTCACTACTTGCATACCTGTATATTGTATTCGAGGACTATGAATACAATATGGCGGCTTGCACCTTCGTCTGTGCATTGTGTACAGAGATGAGCATTCTGGGTCTTGTAGTTCAATGCGCGTGCATTCCGATTTTTTCGATATATCGATTTTTCGATATATTCAATTTATTTTTCGATATATTCGATTTCTTTTTTAAATGTCTATATCGGCATATCGATATGAAAATGATATTGGATATAACCGATATATCGCCGGACCCTATTCATTAGTCATGGTACCATTTTGCCACAAATGCTATTGATTTAAATTTAGCCATAATATAGACAACAACTTTTGTAGATTGAATGTGAAAGGTGAAGGAAACACCAATATGAGCAGGACTTAAAATTTGGATCTTGAATTCCAGGTGCAGATGTAAGATTATTAAAACACTGGAAAACAAAGCAATAAGAATAATCTTGTGGGTTCACTTAATTGGAAACAACTAGGTGAATAGACTTACTTGATGAAATCCTAGGTAGTCCTGGATGGTGGAAGATGTGTAAAATACTAAGCCTTCAGCAGTAATCACCAACACAAATCCAGTCAGAGCCTGGGGAACAAAATAATTTTTTTTTAACACCACACCCATTATTGGTCAAAAGGATTAATCACCACAAATACACAGACACTTTACAATATAATCCGTGAAGCGCTTTGAGGATTCTGAACGTCTATTATCATTATTACTCACAAAAGAAAGTATCTTATAAAGTAAACAGTCTCCATACAAGAGTGGATGGACAACTATTTGAAGAACTATAAACCTCAAATTGTTTTAAGAATTTTAAACATCAATGTTTTGAACATCTGCATTCAATTTGCTTGTTTTTTGTGCCTGGTGATTCATGTTACTGGTTTTTAAAATGTTTTAAAAAAATGTCCCTCCTTGCTTCAAAACAATCATTTCTTACCATCAAGCAAACACTCACTGTAACAGTAGGAAGGGATTTGGAGTTAAAGATATAAACATATACCTAACAAGAGACTAACGTCCTCTCCTGCACCAGGCTCTGCGACCCTATCACTCCACCATCACCCGGCTCCATTGGCTCCCCATCCCCCAGCGTTCAATTCAAGACCTCCATTCTCATCATTAAATTCAATCATGGTCTCACCACAACCATACCGACCTAGCCTTCACTCATTAAGTACTAGGCTGCTTCATGTGTTCCACCCTATCACCCTACAATTGGCAGGTGTACTTTCAGACTCTGCCCTGGTCTCTGAAACTCCATTCTAGATCCCTTTGACTCAGACTCCCTCAGCTCTATCACGTTGACTGCACATTCAATCATCTTTCCCCTCTCTAACCCATTGTCTCCCACCCCCAGCTTGGTTGCCCCGTCAGTAACATCAAGTAGTTGATACCTCCTTCTGATGTGAAAGGCATAGATGTTAATTATATTGTACTGTATGTTACAATTAATCCTTGGAACTTTTGAATTGATACTCAATGAAGGAATAAAACAAACAGCAACTTTATAGTCTAGAACAAAATATTATAACTATTATTATATGTATTGTATGCTGAACACAGATATCCTCTGTGACCAACTGCAAGTTATTTCTTCAAAGCCTTGCATTGTCAATGCTGGCATTCACAGTGAAAGTCACAATATATGCAAACCTGGGCAGCCCCATAAAAGAACAAACATAGTCATGTCAAGATAGCAATCGAATCACAAAATCAAACCCCTAAGAATTCTTAACTTGACCCATGAAACCTTCCATAGGGAAGAAAAAAATGTAAATCATGCCTTAAGTGGCCTGAGTCAATTGTGCCAAGGGAAATCAATATAAGATTATAACATCTCGTAACCAATTACTCTAATCAGTATGAAATCAGAGAGTAGCCAAATATTAGATAAACATGGTCAGTCAGTCATGCCTATTCTCATAGTAGGCCTATTCAATGTTAACCTATTAAGGTAGTAAGGTATTTTATTCATTCCACAGGAGAGCTGGGGAAACACTGCATTGTCAGAGGTGCCGACCTTCAGATGGTATATTAATCTAAAATCCCGTTTGTCTGTTCATGAGGATGTTTCAGATCCCATGACACTGTTTGAAATAGAAGAGAGTTTCTCCCAGTGTCCTGGCCAACAATCCTCCAATGAAAGGTCATTCACTTCATGACTGTTTGTGGAATGTTTTGAGATGGAATCTATCTGCCACACTGACCTACAAAAATACTAAATTATTACATTTTACAATAAACCCCCTCAAACACTTTGATACATTGCAATGTGATAAGGCGAGGTGAGAATAGCTCACAATACTTTTCTAACAGTAAACAAAGTGAGTATAAAAACGTTTCACCAATTTGTTTTGGATCCATGATTAGAAAGAAGGCTAAAATAAGTTTAGTTTGAAAAAACATCCACTCATATTTTAATACTTGCAATACAATCAAGTAATCCCCAGACAGAACAATAACCCTGGTTCATGTTGCCTTCCTTATGTTGCAGTCACAGATTTCATTTCAGATTCAGGGAAAACTTTAAGAATCTTCCCTAAAGAAGCGGCAGACTATCTAGGACTCTGCAGCCCATCCTTTTCCGCACCAGGCTCTGCAAGCCCATCACCTGCTTGGAAATTGAGCCAGTACTGATAAGCGCTTTGGAATGTCCTCCAAACATGAAAGATGCCACATAAATGTAAATTTGGAGTGTATTGTTTTGTGATTGTAATTTTTTCTCAGTATAAACTTAACAGCTGCAAATTACACTAACAACCATAACTGTCTTTTAAGCACAAGTAATTGTTTTTACTTTTATAGGTGTAGTATGAATAAAATTACAGAATTTGTTGGAAAAGTTCAAGATAAATGTTTTTGCCCAGATATTGGATGATTAAAGACAAGAACCACTTTTAACATCATCACAGAATTAAACTGTTGGCTTTTGGTGTACACTTCAAATGATTAGAGCTAGTAATAAGAGACAGGCAGCGGATTATTACTTGTCTAAATTTAGATCAATCAAATACACATTATGCAGTTTTCATCAATAGTTGGCCAGGATTTGCACTGAACTCTCTGCCGAAGAGTTCTAGAACATAATACTTCAAATTACTTTAAAATAAGATAAAGGTTTTTGTTCACCAACAAATGCACAAATTGTCACAGTTTACAGAAGCTATGCGAAGCATTCAAAAACATTCCTGATGTTATGCTAAATGCAAGGATTATTGTTATTGAAAATGAAGGAAACCGGGAAACTTTCACATACACTGTAAGATATACAAATTTGATTGTTCATTAGGATCATTGTAATTGCTAGGAAGTCTTAGTGTCTGTCTTAAGCAGTACCTTCTGTCTCTTTGTTTGAAAGCATAACATTGAATATTAACTTTACATTCATTTAATTGCACAGAACTGATTTAATTCATAACAGATCGGTTCACCATAGGTACATAATCTTAAACCAATTTTACATGGGTCACTGAGCACAAACAATATGGTGCTCATTTACTCAGTGCATTAAAACACTGCACAGTTAGACACACATTTCTTTTATGGGCTACCTTGGCTTGAGATAATCATGTGAAAAGAGGTAAACTACAATCAGGAATGCAGTTCATAATCAGCAAAGAAAGAGCAAGACGTTTTCTGGTCTTCTGGATGTGAGCAATGCAATGCAATTACCATCCAATAAACTATAGGAAAATAGATAGCTGACACACAGTTACAGGCTGTAATTCAATCCAGGTATTCTGACGCTATTGCAAACCCCAAGTCAAACAGTTTATCAATGTCAATAGAGCCCACAGATTGAGTTATCGGCCTTGTAATTAACTATTAGCTATTTGCCCTAGACTAAAACTATTATTTTAATTGAGGTTTTTATTTGCCTTTGCCCTACCATTGTACTAGATGTGACTGCCCTCTTGGGGGAGTGGGGGTGGAGGGATGGGTGTGTGCTTAGGGGGAATGTGGAGGTAGAGATAGAGGTTTGGGTTGAGCTGGCTCTTCGGTGATATACTTGGCATTAGGAGATTGGAATCGACAGTATCAGTCTGTGACAGTCTTGAGCAGTGTAGTTCCTGAGCCAGGCACTACTTCAGGACACTGCTGATGACAGATGAGTCAGGCTGGCTCATTCGTGGGAACTTGCAGGGATTCTTACCACACAACTGCTGTTAACCTGGCAAGCCAAAGCTCTATTAGTTTGATTTTTGGTCAGGCAGGAGTTTGACATTTGCAGAAACCAATCATAATGCTTAAAGAGTATTCAATTAGACAGAGTTACAGTTTGCCTATGTTGGGAATGGAATGCACACACGCTCTAAGCAGCCATGCAACCCGCTTACCAAATTCGAGAGAGTATTAAGCATAGGTTGTTGAAATTCAAGAATTGTGGACCCCAGAGTGTGTGTGGGGTGTTGCTGGAGTTTAACCAGCTGAACCAGAAACTGCAAGGATTATTATAAAACCGCACGATGCTACATTGAGAGCAGTGTCTGTCAACATTCCCACTACTTGTCCAACTGGGACCAACCATACCCATTGGTACGCAATGGTAAGATGTGTGGTTTACGCTAGTTAAACTGGCAGTCTCCATGAACATGCTGGGATCTCCATGGTTTGGCTCCCCTCAACATTTGCCTATACTCTCTGGGATTATGTAAACAGGATTTGTGGAGTCCTGTAGCTCAGTGGTTAGAGAATTCGCCACATAAGCGAGCGACCTGATTTGATTACTGGCAGGGCAAAATGTTGGGCAAGTTTCCTTACTCTGCATGCCTTTGTTTACCAAGCAGTATGTAGGAATCCGATCGTTCGTGGATTGGCAGATCACGTTTCTGTGGGCAATAATAATGCCTTAAAAAACCCAATATTTGGTCAATCCACGACTGTTGGTGGGACGCTGCTGTGCTCAATTGGCTGCCGCATTTTGCCCACAAAATATAAGGTCAATTTACAATATATTCCATGAGGCGCTTTGAGAGGTAATAACACTTATTACATCACAAAGACGTGATATGATATTTCAAATGAAAGGATCATTATTATCTATTCCTCTGGAATAAATAAATAAATAAATAAATATGTCCATACATATGTGAACCCTTAGTAGTTTAGCTTGGACACTCCAAAGCATGGACATGGGTTTCCACGTGTGTCAGACACCTGTGTGAGCAAACCATAATGGATGTTAGGAGTGTGCCTAAAGAAAGAGTGACTGGGAGCAATGCAAAAATTATGGAGCAGTATAAGTACAACAACACAATACTATATAAGATCCCTTCTCGAAAGCAGTCGAATGCCAGTTAACAAAAATATTTTCTGCATCTTTTCATGAAGATTGTAGTTTCTATTCTGGAATAATCTTTTCCTTTCAAATGCAAAGAAGGGTGGCTGAGATCAAAGATATCCAATAATGCAGTTTCATGTTATAGTCACGGTTCAATTCGCAAACACAATCGACAATGACATAATTATACTCAAATTGCCATTTAAAGCTGCAGCCAGTGTTCTCACCTCCAATCTCATTGGTAACTGGACACGTTTAGCAGATATTCATGGTAGATTTAATACACCGTATGTAAACATTTGTATCATGCACATTGTGTAAACCAAGTGTGCAGAGGAAGATACCGGTGTCTTTCATTATATAATTAACAATCAGTGCAAAGTAGATTTTACTTAAGTAAAAATCCCCGTTTTTAAATAGAATTTTGAGGACAAATTGAAGGCCACCTGTAATTCGCTTGGTACCTATGGGTTTGGACATGCTGCTTCTTGCATCTTTCAGATGAGACTTTAAACCGAGGTCTGTTTGGTGACGTTAAAGAACCCATGGCACTATTCGAAAAGAGAAGGGAGTTTCTCCCAGTGTCCTGGCCAATAATCACCAAATAAATTTGGTAATTCACTTCATGATTATTCTTGGGACATTGCTGTGCACAAAATTGGCTGTCATGTTCACCCAAATAATACACTCACTACACTTTATAGTACATCAGTGAAATACTTTAGGATGTTCCACTGACCTGAAAGGCGCTATATCAAATATAATGATTATTATTAATATAAATACCACTGTGTTTACAGTGCATAATAGATCTAGGGCAGATTTTGTTCAGAAATATAATTTGGGGAAGTTTCCATGTGCCCTGATGAATATGCAAATCAGAAGGTACTAGTCTCAGTATCCAGTGTGTGCTGAGTTAGCAAATCTCAGCTGGTGCAGCAGCTACAATTGACCTTTGTGCCGTGGATACGGAAGGGAAGTCACTCCATATTCCCACTCAGATTAACGTTCAGTGATCCATGTTGGTAAAGCACATGTTCAGTTTCGACATTCCATTTGGACTAAATCAACTACATTGAATAATCTTCACCGCCTGCTGATATACTGTCCAAGCTGATGTATGGAAAAGAGCCACTTAAATGAAATATTTGCAAGGCTTGTGATACAACACTTCAGGAAGACTCGGCACCTTCAGAAGTGGAATAGATAACATTGGCTTCAATAAAAATATACAGTAAAAGCTTGTTTATCTGGCACCCTCGGGACCTGGCCAATGCCAGTTAAAGCCCGTGCCGGATATTTGGCCGAAACACGATCGATCGATCGATCGGTCGGTCGGTCCGTCCGTCCGTCCGACCATCCGTCCATCGGTCGGTCGGTCGATTGATCGATCGGTCAGTCATTATTAAAAAAAATGCATTTTCCCAGATAAATTCCGGTTAATCGAATGCAGACGTTTTTTTTGCGGTGCCGGTTATATGGAAGTTACGGTTAATCGGGTCACGGATAAATGGGCTTTTACTGTATTCAGATCTCCTTGGATGGCTTGGGGCAAATGCACCAACTGTGCCTTTTAAAAGGCAGATCCTTCTATTGTTTGTCAGAAATAAAATCAAAGATTGCACATAAAGAAAATACGTTTTTGCCAGCACAATGAACTTCCAACAATTCACTTTGAACTTTAATGTTGACTGGAATTGGTCAACTAGCCCCGAGGTCAGTTTTTTCATCATGGTTTATATGTGCCAATGCTGCAAGTCAAGAGGATACTGGTTCAGGGTTGTGAAGAACAATTTTAGGAGTGAGTAAATAACAACTAGAACATGTTATAGTACTTGGCTGGACACATTTAAGAAACAGAGCAAGGCTGCAATGGGAACACTGTTCTGTTTAATTGAGATAAAATGGTTCTAAATGGCCTGCTTTAATGAATTTCCCCCGAGTTCTAGAATCTGAATATGAAAGAGAGACTGAAATAATTTAAGGAAGAAATGATCAAACGTTCCATTGGGGAAAATGTGAAGTGCAGAAAAATGAGGAGTGAATTAAGTTCATATTTGGGGTTTTGGAAGAGTGGAAAAGGAAGTTGTGTATTTTCTAATTTCTCCCAAGATAGGAGAAAAAGATCTGATAACAAGCACAAACCTTCTCATTTTCTCCAAACCTCAAGATAAAGGCTCTTTTCATGTCTGCCATTGCAGTGTAGTGCATTTATTAGGGATACAAAGGGGAAAAATATTAAACTGTAACAAAGATAGGGTTTCTACTCACTTCTACCAAATCCTGCTGAGAATTGCACCTATCTAATAGGCCAACACCGTTCTGTTGCATTACTGAGTGATATCAATAAAACGTAATCCTTGCATTAGATAGTGCGCATTATCATGTCATCAATACATCAAAGCACTTGAGAGGATATATAGTGATCCCCATCTTACACACAATTACAGCAATTTACTTGGATAGCAGAAGCTTAATTCTTTCAAAGAAGCAATATATTCAGCTGCAAAATACGATGTCCAACCACTTTACAGTACTGTTACACCCCGGCTAGTTTGACTAATAGGTGGGGGTAGATCAGGTATGTGGAATTAGAACCCAGCACAAAAACCTAGTTTGTTTTTAATTCAACAAATCCATGTGTGTAAACCCACCCCAGCCCAACTCTCTTCATGCACACAACGTCACACTGAGCAGCCTCACCATGTTCGCTGGCCTTCACCATGACCAGGGATATCGACTTTGACTCAGATTGAATCCCATAAGCAGAAAATAGCTTATTCCCTATCATCTGCTGTTACAATGCCGTTACCAATCCTGGAATTTTAAGAAAAAATGACGGTTAATGTTGATACCGTCATTGTAATTACACTTAGCTGTAAATTTCAGGATCAGATCTATGTCCCGCCTCCGCCCTCTCTAGTCGGACTAGCTGGAGTTTAAGAGTACTGTACTGTAAAGTGGTGTGACAGTATATTTTGTAGCTGAATATATTGCTTCTTTGAAGGAAATTAAACTTCTGCTGTCCAAGTAAATTTCTGTAATTGTTTTTCATTTTTCAGTTATAAGAGTTGAAACTAAAATTCAATAACATTCATTTAAGTGTAGACTCTGACATGTAAAGATATAATTTTTTAAATTACACTTTACGTAAGGATTGATTTTTTTAAATGAAAGTAAGAACTTGCTTTTTATAGTGCATTATCACATCAAAACATTTCAAACAAATTCATCAGCAAACCCTGCCAAATGTAGGACCAATTTTTGTAGGTAACAAATTAGACAATTTGGTTATACTGTATCCTGTAAATTTGGTTACACTGAATTCTGAAAATTCCTATCAATAAGTGTAACATTTCCTTCTCCAGTAAAAATGTTAGGTACACAATTAAAATAAAATCCCAAACGATTAATGTTAAAACACTGGAGACTTTTAGATATATTTTTTGCTAACTAACGTTTGCAAGTTAGTTCAGCTCCTGGAGTATTTACAACCTCAGACAATAATTCTGATGGTCTGGAACAGCTCAGTCCTCCCCTACTTCCCCCAGCCCTGCAGCCTCAAAGTCAACAATAAGCACATAACTGGCAATGAAGCAAGTGCTTTATGAACAGCAAGTAACATTGCGGCAATCTGTTTCCAGATTTATTGTTGGAAGCAGGAATAAGGATAGCAGAGAGCCTTTTATGCAAGTGACCCGTTTGTCTCAGCATCATTTTCGCTCTCACAACGTTGGAATTGAACAACAATTTGGAAATAGTCAGGAAGTAATTTCCATTATAGTTGGGGAGGAGGAGGTGAATTATTATTCCAATATTAACCAGTGAGATCTTGACTTTTATTAACCCTCTATAAACAGAATATATTTTTCAGCTACCAAAATGTAATTGCATTTCTAGCCCTCGCAAAATGATGAATTCGGAACTGGTGAACAGCATTCACTGGTGTTAGCATTGCCAACAATCCCTTATATTGTCATTATATATCCACAAAACATGCAGTCACTCCATTTCACTGTAAATCATATGAAGCACTTTGAGATATCCTGCCAACATGAAAGGCAGGATACCAAATGTGAACATAAGAATAATCCTTGCATTTGATACAGCACTTTATCAAGAAAGAACTTCACAGGATATACTTTAAAGTGGACTGACTGTGTATTTTGTGGGTGAAACAACAACAAAATTAGATTTGTATACCATGTAAAGATTATTATTACCAGCCTCCAGCTGTGCCACGGAGCAACATAAGAAGGTCAGAATATTTCTCATGGGAAAGTGGGACATATTGGAGAAGAAATCACCATCATCCCTGTGCAAGCACCTTTCTGTTCAGATGGATGTTAAAGATCCCCTAAAACTATTCAAAAAGATAGGAGAGTTTCTCCTGGTGATCCAGCTAATAATCCCCAGATAAAATTGATGATTCATTTCATAGCTGTTTGCTGTGTGCAAAATGGCTGCCACATTCAACTACAAAATACATGCCTCACCTTACTGTAAATCCTGTGAAGTGCTTTGATGTGATAAATTACTATACCAAATGCAAAGATTATTTGTATTTCTATGATTTCTTCCAGCACATTGCCCTGGAATTAGTTATAGATATATGCAGGGGCTCAGAGACTCAGATATAGTGAGCAGGAATAAAGAAGAAATTCACATAGAAAAGTGAAATCCTGGAATAATCATGTGAACGGAAAATTCATGTCTAATGTGAAATGAAGCAAATCAACTCCTTTCCCTCGCAGTGAGGTTGAATTGGCAGTTTGGATCGCTGGGCTGGATGGCCTCTTTTTGTGCACTGTAAATTTCTATGATGCAATTCCATAATCATTTTTAGGATGATGGGAAAGGGGAAGAGTTGGGGTGAGGGGAAATAAAACTATAACAAATATAAATCCACATTTGGAAGCACTCAAAAACACTACCTCATGTGAAGAGCGCTATGTTAATACAAGTTGGATACTTCTGGATATTCTCAAAATAAAACTTTTTTCACGTGGCTGGCTCCACCAATTAAATTTTCAATTAAAATTTTTAACTTTGCATTAATTTGTTACTGCTATGTGGCAGAGACATGTTAATGTAAACTCTGCAACTTGGCATTTGTTTTTAGATTGCATTAACACCAAGGTAAACAGGCGGAATCTTAATGTCTTCTGAAGTCTCACGCACTTGAAACGCTGAACTCATTGTAGCATATTGTGGCTTGAAAACAAAACAAAATCAGAAGTAGTAATTTAGCTTCAAACCCCCAACACTTGCAAAGAAGTCACAATCAAACAATGTTTGGACAAGATTTCCCCTTTAAAAACTACGAGGCAAAGCAACTCGTACATGATTAGTCACGCAAGGGGCATTTATCTGCACTCACAATCAATACAGTTCATGGTGATTGTTGTGATAGCAAATAGAACATTAAAAACTTGGCAGCCTGTCTAATTGGCTTGGATTAAATTCCACAGCTCCCAGACTCCATGGTTCTGCTTAAGGCTGGTTCATGACAAGCAATTTTTTTTTTAAAGTATATGTCAGGAATGGCTCTTACAATGCTATACAAATTTACAATTTATTTAAAGCCTTTCACATCAGGATGATGTTGAGTAACAAACTTAACAAACATTGCTGGCTGATAAGCTGAGCTGGGGTGGGAGCTGAGAGCGGTGGGACAGAGAAGGATAATCAAAAGCCTCGTCAAAAAGATAGATCTTGAACGAAGTGAGGGAGGGAATGAGCTGGAGGGACTCCATCTATAATGGAGTTCCAGAGACTGGGAGCAGAAATCCACGGCCTTGCCAGGCTCCATTGATCACTCATTTTCAAATCCATTCATGCCCTCACACCTCAAAACCTATCCGACCTGCTTACCCTCCACTCCACCATCCTCTGCCTCCGCTTGGCTGACACCAGGATCTTGTTTGTCCCTTTGTGTTCCACTACTGGTAGCCATGCTTTTAGCCACTACACCCCAGACCTCTGGAACTCAATTCCTCAATCCTTCAGCCTTGCTCCCTCCCTCCCTCCTCATCTTGAAATACACCTAAAGTCCTTCCTTTGTGATTGAGCTTACAGTCACCTCAACCTCCCTCTCCCCCTGGCTTGGTGTCAAACTCCGCCACTGTGAAGCGCTCCGGGACACTACCCCACGTGACATGCGTTCTATAAAGGCAAGTTGTTGTTGAATTGATTAAAGCCTGCCTGAAATGTGTAGGGAGGAGGACATGAAACAGGCTGAGTGAAGGGAGGGTGAGTCAGCATAGTTTAAGGTAGTTACAGAGGAAAGATGAGGTTGGGAGCAAAGCCACGGTTGGATTTGAATATCAGAATGAGGATCTTGAACTCGATCCACCAGGGGGAAAGGAAGCCAATGCAGCCAAAATTTTACATTTTAAATGTTACTTGCTGGCAGTGTCTGCGACATAAATGATTAAAACATTGCTATTTATCCCATTGTATTCTGCCTGGAAACAATTTGAAACTTTAAAAAAAATCACTCCAGCTGAAATGTTTTAGCAGCTCAAATTAGAGGTAGCTACACAAATCACAATAAAGTTATGTTTGGCTGTAAGCAGATGATCAAACCAGTTTGTATTCACATGATCACTTCAAACTCTTACATCAGTAAATTATATTATTATTGCAAATAATACAACATCTATAAAGTTGAAACAAATGTTGTGCTGAAAAGTCACACTATTTAATTGATTTGTTCACTCAGATCAAACAAAAACCTTTTGGCTATGTGCTACTGTTACAATGTTATACCCTTTTATAATACAGTTCTGTACAACAACAATAAGTTACATTTGGATAGTGCCTTGCATGTTGGGAGGATGTCCCAACACACTGGACAGTCAAAGATGTAAGATTATTCCACAGTAGTATTATACAGTAAAAGCCCGTTTATCTGGCATCCTCGGGACCTGGCCAATGCCAGTTAAAGCATAAAGCATAAAGCATAAAGGATAAATTCTGGTTAATCAACTGTGGACCTTTTTTTTGCGATAAGGTTATACGGAAGTTACGGTTGATCGGATGCCGAATAAATTGGTTTTTACTGTGTACAGTTATACCCTATCGTATATAAACTCACAAATCACTCCCAGCACCTGCTCCCGTGAACATTTTCAGTGGTTGCTATGATACTGCTGGATTCTAGGTAGTATTCTGCACTTAGACACTATATACAGGAAGGCATCATAGAAGGTGGATGCACCAGGCTTTTGTCAAGCTTGACTGAACTGCAAGCAGTCGTGCTATAATGAATGTGGTAAAACGAGGTGTGAGTCCAATCATGCATACGAAGCACAGAGCACTACTGCAAGTATCCGTGCAGGAAAATAATTTCAAATTAAATAACTCAACTGAAATGGTTTAAATCAAAATCGAAGAGAGATATAGCTACACACATACAGCTGTATCCTTGATGTTAGTTCAAATGGTGGAGTCTTTCTGGAGCTGGGCAATACTCACATGGTTCTCAAAGGTCCTGTGGAAGCTGTGCAGTAGAATACTGTGTATCCAAACTTGCAGTGATTCATGTTAATATGCACACACATTTTTGAGACAACAATATCACTGACAGAGATACGTAAGGCTTGAAATTTCATCTAACCTCGTAAGACAAATGTAAGACCACACAGAATGAGGTTATATTCCGTTTTAATTTGGAAGTTATTTTTTCCACAATTCTTGAAAATAATTCTTCAATAGAACACAAGAGATAAAGCTGAATACATGTGGTGCCAGGTGGATTGTAACTACCTAAGCGTATATGATTGTTAGTCTGACAATCCACCATTCTATATTTTCTTGTCTCTATTTCTGATTAAAAGTTAATTATTGATTATGACTGTAAATGAAAATCATTTCACAAAGCAAATACCCAATTGAAAATGGCACAAAACACACCTAATCTATTTAGAAAGAGGATTATAATAATCCCTCCAAAAAAAAAGTAATAAAATTGGTCATTTCAATCCACAACTGTTTGTGGGACACTGCTGTGCGCAATTGGCGGCCGAGTTTTACCCACAAATATACAATTCACTTTACAGTATATTTTAGGAAGCGCTTTGAGACGTTGATATGATGTAAAAAGTGCTATATCAAATGCAAGGATTATTATTATAACTTTCAGTATGAAAATTGAGCAAAAACAGCTTGCTGCGTCAATCAGCTTTATTGACTGTCAGACACTGATTGAACTGGTGATAAACTAGTTGCATGGCCTTCTAAACAGGCCAGTTGCACTTGCATTGTATACACAATCTTATCTATAAGAACCTTCAAAGTACAAGTACATATCTGATCCAGTACTATCCTCTTGACAGTCTCCATTCCATTAACACTAATCAAACATTAGGTTTTAAAGTTGTTTGGCTGAATAGTAATTCTAGTTGTGGATTTACATTAATAATATACTGCTTGCATTTCATATTGCGCCTTATAAAGTCACCAAAAAGTCTCAAAGAGCTTCACAGAAATAACTGTATAACGTAGCGACTACTTTTTAGTTAAACCCACATGTAGTTTCGCCCACAGTATACAGTCAATTCAATTTGCAGTACATTCTGTGAAGCGCTTTGAGACGTCGATAAGATGTGAAAAGTGCTATATCAAATGCAAAGGATTACTATTATTATGTAGCCCATATGGGTAGTGGCCATAGGCGAACAACAATGATCCATAGACAGCATTACCTGATTGACCACTAAAACACCGAAGAAATGTTATCGAGGTCAAACTGAGAGAACTGCCACTTTATTATTGACTCTCCAGATAAAGCAGTTAAAAGTGAACAAATACAGCAAGCACCAATCTTAGACATTTCCTCAAACAAGTGACTATGTCCAAGTGTGGAATCAGGATGTGAGTTTGGGAGCAATTTGTCATGTTGTAAGGTTTTGGAATTGATTCAAGTCAATTAAAAAAAATTTAAATCTAAAAGAACAATAGAAATGAGCTACGTGTTAATCAACTTCAGGAAGAGAATGACTAGTGAAATCTTCAGGAACTGTCTTTATCAGAACAGCTGCATCAGGCAGTTCTGAGAAAGGGTCAGACTCTAAACATTAAGTTAGCTTTATTTTTTATGTGTCAGTTAAATTGTTTTGGATTTCTCACCTTCCTCCCTCCCTCAACCATGAATCTTTACCTCTGACAACAAGCAGGTTGATCTGATCTAACTGGAAGACAGCAGATATAAATAAGCCTCCAGTCCATGCCCGGGGATTAAATTTAAAACATTGTTTGGCTGCAAAATATAGCAAAGAAGCGACTGCACCACTTCTTCCCTACCACTGCCATTCCCATTGGACGGGATGTGGAACAATTAACTTTGAGGTGATTGACAGCTGGCAGACACTTGAGAATGTATGAACTCCATCCAAGTGGCTCCACTGTCAACCATTCGCGATTTCCCCACCCCTGTTTGTTCCCGTTCTTCCGTCCCCCTCACTGATTGATAGCTTGACTCCAGCCACTTGTGTATGGCTGGAGTCCACTGTCAATCTCTATTCAACTCCCCCCATCTACATCCAGGAGCTCCTTGTAGCTGAATGGACACAGGTCCGAGTGAGTACAACCAGTGCAGAAGTTTGATTGGATCAACCAGATTGTTGTCCGAATTAATAGACATAATTAAAACTGGTAAGAATACACATGAACCATTGTCAGGCCTTTTGTTGGATTTACCTGACATCTGGGAAGAGCTGATTTCACTACAATTACTGCAGTGGGAAGATGAGTAGAGATTCAGCCATCAAATCTCAAACGTAAATCAAGACAAAGACACTCAATCCCTTCTTGCTCACTTTATCACCAGATCCGAATTCAGGATCTAACCTTACCATTGTACAGCCCAATCCTCTCCTATCATCTCTATTAAATAAAGAATTGATGAATCCAACCCAATCCACTGTGAATACCTCAGTGGTGTTTGCATTCATTGCACTAGATGGCACTCTATTCTGTCAGTTAACAACCACAGGTGAGGAAACCTTATTCACAAGATTACAAAGAAGGTTTAGATGAAGAAAGCTCTTTGGTTCATTTGATCTCATCTTTCCAGACTGTCCATCAAACAATTTTCTCAATGCAACATCAAGCCAAAAAACTATAAAGAACAATTAACCTTAGGAAGAAACACTGATTATCCAGCGCCTTGGGACGTGCTACTGACGTGAAAGGTGCTATACAAATGTAATTTTTGTTATTGGTTGTTGTTGAAGGCAGTCTCAGATTTGCAAGGAAAAACTCAAGCTGGTGGAGAACAGCCAATTGTCTCCTGGCCAGAGAAGACGTTTAGATAATGAAATCGACGGCTCTAGATCCATTCAACTGCCATTAGGTTCACCAGTACTGGGCATCCTTCCTAATCCCAGATTCTAATTCTGATACACAATTGAAACTCAATAGGTGCTAAGCTTTTGAGTTAAATTTAGTCCCAATTCACCTCTTCCATTAATGTTTTCCTTTATTTTTAAGAATTGAATGGATGTGGAAGTAAGGTACAGTGCCACTTTATGTCCATCAAAGGTCTCAAATTGGGAAGAATCGGGATGTTCATTATATGGTGATGTTTTCCTGCTAGCTGAGGATCTCTCGTTCCATGAATTCCAGGTGGAGCAAATGAGTCAACATTTCAGGTCCACCACCCTTCATCAGGACACTGATGTTCTGACGAAGGTTCATGGACCAGAAATATTGACTCACGTTCCTTTCTCCATAGATGCTTCCTGACCTGCTGAGTGTCTCCAGCGATTTCTGTTTGTATTTCTGACTTCCAGCATCTGCAATATTTTGTGTTTTCTTACAAATTTTACATATTTTGAAGTACTTTTTGAAGCTTCTTAATACATAATATAACAGACAGTTGCTTCAAATAATTTGTTCTCCTTTTTGCCCAACACTTGTTTTCCTTTTGGAAGAGCTCTTAAAACTACGAGAGTGGGAATCAGTATTTAATGAGCAAAGTGGGCAAGACCTACCAACAGAGAAATTCAGCATTGAAGAATGACATAAAGGCATATCGGGAATCAACAGGATAACTGGAGATGGGCACTAAGAATAATACTGATAATGGGCATTAAAAATAACACATGGATCAGGCACTGAAACTAACATTAGGGACAGTTACCCCCAGCTCAAGTGGTGTCCTGTAGCGTATCACCCACATATCCACTTACAGTACTGCATATTCTGTGAAGCATTTTGAGATGTCTAGAAGATGTGAAAGCACTATATCAAATGCAAGGATTATTATTATTTTGAATGGAGCCCTTGCCTTCCAAGCAAGTGGATAAAAACAGCAACTTGCGCTTATACAGGCCCCTTTATGCAGGGTAGCATCTCAAGAGTTCAATTCCCAGGCAGCACAAACCAGTAGGCAAGATTACTTCCTCCACATGCCTCTGCTTACCTCGTAGTAAGTAGGAGCTCAGCTGTTTGTCAGATCTGGGATCTGATTCTGGGATTATCATTATTATTTTTATTATTATTATAAATGCCCAGTCAGCATTCAAATGCATTGAGACATCCTCCTGACGTGAATGGCACTATATAAATGTAAACCGTAAATGTAAAAAATAACACCGGGGTCAGAAACTAAAAATAAAACAAGGGAGGGGCAGAACTAAAAATAGAATTGATGATTAAAAATAAAACTAACTTTGCATGCTACATTACACTTAATATAGTTTACAAAAATGAAAGCAATGTTACATGGGTTACATTTCAATCCCACATACTTGTGGGCTAGTAGGTGGCATATGTGGCTTACAGAAAACCTCCATTAATAAAGACAAACACTCTGGTTTCCCTCTAAGCAGCGTATTGCAACACAGTATTTTCTTGTTGCACAGTTTGCATACAGATTGTTTTGCCTTGGTTAATTTACACAGCAACAATGTTTAAAGATTGGCTTGGTCAAGTCTCAAGGGTTCTCATCTCCAGTAATTACCAGTGCCTGTTTAATGCAAGAGCATGGTACGTACAAACATAACCAGCAGCCATTAATAAAATAAAGTGATTAACGTCTAAACAGTAGATGTAGCCTGTGCTGAAACAGTTAAAGTGTGTTGTGTTCATTATCTTAAGCGTACACAGAGGCACCGCCACAATGCATCACGTGTGGATATCACACCCTCATACACATAAAAAACAAGCTAAAATTGGCCATTTGTTAAGTTTGATATCACACTGCAAGATTCACTGTTTTCAATCCAGCCACACCCAAAACAGAAAGTTGTTTGTAGTTGTCTGTCCACAAAACTCACGGGGCCCTAACTGTTTTCAATGACACATTGCAGAAAGCCATCGCCATGTTTAAGAATATCCAAACTAAACTGAGTGTTCCATGCATCCCACCTACACAAGGACATTTATTGAAATGGAATCATTTCTTCCTGTTTATCTAATTCCAGAGAGTATTTAAGTGCAGTAGGTAAGAGCCAGTTGGGAGACTAACCAGCTAACACCAACCACATAGCTTGCCAATGATAGTACTGTCTGGCTAGTATTCCTGCTACTTGTCCAGCTGTGATTACCCTACCTGTTAGGGCTATGGTTTACAGGATTATTAACAGGAGTTGAGTGGGAATAGTCACTGACCCCAGTGACTAGTCTGCCCTTCCAAGTCCTGCCAATTAAAGGTTCATCATCCTGTAAAATGACAGCAGAGCTGGGACTTGCCCACCCATGCAACTACTCCCTGTAACAAAGGGGAACAGAACCCAGGGACACGCAGGGACAAAGCTGGGACCAGTTGGGTATACAGTGTTTGGGTTTGTGTTAGCAAGGTTTCTGGTCATGTTTGAGGAAACATGTGATCATAAAGTGCACATCGAGTCGCCATCCAAAAGTAACAAGCGCGGCTTATCAGTGTAAGTGAGCACATGGATGTAGAGCACACAGGTGAGATTCCCCACTGTCTTAAAAGGAGAAAGTGCAAAAATATGTGCACATCTTCTGCACTGTGAACCTGTGTGCACTCCCCACTAAGAGGGATGGATAGGGAGGGGGGTACAAAACCTCATTTGTAACTGTGCCCTGCAAAAAGGCGCCAAACCGCGAGGCAGAGAAGCCTTGGTCCTTCACCAAAGTGGAATGCGCAGAGTTCCCCTCACTCCCACCCCAGCCACTGGAGGCCAGGTCTGATGCGCTCTGTAATGCCGACCTGGCTCAGGAACTGGACTATCCAGACTGCCACAGGGGATTTGCTCGAAAGAAGTGCACATAATGTTGCACTGAAGTAAAGTACTACAATGCAACTTTACTAGAACTGGTAAACAGTGGGTTGAAACCTAACCTTGGCTGAGAGTTCTTCCAAAGTGACAGTCAATCTCAGCCAGGTTACAAACTATACCACAAATACAGGGTTTCTTTTTTTTTAGGGCTAGGATCTTTGTCGAACTGCAAACAGTCCCAAGCAAAACACAGTGTGACTCGCCTCTTTGAGTCAGAAAGCTGCGGGGTTCAAGTCCTATATTTCGAATCTGAACTCAAAGTCTAGACTGACACCCCAATACAGTGCTGGGGATGAGCCACATTGTCAGAGGTGTGGTCCTTCAATTCAGATATTAAATTAAGATCTTGTCTGCCTAGTCAGACAGACGTCAATGATCCAATAGCACTATTCAAAAGGGAAGGGAGCTTCTACTGATGTCCGGGCCAACAATCCCCTCCCAAATATTGGTCATGCACTTCATGAATGTTGTGAAGTATTGTTGTGAAAAATTAGCTGTCGCACTCACCTATTAAACACAGTCACAACACTTTACAGTAAGCATTGTGAAAAACTTTGAAATGTTGACAATATGTTGAGCCGCTAAAATATATGCAAGGATTATTATTATAATACATTACTACAGTAATTTAGAGTAGCAAAGCACTAATAAAAATACACATTCTGTCAAAAATGGCAGACTAAACGTAGGAAACGTTTCCAGCGATTGAAATTCTGTGGATTTTATGAATTAACAATTTGTACTCACATCATTCACATATTAATTAAAATATCAAATTTCATGTTTGTCCCATCATGTTTGTCATCATTGAAACAATCCTCTTAGTGAGGATAAAGCATGAAATTCTCTCAGCCATCTCAGCCAAAGATAAAGTAGATGATCCACTAACTCACACAATTGAGGTCAGGTTAAATGCAAAGGTTAGCTGTTGCGTGGAACTGGCGACAGTTCTGCTATTTGTATATGCAAAGAGCAATTTGGTTTTAAATTCAATTAAGGCTGTAGTGAATCAGTTCAGAGGAATACAATTAATTCTCTCCTATTAACACTCAGTTAGTGTTAATTTATTAATTTAATTTTATTGTAATATTAACTCATGTTAACATGAGTTAATATTACAATAAAATCTTCCTTGTCAGCTATAACCTGAATTAGTTACAAAGTAAAGCTCACCTTGACAATGCCTTAACACAGTACCTATGGAACCAGTGGAAAATTGATTTGACTAAAAGCATTTGTCTGGGCGTCATTCAAAACAAAACTATCTTAACTCGGGGTTGGGTAAGTGTATGGTCTTAATGAGTCAATTTGCTCCCTACTATGGTGCCTCACCTAAATCTACATAATAGGCAGATTGGGCAGAGTATTAAAAAGAGGAATATTTCAGTTACCATTGAGACTGTGGCCCCAATTGTTGCTGCTGCTGTCGTGCTCAGGTACTAGAAAAGATGAATATTACAGGCACAATGCTACCTCAAAACTGCATCTATACTCAGAGTAAATCTGTAGTTTTACATTGAAACAATGACCAAATTGATGGGTTTAGCATTAAAAAGCTTTTGGATTAGTGTAGGCAGAAGGCCAAGGTTAGGCTTCAAAGTTGCTTACTCCAGTAATTGCCATTGCTGCCCACATTTGGACATTTTTGCCTCACCTCCTCACAATGCTGCAACCTTCTTTTGTTTGAAGCTTCACAACTTTGTTGTGTCTTGGGATGTCCTCCTGATGTGAAAGGCGGTCTATAAATGTAATTTTGTTGTTGTTTTTGTTTGATAGCCACTATGCCCACCTCTCTCTGGAATTCTGTAGCAAAATCCCTCTGCCTTGCACCTTTCCTCTCTGCTTTCGTAATTCTTCTAAACCCTATTACTTTGACCGCGCTATAAGCCAACTCTTTTATTTTCCACTTTTGATATGTCTATGTATAGCACTTTGAGCCATTGTCCTATGTGAAATCTTACTGCTGGCTACACTGGTTTAATGCAACAGCCAACAGCACACTTTGAGACATCCTCCTGATATGAAAGGCATAATATCAAATGCAAGGATTATACATTGTTTAAACAAACAATTTGAAGAGACGTTAATTCTGTGTACACTCTATAACAGGAATGAGAAACACTATAGAAAACTGTGTCATCTTCGTTCTATGTGACAGTTGACCCAGTGCAAAATGCTGAAGTGCAGCGGAAGCAGTTCTCTTACTTCCCCACTGTAAGAACGAATGATTGGTTTAAAGTTTTGATGACTCAAGGTCCAAATATTTTTGGGGAACTAAAATCCAGCTATATTTCTGCAATGTTGTCAATCCCCTTTATGAATTGCTCTGGTCTTGATGGCTTCAACAAGACCAGAAACAGATACGTTTCACAATTCACTTAAATGTTGAGTTTGAAACCACACAATTTAACATCAGGAAAGAATAATGTGTCAATTTCCAGATAAAGAAACTAGCGCAAGCAACAGTAACACTGACAATTGTGAAATTAGACCTTCTTTCCACTCTAAAGTTTTTGATAGCCACTTGATCTATAATTAATTTCAACAGTGGGATTATAAAAGTACACCCCAAGACAAGAAAGCATAATTTACTAATGACTAGGGTCCAGCAATATATCGATATATCGGTTATATCGATATAATTTTCATATCGATATGCCGATATCGGAATTTAAAATGTATCGATATATTGAAAATTTTGATATGTAATAAAAAAAATTGATATATCGCAAATATCGGTATATCGTGTCCGGCGATATATCGATATATCGGTATATATGTGGTATAATGTGGACTTTTTCAAATTACCTTGTCGATATCCGAATGCGCGCCCACACCGGAATGCGGGCACACACACGAAAGCGCGCATACTTCCGAATGTGCGCGCATGCGCAGGACAAAAAAAAACACAATATCGATATATCGGTATATGTCGATATGGGCAAACCGATATATCGTTATCGGAAAATTTTGATATCGACAGACCCTACTAATGACTTGTAATCTGAAACAACACCTTGCAAGACATACTTGCAAGCAGCAGAGTGGGGGAAGAAGATCACAGAGATAATAATATTCCTTGTTTTATATTGTGCCTTTCACCTTGGAGGTTTCTCAAAGGGCTTCTTAAGAATTACTGTAAAGGTGCAATGACTGTGTATTTTGTTGCTTGTCCTTAGCCCCTTCCACCCACCATCAATAGCTAAACCTTCAGTAACTACAACCCCAACCTCTGGAACACCTTCCCTCGACCTCAGTTCCTCTCGATCCATGTATCAACTACCATTGGAAGATTGGGGCATGCCAGGGCATAAAGGGATATATAAGTGTTGGTGAGGTTCTTAAAATTGATTTGTTAGGAGATAGTGAGACAGTGGAGACTAGTGATAACTGGGGTATTAAGCATGCAGAGTTTGGTTTGGGTGATCTCCAACACAACAACAAATTATATTTGTATAGCGTCTTTCATGTCAGAAGGATGTCCCAAGGCACGCTGTATTCTATGATTTATTAAGTCTTTGTTCTAAGTGAATCTATAACTTTCAACTGCTACAAAACAATGTTTTACAGTGCACCTTGAGAGTTAGGGCTCTGAACAACAGCAGCAGCACAATACACTCCTAAAGCCTTTCACATATGAATGAACATCTCAAAGTAATTCACTGAGAGCACAGAAACCACTAAGGAGAGAAGAGGGAGGAGAATTTAAGGGCATTAATATGGTCAAATAGATATTGAGTGGTTTTGATGGCAGAGAGAACAGGAGCAAGTTGAAAAAGGAGCAAGTTGGATGCTCTGGAAAAATAAAATAAGTGAGGTTTTCAGCAGCTATATGTTTTGACAGTACTCTGGACCTCAAAGAGTATTGTTACATGTGGATTGTTTTTAGTGCTCAAAAGAGTACCTGTGATTTATTACACCAATTAATAGCCAACCATCATCATGGGAGTCAAAGGCTGTGAGCACTGTTGCTCACTCCCCACAGCCTAACCATTTTAGCTAAGCAGCATTATCACAGTAGGTATTGAGTTAATGAGACTTGGTTAACCACTACTGGCCATAAGACATATTTTCCTCCCACTGCTGGTAAGGGTACATTTAAGTATACAAGTGACTTTTGTCCTGTGGCCATCATTTTCACGGTCTGCTGCAGGAGAACATTTCTGCTCACGAAGGTAGGGATGCATTTTTACAAATTTGCATGCACAGCTGGTGTCCTGTTCCACTGGAGACAGTATTCCAGATAATAGGTTCTTGTCACTAGCCCAATTTCCTTCCAGTGGAGGTGGTTGGGGGGAAGGGGAGGGGGGCGGGGGGAGGTGGGAGAGAAAGAGAGAACATGAAACTAACACAAGCTGCAGCTCATTAAATTATCCATTTTAGCCAAAAGAAGTTGCTTTAAATATCACCAACTTTAAAGTGGTGGGAAAGTCTAAGGTAAGGGGTGAGGATTTCATGTTGAACCATTCCCATTAGCAAGAAATGCATATTGTAACATCACCTGATCATTACAATGCCCTTCAGTTGCTGTAGAGACACTCTTGAGATGCCGCCTGGTGTGGAGGATGCTATATCAATGCAAGTTGTTGTTGTTGTTGTAGAGGGTATGGAGCCGGGTGGGGTGGGGGAGGGGGGGGGGGGGGGTGGGGAGGGGGGAGGGAGGAATGATTCTCTCCTTTTCCCAGTGAACTCTGCAAAATTACTGCCTCCAAAAATGCAGTGAAAGGCACTCCATAAATGTAACTTTGTTGTTGTTTGTTGTAGGCGTTTAAGTCATTGAGCAAATTCAGTCAGCATCCTGTGAAGCAGCACTCAAACGTTACCTCCAAGATTAAAAAATCAAATCAAAAGGGATCCCAGAAACAAGTTTCCTGCATTTTTTTTTAGAAGGCGTGAAAATTAAAGTAAGGTAACTCCAACAATGCAGCAGTCCTCCATCAGTGCAATAGAATGAATTAAATGTCCTAATCATCATATAAAATATCCTAAATTGTATCCCACCCTTCCTTCTATAGCTAGAAAATGACTAATACCTCTCTGACTTTCTCTTCACTTTAACATGCACACAATAGCATGCTAAAGTGGCACTAATGGATACATTGGCTTTCCCTAGTATAGTACAATGCTTTTATTGGTGTAATAGAAATCCCACTTCCATGCCGACAACTATCGTGACGTGACCTGTTGTTTCCTCAATAGCTCAGTCTTTCAGTAGTGACGTATCAGTTCAGAATTTTGATCCCTGTCTATGTCTCCTCTTTATTCAGAAATCCTTTTTACCTGTAACAGGAGCTCTCCCTCCTTCAAATCATAGGTGGTTTGCAGAGCTCGGCAGTTTTCGTCGATACCATTCCCATCTGGTCTCTTGTTTAATTTTAGAGAGACTGTGGAAACAAAAAATGAGAACAATATTTATTGGCACAAAAATGACCCAAATGTTTCAGTATAAGGAACACAACAGGAAGGTTTTGAACAATAATTCTTAAGAGCAATACCAATTCCTCTTTCATTATCTCAATACATCCTAGGTCAGCATTAGAAAACATCACTTGGAAATCTTAGCAGATTTATTGGGTGTTTATCATTCATCAAGTTTCTCTGAATCAAGTTTCAATCAAATAAAAGAGGCAAAAACTTGCAGCCCCCCACCCAACCCCCCTATCCCGCCACATCTCTTCTCCACCCATACCGTTATCCCTCCAGTATGCATACCTTAAGACTCCTTCTGGGAGACAAATCTGTAAATAATTAAAGGCTTTTTTAATCCTAGCTGTAAACAAGCTTCAAACCCAAGACATTCAGCTGTTTGCGCCAGGAGTGGGCCCTTTTAAACCTTAGACATCTAAATCCAAACAGATCCTGTTTTTGTTATAATACCCCACACACCAGGTTGTTATAACTGTGAGCTTTCTACTTATCGCAATAATTGCTTCATTCACTATTTGCTTTTATGATTTCAGTAAAACTATGAAAATGCTGTTTTACCTTGCTTTGCCATGATTTGTAGGTTGTACTTAATATTCAAGAATAATTCACATATAAAGCAACCTTCAATAAAATATACACAGCATTCAAAATCCAAAGAAGCAAAATAAATACATAAGATAATAATAATATCTTTGCATTTGATATCGCACTTTTCACTTCTTCTAGACGTCTCAAAGCGCTTCACAGTGAATTTCAAAGTGAATTGACTGTATATGTGTGGGCGAAACTCACAGCCAATTGCGCACAACAGTGTCCCACGAACAGTCACGGACTGAAATGATCAATTTATTATTGTTGTTTATATTGGAATTATTATTAGGTGTGTGGAGTAAGGAAACTTGCCCAAGGGTTCACCCTGCCTGAAACTGAACCCAGGTCTCTCAGTTGTAAGGCAAGTGCTCTACCAATTGAGCTATATGACTCCACAAGATCCTATTTTGAGCTCTTCATAATGCTGTGTTTATCCTGTAGTGTCACTGCTGACCAGGACCTGCAATGAAAACTAAGCACAACGCTGCCTATGAAAGTACATACCACTGTCTCCCTCCTTCCCTCCTCAGTTGGGTTTTCATTTCAGCTTTGGTAGCAACAAACCCTGACAGTACAGAAAAAGCTTTACTTCATTCCCTCTCTTCTGTTGATTTGTGACCTGGAAACTGCGGTCTTTCAGGACTCCTGAGATCGTACCCACTACATTTCAATCTGTAGCTCTCCAAGATGAAGGGCACTGTATTCCAGCATGAGGGTGTAAGTTGTTGTTGGTTGTTTTAAATATAAGTTGTTATTAATATTTAGGTTGGGAACAAACTAAGCTATCAATCCACCCTCTAATGTGGTTTTGGAGCTGCTGGGCTGTACAAGATTTTGCCACAGACTGAAATAGTTCCACCCACATAGATGTTGAAAAAAGATTGAACAAAAATACCATTTCAAAGCTATTTGTGCAATGTTGCTGGTATAGATTATGTACCTTGTTTGCTTAGATAATAAATCATTGCACTTGAAAATATCTCAATTGTATGTGAAGTGCTTTTGTGACATTGACGCAATATATATCGAACCCAACTATTAATTACCACTTTATTTAATTGTGCAATGCTTGAACGTTGCTGCCTGTGCTTTGCGGACCACTCTGTCCTGCAGAATAAATAGAGTGGTGTAATCTATTGGAACTGGCTCTCAAATATCCAGTGAAACCACATGAAAGGGACTGCTGAGCTGACAAGCACTCGGAAAGTTTCAGTTTGTGGGGCTGAAAATCAGTTGCATTGCTCAGTTGACAACAGCCACGGGCTTCGTCAGCAGGCAGCTCGACTGAATCAGCAGGGAAAGAGGAGAGGGGAACCAACGACAGCCTCTTCTGTTCTGGATGCCAATTGGAGTTGTCAGCCATGCTGAAATTCAACAGCGACTGTCTGCTTGGCTCCAGACTTGCATTTAGGATCAAAGTGGCCGATACCTGCTGATTCAGTGGAGTTGCTCATCCATCGAGTCAGTCCGAGGCTGTTGGCAGCTGAACCACTCAACAGTGACTTTTAACTCCAAAATTATCAAATCTACAGATAACAAGGGGAGGACTAAAAGCAAAATGTGTCCCACAAGCAGAATTTAATAAACACTGTGCTGGAATAACTAACAGTGGAATATTTCTCACAGAAAGACCCTGTCCCTCCCCACCTCCCAGTAACATTTGACATTGATGTGGCTGCATAGTAAACTAATAGTACTTTTGTAAATCAAACACATCTGTATTTTCTAATGTTCAGCCTCCCAACCAGGGTAGCATGTCCTCGGGATGACACATTATCCCAGTGTATTCACTTGATGTTCCACTAGGATTCACACACAACCTAACAGAATCAATTTGTGTATGAAACATCTGGAGCAAATTGAAGGTTACCAATATAAGAACAATACAAGTTTCCATTTATATTGTACCTTTCTTGTTGGGAGGATGTCCCAAAGCGCTTTATGTACTGGCTGGGCACATGACTAGGGGTAGGAGCCAATGGGTGGGGAAGAGATGACCAAAAGCATGGTCAAAGAAGTAGGTTGTGAGATGGACCTTGAACATGGTGACGGATGAAGGAATTTGGAAGGTTTCTGGCATGTGCCTCCTGAGTGCGGGGACAGAAAGGCTGGAAGAGAAGTTTAAATAGAGTTGATGAAAATACTCCATGAATGATCATGGTTTCTACTTGCATGAGAGTTCTTCATTTATAAAACAATCCTCTGTTTCTTACCCTCTTCACCTGGCCAATATTATTTCTCAGATCAAAGCATTCTTATAAGAAACAGACTTTGGAAGAGCAAATTCAACCTCTCTCACACTTTGGTCTCTGAATGGTTAGCAGTTACTCTAGCATTCCATCTTACAAGTTGTGTTTGTAAATTATGAGCAAAGCACTTCTCTGTTTATTGATCCATACTACTGTAAATGTCTAACAATGTAACTGCAAGGTTTCTAATGTGTTCCATTCAGCTGAGCAGTCAGTTAGTTAGAGTGAGGAAGTCTCAGGGTAAAATTTTATGAAATGTCCATCATGACAACAATTGCATTTGCTCCACGTTTTGCTTTAAGTTAAATATCATATCACGTATTGCCTTCTATTTTGTTTACCCGTTTGCAGTAGGTGTGAAAGCACTAATGGTACATGTAGAAGCATTATTATTTGAGGAGCCCATTAGGGTTTAGTTAGCGTCTTTGCTCTGTCGACTGAATGAAACTACTGTATGGTAATTCATGGTGTACCACATATCAATAGGTGGTCTTTGAATTCAGACTTTGCACTTTCAAACAAAGGTAGGCATTCAAATTAGGATTCAAATTAGGAATCAGCAATTTATATTTCCTATACATCTCCTCGGAAGATGTCTACACATTTATAATATGAATAGATTGAAACAATCCAACAGCATTTGTTCATTGGAGTGAAAATGACACTACCACTGAATAGGAGGTAAATCAGTGCCTTGAGGCACTGAAAGACATCATGTAGCAGCAGGGGCACCAATGCACTGTTAAACAATAATACTCAACTCTCAGTTTAAATGGGAGGTTAGCAATTCTATAATAACTTACTGTAAACACTGCAGCCTACTTCATTGCCAAGCCTTGTGAACACACATTCAATGCAATTTATATAATATGACAGCATTTGTCAAAGCAATCTTTACTACAGTCAACTAGGCTTTAATGAGACATATCTCTGCAGCACGAGATTCTCGAAGACATTTCATTCCAAAACATAAATGTTTCATTTATCAAAGGGATACTAACTGATAAGAACTGGTTGCAGAAATGACACCTTGCAATCAGAGGATTTATATAATTATAGTCTGAGAAAAATATAACTACTGAGGTACAAAACCAAACTGAATCAATTCACTCGACTGCCAGATGTGGTCTACTTTAGTTTCAAGATCCCAGCTCCTTCAATGGCTCAACTGATCAAACCATTGCCTAATGAAATTTAAAGCCATATAAACCCCCAAATTCACATATTTAATCTCAGTCTGTGCTGAGTCAGTTAATCTCAGCAGAAGTGAAAAGAGCTACAGTTTACTGAAGCATCACTTTTGAACTTTTACAGCACTTGATCAAGTTATTGAGACATCTGAAAGTGCATCACAGGATTTTACTGTGAAATTTAATAACTGGATTTTATATGCAAACAACTTAAGCAATTTGAACACAGCATCCCCAAACATCCATGAAGCGAATGACCAATGTTATCCATGGGTTTGTTGGCCAGGATACCGAGGAAAACTCCCTTCTCTTTTCAAATAATGTTCTGGGTTCTTTAATGTTCATCTGAACAGACATACTAGAATTTGGTTTAACATTTCATCTTAATCACGTAGGAAATATAAAATGCCGATTTGTAATTTGAATCATTTTATTGCATCACTTACATTAGTTATAGATGGGGCTAAAACATACTAATGCTGCAATATTACGAAGCATTAAACTCTCTGCCGACAAGGTTCATACCACTAGTGACATTTCTAATTGTACAGATCTAAAAGAATAACTGCAGGTAGTCTCACTCCTATCCATTTCTTCTGAAATTAGCAGCATTATACAATGCACTCGAAATCGATGGAGTGCAGAACATCCCACTGCACAATTGCCAAATATGCAGTAGAACTGGGGTGCAAGTCATTTCAGGAGATTTGATCAGACTAATAGTTTTTATTCCAAAAGCAGACCATTTTTTAAAATGGAGGAAAATTTAACCACATCTCCAAATTTACTCTTCTTTGAATCTTTAAACTTCAGCTTAGATCCAGTTCAGAAACTAACAGATCTGTCGAACCGACTGAAATTAATATTCAAGTGGAAATTAAAATTATTAATATTAACCCTTGCATATGATGCCTTATCATGCTTTCAAGACGTCTCAAAGTGCTTCACAGAATATACGTAAAATTTAATGTCTGTATTTTGTGGGTGAAACATGGCAGCCAAATGCGCACAGCAGTGTCCCTCAAACAGTCATTGTTTCATTGACCAACAAGTTTTTATTATGTTTGCTTTTACATTTGTTACATTTACCTCCGGAAAAGCCAATCAATTTAGAACCGGGTTCCTACTAATTGTTAAGTAAACAAAGGTGTGTGAAGTAGGAAACTTGCCCAACGTTTCGCCTTGACCAGGAAGCAAACCACTCCCATTTAAAAGACAAGTGCTCTAACCATTTAAACTACAGGACTCCATTGAGGTCAGTCAACACTTAGAAGAGTTATTTACAGTATATTCAACTACATCGGTTTCTCCAACAGTACAAACATATATCCTACATGAAAGTACTGTCCAGTATAACAACAACTTGCACCTACACAGACATCACTTTTCGTTTAAGGAAAGGTCTCAAAGTGCTTTACGGATGTGGAGTGGAAGCAGTGATGGTCATAAAGGGATGGAGGTACCTTGTGACACAATGAAAAAGGTCATTTTATTTAGATGTGGAGAGGATCCAGAGAATGTGGTCAAGGAAGCTGAAAGCTCACACACTAATAGAGGGTCAGAGGATCTGGAGCAGGGCCAAGGTAACAGAGTGGAGAGTGCAAGTGTGGGAAATAGGAACAAAGGAGATTGCAGAGGTAGGGTGTGGCAAAGGAATTTGAAAATTATAAGATCTTAACAGTGGATTTGCTGACGAATAGAGTGTCTGTGCAGCCTGAGCAATGTGTTGTCTATTTTATTTTAAAAATCAGGAAAACAATCCAGCTCTAGTAAACAATGCAGTGAATATTAAAAAACAATCGATTTGCCTACATCTCAGATTATTTATCTACCCTTCTGTCCATCTTCCAGGCATTCCAAAGTGTCTGATTTGTCGACATATTTTCCGCTCTACTTAACCTTGAGCTAAATTGAGATTAATATTTTACCACTCACTTCAATTTAAATCTTCAGAATTGAACTGTTCTGGTAAAAATGAAATATGCAACTTAATCGATATCACTGAATTAATAATTAGTTTAATTCTATGACTTGCATTTGCATTTGACACAGCACCTTTCATGTCGGGAGGGTATCTCAAAGCAATTTACAGGATTCAAGTTAATGTGTAGTGACTGCTGTCAATTTCACACACAAACAGTCATGAACTGAATGATTTTTATGTGGGATATTGTTGGTCAGAACACCAGGAAACAATATCTTCTCTTTTTGAGTTGTGCCACTACATGCTTAACGTTTACTTGAAAAGACAGACAGGACCTCAGGATAACATCTTATCCCAAAGGACAGCACATCTGACAACGCAGTTCACCCTACGACTAAAATGGAAGTTAGGAACAGGAGTACACGATTCAGCACCTCCAGCCTGTCCTGCCATTCAATTAGATCATGGCTGACCTGCTGTGTACCTCAACTCCACTTACCTGCCTTTGCTCCATATCCCTTGATACCGTAACCTATCCAACATTTGTAACCTTTTGGGGGAAGAGTTCCAAATTTCCACTGCCCTTTTTTGTGAAAAAGTACTTCCTGATTTTGCAACAAATTGACTAGCTCTAATTTTAAGATTATGCCCCTTGCTCTGGATTCCCCCACCAGAGTACCCAGCCTAGGCTATGTGAATTCATACGTCATCCAACCTGGGACTATGTTATCTGCTGACTCAAAGGCAAGAGTGCCCCGAAATGAACCAAAGTTATACCAGATTGGTAAAATTATCTCCAACAGCAAGCAAACTACCACTGCTAAAATCAGACTAAAATGCACTGACATCGGTAATATATTCATACTTATTGTCACATAGACTGCAATATAAATCCTACATTCATAACACATTCATAAGGATTTTGAAGTTTACATACTATCCTTTGTCTCCAGAATTGGGCTTAAATTTGCTATTTCTCCCACAAAACACAGGCAATCCACTTTATGTCCAATGATGGTCCCGCTCCCACCCTATGGAATGCCATCCCTCAATCCCTCCATCTTGTTTCTTCCCTTTCCTCTTTCAAGACCGGTTTGAAGACTTTCGTCTTCGACCGTGCCTTTTGTTCCACCCCGAACTCTTCGACCTCCCCTTCGTGTTTCACCCCTTCCCAAACACTCCCCTCTCAGCTCGGGTCACATGCCTCCTGTTCAGTGCCTTGGGACGTCCTCCCAACGTGAAAAGCGATCTATAAATGTAATTTGTTGTTGTTGTTGTTATTTATTTCCTTTGAGACATCACAACCAAGCGATAAGGTACTAACAAACAAACAACAAAACTTACATTTATATAGCGCCTTTCACGTCGAGAGGACGTCCCAAGGCGCTGTACAGTTAGGTAGGACAAGAGCAGGGTGGGAAGGATCAGGGCAGGATGATATATCAAATGCAAGGATTATTATTAGAATTAAATGCAGATGTACCAAATCCAATTCAAGTCTACTTTATTTCTCTCCTTGATGGTCCCATAGGGCTCCATATGAAATGAGGTTGGTCAAACTAGACCTAATCCCTTGTGCCACCAATTTAAACCTCAAAAATGTCTCACTCAGAGAGCAGATGACTAACTAATGCAGGAAGTGGGAAAAAAATCAAATTGATTAAATAGAGGATGCTCAAGGTTGCTAGTACACAGTAAAGGGCATTTTACAGTTCATCTGGTTGTGCTGTATCCTTCACTCTTCATTTCTTCCAAAAAGAAATGAAACATTTCAGTCTCCAGTCCTGACAACCGGTCACTTGATGACCAAGAAATAAAAATTTTGTGCACAAAAAGAATTGACATGAGGGATTTATTTGAACAATATATTCTCTGTACTATTATCAAGAGCAGAGGTTTCAAGTTCGATTGGGATATAGAGAACGACAACCTTGATCTAATATGCAGTGTATTGATTACATTGCGGATTAGAATGAGAAACCTGGCTCACTTCAGAGATACTTTAGTGTTGAACAAGTGCAACATAATAATAATAATAATCCTTGCATTTGATATACAGGTAGACCCTGCTTACCGAGCGCTCGGTTACCGAAACTTCACTATAACGAGGGTTTGTATTTGTACCTCCTATGCGCTAGTGAAAGCTGCGTACGCTGTAGCAAAAGTTTAAATCTCATGCGCTTCTTGTCTCCCGGCCATCCCTGCAACACACGCTCGGTCTCAGTCAACGAAGCTACATACACTTACTTCAGTATGCCACCTAATTGCCCATTAGCAACATCACCAACTCCATCGAAGAAAAGAAAGTCCATCACGTTGGAATTGAAGATGGATTGAAGACCAGAACGAACGCTATTGCCCCCTCTCTGCTAGTATAATCCAAGAGAAGGCCCGTACAGTATGGGAGGAGTTTAAGCAGCAGGATGCTAGGCAACCTCGGAAAAAGCCAGCGGAGACTTTTGCTGCTAGCAACGGGTGGCATGATTGTTTTCAAAAGCGACACAAGCTACATTTTATCAAGATGTGCGGGGAAGCTGCTAGTGCGGATGTTGCTGCTGTCGAACATTATCCAGATGAACTTAGAAAAATCATTAAGGAGGGAGGTTATACACCGCAGCAAATTTGCAACTTCGATGAAACACGGCTTAATTGGAAGAAGTTACCTGAGAAGACCTACATCTCCATAAATGAGAAATCGGCCCTTGGAAAGCATCGGCCCTTGGAAAGCTTACAACTGAGGAAATTCAGGATTTAACGAAGGAACAGACAGCTGAGGAGGAGCTGTGAGGAGCCTAAGATTCTTAGTTTCAAGAATCTAAGAATTCTTCAAATTCTTGAATGAAGCAATTAATATTTGCAAAGACAACGATCCTGAAATAGATCGTAGCATTAAGGTTGCCCATGGCATCAAGCAAACTATTCATTGCTACCAAGAATTGTATGAAGAAAAGAAGAAAAACTGTTGACAGTCTTCTATTGACAGTTTCTTTAAGCCGACATCGTCCAAAGAACCAAGTACGTCTGCTGACTATACAGAACCTATTGCTTTCTCATCAGATTCTTCCGATTCTCCAGCCTCCTCTTTCCCCCCCTCCACCTCCAGCAACAATTAAAACAAAGACCTCCTCCCTACTCCTCACCTCACCCTATTACGGGAAGTACGGGAACTTTTGTTTCGTTACTATATTGTGTTAAAAATTTACCAAATTAAATACTCTTCAGGTAAACAAAACAAACATTTTCATCTTTTATTCTTTCATCTTTTTATCTTGTAATTAAAAGTATTGCAGCCTTCAATAGCAGTTCTACCTACCTTATGCTTCACTAGTACACCACAAATATTAGCGCTAGACACCACTGGGAACAAAACAGATTTTTTTCACATACGGAAACACAGTAGGGACCTCCCACCCACTTAACAAAATTCTCGCTTTACAAGGAGTTTCAAAGTTCCTAACCCCTTCGTTAAGCGGGGTCTACCTTTATAGCGATTTGTCACATCTTCTAGACATCTCAAAGCACTTCACAGAATGTACTGTAAATTGATTGTACATTTTGTAGGTGAAAAGGAACAAAGTTGGAGAAATGTTATCTATAGCTTTCCAAAATTTACAAAAAATGTACTTACTAAAAAATGTGCAGAGAGATATGTTAAAAGTAATGGCTCTTAGTGTTCCACTGTTAAATTGTACTTCTGCCTCTGCCTATCACCCTGTTATACTGCACAGCACCGATTCCAGAGTACAAAAACGATCAATGTGTGAATATCAGTATAATCTAAGCAATCTAAGCAATGGCAGTTACACAGATGTGCTGAAACTTGGCTGTAACAGCAAATATACTTCAGGGAAACCAAGTTGAACTACCCCTCACGAGTTTGCACATAACAGTTACTCGAAGTGCAGTACATTTCCAGCATGGACTGCCTGGTGTGCTGTGTATTGTGCATCTGCGGGCAGTCGGCCAAACCGCATTGGGAACCTCAGTAGCAGCCTGATTACTCAGAAACGGAAGAGGGGGGTCATCTATTTTGTGGACTAGTTATAACACGGATGATAAATCTAATGGACGCAAACAACCCATTATTATGGGAGTCTCCCTATATCTGCTTTTTGCTAATTCACAAGCAGAAAGGGGGTCCAACTGTTCAAAAGTCCAGGTTTTCAAACATTTGGACTCCCAAGTATTTGTGTTCAGTAGCATACTGGAGAGAGCACTATCCTCACAACCAGTTGGAAAGTTTCCTTACTTTGTACGCCTGTTTACCTAGCAGCAGGTAGGAACTCAGTTGTTAGTTGATTGGGGGGTCACTTTCCATTCAAGATAAATAATAATAACAAATAAGAAGAATTTGGTCACTCAATCTACAGCTGTTTGTGGATCATTGTGGTTTGCAATTGGCTGATGCATTTCATCCACACAAAGATGCAAGTATTATTTTTATATTAATCCAGACTAAGGAACAATCCTAATCGACAGGAGGGAATTGATTTTTTTAATAAAAAGTTATAAATTTGTAGCAGAACATTGTGAATCTAGATCTGATTGTTAACATTGTGCAGAATGCTGATGCAAATCTGGGACTGTAAATGAGTTAGGAATGCAGTTCATCCATCTTGAATCTAAACACATCCACATGAGAGGCTTTACTGTAGAATAAAGAATGACCTGTGTTTGCAAGACCTGTGTATCAGAATCATTCAACAGTCCTTAATGGCAATAGATCCGCCTATTGTTCCTCTCTGGACTGAAGCAGCAAGACAGGAAGTAGGAAAGCCATTAGTTCTGCTTCTCTATCTACACCTTAATGTGGTGCTTACCAAAGCTCCAACAGATATGAATTCCCGGTTCCTGCTATAGCAGGCTTTCAATGGCAGCTGTTGGGAACATTCATTAGTGTTTTCCTGCTATTTTGTAAGAATCAGTGGACGACCTTGACTCCACATTTGTTGAGAATGGGAGGGTGTGGGGAAAGGCCTTGTGTAATGCATCATTTATGCTAAATATAAAATAAACAAAATCTTCCTTAGTGACAATCATGTTTCTATGAATGATAATTTGTGATCAGAAACCCTATTAAACAACAATGGTCAAGGGTCACAAAGCAAAATGTCACTAATTACTCAACTACTAAGCAACCATTTTACACAATTACAAAAAGAACAGTTTTTCCCTGAGTAATTTTATTTGGTGCACACTCAGATACCTACTTCTGATCTCCCACGAGTAAGGAGTCAAGGAAATCATAGATGGACATAGGTGGCAGAGGGTAAGGCGATTGCTTCACATCACCATTTCTCGCAACGATAAATAAAATGATTGGAAATTCAACCACTTAATAACATAACCTTGCATTCGACATTGTGCCTGCTAAATCAGGAGGATGTCTAGAAGCACTTCACAGGCCTGACTACAAAGTATAATTTACGCATCAGTCAATTTACACACCGTAATGTCCCAAACCAACCACTAAGTAAATGACCAATCTTATTTGGGGAATTATCAGACAGCACACCATGAAAATCTCCCTTCTCTTTATGCCCTCCAGTCTCCCCGATCCTTACCCCCAGCTCGGGTCCAGAAAACTGTCTGTCCAGCACCTTGGGATGTCCTCCTGATATGAAAGGCGCTATACAAATGTAGTTTTGTTGTTGTTGTAGTAGTAGTTATACTTGGTATTTCATCATTGCTTTCAAGAGTTGGGGAACAATTTCACAACACATTTCCTTCTTAGAAATTGATTTGTACTTATGCATCTCCTTCTGACAATTAAATAAGTAAAATAAAGCTGGTCTCCTAGGGAATGAAGGTCCCTCATCTCATTCTGTACTATAACCTTTGCGTGTTAAGATTAATTCATGACTCGAGAAAACTAAAATCAGTTCCATTGCATTTATATAAAATGCTATGCTGAGCAATCAAGCTCTATTATAAACTGTAATATAACTTCAGGCTTGGTTTAATGTGTTGTGTTTTGAAAGGATTTTTCTGGTGGGTATATATTACCCTTTAGAATAAATCATACTCTTTTGAAGGTCTTGCAGTGCTCCTAGCTGTTAGCTAGATATAGTAAACCCATTTTGTTTTTAAATGTTATCTGTGTACATTCACTTTGCAAAATTCTGCCCACCACCTCCCCACCACTCCAAACAAAGATTAGGGTACATGAAATTGCTATAAAGATATGCAATCTGTTTAGTATGTCCCAAACAGCTCTAACTCTGGCCTATTTCCTCAGAGACTATGAGATCATTGGTGAGGAAGCCATTTTTGGTGTAGAATGGATCTTGGGATACATTCACAAATGAATGGAGCCCAAGTTACAGGAAGTGATAATAAATTGGTACAGAGCACTAGTTCAACCTGACGTGAAGTACTGGTACAGTTCTGAATAACCTATTACAATATGGGCACCTTAGCATGAAGGAAGGGCAACTGGACACCTTGTTGGAAGTCAATACAGGAGTTATAAGGAGAGGTGGCAGAACTAGTGAATGTTCACACTGGAGTAAAAGAGGCTACAAAATGTACGACTGAAATATTGAATGTCCTAACTTGTAACTTTTTAGCATTACTTAGAATCATAGAATCATAGAATCATAGAATTCTACGGCACAAAAGGAGGCCATTCGGCCCATCTAGTCTGTGCCGGCTCTTTGAAAAGAGCGATTCAATCCCACTGCCCTGCCCGCTCCCCATAGCCTAATAGACCCGTTCTCCCTAAATAAAGATCTAATTCCCTTTTAAAAGTTGTTTTCGAATCAGCCTCCACCACCTTTTCAGGCAATGCATTCCAGATTCGAACAACTCGCTGAGTGAAAAGATTTCTCCTCAGCTCCCCTCTACTGCGCCTTGAAACTATTTTAAATCTGTGACCACGAGTCACAGATTCACCCACGAGTGGAAATAGTTTTTCTCTATTTGCCCTGTCGAAACCCCTCATGATCTTATAAACCTCTATTAGGTCTCCCCTCAATCTTCTCTGCTCCAGAGAGAATAACCCTAGCCTATCTAGCCTCTCCTCATAGCTGAAGTCCCTCAATCCTGGCACCATCCTAGTAAATCTTTGTTGTACCCTTTCCAATGCCTTCACATCCTTTCTGTAGTGTGGTGACCAGAATTGAACACAGTATTCCAGCTGAGGCCTCACCAAAGTCCTATAGAGGTTAGTCAGCACTTCCTGACTTTTGTACTCTATACCCCTATTTATAAAGCCTAGTATCCCATATGCCTTCTTAACAGCCTTGTCTACCTGTCCTGCCACCTTCAACGAGTCACTAACACAAATCCCCAGGTCTCTCTGTTCCTTTACACCATTTAAAATTGTACTATCTAGCCTATATTGCCTCCCTTCATTTCTTCTCCCAAAATGCATCACCTCACACTTCTCTGCATTAAACTTCATCTGCCATGTGTCTGCCCCCTTTGGCATAATAAAATCATATCCATTATTTTCTTTCTGCAATGTGCACAGTCAGTGCATTTGAACAAACAGTTGACAAAGGCACTTATGTAAATGTACTTAAACTTATACAATTCCCTTACTCCAGGTCTATCAGTTCATGCACCGGATGTTTGGATGTCAGTCTGGCTTAATTGGTAGCAGTCTCACCTCAGAGTCAGAAAGTTGTCAAAGCCCATGTGAAAATTCTGAACTCAAGAGTTCAGTCTGACACTTCAGCACAGTGCTAAAGGAGAGCAAAACTGTTGAAGTTGCTGTCTTACCTATGAGGCATTAAACTGAGATCTCCTCTACCTGTTCAGATAGATGTTAAAGATTTCATGGTACTATTTGAAATAATATATCCTGCGATATATTTACTTGCAATACTTGCTATAAAGATATTCAATCTGTTCAGCATGCACTTAGCACTTTGAGTCATTGGGACAAAGTCATAAGGCACTATATTAAATACAAACATTATTTTAATTATATTTATCCCAATTCATTGCCTTCCACAAATGATGCCTTCATGGTTCTAACACCAGTTTACACAGACATTGGTGGAGGAAACGTTTGCTTATCACAACAGAGCCATAATAAATCATGTCATCAATCATGATCAAATTCAGGATTCAATAACAACCTGCATTCATATAGCCTTCAGAGGCTTCACAGTGTTGGAAAAATATTTTTTTTCTGTGGTGGGGGGATGCATAGGCACGTTCAAAAGAGGTAGGATTTGTAGAAGCTAAGGACTGTTGTATCATCAAAGCAACTTCTGCTCATTGCCCCTAAAAGCAGTTATTTTTCTTTTAATAAAAACTTTTCCTCAGGCTTCCAAAGTTTCACAACATGAATGACCCTGTCTGTCTATCATAGTGTACAGAGAGGGAACTAGGGCAGGGCCGTATTGCAGGATGTTTGAAATCTCTCAAGTAGATGAGCTACATATAAATAGAACATACAAAATGACTGTGGTAGATCTTGGGTATAATCCAGGGATAAAAGTAATGCCTGTGAGTTAGCGGCTGGGAATAGATTACTGGTATATGAAATACACTGATGTTCTGTTTGAAATAAAATAGTCAGTGATTCTCAATTGAATGTGAATTAGCTACTGAGTTGAATTAAACCAATATAAACTATTAATTAAACTGAAGTGCCCTGTCTTTCACCCACCCAACATATGGTCAGGCATTTCCACCTGCGACACAAAACAGACTTGCATTGTACTCCCAAATAATGTGTCTGAGTTGGCAGCATAATAATAAATGGTAGTTTGGAAGCACCATTGAAGTTGTTTGCCATATTTGAGATTAATGGGTTAAAATGACATTTCAAAGATAAAAGAGGCCTGTGGGATAAAGAAGTGCCTTGTCCACACCTGGCATGACATAGGAAGCAAGGGCGTTTTTAAGACTTCAAACTACTCGGTCTGAGGGGGCCTGTCACTGATGGTAAGTTTAATAAGTACGCATGCGCACTTTAATAAGTGCATGTGCAATTTTATTTTATGCAAAAATTTACTTTCGGCTGGTTAACTTTAGGCAGACAGTCTGCTCCGGCCCTGGTTGGGGAGAGCTCTGGTTTTCACTATACAGGTATTTAACAAAAGACAAGAGCACAGCATACTCAAATCCTCCCATTTTGATGATTTTTTGCATTACTTTGGGGACCCTCAATATGAGGGGCTGTCTGTGAATTACTAGCATTAACAATGTCTCTGAATGGAAGCAAGATTCATATCATAAAATCATAGAACATTACAGCAAAGAAGGAAGCCAATTCGCCCATCATGCCTGTGCCGGCTCTTTGGAAGAGCTACCCAATCATTCCCACTCCCTCACTCTCTCCCCATAACCTTGCAACTATTTTTTCCTTTTCAAGTATCTATCTAATTCCTTCTTGAAAGTTGTTATTGAAACTGTTTCCACAACCCCTTCAGGCAGTGTATTCTTTGTGTAAACAAATTCACCTCATCTCCCCTCTGGTTCTTCTGCCAATTATCTTACATCTATTATCCCCTAGCTACCAGCTCACCAACCAGTAGAAACAGTTTCTCCCTATTTACTCTATTAAAACCCCTCATAATTTTGAAAACCTCTATTAAATCTCTCCTTAACCCTCTCTGCTCTAATGAAAACAATCCTACCAATCTCTCTTCATAATTAACATTTTAACATTACACACTGAAACACAACCCCAGCTTCCTTCTGTTCAATCAGGTCACTCCGTCTCATTCTACTCTATACATTCGAAACTCTGTTTCTAGGATCAGTCATGTCTACTCTATCTGCAAAGAACCATCAAGATGCAGAGACAGAATTGTTGCACCAAATGTTCTTCGACCAACACTGAAGCACACAATTATACATTGAGCATCATTACCAGGCCTAACTAATAATATATGTTTGATTTTGAAATGTCAAAAAACAGGAAGTTACACACTTTTGCCAATTATCTTGGGAGTGTTACTTGACTGAAAAATAAATGTCAATATCAGATCACATAACAGAGCTTCATAGTGAAAGGAGCTTCTCCTGGTATCTGTGAGCTGTGAGCTGTGAGCTGCAGGCTCAGGTTGCTGCGAGGCGATATGATGTTATAGCAGTAACAGAGACTTGGCTCCAGCATGGGCAGGAATGGGAGTTGAACATTCCTGGTTATAATGTATTCAGGAGGGATAGAGAAGGGAGAAAAGGGGGCGGGGTGGCAATTTTAGTTAAGGACTCAGTGACTGCCTTAGAAAGGAACGAGGTGGAAGAAGGACTAAAAACCGAATCTATCTGGTTAGAATTGAGGAATAAAAAAGGTGCAGTTACACTGTTAGGGGTATACTATACAAGGCCGTACGCAGGGGGGGTGCGACGGGTGCGTACGCACCCCCCCAAATTATAAAAGGTCCACATTTTCCGGGGTAGAGAATTGTATTTTTTTATCAAATTTAAATACCAAGTTAATTTATTGAACATTTGAGTAACAATCAGTTCTTCAAAACTATGTATAAATTATAAACTCACATCTTTGAATGATTTAGTATTAATATAAAATTATCGAGTCGCACACCAGAATCGGCGTCTACCCCAAAACATACCGCGTCGATAGACCAGTCCATGACGCGGCGAGTCTGTGACTCGTGATTGGATAAACATAGGCGCCAAGACTCAAATCCTCGTTTGGAAATCATCCCGTAAACAGCCACAAGGGGCAGCACCAATTCTGGAGTTAAAATCATCTTTTCATCTGATCACCGTAAGTAAAAATGACTCAAGTTTTGAGAGGTGTGACTGTAATGCCAGCAAACAATGACAACATATTTACAAGCTTCTGAGAAATTAAAGCTTTTGAGAACCCAACAAAAAAGTTATATGTGTCTGGACGGGAATGCCTATCTTTAAAATAAATACTCATGGACATAGACCTAGGCTTTAGCGCCTATTCTACGTGGTGTGTCAATCGGAAATCATCCCGTATACAGTCACTACATAAAAAGGTAGCACCACTTTGTGGAAGCTGAAATCGTATTTTAATCTGATAATGTTAGCAATTGATAATAGTGCCTTAGTACATTGTCAGACAGCTCAGAGCGCTTCACAGAACGTACTGTAAAGTGGCCAGTTTTTGCCCAGGATTGTCCCACAAACACCGATGGAGTGAGTCACCGATTTTATTTGGGGGCGTTTGTTGGCCAGGACAACAGGAGAGAGACTTCCCTCCGCTTTTCGAGTAGTGTCAGAGGATCTTTTCACATCCATCTAAACAGACGGATCAGACCTCGGTTCAGCATCTCAACCAAAAGAACAGCCTCTAACCCCCCCCCACACACAGCACCACATTGAAGTGTCAGCTTCCTCTGTGTGATACCGAGTGCCGACGTGGGGTTTGAACCCACAACTTTCTGACTCAGAGGCCAGAGTGCTATTCACTGTGCCAGGCGACTCGCCAGGTGATGCTGCTGTCTTCTATCACCTGTGGGAAACTTTCTTTCCCTCCTACTCAGTGCCTCTGAATCTGAAGACATTCCCAAGGTCGAGGTTGCATATCTGACTGATTGACAACTGAGATTTCTTTTCAGGGTTTGTGGGCAGTGTCACGTAATTGGCTATAACTTAAAGGATTGTTAACCTGCACCTGTTAGAGTTGAGGTCCCCAGAACTGCTGCCTCACACCAGCGGGATATAAAGGACAGGTGCAGTCGAGTCTGCAAAGCAACAGCTCTTCCTACACAAATCTCTTCAACGTGACTCCTCTGAAAGTCACTCTTTCTCTCTTTGAATAATAATATAATCCGTGCATTTCATGTAGCGAGGTAGGTTAGGGTCGGTCTACCTCGTGTTCTGTGACCGTGCAATGGTTCCCATAGGATAGTAGCACTATGGACAGTTTCCTCCCGGCTTCTCCAGCTATGTCCACTAAACCTAAGACGCCTCTGCGGTAATGTCTGTGATACCAGTGTGGTAGTGTACCATATAGCTCACTATTTGTCAGATGCTGTCGCCAGTAAACGTCCAGGGCGTCTCTTAGAAGCCTCGTATATACCTCACGAGTCACCTAATCTCCTGGGTTTGCCTAAGTGTCCAGCATTCTGCTCCGTATAGGAGCGACTTTCAGCCCTCGCGTTAATGCACATTCATTATAATATGGAAATCGATATTGGTAGAGCGGTTGACGTATTCGCTTCAAAGCGACCGAGGCGTCTCGAATACGGAACGCTATTAAAGAATTAATTTCCCCTCCCTTATTTTTTCAAGTATTTTTTCGTCAGATCAGTATTGCTTGATGGGTCACTGCCTTTAATTTTGATTCTAAATAAATAAAAACTAACTACACTATTGCTCACAGTTCAACGATATTTTCAGGATAATGCTGATAACAGGCTTGTAACACGTGTGAATTAACTGTTTGACACTGATTTTCAGTTTCTGTATATTTTCTTGTCTTTTATAAAATTTGCTTTGCTGGAATATCTGAGCACATAATTCATACTTTACTCTTACATTATTGTTCATTACAGTCCGAAAGAAATTTAGTCTTAGGATAACAATGCAGAACAACTTATTAATTACCGTCAATCTGTAGTTTATGATCATTTTCTCTATACGCATACATTTATCAAGCATTCGTCATTGTACTGTGTTAATTGGATTGTAATTTACTTTATCGTTCGCATTCCTTACATCATCGAGTCAACAATCGTGTTTGCTTTTATCGGCGAACACATTCGACCTTCCCAATTAGACACGGACTACAGGGGAAAATAAAAACACTGAATAAATAATGATGCTCTTAAACACCAAGGGCATGAAACATTTACCTTCATATTGGATCTTCTGAACCGATTAAATAAGACCTCAAACTGTGTAAAACGTCGGAGCCTCGAGGGGGCCCCGGGGGCAGCCCCCAAGCCCCCGGCCATTGTTGGTCCCATCACTAGCAATTCGCACCCCCCCAAAAAAAATCCTGCGTACGGCCCTGCTATAGACCACCAAATAGTGGGGAGGAGATAGACAAGCAGATCTGCAAGCGTATCACGGAGAAATGCAGAGCTAATAGAGTAGTGATAATGGGTGACTTCAACTATCCCAACATAGACTGGCAGAATAGTAGAGTAAAGGGCAAGGAGGGAGAAGAATTCCTGAAGTGTGTGCAGGACAACTTTCTTGATCAGTATGTTTCCAGTCCAACGAGGAAAGAAGCATTGCTGGATCTAGTTTTGGGAAATGAGGTAGGGCAAGTTCAACAGGTTTCTGTAGGTGAGCATCTAGGGAATAGTGACCACAATATCGTTAGATTCAGAATAATTATGGAAAGGGATAAGGAACGATCACAGGTGAGGACACTCAACCGGAAAAGGGCTAATTTCAATGAGTTGAGGTGGGACCTAGCCAAGGTGGATTGGAAAGAAAAATTGGCAGGTAAGACAACTAACGAGCAGTGGGCAGCGTTCAAAGAGGAGATAGTTCAGGCACAGGTCAAAAGCATCCCCACAAAGGTGAAATGTAAGGCATCCAAACCTCCCTGGATGACTAAGGAAATCGGGGCCAAAATCAAACAAAAAAAAGAGGCTTATGATAAGTGTCAGGCTCAAAATTCAGAAGGGAACCAAGCAGAATATAGGAAGTGTAGGATAGAACTAAAAAAGGAAGTTAGAGGGGCAAAGAGACTGCATGAAAAACAATTAGCGAGTAAGATTAAGGGGAACCCTAAGGTTTTTTACCAACATATTAAGAGTAAAAGGTTGGTCAAGGAGAGGGTGGGGCCAATTAGGGACCTAGGAGGAAATCTCATTGTGGAGGCAGAGGGCATGGCTGATGTACTGAATGAGTACTTCGCCTCTGTCTTCACAAAAGAAAATGATACAGCCAATGCCATGGTATTAGAGGAGAGGGTAGGAGAAATGGATAGAATAATTATAACCAGAGAGGAAGTGCTAAAAAGGTTGACGTCGCTCAAGGTGGATAAGTCACCTGGTCTGGATGGGATGCACCCTAGGTTACTAAGTGAGGCACGGGAGCAAATAGCAGGGACTCTGGCCACGATCTTTCAATCTTCCTTGGACACAGGGGTCGTGCCAGAGGACTGGAGGATAGCTAATGTTACTCCCTTGTATAAAAAGGGGCAGAAGGACAAGCCTGGTAACTACAGACCAGTCAGTCTAACGTCGGTAGTGGGCAAAATTCTAGAGTCCATAATCAGGGACAAGGTAGATCTTCACTTAGAAAGATATAGGCTAATAAAGGACAGTCAACATGGATTTGTTAAAGGCAAATCTTGCCTTACAAATCTGATAGAATTTTTTGATGAGGTAACGGAATGGGTGGATAATGGTAGCGTAGTTGATGTAGTTTACATGGACTTTCAAAAGGCATTTGACAAAGTGCCACATGAGAGACTTATTATGAAATTAAAGGCCCATGGCGTAAAAGGGACAGTGGCAGCGTGGATCCACAACTGGCTGCGAGACAGAAAGCAGAGAGTTGTAGTGAGCGGCTGTTTTTCAGATTGGAGGGAAGTGAGCAGTGGTGTGCCACAGGGATCGGTTTTGGGACCATTGCTGGTTGTAATCTACATCAATGATCTGGACTTGGGTGTACGGAGTACAGTTTCCAAGTTTGCAGATGACACTAAGTTAGGGAGAATAGTAAACAGTGAGGAGGATAGTAGCCATCTGCAAGAGGATATAGACAAATTGGTAAAGTGGGCAGACACATGGCAGATGAAGTTTAATGCAGAGAAGTGTGAGGTGATGCATTTTGGGAGAAGAAATGAAGGGAGGCAATATAGGCTAGATAGTACAATTTTAAATGGTGTGAAGGAACAGAGAGACCTGGGGATTTGTGTTAGTGACTCGTTGAAGGTGGCAGGACAGGTAGACAAGGCTGTTAAGAAGGCATATGGGATACTAGGCTTTATAAATAGGGGTATAGAGTACAAAAGTCAGGAAGTGCTGACTAACCTCTATAGGACTTTGGTGAGGCCTCAGCTGGAATACTGTGTTCAATTCTGGTCACCACACTACAGAAAGGATGTGAAGGCATTGGAAAGGGTACAACGAAGATTTACTAGGATGGTGCCAGGATTGAGGGACTTCAGCTATGAGGAGAGGCTAGATAGGCTAGGGTTATTCTCTCTGGAGCAGAGAAGATTGAGGGGAGACCTAATAGAGGTTTATAAGATCATGAGGGGTTTCGACAGGGCAAATAGAGAAAAACTATTTCCACTCGTGGGTGAATCTGTGACTCGTGGTCACAGATTTAAAATAGTTTCAAGGCGCAGTAGAGGGGAGCTGAGGAGAAATTTTTTCACTCAGCGAGTTGTTCGAATCTGGAATGCATTGCCTGAAAAGGTGGTGGAGGCTGATTCGATAACAACTTTTAAAAGGGAATTAGATCTTTATTTAGGAAGAACGGGTCTATTAGGCTATGGGGAGCGGGCAGGGCAATGGGATTGAATCGCTCTTTTCAAAGAGCCGGCACAGACTAGATGGGCCGAATGGCCTCCTTTTGTGCCGTAAAATTCTATGATTCTATGATTCTATCTGGGCCAACAATGCTCAATATTAGTCATTCATTCACCTCAAGGCTTTTATTGGGGCTTTTCTGTGTGCAAATGGATGTTTTTTTTACCTACAAGATACATGGCAGTAATTATTGTAAAGTGCTTTGCCACATGTCAGGCACTTTAGAAATGAAAGCACTTTTTTTCTTACTGGTGTTCTTTTGTCTGGAATGTTGAATTACCACACTTTTCTTTTTATATCAACATTGTTTATAACAACATCCAGATTGTGAGCTACGGAGTACATGTTGAAAACCTGCTCACTTGCAATGAAAGACAAGGAACACTGACTGTATCCAGTATTTGTAGACTCTTAAAAGATGTGTTGGTTTCAGAATGTTACACAGACAATGTGCGTTGGGAAATTGGGGGAGGGAGGGGTGGGGTTGTGATGAAGAAGTAAAAGAAAACCAGAGGTCAACTGAATTAAATCAGTTGACCTCATCTCCATTAGACCTCAACTAACAACTGGAGTAAACCAAAATTATTTTAATTAGCTTATGCGATGGGTGAGGATTTGACTGGATTACATGGCAAAAGCAAACACTCCAGTTAAGAGAGTTCAGGTACAGGTCTGACAGGCACCAGAAGAACAGCAGTGAAACCTACAACACCGAGTTCCATTACTTTCTCCTCTCCATCTGAAAATGCAGAACATGGAGACTGTTAAAGGAATTTACTCTTGCGAACTGTAGAATGATAATTTAACAGAAGATATTGTTTCCATTTATTTAGTTGCACCGATTTATTTGTTCCACATTTTGTTGTCCAGCAACTGTAACCAAATCAACAATATTAAATACAAACAATCTTTAAGAGTTAACTGATTGTGTGAAAACACACCCTGTGTCCCTTCAAAGCATGACCTAATGTAAACATCTGAGATAATTATATCAGTGCACTTGCTTTTCCCCACGAGAGCACCTTCAGATTCTTAGCAGTGAGACAGCTTGATGCAGTGATGTATACCAAACGCAAGAATTATGATTTATTTTTATTGTAACCACTCTACGTTATAATAATCAGGATAATAATAATTTTAAATTGATATAGCGCCTCATCAGGTCTTCAAGACATTTCAAAGCACTTCACAGAATATACTGCATTGAATTGATTGTATACTGCATTTTGTGGGCTAAACGTCACAGCCAATTTACACACGGCAAGGTTCCATGAACAGCCATGAAGTGAATGCTGAATTTTATCTGGGGGGGATAGTCGGTCAGAGAATATTTTCAAACCGTGCCATGGGATCTTTAATATTTACTTTAACCAGCTGACAGGGCCTTTGTTTAAAGTCTCATTTGAAGGATAATCATTCCAGCACACTATTCAGCACCCACTGGCATGTAAACACCACTGAAATGGCCCGATCATAACCTCACCAATAGGAAAGTGCAGCCATACTTTTGCGGGCAGATTCGCTATAAACCCCACTCCGCTATAAACCTGCTATAAATATAGTTTGTGACCTGCAGGGCCCCCAGCTGGTTACCTGACGTCAGTGTGAGCGAGGAGGCTCTGGACGCGCATACACAGTGCGGTGCAAGCGGCAAATGGGCTTTACTCGGAGGCCTCGCTGTTGTGATTGTCTGTGCGTGTCTGTGTGTGTGTGTGAATGTCTGTGTGTATGTTTCTCTGTACACGTTGGTGAGTGTCCGCGTGTGTGATAGTAGGTACGATTGTCTGTGTATATATCTCTCCATATGCATTTGAGAGAATCATGGAATCATAGAATCTTACGGCACAAAAGGAAGCCATTCAGCCCATCGAGTCTGTGCCGGCTCTTTGAAAAGAACAATTCAATCTCACTCCCCAGCTGTCACCCAATAAACTCGCAAACCCATCCTCTCCAAATAAATGTTAATAAATGTTCTCTTTTAAAAGTTATGTCTGTCTCTCTCTGTGTTTGTGCGTGTGTCTGTGTCTTTCTGTATATGTGTGTGTGTGTGTGTGTGTGTGTGTGTGTGAGAGAGTGTATCTTTCTGTATCAGTATGTGTCTCTGCGCGTATGTGAGTGTATCTTTCGGTATTGCTGTGTGTCTCCCTCTCTGGTCTGTATGCGGTGCTGAAAGTTCCTGTAGCCTCACTGTTGTGCCCCCCTTCCAGGGCACTAGTGTCTGCACTCCAGGGCACTGCTGATGACTGACCAGGCAGAATGTCCAATCAACAGGATATGGAGAAGCAGCGATTGAGAGCAGGGCTTTTGAACACTCAATTCCCATGAACATAGCAAGCAAAAGCACTAACGGTGCTCCCATCTGGAAAAGTAGCAAGAAACCTGCCAAACTATGCTCGCAGTGGCAAATGACACAGTTTTAGCTGGCTGCAGTTCAAGAGTACCCCAATGCATACTCTAGGATCTCTAAGCATTGGCTCTTGCCACCTGCCTCCCAATATTGCCTTGAAATTAGGTAAGCAGGTGTGTCTCTCTGGGGAGAGACTACTAATTCCATTCTAGACATGGAAATTTCCATGTGTAGGCAGGTATTACTTAGAACTCTGTTTGGTTTGGATACTCTTAAGCATGGTGATAGATTTCCACGTGTGTCAGACACCCAGCTGATAAAAAAAAATCCTCTTAGAATAGAGAAAGTTGAAAGTAGATAGGTTTTTTTTAAAGAGTTATTTTTAAAATTACTGGAACAAAAACTTGTGGAATGTATTTCCAGCTATGGGTGAGTCAGTATCTGGAGGGCATACATTTTAAGGTAATTATCAAAAGAACAATGGGAAAGGTAAGGAGTTATTTTTCAACATAAGACTGTTAGGATTTGGAACGCCCAACCCGGAACTGCGGTTGAAGAAGAATCTATATTAGGTTTTGCGGGAAAATTTGGCAATGAGAAAATAGAAAAGGGTATCTGGGAAATTCAGGAAAATGGGTAGAATGGATAGCTCTTTCAGAGAGCCAGCACAGACTTGGGCTGAATAGCCTCTATTTGAGCTGTAAACATCTGTAAACATATGATTCTATATCTTTGGATGTGTCCCGATTGATAGGGTTTTGAAGACTTTACCAAATGATAAGATGTAGGAAAACAATTGACACAATTTACTGTCACATGTGCGCACACCTCTGAGTACAGTATTAGGAGAAAAAAGAGCCAGACATGGCAGATCCTGTGAGTTATGCAACAACAACAAACAAAAAATTACATTTATAGATTACCTTTCACATCGCGCTTCACTGGCAGTAAAGTTAATGAGCTGCAGAACAGCCATCAATAAGACTTGGCAGAGTCTGTACTTGCAGTCGAACCTAGATAACACATTTACTAAATGCACAGTTGAAGAAGTGAGTTGTTTATTCTGTATTTGTAATGTTTGCAGTGGCAAACAGGAAATTAACTATCTGATTCTCTGACCAGCACTCCCAATTCCCATGTAATATTTAAGCTACTATCTGCCATTAAAAACAAGAAATTCTAGACAGGAAGTATTTTAAACGATTCCCACTTTGATACAATCTACCATACCATCTAACATATAGCATCCCAAAGTTTTAAGAGACATGACCTTGAACCACTTTCACAAACAAAGAATGTCCCAAAATATGTTTGTCTTCTGGGCGTGAAAAGCAAACACTTACATTTCACCAGCAGAGGTTAAACACACATGTGACTTTGCAGAGTATCAAAGTAAAAGTAATATATTGTTGTTTTAATTTGTTCTTTTATACACTGATCCATTACCTTCACGATGCATGCTAATCTCTAACAAAAAAAATGCTGACCAAAATTCATCCCTGGCCAAAACAACATGGCATCTAACAGACCCAACAGCAACAGGGAGCCATGTTTGCCTTGTTGCCCAAGATCCATCTTGCAACAGTGTGGCATACAACAGTACCACCACATCTGCAACTACCCAGCATAAAAAGAAGACAAATATAAAGGTTAGAACCTCTCCATTTTAGGCATCTTTTAATGTAGGCAAATCTAGTGAAACTTCTAGATTATACTTTTTAAAATAAACAATTGTTGTGGAAATGGTTGATTTTATCAAACACAGACTGAAGAATTCAACCATAAGTGCACTGCTTAATTATATGACACACATCTTCCCATTACAGAAGCCAATCACAGGTTGCTCTTTGAGTCTCACCAGTTTCTTTACCAGTTTCAGGTAAACAGCTCAATTATTAGAGCCCTGTTATAACATGGAAAATGGGAATCCATAAAATCCTAACCATCACCATAATGTGTCATGATCACTGATCAGAGATTCTGCATTCAATGTGCATGTGCGCAGAAACATCACTGGAGCCATTAGTGCTTCAAATTGTCAGTCCAGTGTGGGAAGTCATATTGGCAGTCTTACAGCTCAACAGATTGCATGATTGGTTGCACCACACAGGAAGTGAGCCACAAGGCAACTTGATAACCTGGAAGTCTGTCATATTGGGCTTGCCACTTTCTGGCTGGAGTTTTGAAGCTCCAATGGGATCAAGGCCAGCATTTGGGATTTTATGGTAAGTAAACATTGGGATCCACAACCAAATCACTAAAAGGAATCCCTGGTTATAAGGAAGTAGACATTTCCAAAAAGATCGTTAGAACTAAGGAAATTTACAGCACAGGAGAAGGTCATTCAGCCCATTGCATTTCTCCTGAGTAATCCTTTCAGTCCCATTTCCCATAATAATAATAATAACAGCAAGTTACGTTTCCTTTCCTCATATTCCTGCAGTTAGCTTTTAAGATATCATAATAATTATAATAATAATCCTTGCATTTGATATACCGCTTTTCACATCTTCTCGACATCTCAAAGCACTTCACATAACATACTGTAAAGTGAGTTGGCTGCATATTTGTGGGCGATCATCTGATCAATGTGGACCAGCTTGTCTTTGTCTATCTTTCAATGTAAGCCATAGATATTGGAACCAAGATTCAAGATTGTATCTTCAAGATCAAATAGCCATTGGTTGCAATTTTACAGAAACAGTAAATGTATTCCCAGTTATTTGAGCTGTGCTAAATATTCAAAATGAGATCTAACAGGATTATCCTCAGTATGTGGATAACGTTGCAGGAAGAATGCATCATTCATCACTTGTCAGCGAGTCATGCACTCTTGGAGAAGGCAATTATTGCTGCAAGCAACGAACATCCTCCCTGGATTCTGTTCATGAAAAAGCACACAATAGAATTAATATTAAACCTGCTCCTCGCGCCATATGTAAGCAAATCTAGTGTGCATTGAGCAGCCGATAAGAGATGGAATTGGAGCTTCAATTAGTTAGTAGAAATAGGAGTGAACAAATCTGCTTTTGCTACATAATGGCACCTCAGCTGTTGGAGCTCAGGTGCCATCAAGTCATGCAAATGTCATGCCATGAAAAAAAGTTTGTCCAAGGTAAACAATTTAAGACTACAGAGATAGTTTGCAGTCTTACTCAGAACCTTTGGGATTTATGAGGAGAAAAGCTCCCATAGGAGGTTGAATAAATTGGATAGAATACAGGTAGGACAAGTTTTATACAGTCTTGGAAGTGACGCCAGTGGCAAATCAACGACTTGGAAGGATACCAATGTTTCTACACTTGTTTATAACATGGAGCCTGAGATATTGGACGGCATTACAATGGGAGTGCACCATATCATTATCTGAAGTTGTACAAAGGTATCTGAAGTTTGCAGTAACAATAGACAGTCACTTATGCTGCTAACATTGAAAGGGCTAAACGCACAACAAGCACACAAACATCAACCCACAGAGGAGACTGGTAGGTATATAACCATAATATTTTGATGTTCATAAGTTACTGATCTGTCACACATCATGAAGAGCCAAATAAGTGATACTCTCCCCTCCACAACAAAAGTTGCATAAATGATAAGAACATTGCAAGCATAATTATTGATTGTTGATTGCCAACATTAATAAATAAAATATCTGTACAATAGCTTATCAAATTCTGACTCCTCACCCCCATATAAAGTTCATTGTTAACCACTGCTGCAATTTCCATGCCTCCTAACTGCATTGTCGGTTGTGCATAGAAACAGAAAACAGTTAGTAGATGCTTTAGAAATGTCATAGTGTACTTATTTGAAAGAACGCAGACACTGGATCATTTCATGCGAAGAAGCTTCGCTTTCGAAAAGACAGCTTGTTACAAAGAAGAAATGATCAGTGTCTGCCCTGGAAATCAGTCACTAGAATCAATCCTACATTGAATTCAGTCTTTAGCTTGACCATGTGACAGTTAGGTCGACAAGCCGACGTGGAAAGTGACCAGATCAGAAAATTTTGCAACACACCAGGGACATTGCATTATTTTTACATACTTCTATTCATAATCTATGGTCTGAAATGTAGTTTCAGTAAGTGAAATTAAATTAGTTTCATTATTACAGCCTGTTATCCAAAAGTCAACACCCAGCAGTGAGTCATGTCTAACTGAACATAATAACAAAGGCTGAACCCATTATCAACTACATTGACCATAAAGTATTTTGTAAATGCAGCAGAAATATTCTCAGGTGATTGTAGAGTAATCCAGGAATACAATGCATGTATAGCTCCAAATTGTCAGAAAGTCTCAACAGCTGCTCATTTGCAAACCATGTATTTTTAAAATGAATAAAGGAAACGACCAAAACTATTCTAGTAGTTCAGTATTCACATTCTACTAATTGGTCAATACAGTACTTTCTGTACTTTAATATCCATTGAAAGAAAGCTGATCATGCATTAACTATTCCTCAAAAGACCAAACAATTTGCACTTACGTAATTCCGTGCTCTTAAAAGAACCTGCCGTAGCCTTTGACCGAGACAATGGTGAATATCAAAGCATGAAAAATGTGAAGGCAAGAAGAAGCAAGGCAAATAGATTATGGGAGAAAACACAGTTATGATGATTATGAGGGAAGGAGAGAGACAAGATTCCCATTCCTAACCATAACTCAGTGGTAAATACTGCAAAATCCAAACCTGTTGATATCAGTTAAAACAAACCAGGGACAGAGCCCCTAAGGATGCCACACAAGATGGTGCAAGGGCTAGAAGAGAAACCATTTGTGGAGATGAAGTGAAGGCACTGTGAGGGGTACAAATTGAAGCATTCAATGTCAAAACCATGAAGGCAGCAGTGAGAGAAGAGGTGGTGGATGAGGATTAAGTGGTCAATCATATCGAAGGCAGCAGAGAGGTCAAGGAGGACGAGGAGGCAGAGGGAAACTTGGTCACAGATGGACCAGTAGGTGATAGGTAGGGTTGAGTTAGTACAGTGGCTTCCAGATTGTAAATAGCGAAGCACCCCCTAACTCAGCAAAATTTTCATTGCGCCCCCCCCCACCCCCACCCTCCTTCACATTGAATAATTTTCGCAAATGAAAACAGCAAATTCAATATTTTCTTTACCTGTTTTAATCCGTTTTTTAAAAGTATGTACAGTATTAACAAAAAACATTAAATTGTTCAAAAATGTAATTAAATGAAAAAAATTATTAAAATTGTGAAACAATTACATTTACAACACTTAGAATTTGTTAGTGTGATGTGTGAGCTTGCTTTACAGAGCAAAGTTTCTCCCTGACTGCCTGCCCGGCTCACTAACTCGCTGCCAGTCTCCCTCGCTGCCAGCCTGGCTCACTCCCTCACTGCCAGCATGGCTCACTCACGGGTCCTAGCACCGCTGCACCCCTTCTCCACCCGCTGGCGAACGCTGTATTAGCGAACGTCGCAACGTTAAGCGGAAATAAGAACAATAACGACCGCGCCCCCTCCCCAGCCAACGTACGGTACGCGCCCCCCAAGGGAGGCGGCCCCACAGTTTGGAAACCTGGGTTAGAGGTAGCAGGTGGGCAGGTTCATGCAGTTTATAGTGGTGATGAGAGAAGAATGGGAGACAAGATTGTCTTGGGAGTAAAGTGATTTAGCGGAGATGAGGGCAAAGTGGTAAGATTGGATAAGGACAAGAAACAGAATTCTTGTAGAACCTATACTTTAATATGCCTACATGTTTTTAAAAACCTGATCATGCACAAACTAAAGGACCACAGAAGCATTGCTAAACTAGGTTTAAAAATAATGTACATTGAAAATGAGCTTTTGGGATGGAGAGGAGGAAACAAAAGAAATATCTTCAGGGTAAACAAGCCACACAACAGACTGTTTGCTCAGTTCAGTTTAGTACATCCACTGGTGAAACTATTCAACATTTCATTCAATTGCGCAGCATTATAAATAATCACAACAAAAGTACAAAATACTTTTCTTTCACATTCACTGTGCCCTGGGATAGAACATGGTAATGGTTTGAGACGGGGTACCCCGAATGTACAGGCATATGGAAGAGATTTGTGCCTAAATATGAGATCCAAATTTTCCATTTTTCGTATTGAACTACAAATAATATACTGATGCATTGCACCAACTGTCAATTTATTTGAAATTCCAACTTACTTGGATCTTCTTAAATCTCACAAGGGAAATGCATTTCCCTCTCTCCCCCGATGCATGCTTTACTTCCAATTCCCCTTTAAAGCCAAATATACAGCACTGTCAAGGCACCATGATAAAATACGTGGCAAAAAAAGAAAGATGGTATCATTTATTTTCGATGTGCATGCCGCTTTTTTTCAGGGTTTAGTTGACAGAACTCGCCTCGGAAGCGAGAAGATATGGGTTTGATTCCTGGCAGGGAGAAATGCACGGCATATTTCCTTACTCCATGCACCTCTGTTTACCTAACAGTAAGCAGGAATCCAGTTGTTATTGGATTGGCAGATCACTTTTCCGGGGTAATAATAAAAAAAGATTTTGTCACACAATCTATGACTGTTTATGGAACATTGCTGTGCGCAATTGGCTGCCACGTTTCGGCCACAAAATATACAATCAATTCACTTTACAGTATATCCTGTGAAGTGCTTTGAGACATCTCCAAGGTGAGAAAAGGTACTATGTCAAACGCAAGTATTATTATACAATCTTATCCATCCATGATCTTTACTGATCTGAACATCCTTGTTCATATTTCAGAGAAATGCTTTATCTTTAAAGTTGCACATTCACATATGCTACCACTAGCTTGGCTGAGCCACAAAAAGTACATTTAATCTACTTACTATAATAAATGATACTATCAGCGCTTTGGGACGTCCTCCTGACGTGAAAGGCGCTATATAAGTGCAATTTTGTTGTTCTATAATATGAAAGCAGTTTATTGTTGGACACTTTTCGCCACGTTGCTGGATACATATTCGCTAACTAACCACACTATATACTGGAGTAAATTTGTTCTAAAGGTGTGCATTTTTATGCAATTGTACAGATAACATGAGGGAAGATAGGAAGAAAACAATATAAAATATCAGGAGGATCATAAATGTTTTGAGGGGCGGGGAAAAGGAATAAGAGAACAATAATTTAATATGCATTTCAAAACAAAGATACTAGAAAATATCAAGGTATATTAAATGGCACAGATTATAACAACAACTTGCACTTATGTAGCCATTCCACCGCCCGCATTCTCACCTGAACCAAACTTCGCTCCCCGATTACTCCAGTCCTTGCCAGACTTCACTGGCTCCCTGTCTCAGAGTGGATTGATTTCAAGATATTCACTCTTGTGTTCAAATCCCTCCACTCTTCTGCATCCCCCCTACCTTGTTAACCTCCTCTCTCCTCACAACAGTACCCATGCCTTTGCTCTACTAGGTCTGCCCTCCTCCTTGTCCCCTAAATCCTCCATTCCACTGTCGGTGGCCAAGCCTTCAGCCACTATGCCCCAAAGCTCTGGAACTCCTCACTCCCTTCGCCTCGCCTCCTCCTTTCCCAATTTCAGGACACACCTGAAGACTTTTTCTGTTAGACCATACTTTTCGTCACTTTTTTCCCCTTCTCCATGGCTCCACCCTGGGCTTTGCTTTGTGAATCGCTCTGAGATGCTGTCCGGCGTAGAGAGTGCTATATAAATCCAAGTTGTTGTTGTTCCCCCCCTCAGGCAGGGTAGAGACCCAGAGTGTTTGACTCTGGCAGAGTACAACTCCAAACCAGAGGAAGGTGACACTCATAAATTGTAAATAATTTGATATATAGCATCATTCACGTCAGTAAAGGATTATTGTAAATTGTAGTGGCTATGTATTGGGTTGGCAAATGCAGCAAGCAGCCAATTCATCACAACAATGCCCCACAATAGCCATGAAGTGTTTGACCAATCTCTTTTTATTTGGAAGATTGCTGGCCAGAACATTGGAACAAACTCAATTCTCTTTTCGAATAGTATCTTGGGATCTTTAACATCAACCTGAACAGGCAGGTGGCACCTCGGTTTATTTTGAAGTCTCATCTGAATGATGTCACATGAAACAATGCAGCACTCCCCTAATACAGTATTGGAGTGTCAGCCTAGAAGTGAGGCTTGAATCCATAACCTTATGACTCGGAAGCGAGAATGCTACATATGAAGAAACCAGGTCTATTCGAAAAAATGCTTAAGAGTCCCACACCAAAACACCTGTTCAGTTTCTCCCTTCGGCTTTGATTTTGAATATTTAAGAAAAAAGGGCGTACAGAACTACATGTAATGGAAACAAATAGCTGTTGCACCTGGGAAAACTCTTTCCACTGACGTTGAATAAATTCTGTCAGTGTTAAACTCAGACCAGACAGCCCTTGAAATTGTAACCACAGTATGATAAAGACTGCTTGACAAGAGGCATCACTCAGAAAACAATCAGACTACTACCATTTTAAATTTTGAAACACAGTACAGTAACAACAACAACAACAACAATTTACATTTATAGAGCGCCTTTCATGTCGGGAGGACGTCCCAAGGCACTGAACAAGAGGCGTGTGACCCGAATTGGGAGGGGAGTGTTTGGGAAGGGGTGAAACACGAAGGGGAGGTAAAAGAGTTCGGGGTGGAACAAAAGGCATGATCGAAGAGGAATGTCTTCAAACCGGCCTTGAAAGAGGAAAGGGAAGAGGCGAAACGGAGGGATTGAGGGATGGCATTCCATAAGGTGGGAGCGGAGAAACTGAAGGCCTGGCCTCCGATGGTGGGGCGGTTCGGGCGGGGGGCTTGGAGCAGGCCAAGTCCTGTTGAACGGAGGGTCCGGGTGGGCATGTAGGGGGAGAGTAGATCGGTTAGGTAGGATGGGGCAAGGCCGTGTAAGGCCTTGTAGGTGAGGACGAGGATCATAAACTCGATCCTCTGGAGGATGGGGAGCCAGTGGAGACGGGCGAGGGTGGGGGTTATGTGGTCGCGGAGGCGGGTGCGGGATAGTACACGGGCTGCAGAGTTTTGGATGGCCTGCAGCCTATGAATGGAGGAACTGGGGAGGCCGACGAGGAGAGAATTTCCATAATCCAGCCGTGAGGTGATGTAAGCATGCACAAGTGTTTCTGCAGCGCGGGGGTTAAGATAGTTGCGGAGCCTGGCAATGTTGCGCAGATGGAAATAGGCGGTGCAGGTCAAGGCGCGGATATGGGGGAGGAAGGAAAGTTTTTGATCGAACATGATGCCGAGGTTCCTGATTGGCTTTGTGAGGTGGAGAGTGCAGCCTTGGATGTTGAGGCTGGCAGCGCCTGATGTGCGGAGGCGCTGGCTTGAGCCAATCAGGAGGGCCTCGGTCTTATTCACGTTCAATTGCAAAAAGTTGTCCCTCGTCCACGATTCGATGTCGGACGGACATGCTGTCAGAATATCGATCGTCTGGGGGTTGAGCGATGAGGCAGAAAGGTACAACTGGGTGTCATCCGCATACATGTGGAAATTTACCCCATGTCTGCGGATGACGTCGCCCAGAGGGAGCGTGTAAAGGGTGAAAAGAAGGGGACCGAGGACAGAGCCCTGAGGGACGCCGTGGGAAACTGTGCGGGGGTTTGAAGAAAAGCCATTGGAAGAAACAAAATACTTCAAATGTTTCAAGCACAACTTCAAGCAAGAAGTCATTCATTCAGAATCAATCGCCTGCTTCAGAAAAATTGAAGCCTCATATTGTGTAAGCTGTCCTCTCAATTTCTCATTGAGGTGTTTTTTTAATTGTCAATTGATGCTCAATCCTTCAAGCATATGAGAAGAAAAAGGAAATTCGTTAAAAAGAAAAAATCTTGTATGGCTGAACTGAATGACGACAACAACAACAACATTACATTTGCATAGCGCCTTTCACGTTGGGAGGACGACCCAAGGAGATTTCTTATGAACTGTTTGATCGTCACTTGCAACAATTAGACTGAGCAAATACTTGACAACTGGAATTGAACCCAGTTCTCTCGCTTGTACGGCGAGTGCTCTAACCACTGAGCTACAGGATTCCCTTTGAATCAATACTACAATAATAAAGCCATTCATAATATCGGAGTTGATTTACTTCAGCTGTAATAAAACAGCTAATTTAATTTTCTCTTCCTTATGCTGCTCTCATTGCTGTGCGCAATTACCTGCTGTGTCTACAGTCAAATATACAGTCAATTAACTTTACAGCATATTCTCTGAAGCGCTTTGAGAAGTCTCAAAGACATGAAAAGCACTATATCAAATGCAAGATTTATTATTATTATTCCTGTGATGTGAAATTCTGTGTCAGATTGCATTGTGTTTTCTATCCATAAATCACCTCTGCAAAGGAACAGAACTGTTTGGAGTTTAAATGTTGAATCATTCATTACCATCCATACTGACACAATAAAGAATGAAAGAGAGGGAAGGCACATATTGTTCCATTTTTTATAGAGATTGTAATGATACTGTAAATTAAAAACTTGAAGTAACCACATGAGTTCAAGAACAACAAAGACTGCATCAAATTGTCTGCAGAATTCATGTAATTTTCCAGCCACTTGGCTTTGTCACAATGATCATATGGTGGAAGAACAACCAGAACAGATTGTTCAAAACCATTGGCACCAGAGGTATTGTAGGTTTCTTCTGATCAGATTGCTACATATACTTTGTGATTCCAAGAACATTGGAGATGATCCTTTCTTGTTCCAAAGGTGGGAGAATAAACCCTTGGGACGTCCTCTTGACGTGAAAGGCGAAAGACAAATGTAATGTTTTTGTTGTTGTTGCTTGGAAGGACCTGGAAGGGCAGACCAGTCACAAGGTACAGGGAGTCATGCCACTCAGCTCCTGTCAACCCTGCAAGCCAAAACTCTTATGAGTAGGGAAGGCCTAGCTTGACAAGCAGTGCTAAAACTTGTCAGACATGGATATCAATGGCAAGCTTTCCAGTTTCAGCTGGTTAGATTCCAAAGATACCCCAACCCACACTCTGGGCTCCCCAAAACTTGGCTGTTGCCAATCTATGCCTAATACTTTCTGGAATTAGGTAAGCTGTCCATCCAGGGAGAGAGTGCGCATTTCATTCCAACAAATATACAAATTTTGGCCCACAAATATACAGTCAATTCACTTCACAGTATATTCTGTGAAGCGCTTTGAGACGTCGATAAGATATGAAAAGCACTATATCAAATGCAAGGATTATTATTATATTATTATAAACATCTCTGGAATTTCCATGTGTAAACGGCATGCATGGAATTCTCTACTTGGTTTGAATACTCTTAAGCAGGGTGACGCGTTTCCACACGTTTCGGACACCTGGCTGACCAAAATAAAAATCCTCATGCCAGTAGCACATCCCTGTAATAAGATTAGTTTACCCATATCATGTAGTCTGACATCCAGAAGCCTTTCAAGCAGTTTGAAGCATTCTGTATATTTAGCTGCTTGGATTCCAGTGGCACCCCAACGCACACAGTGGGGAGGCCGTATTTCCAAACTGCAAAGCACTGTATTAATGTGAATTGTGGATTTGGCAAACAAGTTTGATTTAAAATCAGACCAAAAAAATAGCATTGCCAAACCCCAGCAAAGCTGACAGCACAATTTACATTTTATATAGCACCTTTCATGTTGGTAAGAAGTCTGAAAGCACTTTACACTGTACACCAGAAGCTCGGGGGAGGGCTGAAGTCAAAGTCAGCAGGGAAGGAAGAAAAAAGGGCAAAATGACTGAGATAAAGGTCTGAGGCGGGTTTTGTAAGTTTATCCTCATATTTCTACCATGCACCATTTGGATATAGGCACTCTCATTTGTTCAGTCAATACACTTTTTTATAAAGTGTCATTACTAAACAGATTCACCACAAAAAAAGATTTGTCTTGGGTTGAAACCACCAATCCTGATGGCTTGTAAATCCTGGTCTGGTTCTTCATCCTGCTGTTTATTCTTAGACCCTTGAATAAACACTTCATACTACCCTAACATTCTGTGCTAGCAAAGCATTAGATAGTATCTCAGCCTCGTTGAGCTACAGCTTGCATGCAAACCCCAAACGTGGCCTGAATGTATTTCTCAAGTACTCACTGGCTTATATCAATTTTCGACAAAATACTCAGAATTCAGTCAAACAGGTTAAAGTTTGCAGTTTGAGCCAACATCTATCAAACTCTTTCATAACCCCTTTAGTAGAGTCAAGAGTTCAACAAGTCTGTTCTAGATTACTCACGCAACCAAGTCCCTCCTCCTGGGAGTTTTATAATTGATGCCAACCCCCAAAGCACATTATTGTTAGTAACTTATTGTGCGCACTTTAATCTTGACAAGGACACTTAAATTCTCAGGTTATTACCAGAATAACTGAGTTGTATGCAAATTTATCTTCATTACTTAAATGACCAGTATTGTTTGTTGCTGTTATTCTTTTTATAGCAGTGTTTTTCTTTTAAAAAAACAACATACCACATCAATCCAATAAACTTGGTCTTGACTATGAGATTGCTTTTAACCCCTAGGCCACTGAACCAACCAGTACTATAATAATAATAAATAATTCTTACATTTATATAGCACTTTCCACATCTTATCGACGTCTCAAAGTGCTTCACAGAATACAACAACGTCCCAAGGTAGGGACCAGAGCAAGGGGGTAGGGGTCGGGGTAGGGAGAAGAAAAGAGGGAAGAAAGGGGGGAAAAAAGGTAGGGACCAGAACAGTGGGGAGGGGTCTTGGTGGGGGAAGGAAAATAGGAAAATTGACTGTATATTTGTGGGCGAAACAGAGCAGCCAAATTGCGTACAGCAGTGTCCCACAAACAGTCTCAGAAGTGGGACCAGGGGAGAAAGAGGGTAAGGGGAGGAGTTGGGGTAGGGGAAGAAGAGCAGGAAAGCCGACTGTAAATTTGTGGGCGAAATGCAGCAGTCAAATTGCACACAGCATTGTCCCCCACAAATAGTTGCGGAAGTTGGGCCAGGGGAGAAAGGGGGAAAAGTGGATCAGTACTCTGCACTGTTAGCAAAACCTTATTATGCACAGGGAGGGATGTGTATTCAGATTACCTTAGATGTCAAATTTCTAAACCAGGGGTTCCAATTGTAATCAGTTGAAGTTCACTTAACTCATTCATTGATCATACCCTAGTCTAGAAGAGGTCTTTCAGAATGCGCATGGTTTGGATAATATGGATTTTGATTCAGTTCCAGACAACCTGGGTTCAATTCAAGGCAGGGAGAAAGCTTGGGCAAGTTTCCTTACTCCACATGCCTAATACTAATCCCTCAAAAAATACAATAATAAAGTGGTTATTTCAATCCATGACTGTTTGTGGGTCACTGCTGTGCGCAATTGGCTGCCACGTTTCACCCACAAATATACAGTCAATTCACTTTACAGTATGTTCTGTGAAGCATTTTGAGACGTTTAGAAGATGTGAAAAGCGCCATATCAAATGCAAGGATTATTATGATTATCTTTTGGAAACCTCCAATTTAGGGCATCAATTGTTCAGCTCAATCTTTATTGGATGAACAATATAGTACAAGTATACAGTTGTATAGGATCTTTCATATGAGGAGGATATGCCAAGGTGCTCACCAGTCCAAGCTTCACATCCGAGCTTGGCGGTGGAGGGGAAAAAGGCGAGTCAACAGCCAGTGAACAAACTATTCCCTTCCATCTTTCCCATATCAACCTAACACGGAACGCATACCTGCAGAACCTTGACACACACTCTGAATTCTCAAAGTTTTAGCTTTTGCCAACGTGTGCCTGGGGTTAGATAAACAGTATGCATCTCTCTGAAAGTGCATTCCATTAGAGAAATATGTGTCGGCCCTACACATATGTGGATTTTGTCCCACAAAATATACAATGAATTCACTTTACAGTATATTCTTTGAAGCGCTTTGAGACATCTCGAAGACATGATAATGCGCAATCACAAATGCAAAGATTATTATTATTATCTCTCAATCTAGTTTGGATATTCTTGTCAAAACACCCGGCTACCGAAACAAAATAATAATGCTTACATCTTACAAAATGATCTTTGAAGCCTAAAATATTATTTGGAAATAACACTATGACATGTTTTCATCTTAGAGATGTGTAATAAACATCCAGACATAACATAACATGATATGCATCTCCATTCATGATGGAACACAAACTTGGTTGATCCAAATCTATATTTAGGATTTACACTTCTGGTAAATTTACTGATAGACAATGGGCATATAGAATGGGACAATGGAATTTCACCTCCCCGCCCTATAATTCTCAAAAAAAAAGCTAAATGGAAAGCGAACATAATATGTTCCAAACAAGCAGTGTGGGCACACTGGTCAGAAATGTGTCAATAATTTCCTTCCTTCCTCAAGACCTCCATTGAAACTATCAGTGATAGACCTCACTGACAAATAGCCAGCTCATCTGCAAAGGAGATAATGAAAGCTATCAAAAAGCTATCAAAACTTATACACATTAGTCCTTCATGCAGCTGGAAACATCACCAACCAAGAAGAGAAAGACAGAGGCATGCAACTTCCATTGTTTTGCTAGGCCACTGCCAAGATAATATTGCTAACATGCATAGACAGAAAAGATTCTCCATCTATCACAACTATTGCTCCAACATCTTAATGACGAAGAAGAACAGAGATACACCTATATGCAATTTGATGGAACTGCAAAAACATATGTTTCACTCTTCTGGTTACATTTGTTCACTTACAAAAACACTTTAGAGGAAAACTCTGCAAAGTACTTTGAAAAATTAACGTGACAAGCTGCAGTATCAAAGAAAGGATTATGATGCTACACTGGAGCCCCATTATAAGGCAGTTTCAAGGATCTATCAACATCCAATCCATGACTTAAGTGATAACCTAATGATATGGAATTACTGTATCTCACCAGCAATAAGGCAGTTGGACAAACAGGTGGCAAGTGGGCTGTCTGTCTGCAATCTCAGTGAACAGAACCCATAGTGCAATTGCATTACAATCAAATTCACACCATCATGAAGCGAGTTATCATGGCTATCAGAACAGCACCTATAAACTCACTGATATTATAGCAACACTGATGTTTTCTGCAAACGCACGCTACTTTTGATAGCTTTCCTGCGAACACCATTTTGCATTAGAATACCAGTGAGACACGAGCATACATTCGACATAATAACAAAAAGTGTTACATTAAAACCCCCCAGAAATTGTTACACACAGTGTGGCTGGAATGTAGACTTCTCCGCCACAAACAACCCTTGGAGGCAGTCCACAAATTCTTCAGAAAGGGAACGTTTGTAAAAAGTGGAATGTTAGGAGATTAATATTCTAGGGTGTGAGCAGGAGAGTGGGGGTGATGTGACACTCAGCATGCGTCTCACATGGAGAGAAACACCAGTGCAGATTTGATATGCCAAATGATCAATTTTTGCGCTGCAACATTCTATGGATGATTTTAAGAGAAGTCATTCAAGTTGTTTATCGGGTTTGTTTTTGAACTTTCTATAATGAAGGAAAACCAAACAGGTGTTGCAGGATCGTACATGTTTTAAACACTGTAAACGTTTGCACAGCAGAGCAATGACTAGCAATGGAATATCGGAATCAAGTCAGCCCTCTGTGCAGGACTCTAGTCCGGTTTCTGAGCCAAGCAGGTCCGCAGTATTCTAGGGCACTGTTGACGACAGCACAGCCAGCCTGGCTCATCAGCAGTTCTGATGAGGAATGTTAGAGGGGGGTTCTGCAGTATCTCCCCGATTGATTCCCATCCATAGCCTTCAGCGGCAGTGCTCTCCACATCTCACAACGCTCTGCTTGAAGAAATGTTTACAAATGTAATTTTTGTGTTGTTGTTCTCTGATCTCACTTCTAACTTTACAACTTCTTAGTTCTAATTTTAATGGTAGAAAACACCTGATAACTTGTCACTACATGGGAACAAAGCTCAGCAACTAGGTATACAGAGCGGCTTGACGAGCATAGGTCCTCCTGGGCCATAAGTTGGTGCTGTGACTGGTCCTGCCCTTAGCGGAAGTTGGACACACAGACTCAGATGCACCAGAGGCCTCTGCTCTATTGGAAGATCCCAATGTGGCCTCCCACCCTATTCTCTGACGGAAAATTATCACAAATGTCCACCCCCAAAACATAACTGCCAAGTGAAAATGTACCACTGTTAAATAATCAATGAACTTCAATTGTTTCCATCTATGCATAACTGCATTGATACTGCACAAAGCATTTAGTCAACAAGAACAATGACACATTGCATGTACATAGTGTCTTTCATATCAGGAGGATGTTGCAAGATACTGGACAGCTGATGGATCAATAGTTGTTGGTTACACACAGAAAAAAAATCCCAGAGTTTTATCTAACATGATAAAGAACAGCAAGCTCTTGCAGTAACCCTTATTTAACAAAAAACATGCTGGGAGAAACAAAGAGCTCTATTCAGATCTCTTCTATAACGCTGCCAGCGATAAAGTAGATAATCAAGAAATTTAACACCATTAAAGTTCAGGGTGGTGGTGAATGTAAGTGGAAGGAAGGGGATGGGAAGAGGACAGAAAGGAACAAAACAATATGATCATGGTATACTGCAATATAGTTATGGATACTAACCCAAACTACATAGCATAGAAAATGCTGGCTGCAATTAATGACGTTCATAATGAAATTGACTATTTTTGGCAGAAGGAAGCCTGTTCTATGCCCTTTCAAAATCAGTGCACACAAGGGACTACAACAAACGTACACACTAGCTTGCAAATCTTTTGCTGAAACAGGCTTCAAAAGTACCCTGATATTAATCATAACACAGGGAAAGAATCTGGCAAAGGAAGCCGACTGACTGCTTGAATTATACAGTACAATTCTCAGACAGAGTGTAGGATTTATCAGAGTTTGTACCATTTATTATGCAACAAACAGTACACAAAGGCATTGAATATTTCATACTCCTCCCTTTCTGCCCCTAATCCATTCAACATGAATCGTTTTTGTCAGTTTAACAGCCAAAATAACAAGGATGAGGAATAAGTAATGTTATTGACATCAACTTTCACACATTCATTAACTGAGAAAACACAAATTTGGAGAAAATATACTTTGGTGCAATAACCCTAGCTGATATCTGTTACTCATTCAAACAGAAATTATCCTGTTTAAGTATTCACAGTACAGGTGAAGTATCAATGCTCCACTATATCTGGGGTACAGATTTACACTGTACAAGAATATTTGCATTGGATGTAGCGCCGTCATGAGATATTTCAAAGAACGTCACAGGATTTTACTATAAAGTGTAGTGGCTATAGATTTGTAGGCAAACAAGTTACCCAATTTGCACACAGCACTATCTCACAAACTACCAAGAGATGAATGACCAATTTTATTTGGTGATTGTTGGTCAGGACACCAGAAGAAACTCCTTTCTCTTTTTGACTAATGCAATGAGATCTTGAAAGTATATGTGAACACCAGAAGGCACCTCGATTTAACAAACCATCTTTAATACTGTACCAGATATAATGATCACTATACATGATCAAATCTTGAGCAAAATTGATTAAAGGGAAATGAAACCCAAACATGCAATAAAATATGCCCAAAAAACTTATGTGTCAATATTGTTTTAAACTTGGGAGTTTTGCCAAGTGTACCAACTTGCTTTAAGTTCAACGGGTTGGAAGAAACCCTTACTGGCATGATCTAGGATGTCTTACAAATAACAATCCTTGTATTTGATATAGATCTTTAATTTATCGATTTGTTAAAGTATCTCAAAGTGCTTCACATAATTTACTGTATAGTGCAGTGACTGTATTTATGTAGGAGAAAGCAGCAGCTAATTTTTGCACAGCAATACACAAGATTACCTGCTTGTAAAGCACCCTAGGGAGTATGAGCCAGTATTCTGTGTATTGCAGAGCAATGGTCACAAGGTAACTGGAGTTATAAGAGTTGTGCGACTCTCCCTCATCTGTTGGGTATCGTGCCTGCACACAGCACAAAAACAAAAACTGTTCAATAAAGCGAAATGTAAACAGCTTTTCTTTCAAAAAGCCAACACCTTGGAATGATTTCAAGGCAGTAATCAAACCCCTTGCTTCAGATGGCTTTAAAAAACACTCAAGCTTCTCTCTTGTGGTTTAGGAAGTCATCCGAACTCTTTGATTAGATTACTGCCTCGTAAGACTTCCCTGCTATCCATTATACTGCATTGCTCCAGCAGGCAATTCTTTCTGGATCGCCTTACAGGACAAGGACAGAGCTTAATTTTAGCTGTGCACTTCTGTTCAAAACAAGAAACACAAACACAAATGCAAACCCATCCACAAGTCAAACAGAATCTGCAAGTCTGAAAAGCAAGCCACAATTATTGACCAGCACATTACAGTTTAAGTATTAGTTCTGTTTTTTCAGTCCTGTGAGTCACAGGCAAAAGTTGCATAAACAAGTAGGCCACAGACAGGCAAGAGCCAGAGGCACACCCTTCGTGGTTATTGTTGGACAATAGGATAGTCTCAGTGAGCTGCAAAGCTTGGTCACACAAATACCACATTACGGGAAAATGCTTTTCCTTGCAAATTTGCCAAACAATGCACAGGACAATTTGACCGTGTTAGTTTAAAAAAAATTCAGCACATTGTAAAACAGTCTGTCAAAAATGTGGACTTCATGTACATTTTTACGTTTGCTACAAACACGATGACAAGCACATGAGAAGGATCATCTATGATGTCTTCCCAACTTTTCCCTCCAGATTATCCAGAACACTGCTGCTCGTGTCCTTTCCTGGAACAGGCTCCGTAACTTTATCAGCCTCACCCTCGCCTGGCTCCACTGGTTCCCCATCCCCCAGAGTTCAAAATCCTCATCCTCACCTTCAAAGCTATCCATTGCATTGCTCCTTCCTATCTCAAGTCACCTGCTAACCCCTTATCAACCTGTCTTCTCCCTCTGCTCAGCAGGCTGCAACCTGCTGCATATCCCCCGCCTTCCTGGTCCCACCATCGGCAGTTGGGCATTCAGCCTTTCTGCCACCATCCTTTGGAACTCCATTCCACTGGCCCTTTGCCTTGCTCCCTCCCTTGCCTCCTTCAAGGCTTATCTCAAGACCACCTTCTTCAACCACACCTTTGGTGACCCTCCAACCCCTACCCTCCCTGCCCTCCATCATCCCATCCTTCCAACATGAAAGGCACTATCCAAATGTAATGTATTTGTTGTTGATATTGTTATGGCACTTTGCAGAGAGTCATTGGCTGAAATCCAGTGGTGAAGCTTATGACACAACCTGCACCAGGTTCTATTTTGACCTTTATTGTCGTCCAATGTTGCCACATCGGTGGATTTCATTTGCAGACACTCAAGACTTTGCAAACTTTTTTTTAATACAAAAATGTCATACAGGCACTTAAGGGGTTGCAGTGAAATATCACCACTAATTTCCGGGTTAAAAGAGGTAATAGTTTTGTTTTGCAGTGCATGATGTTCTTTTCTATAAATGATGTGTAAAGAACTTCCCTTTTTTCTTCTAAATGAATCTCTCAAGTGGATTTGTTAAACTCTGATTTTTTGTCGAGTCTCCATTATAATGCAATAGTCGAAACATTCAAATAATCCCCAAATTGGTGTTGAGGTACAGATCAGTCATGATTTAATAAAATGGAGGAACAGGCTCGAGGGGCTGAATAGCCTACTCTTGTTACGATGTACTGATGTTCCAACCAGCCTCATGAACAGGCACGATTGCAGGTCAATGCTTCCAGAATGCATTATCACTAAGCTTGTCCACTTGCGCAGAAAAATGGCAGGTTGCATGGTTGTGTTCCACCTAGGGTCCGGCGATATATCGATATATCGCTAAAACCCGATATGATTTTTATATCGATACGCCGATATAGGCATTTCAAAAACATTGATATATCGAAAAATCGATATATCGAGGGAAAAAATCAGAATTCGCGCACACTGAACTACAAGACCCAGAATGCTCATCTCTATACACAATGCACAGACCGTGCATATTGTATTCACAGTCCTCGAATACAATATACAGGAATGCAAGGGGTGGGAGGGGGGGGGGGGAGAGACGGCTGGGGGGGCGGTGAGGGGGAGAGAGACGGCTGGGGGGGAGGGGGAGAGAGACGGCTGGGATGGGGGAGTGGAAGGGGGAGAGAGAAGGCTGGGCGGGGGGGGAGGGGGGAGAGAGACGGCTGGTGGGGGGGGAGGGGGAGAGAGATGGCTGTGGGGTGGGAGGGGGAGAGAGACGGCTGGGTGGGGGGGAGGGGGAGAGAGATGGCTGGGGGGGGAGGGAGAGAGAGACGGCGGGGGGGAGGGGGAAAGTGACGGCTGGGTGTGGGAAGGGGGAAAGAGACGGTTGGGGGTGGGGGGGGGGGGGGGGGAGAGAGATGACAGGGGGGGGTGGGAGAGAGGGACGGTGGCAGGGGGGGAAGAGAGAGGGATGGCGGCGGGGTGGGGGGGGGGTGGGGGGAGAGATGGGGTGGATGCGATAATATACAGATAGATAGAAATGGGGGGGATGTGAGAGAGGAGAGAGACACAGAGACACAGACAGAGAGACACAGGGATGGATAGAGTGAGAGACACAGAGAGAGAAAGATATTTACCTCCTGAGGAGATAGGCCCCGAATGCGCACGCACCCGGAATGCATGCGTACCTGGAACGTGTGCGCACCCTGAATGCACGCGCACTCCGAATGCGCGCGCTGCGCGCGCATGCGCAGTATGAAAAACCCGAAAATATAGATATTTCGGTATATCTCGATATGAGCCCATCGATATATCTAAAAATCGGAAACTTTCCATATCGACGGACCCTAGTTCCACCCCATCAAAGTTTGAAGTCATGGAACAGCCAGCATACTGCGCTTTTAAAAAATATTCTGTCGGCAAAGGTGGCAGCCAATTTGCACTCAGCAAAATACCACAAACAACCATATAATGAATGACCAATTTTAAATGGGAGATTGCTAGCTAGGTAGTAAACATCAAACACAGCACTTCATTCTGGCCGCTGGCAGGATAAGCACTCAGACCACATGAACAGGAGATTGATTCTGTCGGCCACTGGTACTATAGAACTACCCCTCCCCCCAACATCCCTGTTACATAAATAGAGCAGATTCCACAGCAGCATTTCCCTCCAGGTATCTTTGTGCAGCAACTACTTGAAATGATTCTGCAGTGACCAGAACTGCATCTCATCTCTTCAGCATTTATATTCCATCTTGTTTGTGGCGGGGTTGGAGATTAGTTAGAGCTTCACTTAAAAATTGCTATCTTATTTATATAATTGCATTATTTGCTAGTTAAGAGCATAAGCTTGAAATTAGTTACCAGTACAAAGAAAGCGACAGGCTTGATGAGCTGAACAATATTGCTCACATCACATTTTTTTTGATCAGCGGGTGTCTGGCATATGCTGAAACTCATCGCTGTATTCATAAATGTGACCATGGGTTTCCGCATATGTCATACACCAGTCTGGCCTGCTTCTTCCATAGACCATTAATGTCTCCACCCTTCTCGATTGTCTGGAGGAAATGTTTGCGTAAATACTCCCTGATCCTCCAAAGTAATCAAGGCAACACTCCAGGGTATCAATCAGTTTACATATATATTTGGGCTGACTGCCCTGCAGATGTTCCCATCCCCCACATCATGCTGATGAAAGCACAATAAACCTTAGGCAGGTTTCCTTACTCCACAGTCCTCTGTTCACTTAGGGTTAATATTACAGTAATAAGTCAATTTAATGATAAAATTGGTATTTTTTCAGCACAACAGTAAAAATAATCTGACCCTGCACAAAACTGGTCAGTCAAATACGCAAGTCTAAGAATTAAAGGCGCCACACACCTGCACAAAATGTATTCAGTACTCTTGTATTTTGCAGTAAGCAGGACAAAAACACAAGCAGGACAGCTGCAAGAGTTTAAGAACTCAAGATCACGTTTGGACTTCTAAGCTCCTATTAAAAATTCAGACTTTCATCATTCATTAATACCCACTTTCTTGGCCGATCCTAACTCTTGTCTAGTGCTGTCGGTCGGATCACTGAAGCTCAACATCTGGATCTCTGATTACAATTACTTTTCCACTTGTATTACTACAAAACAGTGTATCCTTCTGAGCTTTCGAAACACACACTCTTTTTCCAGCATATGCGACACAGATTTTGTTCACATTTTGAACAGCGAGTACTGTATTTTCAAGTTAGGGAGATGCTAAGTAGATTTGATTTACAGTATTGTCGCAATATTTTGCGTTTTTGATAATAATTCTTACATTTGAAATAGTGCTTTTCACGTCTTCTGGACGTCTCAAAGCACTTCACAGAATATACTTTAAAGTGAATTGACTGTATATATTTTGTGTGGGCGAAATGCGACAGCACAGCAGTATCCTACAAACAGTCGTGGATTGAAATGACCAATTTTACTGTTATTTTGGGGGGGATTATTATTAGGCATGTGGAGTATGGAAATTTGCCCAAGGTTTCGCCCTGACCTGCCTGGATCACGTCTAAGATGTCTCAAAATGTTTCACTGAATATACTATAAAGTGAATTGACTAAATTGTATTGGCGAAACGCAGCAACCAAGTGTGCATATCAGTGTCCCACAAACAGTCACAGATTGAGTGACAAAATTATTTTATTAGGGGATTGTTATCTCCGGAAACATCATCCACCAATCGACTAACAACCGGGTTCCTACTTATTGCTACGTAAACACAGAGGAGTGTGAAGTAAGGAAACTTGCCCAACATTTTGCCCTGCCCGGTAATCAAACCCAGGTCCTCTGGCTTCCTCGGCGATTGCTCCAGCCACCGAGCTACAGGACTCCATAAAATACAATGTTAACCTAAAACCACGTCATTTGTTCCTACATATAGTATGTAGATAATGACTTATGGTATTAAATCCAAACAAATTTGCAATGGACTTGTATTTCAAACCTAACCTGAGTGTTAAAATGTATGGTATCAGTTACCTCACATGAAAAACAAGAACACAGTCCTTTAATTAGCATTTGATATAGTGCCTGTTCAAGTCTTCGAGAAAGAGCTTTAGAGAAAATACTGTAAAATATATTGACTATATATTTTGTGGGTGAAACAGAACAATATTACCGTAGCACATAATGTTATGGGAGACCGGAGTTTAGAGCAGTTGGGTGGAAATACATAAGGAGTAAGGCTATTCAAGTCAGTATTTCAGCTGCAATCAATTGATTGTAGAGGTGAAGGAGCAAATGGATATGGAATCAATTCTCCAGTTTTTACTAAAAGCAGCATTCAGGTTATCAAATGTTGCCTTAATATGGAATTATAAACCAAAGATAGCAATAGATACAATTTGCAGCAATCCGAATCCTGATATTCATGTAAATTATTTCAGGTTTGTTCAACTCTTCACAGAGCACACCTCCTTCATAAGATTAGCAATTACATTGCAAAGGGAAAATACAGACAAAACTAATAGTTTTGCCCTTTGCAAACATTTAGGTATTTGAAGAATTCTTGAAAAGATTCATTACAAAAGTGTGCTAACAGACAATATGTCTATAGATACAGTAATGGTCTTTTGGTCTGACAGAAATATAGATGTCCTGTTGGCATAAATAAAAGAAAGTTGTAGCCATTTCCTTCAGAAAACAATAGTCTTCACCAGAGGATGAGAGCAGAAATGCCTAAGACCCAATCATCAATGGTAGAATGAGCAGGGTGGGGCGGGGAAACAACATGGAGCAGGCATGTTGCTGCCATGGATACAGGCAAGTTGTATGCCAGTGGCCAATATGTCCCAACACGCCTCATAAAATTTCATAGAATCATAGAATTACACAACACAGAAGGAGGCCATTCCACCTATCGTGTGTGTGCCAGCTTTTTGAAAAGAGCTGTTCAAATCAACCCCAATCACCCACTGTCTTCTCATAGCCCCGCAAACTTGTCCTCCCCAAATATATCATACGATATAGTGACTGTCTGTTTTGTGTTTCTTTGCTAAGTACTTCACTTATTCGGGGCTCCATTCAGGGATGAGGTGAATTTTAACCAAGAAAAGTTTTGGAAAATGCATTATTTTTTATTAGTTTCTTAAAACATTTAATGGGAAAATGTAGCCATATGTTCCCAAACTTTCAGGCCACGTTTAAAAGAAAGTTTCAGATTCAGTCAAACAGTAATTTCTTTGGCTTTCTTTCAAACATCTGGAATTTCTTCCAATATGGGACCAATTGGACAGAAGCACAATCAATTAGAATACAGAGTAAGAGAGACTGCAATCGTTTCCACAGAGTGAAACAAATGAGGTGTAGATAATGATTTTTAAAGTATACTGGCATTTTAATACAGTGCTGTTCCGATGTAAGAATAGCAACTTTGGAGTGAAAAACTGAAGTTGGCAGGAATATGAAAATGCCTCAATGTGCTACGAAATTAACTTCCACTACCAAATCCTCCACTGTCATAACACACAATTGCTAATTTGGCTGGTGATACAGAGTACACATTTGCAGATCAGGTTTAAAATCAGTAAGTTGAAAGAGCACTAGTCAGGCACATAGCCATGAAAATGGCAACTTGATGCTAGAAAAGATACTACTGGCTGTAAAGTGCATCTCCTAGAGGAAAGTTCATGTACATCACATGGACCACCAGTTCTCAGGGGTGGTGTGAGGTGCATGGACACAGACCACACAAACTGAAGGGTTGCTTTCCGGCATGTTTTGCCTAAAAAAATGAATTCCTTTTAAGATATATTCACAACAACAAAGTTGCATTTCTAGAGCGCCTTTCACATTGCGGGGACGTCCCAAGGCGCTGAACAGTCAGTCTAATAATAATCCCTCAAACAAAAACAATAAATTGGTCAATTCAATCCACAACTGTCTGGGGGACACTACTGTGTGCAATTGGCTGCCACATTTCACCGACATATTTACAGTCAATTCACTTTAGAGTATACTCTGTGAAGCATTTTGAGATGTCTACAACATGTGTAAAAGCATTTTTTATCAAATCCAAGCATTATTATTATTCTGTGATGCACTTTAAGATACTTCGAAGATGTGATATGGTGCTATATAAAATGCAAGGATGATGATTATTATTATTATTATCAACGCATCAATTGTGATGCCATTTTCTTGACCGATATTTTTATAAACCCCATTGACATTTCAAGTGAATTCTCTGATTAATTGCTTTTTATATAAAAAATTAATAAAATTAGATTGTTGCAATAAAAATTGTACAACTATTTCTTGCAGAGGAAAAAATTATACCTAACCTTTTCATTAACAGTTTAAAGTTACCCATAACCAGATCTTTTGCAACGAGACGTGCATTCATCCATTTAGTGCAACAGAAAATTTCATAGCTGCTATGAAAGATCCAATTGTAATGATGTTTGCCATAGTAATCTTGGTATTGCTGAAATATATTAAATTTTTAACACAATGTAAATACTGTACTGTATATTACATGTAAATTAAGTTAAGCAGACAGTTCATAATTAACACAGCTGCAATGAACTGTTCATCAACTTACTCCAAATGCAACTTTAACCATGGCAGTATTTTTAGAAGCAGAATTGTAGGCTTTAAAAGCTAAATTTACGATAACAATACAGAGATTTAAAAAAACATTAAACTAAGCAGCTTTTGATAATGCTCATCAATACAGTGAAGCCTTTAATACCTCATTTAATGGTCACATCTATTGAACAGCTTTTTTGATTTTGGTCTGAGCACTTGTTGCCACATTGAAGGATTTAGCTATAGGTTTTCCTTTTCAACTGGAGCTATTATGGGAGCTGCTGGCAACACTAATGTAATACCAAATATGGAGATAGAACAATTTCAGTTTGTAACCACTGACTGTTCGCCAGATTTCAGAATGAGAAATTAGAAACAAAAGTGGTTTTCTTCTAAGGACAGCGAGATCTAATGTGCACATTAAGCCCTGTCACAAACCAATTAGAATCACATTTTTTCCATTGGAAACTCTTAAGCTGCATAAAAATCTACCCTAAAGAGAGTACAAGTTTTAGAATTAAGTACAATACAGCGTGTAGTAACAAATGCAGCCCAGTTAATATTTACGTACAACCAAGATTTTCTAAAAGCTTTGAAATCACAATGCAGAATTTGTTTGAATCAAATGCTTACATGCAATTGTTTCATCCATCCAAAAGTTATCTGTAACTCTCCCATTCTCTAGTAATACCCAAGTAGATCTCAGGGATGCCCATAACTCAAATGGCTCAAGCACATTTTTGGGTCACGCTTCCAAGAGCCATGAGACTCTGCACATCACTTTCTCCTCTACTTGGGATTCCACAACACAAGTTTATCACATTATTGTTAAACGGGTTAAAATATTAACCTCAGTCATGATTTGAATTTAGCAGCTACACTTCAGGATTATTAAATGTAACACCCTTTATCATTCTCTATCACTGTCAGCAATGAGCTTTATACATCACAGACTAGAATAAATATTTAACATTTCTCAACAGCTGCTTTCGGATACTGGTACCAGTTCAACAAAGTGTTTATATCTGCAACCGAGATGTTTAAAACCAATTCCATACTAGAAGAGCTCTAAGGTGGTCCGTGTCTAAATAAAATAGGATGCCTAATTTAAAACGGCCACAAGAAAATCTCATGTTCTCCATAACATTCAATATCATTTTAAAACAAATGTAAGAATTGTAACTTAATCCATCAACGGCACATAGACAATAGAAGGAATATTAGACGAGATATCTTGTACCACATATTCACTGCCATTTGTCACAAGACATACAGTTTAAGCATGATAACTTAAGATAGATTAAGCATATAGCTTTGCTCCTGAAACATGAGGTGGCACTTTCAAGAACATTGCAAATAATAGTAGTTCAAATGGTTCACTAATCCAACTCCATTCAAACAGTGGAAGCTCTGAGAAATGTTCTAGAACCATTTTTAATGGTATGAAGTAGTTGAGCATCAAATTTAATGGATGTTAGCTAATACTGTAAACTTCTGATTTTGGAGTTTCGCGCATTTTCCAAGATGCTTTCTGAGCCTCAGTTTGGAAGAGAAAATACATGTCAGACTTCCTCCTTCTCATCACTGCTTTGCTCATTGCAAATAAACCCTGCAATAAATAGGGCCACCAACAATTTCTCAAACAGGGCAGACATCAATATTTTCAAAACAAATGTTTTCTAACTTTCACTTGTGTAAGCTATATACATGTAACTTGAGTGAAGTTGCAGTATATAGATACAGGCTATGTCCCTCTAAACATACACCAAGAAAGAAACTGACTGCACCGATTGAAATTACAGGAGGTTTGATCACAGAAGGACTGCTTTACGTTGCCCAACACAAGAGAAAAACAACAAGCGGAGTAGCCACTACCTGAAATTAACTGGTTCATTGCTGGTTCATTCAATAAATCGCAGCCTGAGGTCATTTCAGTGACACATCACAGTTCAAGGTTTGTTTACATAGATGGGATAAAATCCCACCAGCAGTTCAGTTCAGGTTGCTGGTCAAACTGGCCATTCCTGAGTTACAACAAAAACATATTAACAGTCCAGCTAACATACTCTCTTTAACCAACACCAGAAGCTGATTTGTTTTATATTTTTGTTTGTAGAAGTTGTGTAACTCATGCCCAAAATACCACCAGCTAAGCTAACAAATCAGGATCATTGGAAAATAAGAACAGGAGGAAGCCATTCAACCCATCAAACCAGAGCCAGTTCCATCAGTTTTTCTGATCTTGTCAGATATTTTAACAACAACAACTTCGATTTATATAGCGCCCTCCATGCCGGACGGCGTCTCAGAGCGCTTCACAGTAGCGGATCCCGAGACCGAGCCAGGGACAGGGGCAGGAAGGTTACCAAAAGCTCGGTCAAAGAAAAAGGTCTTCAACTGTGACCTGAAACTGGGAAGAGAGGGGCGAGGCGAAGCAAGTGAGGAAGGGAGTTCCAGAGCCTCGGGCATAGTGGCTAAAGGCACGGCCGCCGAAGATGGAGCGGAGGACTCGGGGGACATGGAGGAGGCTAGACCCAGAGGAGCGAAGGCAGCGGGTGCTGGGTTGGGGGGAGAAGAGATCAGAGAGATAGAGGGGTGCAGAGGAGTGGAGGGATTTGAAAACAAGGGTGAGGATCTTGAAGTCGATCCTCTCTGGGATAGGGAGCCAGTGAAGTCTGGCAAGGACTGGGGTAATGGGGGAGTGAAGCTTAGAGCAGGTGAGTATGCGGGCGGCAGAGTTTGGGATAAACTGGATTTTGTGGATTGTGGTGGAGCGGAGACCGGTGAGGAGCGCATTGCAATAGTCCAGCCGAGAGGTGACAAAGGCGTGGACCAAGGTTTCGGCGGCTTTTAAGGTGAGGTATTGCTGGAAACGGGCGATCCGTCGGAGGTGGTAGAAAGCAGTGCTGGTGACGGACCGGATGTGGGGGAGGAAGGACAGTTGGGGGTTGAACCTGATGCCATGGTTGCGCACAGGTTCGGAGAGTTTTAGGGGCAGGCTGGGAAGGTGGAGGAGGTGAGAGCCGTGCAAATGGAGACGTGATGAGAGCCAAGGAGTATGGCCTCCGTCTTGTCAACATTCAGCTGCAAGAAATTTGTGCTCATCCAGCCCCTGATGTCTGAAAGGCAGGCTGACAGAACATCGGGGGACTGGGGGTCACAAAGTGAAGTGGAGAGATAGAGTTGGGTGTCATCTGTGTACATGTGGAAGTGTGCCCCATGTCTGCGGATCACATCCCCAAGAGGAAGCGTATAGATGAGGAAAAGGAGGGGGCCAAGGATGGATCCCTGGGGTACCCCGCAGGTAACTGGGTGAGTGCGGGAGGAAAAACCATTTGTGCAGATGTACTGCTGGCGGTTTGTGAGTTAGGACTCGAACCAGGCGAGTGCGGTCCCACTGAGGTGGATAGCGGAGGGCAGGCGGTGGAGGAGGATGGCGTGGTCGACTGTGTCAAAGGCAGCCGACAGGTCCAGGAGCATAAGGAGGCAGAGGGAACCCTGGTCACAGATAGAGAGGACACCGTTTGTGACTTTCACAAGCACAGTCTCTGTACTGTGGGCAGGGCGGAAACTGGACTGGAGGGGTTCAAAGAGGGAGTGGGAGGAGAGGTGGGCGCGGAGTTGGTTTGTAACAACGTGTTCCAGTGCTTTTGAGAGGAAGGGCAGGTTTGAGATAGGGCAGTAGTGGCTGGGGTTTGAGGGATCTAGGGAGGGTTTTTTAAGGAGGGTGGTGATGACGGCAGTTTTGAGGGGGGCAGGGACTGATCCGGAGGAGAGGGACTGGTTGATGATATCAGCCAACAGTGGGCAGAGGAGGGGGAGTTGGGTGAGCAGTAGGTTAGTGGGGATGGGATCGAGGCAGCAGGTTGTTGGCCTCATAGAGGTGAAAGTGCGTGAGAGGGAGGAAGGAGAGACGGGGGACAAGGAGTGTAGGAAGGGGGTCGAGGTAGGAGCTGAAGGTGGGGGGAGTGAGGGGGATGGGGTGGGGGTGGTAGTGGGAGATGAGAGGCTGGAGGATGATGCTGCCTGGCGGATGTTGTGGATCTTGGAAGAAAATAAGTCCATGACCTCCTCGCACTTCGCATTTGAAGTGAAGATTGAGGAGGCCTGAGGGGTTGCGCGGAGGAGGTGGTGGGTGGTTGAAAAGAGGACTTTGGGGTTGTTGTTTGCCTTCAGGATTTTAATACTAACACCTCGTGCTTTTTGCCATACCCCTTAATACCTCTGACATATGTGTCTCTCTCTTGATTCGACATATCAACATACTATTGATTCGACCTTTACAGCTTTCTGGTGACAAGCATTCCATATCTTCACGACTCTCTCCATGTGCAGTATACGTTTCCTTACCTCAATCCAAAATGTCTGGGTTCTGACTTTACATCGTTGCCCTCTCAACCAGCAGGAAGCATGGCCACAATCTAATGCAGGGATGATCAATCTGTGGCCCCACATGACTATTCTACATGTGCTGAATACAGCCCACAGGCTATTAATTTGCCCATCCCTATCTAACTTGTCAGTTCCTTTCATTATTTTACATACCTCAGTCATGTTCTCTTGCTAATATTGAACTACAGTACAGGTATCCCTCCCCAACCGCGGGGGATACGTTCCTCTAAACCTCCGTGGTTGATAAAACCGCGGTTGGAAAATACAGGGCCCTAAGGCAAACATGAAGATAGGAGGAGTACGTTTGCTTTTTCGCAATTGGAAAATGCAAGACCCTATAGGAAACATGGGGATACGGGGAGTAAGTTTGTTTTTAGTAAAACTAAACACAAAAAAACACATAGAGTTATAACATACATGGGGATAGGGGGAGTACGTTTGGGCACATCTGCAGCAATCCGCGAGGCTGTCTGACTGACTGACTGACTGGTCTATACATAGAGAGAGAGAGAAATCATGGTGAGTGACACAGAAGGTGGGGTGGGAGGAGGGGGGTGACACAGAGGGTGGGGGTGGGTGACACAGAGGATGGGGGGTATGGGTGACATGGAGGGTGGGGGGGTTGGGTGACATGGAGGGTGGGGGGGTTGGGTGACATGGAGGGTGGGGGGGTGGGTGACATGAAGGGTGGGGGGGTTGGGTGACATGGAGGGTGGGGGGGTTGGGTGACATGGAGGGTGGGGGGAGTGGGTGACATGGAGGGTGGGGGGGTAGGTGATATGGAGGGTTGAGGGGGTTGGGTGACACGGAGGGTGGTGGGGGGTGGGTGACATGGAGTGTTGGGGAGAGAAATCAATGGAGATTTACCTTAATCCTAAGAGAGAAGTGACATCTCGCTGGTTGATTGTGACATAGTGCTATACGCTATATAGTGCTAAACTTAGTGCTAGTGCTATACGTTATGATAAACTTGAAAATTTAAACCCGCGGATTTAAATAGCGGACGCGCAAAACGTGGTTTGCGAAGGTTGTTGCATTTAGCAAACCGTGGATGCGTGCATTTCGTGGTAGGCGAGGCGTTGGGGCGGGATACTTGTATATTGTACATTCGGTGCAATAGCATAGTTGCTTGGGCTGGAGGGAACTCAGTCCCCCTATCCATCTACAGCTCTCCTTTTTAATTGGGACTGGGAGGGCAAAGCCCTGAGGACCATAGCCAGTCCTCCAAGTGGCTCCCTGCTACCCCACTCACACTTCCTGTCTGGCAGCCTGCTCGTTGGAGCTTCCACTCCTTGGTCCTCCTAGTCAAACCTGTCTCAAATGGGGACAGCCTTTAAGTGGAGTTACCCCCAATAACTGGAGTCACCCACATGAATATTTCCATCTGCCGTTAGGTGTAGCCTTATTCCCAACACCTCATTATTATTATTACGATAAGATTTGGACGGTTCTCAGACTCACAAGTGGATGAGATGAAACTTTATGCTGAGCCAGCTATGGGAAAACAGAATTTCTTGGAATTGCTGGCACTCCAAGCTTACATACCATTGCAGATGTTTTAGTAATAACTGCATGCAAAATGAGTCTCATTATAATTTGTTTTTTGGGGGAATATTCAAGCAGCGGAATGGCAAGAGAACAAAAGGAGGGAACCATCTGAAGGCGATCTGTTCTTCCAGCTTAAATATTTTGTCTAATAAAATGCACCTCTGAGCTAATAGTTGCACTGATGGGACTCTGTACAGTGCTTCACCTGCCTGGGTCAGGGAACAGTGATTATGTTTAATCTCCTATTCTGGAGTTGCTTCTTTCTACAGCAATGTACAGGCCATCAGTAATTATCAATTCATTATTATGTTGTGGATTTTTTTGCACGACAAACTTGCAGCCAGTAAATAGTCTGGAACGCCACACCAGCCAGCATTCCATTAAATTTCTTAAGACTCCAAAATCCTCCCAAGATTTAGAAATATCTGGCATTGTTAGCTGTGTTAAATCACTGCCATTTTGTTTCCATTACACGCAAACTTTCGGGAAATGATGACAATGGATCAAAGAGTCATTAAAAGTACATTTGGAATTTGGGGATTCACACTTAAAGTACAGTCCTCAAGTGATGGATGTATTTTTTTCAATCAAGACAGTACATTCATTTTATATATTCGGCCAACCAAATCTGTGTCTGTTCTAAATTTCAAAGATTACAAAGTAGATAAGGTAAGATTTAATGTATGAGCACTTGTTTTGCAGTGTGGTGTCTCCCTCTTTCAGAGCTTTTAAGAGGGCATCGTCTGAGGGAACAGGAATAGAGCAGTTCCTGGAAAACCTGTTTTATGACTCGGCCACCTTCATGTAAGCAGACTGAGCCTGTTGTATTCACTTTGAACATTTGCTGCTTGGCAGGTTTAATAACTGCAGGGCAGCCTCGTTATAACGTACTACTTGTGATCCATAAAATTCCACCCTGTATTGTAGCGAGGCACATACTCAACTGATATGTACCCAACTGGCAACAACCAATTTCCACTGTAATAGTACAGTAAAAGCCCATTTATCCGTGACCCGACCAACTGTATCTTCCATACATCGGCACTTCAAAAAAAGTCCCCATTCGATTAACCGGAATTTATCTGGCGCTGCCACCAAGCTGATGATCTGATTGTCAATCACCCATTGTTTCTGGCTGAAATGGCCAGATCATCAGGTCACCGTTCACATCACTTCCTGTTCTATGCATGTGCAGCAAAGCATTTAATTGCCCACGATTCAATGTGATTTCAATGCCATTATGATTAAATTGGATTTTATACAATTTATACAAGTTTGCCTCAAACTCATACTTCATGTAAATCATATTAAACGTTATAACAATATTCTGAGGCTGTACACTAGATAACATTTGAGGGTCCTACTTCCCATGCACATAAAATATACAAAACTAACTCTTTATTGGTGACCGACACATGTTTATCTTTAATATGAGATTTTATTTTCATATATTTAACAGGTACAGGTACCCCGCCCCAACTGCGGCCTCGTCAACCGCGAAACTCACGCATCCACGGTTTGCTAAATGCGACAACCCTTGCAAACCACAGCTTATAACCCTTGCTTATCCACGGGTTTTAACACTAACACTAGCGTTTAGCGCTAGGACCCAGTTGCATCAACCAGCCCCAATGTCGCTTTGCGCTAGCATTTAGCACTAGGACTCAGTTGCAATGTTGCAATCAACCAAGGATAATGCTTCTCTCTTAGGATTCAGGTAAATACAGTAACATGAATTTATTGTCGCTTCTCCACAGCCGAGCTAGTAAGTTTGGGAGCATTGGCTGCCAGGATCTGCTGATCTCTCTCTGTGTAAGTGTATCATAGGCCGTAAAAGTCTCTCTCTCTGTATCTTAGGCTGAAGAAAGATCTCTCTATCTCTCTCTGTGAGTGCATCTCGGACTTTAGAAAGGTCTCTCTCTCATATTTGTGGGCAAATCGCGGCAGCCAACTGCGCACAGCAGTGTCCCACACACAGTCGTGGATTGAAATGACCAATTTTATTATTGTAGTTTTTTTGGACACATTATTATTAGGCTAGTGGAGTAAGGAAACTTGCCCAAGGCTTCGCCCTGACCTGTCTGGATTCGAACACAGATCCCCCTAGCTTGGAGTCCCCAGCTTGCAAGACAAGTGCTCTAACCACTAAGCCACAGGAGCTCCTAGATCAGTCAGTCAGTCAGACAGCCTCCGCCCCACCCTCCGTGTCTCTCTCTCTCTCTCTCTCTCTCTGTGTCTGTGTGTAGATCAGTCAGTCAGACAGCCTCGCGGATTGCTGCAAATGCGCCCAAACTTAGTCCCCCTATCCCCATGTATGTTATAACTGTATGTGTTTTTTTTGTGTTTAGTTCTACCAAAGGTGAACTTACTCCCTGTATCCCCATGTTTCCCATAGGGCCTTGCATTTTTCAACTGCGAAAAAGCAAACATACTCCCCTTATCCCCATGTTTCCCATAGGGCCCCGTATTTTCCAACCGCGGTTTTACCAACCACGGAGGTTTACAGGAACGTATCCCCCGCAGTTGGGGAGGTACACCTGTACTTCCAAAACAAACATAAGGCATCTTAAAAGCATATAAAATTGAAAATGCCAATTAACAACAACAACAACAATTTACATTTATAGAGCGCCTTTCATGTCGGGAGGACGTCCCAAGGCGCTGCACAGGAGGCGTGTGACCCGAGCTGGGAGGGGAGTGTTTGGGAAGGGGTGAAACACGAAGGGGAGGTAAAAGAGTTCGGGGAGGAACAAAAGGCACGATCGAAGAGGAAAGTCTTCAAACCGGCCTTGAAAGAGGAAAGGGAAGAGACGAAACGGAGGGATTGAGGGATGGCATTCCATAATGTGGGAGCGGAGAAACTGAAGGCCCGGCCTCCGATGGTGGGGCGGTTCGGGCGGGGGGCTTGGAGCAGGCCAAGTCCTGTTGAACGGAGGGTCCGGGTGGGCGTGTAGGGGGAGAGTAAATCGGTTAAGTAGGATGGGGCAAGGCCGTGTAAGGCCTTGTAGGTGAGGACGAGGATCTTAAACTCGATTAAAGTTGATAAAGCCATTTTCTAAGCCAAAATGCCACAAGAACACCAGCTCCATGTGCTTTTTCCGATTGCAATAATCGTTTTCAGCTCGTTGTTTCTGATGACATACGAGAATGCGCATGTATGTTTGACTCAGGCCTATTTTACAAATTATGTTATCACTAATTGTAGATAATCTAATAATATGCATGGCTATTTTTTCATATATTTTCCGTATTTCCATATCTGGGGCCTGTCAGACCGTAGGGCACTAAACCATGGCTTAGTTGGAATGGAACAGTCCCTCCTCCTATGCAAACTCCCTCCTCGTCGACCTTCCCAGCTCTTCCCTTCCCAAGCTGCAGATCATCCAGAACTCTCCCGCATCAAGCTCTGCAACCACATCACCCCTGCCCTCGCCCGGCTCCATTGGCTCCCCATCCCCAGAGGATCGAATTCAAGATCCTTGTCCTCACTTTCAAGGCCATTCACGACCTTTCCCCATCATATTTCGCCGACCTATGAACCTGCCCACCTCCTCAGTTCAGCAGGCTCAGATCTGCTCCATGTTGCAGATTCACCCCCGGCCAACCCACCCTACCCGGGATGAGCTTTCAGCACCTTGGGACGTCCTCCTGACGTGAAAGGCACTCTAGAAATGTAATTTTGTTATTGTTGCTATTGTACTATTTTATTAGTTAATTTGACCCTGATAATAATCTTTACATTTGATGTAGTGCGTTTCACACAGGAAGAACAGCTCAAACCACTTCACAGGATTTACTATCAAGTAGGCATCATTTGTAGGCAAAAACTTCAGCCAACTTCCAGCGCGATGTGGAAACAAGTTTTGCAGATGTCTACTGTCGAGAAACACTTTCTAGCCAGCGGTGGTTTCACCAGTACTAGGATTCGCACCACTGGAGCATAAAGGACATTTACAGAGTTCTAATACACTAAAGAAAGTATTGTTAGAAATAAACAGCAATTATTGTTTTTGGTTAACATTCTTTGCTAAGGTTAAAATGAAAGGTAACCCACAAGAAAATATGGAATCCATAAATCAAGTTCAATCAGGATTTATGGATTCCATATATTATTCTTGTTTTTTAAAACAAATTGGAGTTAAGTTACTTTCAGAAGAAAAAAAACTAAGAATTTTTATTTGGGATATAATCACCCTGAATTTAGGCAACATACAAATATCTCCAGTAACACGCAACACTACATTTCGGCCCTCATTTCCTTTAAAACCTGTGCTATGTTTGACCATAGCAGACATGTATTTTAAAAGCTTCAAACATTTGTGGAACCACATGTGTCATTCTGCACCTATTGACAAGCTCTGTGTTCCTGGAAATCAGATTTCGTAAATCACACTCAAGAGGAAGGGCTGGTCATACCTGGAACATTAACCAACTACAAGCTGACTGATATGCTCTGCATTTGAGCTATTCTGTTTTTATTTTATCATCAACCCTCCAGTTTCTCAGCAAAGGCTGATATGAAGTAACTAACTGTTCAATGGGGTTAAGTTTCCGATATCTAAGTGGACTACTACAATTTCTGGTTTGCATATATCGGCTTGCAAGATCTGCAAAACAATGAATCACGAATCTTGAGTCAACAAGGTCTGAAAGGAGTTGAAAAGCAAAACGATAAGTAAACTTTACGTTATAGATCACATATTACTATTCAAAACAAGAAGGGAGTTTCTCCCAATATCTTGGACAAATAAAGTTTGTCATCATGGATGTTTGTGTGCAAATTGGTTGCCATGTTCACCTGAAACAACCATAACAACAAAATTACACTTGTAAAGCTCCTTTCAAGTCAGGAGGACATCCCAAAGCATAGGATAGACACTGCTTCAGACCTGAGCTAAGGACTGGGGGAGGGGGGAGGGGGGAGGGAAGGGGGGAAATTAGGAGTTTCCGATGGATCCATCGAAGAGGAATCTTGATGCGAGACTTGTAGGAGGCCAGGGAGGAGGTGAGATGGAGGGACTGCAGGATGGAGTTTCAGAGGTTAGGGGCATAGTGACTAACGGCTCGCTTGCCAATGCTGGGGCAGGTGGGGCAGGGGACGTGGAGCAGGCCAGAGCCTGCTGAGTGGAAGGGGTGGGCAGGTTGGTAAGGGGATAGGAGATCACGGATGTAGGGTGGGGGGAGGTTGTGGAGGGCTTTAAATGTGAGGACCAGGATCTTAAATTGGATCCTCTGGATGATGGGGAGCCAATTAAGTCAGGCGAGGATGGGGGGGGGGGTGGGATCACAAAGTTTGGAACGATAGAAGACACGGGCCGCAGAGTTCTGCATTAACTGCAGCTTGTGGAGGGAGGAAATGGGAAGACCGACAAGCAGGGCGTTTGTATAGTCAAGCCGGGATGTAATGAAGGCGTGAATGAGGGTTTCAGCAGCTTTGGGGGTGAGGTTGTGGCAGAATCAGGCAATGTTGCAGAGATGGGGAAATACAATTACTTCACACTACATCACTGTAAAAATCCTGTGAAATGTGTGGACATACATCAATTGCAAGGATTTTCCTGGCAGGATTTTGTTTGCGAGACTTTGCTGATTTGAGATTTATGATTCAACCCAAAAAATCATAATTAGCAACTAACTTTTCCATATTCTAAATTCTACCTTTCTAGTATTTAAAAGAAATTCTACACATGTATGTCACCCTTCAAAAAGAGTGAAAGGAAAAGTTTTAATTGTTCATCACAATGGTATGAATATAAAGAAATAGGCAAGGACAGGTAACCTAGATCACTTTGTGAATTAAGATCTTCCATTAAGAACATTTTTACAATTGAATGAAACCATTTACAAGTCTGCAGATTGCAATATCTCTTCAGGTCTCTATTAATATCCCTTCCTGCCCTAGCATCTCCTTATGTCTCTGATTTTCTCCTACCCCACTTCTCTACTCCTCCCGAGCACTTGGTGAACTCAGGCTTACTGCGCAGTTCCCACCCTTTCCACCCCACCACTGACTTCACATTCTGCACACCCAACCTCTGGAACTCCCTCCCTCTCCACTTCAACCCCTCTCTATCCCATCTTAAAAGCTATATGAAATGGTCACCACTTCCTTTCCCCCTCTCATCTTGGCTTTCAAGCCGGTGTTCTGAGACATTATCCTACGTAAAGTACTTTATAAACACACGTTGTTGTTGTCTTATCTCAGGAGACAAATATAACCTAAATGATCCTTAAGGTAATTAGGGGGCCTATATTCTATGATGATATGCAGTGAAGAGCTCAATCTGGATCAATTAAAAGACTACATGCTTTGAAAGATGATAATGCAAATTTCAAAAATGTATGTAAAAAAAAACTATTTTAGTGTAATCCCTGAAAGACAATTCAGCTGGAATGTGCCTTCAGGACTATTGTAAAATGATACCTTCTAAAATGCCCACAAATTTAAGCCACAAAACCATAAGGAGATTCAACATGGGTTTGAACAGATTGCTCAAACAAATGAAGATGATTTTCAAATCAACACTATTGTGGCTGCTTCATAATTTCAGTGATAGCACTAACCAGCATCTAGTGTTAAATCAACTTAGTATCAACACTAAACACAATAAAAATTAACATTTATATAACACCTTTCACAGTGTGAGGACAACACAAGGCGTTGGACAGTCCAATACTTGCACACGAGCTGAGGGTAGGGATCGAGGCACTGGGGACCGAGAGGGGAAAGATGGCCTAACGCATGGTCAAAGAAGAAAGTCTTGAGTCAGGTCATGAAGGAGGCATGGGAAGAGGTAAGTCAAAGTGAGTTTGAGGATGAAGTTCCAGAGAGTGGAAGGAAATACACTGAAAGGCTGATTGCTCATTGTGGGATGAATGAGGTGGGTCGATGCCCCCTGAGCAGAGGGAGTGGGCAGGTTGGTAGGCTTTGGAAAAGTTACAGAGATAGGGTGAGGTAAAACTATGGAAATTTGAAGGTTACGATAAAGATCTTGAATTCGATCCTCTGGGGGAAGGGGAGCCAGTGAAGCTGTGCGAGGATGGGGGTGATAAGCTCACAGAGCCTAGTGCTTAGTTTGCTGCCGTTAAAGAAGCAACGGATTGCTACTTTTTAGCACCTTCAACATAGGACTAATGTCTCAAAGACATTAACTGAGCCTTGTGAATAGGAGTGAAAAATTTAGGTACAAGTTTAAACTAGCTTCAATCCACTTTCCTGTTAGATAAGGGATCACACCATCATTCAACAATCTTACTTGAAAAGGCTATAGGATGAGTGACGTGGAAAATGTTCTGCTGGAGACACTTGGGAGGTTGAGGCACAATAATGGGTAGAGCTCAGAGAGCTGAACTCTTCATCAAACAGTAATGGCACCCATTTATTATTTCCCAGCACTAACCACCCTGATCTTGATGAGTACAGAGGTTTGCTTTGTGAGCATAAAGAAGGTAAATAGGAAATATTTCTGCTAAGAAAACTTGAGCAGAATTTGAAAATAGACTTGTAAAAATATAGGAATCCAGGGGACTTTACACTTCAGTCAGATCAATCAACATTGTGCGGTTTGGCAGTGAATCAGAACTGTGATGGCTTCAGTCTGGAAGGTGGGCGTAAAAGCTTTATAAAATCCGGTAAGCATGTGTTAAACCTGACCCATGCTTAGTTGCTTGGGGTGCTAGACTTGAAAAATAGGTAAATAAGCACTGTGCAATGGTACCACACACACACACATACACAGGATATTCTGAAACTGAAAAGAATTTCTGCACACATGGTATTTTGACACAGCCTGTGCATCTCTTTCTTGTGCATTGACATTGACACTGCATTCCTAAGCAAACACTGACACCCTTGGTCGGGCTGCTAAGGTTCAAAACAGCAGGTAGACTTAACACACGTTTGGTTAGTCTGTATTCACTGCAAGCCATTTCCTCTGTAACTAAAGAACATGTGGTTCGTGACACGGTTCTTGCATACTCGTTCATGCACAGAGACGGTTTTTCAAAGAAAGCTGATCCCCCTGCCTTCCTTATGTTTGCATGCAGTGAAGGTGCACAGACTGACATTGTTAAACACACTTCCTCGCTCAGCAAGGTCAGGTAACCATAGCTACTAAACGAGTCATATGTATTACCTGCCATAAGTTCATCTTTCGCTCAATGCTAACATGCTCAAGTCTGGCAAAGGTTGGGGTTACATGTTCTGAAGACGTACATTCAGGCCAGTATAACTGGGCTGAAACATTTGTCAAGTGAAGAAACATGGTGCTGCTCCTGTTTGCAGATAGACTGCTATAAAAATTCTTTGCATATTGTGCCAAGAAGTGGTCCCTTTTACAAGACCTAATTTTGCGCTGTCAGAGAGCAGCACAATATGAAATCCACTATCCCATTTGTTAACCTCAATTTATATTATGTGGTGAATTTTCCCAGAGCTCCATTCCCAAAGCAAATGAACAACTGCCCAGGCTGGCAAAACTCCTTTGTCCCTCCCATCCGCGTTAGAAAACCTGTGTACGGCAGCCAACTGATATTTTCTCTCAGTAAGAGAAATGTGATACGGTGGGCAAATCGTTTGTCACTATCATTTCCTGAGGCAAGAGAAACTCAAAAACAATCTTGGGAAGAAAGGATGGTGTTTGGCAGCAGCTTTACATTCCAGACTTGCTGGGGGTGGATCCATTATCAGTATAAGTAATGTGTAAGCTGTACACGGTGAGATCAGGGAAAAGCATTTAAAGAGGATGGACATTCAGTTCACCGGATCCCTGGCGTTCAATGGTTTGACATATTTTTGATCAGGACTAATTTCAACTTCCTGCTAAGGGAAAATAGTAATGATAACATTTTAAAAGGGTGTAATTTGGAACTATGTTTTATGAAATCAATGGATAATTTTTTTAAAAATCCAATGTTAGGAACCAGAGCTGCTTCTTAATTGGAATTACTTTTTAAAGCATTATGAAACTATGAAAGCATTTATATTGTCCAAAAGCATCTGATGACAGAAGTGTTAAATTTGTGACAGGGAGCATAAAATATTGCACTTTCCAAGTATGTTTTGCAAATCAAAGAGATTACCCTTGCTGAAACACCCACTACATTTTCAAGATAGTCACATGCTTGTGAATGCCATTGGTAGACAGGGACCACAATAAAACTAATGAGTAAGATTACACACTGCCATCGTATGCCTCTTTAACTCTGGAGCTAAGCGTTCCAAGATGCTACTCTACATATAAATTGCAAGTTGTTTTCAAACTATTTCCTATTGTTTTTGTCAACCCAAGCCATCCATTCAACTCCTTCAAACAGTGATATTTGGTCCCAAATCTCCTGCTGAGGCTTGAAAAATATACACGAATCCAGGGCACTTATCTTCCTCTCCCATCAGTATAATAGGCGATTGGGAAGATGCACTGAATCTCAGCAAAATAGTTGTCTATCTCTAATGACTCATACAAAGCCTAAAAGCTCTCCTGTCCCAGGAAGCATAAATACTATCTCAGTGTTTACTGGGGACAAAGGTCCTGCCGGGATGTTCTAATAGAGCTGGCTACATTGAGACAGGGACTGTCGATAGCTGAAGGAGCCCTTGAGGAAGCCGGGAGAGGGAGGAGCCTTCCTCTTTAACTGAGCCCAGATAAGCCACACATCAACAAACTAAAGATAACCCTCACCTGCGCTTAGCTGAGATGGAAAACAAAGTCCAATCCAGAGTTAAAGCAAACTGGGAATGTGAAATTTGAACTTTTAATATTCCAGTTCAAAACAGTGTTACTTTGTATTATGCAGCAACAACCTAACAAGAGAATCACATTACCCACAGGTTTCCTTTGCAAACTGTAGGCTTAAAGGGAGTTCAGTGAGTTCAGTTTCCAGCCTTACATAAACAGCAAAGCAAGAGTCAAAGGACAATGGCTCACTGACTTCTAGCGTGTATGAAGCAACTTCCTGTCTCATGTAAATACTGCTCTTTATACAACTCAGCCTGTTGATAGTAAGCTGCTCGTTTCCGGAAACAGACATCCTACAAAACAATATCATTGCAGTTTTCAGCTCAGATGCAAGTACCCAATCTAATTCGATGTGAATTTTCATTTTAAATGTCTCTGAACATATCAATCAGACAATCGCAGAACGGCACAACGAAACATTTTTGATGGCTGGACAACAGGCAGTATTTAACTCAGCTCTTAACTATATTTGTGCAGTAAGTTCAAATTACTCCAGGGCAAGGCAATTGACTTAAGGGTAGTTATTATGACTGACAGTGTGGAGAGAGTCCACAGTGCACCAATCCATTAACCCATTGCTTCAACAATAGCCAACATCTATTCGGTTCCTTTCAGGTGAAGCAAAAATAAGCCAATGATGTCACCAATGCCGCTTAACAAAACTATTTGTGAAAAAAAATTAAATCCCACAAAACACACTTAACATCCTGTCTATGCTACATGTAAATTCAGCTTCCATTCAACAAAAATGCACATTGTAAACATGTTGCAAATGATAAATACAACAAAGATTTGTAAGTAAGTAAGTAAATTTTTTCTCTGTCCCTCCCTCTCTTTTGCACTATCCCTCCCTTTCCTTTTTTCTCTCTCTCTCCCTCTTTCTTTTGCACTCTCCTTCCCTTTCCTCTCTCTCCTTCCCTCTTTTTTTCCCTCTCCCTCATTCCCCCTTTCATTTCTCTCTTCCTCCATCTTTCTTTCTCACTCCCACTCTTCTTTTTTCTTTCTCTCCTCTCTCTCTTGGGAGAAGTTAAATGCAAAAGCACTGAAGGAATGCAATACAAATTGCAACCCAATTTAAGACACTTTTCCACATTAATTCACCCTTCAGTTCCAAGGCTGAGTTACAAATAATCATGACATATTCTTTGCAGTGCATAATCATCTGTTGCATGGTGTCATGTTGTGAATTATACAGCAAAACTCCTAAAATGACAAAACTGGCGAGTAGCTTAGAGTGAATAGTAATCTTTTCTGTTGCATATAAAATGAAACGAGTGCAGCAGATGACCTACTTCTCAACACAAATATAACCTTCACTGATGTAACCGGGACATTCACAGTAGCTATCAATTTTTTTTTAAAACATCATTAAATAACCTGTAAAAAAAAGTAATCAATTATTAAATAATAATAAAGATAAATAATAAAGATAATAAATAAAGATAAATAAATTGGTCACTCAATCCACGACTGTTTGTGGGACACTGCTGTGTACAGTTGGCTGCTGCCAGTTACAATCAATTCACATTCAGGTATATTCGGTGAAGCTTTAGGACACCTTGAAGATGTGATGATAATAATAATAATCCTTGCATTTGATATAGCACCTCATTACTTCTTTTAGACGTCTTTTAGATGTACTTTAGACTTAGAAAGTACTGTAAAAAGATAATTGACTGTATATTTTGTGGGTAAAATGCTCCAATTATTCACAGCACTGTCCAATAAACGGTCGTGGACTGAATTAATAATTTTTTAAAAATTGAGGAATTATTATTAGGCATATGGAACAAGGAAACTTGCCCAAGGTTTCGCCCTGCCTGGAATTCAACTCAGGTCTCTCACTTGTAAGGCGAGCGAGTGCTCTAACCACTGAGCTAAAGGACTCCACATGGCGCTATGTCAAATGCAAGGATTATCAGTATTATTAAGGCCACTAAATAGACATGCATTTTAAAAAGGTGTAGAAACCTTAATGAATTCTACTACACAAAATGGAAATGTCTAACACTTTGTTATATGAAGGAAAATCACACTTGTCTATGGCGCTCCCGCCAACCCCCAGCATTTCCTCCTCTTAGATGCTGATGTAATTTTTAGCAACTTTAAAAAAGGTGCCTCTTGAGGCAGAGGTACAAATTCTTTTTAACCGCAGCTGCCATGCTCTGTTTGAAGTGAAACTATAAACTGGGCTTGTGGCGAGGTGGGAGGGGGGGGCTTTCGATATATTTTTGAAAAACTTCTAACCTGTAAATCTTAAAGTGTAAACAGAAAGGCTGGAAAAGGGGCCAACTGTCACCTGAGAAACAAAAATAGGCTATCGTTTCACAAGAGGAAAGTCAATTATAGGACAGAAGAGAGCGAGTCAAGAAAGAGCACAAGAGGAATACATTCAAATAGAGTTAAATGCAACAAGAGGCAGCTCAAGGGCTGTGCCTAGATTCTGAAAAGCTTTTCTGGGCTAGGTGAATAACTGTGTTTTCTTGCGCTCAGTTGTTCTACTCATCGCTTGTCCAAATCTGAGATTAATGAAGACTTTATTACCACAAACCCCTGACTCTCCCACCCCATAAACAGCTGTCTCCTCATTTATTAACCTTTTCTCCCAAATCAAAATAACATCATATATATTTTTCTATCCCGCAGAAGATGACTCAAATGAGCCCTCATAGAAGTGTATAAAAAAATTTATGGAATTGAAAAAATAAACCTAGATCAATAGTTTAGGATGCAATAAGAACAGAAGAACATGGGATTAGGGTTAGGATTCTTCAGTATTCCAGGGCACTGCTAATGACAGCCTGGAACATCGGCAGGACTTGGAAGTGCAGACCAGTCACTGGAGCCAGGGACTCTTCGCACTTAGTTCCTGTTAACACTGCAAACCAAAGCCATAATAGATACAACAACAGCAACTTTTATTTATATAGCACCCTCCACACCGGGCGGCGTCTCAGAGCACTTCACAATAGCGGATCCCTGGACCGAGCCAGGGGCAGGGGTAGAAAGGTGACCAAAGGTACGGTCGAAGAGAAAGTTCTTTAGCTGTGACCTGAAACTGGGAAGAGAGGGGTCAAGGCGAAGGGAGTGAAGAAGGGACTTCCAGAGCCTCGGGGCATAGTGGCTGAAGGCACAGCCATCGAGGGTGGAGCGGAGGATTCAGGGGACGTGGAGGAGGCCAGATCCTGTGGAGCGAAGGCAGCGGGTGCTGGTTTGGGGAGAGAGGAGATCAGAGAAATAGGGGGGTGCAGAGGACTGGAGGGATTTGAAAAAAGGGTGAGGATCTTGAAGTCGATCCTCTCAGGGACAGGAAGCCAGTGAAGTCTGGCAAGGACTGGGGTAATAGGGGAGCGAAGCTGGTTAAACTCCAGCAGTAGTACAACATACACTCTGGGATCCCAAGCTCTGCTCTTGCCAGTACAGTATGTGTTTGCTCCCTGTAATTGGTTAAGCAAGATGCAATCCTCTAAGGAGAAAGAGCAATTCTATTTCAGACACATGGACATTAGGTGGCATAGAATGTAGAACTCTCTGTATGGTTTGGATATTCTTGGTGATGGTTTTCCAAATGTGTGAAAGACACCCAGCTGAACAGACCAAAAAAAATTAAGCTTCAATATGATGCTAACCTGGTGCAGAACTGCATAACAAAGATACAAGGTTAAGTTGCCAACTGTTTCTGTTACCCACCGTAAGCAATAACTATTGCAGTGTCATGAAACCTCTAGCCACAGCTGAATAAACTACTGAAAACCATTTGCCACAGATTCCTCCACCCCCTCTCACCCCACCTTGTATTTTCACTCTGTTCACAACCACAGATTAATTACTGTGAAGCATCTCATGTTCTGCAGCATTTTTAAATCAAAACAAGTATTAAATAACTTCTCTTTTGCCACCAGTCTCCTCCTCATCTTCATGCCACCCCCCACAGACCTCCAGAATCCCCTCAGAAACACAAACCCAACTGTCAGCTCAAACTACTCTTCGCTTTCAGATGGTTTCCACAGGAGATGACGCCCAGAGAAAAACTGTAGAATCAGTTAAATTTATCACACAGAAGACAGCCATTTGGTCCATCGTGTCTGTGCCAGCTCCCACCAAGCCAATGCCTTTAATCCCATTTAACCTCCTCTTACGGTGGCAAGTGAGGTAAAAAATTAAATTAAAAATATTTTTTACATGTTAAAATGTACTTTGAACTATATACTTTCAGAAATAAACTGTTTTGATTGGTGAAATAAACTTATTTCCAAAACAATATACGGAATGTGACATATGAAATAAGCACTTCTGGTTTATTTTATTGTTACATTCTTATTCTTTACCCTATATTTCTTTGGAAAAAGTTTATTTTATGCACCAAAATCAACCTACAGGAAGCCCAGTGTCTGGGGAGGAAAACCACCTTGTCTGACACTTGACAATGAGATACAGACAATAAGCCACAATCAATCTTACTAATGTAGTATGAAATTTGAAGCCTAACTGCCAAAAAGATAATCAGCCACAAAAAAACTATGTTGCAATATGCACTTCCACTTGCTGGTAATGATGCTAGCAGCGTTCTATTATGTAGAGATAGAGGGATATATGTATTATCATCTTACTCCTCAAAAAGTGCTTTGATGGTCATCACTGGGTGCCTCACCCAATAACTATTGTGTGAATGAGCACCTTGACAGTGAATGAATAGGCTACTGGACTGTGTGCAGCCTGAAGAAAAAAAACATCGCTGATACCATTACATCTGACATTCACATCCAAGCATCTTACAGCAGGGGAAGGTCTCTAAAACAAAAATGTCTAAACTTCCCAAACTCCAAACACTCTTGAGACTTATTGCTCAGTTCAGACAACTTAGCACAGGTGAAGATTCAAAGCCGACCATGATCCAAAATAACAGTTAACTCACAGACAGTATACACTTAGCTAAAGGTATTTTGTTTCACAAAGCCACTAAGCTAAATTTACAAGCAACAAAAAGACAAATATACTTTGCAATACACCGTCAGCACTTCCAGCCACAATTTATTAAAAGCAAAGTCTTCCAATGAGTATCCTCTCATAGTTTTATACCGTGAAGGTTATTTTCACAAACTAACAAAAAGGGAAAATGTCTGAAAAGAGCTGGATTATTATCTCTGGAGCGGTATCCATCTCTCAAGACAGAATTAAATGGTCTCATCATAGACAAGGTCTGCAATGGAGATGCCCAGCCCTGTGGATTTCCCATGGGCCATGCAGTGAAATGCTCGACTACATTCCTTAAAGGTCATATCTTCAGGCATTTCTAGCCTACAAGCCAGACATTTCAACCCAACAGCCAGCATGAGAAGGGAAAACACGTCTTACCAGAAACAATTCCATTTTAGCAGACCATCTCTCTTAACTCACCGTCATCTAACATTGAGACAACACTGACTGATTTGTTTTGGTGGAGGGTTATTTTTTGCCCCCTCTCACTTTACCGCTTCTCAACTGACCCAGAAAAACATATTGTTAATAAAAGGAAAGCCAAATAGATTGGATTTCAGTGGGTTTAAGAAGGCTGGCAAATAAAACAAAAGGAACACAGTGAAGTACATTGCGAAGTACGTTTTTAGCAGGACACTAAAACCAAGATCAAAGAAGACCTTTTTAAACAAGATTGCACTTATTCATTGGCAATACATTTACAGCTTCAACCTGTACACGTCTGTCTGAAATTCAGCGGTGCTGTTCCCTTGATCTATTTTTAGGGACTTTTAAAGTCAAATTTTAAGCAAATAAAATTGCTTAAATTTTAATTCAGTGTCTGTCTACAATTCAGTGGTGCTGTTCCCCTGATCTATTTTTAGGGACTTTTAAAGCAAAATTTTAAGCAATTATTTTGAAATATTTTTGTGAAATATCAATCAATCCAAAAACAAATTTCTCTACAATATTTTAATTCTCCAATCTTCTTCGGGGTTTTTGTTTCGATTTCTGAGTTGCATCTGAGAAGGGCATATAGTGCAGCCCAGCCAACTGACAGACAAACCATGCCCTCAGACATGATCTCTGGACCCCAAGACAGTGCACAGATGGCCTCAGTGCAGGGTTAAAGTATACATAACATGCTTAGGGTATGCTTGATGCCCAAATACATGATGCTTGATGCCAAAATCTCTCACATTTGTGGTTGGCAAATGAACATGAACCTGAAGGAGATGTTCAGAGGTTTGGTGTGCAATACATTGGACTGTTCTATCTTTAGCATGACTAGAAAAAAACATAACAATTGCATTTTATTTTACCAAACAGTACAATTTACATTTCTGTAGCACATTTCATCCAGAGGATTCAATTCACATTCCTGGTCCTCACATTCAAAGCCCTCTATAGCCTCGCCCTGACCTACCTGTCCCACCTTCTGCCGGCAAGCCTTCAGCCACTCTGCCCCTAACCTCTGGAATTCCATCCCGCAGTCCCTCCGCCTTGCCCACTCCCTAGCCTCCTTTAAGTCCCGCCTCAAGACCCTCCTCTTCGACAGTCCCATCGGTCACCCTAAACCCCCTCCTTTCCCTCCACCCTCCCCGTTCCCGACCCCAGCTCAGGTCTGAAACATTGACTGTCCAGTATCTTGGGACGTCCTCCTGATATGAAAGGCACTATACAAATGTAATTTTGTTGTTGTTCAAGTAGGGAGGATGTCCCAAAGCATATTTACAGTGCTGACTGGGCACCCTAGCTGGGAGTGGGAGGTGAGAGATGGGGAGAGAAAAGGTGCCCCAAAACACTGATTTGTTTCGCGATCTGATTTTGTTTACTCTAATTTGTTTTGCAATGTGCCTTGAAAGAATTGAAGGGGGGAGGAAGTCCGGAGGCCTTCAGGATGATGTTTCAGAGAGCATGGGCAGAACAGCTGAAAGCCTGCCTGCCAATAGTAGAACAGGCAGAGCTGGGGACACAAAGCAGGCCAGTACTCATTCAGTGAAATCAGTGTGGATGGTACGGATTAAGAAAGCCGCAGATGTAGGATAGGGCAAGACCATGGAGAGAACTAGAAGGTGAGAGCGAGAATCTTGAACTTGATACTTTGGGGTAGGGTCTTGCGATATATCGGTTATATCCGATATAATTTTCATGTCGATATGCCAATATCGGAATTTAAAATATATCGATATATCAAAAAATGTGATATATAAAAAAAAACGATATATTGCAAATATCGATATATCGTGTCCGGCGATATATCGGTATAATGCAGACTTTTTCAACTTACCTTGTCGATATCCGAGTGCGCATGCACACTCCGCGGAATGCGCGCGAATGCGCAGGACAAAAAAAAACGTGATATCGATATATCGGTATATATCAATATGGGCAAACCGATATATCGATATAGGAAAGTTTCAATATCGACGGACCCTACTTTAGGGAGATGGGGAGCCAAGTGAGGTTCGGAGAGTGTTTGCTAGCGGATCCTGCAAACCCTTAGTATACGGGCTGCAGAAGTTCTGGATTTTCACTGAATTTGCCCACTATCTTGGCATTCAATATTTCCCTCCCTCAATATTTTCCTATTTGACACAAAGACTGATGCAGGTTTTCATTTTGTGTATAAACACAGACTTTGATATCTGTTGCCTAGCTTCTGTGTGATCTTTCATTCGGTCCTAACAATAGCTGCCCTTTCTCTTCCCCCTGCAATCTGGTAAATCTTGTTTTTTCATCCTTTATTTTGTTGCTGATTTATTTCAGAGCATTTTTGCTAAATCTGTTTCTCCTATACTTCAGGTATGTACTTGCCCGGCATGCTCCACATAATTTAAAAAAATGCCCATTTGTATTCTGATTCTATTTATCATCGAGTAACATCTGCTAGTCTATGTTAAGAGGCATCCAATTAAGGCCGACAGCCTTAAAGATTCCCCATCTAAAGTTGTAAATTAGGCTTTGTTTATGTATTGCACTGTTTCAAAGTCAGATTGAATGTATCAGGCTCTGGTCAATAAATAACAGGCAGCAATTTGGTTGCTTCTATTTTTTGAATAACAGTTCAAGTCATTCACATGAACCAAATCTAAGAAAGAGATTTCCCTCGTGGGCTCTCTGACACACTACTGAGTCAGGAAGCAGTCATGCACTCAATTGAGAAACTCGGATTCCTTCTCCCTTGTTTATTCCCAATTTCAGTTGCACTGTTTGAAAACCCACTCTCAGTACCAACTTCTCTTCTCATTCACACTACAGTTAACCCTCGTGGAACGTGACTTTATCGATTGCGAATTCAAGTATATGCAACTTTTTTGCGTAACGCGCGTAAAAGTTGTGAATACACGTTCACTGGCTGGCCCTGCGCGCATGCATACTTGTGACGATGCCGGCAGCTCCCAACTAAATCTGATGATTCCTCGGCTAGCTGACCCCGCGCGCAATGCATCCTCGGGAAAGTCCAATGACTCTTTGGCCTCAGCACATCCTGATGGTATTGCATGGTAAACAGAAGAGACAGAGAGAGAGAGAGAGAGAGAGAGAGAGAGAGAGAGAGAGAGAGAGAGAGAGTCTCCTAACACTTCTAGGACCAAAGGTAAAATAATTTAGCCAAGATGTGGTTTTATTTAGCCTGTGGCTGGATTCCCCTAACCCTCCTTTTCCCATTACTTGTTAAGCTTACCCAACACAATTTTACTGAGTGCGCAGTTTTCCAGGAATGTAACCCCCGAAATCGACGAGGGTTAACTGTATTAATATGAATCATCAAGTGATCAATTGTTCTATTTTGTTCCATCATCCACAACAAATCCTAAATGTTATTCTGGCCCTACGATAACCAAATATATTCCTGTGATACCTATTTCACTTCCATGATGCCCATTATTAAAGACACTAGACAGAATCTATTTGAAATGGACTACAATTGCCACATTTTAGGCAGGATTTAAAGACAGATGGAGAAGCGGTAAGATGGGAGGGGAAAAGGGAGCCAGTTCCAAAGGTTACAATTGAGGTTGCTAAAACAGCATTTCCTTTCTGAGGAGCAGACTGTTTGACTGCTACTGTTAGCACAAGTTAACGAATTAACTGATAAAATAAAAAGGGAAATAGGATTGAACAAAAAATTGGACAAGCATAAATACAAATCCTAGTTGCAAAGACCTTTTTTAAAGCAAAACTTAACTAGTAAAAGTGAAAATTCCAGACATAAAATCAGCAATAGTAGTATCAAACTTCCATTATTTGTATTTGTTGGGGTTCCATTTCTCTATCCATTTTTTCACCAAATCAATCGTTTTGCCGGTTACTCTTTTCATTTCTCTGTTTCCACATTTGCTTCAAGCCCCAAGGATCCCCAGAACACAAATGAAGCAAAGTGAAAGTAGAGTAATGACCTGATTATTAGCAGAAATACATTCCAGCTTTGTGCACAAGTCACTTTATTAAAAGATACATGTCACCCCACTTATGAGCCAGCAATTTCTGACAATGATAATCTGTCTTTTGTTTCCAAACAATACAAACCTCTTAGGAAGGTAGGTCAAAGTCATCACTTCATTGCAAATATCTGTCAATCTGTATAAAGTTTGCAGTTCTGGTATTCGTATACACATCATTATCATATTACTTCTTTCTACACCAATCATCATCAAACATAGTTATGCTTATTTTGTTTGGCAAGGAATAGCTGTTTGTGAAACGTTTGTGTACGTCAATTGGCTGCCATGTTTGCCTACAAATACACAGTGATTACACTTTACAGAAAAAAGTGCTTTGAGAGATTTCAATGTTACAAGCTCTATACCAATGACATGAGATAGAAATGAATGATGGGGGATAGGAAGAGAAGATTAAGCAAGTGACTAGGGAGGAGGGAGGATTAAGTTGAGTATGTGCTCGTGACATGGAGTACTTGGTATGAATGGCGTGTTTTGATGCTGTACTCTCTAGTACTTCTAGTTAGACACCATCAGCAGCTCAACACACATTCTCGCTCCAATCCTACCTTTGAATCAATCAATGTATGCATTTTTTTCTGCTGTTCTCATGAATAGATAGAAAAACAGACTATACAATATGTGTAATCATGAAACCTTTTACAGTATCCACAACAACTTGCATTTATATGGCGCAAGTCATGCACGGTAGCTTGCTCTAGGATGCTTGTATTTTGGGATGTCCTCCCAATGTGAAAGGTACTGAATAAATGTAAATTAGCATTTTTGTATAATATCACAAGAGGGATTCACATAACCCTGAGGAACACCGCACGAGATGGTGCGGGGGCTAGAAGAAAAGTCATTGGTGGACACAAAGTGGAGGCGCTGTGAAAGATAGGACCGGAACCAGTCAAGGACAGAACCTTGAAGGTTGAAGTGGGGGAAGAGGCAGTGGAGAAGGATTCAGTGGTCCACGTGTCAAAAGTGGCAGATAGGTCAAGGAGGGCAAGAAGGCAGAAGGAGCCCAGGTCATAAATGGTCAGGATATCACTTGTAAGCTTGACCAGAGCAGTTTTCATGCTGTGGGCAGCGCAGAAGCCCGATTGGAGGGGCTCGTGGAGGGAGTGGGATGAGAGAAAGAAGCAAAATGGGGAATCAATGACTCTTTCAAGGACCTTTGACAGAAAAGGGAGGTTGGAGATGGGCCAGTCGTGGATTGAGTAAATATATATAAATCTTATACAGGTGTCCCTCCCCAACCGCGAGGGATACGTTCCTGTAAACCTTTGTGGTTGGTAAAATCGCGTTTAGAAAATGCAGAAATAGAGACACATGAGGGGTGGGGGGGGGGGGGGTGTGGAGTGTGACACGGGAGCTGGGGGGGCTGTCTGATGGACTTACACAGAGATAAGAGACATATGCGGTGGGTGGGGAGGCTGGGACATGGAGGGCTGGGGCGGATTGGAGAAGGTGAGAGAGAACGAGGGGTGGGGAGGGGGGTGGTGGGGAAGAGAAGATGAGTCAGAGAGAGAAGTTGAGAGAGAGAAGTGGGGGGTGGGGGAAGAGAAGGTGAAATAGAGAGATGAGAGAGAGAAGGGGGGTGCGGGAAGGAGGGGAGGGAAGGCAATGCTCCCAAACTTACTAACTAGGCTGCGGAGAAGCGACAATAAGTGCATGTTACTGTATTTACCTTAATCCTGAAAGAGAAGTGTTGTCACTGGTTGATTTGCAACTGGGTCCTAGTGCTGTACGCTAGCTCTTCGAAAATTTAAACCCACGGATTTGAATCGTGGATGCGCAAAACGTGGTTTGCGAGGGTTGTTGCATTTAACAAACCATGGACACATGAGTTTCGTGTTTGGCGAGGCCACAGTTGGGGTGGGATACCCCAATATTTACATATAAATATATATAAATGCAAGCTGTTGTTGTTGGGGCTCAGAGTTACTGTGTGCACGCAGCGTTAATGTGTGTATGTGTGTGTGAGAGAGAGGTGAGTGCTGTTATGACCAGGTGCTGGCTGTGTCTCCCATGGGTTCCAACTATAGGAAACTCTCCCCATTTAACATTTCACCTCACACACTGACAAATGCTTTTACATTACATTACAGATTTACATTAATAGACATACTCAAACATTAGGAGCTACAGTAAAACCTAAACCATACTTTACTCGCACTTGCCTTATCTTCACCCCATTTTATTCTGATATGTTTTATATATCCATAATGTCTAACTGGTCAGAAACCAACCTTAAATCCTGTAGAGTTCAGATCCCACCCACTATCCAATTGTGCGACTGACACATAAAAATATGGATCATCTGTGTGTGTGTGTGGGGAGGGGGGAAGGGGATGGAATCGCTGAAGTGTTAAGTTAAGCAACTGTTTAAATCTGACATGGTTGACATCAAGAGTTATTTTTAGGGATCCTGAAACCTGCAGCATGTCAAAGCCCTCAAGATAGGAGCTTTGCATTGTTTTTTTTCTGACCAAAATGTCTGCTCTGATATACCCTGGATATCCTACGGACATTTTACGATTTTAGAGTTACAAATGCAGTTGGAAAACACAGAAATATAATTTAAGAGGATGCATCAGTTGGACCCACGGCTTTTCAAATGGCCATCTTCAAATCTGTATCAGCAAAAATTGACCTGTCCAACCTCTCAGCAGACTCAAGGTGCTTCCAGGTTTTTTGCTAGCAAAAAAAGACCAAAGTTCAACAGAAGGCCAGAAATTAAAACATTGTCCACTTTTCAGTGTTTACTGGATTTGGATATTCAAAAAACTGAATGTTTTATTTAATGATTCTGAAATCATAAATCAAACTGGAAACTGCAATGAAAGCAACAGGTTTCTAAATAATCTATTGCATATCCGACCCAATAAAGAAACAAAGTGAGGATTATTAGTCTAGAACTGTAGATACTTAGCTTTTGAAATAAAGTGATAGATCAGAACCAGATACAAGTCAAAATGCCAGCTTCAAAATATTCTTAAATACAAACTCTAGTGTAAAACAAATTGCTCTTAGTCTTTTTCAATTGAACTCAAACACTAGTTCTGTGGATACTAATATTTTTGAAAACCTAAATATTCCAGAGAATGCCAATGTGTTTCTTAGCTCATAGATCAATCAATCACGCTCTCTTTAAAATGTAAAGATGTACAGGTAAATCTCTATATAGAACAGGGTTGGTTCCTGAAAAATGTTACTCAGGTCGAAACGTCCTAAATCGAAATGCAGTTCCCCATGCAGTCGCATTATATAACCTGAGATGCGTTCTTTTCACAACATTTTTGGACCTTAAATCGACTAAATAACACACAAAATAACACACATAGGCAAGAAGGGGTACTTGAGGCAACTGTACAGTATTGTACTTTAATACTGGCAAAGTTTAAAACAGTCCTATGTTTTGATAATCTCCTTGCACCTGAAGCTGTAACACACCTTGAACTTGCCAGTATATTGTCCTTATTCTGTTTTATAGTAGCCACCGTTGATCTAGCTAGCCCTAAAGCCCTCCTGAAGTCTGTACCTTTTTTGCCAGACTCGATGTGCTTTATCACCTCCAATTTAGTATTTAAAGTGATGACTTTGCGAGGTTTCCTGCCACTAGCAGTATTACCGCTGCTCATTTCACTTACTGCTCTCTTTTCCCGACTTATATAAACACGGTAGAGGGTGTAAATTGCTCGAATTTGCTCGGGAATGTTCAGAAGTTACTGTAATACTGACGTGGAGTGGTGTCGCTTAAAAATCAGCTGGCTTTTAAACAATGATGTAGTGACATGCTATTGGCCAGTTCAAATGCTTGGATACTATATCAGTTTATTCGCGGGTAAATCGCGCTCACACCTGATATAGTGTCCAAGCATTTGAACTGGCCAATAGCATGTCGCCAAATACGACTACAATATACAATATGTACCGCACATGCGCAAAATGATAATAATGTTCGTTAAAACTAAACCAAGTGTCCTATATCGATAAAAAGGTGTTAAATAATCATATTTGTTCAATTGAAACATCCTAAATAGAAGCGTCCTAAATTGTGGCTTACCTGTATTGGAAAAAAAAGTGTTCAATGGGAAAGTGGCAAAAAAAATGGTGTCTCATGCTGGAATGAGTGCTTTGGTATATACAGTGACCAGAGCAGATCTCAGAACAGAGACAAGTTCTCACAAGTCAACATGAAATTCATGAGTTTCCCCCAGAGAACTTTATACCCCAAGGCTTTCTTCTTTCTAATGTCAGGCTCTAAACATTTGCAATCATTTTCCCCAACGAGCATTTCTTCAAGTCCGTAGTTAAAGCAGTACAGATCTCTAATGGACCTGGCAGGAAATTTGTAATTTGCTTCAAAGAGCAAACCCCCCTCAAAAAATTAGCTGCAATCTGTAAAGTCATTTAAACTTAATAAACTAAAAGAACCATCTATCTATTTTTGTATCTCTGCTTGTACATTTTTTGTAAAGTCACAATGAAGCATGTCTATTTTTACAGAAAACTTCTGAAAATAATGGTAGGATAGGTGAAAAACCCTACTTAAAAAAAATGTGTAGAGATATAAGTTTGCAGCCTCATTTGTGCCTTCAGAAAAGTCATTTTCACAGCCAACATCAGTCCCAGTTGGCAGCAACTTCCAGAATGAAGTACTGTAACTGTCTTCCTATTTTCTCACTGCATCCTGAATAGAGTGCCTAACGAGTAATGTTACAAATGTAAGTACAGTATTATTATTAGAATAAGGCAGCCACCCACAAACCAGCTAAACTTAGACTGAGGCTACTTTACACCACATAAAATAATAATTTGGTCACTCAATCCACGACTGCTTGTGGGACACTGCTGTGTGCAATTGGCTGCCCTTGATTCATCCACAAAATACAGTCAATTTACTTTACGGTATATCCTGTGAAGCACTTTGAAATGTCGCAAAGACGTGATAAGGCGCTACAACAAATGCAAGGATTATTATTATGAACAGCCCAAATAGACTTCACTGATTTTTTGTTCCAGATGACGTAACTAATCCTTTACCATCGCTCCCCTCACCTCAACATTTATGGTTCTGACCATCATCAGTGGACCTAATCCTACTTCTCAAACGACTCCACTTCATCTCCACACGGTTTGGCCCCCCGCATCATCTTATGTGGTGTTCCTCAGGGCTCTGTCTTCGGTCCCCTCCTCTTCAATATCTATATGCTCCCTCTTGGTGACATTATCTGCAGGGGGTCAACTTCCACATGCCTGAGGATGACACTCAACTCTATCTCACTGCTTCCATCGTTGTGTCTCTGCCTCTACCCTCAAATGTCTATCAGACATCATGTCCTGGATGAGAGCTACAGTTAAAGTTCAAGATCCTGGTCTTCACTTTTAAAGCCCTGTGTGGCCTTGCTCCCCACTAACTCTGCAACATCCTCGCACCCTACCAACCTAACCGCTCCCTCTGTTCAGTGGGCTCCAGCCTGCTTTGCATCCCCTGCCTTCCCCACCTCACCATTGGTGGGTCGGTCTTCAGCCACTCTGCCCCCACCCTCTGGAACTCCATCCTGCAGTTCCACCACCTCATCCCATCCCTTGCCTCCTTCAAGACACTTCTCCTATTCGACCATGCCTTTGATCACCCTACTCTTATCCCCTTTCCTCCACCCTCCCCACTCCCGACCCCCAGCTCGGGTCCGAACCACTGATTGTCTAGCTCCTTTGGACGTTGCTCTCCCGACATGAAAGGCGGTATACAACGTAATTTTGTTGTATTGCAGTAGTTATAGTCTAATCCCACCTGCTGCTCTTTCCCCATTTAATGTTCATTTTTTTCAAGCACATATCGAATTCCTCTTTATAAATATTAAATGACTTTGCTTCAACAACAATTTGGGGAAAAATGTCACCTTCCAACTCTGCTCTTTATAAATTGTTTTTAATCTCTTCAATTCTTTTGGATATTATCTTAAATGTGTACCCTCCAGAATGTCATCTGTGGAATACAGTATATTCACAACATTACACTCTCCCGTTAACACTACGTACCAGAAAACACTCCGTACAATTCCTGTCATTGAATCTACTGATGTTTACAATAAACAAACATTTCATTAAGGTTGTGTGATAATTAGCTTGTCCTCTCTTAAAATTCAGCCTATTCGTACATTATATATAACAATTTCAAAAGACTATTTTGCTTAATACAATAACAACAACAAAACTGCACTTATATAGCGCCTTTCACGACGGGAGGACGTCCCAAAGCGCTGAACAGTCTGGTCGGGACCCGAGCGGGTGGGGGGGGTGGGGGGGTGGAAGGGTCGAGGAAGGGAGAAGAGAAGGAGAGTGGGAGAGGGGGAAGAGTTAGTAGGGCATCCGAAGGCGCGGTCGAAGAGGAAGGTCTTGAGACCGGCCTTGAAGAGGGAAAGGGAGGAAGCAAGGCGGAGGGGCTGTGGGATGGAGTTCCACAGTATGGGAGCAGAGAGACTGAAAACCCGGCCGCCAATGGTTGGGTGTTGGATGAAGAGCAGGCCTGAGTCTGCTGAACGGAGGCTGCGAGCAGGCTAGTAGGGAGACAGTAGGTCAGAGAGATAGGCGGGGGCAAGGCGGTGAATGGCTTTGAAAGTGAGGACAAGGATCTTGAATTCGATCCTCTGGGGGATGGGGAGCCAATGGAGATGGGCGAGGGTGGGAGTGATATGGTCACAAAGCCTGGTACGGGAGAGTACACGAAGCTGCAGAGTTTTCAATGATCTGCAGCCTGTGAAGGGAGGAGCTAGGAAGGCTGACGAGGAGAGAGTTCCCGTAGTCGAGCCTGGAAGTGATAAAGGCGTGGATGAGAGTTTCGGCAGTGTGGGGTGTGAGGTAGTGGCGGAGTCTGGCAATATTGCGGAGGTGATGGAAGGCCGTGCCGGTCATAGATGTGGGGGAGGAAGGATAGTTCGGGATCGAACAAGACGACCAGATTCCTGATTAGCTTCGAGAGGTGGAGAGAGCAGCCTTGAACGAGATGCGGAGGTGCTGACATGAGCCAATCAGAAGGGCTTCCGTCTTGTTGACGTTGAGTTGTAGGAAATTTACCGTCGTCCAGGACTCGATGTCGGACAGACATGCAGTCAGAACGCCAGTGGTCCTGGAATCGAGGGTTGACGCGGATAGATCGAGTTGGGTGTCATCCGTGTACGTGTGAAAATTTACCCCATGTCTATGGATGATGTCGCCCAGGGGGAGAGTGTAGAGGGTGAAGAGCAGGGGGCTAAGGACAGAGCCCTGGGGAACGGCGTATGTGACTGTGTGGGGACTGGAGGAGAATCCGTTGGAAGAGACGAAGTGAAGGCAGTGGGAGAGGTAGGATCGAAACCATTCGCGGACAGATCCTTTCAGGTTGAGGAGAGAGGAGAGGCGGTCGAGGAGGATATCGTGGTCCACAGTATCGAAGGCAGCGGATAGGTCGAGGAGGCAGAGGGAGCCCTGATGACAGATGGTTAGGATGTCGTTTGTGACCTTGACCAGGGCAGTTTTCGTGCTGTGGGAGGCACGGAAACCCGAATGGAGGTGTTCGAGGAGTGAGTGTTGTGTGAGGAAAGACCGGAGCTGGGAGGCAACCATTCCTTCAAGGACCTTGGAAAGGAAGGGGAGGTTGGAGATGGGCGTAGCTAGACAGCTGCGACGCATCGAGGGAAGGCTTTTTTTAGGATGGGGGTGGTAGTGGCAGTTTTGAAGGCAGTGGGAACAGTCCCAGATGAGAGGGACAGATTGGTTATTAGAGGGGCTAGAATGTGGAGCTGGGTGGAAAGGAGAGGGGTGGGGATGGGATCTAGGGAGCAGGTGGTGAGCTTCATTGAGGAAATAGTCTCAATGATGGAGAATGGGGAGACAGGGTCAAAGCTGTGGAAAGAAGGATGGGTAGGAGACGGGGTGTGGGAGGGAGGTGGGAGGGAGTGGAAGTTGGGGGGACACTGACCACAGAGCGGATTCCCTCAATTTTGGTCACGAGGAAATCCAACATCTCCTCGCAGCTGGAGTTGGAGGAGAGGATCGGCGAGGCGGGGTGGACGGAGGAGGTGGTTGGTGGTGGAGAAGAGAAGCCGGGGGTTGTCCTTCACCTCCAGGATTATCTTGGAGTAGAAGGACAGTTTGGCGGAGGATAGGGCGGAGTGGTAGGAGGATGTGAGGTCCAGGCAGATATCCTGGTGGACCGTGAGGCTGGATGTGAGCCAGGTTCGTTCAGCGGCCCACACCTGGCCCTTGAGAGAATGGAGGTGGGTGGTGAACCAGGGTGAAGTTCGGGAGTAGGAGGCAGTTCGGGAAGTGAGGGGGGCAAGAGTGTTGAATGTGGTGGAGAGGGTGTTGTTGAGCTGGGTGAGTGTGGAGGATGGGTTAGTGCAGGAGGTGGGCCAAAGGGAGAGGAGTTCGGAGGTCTCCAAGGAAGCGGAGAGAGTTTGTGGGGGGATCTTCTTCCATGTGCGGTAGAAGATGGTGGTAGGTTTGGGGATAGAGCGGAGTGGGTTAGAGGAGTTAAAAGAAATAAAGTGGTGGTCGGAGATGGCTTTGTCAGAGATGGTGACATCCAAGACGCTGATGCCCCGGGTGATCACCAAGTCAAGCTGGTGGCCGTGAACGTGGGTGGCGGAGTGGATGTGGAGTGAGAGGTTGAGAGAGGAGAGGAGGGAGGACAATTCTTAGTAGGTGGAGCAGGAGGGGGTGAAGTGGAGGGTAAAGTTGCCGAGGTTGATGAGGCGATCAGAGGAGGCACAGATGGAGGCAAGGAGAGTGGAGAAGTCAGAGATGAAGGTTGGAGAGGGTTTTAGGAGACGGTAAATGAGGAGGATTTTGAGGGAGCCTCCTTTTGATGGGAAGAGTGGAAGAGGGTGAGGTGTTCAAAAGAGGGGAAGGAACCAGAGGAGTAGGGAGATAGAGCAAATGGCGCCCTAAAGATGAGGGCCACGCCACTGCCGCGCCGGTTGGGGCGAGAGGTTTGGTGGGAGGTGCAGCCAGGTGGTGTGGCCTCTGTGAGGGGGAAGGTGTCTCCTGGGGTGATCCAGGTTTCAGTTAGGGCCATGATGTCAACGTTCTCATCGAGGATGAGATTGTTGATGGCCAGGGTCTTGTTACAGAGGGAGCAGACATTTTGGAAGCCAACGCGGAGGGAGCAGTTGGCAGAGGGATGTAAGGACGGACTGGATTGGGCAGCAGGGGTGGAGAGGATGGGGATGTGAGAGGAGAGGATAGCCCCTCAGATCTGTGTCCGGTGTGGCGGACAGTGGTGATGGGGAATGGGACAGTCAGTGTGGCTGCTGCTGGACAGCCAATGCCAAGTGCCACGATGAGCCCAGCGGAGGATTCCCAGGCTGGAGCAGAGGGAGGCTGTGGGAGGGTCGAGCGGGGATAGGAGGCGGGAAGGGAGGAGAGAGAGCAGGGCAGAGCGGGAGAGATGCAGAGGGGGGCTGGTGGGAGGGGTAGGCAGAGGGGGAAGTGGGAGAGAAGGACAGGGTGGGAGTAGCGGATAGAGGGGGATGGGAGAACAGACATTTAGGGTGGTGGGGGAGACTCGGGTCGGGGCGGCAGCCAAAGTGCACACGCAGCGAGCCGAGAGTGAGGGATCAGCGGGGAGGTATCATCCCAGGGGATGTGTGGCCATGGCTAGGGGGTGACTAATCAGCACTTAAATAAGTTCAGAAAAAATACATCCCATTTATACAATTTCCCTGCAAGGGGAAAGAGAAAAACTTGTTTTTTGTTTTGTAAAAACGAATCGAAATCATATGTTGATGCTCTGTAAGATTCTGAAAGGAGTAAAGCACCTGTATTCATAAATGAGATAAATCTATTTGCACAGCAAGAACAAGGTTTCCCTTTCTGGCTAGCAAAACGTAAGATCATATGATAACATTTAAATTTCACTTTCCACAGGAATCACACTCCACCATTTTCACATCCTGTTATTCAAAAGACTATTTTCCGTTTGGCTAATAGCATGAATAAAAAAAATACATAGATACAGTATATATATATATATTTCATTGGCACTTACCATTGAAGAAACTTTTAGCTCTGAGATAGCTGACGCTGAGGCGAAGGACAGAGAGTTTGTCCAATTTGGCCACAACATCCTGCGGGAAAGGCAGCAGGCTGGCAAGGCGTTCCAGCTCAGCATTCAATCGATCCCGATGCCTTTTCGATGGATTTGACTTTGCTCCTTCTGCGACTAAGCCTTTTCCACTTAAAAGTAAGAAATAAAAGTTTCAGTACAGTTCAGAATTTGTGCTTTTGTTCTTTTAATTACCACATAAAAATCTAAGAAATGCCTGTGAAAATAATATTGCTTGTGACACAGTAATTTTTACGTGTGCAGAGTGAGCGTGAAAGAGTTTCACTGTATGTACCATCCTGTGTAGTAACCACGTATTTTGTAGGTGAATTTACTTAACTCATTCATACCCCAAATTTAACTCTTAGTGAAAGAAGTTTCTCCTGTTACCCTGACCAACAATTAAAATGGGTCATTAAACAAGTACAAATCAACCTGTGGTAAAACAAGTACTAATACATTACAATATCGGACGACAGGAAGAAGTCCTTCGGCCCATTGATTTCATCCTTCCACACCCATACTCCCATCATCCCAGCACAATGTAAAGCCATTTTAAAGTGATTACAGCATCCTGGCCTCTGCTTCCTTCCCTTCAGCCCATTCTGAATCCAAGTCACTTGTCCTTGATACCAAGTGACCGTTTGTAAAGGAATTTTTCACATTTCAAATGTCCAACACCTTTTGAAAGTCTAAATTTACTGAGTCACATGGTTTCACACAGGGCTTTAACCTCATCAAAAAAATCTATGACGTTCGTCAGAAAAGACCCACCCCATTTGAACCTATGTTAAATAAGCACGAGATTATTATTTACAAATACAGATAGACCCCCGCATAAACTCGCAGTTTGATTCTTGAAAAGTGCGACTTTAAGCAAAACGATGTTAATACATTTTTCCCATAAGAATGAATGTAAAAACTGGAGTTAGGTTCTTTTGGACATTTTTCATTAAAATTTTCTAAAACAAAACCATTATACTCGCTCCCTGACTGCTGGTCCGGCTCACTCACTCGCTGCCGGCCTGTTTTGGGACAATTGACTCAATTTTCCAAATTATACTTGCCGGGTGATCTTTCTAGAATATGGGAACAGCATTTGTTTGCTTCCTGAGTTGTTGGAACTTCACCAACAGTGATTGACTCCCTCATGTCTGGCTCCTGCCTCTTTTCCTTAATTACTCTGGGGTACAGATCATCTGTCCTAAGTGATTTGTTTTACACCTTGAACCTATCTAGAACTCCAGCTTCACCTATATCAAAGCCCCGGAGCTCTAACAAAACTGCTAGCAATCGGTCTCATTTTTTCATACAGTTTGAGGTATATTTTCGCTGTGAAGCATATTTTGCTAGACTTATTAACTGATGCTTACATTTTTAATCAGTGCATAGGAAGTATAAATTCTTCATTTCTGCCTCTAGTGTTCCTGTATCAATGGCCTAGCAACATCATCTTCCGTGTGTGAGTGCAGCATGTCAAACCACAACGCTGACTGTTGCACTGAATTATTTCAACATAAACTTACAGTGTGGGACTTATTACTGTAAAGTACTGTCATTCTATCAGGTCCTCAAGTTAAAAAAGGCCACTGTTGAACCAAAGTGGAAGGGAAAACCCGACAATAATTTGCACTCAAAACCACCTTTCATGTAAAGAACATATCTCAAAGCACTTTACAAAGATTGAGCCCGAGCTGGGAGGATGATAGGGAGAAGGTGACTGAAGACACAGTCAAAACATTTTTACATGGGTATTGAAAGCGGGAGGTGGCAAGGTCGTAGGATTTTGAAAGAGTTGTAGATAGTGGGAACAAAAAGGCTGACAGCTGGAGTAGAAAAGCGGCAGGACATGAAGTTGGCAGAGTGGGGTGACTGGTAAGGCAGTAAGGTCACTGGAAGTCACATGGTGTAAGGCTGTGAAGGCTTTAAAGTTAAGGACAAAGGTGTTAATGTTGTCCTGTTGGGGGAGAGGGAGCCAGTGGAGCTGGGTGAGGAGAGGTGCTTGGCATCTAGGACAGCAGAGGATACAAACTGCAGATTTCGTAATGCTCTGGAATTTGTAGAGTGGCGTTGAGGAGACTGGGAACAGGGCATTGAAAAATCTGGAGTGATAAAGGAGTGGGTGACGATTTTGTCTGTGTTGGGAGTACTGCTTTAAGACATCCTCATGACCTGAAAGGTGTTATACAAGTGTAAGAATTATTATTATTATTGTAATCTACATGAAAGTATCTTGTACAGCCACTATTGTTTCCCTTTCAAAACCTAAATATTCATGTTTGGCTTAGAAAATGAAACTTTCCAATTGAAAGCAACAACTAGTAATAACACAAAGTGATTAACACAATTTGAATAATGAATTGACAATGCGAATTCTAAATAATTGAAATCGCAATTTCATAACATCTTTTCACAGTCTAAATGAGTCATGAAGTAAGATAATGGCAAATAAGTGTCATCTCTAGCTGATGGGGCAACTGTCGTGTAATCTCTTAATTATTTGTAAAACACATATATACACAAACCACAATGGCACGTGCAGTCTGAGAGTGTGGAAAGTTTTGCAAAACACCACTGGATTGACAAAGGGAGGAGGGGAAGTTCAAATCCAAAACCTGTGCCTCTATCCTTCAGTAAAGGTATCAGCATGGCAAACCAGTTTGCAACACTCTCGCCATCTGAGGTGGAAGATTACGAGTTCAAGCCACAGGTCAAGATATTGAGCTCACAGTCCAGGCAATGCTCCAATACAATGCTGGAGGGGTGCTGCAGTGTCAGAAGAAACATTAAACCAATGTCTTGTCTGCATTTTGGGGTAAACCTTAAGGATCCCATAACACTATTAGAAGAAAGCCATCTTTCCCCCCTTTCTCACCTAATCCCACTTCCATGACTGTTTGTGGGACACTGCTGTGTGCAATTTGGCTGCCGTGTTTCGCCCACAAATATACAGTCAATTCTCTTACTCTCCTTCATCCTCTCCCCTCTCCCCTCTCCCCCTTGCTCTTGTCCCTACCTAACTGTACAGCGCCTTGGGACATCCTCTCAATGTGAGAAGCACTATATAAATGTAAGTTTTGATTGATTGGTTGGTTGCTTGGTTGATTGATTGATTGATCGATTGATTGATTGATTGATCGATTGATCGATTGATCGATTGATCGATCGAAAAGGGAGATTCTCCAGGCAAATAATTCTTCCAAATTGCTTAGTCACTTCATAGATGTCTGTGGGATATAGCTGTGCTTAAATTGGCTACCAGGCTTCCTTACAAACACACAGTAACTAAAAACCTGAAGTGGTTTGAAACATCTTTATCAAAGGCAGTACCTTATTATAAACAATTGTGAAGGGCCATTTCACTCGGTTTTTACAAACCATTGAGTGAAAATAAATACTATTTCAGTGTTATTATTTGAATTTGATACAGTACTATATCATGTTAAATAGTTCAGTGTTTCACCAAACAAAAATTATTTCAAAATGCAGTGTGTACTTGTCAGCTAGTAATGTATTGATACAGCAACAAGATAAATATAATCTGATTGTCGGTGAAGTTAGATGAGGGGGAGGAACATTCGCCAGAAGAACTCCCCAGCTTTCTTCAGCATTAGTGCTATGGGCTCTTTGATGACCATCTGAATCACCAGAACAAGTTCAAACCCAGTTCAATTACTAAGCATGGAGGCGGTTAATGCACAGTTATACCACAGGCACTGCTTCAAACCTATGGAAACTACACAAAGGCTGCATTTCAACCTCTGCCAACTACACAAAATGCCCTCCTTAAACACAGTGCATCACTGCACATGCGGGTACTCTTCCAGCCACCACCCAAGCTCCAATTTCATAAAAGATCACAATGTTAGAAAAGACACGTTAGCGGCTAATAGTTAGCCTGATTATCATGAATTATTCATTAACATTAAACAAATTAAAGGACGGTCCACTGACAACTTACTAGCTAAATAATAATAATAATCCTTGCATTTGATATAGTGCCTTATCACATCGTTGAGATGTCTCAATGCGCTTCACAACATATTCTGTAAAGTGTAGCGACTGTGTATTTTGTGGGCAAAACGCAGCAGCCAATTGCACATAGCAGTGTCCTACAAATAGTCGTGGATTGAATGACCAAATTATTATTTGTTGAAGCGATTATTACCCCAGAAAGTGATCTGACAATCGATTAGCAATCGGCTTCGCACTTACTGCTAGGTAAACAGTGGCATGTGTGGTGTAAGGAAACTTGTCTAGGGTTTCGTCCTGTACTGAAAATCAAACCCTGGTATTCTTGCTTGAGAGGCAAGAGCTATAACCAATACGCTACAGGACTAGTTTGTCTAGACTCCAGGTCTACACGATTTTAGGTATGATTCCCAGTCTGAACTGGTCTCAGCAGCATGGGCGACATCAGGAGCATTACAATTGGCTTCACTGACCCGAGTTAGAGAGGGAAAAATTAATCTGAGTTCCTACATCTGTCTGCTCTCCAGTGACTGCCTGTAGGAGGTTGCGTGTGTGAATGTCGGGTGAGGATAAGATTGGGCTCAGCTGCAGAAAGGCAGACATTTTAGTGTAACACATACACAAATATAACCTAGTGGTTATTAAGAATAAAACTGTGCAGTGCAGTTATCCTTATCCACGTTTGCCAGTGTTTTTGTTCAATTTAGTGTCTCTAATTTATTTTCTGATTTGCTTCCCACTGGCGCACACCTCTATCACGCCACCATTCCCCGTCTGGCCTCTTCTCGCTGGGAGGTTGTTTCACCAGTCTCTCCTGTAGCTCGCCCAAGTGGCCATTGTTCAGGGGTGAGCCTTGGCAGTGCGTGTTGGCAGGCCACTCAACATAGAGAGTGTGTGTCACAGCCGATTTTCACCACTTTACCCAGCTGACTCCACCCGCAAAACCATTAAGACGGACGCAAAGCAGGAACCCTGCCTGTTTTTTCCTTTCCTCCTCACAAACCCAGGGAAAGCTGGGAGCAATTTAGCCTTCCTGAGCAGACTTGGACCAGAAAGCTTACCACAGACCAGGATTGGAACCAGCAAGCTCCTTGTCCTTGTAGCCCTCTCCACTACGCCATCAACACTGATCCATGTTTCACATCTAGCAATAGTGTCACCTAGGTTTTTAACAACAAATGATGTATCTAACTGATCTCATCGAAGGGTTAAAATCAATGAACCTTCATTCTTCCTTTTTCTCCCACTTTAATTTACCCCTAAAGTAAAATGATTTATCACATGGACAAGCTGCAATAATCAATAATATGTAAAGCAACACAGAGAGTTCGAAGAAGCACATTTCAGTTCTGACCTAAGATTAAATCCAGTCCAGACTGGCAGGCTGAAATCAGCCCTTTCAGCTTCCTAATGAAATTAATTTTAAGTCTGAGCAATTCAGCTTTGTGGGTGCAAATCCCCAGCAGAATAATTTGGCACCAACCTATCAGTCTCATTCACAATTGGCCAGAGAGATGGCTAGTTTGCAAATTATAATTATTACCTTCATACCTTGGGGGATTCTCTTTGGCATCAACATTGACACAATGTTATTTGGGAGGACGGCATAAGGAAACTATATCCTATAGCAAACTTGTGCTGACTGAAACCTGGGAGTTTTTGATTGCAGACATTGGGTGCAAATCACAGTAAGCTCATTATATAAATGTTTTAGGTTAAAAGCATTAGAAGACAAAATACAAAGAGCTACAGTGTCATGGTACAGATTTTGATGTCCTGGTGATTTGAGATTTCACACATTTATGATATTCGTAGTTAGTATCACATTGTCAAAACTTCTCAGATCACTTCATAAGATTGTTTTGTAAAGTTTAGTGGCCTGGTAGTTATAGATGAATATGGCAGCCAATTTTATGTACAGCAGTGATCCATAAACAGCCATGAAGTAAATAACCAATTTTATTGATTCACTGGGAGAAATTCTCTTTTTTAAAAAATAATGCCATGGGATCTTCAATGTCCCGCTGAACAAGGAAGTAGGATCTCGTTTTAATGCATTTTCCAAAGTATGGCACCACTGACAAAGCAGTGCTCCAGATTTTTGATTCTGTAGAGATTTGCACTAGTAGTCTCAGGAAAGGCAGCAGAGGTATTAGAAAAGAACTCCTCAAACAGTTCTAGAGACAGTAATCTTGTGAATGGAAGGCAGAGCAAGTTGAAAAATAATGCAGTTTGATACAACCAGAAACACATCTTCTCTAGTTTTGTGTCCAAAATGGCAGAATTAAAAGAAAAACAAATAGATCCTTGCCTTCCTATTCGGGCAAGCATCTTTATTGGAGAGAAATAGGGATAATAAACAGTAAACAGTACTTAATGTTTGCCACCCCTATGTCCTTCCATTAAAGATTCCGTAACACTATTTATAAAGGGAAGAGTTTCTCCCGGTATCCTGGCCAGCGATCCCCCAGATAGAATTCATCAATCATTTGATGGCTATCTGTGAACATTGGTATCTACAAATAGTTACACTTCACAGAAATACAGTGAGGCTCTTCACATTATCGACATTAAATCAAATATAATGACTATTGCAGCAACATAACCTTAAAAGATTTAACCCACGGGACATAACTGATGAGATAATATTTCACAATCTCTAGTTCCTATACAACTCATCAGTTACTTCAAGTGCATAGAATACTCACTATCTCACTGGGGGAAAGAAACGCATCAAACCTGAGATTTGCAACAGCAAAACTAATTCTACTTTGAATACTCAATTCAATTTGGTTTTCTAGCAATTCAGGGTTTAAATTTAAATTATGCAGTTGTTTCCCAGCTCAACGATGATTAACAGAGCAATAAATGCAGGGAAGATTTGGTACTGAATTTCGATACACCGTGATGGGACAAAATTTTGAAAGCTTTGAAACAATAATAATAATAATAATCCTGCATTTGATATAGATAGCACTTTTCACATCTTCTCTCAAAGTGCTTCACTGAATACACTGTAAAGTGAATTGACTGTATATATGTGGGTGCAGCACGGCAGCCAATTGCACACAGCAATGTCCCACAAACAGTCGTGCATCGAGACGACCAATTTATCATTATTTTTTAAAGGATTATTATCAGGCATGCGGAGTAAGAAAACTTGCTCAAGGTTTCGCTCTGACCTGCCAGGAATCAAACCTAGGTCTCTTATTTGCAAGCGTGTGCTCTAATTACTGAGCTATAGGACTCCAACAAGGATAGAATGAGAACCACAGTAGAAAAAAAAGTTTTTAATGTGGAATAATTTAATATTGTTGTAATGTATTATATTAATAAATCAATTCCTCATGTAACAGTAAAACAGATCATCTTTAAGTAAACCAATGTGAGCTGAATGATTTTTTTAAAAAATCCAAAGCAAACAAAATACTTTCAAACTTTTAACACGCCAAGGGATAAAGAAGAGAAATTATTGAATGAGAACAAGGAGTTATCAGCAATACGCCAGACACTGGAGGAGAACCTGAAACCGTAGTGAAGACAGAATTCCACACAAACATCTGCTTCTAGAATATCTCATGCTGAATTTTAAAGCATATGATACACACAGGACAAGAGACTGAGAGGCATCAACAGAAATCTTCTTTTGGCATTCTGGCAATTCAATAGAGTGCATGTTTTTTTTAAAATAAGATCTTATTTTTTACCATCCCTATGCCCCTTGCTAGATTTTCCTTTTCCATTCCCACCCCCAAAGGTTCAACTCCAGCATTTCATGAAAGGCAGTTTTGCTCCTTTAGTAAAGAACACACTTGCTGTTCTGATTTAGTTCTTCACAATACATATCCTTAAAGAAAATCAAAGAGCCCCTTTGATTTTCTTTCTTTTTACACCTCCCCTGCTGATTTTTTTACTGCCACATTTCTTCCATCAGCTGGGAGGACGAGGTTTTGTCAGGATGCAGATTGTTCCACAATCAGATTCAAAGTAATCCATTATCGACAAGCAAGTGCTGATCCACATCATGATAGCCATACTATCAATATCTTCCATCCGCACCCACCCACAGCAAAAAGCAGTCAGGCAGGCCGAATGCGAAAGTGAGCCGTACAAACTCGGAATGTCTTAGATTTGATCTCCGTCTGTGATGAATTAGCTCATTTTAGCCACAGTGATAGGAGGGGAATTATAATTAGCTTCCTGCCCTGGGCTAATGGGAAGGAGAAAAAGACAGCCAGGGTTCACCCTCCTGATCACTTAACGTTGACCCCTACTAGGAAGTGAGGGTAGGTTTGATTTCATTGTGGTGCCTTCCTTCCAAAGTCAGCGAGTCCTCCAAAACACTCACTGACTGGGTTCACACATGATATAATAATAATATTTGCATTTAATATTCGCCTTATCATATATTCAAGGCGCCTCAAAGCGCTTCACAACTTATACTGTGAAATGAATTGACCGCATATTTTGTAGGCAAAATACAACAGCCAATTGTGCACAGCATGTCCCACAAACAGTCCTGGATTGAATGACCAAATCATTATTTGTTTTAAAAAGGAGTTATTACCCCTGGCAAAGCAATCCGCCAATCGACTAACAACCAGGTTCCTACTTACTGCTAGGCAAATTGAGGTGTGTGAATTAAGGGAACTTGACCAAATGTTTCTCCCTGCTGGGAAATGAATCCAGAGCTACCACTGAGCTACAGGTCTCCACAACATTCTGGTAAATTGATAAACAGTCAATCACAATAACTTGCATATATATAGTCGCTTGAGCAAGCTAATGGAAAATGATTGTCATCTGTAGAACTTGTGGATCAGGGTATTCAGGACAGAAGGGGGTGAAAATTGGAAGGTACAATAAATTTCTATCCATTTAGCACTCGGGTGTTTCCTTTAAGGGTTAAGGACATTTTGCTACAAGTGATCTATTCAACCTTACCACAGAACTCAATTCAGTTTCAGTCCTGCCATATTTCCAGTTAATGACATAAATACCATGAAATAAGAAGTTTCAATGGTTTTACACAATTACATATTTTACAAATACTGCAACCTCATTATAAAAGTGTCCTTGGAAACAAAGTATTTTGCAAGTTGGAAGAAATTAGTTAGAAATTAAGAGTTACAGGTTAAAAAAAAACAGGCCTTTAAACAAGGTAAAAAAATCTGGAAAAATTATAGGACAAAGAAACTGATACTAAGCAACATCCTGCCACTTATATATGATTTGGTGACATGCTCACAAATTTAGTGACCCATATGAGCAACTCATATGACCCAAAAGGACAGGTAAAACATATCAATTGAAATATAATACTTTTAAAGAGACTTATATGCAAAGAAGGTAGCCATGTCTCAAACATTTGTAGGAGAAAAGGATTTCACCGATGATTCTTGAAGAAAATGTCCAAGTACAGTACAACCCAGTTTGCCTACAAAATACACAGCAACTACACTTCAGTCAAAATCCTGTGAAGCTTTTGACACACATCAGCGACACGAAAAGATGCTATATCAAGTGGCAAAAATTATTGTTATATACTTTGAGATGTTGAAGATGTGATAAGGTGTTATATCGAATGCAAGGATTATTATTATATTGTATGAATAGAGAAATCCAATCGACACCAGAAACTTGCTTATAAATTCACAAGCTCGTCAATGCCCCATTTATGCAACTACTTATAATAATAATAATCCTTGCATTTGATACAGAGCCTTTCACGTCTTCTAGATGCCTTGGGACGTCCTCTCGACGTGAAAGGCGCTATATAAATGTAAGTTTTGTTTGTTGTTTGTTTGTCTCAAAGCGCTTCATAGAATATACTGCGTAGTGACTGTATATTTGTGGCTGAAACGCGGCAGTCAATTGCGCACAGCATATTCATTAATTTACATGTCAGAAAAGTACTCAAATTGATAAGATTCAAAATAGTTTCCTTGCAAATGAGCACAAAGTTCCACTCTCTACTCCCCCCCCCCTCCCCCCGCCCACCCAGCATGATCACATCCACTAAATATGAAAAACACTAAAGTATTAAAGCCGACATGTCACAAACGTGATCCATATCTTCACTCCCCCGCTCCTCAAACAAGTGGATTGCCTAACAACTTCGGATGTTCTTTTACTTCTCGAGTAATCAAGACTACACCGTACGGCCAAACCACACACACGAGGGCTGCACATGCAGATGAGGAAATGATTTGTTAATGAAGCCCGCTTTATTCTGTAAATTTGCAATACACTTTCACGGTGAGATAATAAACATTCCACAGCCACACTCATTCCTAAAGGAGTATGCAATACTTCTGCTCCTATTAAAATGGCATTGTTGAATGTTATGCGCGGGTTTAGCGGTGTTTACAAGTTAGTCGGGTGATCCAGCTACATAAGTTTCCCATGACACACAAAAAAATACACAAATTCATTCTCTGAATGTTGGTTATGGGTTATTATTTATGGGGTATGGTTTGGGGGTTTGGTTATGTGTGTCAGAGGTGTTTCTGTTCAAGCCTCTGGTAAGTTTGTGGATTTAGATAAGATCTATGGTTTACAGGGTGGGTGGCAGGTTTTTGTTTACTGCGATTATTGTTATTATTCTTGGGTTGAACCGATAGATTTTCAGGGTTACTTTTGGGGGGATTTAATTGAGCACGACAGTTCAAGACACCGCAAAGCTGAGGATGTCAACAAAAAAAATAACAAATCTGGCAACCACCATCCAATCTCAAAAGTGAGGCCAGAACACACAGCGTTTACAATTGTACAACACTGGACACTGAGCCCGATTCAAGTCATAACTTCCTCTCGGTAACAAGTAAGTAAAGACTACAAGACACAACCAGGACACGTTACAGTGAAAGTATGTGAAGCGGCCTGAGTTGTCTGCCCCCCCCCCCCCCCCCCCACACACACCTCTATGAAAGGTACATATATATATCAAACGCAAGGACGATTATTCTTATCGTTCATCAGAAGACAGTCCGAGCCGTTCGGACTCTTCAAACACAAGTCACTTGCACCAGGGGCTGGTCCTGAGGCTGAGCGAAAATGGGGAGAAAGAAGCCGAGCGTCTGTGAGCGGCCGCCGGGAGAGCCCGGGTCACAGCCGTGTAATCCATGGTCCCCCTCACACCTGACACACACACACACACAGAGAGACATGGTCATAGACACTGACACACACACACAGAGAGAGGCAGCTTCGGTGTGTGAGTGGGGTGTGTGGTGAGTGTGTTTGCGGGGCTGGGCTGGGCTCTCAGCCGTGTCCTGGACTGTAGCGAGAAGCGGAGCTGGAAACACGGGCGACACATATTGACACAATACATATCCTTACCTCTTCTGCACTGGCTTTCGCCTCTTGCGACTGGCGTAAATACTGCTGCTGCTGCTCATCCTGCTGCAAGAGCGGGCACCTTCTGCCTCGATCAATATTTAATGTCTCTCTTTATCTCTCTCTCTCTCCCTCCCTCTCCTCTCCTCTCTCTCCCTCTCCTCTCCTCTCTCTCCCTCCCTCTCCCTCCCTCCCTCTCGTTCCTCTCTCTCTATATATAATTGTGTAACATATATATCAAAACAATTTCTAGACTTTCTTTTGGTTAAAACAAAAAGCGACACTCAACTAAACTGCTCTGTGCGAATCACAAAGTGCAAAGCCAGCCCGGGTCCAAGCCAAAGAGGGGAGATCTAACATTAATGGATGGTTATGATCATATATGATATGCTGTACATCGTGGCCGGGGAGGTGGGGGGGGGGGGGGGGGGACTCTGGGCTGGGCTGTCAGGCCGCCCTGTGCAGCACCAAAGGCGGAGCAGCAGATCCCAGCAGCCGGGGAGAGGGGAGCTGGTGCCGGGCAGTAAACAGCAGCACACAGGCAAGGCAGGCAATGGGCTCTCTCTCTCTTGGCTTCAGCACCTCCCAGCACAGCTCTCCTTCCCTCTCTCTCCCTCTCTCTCTCTGCTCCAGGCTTTGCTCTTCCCTCTCTCCTCTCTCTCTCTCTCTCTCTTTCTACTCCAGGCTTTGCTCTTCCCTCTCTCCTCTCTCTCTCTCTCTCTCTACTCCAGGCTTTGCTCTTCCCTCTCTCTCCTCTCTCTCTCTTTCTACTCCAGGCTTTGCTCTTCCCTCTCCTCTCTCTCTCTCTCTACTCCAGGCTTTGCTCTTCCCTCTCTCCTCTCTCTCTCTCTCTCTCTACTCCAGGCTTTGCTCTTCCCTCTCTCCTCTCTCTCTCTCCTCCGCCTTTCTTCACTCTCTCTGTCTCTTCAGCCGCTCAAAGTTCCCCTTGAAGCACAAGTCGGCGGCCATCAGTCCCTTCCTTCCTTGTCCATGGCTACCCTTGCTGCCCTCCTCCTCTCCTCTCCTCTCTGTGCAGGATTGCCCGGCTCGGGGCAGAGGAGAGACTCTGGTTCCTCTCGTTTGCTCTTGACTGAAGGCGGTCCGGGGCCGCTGCCTTGCAGTGGTGCCCTGCCTCTCAGCCAGTGCCTGTACAATGCCGCCTCTCTGTCTGCCTGTCTTGTTCCTATCTAGCTGCCTGTCCTCTGGCTCTGCACGCCGTCTGCCCCCTGTTTCTTGTTGTTGCTGCTACAACACGGAAGAAACGCCGAGCACCACCGCTAGGTGTATGTGTGTGTTTGCATATTTCCCTCTCTGAACTATCTGTGCAAAAGCCGAGATGGATCTCTCTCTCTCTCTGGCTGTGTGTTGTGTGTGTGTGTCTCTCTCTCTCTTGTCATTATACTCAGACACCACAGCAACCCCAGGACGCTCTCCACACACATCACATCCACATGTCGTTTCCTTCCTTCCCCAGCCACTGACAAGGTCATATCAGTCAGGTTGAAGTGAATTGCTTCTTTGCTTGATGTACAGGCGAATTTCCAAAGAGAGAGTGTGTGTGTGTGTGTGTGTGTGTGAGTGAGTGTATGTGTATGTGTGTGAGAGAGAGAAAGAGGAAAAATAAACAGCCAATTTCCACCCTCTTCAGATCCAACCCTACACAGATTTAAAATTGGAATTTCCACATGTTCAAGAAAAGTTGAGGCAAATGTCATTTGCATTCCCAATGCTTTTGTTACCGTTAACATTATTCACATTGCCTACCACTGCAAAGGAAGCATCTCAAAAAATGCTTGGCAGATGGTCACAGTTGATTGACACTCAGCAAAGAAATCAACAAGTATAAAGATGTTGATTTGAGGCAGATTTAGTTTGGGGAGCTATTTGTAGGCGCGAAAGAGAGAGAGAGGTAGCGAGGCAACGTGTATTTTTTTGGGTGGAAGAGGGGAAGAAGAGGCCATAATGATGTCCAGATGTAACCATTGCTGAGTGGCTTCACTTGTAGGGATGACAATGAACTCCAAGGATCTTGAATGGAAATCTTTATTCCGCGAATTCCAGATTACCAGATACTGTACTTAAAATCAGCTGTTGTTATAGCAAATTAGATACAAATCTGCCATCTACACAGTGTCACCAGTCCAACACTTGCTGATACGATTTTCAACAAAATACTGGATAAACAAAAACGTTATGGATAAACACTACCTGTTTGTTTTAATCACCGGATCGGTCATTTGGAACAGAGACGGGGCAGCAGATCAAAACACATTGTTTTCAATACAAGTGATCAGTTCAGTACTTTTTCATGATACAACAACAAAATTACATTTGTATAGCACCTTTCACATCTGGAGGACGTCCCAAGGTGCTGGAAAGCTGGAATGATAGCGAAAAGCTTGTGGGAATTTCTGTTTCAATAGTCAGCTTGGCTCAGTTGGTAGGACTCAACTCTGGGGAAAAAAAATATTTTTCTCACTACTGGTCCAAATGTGGAGAAGAAAACAAGGCAAGTCACTACACAAAGATGAACTTAAACAACAACTTGCATTTATATAGTGCCCTTCACCCAATGACAGTGTCTCATATTGTTGGTGAACACTTGGTGCTGAGATTGGCTTTGGCTTGTGCCTTGAACTGTTTTCTTTACTCTGCAACATCCACAAATAATACAAACACATTTGACAGAGAAATAGTAGTACTGTAATTAGATAGGAACTAGACTCAAATTTGATACTTGAAGAGGTATTACCAAACTTTATTCTATGCAGTGAATAATGCAAATCTTAAAACAATCCAAGACCTCACTTTATCAAAGATGTTGTATACCGTGTAGTTCCAAAGGCCAACCAGGTTCAAGCTGACATCAAATTCACTACTGCCAACTATTCAAATTACTTCATAATATGGTAAGAGAGACTTCAACAAAAATGTAATCTCTATGTCATCCTTCACATTGGGAGAATATCTACCTCAAAAGTGCTTTTCAAAGACTGAACAGAATCACAAGCTGGGTGAACTCAGTCTTCAGGTGGAATTTGAAAATTGAGAACAAACAGCGAGGCAAAGGGATTTTAGGGAAAAAATATTCAGAATTTGATTTCATATTTTAGCGGGCACAAAATTCATAAGGAAATATAAATTAAATGAAACAGGACAGCACAGGTTATGTTTGACGGTGTGATTTAGAATCAAAACCATGGGCCATTGGGTGAGTCCAGGGTCAGAGGCATGTGGCAAGTTGTTAAGACTTAAACATATGCAGCATAAGATCCAGAGGGAGAAGCTTGCAACACCGAGTTTAGGATTAAATGCTCAATGGACTGCATCTCGGATCAGAGGATTTACACATGTTAATTAGGTAGGCGAGTTTAATGGCTGTAAATGTGGAGTCAGTGTCTTTCAGTCAAAGATTGGAACTGTTATTTTTCAGCCTTTTTTTGAGTGTCAACAATCAGTGCTTTATCACCGTAAAGTACTGACTGTATATAGGAAGTATATTTCAGAGGCCCATGCACTTTTGAATAAAGGGCTACATTGCCAAATCGGTTGAGTTTAAATCTTCAGAAATCATACACAATTTTCTGAAACTCCATCCCAAAGTACCTCCTGCTTCATCCCTCCCTCACCTCATTCAAGGTCCCAAAATCTATTGCTTTGACCATGCGTTCAGTCATCATTCCTTTCTCCACCCTCTCGAATCCAACTCCCAGCTTAGCTGCCAGGCAGCATATCAAGACTTGGGACATCCTTCTGGTATGAAATGCACTATATAAATGCAATTATATCTATATAAAAATAAGATAACTGTCAAACCTTGTCTGGTAGAGTACAGTACTGCAGACAGTTCTGATCAGTTTGAAACAAGCTAGCTTATCAAATGCTAAAAGTAGAAAAGAAGAAAGCAACAAGGCTGATAATCAGTGGTCGAGCAATATAATATGAGGAACAAGTTGAAAAACTATGGCTCTTCAGCCTTAAATGGTGGGGACTGAGAGCTGTCGATATAGGATAATAATAATAATAATAATCCTTATACTGTATTTAGTATGGCGTTTATCACTTTGGGAGAATGTTCCAAAGAGTTTCACAGTATATATTGTGGAGTGTGTTTAACTATGGTCACAATTCTTAATAAGGTCACAATGCTTAATAGGGTAGAAACAAATAATCCCAGAATAAATCTTTGAGAAACACAAGTTGGCAGGTCAAGGGAACACATATTGAGCACCTTGGGATGTCCTCCCGATGTGAAAGGCACTATACAAACGTAATTTTGTTGTTGTTGAAAAAGGAAATTTCAGAATAGATAACTGGTAATGTATTCTTTATACAGCAGATAATTTAACATCTGGAAGGGGTTACTGAGGATGATAGTTGATTCAGGACATTGAGCTGACTTAAGAAGGATCTTGATCCACGATTTACTAGAATTCATAGGATTGTTAAAAAATGGTCGTTCAGGTGATATATTCATTGCAAAGATTATTATTATTTATCAGTACAGTATTTATCTTTATCTTCATATCCACAAACAGGTTTTCCTCCAGCCCCAGTACCGTGTTGTGTTGCATCCCACAGGAATCTGTCCTCGGTTCCCTCCTCTTCAATATCTACATTGTTCCTCTTGGTGGCTTCATCCACAGACAAGAGGTCAACTTCCACATGTACATGGATGACACCAAACTGCATCTGTGCCTCCACACTTGACTCCAGGACCACTGCAGTCCTGACAGTCTTCAAATTCTGGATTAGAGCCAACTTTCTACAGTTGAACGTCAACAACAAAAACAACAACACAATCATATTTCTATAGTGTCTTTCATGTCGGGACGATGTCCTAAGGTACTGGAAAGGCCGAGACCCTCCTGATTGGCTCGTGTCAGTGCCTCCACTTCTCAGGCAGTGATGAAATCACCATCTGTGGATGCACACTCCACCTCACTAAGCCAGTCTAGACCTTTGCGCCTTGTTTTACCCTCAACTATCCTTTCTACCCACATCAATGCCATGACCCGCTCTGCCTGCCCCCATCTCTGTAATATGTACCCGCTCCATCACTATCTTACAGCGCAGGCCGCTGAAACTCTCATACACATATTTATTACATCCTGGCTTGAATAGGAAACTGCCTGCTTGTCAGCCTCCTTAACTCCTCCCTCCATAGGTTGCAGATCATCCAGAACTCTACACCCTGTGTTCTCTCCCGCACCAGACTCCACAACCCTATCACCTCCATTATTGCCCAACTCAACTGGATTCCGGTCACACACAGAATACAGTTCAAGAACCTGATCCTCACCTTCAAAGCCCTTCATGGCCTTGCTCCCCCCAACTCTGCGACATCCTACAAACCTGCCTCCTCTCTCCGCTCCGTAGACTTCGGTCTTCTTCATGTCCCTCACCTCACCCACCCTCTTCTTCGACCGTGCCTTTGGTAACCCTCCTTCCCCCTCTGCCTTCCAACCTCCCAATCCTGACTCCCAGATCAGGTCCAAATCACTGATTGTCCAGCTCCTTGGGGCTTCCTCCCGATTTGAAATCCGCTAAACAAATAGAATGATTTTTGTTATTATTGAAATTCACTTTACAGTATATTCTGTGAAGCTCTTTGAGAAGCCCCAAAGATGTGATAAGGCATTTTGTCAAATGCAAGATTAAAATAATTATTCTGTAAGAATAAGATCAAATGCCTGAAATGCTTTATGTGTCCAAAACTCTGATCTTGTGATCTTTTGTGAATGAAGTGGATAGCAAAGGAATGTCATGTCAATTTTAATGTGGATAAACCCTAATGTACAACAACAAAATTACACTTGTAGAGTGCCTTCTATGTTAGGAGGACATCACTAGATGCTGAACATTCATGGATCAGGATCCGAGTATGTGGGGAGATGGGGTGGGAGGTGTGGTAGGGTTGGGATGAGGAAGGGGAGACTTGGTCCCGGAGCCTGCTGAACAGAGGGAGCAGACAGGTTGATAGGGGGTCAGCAGGTCAGAGAGATAGGAGTGGGTGTGGTCATGGAGGGCCTTGAAAGTGAGGACAATGATCTTGAATTTGATCCTCTGAGGAATGGGGAGCCAGTGGAGCCGGGTAAGGGTGGGGGTGATGGGGTCACATTGCCTGGTGCGAGAGAGTACACAAGCTGAGAGTTTTGGACAGTCTGCAGCTTGCGGAGGGAAGAGTTGGGGAGGCCAACAAGGAGGGAGATGCTGTAGTTGAGCCTTGAGGTGACAAACATGTGTGTTAGGGTTTCAGCCTGAGGGGTGAGGCAGTGACAGAGATGGGTAATGTCATGGAGGTGATGGAAGGCAGTGCTAATCATGGCATGGATACAGGGGAAGAAAGCACAATTCAGGGTCAAACAAGACACCCAGGTTCCTGATTGACTTGGTTAGGTGGAATGTACATCCATAGCTGCCAGTATGCGGAATTGCTAATGTATTGGGTTAGGAAAAAGTGGAAATCCACCCCTTGTAAAAAAGTACCATGGTAATGGTGGTGGTACCATAGTAGTACCATGGTACTACCACCATAACCATGGTACTTTTTTTACAAGGGACAAGCAAAGGTGAAACTTTGAGGACAAACCTAATATATTTTAGGGGATATGGGGATAGGGCAGGTAATTAGAATTAGGTGGGGCAGGCTCGATGGGCCGAATGGCCTACTCCTGCTCCTAATTCTTACATTCTTATGTTCTTATTTCTCAGGTGTATCTGAATAAAATTGGGCCAAATGCTAAAAGCATACATTATGATATTGTTCAGATCACTTGAGAAGTCATATTTGAAATATTGTGGGCATTTATATGCCTTCCAAGAAAATTTACTGACCTTTGGCAATGGCACATAATATCCTCTGCTTGTCAGTACACTTTAATAATGTTTGGCAGTTTGCACTTCAGATGGAATTTCCTACTGAAATCATACTGGCTCAGGGTGTTGAAGGAGATCTGTTCTCAATTGGGTTAGGATTCTTGGCTGAGGGAAAAAAATTATTAATTGAATAAATTATTTTACTTATTAAATAAAGAGGCAGGGAGGAAATAAAATAGACGTGGGGTATTTTTCAACAAATTTAGTTTGTTTTCAACAGCTTGAAAACAATAAATATAAAATCCAAACTCTTCATTTTTCAGGTGGATCGTAAGCAATTGCAATAAGCCACAAAATATTATCACACCAATTTGTTCTCTTCTCAGTGACCTTCCTGACCTTATCCCAATAGCTCTTTTTTAATTGTTCATTAATTCTTAAAGGGATATCCTACAAATCCTACAACAATGTGGAATGGGCAGATCATTTATTTGTTAGTGGAATTTCATAGACATTTGAACTCTATTGTGTATATCACTAATTTTCCAAACTACTTAAAATGAGGATGAATAAAAATGGGGGTGAGGAGGAATAGGATTAATATTCCCCTAAATCTATCTTTGAGCTGACTGCAGAGGTGATGAATCACCACATTGAAAAGTATCCCACAAATACACATTCACTTCACTTCATATTAAATCCCGTGAAGTGCTTTGGGACATCTTCCTGATACGAAAGGCACAATACCAAATGCAAGCACTATTATTACTATTATTATAATAATAGTTATTCTTATAATTATTATTTTTATAACTATTATTCTTATTAATTTCTTCACCAAATCAAATTATTACATTTTAATGGGACCATCTTCTTTAAAACAATATAAAATTAAATCGAGGATTTTAGAAGATCGATTTTGATGAGATTTTAGCTCCACAGTTTGATAAAGGCCGAACTGTGTTTTCTTTTAAAATTGGAATTTGGCCACTGGAACGAATTAAGTCACATGCCTTTCCAATTTAAAATGTTATGTTATTTGTCGACATTGAATTACAGAGCTGAAACTTTATTCTTGCACTCTGACTCAGCATGTAAATATGTTTTATTTTTCTGCCAAAACAGCTCTGTGGATTCCTCTCTCAATTCCAGTAAATCCATTTGCAGAATCCTGCCATTAATTTCTATGCTCATGTGTGTATTTTCCTTTTAAGAACATAAGAACATAAGATTTAGGAGCAGGAGTAAGCCATTCGGCCCCTTGAGCATGCCCCGCCATTCAATAAGATCATGGCTGATCTATTCTATCTCCACCTACCCGCCTTATCCCCATATCCCTTAATCGACAAGAAATCTATCAATCTCAGTCTTGAATATTTTCAAGGACTGAGCATCAACAGCTCTTTGAGGTAGAGAATTCCATAAATTCACTATCTTCTGAGTGAAGAAGTTTTTTCTCAACTCAGTGCAAAAGGGCTGACCCCTGAATAATCTTATAGGTTTCAAAAAGATCACCTCTGATTCTTCTGTATTCTAGAGAATATAGGCCTAGATTGCTCAACCTATCCTCATAACTGATCCCCTTCATCCCAGGTACCAAATTGGTGAATCTACATTGTACTCCCTCTACAGGGGTACAGGTACACCTCTAGTTATGATGGGGTTGCGTTCCTGAAAAACTGTATGTATATCGCAATGTCCTAAATCAAACGCAATTTCTCATGCAGTCCCATTATATAACCAGAGATGCATTCTTTTCACAAAATCTTCAGACCTTAAAACCACTAAATAACACACAAAACCATATAACATAACACACAAATTAACACAAATAGACAAGAAGGGGTACTTGGGGTAACTGTACAGTATTGTACTTTAATACTAACAAACTTTTATACAGTACACTACTGGCAAACTTTAATACTGGCAGTGTGACAGTGGCAGTGGCACTTGCAGCTTCCCCACTCATCTTGATGTTGTGGAATCCATAGCGTCTTTTAAACCTTTGAAACCACCCACTGCTAGCACTGAAAGATGGTGTCATTGAGCCTTCTCCTTCCTGATCATTTAACTCCCTAAACAATGATTTTGCCTTCTCTTGGATAACCTAGGCTACCAAGGGAAGTATGGGAGCAAACAGCAGAGACTCTGGTCACAATCTTTCAATCTTACTTGGACAAGGGGTGGTACCAGAGGACTGGAGGGTTGCTAATGTTATTCCCCTGCACAAAAAGGGGCAGAAGGACAAACCTGGGAACTACAGGCCAGTCAGTCTAACGCCAGTAGTGGGCAAACTTCTAGAGTCTATAATCAGGGACAAGATAGATCTTCACATAGAAAAATATAGGCTGATAAAGGACAGCCAACATGGATTTGTTAAAGGCAAATCATGCCTTACAAATCTGATAGAATTTTTCAATGATGTAACAGAATGGGTGGACGAGGGCAGCACCATGTAAACTACATCCACGAGGGTGGATGTAGTTTACATGGACTTTCAAAAGGCATTTGACAAAATGCCGCATGAGAGGCTCATTAGGAAAATAAAGGCCCACAGCGTTAAAGAGACAGTGGTAGCGTGGATCCACAACTGGCTGCGAGACAGAAAGCATAGAGTTTTTGGTGAGTGGCTGCTTTTCAGACTGGAGGGAAGTGTGCAGTGGCATACCCCAGGGATCAGTTTTGGGACCACTGCTCTTTTTAAAATACATTAATGATTTGGAATTGGGTTTAGGGAGTACGGTTTCCAAATTTGCAGATGATACTAAGTTAGGGAGAATAGTAAATAGTGAGGAGGATAGTAGCCATCTGCAAGAGGATATAGATAAAATGGTAAAGTGGGCAGACACATGGCAGATGAAGTTTAATACAGAGAAGTGTGAGGTGATACACTTTGGGAGAAGAAATGAGGGGACGCAATATAGGCTAGATAGTACAATCTTAAAGGGTGTGAAGGAACAGAGAGACCTGGGGATTTGTGTTAGTGACTCTTTGAAAGTGGCAGGACAGGTAGACAAAGCCGTTAAGAAGGCATATGGGATACTAGGCTTTATAAATATGGGTATAGAATACAAAAGTCAGGAAGTGCTGATTATCCTCCATAAGACTTTGGTAGGCCACAGCTGGAGTACTGTGTACAATTCTGGTCACCACACTTTAGAAAGGATATTAAGGCATTGGAAAGGGTGCAGAGGAGATTTACTAGGATGGAACCAGGAATGAGGGACTTCAGCTACGAGAAAAGGCTAGGTAGGCTAGGCTTATTCTCTCTAGAACAAAGAAGATTGAGATGGAACCTAATAGAGGTTTATAAGATTATGAGAGGTTTTGACAGGGTGAATAGGGAAATACTATTTCCACTGGTGGGCGAATCTGTGACTTGTGGTCACAGATTTAAAATAGTTTCAAAACGAAGCAGAGGGGAGCTGAGGAGAAATGTTTTCACTCAACGGATTGTTCGAATCTGGACTGCATTGCCTGAAAAGGTGGTAGAGACAGATTCCATAACAACTTTTAAAAGGGAACAAGATCTTTATTTAGGAAGAGCAGGTCTGTTAGGTTATGGGGAGAAAGCTGGGCAGTGGGATTGAGTTGCTCCGTTCAAAGAGCCGGCACAGACTAGATGGGCCTCATGGCCTCATTTTGTGCCGTATAATTCTATGATTCTATGATTCTATGATTCTATGAACCAGGGTGTTGAGTGGTATATTACACTGGTTCTGATTCTCAATTCAGACATTCAACTTTCTTTCCATGTTTTCCATCACATCACTCCTATGTTTAGCTAATCTGCTTGCACCTTTAGCTGTAACACACTTTGAACTTGCTAATATATTTTCCTTATTCTGTTTTATAGTAGCCACCGTCAATCTACCTAGCCCTAAAGCCCTCCCGACTTCCGTACCTTTTTCACCAGATACGATGCGCTTTATCACCTTCAATTTGGTATTTAAAGTGATGACTTTGCGGGGTTTCTGGCCGCTATTGGTATTACTGCTGCTTATTTCACTTACTGCTATCTCTTCCCTACTTACTATAATCGCGATAGAGGCTGTAAATCGCTCGAAGTTGCTCGGGAATGTTCGGAAATGACTGTAATACTGGTGTGGTGTTGTTTCAAAATCAGCTGGCTTTTAAACAATGACGTGGCAACATGCTATTGGCCAGTTGAAATGCTTGGATTTACCCGTAAATACACTTTGGACTGTGAATATGGACAAAAAGGACGTACGAAATGTGAACGCGATATTCAAAATATGTACTGCGCATGCGCAAAAAATTTTTTGATCTTTAAAACGAATCCAAGTGTTTATATCGATCAAAAGGTGTTAAAAAACCTTTTAAAGGTTGCTAAAGTAGGGGAGAGCAGGCCCATGGACGGCTTTGAAAGTGAGGACCAGGATCTTGAACTGTGTCCTCTATATGATGGGAAGTGGAGTCGGAGAAGGATGGAGGTGATAGGGACATGGAGCTTGGTATGGGAAAGGACACTGGCTGCAGAGTTCTGGATCGCCTGGAGGCTATGGAGGGAGGAATTGGTGAGAGGCCAACAAGCAAGGAGTTTGCATAGTCAAGCCTAGATGTTATGAATGTGTGTATGAGGGCCTTGGCAGCCTGCGGTGTGTGATGGTGGCAGAGCCGGGCGATGTTGCAGAGGTGGGGAAAGACAGGGAGTGACCAATATCTTTTTTGGGAATTATTATCCCCAGAAAACCGATCTGCCAATCAACTACCAACCGGGTTCCTATTTAAAGCTTGGTAAACCAAGGCACGTGGAGTAACCAAACTTGATCAACATTTCTCCCTGCTGGGATTAGGACATAGATCTCTCGATTGTAAGACACATGCTCTAAGTACTGAGATACAGGACTCCACAATGAAGCAATGATGCAAGATTGCTTTGTTGGTGATGGTGAGGCCGAGAATTTGAGGCCCTCGGTTATAACAAGGTCAAGTCGGTGGCCATGTACATGTGTAATGGAGTGGACATGAAGGGATAGGTTGTGAATTCAAAATCATTGTCCTCACTTCCAAGGCCCTCCGCAGCTTTGCCCCTCCTATCTCTCTGACTTGCTGATCCCCTATCAACCTGTCCGCTCCCTCCACTCAGCAGGCTCCAGCCTGCTCCATGTCTCCCACCCGATCCGCCCTACCATTGGCGTCCGGACTTTCAGCCTCTCTGCCTCTATGCTTTGCAAATCCATCCCAAAAATCCCTTTGCCTTGCTTTCTCCCTTGCCTTCATCAAGTCCAGTCTGAAGAACTCCTTTTTGATCATGCATTCAGTCACCGTCCTACCTCTCTGCCCTCCCTTATCCCAACCCTGCATGCTCACTATGCTTGGGTCCTAACTTCTGACTGTTCAGCTCCTGAGATGAAAGGCTCAGTATACATGTAATTTTATTGTTGTTGTTGAGAGGAGAGAGAAGTCAGCGGAGTGACAAAGTGACAAAGAGGAGACTCTCAATTGTCTCAATTCTAGAGGGTAACTATACAACCTGTGCAATCTTTCCTGATCCAAAGCTTATAAACAAACAATAGCTGCAGTGAGCATCAGTGAATAGTAACACGTGGTTATGTGATATCATTAGCACATGTCTTCCAGGTCAGTACATGCTATGTTACATAATTATACAAGTAAAATAATAATCCTGTCTGCAGGTACACTACAATGAAATGTTTTTCCGCTTTCAAAAATCCTGCAACACAGACTTAATATGTTTAATAACTGGTTTGACTGGAGTAGCAGGAAACAGTTTCAAAATGAACAATTGTACGGATTAGGAGGCAACTCATATGCACCGAATAATGAGCAATTTTCCCATGACTCATACACTGCAACTTTTGAAGACAGAGAGAGAATTGAAAACATAAGTAATGGTTGTGAATTTCCTCTGTGTATACAAGATTAAATTACAGTGAATAATAAAGCAGTGTTTCAAAACAGACCACTTTTCCCTCCCGACATTTGATGCATTAAAAAGAATCTGAAAAAAAAAATCATTTCATCTGAGCTTTGGCGCACACTGTTGCAAAAGGCATTGTTTTAGAACTTTTGAACTATTTTGAATAAGAACAAATAAGTAATCCAAACAGTTTCAAACCACTTTGTAAAAACTTGAAATGAGTAAAATATCAATTCTTTCCAGCTTACCTAAAAAAAAGAAAAAATAATCATTTGACCTTTGGCTGACAGTTAGAATCTTTTAAAAAAAACATTTTGAATATGAACAAATATGTTTTAAACAGCGCTGTAATATTTGTAAATGAGTAAAACATAATTTCTCTCTAGCTTACCTAAACCACAAAGGAATGTAGAAATCATTTTGTTGGAAATGTTCATTCAACGTCTTGGCTTTATTTCTGTAGTCTATTATGGAAATAAACCTCAATGAATCACTTGAAATGTCATCCATTGAAGATGCAGAAAGGGAAGGAAGGAGTAAAATGCTTTGATCATACATTCAAAGCGTATTTTACAAAAATATAAAAAATCAAATATGTTACTTCTACCAAGCAGCTACATTGTGTGTCATTTGCTAAAATTAGCGATCTCCTCACTATTTCTTCATAATGGAAAAATCCCGTTATAAAGATGAGCTGGAAATGAAACGACCCTTGTTTCTGACAGAGGAGTAAAAAGGATGGAAAACAGAAGGAATCTTGTAAAGAAACTTAAATTTAGCCAAGTTGAATATGGGGGGAATGTGGGAATTCATTAAATAATGAGTAGATATTACAAAGAAAAAAATAGACAATGCAAGTTAGAATATGATTTAAGATTCAAAATCAATTTAGCTTTAAGATATGTTTTAGGTGGAATGGATTTACATGAAATTGCATATGTATAATCTACAGCACTGAACCAGGCCATTCAGCCCGATTAATCTGTTTATACTAAACATTAGCCTTCATCCATTCTAATCCCCCCCACTTTAAAATTCCATCCATAACCCTCTATTGCCTCTCCTTCGTGTATGTAGAGTAGGAAAATAGGAACTGGAATGTACTGAATAGAAATGTGGAATAGAAAGAGGAGCTGTCATCAACAGTGAATTCACGGTTGTTAAACTTAGAGATAAATACATCAAAGTAACCTTGCGGGAAACTGGATGTGTAGATAAGATGCACCAACTGATAGTCTACTCCTGCCTTCAATTATTGCTATGTTGCTATATAAAAGACTTCAGGAAATGTTGAACTTATTTTCCAGGCTAACTTTTTGAGGATATGTTGCTTGGTTTCTGTGGAGAAATTTAAAGCAAAGTTTATATGATAGAAATTAAACTCAGTATTATATTTTGAAATAAAAAAATTGGCTGATAAATACACAAGCATTACACTTAACGGTGAGATATTTCAACATTGTGATGAAGCACTGTAACAACTCAAGAAGTATATTCTGTGCATAGCAAAATTCTGCAAGTGTTTGTATTTCCATCCTTAGGGTTGCAAGAAAGTACTACACCAAAAAGCAACACAATACAGTATTTACATTGAAGAACATAAATAATGTATTATTTATAAAACACAAAAGGATTTATAGTATTTCTGTTTGAAATGCAACCAACATGCTGCTTCTTAATTCTTGTGCAATATGTCACCAATTTGTTAAGTGGTCCAATGTTAGGTTCAGTGGGAACCCCTTTACCAGTACCTTGGGATGTCCTCCTGATGTGAAACGTGCTATACAAATGCAATTTGTTGTTGTTTATCTGAATGACACTGATCTGAACTGACCAGCAGATATCTGAAGAGACTGAACACTTCTGTTCTCGATATGTAGCATTGCACACTTGAAAATATAGAGTTTAATTTGAGAAAAGTCCAAATGATTGTTTGTATTGTACAGGATAGCAATAAATCATTATTATTTTGTACATTTTAAAGCAAGTTATTTTATACTGTACTTGTGTTGAACTAATACAGTACAGCGCATAAGACCATTTATCAGACACGTTTCCACACATGCTTGGATAAATTAAAAACAATTATTTGCATTTCTCCGAACTGTTCCTTTTTTAAAAGGAATCTTAACTTTGGTTTAGAAGCTTAAAATGACCACTTTACAGTATTTTGATGTTGTCTGATAATGAGACAATGTCACTATGTTAACCACAAGTCCCAATCTTACAAATTATGTTATCCCATTGTTACAAAGCTTCCCAGGACTATTTTTACACTGCTCCATAGAACCATAGATATACACAGCACAGAAGAAGGCAATTTGACCAATTGTGTCTTTGTTAAATCTTTGAAAAAGGAATCCATTCAGTCCCAATTCCACTTATAAAAGACTTAAATGTATAAATGCATCCCATTGCTATAGCATCAATTTGCATGACAATAATTTTGATTAGCAGTTAAACCAGAAATAACCCCATGCTATTTAATAAATAAACAATCCTTATATTTGTTGTTGTACTTTTCACATTGGGATGATGTCCCAAAGAGCTTCATTATAGATATTCTATAAATATGACTGGTTAACATACACATGTTTTGCCCATCTGAAACTGCCCTCAATACAATATATTCTACAATATTTACAACCAGGCTTATTTGCTAAGTATTACTACTGCAATATTGCCAGACTCCGCCACTACCTCACCCCCCACACCGCCGAAACCCTCATCCACGCCTTTATCACTTCCAGGCTCGACTACGGGAACTCTCTTCTCATCGGCCTCCCCAGCTCCTCCCTTCACAGGCTGCAGATCATTCAGAATTCTGCAACTCGTGTACTCTCCCGTACCAGGCTTTGCGACTACACCACTCCCACCCTCGCCCGTTTCCACTGGCTCCCCGTCACCCAGAGGATCGAATTCAAGATCCTCGTCCTCACTTTCAAGGCCATTCACGGCCTTGCCCCCGCCTATCTCTCTGACCTACTGTCTCCGTATCAGCCTGCCCACACCCTCCATTCAGCAGACTCAGGCCTGCTCCGCATCCACCGCCCTAACCACCCAACCATTGGCGGCCAGGCTTTCAGCCTCTCTGCTCCCACACTGTGGAACTCCATCTCGCAGCCCCTCCACCTTGTTCCTCCCTTTGCTCCTTCAAGGCTGGTCTCAGGACCTTCCTCTTCAACTGCGTCTTCGGCTGCCCTACTAACTCTTCCCCCTCTCCTTCTCTCCTTCCCCTTCCCCCTACTTTCACCCTCCCCTAACCCCCCCCCCCCCCCCCCCCACTGCTTGGGTTCCAACCAGACTGTTCAGCGCTTTGGGACATCCTCCCGATGTGAAAGGCACTATATAAGTGCAATTTTGTTGTTGTTGTTGCTAAGAATCCTATTGGAGAAACAGTTGCTTTGTAAAACATCAAAGCAGAAGATAGCCAGTGGCTTCATTGACAGCCTTATGGCAGTGTAGGGCAAAGCATATGATCAAGATCCTGTACAGGGAGAAATTCTTCTTCATGCAAATACTTGAGGAGTAATGCCGTAGGGGAACTGGCTCAGCAAGGCTGCTGGTGCTGAAAGGCAGGACTGCAGCAATTACAGAACTTTTATTTGTTGTGAAGGCAGCTGGAACATTCCGTTTAAATGCTTCCATTTATATGCCAGGCTCCTCTAACTGTATTGCTGGTGGCATGAATGACACACCTCAACCTTGTAACCAAAATAATTACCAGACACAATCTGCAGAAATATTGTATTTTTTGAAGAATGAAAGGAAGCAGAGGGAAAGGCTGAAGGGCTGCATCTTTTACTTACTGTATAGTGTATATCACTGGTTTAAGGCCAAAATAATTACATCCATGTTACTATATCTGCCCTATGTCACAATTACATTGACTACCCCACTAAAAATAATTATATTTGTTAAATAATTTTATCATAAGTTTCCTCATAAAAAATGTCCCAAATTGATCAAACATGCAAACAAATTTATTATTGCACTTGGCATCCTCTTTATTGAGTGCGTTTATCAAATTGAGAATGGGACATTATTCTTGCTCACCATACAATCATAAAATGTTACAGCACCGAAGGAGGTTATTCCACCCACTGTGCTGGCTCTTTGGAAGTGCTACCTAAACAGTGCCACTCCCCCACTATTTCACCATATTCTGTTTAAAAAAATATTTTTTAAGTATCTATCCAATTTACTTTTGAAAGTTATTTTTGAATCTGTTTCCATCACCCTTTCAGGCAATATATTCAAGACCATAACAACTCTCTGTGTAATTTTTTTTTCCTTAGCTCCCCTTTCGATCGTTTCCCAATTATCTTAAATCAATGTCCCTTGGTTACCAACCCACCTGCCAGAAGAAATAGTTTCTCCATATCTATGCTATCAAAACCCCTCATAATTTTGAACACCTCTATTAAATCTCCCCTTAACTGTCTCTGCTCTAAGGATAACAATCCCAGTTTCTCTGGAGTCTCCATATAACTAAGGTCCCTCATCTCTCGTACCATTCTTGTAAATCTGCTCTGCACACCTTAAGACCATAAGACCGTAAGAATTAGGAGCAGGAGTAGGCCATTTGGCCCATCGAGCCTGCCCTGCCATTCAATAAGATCATGGCTGATCTTCTGACCTAACTCTAATTACCTGCCCCATCCCCATATCCCCTAATCCCTCTATATATTTTTTAAAAAATCTATCATTCTCAGCCTTGAAAATGTTCAGGGAATGAGCATCCACAACCTTCTGGGATAGTGAATTCCATAAATTCCATAAATTCACTTCCCTCTGAGTGAAGAAATGTTTCCTCAACTCCGTTCTAAAAGGCTGACCCTGAATTTTAAGACTGTGATCCCTTGTTATAGATTCTCCTACCAGGGAAAACAGTCCCTCAGTGCCTACTTTATCCACCCCTTTAAGAATCTTATATATTTCAATAAGATCCCCCCTAATTCTTCTGTACTCTAGAGAGTACAGCCCTAGTTTGATATCTTTCCTAAAGTGTGCTGTCCAGAATTCGACATAATACTCCAACTGAGGCCTAAGTAGTTACTTGTAAAGGTTTAACAGAAATTCCTTGCTTTTGGGCTGTATGCTTCTATTTATTAAATTTTAACAGCTTTACCAACTTGTCCGGCCACCTTCAAAGATATGTGTATGTGACTCCCCCACGTCTCTCTGCTCCTGTACCTCCTTTAAAGCAACAACAACAGAATTACATTTATGTAGCACTTCTCACTTCGGGAGGATTCCCCAAACTACCATTTAGTGTATATTGCTCTATATTCTTCCTACTGAAATGCATGCCACACTTCTCTGCATTAAACTTTATCTGGCATGTGTCTGCCCATTTCAGCAGTCCTCCTGTATTCTGCTGCCATCCTTCTCACTGTTTACTACATTCCCAAGTGTTGTGCCATCTGCAAATTTAAACATTTTGCTCTCTGTACTGAAAACCAAATCATTTACGTGCAGTATATCAAAATGATCAGGATTTAAAGATAATATTTGTACATTGACATCACAGTTACAGTACATTATGAAGTAAAATGTATCTTGGAGTGAAACACTTGACAGTCTTTGATATCTGCCTTAACTAATACTGAGTTGTAATTACTCATTTTATTCTTTTGCAAGACACAAAATAAGGATTTGCAAACAATCAGATAAATCTCTGTATTGCCTGAATTGCTACTCACGCAAGACTGTTGACTACAATGGCATATTTCGTGCAAAAGTAGAAAAAAGGAAATTGAAGAACAATTAAATGGGAGGGTATTGCCAAACTCTTAGAGAGTGTAAATATTCTCAAAATAGCTACTGAAAGGTGGGAATAATGTAATTTTCAAAAAAAAAACTATATATTGTTGCAGGGTTGAGTCAAATTATTATTCTATGAAATTAAACAATTATATTTATGCAATGCGTTTGATTTAAAACAATATATCAAAGCATGTGACAAATGTATGAAGAGAAATATGTTGAACCACATAGACTACACTACACTGAAACATGTGGCTCAAAATGTTAGTGGTTATGCTATAATAGTAATAAAATAATAATCCTTGCATAATCCATAGTGCCTCATTGCATCTTTGTAATGTCTAAAAGTGCTTCATAGAATATTCTGTAAAATGAATTGATTGTATATTTTGTGGAACTCCATACAACCCTCAATCATTCCTAATATTATCTCCCTAAACCCTTCTCAGATTTCTCTATTCCCTTCACCCTGGCTTGATCTAAATCCCAGTCTATCATCAGCTGGTGTGCTTTCGGCGATTTTGTTTCCACTCACATGTATTAAATGTTTAATAGGATTTATCTTCCAGGTGATTGTAAACCTTCATCTGGCTGCTGATCAAGTGCAAGATAGATTGTGTACAAAAATATGGAGTTTGGGGAATTGTTTGCTTATCTGAATCAAAGATCTTATGTTTATTTGAGTGGAAAAAGGTTTTGGATTGAGTGAAATCTGCCAATTTGCACACTTATTGGGGGCAGATGCAATCTAATCAATCGCCATGCAGGGCGCGAATAAAGTATGTTTGACTCCCCGAAGAGCTGTGTGTCTGGAAGTTTATTTTGAGCAAGAAGATCATTGTGAGATAAAGTTATGTGAATTCATAACTCCAAATCTGGACTCTGTTCCTGTCAATCTCATTGCTTTGCATGTGGCAGTGAAAGATAGAGAAAGATAGCCTTAAATTGATTTGTCACAGGATCCTTCTTACACTTAATACTCGCATTTGATATAGTGCTTTTCATGTCTTCTAGACGTTTCAACGTGCTTCACAGAATATACTGTAAATTGAATTGACTGTATATATGTGATCGAAATATTACATTTTACGTGGAGCACATTCAGTTATTTTGTTTTCAAGTACTGATGGTGGCTTTCGACTTGCCTTACCCACCTTTCCAGAGGGATTAGTTCAGTGATAAAATCTTGGATTTTATCAGGAATGTGAATTCCAGCTCCAAGATCTGTATAAGTGTTGACCGTGGACTCACTGAGCCCATTTTTCATAAAGCCATGGAGTTATCAACAGTGACAATTCTGGAACTAGAATCTCCAACATCCATATTGGGATAATTATCAACATTGGGGATGTTTAGCACATCACTGGGAAGAAATTATAATTGTATTCTTATCATTTAAAAAGAGTCTTTCATGTTGGGAGTACATCTCAAAGTACTACACTAGAATTATGTCACGTATAAAGTGACTCTTACAAAAGTACACTGGTATAGTGCCTTGCACATCAGGAGGATGTCCTAAGGCATTGGTCAGTCATTGTTTCAGACCTGAGCTGGGATCGGGGACGGGGAAGGTGGAGTGGAAGTGGGGGTTTGGGGTGTCGAAGAGGAGGGTCTTGAGGCAGGACTTAAAGGAGGCTAAGGAGGGGACGAGGCGGAGGGACTGTGGGATGGAGTTGCAGAGCTTGGGGCAGAATGGCTGAAGGCTCGCCCGCCAATGTTGGGGTGCGTGGGTCGGGGGACATGACCAGAGTCCAAAGTGAGACCCTGCTGACCGGAGGGGGTGGGCAGGATGGTAGTGTTTAGGAGGTTGCAGAAGTAGGGTGGGGTGAGGCCATGGAGGGCTTTGAAAGTGAGGACCAGGATCTTGAATTGCATCCACTGGGTGATAGGGAGCCAATGGAGTCATGCAAGGATGGGGGAAATGGGGTCACAAAGCAATGAGTGGTAGAGGACATGGGCCACAGAGTTCTGGATTATCTGCAACCTATGGAGTGAGGAATTGGGAACGGCGTCAAACAGGGCATTGGCAAAGTAGAGCTGGGAAGTGATGAAGGAGCGAATGAGGGTATCAGCGGCCTGTAGGGTGAGGTAGTGGTGGAGTCAGGCAATATTGCAGAGGTGAGGGAAGGCAGAGTGGACTATGGGTTGGATGTGGGGGAAGGAAAGATCATTGAGGATCGGACAAGGCACCTAGGTTCCTGATTGGCTTGGTGAGGTGGAGTGTGCAACCATGGAGGTTGATGCTGCCATTGCCTGATACATGAAGGAGGGCCTCGGTCTTGTTGACGTCTGACAAACAGCCATAAAGCGAATTAACACATTTATCTGGAGGATTGTTGGCTAGAACACTGTGAGAAACTTTTGACTCTTTTAGAGTAGTGCAGTGGGATCTTTAATGTCACCTGAACAGTTAGACCTCAGTTTAATGTCTCATCCAAAGGAAAGTAAATCTTGACAATGCAGCACATCACCAATACTTCATTGGAATGTCAGCCTAGTTTACGTAAGTTCAAACTCCCCAAACTCCCAATTTGGGGTTTGAACCCACAATGTTATAACTCAGATGCAAGAGTGCTCCTAACTGAGGCAGGCTGACATCTTGAAGAGGTTATTCTGCAATTACATCCATAGGTTATTTGATCAATTGTAGAGCAAAATTTGGCCATGGGTTGCCTGAATAGATTTGATCGTGCCTTATTACATCAATCAGTGAAATGTGAAAATCCTTTCATAACTGGGTACTAATGAAGGGTGATAACTTTCAGGGAGATTGATGAGAACTGAATGTGTGGAATGGAAGTTGAGGAGTTCTAACAATCTGCCCAGAGGGCAGTGTCTTGTCATTGGCAAACATTGTGTGCAAACATGCAATTTGGAAAGTTCAGCGGATCAAAACATGCACTTTTGTTAAAGTGACAAACTGTCCTTTTTTGCTGTTTACTGAAACAATAATGTTCATAATGATGTCCCCTAAATGTAAATGACAATGTATTAATCTTCTGTAATCTTGTCTTTTTACAATTGTAGAAAGCATGCCCTCCATATCCAACTGAGCCATGCGACAGAGAATGTTTCCATACAGTTCACTTACTGAACATGTGTTGTAATTTGAGGTTTTAGAAACTTATTTTGTATGACAAATGTGCATTTTCTACATGATTTTGGGCACACCTTAATAGCTGAGGCACAGTTGTCTGCGATTGATCCATTCGACTGTGCCTTCTGCTGCCCTCCTAACTCTCCCCCCTTTCCTACTCTCCTTCCCCCTGTCCCTACCCTGACCCTTACCCCCCTGCTCAGGTCCCCGGCCTAACTGTTCAGGGCCTTGGAACATCCTCCTGATGTGAAAGGTGCTCTATAAATGTAATTTTGTTGTTTTTGTTGATCTATGCAGAGATTCAATATGAAGAATGAAATTCCATGTTGGCTTATCCTAAAAGACTATTTTATCTTAAAATGTTATCATGTAGAATTGTGGAAAATTCTTAAAAATAGCTTCAATTTAGAAGCTATACAGAAATATAAAATGTTGTGTATCTCACCATGTGCCTCTCTTTTGAACACTGAAGAGCTGTAGCAATTAATTGTAGTTTGCAGCTCAAACCTCTAACATTGGGGTTCACCTTTATTGCTCTCATCTGCTTCTTGTTTAAGACATTTATAATTTTTTCTGGTGTATGTGATCATTATTGCCAGTGATAATTGTCACATTCAATGCTACATTTTCCCCCATGGTTATAGTACATTGTATTTTATCAGCCATCCTGTCATGGTCTATTTTGTAGGAGATTGGATTTGAAAGAGAGCAAAGAGTACATTATTTAGAATGACATATCTATCTTCATACAAGTCTTTAGCTTGGTTTTCGAGCTTGAGGAGTACAGAATAATTTGCATTGGTCTGACAATTGCATGGATTGGATACAAATTGTATGGGTTAATTAGCCTTGAAAGGCTCCAGTGGAGGCAAAATGTGATGTGTTTTGAATATGGTGGGAACTGTTTAATGCCACTGCTTTGTGAGTTTGGGGAATGTGTCGCAAACTTTACAGACCTTTTCCGTGACCTAGAGTACTCTCAGAATTTACTCACGCTCTGCCAATCTGAGCTTCCTGTTTCTTTGTGACATACAGTAATTGCCATTTTCCAATCAGCTTCAGTGGCATAAACCCCACACGGTGACTTATGGGGGTCAAGTGCCTCATTTCCTGCTTTTTAGGCTCTTAACTTCTGACCACTGCAGCTGTACAATGTTTTTTTTAAACATTCTGTTGGCCATAGGTTAAAATGACACATATCAGCATACTCAACATTCACAGCTGGACAACAAGGATACGATGCATTCTACCATGAAGTGCTTTAGTGCCTTACTCCCCAATACTATATATCTCTCCAAATATATCTATAGATGGCAAAATATTTTAAAACAAATGTAAGCGTCTACTTCTGATAAAAGGTCTGATTATGGATGGGTGTGTTCACATTTGTAAGGCAAAGATCATACCACCTTCCTCGTATATCTAGAGAAAAATGACAGGCAGAGGATATGCACAGGAGACATCTGCTGTGAGCTTGAACAAACCTATAATCATGGACACTTGCAGTCCAAAAGGTCACAATAGGCCGCAGATGCTACACATCAAGCATCTTATTTATGACTTCCATATTTCAAATATTTCAAATTTACACTCCAGGCAAGAAACCCATCTGTTTATGTTAAAGAACAATAGGTGTACACTATTTGGACAGCTAAAATTAAAGCATGATCTACTGACAACACAATGCAGACCTTTTACATACAACTTGCCTTAGGCAGAGGCAGATTTTTTAAAAAGATTTTCATGTGTTAATATGGAAAGAAGAAGGATTTTTTTTCAGTGCTTAGGGCACAAGCATTCATGTGTTACTTTTAGATGATGTGCAGCTAGACTTATTCTGTAAAGACAATATTAATGCACCAAATGCGCGATCAAAATCTCTTACAATAAACCTTGATGTCGATTGACAAAAATGTAATTGCCTTGAGCGTTCCAAATAAAATGATTCTGACAGCAGAAAGGCCTAGCCATGTTTATTATTATTATAGCAGAATCACATTATTCATTATGAAGAAACATTGCTTGAAACTGAAATCCAGGTATAATTATTCAGGTTATTCAAAATTCCACCGCCCGCATTCTCACCCAAACCAAATTTCGCTCCCTGATTACCCCAGTACTTGCCAGACTTTACTGGCTCCCTGTCTCGGAGCGGATCGATTTCAAGATCCTCTCTCGTTTTCATATCCCTCCACTCCACACCCCTACCTCTCTGACATCCTCTCTCCTCACAACAGTACCAGTTGCCTTCGCTCTACCGGATCTGGCTTCCTCCTTGCACCCGAATCTTCCGTTCCACCATCGGCGGCTGTGGCTTCAGCCACTATGCCTCCAGGCGCCTCACTCCCTTCGCCTCACCCCCTCCTTTCCTATTTTCAGGTCTTGCCTAAAGACTTTTCTTTTCGACCACGTTTTTCCCTCTCCCACTGGCTCAGCTCCGGGATCCATTATTGTCAATCTCTCTGAGACACCGTTTGGCATGGAGGGTGCTACATAAATCCAAGTTGTTGTTTTTAGTTATGCTTTGGTGAAGCAAAGATGTGAGTATCACATGCAGTCAATTGTACATCCACTTTTACAATGTTTACCTATTTGCTGAACAGGCTGGTGATTGTATTGCCATATACATGCTGCTAGTTGTCCTTGATTGCTACAAATATAAGCTGATGTGGCTTGACAAGTCCTAGCTGCGCATAAGGAATGACAAAATCTTTGCAGTTTGCTTGTGGTTGTTTAAAACATGTGAAGGATTTGGGAGTATCGATTGCTTCATCCAAAAACATCTGGGGAGAAAAATTGTATGTTATTGAATTACAACCCATTTTGTCCCATCCTAGGTAGGTGACCCAATGTAATCCTTTTCTATGGAACTCTATATTAAAGTCATTCTACCTTGCTCCCTCCAACTTCACCATTAAAACCTACTTTAAGACCCATCTTAACTGACCCACACTGATTTATCCTCCTCGCTCACTGTCCTCCACAACTCCTTCTTTACCACGCTTGATGCCCCTGCCCCTCTCACTTCCTGATCCGCCTCTGACCCAAGAACCTCACCCTGGTACACAAGCCACCTCTGCTCCCTCAATGGTCAGCGGCGGTTCGCTGAATGTACCCAGCTCAAATCTGATCTAATGGTCCATGGCAAATTTGGCTGGACCACATCAAAATGTGCTGCTCTGCCCTCGCTTCTGGCAAATCATCCTTCAACTCCTAAATAATCTTGGAGGCAAAGGACAACACCAGGCTCCTATTCTCCATGATCAACCAGCTCCTCTGTCCATCCTTTCCTTATCAAACTCTGACTGTGAGGAGATGCTGGATTTCATGAAGTCCAAAATCAAGGTTATCTGTTCAGCTGCCTCTGCCCTTCCAACCACCACTCCTCCCCCACTCCCACCCACACTATGACTCCTCCCTATCCCTCTCTCCACATCTTCAAACCTGTCTCCCTCTCCTCTCTCATCACCACCATATCCAGCATGAAACACACCACCTGATCCCTTTACACCATTCCAACCCTGCTCCTTACATCCCAACTCCACCTCCTCACCCCTCTACTCTCTGACATTATCAATCTCTCCTTATTATCTGGCACCATTCCCATTCCACAAAAAACAGCTATAATCACCCCTATCCTGAAAAAAAACAGGATCCATCCCTGTTTTTTTAACTACTGTCCCATCTCCAAACTCTGTTTTGTTTCCAAGATCCTTGAAAGAGTTGGTGCTGTCCAGCTTTGCTCCTTCCCCACCTACCACTCCTTTCACAAGCCCCTTCAATTGGACTTCCATTTTCTGCTCATAGCACTGAAACTTCTCTTGTCAAGGTCACAAACAACATCCTGTCCATGTGTGACCAGGGCTCCTTCTGCCTCTTCGTCCTCCTTTACCTTGTTGTTGTATCTGTTCAACCTTGCTTTTGGCCAATTTCCCCTTCCTCCTCAGCTTCCCCCCTACCCCGATTCAGCATTCAGCGTGAAGTGGTTTGAGACATCCTTCCAACACAAAAAGTAGCTATATAAATTGTTCTTCACATTTTTAAGAAGTTGGACGACATTAAGCAAATTCCCATTCCATTTCCTCAGAGAGGAAGCACAGATGTTAATTCTTATTAGCTTCACTAGTCTTTAGGTGAATTAATCTGATCTAAAATTCCTTCATGTTAGGATGGGTCTCCAAGTGCAGTGTCAATTGACTATTTCAAGGATTATTATTATTATATTATATTATTTGATGTGGTGCATCACTCTGGCAATTGAACCCTTCTCCCCCATGTTTTCCTCAAATGTAGAGGACACATTTATGTCGATAGAATGTATGCTTTTTCAACCTTTTCCAAATTGAAACAGAGTCTGGACTTATATGGTATCTCCAAATCTCATTCATACCTGAAATCCCTAGGACCATACATTCTTCAACTTGTCTTTAACCTGGGTTAATATGTACCCTGACACAGCTTTCATGTTCAATTTGAGTTTATCTCTAAGGATTGACCTAATTGTTGTTAACGCTGCTCTATTGTCGATGCTGTTACAGAAACTGCTCTGCCTGAGCTGAGAAATTTGAGAAATGATTACCTCAAAACTATAATAATGCTAAAACATCAGCATTGGTTGTCTTGGTACTGGCTCAAGTTAACAATAAGCTTTATAGAGTAAACAATATAAGATTTCTTTGTCACTGCAAATTCTAGACCATGAATCAATTAGTTGTAACTTAATATATTTTTAGGAATATGCACATTGTCAGTATTTGCTGCTCGCTAATTTTAAACTATTCATATGTCAGGGAATGTTAAGACTCTCAGTTTACGGTAACCTTTCTAAATTATACCAGTTTTCCACTGCATCCCACATTACGGTTAACCACAAAATTTTGCTCCTCTGAACTCTTGAATGTCAGAATGCTTTATGCTTGAATCGCTGGCAAACATCATTGCTCTGCACAATATGATAGTTTATTCTTGGTTAGTGGATTAGTGAAACAACAGCAACATAAACATATACTTATACAGCAATATCAGGTAGGAAAAGGGACACAATTTCAGAGAGCAGGGACAGAGTGGAAGGACATGAAGCAGGCCTGAGGAATGGTATAGATGGCGGAGATGGGCATGCCCAAGAGGATTTGATTTTGATTTGGGGTACCAAAAAGTGCATTATCTCCTCACATTTGGCTTTGGAGGTAAAGATGGGAGAAGCATAGGAAGGTGGGTGTGACAGATGGATAAGGGTGGAAATGAGGAGCCTGAGATTATCTTTATCATTCAGGATGTTCTCAGAGTAGACGTATGATTTGATTGAAGAGAGAGGCATGCAATGAAAGGAAATGGTGGAGAGTTTGGCAGAAAGGAAGCAGGGTTTGGGAGGTGAAGGAGATAGTTTTAAAAATCCTGTGAGATAGCGTTATCAGTGATGTAGATCTTGAAGATCTTGAAGATTGAGAGATGTTGGAAGGCGATGACGTTGAGGAGCGTGGGTGGGGATGTGGTGAATGTGGTTGAGGGAGGAGAGATTGCACAAAAAGTAGTGCAGATGGGCAGGAAAGGGTTAGTTGAAATCACCCATGATGAGGAATTGCTGAGAGCAGAAACTGAGGGAAGGTAGAAGAGGACAGATTTTGATCAGGATGTTTCACATTCAAAATAATTCATGACTAATAATAATAATGAGGCCTGGGATAAACTAAACATTCATGAGATGCTTTTAGATCTCATTAATCACAGAATTGACCAGATCAAATGCTATTAAAACAAGCTTCCCTATTTCGCTCCTTAAATGCACTCTTACTTCTGCTTCATAATTTTTTGCAGAACTTGGACTTCCTAGTACATTAATCGTTCAGTACTTTCTCTAGACACGTTTCAGTACTATTTGGACTTATTGGGGTGAGAGGTATTAGCTTTTGTTCACTTCTTTTAGACATTTAAAAATAGATGCAACCGAATATATTTTATCAAAGTGCTGCATGAGGTATTGAGTGTTGAAAGCATCCAAACCCAGTACAGTAGAAGCCCGTTTATCTGTGACTCGATGCACCGGCACTTCCGTATAACTGGCACACCAAAAAAGAGTACCCATTCGATAAACCGGAACTTATCCAGAAAAATAGCAGTGGAGCATTTGTAAATGCATAAATAATAACAGATAATAACAGAATATTGTATTGGTACTTATTGTTAAAACTACTCTCCTGCGCTTCTCACCTTTACTAGTAGATGCTGCGCTTGAAGCCATGATGCTGTGGTTGAGGTTTATAGTCCAACGATTCTTTTTAAAATGAAGCACGCCAAGCAGGGTGAAAAAAACGGAGCTCATATAACTTTAAAGCCATACTAGCGGCAAGCCGATAACGCTAATCGATAACCCACATTGTCATGCAGGTGCAGTATTTTGGTTTGCCGCTAGTAGAGTCTAGGGCTTCGGCTTGCAGCTAGTAAAGTGGCGCGACTTTAAAATCACGCTGCCATTTTTTTCGCCCGCTCCATTTTAAAAAGAATCGCTGGACTGTAAATCTCAATCAGTAAAGGTGAGAAGCGCAAGAGAGTAGTTTTAACAATAAGTACCAATACAATATTTGTTATTATCTGCGATTACTTAGTCTGGTGTGTATGGTGTGTGTGAAAAGAACTTTAATTTTTTTGTAATAGGTTTTCGGCCGCGGGCCGCCCGAATATCCGGCAGGCGCTTTAACCAGCATTGGCCAGGACCCGCGGGTGCCGGATAAACAGGCTTCTACTATACTAGCTGTATTCCATCCAAGGGTTAGAGTTGGTGTATCACATGTATATTTCTCCATTATATGGCCATAATGATGACTGATCACACCAGAATGAAATACTATGAGTTGGAAATTGCAACTTCCATGAGCTCATAGGTCAGAGCTGTCAGTTTGATGCTTATATGGAGCGCTTCACCCTGGTAGGCTCATCACACAGATGTGACTGTAGAACTGAATCAGATTCCAAGGCAAATCAGCACACAACCACAGAAATATATATAACACAACTTTGTTCCTCACATTCAATCTGTAAAACTTGGGCATTTTAGTCATTTGTGACTCACCCTTCATTTTATCAATCACCAAAAGTCTATGATGATTGTACATTAGGTGGGGAAGTGCCAATGGAAATAAAAATCATATTCACAAGTATATTGAGAAACTAACTGTGCAAATTCAACCTATCATTCGAGCTGTGCAAACAAATAATAATAATATAATAATATCCTTGCATTTAAAAAGTACTTTTCACATCTTCTAGATGTCTCAAAGAATATACTGTAATATAGCATATACTGAATATACTGTATGTACCGTAAAGTGAATATAGAATATACTGTAAAGTGAATTCACTGTATATTTGTAGGTGAAACGCCGCAGCCAATTGAGCACATTTAATGTCCCACAAACATGCATTGAGTGTCCAAATTATTATTGTTTTTCTTTGGAGGGATTATTATTAAAGTAAAGTAATCCAAATATTTTTTTAAATTGAAACCTTATTTAAAGTGTCATATACTTCATCCACAGTGGAATGAAAAGAGAATTGATTGTTTTAAGGAGAGGAAGGGGAGAGAAAAAATTGACCAAAAAAAAGCTTCTTCAACCATGCTTATGGTCACATCCTCCTTCCCCTGGCTTCACCACTCTTAGACACTCCGAGATGCTGCTCTACATGTAGGGCGCTATATCAATGTAACTTGTTGGTAGATGCCAAGTAGGCTTCTAGAAGAGCATCACAAGATTTACTATCAGCCTCCCCTCACCACCACACTAAACAACATTATACAGTTACCCTTGTCGATCACGGGGGTTTCGTTCCTGGAAAACTGCCCAATCAGTAAAATCGCATTGGATAAGGTTAACAAGTAATGGGAAAAGAGGGATTAGGGGAATCCAGCCACAGCTACCCATCTGAAGCCTCCAGGCACATCCACACCCGACCAATGCAAGGTACATACTGAGGTGGGCTACAGCCAGCTCGCCCGCACCTCCCACCCAGCAATAAAGCAACATTATCGTAAACCAATAAAGAATAAAGCAATAAAGCAATAAAACCACAGCTTGGCTAAATTATTTTACCTTTGTTCCTGGAAGTGTTAGGAGAATCTCTCTGTCTGTTCTGTTTATCATTCAATGCTCCGAGGCCAAAGAGTCATCGGATGTTCCCAAGGATGCATTGCGCGCGGTGCCAGCCAGCTGAGGAATCATTGGATTTAGTTGGGAGCTGCTGCTGCCCTCACAAGTGCGCATGCATGCGGAGGCCAGCTAGCACGTCCACACACGTTTTACGCGCCTCGCGCAAAACAGTGACGCTTTTTTTTGTCGCGTATGCCTTAATTCGCAATCGATAAAGTTTCCTTCGACGAGGGTTAACTGTACCGGCCTACACCATTCACTGGGACAAGCCTTCAAAATAGATGTCTTAGAACCTTATCCAGAAGGTGAAGACTAGAATGTTGAACTGTATCCTATGAGTGATGGGGGAAGTCAGTGGAGCTGGCCCCTCTGCTCTACCAATCTGCAGCTCATGTATGTTACACCAGAATCGTGCAACTGATTCGGGTAGTGTACAAGACCACCAAAGGTTAGAAAATGTAATAACAAGTGAAGAGCATCCTAATAAAAAGCTATGCTGAGACAGTGCACTTTGGTTTATATTGGAGAGAGTGAGCAGCCTATGCCACACAAAGAGAGTGCTCTCTCTGCTCTGGACAGCAGCAAAAAACAGTTTAGTTGTCTACACAACAAACAAATAACAACAAAACTTACATTTATATAGCGCCTTTCACGTCGAGAGGACATCCTAAGGCGCTGAATAAACACCTAAATAAACGACACAAATTGCACCCAAGGGACTGTCAGTACAGTATTTGGATCTGAGTTTCAGAAAATCCTCACAACTGAGCTCAGGAACAGAAGGACTGAAAAGAATATCAAATTTGCATTAGCTTTCTAGTGGGATGATTTCCATACGAAGCATGTTCAAGCTGGTCCCTGAAAACTCCTTCCAACAGGAATTCTGCACTGATACCTGGACTTGTTTAAATAGCAAAATTACGGTTTGAACACAATGGAAAAAAAAACATTTATCAAACTGACAGTTTCCTGCTTCCTGTATGAAAGGCACTATTCAGTGTAAATATAGTAAAGATACAAATTTGTGAAGTTTTGTTGCACAATATAAAAATAGTAAATCAATATAAGAAAGGCACAGTTTATTTCTCAGTGCTCACTTGGTCAGAAATTGCTTCAATTTTGTCAAAGTTAGGTTTTAGATCTTGACTTAGGTTTGAAGTGTTGTTCAGACAGTGAACCCCCGCGCTGCCGAAACACTTGTTCATGCATACATCACCTCACGGCTGGACTACGGAAATTCTCTCCTAGTCGGCCTCCCCAGTTCCTCCATTCATAGGCTGCAGGCCATCCAAAACTCTGCAGCCCGTGTACTATCCCGCACCCGCCTCCGCGACCACATAACCCCCACCCTCGCCCGTCTCCATTGGCTCCCCATCCTCCAGAGGATCAAGTTTAAGATCCTCGTCCTCACCTACAAGGCCTTACACGGCCTTGCCCCATCCTACTTAACCGATCTACACTCCCCCTACACGCCCACCCGGACCTTCCGTTCAACAGGACTTGGCCTGCTCCAAGCCCCCCGCCCGAACCGCCCCACCATCGGAGGCCGGGCCTTCAGTTTCTCCGCTCCCACCTTATGAAATGCCATCCCTCAATCCCTCCATTTCGTCTCTTCCCTTTCCTCTTTCAAGGCCGGTTTGAAGACTTTCCTCTTCGATCGTGCCTTTTGTTCCACCCCGAACTCTTTTACCTCCCCTTCGTGTTTCACCCCTTCCCAAACACTCCCCTCCCAGCTCGGGTCACACGCCTCTTGTTCAGCGCCTTGGGACGTCCTCCCGACGTGAAAGGCGCTCTATAAATGTAAATAGTTGTTGTTGTTGTTGTTGGAGAATACTGTAAGAATTTTCTAACAGTTAGAAAGATTACAATATAATGAAGAAATGAGAGAAGCTTCCCCAATGTTAGTACTGCAGAAAGATAGACCATTACTCTGAAAGAAATACCTCTAATCATTAAATGTATAAGAAACACATAAATTACTGATAAATTTACAGTTAAAGCCTGATAATCTCTGAGCTAGAATGAGATGTTCATCCAGATGAAAGGCACAATATAAATGAAACTTGTTGAAGCCAGTATTTTTATATTTAGGTGCTTCAATCACCTGTCACTCCATAAATGTGCATCAATAAATATGGATAATATTTACTTTCTTTTTGTGACTTCATTCTGCTTTTGCCACATATCAGGCAAGCAATGTAGCTCATTCACACAAAACATGAACAATACACCCTTTAGTAAAGCAGAAAAAGTGGAGATCTTTTAAAGTTCTTCCTGTTTTTATAATAACAATCCTTTGATTTGATATAGTGCCTTATCATCCTTCCCTTCACAACATTTTTTAAAGCAGTATCCAACTAAACAGGCTGACTCTTCTTCCATTCGATCTCTGAACGTTGTATTAGATTTTATGCTGCAATGTGGAAACCTAATTATCTCTGCCTGACCTCAGCTAAGGACATTACATGGCATTTTTCCAGAATGGATTGTTTGAGTAGTCAACTGCACCACTTCCTGAAGCACATTGAAGGTAAAACAATTTAAATCTTAACAAAAGATAAGGACTGAATTCAATTTCATCATGGATAACTTCTCTCTGCTCAACTCACTGCAGAATGGGCTGGATAAGAACTGAAAATGATCAATTCTGTCTTGTTAAATTATTCTGCAACAAACAACCATAACTAGATGTTCTTGTAAAGCACAAAACCTGTCAGTTGAAGGAAGCCTAAAACAGAAAGGAAACCGCTTCCCCATAAATGTACGTCAGCAATTACAATGGGGAACCCATTTTTGTGAAAAGGAACACTTATTTTTGGAAACAAAATGCTGCTTTCTTTTTAAAAAAAAGGCCGTGAAACTAACATAAACGGATGCTAAAAAATATCCTACTTTAAGCCTTTAAAAAGCTTATGGTGCTAAATTAGCCCTATCTCTCCCTTTAAAATAAAGATTTTAACAGATAGTGCTACAGTTGGACAATTTCATGTTAGCTAATCATTTAGCTAACCTGAAATCCTGACATTATGTCCTTGCACATCTACATTTTTGCTAAAATGAATGAACACAGGAATGACAGGCCCATAGTTGACAATGCTGTTTCTAAAGTGCTTTGGCCAATTCCACTTGGAAACAACAAGAAATTGCTTTATTTAACAGTCATAATAATTAACAAAAGAGAAGTCAGCCTGTAGTTTATGTAACCTTGCTGATTTGCCCATTGGCAGGCAGTGCCTCAGCAGAATCAAATTAAATGTTATGATATTTAACTTGTGGGGTGGTACGTACAGGCTGTATTCTTCTTAAGTCTATTCATGGTCAAAGGTTGGGGAAGGAACAATATACAGTACTATACTTAGAGAAACACCTGCTGCCTGAGCCGAATCAAGAAAATACTTTATGCTCTATTTTAACCACTTTCATGAACAATAATTATACAGGCTGTTTGAAAACAACTCAATTTCTCAGGAAGTTGGGTATTTTTCTTCTGAATTAATTCATGAGTGTTCTGACTTGCCTGTCAAAACATGCATACTGATGTGAAAGAAGAAAACTATTCAAGGGGAAAGTAAAACTTCCCACTAACTTACTTACTCAGCAAGTGTCATCATTTGCAAATGTCATAACTGGCTATAAAAGGAGTTTTAAAAAGATTACGGGGGTGGGCGGGAAAGTTTGTGTGACATGATATGATTGTATCATCAGGTGCAGAATTTGCTGTTGTGTTTGTCCAGTGCTGTATTTATCAAATGGTTAGGAGCAGAATATCCCTTCAACTCTGGAAGGTGGTTCATTCCTCCAGCCTGCTCAGCAGATACCCAAGATTTCACCTAGTTTTAACCTGAATTGTGAAAAATTCTTGAAATCAGTCATAATTTTGAAACGGATTCTTTTCAAAGAACTGAGAGGAAAAATGGCTTCCAGAATTAAGAGTGAATCAAAGTATTTTCCATAATTTTTGCACAATGTTAAATGTTAAGATAGAACCATTTTTGCTGGCTATGAATGAATTGAATATTGAGCCTGAGCACTGAAATATCAAACTTTTTTTAACCAAATGTTAGTATTTAATTCTTTAATCCCAGATGCTAGAATTGCATTTTAAGTAAAACACAAACAGCTTTTTACTTCAGTCATTTTTTAGTGTTATAAATATTTTTGGTCACTGCTTGAAGAAGCATGAAATCATTCCCCCACCCCATGCCCCTGATTTAAGATTTCTCAGGTTGGAAAATTCTTTATGTGTTTAGTGGTCAATGGGGTCAATAATTTTACTGTTGAGGCAGTCAGCTTGGTGTAATGGGTAGCTCGCTGATTTGAATGCTAGTTATGCATTGGCTCTGGCAGTCTCAGGTTATGGGAAGGAAAACCAGCCTTGGCTCCTGCTCCCGGTTCCTCTACAGCATCTCTCTTCTTGTTGTGAGCCTGTCAGGCTCGGCTGTGATTCTGTCTGCAGTGACTCCCTCTACAGTGCCTCCCTCTCCCTCTGCCTGCCAAAGCTCACTACTGAGGCTTACAGAATACAATTATATGTATAAGGCATGTTTCATATCAGGAGGAAATCCCAAGGCCCAGTTCATTAGGGTTTGCTTCAGAGCTGGATGTGAAGGCCGGGGTGGGGGTGGGGGTGGGATAGTGGAGGTGGGCGAAAGATGACCAAAGGTGTAGCCAAGGGAGGGGGCAAATTGAAGGAACTCCAAGATGGAGATTGAAAGCCAGATACATTGAAAGCCCACCTTAGTTTTTTATGTTCAATATTATGGAGTTTTTCTCAAATACATTGCTAGGATGGAAAGGATCACATTAAAATAATTTGCGAGGACATCAATCAAAACTCTAGGTTTGTAGGAAATCTTACTGTGTGAATAGGAAAATCACATGAAACTGCCATAGAAATGAGGTGTTCAGATATACTCACTGAATTACTATAAAATGTGACTTCAAGGTCTTGAAAAGGCCAGGCCAACCTGATAGCATGGATTGATAATGCAGCTCTAAATCTTGGACATAAAACTTCCTGCGACTGAGATTGATGGGCCCTTCTTGGAGTGAATATTTGTGTTTGTTAAGATGATTTAACTCAGTGCAGGAGAATTAATTTATTTTTACACAGTATTTGCATCAAGTATTTGCATTTAAGTAGGCATAGTAGAGTCCTAATATAGATTAAATCTTGATTCACACATTAACCACAATCTTCTGAGAACATCATAAACTGCATCATTGTGATTTCCTATTTACCCGCCACACCATCAACCTTTGGGTACCTTGATGTGCTTTAGTCAACCTTGTGATAACTGACTTTCGTGGCAAAATCACAGGCGGCTATAAAAAGAATTGCAATTTTCTGAAAAACTGACAACTAGAAATAATTTATGAACCATGACCTGCTGGATGTTACAGGCAAGGATAGTTATTTAAAATCAGGCAAAGCTGATGTTTGAAACAAAACAAAGAAGTCCATTATGGGATTATCTCATAGTGGTGTCAACTTGATTTAATTGAAAGTACTCTAAACTCTGGATCAGAAGACTGTGAGTTCAAGCCCTATGTTGAGACTTTCAAGTTATTGTCCAGGCTGCTACTTCAGTAGGGATTTTCTGCATTGTCAGAGGGGCCATCTTTCCAAGAACTTGATGCCTGACAGGCAGTCTCTCAGGACAGAAGTGGTCCTGGAATCGAGTTTCGGGGCAGAAAGATAGAGTTGGATGTCATCCACATACATGTGAAAGTTGACCCCATATCTGCGGATGATGTCACCATGGGGGAACATGTAGATGTTGAAAAGTAGGGAGCCAAGGACAAAGCTCTGGGGATGCCACAGGTGATAGTGAGGGGGCTGGAGGAGAAGCCGTTGGTGGCGACATAGTGGAGACAAGGAGAGAGGGAAGAGTCAAATCAGGCAAGGGCAGATCTGTGAAGAATGACCCGGGAGGAGAGTTGGTGTACATGGATAGAGTGGTCGACATTGTCGAAGGCGGCAGAGAGGTCAAGGAGGACAAGAAGGTAGAGAGAGCCCAGATCACAGATATTTAGAAGGTTATTAGAAATTTTGTCCAGAGCAATCAATCGGTTTGTAGGGGTTCAAAGAGGGAATGGCAAGAGAGAAAAGAGCAGAGCTGGGACGTAATGACTTGATCCAGGGCTTTAGAAAGGAATGGGAGATTGGAGATGGGGATGTAGCTGGAGAGTAGGGATGGTTCCAGGGAAGGTTTTTTCAGGATGGGGGTGATGACAGCTGTGTTTAGAAGGGTGGGAACAGTGCCAGTGGATAGGTGATGACATCAGTTAGGACGGTGACTCGGAAGTGGAGCTGAGAGATGAGGAGAGAGGTGGAGATAGGGTCGAGGGATCAAATGGTGGGTTTCATTTGCCGACAACTGGGTTCCTACTTACTGCTAGGTAAACAGAGAGTGTGGAGTAAGGAAGGTTGCCCAACATTTTCCCCACCTGGAATCGAACCCAGGTCTTTTACTTGCGAGGTGAGTCCTCTAACCACTGAGGTATAGGACTCCAAATATATGTTAAAAACTTTAAGATGTTTTGACTTTATATACACTATATGTCATGCTGTGCATACTATTATTGTTATTTAATATACAGGCTAGTTTAGGATGTGGGATCAGAGGATCAATCTTACCCAAGTTGTAATGCACATCTTCTAGATCATCTGAGGTCAGTCAATCTAATACTATTATGACTTTCAGTTTGAGCAGAACATAATTTGAGGGAGTGTTAGAATTCAGCTCTTTTTCCTTAGGCTTATGGCAGAGATTCATAACTGAGGTCTGTTCAGTTAGTTAATGGCTTCAATAAGAGAAAGGATCTTGCCTAAGTGTCCTTGCCAACAGTTCTTCAGATAAAATTGGTTTTTCACCCATGACTGTTTGTGGTACACTTATGAGTACAATTGGCTCCCATGTTCACCAACAAGATACACTGGCTCTTTACTGCATAGTAAATCCTGTGAAGGACTTTAAGGCATCTCAAAGATGTGGTTAAGCACTATATCGAATGCAAAGATTATTGTAATTATTTTACTAGGATGAGATTATATTGTCTGTTTTGAGGATGAGTGGGAGTATGTGGGGTGGGGTGGTTAGGAGTGTATGGGGGTGCCAGTGGGTTGGGGAGGTTATAGGTGGTTAAAGATCAAGAAGGAACTGATATATTTTAAGGAAATTAGATCAGTATTAATTCAAAGTGGTATCCCCACTGTTTCCAGGTCAATGCTTTGCAAAATTTCATTAATAGAATTTAGAAATTTGCAGAACAGATGACAGCCTGCAAAACAGAGTCTAATATTCCTTTTTGCTGTTGCCAGATATTGATAATGTGTTTGTGTTTTAGGGAGGAGTCATTTAATGATGAAAAATTCGGCCCATCATGTCTTTGCTGCCTCTTTAAAAGAACAGCCATTCAATATATACATGCTATTTATCGGACTTTTCCCCATATCCCCATATATTATTTATATTTAGATATCCATTTTGTAATATGGATCCTATCTCGACTACCACACTCAGCAGGGCATTCTGCATCTTAACAAATCTCAGTAATCAAATGCCTCGCAATCTCCCCTTCACTAATGATTTTAAATTGAGGCCCTCTGGTAACTAACTCACTCACCAGTGCAACAAAACATTGACAGTTGATTTATCTACAAAATAATTTATTGATGTTTTATTTGACAGAAACCCCAGATATGAAAACTGCTTCGTTAAATTCTTAAACAAGAAGTAGGATTCAAAATGTTCAAAAATCTCTCCTTCCTCAATGCAAACATGTCCGGTTAAGGAAATACATATTCAACAAAGCATTATAGAAAACGGGTATTTCACCTTAATCAATGCAGTTTCTGTGTGGTGCAAAACAGAGTCTAATATTCATTTTTGCTGTTGCCAGATATTGATAATGTGTTTGTGTTTTAGGGAGGAGTAGTTTAATAATGAAAAATGTGTTTGCTACAGGTTGATTCAACCAGTTCACTTGTTAGTGTTGAGCATAAAATGTGAGACAATGTAACTCAATGCATTGAATGCATTGAGATCAAAGGAAAACAGCTAATGTTTATTTCTTCATGAGTACAAAGTTAAATGTCTTGTCAAGAGATCTTACTAAGTTCCAAGCAAGATTTCAGATAAATCAAATTGGGAAAATGAAATATCAACCATATTAGAACTGTGCTTAAGTGCTTTTAGCCACCATGCCCCAAAACTTTGGCACTCCCTCCCTCAACCCTTTGCCTCGTCCCTTCCTTTCCTTTGAAGACCTTTCTTTTCAACCATGCATTCGGTCACCTTCCCCCTCCCACTAGCTCAACCTTGGGCTCCATTATTATGAAGTGCTCTAAGATGCTGCGCGGCACAGAGGGCGTGATATAAATGCAAGTTGTTATTGTAATGACATACATTCAACCTATACATGGAAATTTCCGTACTGTATATTGAAATGCAATAAGCACTCTCTCTGCTACTTAATTATGGGGAGTATTAGACAAGGATGGCTGGAGCCAAGCCTTGTGGACCCCAGAGTAAGCGATCAACTACAACAACAACTTAGATTTATATAGTGCCCTCCACACTGGACGGCATCTCAGAGCGCTTCACAACAACGGATCTCGGGACCGAGCCAGCGGCAGGGGTGGAAAGGTGAAGAGAAAGTATTCCAGAATTTCTCTTCGACCCTTCGCGGTCGAAGAGAAAGGTCTTTAGCTGGGCCCTGAAACTGGGAAGAGAAGGGGCAAGGCGAAGGGAATAAAGAAGGGACTTCCAGAGTCTTGGGGCATAGTGGCTGAAAGCACGGCCACCGATGGTGGAATGTTGTATTCAGGTGACATGGAGGAGGCCAGACCCGGTGGAGCGAAGGCAAAGGGTGCTGGTTTGAGTAGAGAGGAGGTCGGAGATATTGGAATAGTCCAGCCGAGAAGTGACAAAGGCATGGATCAGGGTTTTAGCAGCTTTTGGGGTGAGATATTGCCAGAGATGGGCGATCCTTCGGAGGTGGAAACAAGAGGTGGAAAACTACTGCTGGAGTCTAACCAGCTAAAAACACATAGCTTGCCATTCAGGGGACTGTTTGGCAACTTTTGTGCTGCAGCTGAAATAATCCTATTCATTAGGGCTTTGGCTTGCACGGGTAACAGAAGTTGAATGGGAAGAATCCCTGCATCCTGTGACCAGTCTGATCTTCCAAGTCCCACCAATGTGGTCCATCATTAGCAGCATTCTGGAATACCTTGGACTTGTCTGGCTCAGAAACTAGATTACTGAGACTGCCAAAGAGGGTGGGTTTGATTCCAACATTCCATTGCCAAGAATGACAGCCAGTTCAGCTCCAAGGAGATCACGCTTACTTCCTCCTCCCTTCCCCAGGAGGATAATAGAGAGTTTGATACGGTACATTGATGACCAGAAAATGCATTAATTCAATATAATTCAATGCAAGGGCTGAATACGGGAAATATGAATGGGAAACACATGTACTCCATTGGATGACATAGAACTTGCCAAGGGGAAAGCTGAAAGAGATCTGGGAGTGTTGGTTGATTTATTGCTCACCATGTCAAAATAGTGTGAAACAGCAATAACATGGCAAACAGTATCCTGGGATGGAATGCCGGATCAATTGAGTTCAGATCTTGTTTCAGCAGTTAGTTTTGAGTAAACCTGGTACAGTATATGGAATTGGATTTTGGATCACCAGAGCATCAGGATGGCTGCAATTTCATAAGTTGCCCTGTAAAAGTCTGCCCAGCACAATAAAACATTTGGGACATCCTTCTGTTGTGAGAAACACAATATGAAATATAAAGAAAAAGGATCAATATTATTGTATATCCAGGACTAGGTACTATCCACATAATTGATGTGAAGGGTTAAGCAATTCTAACTTGTGGGGCCATTGTTTAACGTATATCTGAGTTGTGGGCAGGATACTTACAAAGATTATAAAGATGGTGGTGATACTCTCGCACATTTCATGCTGCGTTGCTGTGTAGATCTGCAGCCCACTCTCCCACACCATCTGGAACATTGTCCTGAAGTCCCCCCTCCCCCCCTCACCCCTCTCTCAAGATCCATCTCAAGACTCTCCTCTTCGAGTGCATCTTCGGTCACCTCCTTCTGGGACGTCTTCTTGATGTGAAAGGTGCTCCCAAAAAATTACATTTTGTGGTTGTTGTTGTTGTTGTTGTTCCCCAGCTACCCACCTTTCCTGATCCCAACCTCCAGCTCGAGTTAATTGTCCGTTGCCTCAAGACTGAGTTTGAAAGGTGCTACATATGTAATTTTGTTGAGTTTGGCTGCTCAAAAAGAAGCTCAATAGAGGGGTCTTCTGCCTCCAATTCACCTAGTAAGAGCTCAGACTTGAGCTTGTGGAATGTCTAATGATGTTACAAACTGCTTTGGGCAGAGAAAGGTAAGTGGAATCTCCTTGGGGCTCGCTAGCTTCAAGGTAAAGTGACTGTCAAGCAATGTTTGCAATGCAGTTGATCTTCTGCAGTAGTTTAGAACCTGAGCCAGTTGGGTCATCAATACTTCAAAGCACTGTTGATGACAAACCAGTCACCGTGGATGATTGGAGAGGTAAATCAGTATCTAGGGGAATAGATACATCCTACTTGGCTCCTGTTAACCCCACAAGCTGCAAATCTAATGGGTAAGATGATCCTAGGTATCACACCATCCTCCTTCAACGTCTTTCCTCCCACCTCAACCTTCAAGGCACAGTCCTTGACTGGTTCCATTCTTATTTGACCCACCATTTACATTTTGTTTCTTCCAACGGTTTTTCTTCAAACCCCCGCACAGTTTCTCACGGTGTTCCTCAGGGCTCTGTTTTAGGCCACCTCCTTTTCACCCTTTACACGCTCCCTCTGGGCGACATCATCCGCAAACATGGGGTAAAACTCCACATGTATGCGGACGACACCCAGTTGTACGTTTCTGCCTCATCCCTCAACCCCCAGACCATCGATGTTCTGACAGCATGTCTGTCCGACATCGAGTACTGGACGAGGGATAACTTTTTGCAATTGAACGTGAGTAAGACCGAGGCCCTCCTGATTGGCTCAAGCCAGCGCCTCCGCACAACGGGCGCTGCCAGCCTCAATATCCAAGGCTGCACTCTCCACCTCACAAAGCCAATCAGGAACCTTGGCATCATGTTCGATCAAAAACTTTCCTTCCTCCCCCACATCCGCGCCTTGACCGGCACTGCTTATTTCCACCTGCGCAACATTGCCAGGCTCCGCAACTATCACTATCTTACCCCCCGCGCTGCCGAAACACTCGTGCATGCATACATCACCTCACGGCTGGACTACGGAAACTCTCTCCTCGTCGGCCTCCCCAGTTCCTCCATTCACAGGCTGCAGGCCATTCAAAACTCTGCAGCCCATGTACTATCCCGCACACGCCTCCGCGACCACATAACCCCCACCCTCGCCCGTCTCCACTGGCTCCCCATCCGCCAGAGGATCGAGTTCAAGATCCTCGTCCTCACCTACAAGGCCTTACACGGCCTTGCCCCGCCCTATATAACCGATCTACTCTCCCCCTACACGCCCACCCGGACCCTCCGTTCAACAGGACTTGGCCTGCTCCAAGCCCCCCGCCCGAACCGCCCCACTATCGGAGGCCGGGCCTTCAGTTTCTCTGCTCCCACCCTATGGAACGCCATCCCTCAATCCCTCCGTTTCGTTTCTTCCCTTTCCTCTTTCAAGGCCGGCTTGAAGACTTTCCTCTTTGATCATGCCTTTTGTTCCACCCCAAATTCTTTTACCTCCCCTTCGTGTTTCACCCCTTCCCAAACACTCCCCTCTCAGCTCGGGTCACACGCCTCCTGTGCAGCGCCTTGGGACGTCCTCCCGACGTGAAAGGCGCTCTATAAATGTAATTTGTTGTTGTTTGTTGTAGGTAGACAAGCAGGGGGAAGTTTGGTCAGTGTGTATAATAATTGGTTCTCATGTGTGAGTCTTCATAATCTGAAGCAGATTAATGAAACACAACCTAAAACTTACTAAGAATTGGTGCCTATGATAGTCAGATATTAGCATTTATTGCTAATATAGCTGTTTAATTGCTTTGGAATTTATTTACTTGAATTAAAAACCTACTGTATTAGTAGTAGCTTGGTACAGTACCGTGACGTCCATTGCATCTATGTGGTCCAGCAGGCAAACCTTCTTTATTGTAGTCACTTTCTGTCTAAACAGCTGTTCTATTTCTCTTGCTCTGTTATTTAGAGCTTCTCTGAGACTGGCGCCTTGCATTATATTGAAAAAATCTGAAATAATTTTAGAAAGAATCAGCAGAATAGTGGCAGCTTTTTCCATTTTAACAATCCTAAGCATAACAGCAGGAGGTGTGGGCCCCTTTTCTTATGTCAAACAGCCCTCCTCACCAAACCCCTCCCCCACCATCCTCCCCACCCACCCACACATCCATACATATAACCATAAGTGCCTGAGACAAATCACCACACAGAATAGTCTCAGTCCGCCTGAACACTCACAGGGACAACAACAATACACAAAGCCATATTCTCAATGGGGAATATTGTATACTTGTCTGTAAACAGTGCCAGGCAATGTACTGAAAACTATTTTAAAAATCCCGTTGTACAGATCTCAAAGTATCTTGCAACTTGAATTTCATCATGTAACCTATACTTTTTTTTCCAACTTGTACAACCAATGTTTTCACTAAAAGAGAATAATCTAAGCAATAAATTCCATCAAAGCTCTCTTGCATCTTGTGTTTTTCTCATGTCTAATCTCAAATCTAATCTCCACCAAATAAATAAACCAGTTTTGTTTGAAGTTTAAGTTATTGGAAGTTTTATTTTTGTACTTTGTGGATTTGTGAAGCATAATTTTGACTTTTGTAAACATGGGTCATTTACATCTAGGGATTTGCGAGGAGAATTCTACAGAGTTCAATAACTATAGTTACATTGACAGGGACTTTTATTAAACATGTGGAATTAAAACAATCATGGTGGTTCATGGACTGCTTGATTATGCTGCAATGTAACATTCTCCACAATAACCATGTAAGTGAAATATTTATTTGTCAATCAGAACAAGTGAAATTCAGCATCTATTCTGGAACTGGGGAAATATCAGGTTAACTATGTCATTTATCTAGCAATATGCTCAGCTCGAACTCACCCAGACCACTTCCCAGAAGAAGAAGTAAACACAGCAAAGTGAACTATACATCAATACCCTATCTAAAGCCAAACAAAGACAGCAACCATAAGCAACAAGACCAGCACAATGAATGTAAGCAGGGTCCCATGTTCAAATGAAAGAAACTCCAGGTATTCTGTACAAACTCATGCTTTACTTCCTCACAAAGCATTGTTTGCAATATGTGCAAAAGTCAGGCCACACATATTATGTACTCATGTTTTCAGAAAAGTGCTTTATAATAATAAAAATGCTTGCATTTTATATAGAGTCTTCAAATCCCTCCACTCCTCTGCACCCCCTACCTCTCTGACATCCTCTCTCCTCAAACAAGCACCTGTTGCCTTCGCTCCACTGGGTTTGGCCTCCTCCATATCCCCCGAATCATCCGCTCCTCGCTCAGCAGCCATGCCTTCAGCCACTATGCCCCGAGGCTGTGGAATTCACTTCCTCACTACCTTCGCCTCGCCCCCCCCCTCTCTTCTCAGCTTCAGGTCCCAGCTGAAGATCTTTCTCTTTGACCGTGCCTTTGGTCACCTTCCTCCCCCTGCCCCTGGCTCGGTCCCGGGATCCGCTATTGTGAAGCGCTCTGAGACGCCCTCCACGCAGGACGCCGGACGGCGTGGAGGGCGCTATATAAATCGAAGTTGTTGTTGTTATTGTAATGCCTTATCACGTCTTCGAGACGTCTTAAAGTGTTTCACAGAATATACTGTAAAGTGAATCAACTGTATACAGTACTTTGTGGATGGAACGCAGCAGTGAATTATGAACAGCAGTGTCCCCCAAACACTTGTGGATTGAAATGACCACATTTGTTTTTAATTGATTATTACAACAACAACAAAAACAAAATTATACTTGTATGGCATCTTTCATTTCAGGAGGATGTTCCAAGGCACTGGGCAGACTCTCCCAGAAAAGGATTCAACTAACAACTGGGTTCTTCTTGCTAGGTAAGTAGAGCATTGTTTCAAAAAACGATACTGATAAGTAAACAGGACCTTAGCTTAACATCTCATACAAAGGACAGCAATTACAGCAATGGAGTGTCAGCCCAGACTGTGATCTGAAAATACAATTTTGAGATCTGAACCCACAATCTTCTGAATGTTACCAACTAAATCAGACTAACACCTAGACAACATGCATAATTGAGGGATGTGGTGAAAATACGTTGCAAGTGGAATTGAAAGGTCAACTGTAACCTCACAAATTGGCAGAAATGTCTGGATGGGCTGAATGGCTCCTCATTCCCGTTCTTAAGTTTCTATAGTTTCTATCTTCCTACGCTTATACTACAATAAATATCTTGTCAGTAAAGAATGCAATGGTTGTAGAAAATACAGGTCTCCTAGAAATTTGATGAGAAAACAAAAAGAAGTGGAACACTAGCTGCTTGTTTCACACAGCCTTTCATTATTCCACGGTGTTCTTGTGTTTTGGCAGCAATTGTGCCTTTTAGTTTTTTTTATTAATGTGGTCTTCATCTCTCACTTAAGAATGTTGCCTGCAGAAAGTAAGTGAGCAGTGTGTTGGGAAAATTTACCAAAATATGGAAGTAGCCCTCCATGTTTGAGACTGAAGCCCAAGGGTTATTTTGAATACATTTTATTGGCTGATGAAGTCAATAATTGCTCCCATTAATGCTGGAATCTATTCAAGCAAAACAGTGTTCAAAGTTTGCATTAACAAAAGAGTAATTCACAATTTTTTTTATTTTTAGAGCATGATTCTGCAGAATGGATGATGTTTGTGTCTTTGAGTAACATTATTCAGATTTATTTCCACAGCTAACGTCAGTATATATTACATTAGACACTGATTTGAGACTTCATTTTATATTTATCTTTATAGTTTTCAGGATTTAAAAAAATTGTTTAACATAATTTACATTTGATTTAATGCCTTTCATCTCAAAGCCCTTCACTTTGTAAATTGTAGAAACTCCTTTCTCTTTTGGAACGACATCTTTAATGTGACAAAAGGGAGGATCTGAACCACTCAAGGACAAAACCATGAAAGTGAGGTGAGAGGAGAGGTTGTGGAGGTTAACGATTTCAAAGATCGTAGAGAGATTAAGAAGGATTCCTGTGGAGTCCTGTAGCTCAGTAGTTAGAGCACTCGCCTTACAAGTGTGAGACATGTATTCAAATCCAGGCAGGGTGAAACCTTAGGCAAATTCTTTAATCCGTTCCTAATAATAATCCATCAAAAAAGCTAAAATAAATTGGTCATTTCCATGACTGTTTGTGGGACAATGATACATGCAATTGGCTGCTGCGTTTTGCCCAAAAATGTACAGTCAATTCACTTCACAGTATATTCTATGAAATGCATTGAGATGTCTTAAAAAAACTTGAAAGGTGCTAAATCAAAAGCAAGGATTATGATGATAATGATTATTATTATTATGATTATTATTCCAGGACCTTAGAAAGAAAAGGGAGGTTGGAGAATGGTTTGGAAGTGGAGTAGTTTGAGAGCAGGAATAGGTCAGGAAGGATCTTTTAAGGATTGGAATGATGACGGATGTTTTTAATGAGGTGTGAACAGTGCCAATGGGCAGGGGGAGGTTTATGATGCCTGTGAGTTTGGGGGCAAGGAGGGCAGCTGGGAGGTAAGGAGAGGTGAAGGGATAAAGTCGAGTGAGCAGGTGGTCAGTTTCACATGGGTTTATTGGTGACAAGAGAGCAGAAGGAAACAGATTCGAAGATGTGGAGGGATGGATGGGTAATGGGAGGGATTAGTGATTGGAAGGGCAGAGGCAGGTGAGCGAATCCCCTTGGCTTTGGTTTCAAGGAAGTCCACCATCTCATTGAAGTTGGTGTTAGATGGTGAGGCATGAGAGGGTGGGTGGAAGAGCCTGTTGTTGATAGAGATGAGGAGCCTGGGGTTGTTCTTGGCCTCCAAGATTGTCTTGGAGTAGAAGGACGATTTAGCGGAGGTGAGAACGGAGTGGTCAGATTTGTTAAGATCCAGCCAGATCTGCTGATAGATATGAAGTTGGATTTGAGCTAGGTGTGTTCAGCGGCATGCATCTGATCTTCAAGGAGTTCAGGTGGCTGGTATATGTTCCATGAGTAGTAGGCGTTTCGTGAAGTGGGTGGAGCAGGGTATCGAGAGTAGTGGAGAGGGAGATGTGGAGGAGAGTGACCGAGGAGGATATGTAATTGTGGGGGAAACCCAGAGTGGGAAAAGTTTAGATGACTCCAAGGCAGCACAGAAGGAGTGGGAGAATTTTTTCCAGGAGTGGTAGAAGATGGAGGTGGGTGGGCTGGCATTGGGGAAAGGGATTGAGTTAAGGGAGATGAAGTAGTGGTCTGACATAGTCAGAGCATAATTACACACCCACATATTAGATCAATTAAAAAAGCTGTACAAAGTACAGTATCTCAAATATCTGGTCCTATTATATGTGCTCTGAAGAGAAAGCATATTATTTTGCATGATATGTTTAAGATTGTACAGAGCAACCCCATTATAAGGAAGTAGTCTAGGTCTACAATCTCAGGTTTACCCTGTGGGCAGTCAATAATTACCAATTGGCCTTGGCTACAGTTTTCAATCATGTCACATCACAATATTTAACCATTTATCCCGCCTCATTTGCAATTCCTTCAGGTTCCCCTGTGCTCCTCTCAACCATCAAGGTCAAATCTGTGAGTTATCTGTCCTTGTTACAGTTGTCTCCGGCTCTAGTTTATATATAAATTTCCAGTTGTTGAAATTCTGTGCTATTTGAAGTTTACCCCACAGGGGTTTTCTAATCCTTGCTTTAGCAGCTGGTGTGTAGTTTAATTAGCTTTGAACACGCTCACTATACGAGAGGGTTATGATAATCACAATAATAATCCTTGCATTTGATATAGCGCTTCTTATGTCTTCTAGACGTCTCACAATGCTTCGGAGAATATACTGTAAAGTGAATTGACTGTATAGCTGTGGGCAAAAAGTGACAGCCAATTGCACACAGCATTGTGCCATGAACAGTCATGGATTAAGTGACCAAATTATTATTGTTTTCTTTTCTTGAGGGATTATTATTCGGCATGTGGAGTATGACAACCTGCCCATAGTTTTACCTGGCAGGGAATCAAGCCTAGGTCTCTTACTTCCGAGGTGAGTGCTCTAATCACTGAGCTACAGGGCTCTATGTATTCACAATGTATTGAAGGAAACATTTCTTTCCATGAAGCCGCCATTGCGTTTCATTTGCTCCGTTTCGCTGGAACAGCATTGCACGTGAGAACCCATTCATCATAATTTTTAAGCAATATGGTATTTGGTGAGACCATACCTAGATTAAACATACAATTCTGGTTTTCACAACATAAGGGGCTGTCAAGGCAGTGCAGAACAGATCAATGACAATGATCCCAGTGTTGGAGGAATCAGCTAGGAACATTGGCTAGACAAGCTATGGATCTTCAGTCTTGAAAAGCCGATGTCTCAGAGGTATTAAATGGGATTAAATTACAAAGTAAATCCAGGACAATATATGATGCACTAAAATAGAAGAACAAGAAGACATTTATTCAGAGTTGCAAAGCGAATTGCCGATGGACCTTATCCGCACTTTTGACAGTTGTTGTTGTTGCTGCAATTAATGACTGGATCAGATTGCCAGGAAGGGTGGATAAGGCCAGAACACTGAACTCATTTAAAAAAAACCAGCTTGATGCTGTGATTAGAAGATGGTAGGGTGGGTATTATGGAAACATTCTGGGTATCAAATGGGCGATAGAGCCTTCTTTATGAAGAGTTATCTTGTGATCCTGTAATTACTCCCAGATCCTAATCATTTACCACACACTCGAATTAGGTACAACTGATTGAAATAATTGTATACAAAGATAGGGATCAGAATTTGTGTGTGCCATTTTTCTGCTATTAAATATGAGTAGTTGAGGCTTATGTATTTCCCAATTATCTTTAAGTCTCTTTCAAGTTATGCAGAGTCTGGTTTCTAAATGAAGGCAGTCCAAGGCACTGCTGATTTCAGACCAGCCAGCCTAGCTCATCATCAGTACGTGGAGAGGCATACTGGGCCAGAAATTCTTCCAAATCGGAGTAAGGAAGCTTGTCTAATGTTTTTTCCTGCCTGGGAATCCAACCCAGATCCTCTCGCTTGCTAGGTAAGTGCTCTAACCAATATGCTACAGGGCTTCACAGCATTTTGAGATGCTACCCAGCATAAAGGACACTATATCAATGCAAGTTGTTGTTGATGACACTCTACTCAGAGTAATATGAAATATGTTCCTCATAGAATAATATGAAGCATGTACACCCCTAGGCAATGTGAAATAGATATTTCACAGATAATATGAAACGCATGCTCTGCAGGGCAAAGTGAAATGTACTCCATGGCACAATTGGAAATGTGTTCTTCCCAAGACAATGTAAGACATGATCTGCATAGGGCAATATGAAGCATACACAACCATTGTAATATGAAAAATGTATTCCCAGAACTATGCCAAACATGGGATTGTATGAAACATGTACTCCCCAGGAGCAATATAAAGCATGTCCTCCAATGTGGCAATATGAAATGTGCGCTGCATTAAGTAACAAGAGATGTATACCTCCCAAAGCAATTGTAAATATGTGCTGTTTTGGGTAAAGGGAAACATATACAACCCTGGATAATGTGAAACACATACTTTGCAGCTTAAAACATGTAACCTGAGAGGCTGTACTCTGATACAATCATTATTGAGCTATAGAACTGGATGTGCAAAATCCTCAGAGTGAGCCTAACAATAGAATGACTGTCATCTTTTTACTGCAATGTTTCCCTCAGGGAAATACAGTATGCAGAGCATTACCACCAGCAACGAGAACTGTAAGATGTCATCGAAGCAGATGCTGTTTTATTTGCTATTGATGGCATTGCTATTGAACAGGGAGCTTCCCCTCAGAAGGACAAGAAATAACAGAATTGTCAACAGCAGAGGCTCATGTTTTAGTGTGTTTACCATCAGCAACAAGAAGATCAAGTTAATAACTGTTGAGAAGATTGACAATTGTTTCTCAAATCCTTCTACTTAGTAATGTTTTGCAAACTTTCCTGTTATAATCATTCACCTCTTTTGCAACTTAGCTTGCAGATGATGGCATTTGCTCTTGTCTATTGGTCTGAAATTTGTGGGTTCATACTCAATGTTGCCCAAAAATACAGGCTCTCTAGAAAATAGATCACTGTGACTGCAGGAAGAGGGACAGAGTAGGAGGATTTCAGATGACTTGAGCACAGCGGAGTGGTAGTGGGGAACAACTGTTTCCAGGGGCAGAAGGGGGTGGAAGTGGGTTGGGTGGCAGGGAGTGGGATGGAGATGTTAAAGGAGATGAAGTAATAGTCTGAGATGGCTTTATTGGTGGTGGTGGTGCCTGAAATGTTGAGGCCCCGGATAATCATTAGATCAAGGGGATGATCATGGATGTGGGTGGTGGGGTTAAAATGAAGGAAGAAAAGAGAAGACAAAGATGGAGAAATCAGCAGAGGTGGAGCAAGAAGGGATGAAGCAGAGGTTGAAGTCAACCAAGAAGATTATAAAAGGTAGTATGGAAGATGTTTCATCTGCACTATTTCTACGAGTCTTGATATTCATGTGTTTCAGAAAATGCGTGGTTGATACAACAAATAAACTGACAATTATAAATTTTCAGTCTGTGTCCTTGTTATGAGAGGGTTACAAAATTGGGCATAAGTTTTGCGTTCAGGTATGTGATTTTGTTGATCTGAATGTCTTTCATTGAGTGACAATGAATGTGAATCTCCTTTTTGCTTTGTGCAAACTGTTCAGGAATGAATACATGTGGTTTGGCATGTTGGGTTCAAAGGTGTGGCCACTCTAACCTGGGAGTCAGCCAGCCGTGGAACTAACCACCTTGTTTTGCCCGGGACAAAAGGTGTGGCCAGAATCAACCAATTTATTCTGTTTAGCCAAAATATAAAGTTGGGAACCTGAGAACAGAGGAACCAAATTCACTGGCATTGTAAGGTTAACAACTCATTTAATTACTAAGAGAAAAAGATGTATAATTTTGCATTAATTCAATAAGCAGTGTTACCATCAGCAGGTTTACAGTAGCATTATGCTAATATAGTCACACATAATATGTCACGGTAGTGACAATATCAAAGTTCATAGGCAGCAGACCAAATTCTCTTGTTTAGAGAACACTGGTGATAGCAGAGTCTAGTAGTAGATAGTAAAATCTTTCTAACTGTTCCTCTTTCTTCTGATATAACTTGAATCTTGGACACTCCAAATGCCTTGATTCTCAGAACCGCGGTGGGAGTTCTGCCTTCCTGAATGAGTAAACATTGCACTGGCTCTCACACCAACTATGTAGCTCAGCTATACTTCTTTGAATCATGGTTTGTTACTTCATGGTGTGATGAATAAATGTCAAGACATTTTCACCGATTATTTTAATCGTGGCAGCCTTGGGTTGACTTTGATTAAAGCAAAGGTTCAACAGTAGCAATTAATTCACAACACAATAAACTACAGCTGCAGTAACAAATTCATTTCCTACTTAGCCAATGATCCCTTCAAAATGCAACACACAACATATTGACGTTGTCTCAAACCATTCTATCTAGTATTTTGCTAGCTATCTCATGGTACTTGTTACTCGTAGATGAAGTTCCGCAATTCAACTGAGTTTAATTGAAACAACATTTTATAATCAAGATTGTAGTTCTGCAATTCATCTTGATACCTGCTAATGAGTATAAGCATACTTCACTTAAACTACACATCATGATTATAATTCTGCCCATCAGCTTGACACTAGCTATGCATCACCCATATCTAATGTAACTAAAACATTTGTAGTAATTCACTTCTGCTCTGATCACATTTTAATGATTAATTTCTGATTACACTAGGCATCTTACATGATGCTAATACGGTTTAAGGAAACAAGCACCGTGGAGTAGTGATTAGTGCACTTGTGTCCTAAGCGAGAGGACTCAGGTTGGATTCCTTGGCATGGGGAAATCTAAGGCAAGCTTCCCTACTCCACATATCTCTGTTTACCTTGCAGTAAATAGGAACTCATTTTGTTAGTCGATTAGCAGATCGTTTTCCGGGGATAATGAAAAAACTAAAAATATTAATTTTGAAATGTGGTCATTCAATCCATTGTTTGTGGGACTCTGCTGTGTACAACTGGTGGCCATATTGTTCCTACAAAATAAACCCAGCCAATCCACTTTGCATTACATTTTGGGAAGCACTTTGAGATGTCTCAACAATATCATAAGAGGCTACAGTATATCAAATACAAGGATTATTATTTTTAACATGGACTAAATAACCTTATTCTGCGGTGTAATACACATTGTAACCTGGAGGATTGTTGGCCAAGTAAAAGTCCCTTTTCTTTTCGAATAATGGCATAGGATCTTTAAAATCCATTTGATGTTGATCAGGCTGGCAGAACCCCAGTTTAAGATGAAACATCTGACAATGCAGCATTTCTGCAGGTATTTTCAAGGTAGCTGGTCGGGTGGTCTTTCACATGCAGAAATCCATCACAATGTTTAAGAATATTGAGAGTTTCACCAATGTAAATTTCTCTGCAATTTCGCTGACTGGAAACAAATATGCACTTTATCCCAGAGAGCTACATCCTGCTTACCCAATTCTATAATTTGCCCACAAATATACAGTCAATTCACTTTACAGTGTATTCTGTGAAGCGCTTTAAGACGCCTAGAAGACGTGACAAGCGCAATATCAAATGCAAGGATTATTATTGTTATATTTTTATAATATTAGGTGCAGATTGGCAAAAGCCAAGGCTTGGGTATTCCAGAGTGTGATTTGGGGTACTGTTGGGGTACAGCCTGTTAAACCTGTTCAACATGCCATTTTCTGCCAAGCTTCTCACTGCTTGTCCATCCAGGACCACCCTACCCATTGTAGGGTTAACAAGAGTTGAGTGGAAACAATCCCTGCTCTGAGACTGCCACATGAAGTTTTGCTGACAAGCTCAGCCATCTGTTTGGTTATCAGCAAAGCTCCGTAGCACTGTGGACTAAGATCAACCCTAGAGGGTTGACTTGATTCTGATATTATGGTGCCAAGCACATTGCCTTGGAATCAGTTCAACTCCAAGCAGACCTCACTTACCGGTATCTCCCTGCATTGCACTCTGATGCCAGCATAGTCAATAAGCTCAAGTCCCAACTGGAAGAAGTATATAACATGTCAACAGACTATTCATTGTGATTTATCTCTCAAAGACAGAACTGCAAACAGTCTGGCCATCAGAAGCTTTGGCAGATCAGAATATAAATTAGAGAGAGGAAAGAATTTGGGGGAGAATAAAGAGCGGGAATTAGAATGGACGGAAACACCTGCACAGTTAGATAAATGGCCAGTTTTTGGTGATGTAGATTCTGTGTATGTATAGTTTGGAGGACTTTGCTGTAATAAAGTGTATCAATTAAGATAAATGTGCTCATGAGAAAACATACAAGTCAAATTTCCTGTGTCATGATATTGCTTCATGATTCACAAATCATGAAGCAATATCAACATGACAATGGAAGAAAAGATGTTCCCTGGGCAATCAATGAATAATAATAATAATAATAATGACTTTTTTTTGGCCAGGACACTGGGAAAAACTCCTTTCACTTTTCAAATATTGCCAGGGGAATTTTAACATTCACCTGAATAGACAGACAGGACATCGGTTTAACACCTCATCAGAAGGACAACATTTAGAAAAATGCAACTCATCTCCATCACTGCGTTGCAGTGTCAGCACAGACTATGAGCTCAAAATCCTGGTATGATTTGCAGGAAAAGTATATTACCTTGTTTTTATTGTTTTGGCACAACACAACTTCATGTTCTAACATACTGAAATGGTTCAAAAAAATATGGGTGCGGTTCGGATTTAATTATTGCTATGGAGTTAAAACTGTCTCTAACTGTTCCTAACTGCAGAGCTACACGGTTTCATGCTATATTTATCTTTAGAACCTCATGCCAGCTCCATTACAGCACTGCCTCCAACAGTAGCCCTGTTTTTGAAGAGTGAGGAGTCAGCATGACTGCATTTGGAGCCATAATCCCCCACTGTTATACTTGACATGAGAGTGCTCAATCCTAAATACTTTCCATCCTTGTTAAGCAGTGTTTAACCAGAAATAAATCAGCTAAGAGTCATATTTTCTATATATTTTTTTAAATGCTGAGTTGCTTCAGAACCCTTGACGAGGAAATTTTTTCAGTTGATAAAGGGTAGTTGTATTGCAATATGGATCCTGCAATTGAAGGTAAAAGTTTAGGATTGAATCAGATTTTGCCTAATCTGATTTCCAATCTTCTGTACGTTGCTTTCAATGATGCTTATTCAATAGGAAGCCACAGAGAGCCAGTCAAATGAATCACCATTGTCATAGCCTACATATTGTCCTTCTCTGCCTTATATTGTCCAAAGTTTTTCCTGTAGTTTGGAAACAGCCATCTTAAATGTCTCGCCTGCTACCTCTGGCAGTCTGAGTTGCTATTTTCTCCTGCCTGCCCATCAAAGATAAATGAATGTCCGCAGTCAAGAAGCCGAACAATGGCTCATGGGCTAGTTAGCCTATGCTCAGTTGTTTCTAGGTTGCGACTGGTTCTGTAAATGTGATACTATGTAAATGGGAAAATAGTTTACTGAAGTGGTTGGTCAGGGTATTATAGAGCCACTTCCCAATGAACAAGCCCTGTGACAACCCTATGTTAAAAACATGCCATTGTTTTCAGCACAGTGGTGAGTTTAAACTGGTGTTGGAGTACTTCAATTATTTTCTTTGAGATCTACACCCATCAAGATATTCAGAAGGCCATTTGGTCCGATGAAAATCGGATAATAAGAGGAGAATCCCAAACTGTTTGCAGTCATCAAAGTGAAGTGAAATAAAGGGCTCCCTTTGCCTCCTCGTCCTCCTTGACCTGTCTGCTGCGTTCGACACAGTCGATCACACCATCCTCCTTCAACGTCTTTCCTCCCACCTCAACATTCAAGGCACAGTCCTTGACTGGTTCCATTCCTATCTGACCCACCGTTTACATTTTGTTTCTTCCAACGGTTTTTCTTCAAACCCCCGCACAGTTACTCATGGCGTCCCTCAGGGCTCTGTTTTAGGCCCCCTCCTTTTCACCCTTTACACGCTCCCTCTGGGCGACATCATCCGCACACATGGGGTAAATTTCCACATGTATGCGGACGACACCCAGCTGTACCTTTCTGCCTCATCCCTCAACCCCCAGACTATCGATGTTCTGACAGCATGTCTGTCCGACATCGAGTCCTGGACGAGGGACAACTTTTTGCAATTGAACGTGAGTAAGACCGAGGCCCTCCTGATTGGCTCAAGCCAACGCCTCCGCACATCGGGCGCTGCCAGCCTCAACATCCAAGGCTGCACTCTCCACCTCACAAAGCCAATCAGGAACCTCGGCATCATGTTCGATCAAAAACTTTCCTTCCTCCCCCACATCCGTGCCTTGACCGGCACCGCTTATTTCCACCTGCGCAATATTGCCAGGCTCCGCAATTATCTTACCCCCCGCGCTGCCGAAACACTCGTGCACGCATACATCACCTCACGGCTGGACTACGGAAATTCTCTCCTCGTCGGCCTCCCCAGTTCCCCCATTCACAGGCTGCAGGTCATCCAAAACACTGCAGCCCATGTACTATCCCGCACTCGCCTCCGCGACCACATAAACCCCACCCTCGCCCGTCTCCACTGGCTCCCCATTCTCCAGAGGATCGAGTTCAAGATCCTCGTCGTCACCTACAAGGCCTTACACGGCCTTTCCCCGCCCTATTTAACCGATCTACTTTCCCCCTACAAGCCCACCCGGACCCTCCGTTCAACAGGACTTGGCCTGCTCCAAGCCCCTCGCCCGAACCGCCCCACCATCTGAAGCCGGGCCTTCAGTTGCTCCGCTCCCACCCTATGGAATGCCATCCCTCAATCCTTCCATTTTGTTTCTTCCCTTTCCTCTTTCAAGGCCAGTTTGAGGACTTTCCTCTCCGATCGTGCCTTTTGTTCCACCCCGAACACTTCGACCTCCCTTTCGTGTTTCACCCCTTCCCAAACACTCCCCTCTCAGCTCGGGTCACACGCCTCCTGTGCAGCGCCTTGGGACGTCCTCCCGACGTGAAAGGCGCTCTATAAATGTAATTTGTTGTTGTTGTTGAGGTAAAGGTATGAAATGAAACTCCCATGTTAAACAAATTACATGCAGAGGATCCATTGAATGGATGATTCAATGGTCACAGTGTAAGGGTTAAATGTAATTCATTTATGACCACATTTTATGAAGTGGAAACAGTATATTCTAAATGTTTAAGCATTTTTGTGTAACTGTGTTTTGTTTAACTTAACTTACTAAATGACTGATTAAATGGGCTGTGGTGCAAAGAGTTCCATGTATATTTTTCTAACTATAAGTTAATGAAGCCCAATAGCCTGGAATGATTCAAGCATATATGTAGCTGTTAAACTAGCTGCATAATAGCAGGAATAGTGACAAGATTGAAATGGTTTCACTAGATTCACAATTAAATGTGTATGTGTTAATCCAAAAACTGTTTTTTTTAAAAAAAACATTCCTTTGGCAAGTACATCTTCCATTTTTCTAACCAGGCATCTCTAAACTTTATCATTTTTGTAATGCAGAAGATTTTGCCCACAAAATTTACAGTCAATCTACTTTTCAATATATTCTGTGAAGCACTTTCAGATGTCTCAACGACACAATAAGGCACTATATCAAATGCAAGAATTATAATTATTATTATTAGACATCAGTGCTTCAAAGAAGCACCCTGTTCCAGATGGGTGGCAGCTCAATATATTGCACAATGGGCAACAACAAATTACATTTATATACTGTATCACCCTTTGCATGGGGTAGAGTCTCAGGGCTCTTAATAGAGGCCGTTAAAAGTATTTATTTGCCTAAATTAACACAGTGACATTTACAGGATTGTGAATAATTGCTTTCATTTTCACTTTCTTTCACTTTCTCTTCCAAGTATATTTTCTCTCTGAATGTAATGTTATCCAAACATCCTGACAGTTTTGTGAAATAGCTTTGTTACCTCCTCCAATAGTAGGAGAAACATTAACATTGGTTCCACTTCAAGATTCTGGTCCTCACCTTCAAAGCCCTCCATTGCCTTGTGCCACCCTGTCTCTGCAACTTCTTAACCCCCTACCAACCTACTCACCCCCCAGTGTCAGCAGGCTCCGGCTCTGCCCCAACCCACCCACCCCACCATTCGCGGGTGAGCCTTCAGCCACTCTGCCCCTAACCTCTGGAATTCCATCCCACAGTACATCTGTCTCACCCCCTTCCTAGTCCTTCATGTCCTGCCTCAACACCATCCTCTTCCAACGGTTCCATGGGTCACCCCAAAATCCCTCCTTTCATTTCACCCTCCCTGATCTCAACTCGGGTCTGAATTCAAGATCCTCGTCCTCACTTTCAATGCCGTTCACGGCCTTGCCCCACCACCTCTCTGACCTGATGTCCCCTTAAGATCCTCCCAACCTCCTCCGTTCAGCGGGCTCCAGCCTGCTCCATATCCCTCGCCCGACCCGCCCTACTATCGATGTACAGGCTTTCAGCCTCTCTGCCCCCACGCTCTGAAACTCCATCCTACAGTCCCTTTGCCTCACTTCGTTCCCTCCCTCACCTCCTTCAAGGCTGGTCTCAAGACCCTCCTCTTTGACCGTGCCTTCTGCTACCCTCCCAAAACTCTCCCTCCCCTCCTAACTCTCTCCCTTCACTTTCCCCTGCCCTGCCCTCTCCCTTGCTCGGTTCCCAACCTGACTGTTCAGTACATTGAGACGTCCTCCCGACGAGAAAGATGCTCTATAAATGTAATTTTGCTGCTGTTGTTGTTGAAGCATTGACTGTCGAATGGCTTGGGACGTCCTCCTGACGTGAAAGGCGCTATACAAATGTAATTTTGCTGGGTTTTTTGTCACCGTTTTTCTCTCTCCCACTGGCTCAGCCCCGGGATCCATATTGTGAAGCATTCTGAGATGTCGTCTGGTGGAGGGTGTTATATAAATCCAAGTTGTTGTTGTTGTTGTTGTATGATTGCTATTCTGAATGACTGCAGAAGAGATATTTGTGGACGAGTATGCAGCCTGGCTACAATGTTACCCACAGTCAATTATCTGCACCATAATATGCCTCTCAAGACCCTCCTCTTCGACCGTGCCTTCTGCTGCCCTCCCAAATCTCTCCCTCCTCTCCTAACTCTCTCCCGTCACTCTTCCCTGCCCTTCCCCTCTCACTTGCTCGGGTCCTAACCTGACTGTTCAGTGCCTTGAGAAGTCCTCCCGATGAGAAAGACGCTCTATAAATGACATTTTGCTGTTGTTGAAACATTGACTGTCCAGCGCCTTGGGACGTGGAACTATATACAGTATATACAATATACAGTATAAAAAAAAGTCAAAAGGCCATTCACAAGGAGAGGAAGAGAAAGGTAAGATAAAATAAATCTAGTTGAACATTTAACAGTGTGTCGATCACCTGGTTCCACTGTTGCTCCTGTAAAATACTCTTTATTGAAGTTCAATTGAGAACAACCGGCAAGCCGTAGACTTGTCTTCAGCTCAAAATCTGACTTTTGTCCTACGTTTCAAAACATGACGGTCCAAAGTTTAAATAAACACTCCTAATTTGCAATTATACTCAATCTGTATTTTTGTTAAGATAGAATGCCTTTCAGGTTCATAGCCAAAGCAGCAGTCTGGCATACTATGAACATTGAAATGTCAAGACAAAATATGAAGACGAGTCTCCAACAATCATAGAAGGCTGATTGTTATTTGTTGAGAAATTTACAGCACAGACATATACACTTCATTGTTCTATTAATGTATAGTTTCTAGTATTGAATAGATGAAAGGTCCTTTGAAACTAAATATGCAATATTGAAGACATTTGCAATTGACATCTGAACTGTAAGGGCTAAATCTGGAAACTGATCAGCCTCTGAGCTCACACACAAAGAAAGATGAACAGGTGAACATATTGAAGCTCTGGCAACAGGTTTCTTGTTTAACAAAACCAGCTGCTTAAGTTTCAAAGCAATTTGAAGATATGTTTCTATGACATTAATATTTTTACACCCTTTGTATCATGTTATTGAAACATTTTTATAATCTGACTGCTCGCTTTCTGGGTGCCCAAACATAGTCAGTTGTTTGGGGCAGTTGGTCGATTCTTGGCTTGAATTCTGGTCAGTCCCCTTACACTCTTTCAAGATCAGTTAAAATAGTGACTTTATCTCCCCAAAGGGGGAATGGAATGTAAGCAGATTTTTCCTGTGGCTCACTCAGTAACTAAGGAGACACACACCAGGCAAAAGCAAGGCAGAATCACAGTGATTCAAAGCAGAGGTGTCAGATTGACTTAGTTGATAGTACTCCCCCATTTGGCTCAAAAGTTTGCAAGTTTAAGCATCATGTTAAAGTTTGAATTTGTTGCTTAAGTTGACTTTCTACTACAGTCACTCATCCAAATTCACAAAATCATCCAGGCCATCGCTAACAGCTGGAGGTCTTATTGGCTAAGTGGGAACTGCATCAGGGTACTGTAGATAGTGTACTGGTAAACTAGACAGTTTAGATTATGTCAATTCCATCAGTAACCACATATAGATTCATAGATTCATAGATTCATAGAATTTTACGGCACAAATGGAGGCCATTCGGCCCATCTAGTCTGTGCCGGCTCTTTGAAAAGAGCGATTCAATCCCACTGCCCTGCCCGCTCCCCATAGCCTAATTCACCCCTAAAAGAAAGACCAATGTTCTTTTCACAATTTAGACTGTGCAAATTATGTGAGGCATAAAAATTCACAACCCGTTTTCCTGAAGATTAAACTGACAATGTTTTTGTCATGACTTTTTTCCAAAATTATAGCTTCCAACATCTACACTACTGAAGCCTTTCTGTTGGAGAATACAGATCTTAATATGTCAACTTTCATCCTGAGCATTTCTGGCAACTCCCCTCATAGAATCTGGCATGTGAAGAAATCGTCTATATAAGAAATGTTTGTTAACCAATGGCTCTGCATGGTCCGCAAACATGCCTGTCACTCTGTTGTCTTATCTCCAAAACTTCTCAGTTGGCACATTGCCTCCATAAGAGTTTCAGCATACCCTATGGAATTCCAAGCCTCAGCACTTTATAAATGAACACAAATCATACATATTTGATTCATTTTTATACATTTTGTCAAACAATATTCACTCAAAATGAAAGTCTTCTCTCCGTGGATGCAATAACAACAACTTTGATTCATATAGCACCCTCCACGCCGGTTGGCATCTCAGAATATTTCACAATAATGGATCCCGGAGGCAAGCCAGGGGCAACAATAACAAACAAAACAACAAAATTACATTTGTATGGCATCTTTCACCTCGGGAGGACATCCCAAGGCGCTGAATTAGGATGTCCCTAAATGCAAAGTTAATGCATTACCTTTGCAAACATTATTTTAGTTTCTATTATATTAACCTTCTTTGGTGTATTCTTTTGATCCTTTGGCACAAGGTACTATTCCAATTAATCTGTTATCCACATTAATTGATTTCAGTTAGTCCCAAACATTAATGTAGCAGCAAAGAATGTAATAAAGCAATGTATTCTGTGGCAAGTAGGTCATTAATTCTTAGTATGTGCAAATTTATAAAGGAAATTCAAAGAATAAAAGTTAAATAAAATATAGGACCTAACACACTCGCAAATAAACAAAGGTGCATTTTTTTCCAAATTGATGTGGCTCATTAGGTAGCATGCTTGTTTTCAGACAGAAACAATGACAATAAAATTACACTTGTATAGTGCCTTTCATGTCAGGGGGATGTCCCAAAGGAGGTCTTTAGCATACAGAATGTCTATGGATGTCATCTGTATGGACTTCCAGAAGGCATTCGATAAAGTTCTGCACAAGAGGTTATTTGCAAAAATAAAAGCACATGGAATCAGAAGTAACCTTGCACCGTGTCTTGGAAAAAAAAAATGAAATTGGTTGGCAAGCAAGAAACTGAGAGGAGGGGTGAAAGGAACATTCTCTGATTGACAGTAGTGTTCCTCACGACTCTATACTGGGACCTCGGCTTTTCGCCATATATCAGATATGACTTGGACGAAGGAGTAGAGTTTTATATCCAAATTTGCAGATGACACAAAGTTAAGAGGGACAGTGCACTGTGGAGATGGTAGCAAGAAGTTACAAAGGGACTCAGATAGATTAAGTGAGTAGGCAAAACTGTGGCAGATGGATTACAATGTGGGGAAGTGTGAAGTCATCCACTATGGATCCAAAAGTAGCAAAACAGAATATTTTCTATATGGTGAGAAACTAAGATCTGTGGAAAAGCAAAGGGATTTGAGTTTCCATGCACACAAATCACTAACAAATTGCCCAAAGGTACAGAAAGGTATCAAAAAGGCTAATGAGATGATGGGCTTTATCTCAAGGGGGCTGCAATATAAAGGAGAGGAAATGATGCTTCAACTATATAGTTCTTTGTTCAGTTTTGGGCACTGCATCTCAGGAAAGATACATTATAAATACGAATAATAATCCTTGCATTTTGATATAGTGCTTTTCATATCTTCAAGACATCTCAAGGCACTCCACAGAATATACTGTAAAGTGAATTGACTGTATATTTGTGGGCAAAATGCGGCACCCAATTGTGCACAGCAGTGTCCCACAAACAATCGTGGTTTGAGTGATCAAACTATTATTTTCTAAGGAGTTATTTTTGCAACAACAGCAAAATTACAACGTCGGGAGGATGTCCCAAGATGTTCAACAGTCAGGGGTCGAGACCCGAGCAAGCAGGAGGGGCAGGGTGTGGGGGAGGGGAGGGAGAGAGAGTTGAGAGAGTGCCAGAAGGCACGATTGAAGAGGAGGGTTTTGAGACTGGTCTTGAAGGAGACAAGGGAGGAAGCAATGTGAAGGGACTGTGGGATGGAGTTCCAGAGTATGGAAGCAGATAGGCTTAAAGCCCAGCCACCAATGGTAGGGCTAGTCGGGCGGGGGACATGGAGCAGACCGGAGCCCACTGAACCTAGGGGCAGGCAGGTTGATAGGAAGTCAGCAGGTTGGAGAGATAAGATGAGAAACAGGTTGATAGTTTCAGTGAGTAGTAGGTCAGCGAGTGTCAGTGAGTAGTGTCAGCGAGTATTAGGCATGTGGATTAAGGAAACTTCGGGTGGAGGGAGCGAGGATAGTCACTGAATGACTTACCATCCAGTTTCCTTACAAAAAGCTCTCTATACCCAGGGAGAAACTCCTCTACATCCTTCATTTCACATACCTCCCCACCCTACAGCTGTGACCTCCCAACCTGACTGTTCCCTTTCCAGAACAAACAATATAATAAAAAATTACTAATGTAAAGCATCTTTCATGTTGGGAGTTGCGTCCTAAGACGCTGAACAGTCAGGGATTTGGACCCAAGCAGGGTGGGGTGGAGTGCAGACAATGGTGGAGTTGAAGAGGAGCATCTTCAGAAATGTATTGAAGGAAGCAAGGGAGGGAGCGAGGCAAGGGGAATATAAAATGGAGGGTAGGGGCAGAGAAGCTGAAGGTCTGACCGCCGATGCTAGGTTGGGCCAGGCGGGGGAAGTGTAGCAGGCCTGGTTAGCAGAGGGAGTGGACAGGTTCATAACGGGTCACAGAGGTAGGAAAGGGCAAGGCAGTGGAGGGCCGAACACCAACTTGCTTCAAGACCTCCCCACACCCCATCTGCCTCACCAACACCATTTTGCCCCTCTGACTGGAGCTTCATTTCTGCAGTACCCCCGTCTCTTTCCCTCCCCTCTTTCAAGGCACGTCAAGACCTAATTCTTTGACCACATGTTTGGTCATCTTTTCCCCTCCTCATCCAACCTCTATCGGCTCCACCACTAGCTTCAGGTGTCCAGCCACCAATGTCAAGATGTCCATTTAGCTATAAGGTGAGACCACCATGACCTAGATTGATGCTCTGGTGTAGTACGGGGGTATGGGGGCAGTATGCACCACATTGTTTGAGTTGTAATCCATTGAATTAGATGTTAAACCAAGATCATGTCTGTCTCTAGATAATCGTTAGTGATAATTATTCCACCCAGTCAAGCGTTTCGATATCTGATGAACAACCCTTCCCATGTCCAACATTGTCAAATGGATAAACATTTGTTTAAGTGTTGGATCGAATAATACTACCTTAACTTAAACCTGTAAAATCCCCAAAGTTCCTCTGGCAACTCTTAAGAAAATAATGATTAATGAATCCTTGCATTTGTATAGTGCTTTTCATATCACAAAGCACTTTGAGTGTGTATTGTAGGCAAACACAGCTGCCAATTTGTGCAAAGCAATAGAATCAGAAAAGTGTTGAGCACAAAAGGAGGCAATTCTGCAGTGACTCTCAAAGCAGAGTGTCCATTCAATCCTACTAACCTACCTTTAGTCCATACCTCTTCAAGCTCCAATGTCCCACAGTGTCAGCAAAATCGAGGACCCCCTGATTGGCTCAGGCCAGCGCCTCCGCACCTCAGGCACCGACAGGATCAGCATCCACAGATGCACACTCTACCTAACCAAACCAGTCAGGAACATGGATGTCCTGTTTGACTCTAAACTGTCCGTTCTTCCCCATATCCATGCCATGACCAACACCACCTTCCAACACGTCTGCAACATTGCCCACCTCCATCACTACCTCACCCCTCAGACCGCTGAAACTCTTACACATGCGTTTGTCCTCCTGATGTGAAAGGCACTATACAAGCATAATTTTGTTGTTGTTGCTTTTGTCACCTCTAGGCTCGACTACGGCAATTCCCTCCTTGTTGGCCTCCCCGCACTTCCCTCCACAAGCTGCAGATTTTCCAAACCTCTGAAGCTTTGTCCTCTCCCGCGCTAGGCTCCGTGACTCCATCATCCCCACCCTCTCCCGGCTCCACTGGCTCCCCATTTCTCAGAGGATCAAACTCAAGATCCTTGCCCTCAATTTCAAGGCCCTCCACAGCTTTGCCCTCTTCTACCTCAAAGCTGGTCTCAAGACCCTCTACTTCGTCCGTGCCTTTGGTTACCCTCCTACCTCTCTGCCGTCCCACATCCCAACCCTGCAACAACCCATCCCACAAACCTCCACCCCTGCCCCCAGCTTGGGAATTGACCCTGACAGTTCAGCACCTTGGGAATTCCTCCCAACATGAAAGGTGTTCTATAAATGTCAGTTTGTTGTTGTAGTTATAGCTTAGTTGAAAAAGATCAGCTCAATTTAGTTTTGTGCTTTAATTATCCGCAGATCAATTCGCCGGTTAAGAAATCCAGTTAAATTAGTGAGTTACTGATTTTAGTAGCTTAGGTGCTAAATTAATCAGTACAATGAGTGTTTATAATGCAACACCAAATGCCTGAAACAATTACTGTTAAGTGACCATTCTTGCTCCATTATTAGCTAATACAACTTTTATTTTGCTTTTCCATTGAACTGTATATTCTTTTTATAAATTAACACACTTAATCTGAGGGAAAATATCCAGTCAGAGCCAAATATTTCCTTCATTGTATTCCATTTTTGTGCTATTCCATCTCTTAGTTTAGGCCATGTAACTGGAATTTCGGACTTTCTTGATATACAGCAAAAATATGAAGCCTGCTGATAAATTTTGTATTTTTATGCTTGGACGTAAATTGGAACCAAAAATCAGCAGTTATTTCAGTGTTTAAGAAATTGTTAATTTCCAATTTTCTCCACATTAAAATTCAGCTGTAAAAACATATATTGAGCACCAAAAAGTTAAACAAGCAAATTAAACTAGTTGGCTCTCCGCTGAAGGCAAACAAACGCAGTTACATCTTATTTTCCATTACTAATAGCGCAAATGTTTTTGTTCTCATAGGCCTTATAAGGGTATTATTGCTACTCTTCTCCAACACCTCTCCATTCCACCATCATGGTACTGACCTATCCTGGATTCAATCTTACCTCTCCAGATGTTTCCATTTTCCCTGTTCTAATGGTTTATCCTTCCTCCCCTGCACTGTCACACGTGATGCTCATGGGAGCTCCTCTGTGGTCCACTCCTTTTCAATATCTACACTCCTCTGGTGTACCTAGGTATTTAAAAGAAATAGAAATATTCTGTCAAAGAATGCACTGGATCCCTCTGGGATTATCACGTAGTCAGCATGGGAGGTGATAGACACCATCCGAGAAAGAGAGGCAAGGGAATCGATAGTGGGGTATCCTTCAGTGACCGTCAGCCATACCTGGATTCAATGTGATGTCTCGTCCCCAGCCCTGACTAACAAACACCAGGACTGGCCTCGATGGCAGTCAAAAGAGCTTTTCCCCTCCGGGCCCTTATGCATTAGAGAGGCTTGGGGCCGTCCGTGAGCTGTCCTTGAGAGGGTTGTGGAGGGAGGGAGAAACACCTGTGGCACACCTATTCCTACATTGTGCCTATGACAAGGCGGTGTGGAAAAGGACACGGTAGCTAGTCACCCGTATCATTCAGGAAGTTCCGCTGTCACAGTACCCTGTGCTGTATGGGCCTTCCCGCGGACGACTGGAGAGACCAACATCCAATGTGCCTGGAGGGTCATCAACTCGGTGAAGGAAGGTCTTTAGTCTTCCAAAATCAGACGGTCTTCAGGCATGGAGATAGGTTGGCGAAGGCTGCTGCAGACTGGTGCAGGCGAGAGTCAAGTATATTACTAGGCCCGCACTGGAGCTGGGCAAAGGACAGATGGGGCTTGACCCTGGCCAGAGCAATGCCTTGATGTCAGTGTGGGTCAGTGCCACCGCCCAAAATGCCAGTGTACCTGTGCTCAGAAAAGGTTTTGTAAAGGGACACTTGACCTGTAACCAGAGAATGTCCCAAAATTGTATTGTATGATTGTTTGGGTGGGGGAAACGTCTCTTCCCATAAAGCGGGGAGCAATGGAGTGGGATTTTATTTAGCTTATCATCCGGTAAGTGAAGGATGGCAAAGCTGGGAGTAGCCCGATTGTAACTGCTCCCTGTAGATAAAGGCAGCAGCGTAGAAATGCGAGGATGCCCTGGTCCTATAAGGGAAATGTGGGAGGCTGTAGTGTCCAGCATAAATTTCCAACGGACACTGCGGTTGGGAATAGGGTAACAGGTGTTTTTTTTTGTGTGACAGTTGTAGATTTTGTTTCCACAAAACAGGTGGAAGATTTTGTTTGGGGAACGAAAGACAGGGCTGACTCTCAGTTGCTCACTTGTCATGGTGGTAAATGTTTATTTTTGCGTATGTTGTTATGGGTGTGTGTTTTTGTTTAGTGCAAATGTAAATATATGTTTTTTATCAATATATATTTGTTTTTAAAAAAATCTCCTTTTCAATATCTATTTGTTCCCACTCAGGGATATCATCAGTAGACATGGAGTTAACTCACACATGTCTATGGATGGCACCAACTTTATATCTCTGCTTCCACCATTGAATTCAGAACCACTGCTGTCTTACCCCCCGCGCTGCCAAAACACTCGTGCACGCATACATCACCTCGAGGCTGGACTATGGAAACTCTCTCCTCGTCGGCATCCCCAGTTCCTCCATTCACAGGCTGCAGGTCATCCAAAACTCTGCAGCCTGTGTATTATCCCGCACCCGCCTCCGCGACCATATAACCCCCACCCTCGCCCGTCTCCACTGGCTCCCCATTCTCCAGAGGATCGAGTTCAAGATCCTTGTCCTCACCTTCAAGGTCTTACAAGGCCTTGCCCCACCCTATTTAACCAATCTACTTTTTCCCTACAAGCCCACCCGGACCCTCCGTTCAACAGTACTTGGCCTGCTCCAAGCCCCCCGCCCGAACCGCCCCACCATTGGAGGCCGGGCCTTCAGTTTCTCCGCTCCCACCCTCTGGAATACCACCCCCCAATCCCTCTGTCTCGTTTCTTCCCTTTCCTCTTTCAAGGCCGGTTTGAAGACTTTCCTCTTCGACCATGCCTTTTGTTCCACCCCAAATTTTTCAACCTCCACTTCGTGTCTCACCCCTTCCCAAACACTCCCCTCCCAGCTCGGGTCACACGCCTCCTGTGCAGCACCTTGGGACGTCCTCCCGACGTGAAAGGTGCTCTATAAGTGTAATTTGTTGTTGTTGTTGTTCGGCTTGATTGTTTGTTGTACATCAAGCCTTAGATGAACACTAACTTTCTCCACTTGGATGTTGATAAGACAGAGGTGATCCCGCTTGTTTTAATCAGGGCTTCCTTAACTCAGGCACTGACAATAGCAGATGGCTACACACTCCACTTTGTGTCTTGTTCAACTTCCAACATCTGTGCTCTAACCCACTCAGTATCCTCCACCTCCAAAACATTGCCCACATTTGCCACTAGATTGGCAAGACACATCGAGAGGTTGTCCCAAGGACCTGGACAGTCAATGTTTCAGACCTGAATTGGGGTCAGGATTGGGGAGGGTGGAGAGAAAGGAGGGGATTTGGGTTGACCGATCGGACATAAAAGAAGAGGGTCATGAGACATGATGCATGAAGTGCTGGCATGAACCCATCAGGAGGGCCTCAGTCTTGTTGACATTCAACTGTAGAAAGTTAGCTCTCCTCCTTGCCCATCTCCCCCATCCTCCCCCGACTCCTTTGGATCCCCATCACCCAGAGCATCCAATTCAATATCCTGGTCCTCACCTTCAAAACCCTCCACGGCCTCACTCTATCTCTGCGATCTCCTGATCCCAAACCAACCTGCCCATTGCCTCCGCGCAGCAGGCTCCAGCCTGCTCCACGTACCCCGACTACACCATCAGTGGGTGAGCCTTCAACTACTCTGCATCCAACCTCTGGAACTCCATCCCACAGTCCCTCAGCCTCGCCTCCTCCCAAGCCTACTTCAAGTCCTGCATCAAGATCCTCCTCTTCAACAGTCCCATCAGTCACCCCAAATTCCCCCCTTTCCATCCATCCACCCATCCCTGACCCCAGCTCCGGACTGAAATAATGATTATCCAGTGCCTTGGGATGTGCTCCTGGCATGAAGGATCTTATACAAGTGTAATTTTGTTGTTGTTGCTCCACTAATCTAGGATCATGGGATGCGTCTTACCACAGTTTACTTCTCCCTGAAAGGTTGGAAATCTTCGCTGCAATCCTCCCATCCAGGTCTTTTCAGATTCTGAAGAGCCAAAGCTCATAACAACTTTTGAGAGAGAAGTAGATCGTTATTTGGGGAGGACAGGTTTGCAGAGCTATAGAGAGAAAGCAGGGGAGTTGGATTGATTTTGACGGCTCTTTATAAAGAGACAGCAGAGACACGATGGGCTGAATGGCCTCCATCTGTGATGTATAATTCTATAATAATCGAATCACCAGCTAAAGCAGTGGCTTCCAAACTTTGAATAGCAGTGCCTCCCTAACTCAGCAATGATTTTGTTGTCCCCCCTCCTTCACACTCGGCTCCACACACTTGGGTCCATGGCTCTGCCTTGGCTACACATACTCAGGTCCACCCCTGCTGACTGACTCCACCACCGGCCACTGGGGCAGCAGGCCCACGGATGGGAATGGAGTCCGTCAACCGACTGACCAACTGACTGACCAAATCGCCCATAGAATAAGCAGCCCCAAACTGAAGCATCCTTTGCAGGTACCGTCTCTGGGTAAATGAACTCATTCAACCTTCCCCAAGTCCAAACAGCTTCACTCTCTGATCTTAGCTCTAACTATTGTAACAGAAATGAATGAATCTCATCTTTCAGTGCCGACTGCAGTAGATATCCTCAATCTCTGTAATCTGCATTCCATGTTCACCACCTCTATCCTCAACCCTCTCTGTGAGCTCTACATTAATCTAACTTCTCCCTCGTCCTGTCCCCATTGTATCTCAGCCTCTGTTCCTAACAACTGCCGTCTCGACCTACAATGTGATCCAGACATTGGATCATATGTGTTTGGATGTTGGACATCCTGCATGGAGTCCACATAGCGTTGCCAAACCTCTGGAGTGTAGAAAAATGCCAAAGAGAGAGAAAGAGTGTAATAGCTTTAGTTGCCACCGTATGGTTTCCATTGTTACACCCACCTGATGTTCCACAAATCCTGAGGTGCTAGAGACACCGCAAAAGAAAAATGAGTGAGTTTCAGTTGTCAATGTACTGTTTCAACCAGCCAGATTTTCCTTCAGTTGACAGGTGAGGTGAAGCCCAGAGGTGAACAAGGTTGCAGGCATGGGCAGGTTCCAGGTCAACTTCTGAATAACTGAGTAGATCCCAGCCAAGCAATAACCAACAGAAAGAAGCCTCCTCGTCAAACCTGCCAATGATGACTGTGAGGAATTCATCCATAAATACAACAAATTATATCATCTCACAAAGATGTTAAACTAGCAACAACAATCGATCCCACAGGGCTCCCGTTACCCAAGGTTCAGATTCTTTCCCTTCATCACCACAGAGAACCACCATTGCACATGATTTACAGTCCACCCAAAGAACAAGTGCAGAATTTCAGCCCTGAAATGTCTACCACCCACTCAAGTCAAGGGCCAGAATCAACTCAACCTAGTTACTTGCTCCACCTACTCAGAATTCTCCTCCCTCCTCTCGTCTCTCAACCTTTCCCTCCACATCCACTCCACCACCCAGTTGACCTGGTGATCACCCGGAGCCTCAGTGTCTCGGATATCATGATCACCAATAAGTCCATCTCCGACCACCATTTCATCTCCTTCAACTCCTCTAACCCTCTCCCCTCTACCCCCAAACCTACCACCATCTTCTACCGCCCATGGAAGAAGATCCCCCCACAAACTCTCTCTCCGCTGCCTCGGTATCCTCTGAACTCCTCTCCCTCTGGCCCACCTCCTGCACTGACCCATCCTCCACACCTGCACTCCTCCACAACATCCTCTCGACCACATTCAACACTCTTGCCCCCCTCACCTCCCGAATTGCCTCCTACTCCCGACCCTCAACCTGGTTCACCACCCATCTCTGTTTCTTCAAGGGCCAGGTACGGGCCCCTGAACACATCTGGCTCAAATCTAGCCTAACAGTTCACCAGCATATCTGGCTGGACCCCACAACATCCTACCGCTCCCCTCTAGCCTCCGCAAAATCGTTCTTCTACTCCAGGATAATCCTGGAGGCAAAGGACAACCCCTGGCTTCCCTTCTCCACCATCTCCTCCATGAAGCCCACCCCATCATCCCCATGCCTCTCCTTACCACCCAGCTCCACCTTCTCGCCCCACTAATCGTTGACACCATTAACCTGGCACCGTTCATCTGGCACCATTCCTACTCCCCTCAAAACTACCCCATCCTAAAAAAACCTTTCCTTGATATATTGTAGCTCTCAAGCTACCAGCCCATCTCCAACCTCCCTTTCCTGTCGAAGGTCCTTGAAAGAGTGATTGCTTCCCAGCTTTGCTCTTTCCTCTCAACCCACTCATTCTTTGAACCCCTCCCACAGCACAGAAACTGCTCTGGTCAAGATCAAAGACAACATCCTGACCATCTGTGACCAGGGCTCCCTCTGCCTCCTCATCCTCCTCGATCTATCCGATGCCTTTAACACCGTAGACCACACAATCTTCCTCCACTGTCTCTCCTCCCACCTCAACCTTCAAGGCTCTGTTCTTGATTGGTACTGGTCATACCTCTTACACTGCCTTCACTTTGTCTCCTCCGACAGCTTTTCCTCCAACATTCACATTGTCTCATGCGGCATTCCCCCCTGCTCTTCACCCTCTACATGGTGACATCATCCGCAGACATGGGGTAAATTTCCACATGTATGCCAATGACACCCAAATCTACCTTTCCGCTTCTACCCTTGACTCCAGGACTACTGGCATTCTGTCTGTGTGTCTGTCCAACATTGAGTCTTGGATGAGGGACAACTTCCTCCAATTAAAAGTCAGCAAGACAGAGGCCCTCCTGATTGGCTTGCATCAGCGCCTCTGCACCTCAGGCGCTGGCAACATCACCATTCAAGTCTGCACTTTCCATCTTTTGAAGCCAGTCAGGAATCTGGGCGTCTTGCTCAACCCTGAACTGTCCTTCCTCCCCCAAATCCACAGCATGATCAGTACAGCCTTCCACCACCTCCGCAACATTGCCAGACTCTGCCACTACCTCATCCCCCCATGCTGCCGAAACATTCATCCACACATTCATCACATCTAGGCTCGACTACGGGAACTCTCTCCTCATCAGCCTTCCCAGCTCCTCGCTTCACAAGATGCAGATGATTCAGAACTCTGCAGCTCTTGTACTCTCCCGCACTAGGCTCCGTGACCACATCACTCCCACCCTCGCCCATCTCCACTGGCTACCCATCCCCTAGAGGGTCGAATTCAAGATCCTTGTGCTCACTTTCAAGGTCATTCATAGCCTTGTGCCCACCTATGTCTCCGACCTGTTGTCTCCCTATCAGCCTGCCCGTCCCCTCCGTTCAGTAGGCTCTGGCCTGCTCCATGTCCCCCGCCCGAATCACCCTACCATAGGTGGCCGGGCTTTCAACCTCTCTGCCCCCACACTCTGGAACTCCATCGCGCATTCCCTACACCTCACTTCATTGATAAGTCAAACCTTCATCCTAGGAACCAACCTAGTGAATCTGTGCTGCACCCCTTCTAAAGCAAGTATATCCTTTCTTAGATAAGGAAACCAAAACTGCACACGATATTCCAGGTGCGGTCTCATCAAGGCTCTATACAGTTTCAGCAAGATTTTCCTACTCTTCTATTCTAACCCTTTTGTAATGAACACCTACTCTGTTTTCCACCTGTTAACCACTCTTCGATCCATGCTAATATGTTACCTTTAATTCCATGAGCCCTTATTTTATGTAAAGCCATGTTGACTCTGCCCAATCCCACAATAATCCTTGCATTTGACATTGCCATCATCACGTCTTCTAGACTGGGTCTCAAAGCGCTCCATAGGATATACTATAAAGTGAATTCACTGGATATTTGTGGGCGAAACGCGACAGCGAATTGCGAATAGCAGAGTCTCCACAAACATGCTCTATTGACATTAATTTCTTTAAAGTCCTCACTAACATTAGCCTTTTGATTCCCCGCTATTTTGATTAAGTTTTCAGTGTCTTCTAAAGTGAAGACAGAAACAAATGATTAGTTTAATGATTCTGACTTTATTCCCCATTATAATTTCTCCTCAATGGACCCGCAAGAACTTTTGTTAATCTCTTCCATCTTATATGCAGATAAGGAGTCCTGTAGCTCAGGGGTTGGAGCGCTCGCCTCATAAGCGAGAGAACTGGGTTCAAGTACCAGCAGGTCAGAGTGAAACCTGATTACTGTATTATTATATTCTTTTAAAAGCTCTTACAATCTGTCTTTATATCTCTTAACTAGTTTACTCTCATATTCCATCTTCTCCCTCTTGATCAGTTTATTGGTTTCCTTTGCTGATCTCTAAAACCCTCCCAATCCTAGAACATAAGAATAAGGAGCAGCAGTACTCCATTCAACCTTTCGAGCTTGCCCCGCCGTTCAATAACATCATGGGAAAACTCAGCAGGTCAGGCAGTATCTATAGAGAAAGGAAAAGTGAATGAACAAGGCTTTTAAGGATTAACAGAGTGGGGGAGGCAGGGCAAGAGAGACAAAAGGGAAAGTGGAATAGAGCGCAGGTGGTGATGGGTGAAAGAGGTGTTAATGTTGTGAAACAAAAGACAGGGGTTGGAACAAAACTGCAAAGAAAAGGTGTTAATAACTTTAAAACAAACAAAGATGGGCTGAAATTACCAAAGAACAGGCAAATCAGATGGTCACAGAAGAGGGGGAGGTGAGCTGTTATGGCCTGAAATTGTTGAAATCAATATTAAGACTGTAAGGTCCCTATCAGATGGCTAAAATGTTGTTCCTCGAGTTTGCGCTGCGGTTCGTTGGAACAGCGTAAGAGACCGTGGATGGAGAGGTCAGACTGCGAGTGGGAAGGAGAGTTAGAATAGCATGAAAGCGGTAAGTCAGGGTTATATTTCCTGACAGAATGGAGGTGTTCGGCAAATCGGTCACCCAATCTGCATTTGGTCTCCCCAATGTAGAGGACACCGCATTGTGAGCAGTGGATGCAATATGCTACATTGGTGGTAGTATGTGTAAAACGCTGTCTCACATAAAAACTGTGCTTGGGGCCTTGGACAGTGTTCTAGGAAGAGGTGAAAGGGCAGGTATTGCACCTCCTGCACTGGCATAGGAAGCTGTCAGGGGAAAGAGAGCAACTGTTGGTGTTGATGGAGGAATTAACCAGGGAGTCACGAAGGGAATGGTCCCTTCAGAATGCTGAGAAGGGAGGGGAATACTATGATAACAATAATAAAATAATGATACAATAATAATAATAATCCTTGCATTTGATATAGCGCTTTCCACATCTTATCAACGTCCCAAAGCGCTTCATAGAATATACTGTAAAGTTAATTGACTATATATTTGTGGGCGAATCGCGGCAGCCAATTGCGCACAGCAGTGTCCCACACACTGTCGTGGATTGAAATGACCAATTTTATTATTGTGTTTTTTTGGAGGGATTATTATTAGGCATTTGATACATGCCTAATATGTGGTGAATGTGTATTATATAGGTTAATGTTGAGATTGAGAAAGCTACAAACAATTGCAATCACTCCTATGTTATCCCTGTGTATCTTTGGCCACAGCTGTAGTAGTAGAATCATTTAGATAGGCTCACTCGTGCACTTGTGCCCTTGCGCATCAATGTCAATGCTTATTAACTATGGAATATAATAATAGGATCATGGGATTCACTTGGACAGGCAAATTGGGCTTCAGGTTGGTGTGCCATCCAAAAGATGGCACCTCAATAAATTGGTAATGCATTGGAAAATCGGCCGAGAATATGATCTCAAAGGCTTTGAACCCATAGCCTTCTGAGTCAGATGTAAGAGAGCTACTAATTGACACCTTTGTGGATTGATGGGTTTGTGATCATATATTTTAAGCAACCATACTTTTCCACCATAATTTATGGAATCATTTGATTCAAATAATTTGTGGTTAAAAAAAACACAGAAAAATAGTACAATTTGGGATTTTTCCAAGGAAAGAAGGACTGTTTTGTACTTCTCTATACATGTTTTCGATGATAGAGAATCCTTTTTGCAGATGTGTTTTGACGGAAGCTATGTACCCAATAAAAATAGTTTAAAGACACATGGTGGTATTCATCTGAGCAATAAAATCAAGTGCAAAGCATATCTTACACTCCAGTGTGCCAGAAATTTTTAAACATCACATTAGTTTCTGAAATTCCATACTATGGTGTATGTAGGCCCAATGTGATGCTATTAAGGCTTATACTGGACAATGAACCTGAACCCAATCATGATATTTCTGACAATTCAAACAACTCACTGAGCTAATCAAGCATTTACTGGTTCAATTATGACAATCCAGTTATTCTAACTATCCAACTTTTCCTTTGAGCTAGTTATCAGGATCACAGCTTTATTCGCAGTATTTTGTTGAGGAAAAAGCTACAGTTTCACTAAATAGCAGCTGTGATCTGTGAACCAGAGGTTGAATCAGTGACTTAGTTAAATGAACATCTACACTGAGATTACTGTAGAGGACTGGGGGTGGGAGGGGAAATCTACATCCCAAACAGCCTTGCAATTACTATCCAGTACTTCAGGATTCTCAAAATCAGAATTTTGTTACATCAAGCCATCAAACAACTGCCTTGTTCCATCTTTCTCCTCTCTCAAAATCCTTCTCATTACCTACCTTTTGGACAGTACTATTGGTCATTACCCTCCTGCTACACCTCCACCGCCCCACCATCCCACCCGCAACTATTTATGGGACACTGCTGTGCGTAATTGTCTACAGCATTTCACCCACAAATATAAAGTCAATTCACCTTACAGTCTAGTCTAGAAGACGTGAAAAGCACTATATCAAATGCAAGGATTATTATTATTATTATTCTCCCAGTAAAATGCTTTGTGACGTTTAACCATGTGAAACGTGATATATAAACACAAATTGTTGTTGCAGTCATTTGATAATTTCCATTGTACAAATAACCCAGTCTAAATATTCACTGATCTTTGTTTAATCACCTACCTTTCAATCTAGAAGCAGAGTGCAGGAGATCAGGAAATGCATCCCCCAATCACTCAACTGGCGATGTTCACTGAGAACACTGTGTAAGTACTGAATTATTTTACAGGAGGAATTCTATTCTTTTCATAGAAGAAGTGAAACACAATGGAGTGTCTGCTGTTTCATACCAGCAATATTCTCAAACGCCAATCATGAAGTATACAGCATTTAGTTTAGAGGATAGCATTGACTCTCTGAGAGGATTCCATTTAAATGCATAAATAGCATTACTGAAAGAAATATGAATGGAGGCAAACAGCCTTTCCGCATGTCCTTCAACAATAACAACAAAATTACATTTATAAAGTGCCTTTGATGTCGGGAGGACATCCCAAGGCATTGAACAATCAGGTCGGGACCCGAAGGGGGTGGTGGGGGGGGATGGGTGGGGGGGGGGGTGGGGGGGGGGGGATGGGTGGGGGGGGGGGTGGGGGGGGGGGGGATGGGGGGGGGGGGGGGGGGGGTCAGAATAAGGGGAAGGAGAGTAGGAGAGGGGGAAGAATTAGGAAGAGAGCAGAAGGCACAGTCGAACAGGAAGGTCTTGAGACTGGCCTTGAAGGAGGAAAGAGAAGAGATGAGGCGAAGGGATTGCAGGATGGCGTCCCATGGTGAGGGAGCAGAGATGCTGAAAGCCTGGCCACCGATGGGGATGTTGAGCTAAAATTTGATATATCCCCCCTTCGTATTCTGGGGGGATATATCAAATAAGCCTTCATGTAAACCAATGTAGTAATATTGTGAACTTAGAACTTTCTGATATGTTTCACCCAATACAATATCTCAGAAATATGGCAGTAATTTTATATTCTTAAAGAGTTAAAGAGAGAGGGATTTTGCTGTAAAGAAGATTATTCTTATATAACTGGCAGGGATTTGAAGGAGACTCAGAGTTTTTTTTCCTCAGGCAAAATTAAGTTAATAATTGCTTCCTGGTAATTATTTTATCTGTTTTCCACTTTACTCTAATTGTATGTATCATTTTAGAATCTTTGCACAGACTTCGCACTGCAACATTCAGTAACAGCTCGTTACGGACCTTAGAAATGTGCAAAGCAGCAAAAGGCCATTCAACCCATTTTTTATGATGGTGCTTGCTCCTCCAAGAAAAAATCCCTCCAAATCCCAAATGCCTGTTTATTCTCTCTGAAATTTCTCTGAAGCCAAAAGAATCCAATCAAAACTGTTGCCTATATCCTCGCATTCTGATTGAGGATCCTGACGAAAGTGCATTGTCGCTAGAATATCTGCCTTCTCAATCCACCATGCTGTAACAGAAACAATTTAAAACATTTGCTATAACTATTCAAGTAACATTTGAAAACTTTCCTATTGAATAGCAAACAGCTCCCAAATGGAAAATTAATACGTGTCAGCTTGTCTCAGTTGCCACTGGTCAGAAAGTTGTGGGGAGTTGGTGCTTGGTCTAGGCTGACAAACAATGGGAGAGTTCTTCATCTGAACATTCAATTGGATGTTAAAGAAACGTCACTATATGGCACTGTTAGAAAAGCAAAGTGAGTTTCTCCTGGTATCCTGCCCAACACTCCTCCAAATAAAATTGCTGCGTGCAAACTGCCTGTCACATTAGCTAACAAATACATAATTGCTATATGTAACAGTAATTGCTGCAAAGTGTTTTGAGATGTTTTGATGTGATCAGGTATTGTATCAAATGAGCAAATTATTTTTTAATATTTTCCGCCGTTGTATCGATGTATCGATATATCGCTAAAACCCGATACAATTTTCATATTGATACGCCGATATATCGATATACCAGAAAATCAATATATCAAGGTAAAAATTCGGAATGTGCGCACACTGAACTACAAGACCCAGAATGCTCATCTCTATACACAATGCACAGACCGAGGTGCAAAGCCGCCGTATTGTATTCATAGTCCTCGAATACAATATACAAGTATGCAAGGGGTGGGGAAGAGAAGGCTGGGGGGGGGGATGAGGGGGGAGAGGGGCGGCTGGTGGGGGGGGTGAGGGGGAGAGAGATGGCTGGGGAATGGTGGGGGGGGAGAGAGACGGCTGGGTGGTGGTGGGGGGGAGATGGCTGGCGGGGGGGGGGGGGTGCGGGGGAGAGAGACGGCTGGGGGGGGTGGGGGGAAGAGAGAGACGGCGGGGAAGTGTGGTGGGGAGAGAGAGATGGCGGGGGGTGGGAGGGAGAGAGAGACGGCGGGGTGGGGGGGAAAGAGACGGCTGGGGGGGGTGGGGGGGGAGAGAGACGGTGGGGGGAGGGAGAGAGACGGCTGGGGGGGTGAGGGGGAGAGAGACAGCTGGGGGGAGGGGGAAAGAGACGGCTGGGTGGAGGTGGGGGGGGAGAGGGACGGTGGGGGGGGGAGGCGGAGAGACGGGGTGGATGTGATGATATACAGATAGATAGAGATGGGGGGGATGTGAGAGAAACACAGAGACACAGACAGACAAACACAGAGATGGAGAGAGTGAGAGACACAGAGAGATAAAGATATTTACCTCCTGAGGAGATAGGCCCTGAATGCACGCGCACCCGGAATGCGCGCGCAGTGCGCGCATGCGCAGTATGAAAACCCCAGAAATATCAATATTTCGGTATATCTCGATATGAGCCCATCGATATATCTAAATCGGAAAATTTCCATATCGACGGACCCTAATATTTTCACATTATGACAAAAACGAAACATTCTCTCAAATCATCTTGTATTTCAAATAATCAATATATAAATAATAGCTAGAGTACTCATGGTGAATAAATACCTGCAGATGTCTTTCAGAATATAACTCCTGGTTTCATTGGTGGTTAATCTCTTGAGTCTTATTATATTCCCCATAGTGTGTAGAAACCCTGACTAAAACCAGCAGTCATTTCAGTTCCAACATTAACTCAGTGTTTCATTAAACTCTGCTTTCAGGAATGAACTTCAAGTAAGAGCTGACATAAGTAATAAATAAGTGTTTTCTATAGTAATATCCTGCTGAGTTATAATATCATTAAAGGCATCAATTATCATAGTACCAATTAGAGTGAAAAATTATAGTCTGGATATTTTGCACTGTTTTTTTTCTCATTTTGCAATCTGGCTTTGAAAAGTGCAGTTGGGTTATTGAGTTATACTGTTCATTATTGCAACACACACTGAAAACTGGCCTACAGAGAATATAATATTCTGGAAAAGTGCATTTACCTCAACTGGAACCTTCAATATTTTTTAATAAGCACATCAATAAAAATCAAAATACTGTATAACCATGGGAATGCTGAGGAAATTAAAATGCTAGTGTTTGGTATTAAAATGTCCAGGTTTTCAACTCTTATTCCACACATGTATTCCTCAAACCATCACACTCATTTACAACTGTCTCTGGGTTTGCTAAACTCCTGCCTCTCTGCCCACCTCACTTTTCTCCGTCATCCTCAGTTTTCCTGGTACAGCAGACAACTCCACTTCCTAAAGCTCCAAGCCCTTTGCTACTGAACACAAATGACTCAAATATGGCCTCAATTTTCAGATCTGGCTGCACCATACCAATACTTACCATTGCACTCTCACCTCAGTCAAATAGTTTTTCCATTCCAGAATTATCCTCCCGACGTGAAAAGCGCTCTACAAATGTAATTTTGTTGTTGTTGTTAACCTGGAGGCCGTAAACAACCCAAGGCAGCTAAGCTCCACCAATGGACCACCTCCTTCACGCAAGGAGGAGGTCCAAAGTTTCTTCCACCCTTCACCTGCAAGTGACGTCCTCCTGACGTGAAAGGCACTAAATAAATGCAATTTTGTTGTTAGTGTTGAAGGCCCTCCATAGCCTGGCCCCCTCCTGCTTCTCTAATCTGCTAACCAATTATCAACCTGTCTTCCGAAAACTCCATTTCACATTCCCTTCACCTGACTCCCTCCCTTGCCTCCTTCAAGGCACACCTCAAGACCCTCCTCTTTGACTGTGCCTTTGGCCATCTTCCTACTCTCGCTGCCCTCCATGCTCCCTGATTCTTGATTGTTCAGTGCCTTGGAACATCCTCCCAATATGAAAGGCACTTTATGAATGTAATTTTGAATTGTATTATATATTATATCCTTAGCTCTAACTCCAAATGTGAAGGGATCGACCTTCCTCGTGTACAAAATGAAATGGATTCACTCAACCATCTATACCTCAGCCATAAAACTTTCATAGTCCTGCTAACTATTGCCTGGTACAACAGTCATCTCTATTCACCTAAAACCCAAACCTGAACGCTCGAGTGCAAATAGCAGAAACCCAGCTTCATGATTCACTGCCATCTGTAGCTCGAGTACCTCCATACCTAACAGCTCTCCTTTTCACAAACCACAACTGACTTTTATTCCCATTCTGGACCCCAAAAATGACCCAAAGATACTTTCCATCACCTACAACATGCATCCCCTCTAGTTCCTTCTTTCCACACATCAAGCCCCGTGTGAAGAGGTCGTCGACTTCTTTGCCTCAAAGAGCGAAAACTTTCACTTGGCTGCATCATCTTCCCACCTCCCATTTTCCCTTCCACCTGAATCAGACTATCCACACCACCTTCACCCTCTGCTATGCCTTCTGCCACTCCACCTGCTTACATTCCTTTTCCTCCATTTCTCCCTCCTCCCTCTGCACCACAATCAACCGCATGAAGTTTAGCACGTCCTGCTTCGACTCCCTCCGCACCCAGTTTCTGGTCACTCAACTCCTTTTCTTCTTCTTCCTGCTGGCCAACACAGTCAACCAATCTCTCTCCTCGAGCTTTGTTTCACTCCCCCTGAAAACCACACCTCTCTTTAAAAAAATCCACCCTCGATTCCTATAATTTCATGGATTTCCAACCTATCCTTCCTTGCTAAAGTCCTGTAATGCAGTTTTGCAGGTCAACTTTGATCACATCTCTCCCTCCACTCCCTCCTCGAGCCCCTGCAGTCTGGTTTCCACCCTGCCAACAGCACAGACAACACATGTCAAAGTCACAAATGACATCTTCTCTGGTTGTGACCAGGGTTTTCTCTGCCTCCACGTCCTCCTGTATTACTCTCTCGCCAGTCAAAAAGGAAGGTTTTCAGACACTGCGACACTGTTAAGTGCTCTAAGAAGTTACCCTGCATGCAGTGCACTATATAATTGCAAGTTGTTGTTATTGTTGTCATTGTCGGTTGACTGGTCTATCATCAACATATTGGAGATGTAGGTAAAGTTGAAAAATATATCTTCCCTAAAACTTAAGTCTATAGTTCTTAAGAGGGCATTTTTTGTCAGATCACATAATCCACAGACCAAGAGACAAACCTGAGACATTCATAGTCTTTTCTTGGTCCACACCACTGTACATCGTGTCATGGGAGAGGTATCCCTTCCCCTTTTCATTGCATCTCTGGGTAGTCAACTCAGAACTGGTGGAAGGCTGTAAGGAGGTCATCTTGAGGACATGTGTGGTGCAGTACACAAAAAGGAACATAAATTAACTTTTGGAGTCTTAATCTATTTCCCATCGGATGTCTCAATGCAGCTGGATTTTCTTATACTGACAATTTTGGTAGTGTTCAGTAAAAGTATTGCATCTGCTACAATAAATCAGCCTGTAATTGTTTTGTGAGACAGTAAGACCCACCACATGGAAGCCGTATAATGGTCACATCCTCTGAAATCTATTAGGCTAATTAAATTAAGTATCTGCTAACTAGTACAACCATAGTGGGAGCAATCCATCTGCTGTCCTCTGATCTTCTGAATTCCTTCCTCTCTGGCCCTTCACTTGTCATGACCTCAGTGCATCTATTGAGCAATTCAATTACTCTGTCACCAATGCCCTTGCCCCAACCAAATTCACAAGATCAGAGGACAGCAGACGGATTTCTAGTGCTACAAGCCCCCTGTTGTCATTCCCAAACTTTAAAAGCCTAAAGGAGGTCATGCATTTCCTGATGTCCCAAAAATTATCAAGATCTTTTCAGCCACCTCTATTTCCCCAGCTGCACATACTCCATATTTCACAGTTTTGACCCGCTCCCTCTTCCTTATCTCACCTCCCTTATCTCCTGGATGACACCGACCACCTGCTCCCTTGAATCCCTCTAAACTGACTTCCACTCCAGTGACAGTACTGCGACAGCCCTAATCAAACGATACTTTCTCTGTGTGTACCAGAACTCCCTTTATCCTTCTCAATTTTTCTGTCACCTCCCGACCTGAAAGCTGCTATACAATTGTAATTTTGCTGTTTTTGTTGTTATTCACAATGTTGATCGCTCAATCTTTCTCCAAACATCTCTCCTCTTTGATTCCCTTCCATAACTTTGTATTTTCCTGGTCTCACTCATTCTTTTCCTCACATTTCTACACACTTTCAAATTCCTAATAACCTTCTGCGTAAAAAAGTACTTTTTTCCTGGATTTCATTCTGAAATTGATGAAATTTTCATGCTGAAATTTGCAATTCTGAATCTGTGCCCTTTTTTTCTGCTCTCTTGGCACAAAATCCTACTTGCCTCTATAAGGTCACCTCTGAAAAGTCTTTTTACAGGCTGAAGATTCCAAACTCAGAAACTTGCTTATGGCTCATCTGTGTGTCAGCCTGCTGTGGTTACAACTATCGTCTATGAGTCAGATGGTTGTGGGTTCAAACTCTACAATGGGACTTGGAATCATATAGCTGACAATCCAATCGTTTGGATGAGACATTAAAGCAAGATTTAGTTTGTCTCTTCAGGTGGATTTTAAAATTTCCATGGCACTATTCAAAAAGAGTAAGTAGTCCTGGCCAACAAATCTCTAATAAAATTGATCATACTTCATAGCTGATTGTGGGACATTGTTGAGCAGAAACTGGCTGTTGGGTTTTGCGCACAAAATATCCAGTCAAAACCACTTTAAAGTATATCCTGTGAAGCTCTTTGAGATATCTCCATGATGTGACAAAGCTCTATATCAACTGGAAGGATCATTGTTATTATTAATAGTGTTATTATTATTTTTAATACTTAATCACTGGGGATCTTTCTCTGTACTAACGATTCTCCTCTGGATTGCCTCTCGGCCTGGAAAGCCCAGTTGGGTTGCAGCTATTATGAATCACTCCAGATTTGGCTAGAGCAATGGTTCAGCTTGAGCATGATTTCTGGGATCAGTGAAGAACAATCACATAACTTACATGCAATCGTAATATATTTGCACACAACACATGCAGCATTTGTCTACTGAAGACTTAGAAAAAATAGTTTCAACTTGAACGTTTAAAAAGTAGAGTATTATGCTAGCCTTCCAACTCAAAGTAATGGGGTGCTTTCCACTCTCAATCTTTACTTCCTCTTACAATATGCAATCTTTTATAACCTTGATTTACCATGTTTCTCTAAGTGCTCGGGGGTGCTACCCCACATGCAGAGCACTGTATAGATGCAAGTTGCTGTGACTGTTCTCTGCTACTTGTGGTTATTCTCTGCTACTCTGCTAGTGGTTAACTGCTTTATGGACCTCAACTTCTCGCCTAGTTTCTGATTTTTCAGTGTTAAAAATTCACTTTGAAGCAGCAGATCTTTTCAAATACATATTTTTATCTTTGGTAACAATTTTTGAGAATAGCAGCATTTTGCTTAGACATCTAAAATGCTTCAAACATCTGTCGAATAAAGACAACAAAAAACTCCCAACTAAATTTGCACAAAGTAGTTGAGTAAAAGGAAAAAAAACCTGAAAGAGACATACCCACTATGAATAGATTGCTGAATTTTACATATTAATTGTTTTCAGAATTCCAGAACATTAAAAGGATTTTTCTGTTATCTGTAAGAACAATTCATTAAATGAACATTATGGGGCAGTTAACTTTGTTTCATTGTTAGTTAAAAGTAAATACTCTTATCGACAATGTTCATCTGTAAGATGAGTAGCAGAAGCATTCTCTTGACAGCACCCAGTCTTGAATTGGTTTCTTTTTACCACCTCAATGTACACAGCTTCCATCTTTTTCTCCAAAAATTCTCAGGTTAATTTTCCTTCATTGGTCCACCTTGAGTATCATCATGACATAACAGCAACTTGCACTCATATAGAACTTTTCGCATGAGCAGAATGTCTTTACAACAACATTTCATTTATAAAGTGCCATTCACATTGGCAGGACATTCCAAGATGCTGAGCAGTCATGATGGACTCAAAGTGGGGAGAGGTAAGGGAGATAGTTGGGATGGGAGGGAGAGAAATGGGAGGGCAGCAGAAGGCATGATTGAAGAGGAGGGTCTTGAGACCGGTCTTTAATGAAGCAAGGGAGGAAGGGTGGCAAAGGGACTGTGGGATGGAGTTCCAGAGTGTGGGGGCAGAGAGAGTGAAAGCCCATCCACTGATGGTAGGGTGGGTCAGGTGGGGTACATGGAGCAGACTGGAGCTCGCAGAATGGAGAGGGTGGTCAGGTTCATAGGGTGTCAGCAGGCCACAGAGATAGGAGAGGGCAAGGTCGTAAATGGTCTTGAAAGTTAGGATGACGATCTTGAATTCGATCCTCTGGAGATGGGGAGTCAATAGAGCAGGGCGAGGATGGTACTGGTGTAGTTGCGGAGCTTGGAGAGGACATGAACTGCAGAGTTCTGGATGAGTTCTGGATGATCTGCAGCTTGTGAAGGGAAGAGCCGAGAAGGCCAATGAGGCCGTAGTTGAGCCTTGATGTGACAAATGCATGAACAAGGGTTTCGGCGGTCTGAGGGATGAGGCAGTGGTGGAGTCTGGCAATGTTACAGAGATGGTGGAAGGCAGTGCTGATCATGGTGCAGATATGGGCAGGAAGGTCAGTTCAGTGTCAAACAAGACACAAAGGTTCCTGACTGGCTTCGAGAGATGGAGAGTGTAGCCTTGGATGCTAATGCTGCCAGTGTGTGAGGTACAAAGATGCTGATATGAGTCAATCATGAGAGCCTCAGTCTTGTGGATGTTCAACTGGAGAAAGTTGTCTCTCCTCTTGGACTTGATGTATTTACAAAGACATAATTAGAGTCTGAACTTGGAATAAGATGGAAGAGGTGGCCAAATGTGCAGTCAAAGAGTTTTTTTTTTAAAAGCAAGCAGGATACTGAAGGTCCAGTTCAGAGATGACAAAGAAGTAGATGAATATTTTAGTTGCAATGGGGGAGAGGTAATGCCAGATGTAGATGTTCTTGTGGAAAAGAAGGAAAGAAGATTTGGTCTGAGCACAATTGAAAGGCTTAAAGGAGAGTTGAGGGTTGGACAATCTCCTATAATTCCATACAGGCTCTGTGTGATGATGGGTGCAACAACAGCAATATATATTTGTATATATAGTATATTTAATGTCGGGAGGACGAACAAAGGTGCTGGCCAATCTGATTTGTCATTATATTTGTCTTTTTGAAAACAGTCACTACGGTTTGAAGCAACTCATTGAATTGTTTGTTTCAAAAACAATAACAACAACAAAATTACATTTGTATAGCGTCTTTCTAGTTGGGAGGATGTCCCAAGGAGCTGGATAATCAGTGTTTCTGATCCGAGCTGGGGGTTAGGATCAGGAAAATGGAGAGGAGTGGGGGATAGGAGGGTGACAAAAGGCATGGTTGAAGAAGATGGTCTTGAGACGGGACTTGAAGGAGGGGGACAATGGGATTTAAAAAATAAACAAGACTTCTTGTTTAATTCTGACATTTGGTTTGCAACTAATATATTTTTGTGGTTTCCATTAAAGCTTTAATTAGCTTGATAGTAATGATAATAATCCTTATATTTGATGTAGCATATTTTATATCAGAAAAATATCTCAGACTGCTTCACAGGATACTTCAAAATGGAATGGCTGTGTATTTTGTGCGTGAACATGGCAGCCAATTTATCCACAGCAATCTACCATGTACAGTCATGAAGTGAGTGACCAATTCTATTTGGGGGATCTGTTGGCTAAGACACTGGGAGAAACTCCCTTCTCTTTTCGAAGAGTGCCACTAATACCCAACTGACCAGACAAACAGAACTTCGGTTTAACATTTCATCTGAAGGACGGTAAATGGATGTTAATTCCCTGTGCTTTAAATACATACACTCACAAATATACAGTCAAATCACTTTATAATAAATTCTGTGAAGTGCTTTGAGACACCTAGAAGATATGAAAAGTACTATATCAAAATGCAAGGATTATTATATCTCTGTGCTGGTCAGCCATGTTACTACCAGCTGAGGACACCTACCTCTGTTTCAGTAACCAAAAAAGCTCACATGAGCGAGACAAGTCTAAACATCAGAAAGGTGCTCTTTCTGTTTATCTGTTTCTGTTTATCTGTCCAGCATCTTGGGACGTTGTCCCGATGTGAAAGGCACCATACAAGTTTAATTTTGTTGTTGTTGTTTCCAGAGATTCTTCCCAATGGTCAACTCTGGAATGACTTGGAGCCTAAAAAGAAAAATATCATGGCGTTGCATGAAAGGGAAGTTGGTGGCACATTACTAGAGTGTGATGTATTCAAATGTAAATTGAGGCTACATCCTCTCTTTAGTATAGACAATTGCACAGAGATTTAATTTCTGTTACTACTTCTAATATGATCCTATATCCAGTTCCTACAGTCTCTACTTCCAGCAGTAAAGTGATTAGGAGCAGTTCATGATTAAGTTCTGTTAATAATTTCATATTTATTGTTATTTAAAGAGCTAACTGGCTGATTAGCTCTTCACCAATATTAAAAATGAGTCCTTTAAATGTCCAGGACAATAAATTGACTTTTAAAGGGACAATTGGAAGATCTGGGCTGATACTGGAGTAGTTTTCTGGCCTTGTACTGGAATACCGGAGTGGATCCATTCACATCTTCAAGACTGAAGCGGGTAGACATTTGTTAATACCAGGGTATTAAGGGATACAGGGCAACGGTGGGCATTTGGACTTAGAATCATAGAAATTTTCAGCACAAAATGAGGCCATTTGACTGGCTTGAGATACAGTGTAGATTGATTTGTTTGTCAAAAGGCTTCAGCAGATAGGCTTAAGTGTTTTGCATTTCTGGAGGTAGCTACTCAACCTAGTTTTATGTTTTTTCAAACTAAACATGGTTTTCACCGTGCAATTACAGTACAAATTAGTCTAGAGATTTAAATTTAGGTGTCAGCCTGGATCAGTTGTTAGTACTCTTGCCTGAGTCAGATGACTGTCATTTCAAGCCCTGCATATAATACAAGTTTTTCTTTATCTAGCATCTTTCACATCTTGAGAATGCCCCCAATGTGCTGGGCAGTCCAAGGTTTTCAGCTGAGCTGAGGTTAGGCAATGGGGAATGCGGGGACAAAAAGATGATCAAATGTGTGATCAAAGAGGAAGGGCTTGAGGTAGATCTTGAAGAAGCTGAGATAAGCAGCAAACCAAAGAGACTCTAAGTAGAGTTCCAGAGATTAGGGAAGCATCTTGAAAGCCTGACCACAAATAGTCATGAAACAGGCTAGTACTGCACTCAGTGAGTGGAGGGAGCAGGCATTTTGGTAGGGATTAGGAAGGTCAGAGAGGTAGGGTGAGGCAAAACCATGAAGGGATTTAAAGGTTAGAAGAAGGATCTTGAATTTGATTTGCTGGGAGATAGGGATCCAGTGGAACCAGTCAAGGACAGGTGTTACTGGCTCGCTGAGCCTAGTGTGGGGTTGCAGAGTTCACTTCTGGATAGTATGCAGCTAGCAAATTCAAGATCCTAGAGTGGACCTCATTAGCCTGGAGCCTACATTGGGTCTACAAATTTGCAGCCTAGGCTGACAGTCCAATACAATGCTGGGATACTGTTGGATTGTCAGACATACTGTCCTTTGGAGCAGACTTTAAACTGATGTCTTGTCTACCAATTCATGAGGTTGCCAAAGATCTCATGACCCTATTTGTAATGAGACAGGTGTTCCTCTCAAAGTTTTCACCAATATTCTTCCAAACAAAATTAGTCTTTCACTTCAGGGCTGCTTGTGAGATGTTGTTGTGCACAAATTGGCTGCTGCGTTTACCGGCAAATGCCACTTTACAATAGATCCCATTAGGTGCTTTTAGATATTGCAAGAACTACATAAGGTGCTACATGCAATGCAAGAATTATTATTAGAGTCATGATCTGATCGCTAACACTAGTGATCTTTGAGTTCTGAGTTCCTAATGGAATTTCCCTTAATAAACATGTAACAAAAGGATTGCTGGTGTTCGTGGCCAACGTGTTATGGATAAATCCTCATTCTGAGTCAATCCATTGAAGAACATTCAAATCTTCACAGTAAAGTGGATATTTTACTTAGACAATTGCTGTCTGGCATCAAGTTAGTGTTTCCACTTTACAATTTCAATGTAGAATTACATGATTTTTGAGTTAGTCAGCCATGATATGCTTTAGGGCATAATTAACACTCGCTAAGCAAATATGTGGTGTTGGTAAATGCTTAAGTACTGTACTTAAGACCTCAGATAAAGGTTAAAAATCATCTCCATTTCCATAAGTAAAGAATAATGAAAAGTATGGTGAATGCTATAATAGTGGCGTGCTGATAATATGTTACAGATTATTGAAGATTATTTCCATGATTTGTGTGTTAATAAGAGTCGCAAACAACACTTAATGCATCAGAGAGCAATGAAGCATTACTATCACTAGTAATGTATTATATTTTGTTATATTGGTACATAAGCTTGCTATTATCTATTCCACTACAAAAACTAATTTATACGGGCAAACTGCTGGGTTTCAGCTGTCCTCCTTCTGGCTTCTCAAGCAAAAATGTGGTTGCAATTGTGATGTGACATCTCTATACATCAATTTTTAAATGTTTATAGACTTTATATACAGCAAATAATGGTGCTTGTCTGAAAGATTGACTGTCCAGCGCCTTAGGATGTAGTCCCAATGTGAAAGGCGCTATACAAATGTAATTTTATTGTTGAGTTGCTTTGTTATATGTTATATTGGACAATCACAACACTTTGTTTTCCCAAAAAGTTGCCTAAATAGGTAAACAAATAAAATTAAAGTTATAAATGACAATAAAATGGATGGAGAGTAGGAAAGGAAGAGATTGAATTAAAAAAAGGAAAGAATGGAGGAAATTAAAGATAACAGTCAGAGATTTGAATTATCATCCAATTTTCCACAGAGAGGCCATTTTGCAGAAAATTTTACATTTTGGTGGAAATTTCATTGGTCTCAATTTGAAAGTCAACTACAGGTCTCAGTACTGGAGGGATGTTATGCTTACTCAGGAAGTCAGCATTAATGTTATTAACATTGGAACAACAGCAGTGCTTCCCTCAAGCTATAATTGCTGACATGTTTGCACACTTGTAGTAAACAGTGAGTTAATTATAAAAATTGCAATTGAAGGAGTCATCTAAATCACAAATCCTGGGAAACATGTTGAAAAATGTGCATCAAGTAACCTGTTTTAAAAGCCCAATTGGAATTGGTTACAGAGATGGATTGGCCAATGATAAAATAACAATAATGCATGTCCTTTTCACACTTAAAAAAGATTGTTTAAGAGTCTAATTATGCTCAAATACCAATGCTTTTACATATTTCACTTGCATACATACTGAATTCCAAAGAATGGTTTGTTTGTAGGAGTTAGCCAGCAAACTGTTGAAGGAAACGACTGTTCAGAAATTTTGATGTTTTTAACCTCTTACCGCACCTTCGGCTGCCCCACCAACTCTTCCCCCTCTCCCACTCTTCTTCCCCTTCCCTCTAACCCGACCCTCCCCCACCCGCTCGGGTCCCGCTGACTGTTCAGTGCTTTGGGACGTCCTCCCGACGTGAAAGGTGCTATATAAGTGCAATTTTGTTGTTGTTGTATACATTCATGGTGGAATGCAATAAACTTTTTTTTTAGCCCAGATGCTCATTATATTTTCTGGCTGCACATTATAGTTTTCTTTAACTAAATGCAAAAATCATGTTAGAAATCATTAACTATTGCAATGTGGAAGATTTTCCCAAATATGAATGAAGACGATTGAGAATGAGATATGCTCTCAAGATAATGCCTTGCTCCCCCAAAAATCCTGATCCAGAGTTTTAAAAGTTAAGTATCACCACTTGGGAAGCCATTCGGGAATGCCAAAGTGTGTGCTGGGGTACTGATGGAGTTTAACCAAATAAAATTGCATAGCTTGCCATTGAAGGAACTGTCTGGCAAGCTTCCACTGCTTGTCTAGTTAGGATCAGCCTACCTGTCATAGCTTTGGCAGGAGCTGAGTGGCAAGAATCCCTCCCCTTTGTCCTGCCAATGAAATTGCAAACTAGTCTGGCTTCAAATGTTCCTTATTATACTGAAGATCTGCCTAGTTGGAACCCCCACACCACCACCTCCACCCCATTTTTTAGACTGTTTTTTAGGCAGGACTTGAAGAAGGCAAGATAGGGGGTGAAGTGGAGGGATTGTGTGATCAAGTTTCAATGTTGGAGGAGAGATACTGAATGCCCAACCACCAATAGTAGGGTGGGAAGTGCAGGGGACATGGAGCAGACCAGGCTACCAACACTGCCTCAGGGAATGAACTCAATTGTGATATTCCATTGTCAGCCATATCATGGAACAAGCCCAACCCCAAAGAAAACATACTTATCTTTCATCTAAGGAGGATTGTCACTTATTGGTCATTAGACGTCTAGAAAGAACTAGAAATGGCTTGATTAGCCTCCTGTCTACAGCCCTGGGTTTACATCTCAACTAATTCAGTGATGGTTGCCTCAGTTGGAGATGCAGAGCTTAATGATCAGCTGCCTATCCTTCAGGATAATGCTCAAGGTAGATTCCAATGTATGAACTTGTGTTCACGAACTTGGACTGCGGGTAACACCTTCCAGCAGCTGTCATCCCAAGCCTCAGAGTTTTCTCATTCAGGTATTTCCCCATCACTCAATGAATTTGAGATGTCCGCCTTTGGTGTGGTGAGAGGGCCTTTACAGGACAGCTGTGACATGCTGACTACCTTGATGTTGTGGAGGCCAAGTCCAATGCTGTATACTAGGTAGGCTAAACAGTTACAGCTCGGTAGTCTAAAGGTTCGTTAGTCCGAAGGTTCATTTGTCCGAAGGTTCGTTAGTCCGAAGCTTCCCCTAACCCTAACCATAACATTTGGACTAATGAACCTTCAGTCTATCGTACCAAATGTTCGGATTAACGAACCTTATTTTCGGACTATCGAGCGGTAACCACGGTAACCGCCCCAGGTATAGGAAATTTGTGTGTTCGGACTATTGAACCTTCGGTCTATCGAGTGCCCCCCAACTAAACACTACTTAATCCACATCCTCTTGCGAGGGGCCCTCGGTAAATAGACATACCTGCTATGAAAATGACTCTGCCTCCAGGGTGTTCAGCACAAGTCAAAGCTGGAGCCCTCCCTCCCTCCCTCCCTCCCTGTTGCTGCTTCCCGAGTCACATGCTTGGACTTGGCCTTTGCAAATAGGTTGAAGGACGTCTCTATGTTGCATGCCCAGGAGCTTGGATCCATAAAGGTGAACAATTTGGATACAGGTCTTATATGATACACACTTTACCAGTATTGTCACTTTGCTACTTTTGCAGTGAGATGAGAGAAAAATAAGAAGGCCTACAAAACATCGGCTAGCTAGGTAAGTTTTTGGAAAGGAATGAGAGAAAATATCATTTCAGTGCATACACATATGTTAAAAATTATGATTCCAAGTTGTAAAACAAAACAGAATAATGTCTGAAATTTACAGAAAGTAGTCATTACAGTAAATGAGCAGTAACTGGAAATCTATGGTCTGAAATATTTAAAGTTCTACCTGGCCTGTGAATAGCTTTGACAGAACAATGTTCTACCACAGTACAGCATGAAAGAACAATTTTATTGTTGGATACAGAGATTTGGAAAGCTAAGACCATTGCTATTTCTATTATCGTAACCAACATTCATGCAGTCCCCCTTAGTATCTCACAGATTGGCCGCCTTCATTATCAATTACAGTTCCAGCAATCCAAAGTTAGTATGACGCACCCTGCAATTTAACTAAATTGCTCTGTTATGGGAAATACTACCCACAGCAATTTAATGAAAGCGCTGACTTTTCCTCCAGCGATAATTAGTTGATTCAAAATATAAGTAAGCTCTCTCACTATCAGGCGGAACATAGTGGATATCTGTGATTTGGCAGATAAGCATTAACAATCTAAATCACCAGCCAAAAGTGCCTTTTGGGGAAGAAAAAAACGAATTCACTAATTAGCTTGCTTTAAAAACCCAAAAGGCATTCATTTTCAGGAAACATTAAAGTTCCAGTCTGTCTGTTCTGCTAGTTCAAGTGGGTGGCTAACATCCCATGGCAATATTTTGAGGATGAGCAAGGAGTACTCCTGGTGACATAGGTCTGGCAAGGATTGGGGTAATAGGGGAGAGAAGCTTAGAGCGGGTGAGTATGCGGGCAGCAGAGTTCTGGATAAGCTGGATTTTGTGGATTGTAGAAGAGAATATGCATTTTGTCTGTTTATCACCATTATGTTTCGTACACATTTATTTGTTTTAAATTATACAACTTTAAAATGATTATTTTATGGTTCAACTCAGCAAGGACCAATTCAAACATAAAATAAAAAGTTGCAATTTAGTGCTACATCAAATGCAAGAATTATTATTATTTGCAACAAAAAATTTATTATAGAACAGAATTATTAACTGTTCTATACGGTAATTATTAAAAACAATTCTGAACTTCACTAGGATTGCTTTTCTATCATGAAGGCAACATAATTGCTTCTATAATACCTTTCAAATGGACACTTCTAAATTTCCAAGCGTGAGAAAATTCAAAGGCGATTTGGTTGAAGATGCTACTTGTTAAATTGAATAAAAGATAAGTGGTACTGTTGATTGGCAGCTGTCAATTTGTATTCTTGGCAAACGTCAATTTAGACCCAACCCCATCACATAAACATGCACATTGCATAAAGCAAACCTTATTTTTCTCTTAGCTTTGTCTCAAAAACAGGTCACTTATATGGATGTCAGGCAGAAAGCCAGGTTGATTTCTGTCCCCATATAAAACTGTGCTGTAACACAACTCAAATAAAGTGGTCAATTTTGAAAGCATTCACGCAGTCAGCCACCTGCAGTTTTATCAATGTGTTTGTTTCCTAACAAAACACACAAAGTCAAAACAAATCTTTGTGCTTCTTCATTTTCCACTTCTCACTTAATTAAAACGTGGTACCATGTTAAGCTCATGGTTCTTGTTATTCTTGTTAATCATATGGACAATGCATTCTTTATTCATCTTCTGCTTTGCTCTTTGTGTTTTGTTATGGGCTATCCAGAATGCACTGCAGGTCCAAGCATTTAGGTTCCAGGCATTGGCTGGTGCCTGGTTTCTATTGCAGCCATCAGTTTAGATTTGTGTCTGTTCAACTTGGTTCACATCAGGACACAGGAAGAAACATATCTACAAGAAATTATACAATTTTTTTTCAATGTAACATTTTATAACATTTTCTTTACATATACCGTTACTTTTAATATGATCCAACAGATGAGCATCTCTAATGGATTTTCTTCTTTAAAAAAAGAAACTGAGTTGATGCAACACCTAATCACATTGAAATAACTCAAAATGCTTCCAAAATATGAGCCACGTTTGTCACCGATTATTGTTATGTCGCAAGACACAGCAGCTGATCTGCACCAGCAAAATTCCACAAACCAGGAAATGAGTGACTAATGTGTTCTTTTGGTAAATGTGCATATGGCAGGGATACTGGATGGAACGCCTGAGAATGCCTTTCTCTTTGAAATCCATCTGAACCACAAAAACAACAAACACAATCTCACTTTCAATCTCATCCAAAGGATGGCCCTGCAACAACAGGGCACACCCTCTGCACAGTACTCAAGCATCGGCTTAGATTAGGAACTGAAATCCTTGTGTTGGCTTCAAACCCAAAACCTCTGACCCAGAGGTGAGAATGCTGCCAACATAGCCAAGCTCAGGCTGGTTTCTGTAATTGAATCGCTTTTTGTAAGCAGTTATAATTCTCTTTCTCACGATTATGGAACATTTTTAGGTTTGACAATATCTTTTCCCCAAACCCCAATTTGGTTTGAAACAAGTTTTTTTAAATTTAATTATCTACATTGAATGTAGGTAATTAAATGTCTAACAGTTACATCTGCGATAACATTTTATGCCTTTGTGCATTCTGTGTCAATTGTTGTGAATCAAACCAAGGTTTGACTTAAATTAAACTATTTCCAGTAACATTGTGTTGAAACCTATTTCTATGGAATGTATTGTATGTGGTCACGTTTGCTCATGGTTTTCATGAAGTCCCAAATAAATTATGTGATGTAATTGTTCATGCTAAAGGTGAAAAGCAAGATGACCTGCAGTGACTCTGACAAATATAGATGACCTTTTACTAGATACAGTGTTAGTGAACTGGTGATAGATATGATACCAGTGTTGAAACCCTACAGGGCATTGCAGTGTCTGCCGTGGATTGATGCCATCAATTACAGGGTGCCAAACGCAAGTACCTGACATGACAGTTTTGATAGTCCACAGCTCACATTCCAGTCTCCCAAAGTCTCTGCCAAATGTTACAAAGAAGGAACTGCAGCTATGCTAAGTGAATTCAGAACGGATTGAGTTGAAACTAAATTACCTTCAGATGCTCAGTATGAATGGAACCTACAATGGAAAATAAATCACTTGCAAGTATGTCATCTTCAACATCCAGTTAAAAAAAAAGAAAATTACAGCGAACTAAGTCAGATTCTACTGCAATTCTTAACTATTGGACTGCCGACTGGGCTGTGCTGAATATTGGCTCTAGTAACCTCCAGTCAGGCTGTGAAGAAATCTGAGGCGCTACCCTATGTGGAGGCTGCTATACAAGTGCAAGTTGTTGTTGTAGCTCACTACCTTTTTCAGATCAAATACTTTTAATGTAAGCATCCATCCCACCCCCCATAAACCCCCCACCCTTTCCGCCTTGTGAGCTTTGTGAGCATTTTCGTTCACTTATTCACTGTAATGGAATCCTCTAAGTTACAGCACAGGAAGACATTCATCCTGTCAAGCCTAAAATAGTTACAATCTCATCCACTAAATACTCTGATCCCTGTTTGTACTGTTACTGTTCAATAAGCATTCAATTTTCTGTTAAGTGATCAATGTTAAATGTGGGGCAGGTTGAGGGTCAGGTGGATGGTCCAATGGAAGCACATACTCACAATCATTAAAAGTTCAAATATGTGTTACAAATCAGAGTTTCTGCAACAAAATTGCAGTTTGTGATTTTCTTAAAGCCTTATCCTGCGGAGTCCTGTAGCTCAATGGTTAGTTGCCTTACAAGCGAGAGAACAAACCCGGGTTCAAATCCAGGCAGGGCGAAATCTTGGGTAAGTTTCCTTTCTCAATACGTCTAACAATAATCCCTCCAAAAAAAATGGTGGGACCCTGCTGTACATAATTGTACTGCCACATTTCGCCCACATATATAGTCAATTCATCTTACAGTATATTCTGTAAAGTGCTTTGAGACATCTAGAAGACTAGGAAAGCGTTATATCAAATGCAAGGATTATTACTGTATTAATATTGTTACAGCAATATTATTTGAGAATAGAGAGGAGTTTCTCCGAATCTCATTTCCCAAGTTAGAATTGATAATTCACCTCACTGCTGTTTGTGGGGTTTTGGTGTGCTGAATTGACTGCCGCTTTTGCTTATGTTATCACTGCACTGCCCTGCAGTCACTGCATTTTACAGCAAATACAATGAAGGGATGTAAGATGTCCTCTTGACATGAAAGGCACCAAATCAAATGTAAGCAATAATATTATTTTAAATAGTTCTTTACTCAGAGGGTTAATGATGTGAAACATTCTGCCCCAGAAAGCTGTGGAGGCAGAATGTTCAAACAAGAGATAGACTGGTACCTTAGTTGATAGGGGTATTGAAGTGCAAGTCAAAATGGTAAAGCATTTGGATTGAAGGATCTGTCTTGTTCAAGTGGAACAGGCTTGATGAGCTGAATTACCTCTTTCTGTTCCTATGGTTCAATATCATAGTAAGATGAACTGGAGATCAGAGGCAAACAAAGATAATAAGAGCTTCTTAAAACACTTACCAAAAAAAATCAGATCAATAAATAATGTGCACCATTAGATATGATGAACCAAATTCTATTTTGGGGGCATGTTACACAATAAGCAACAGATGTAACCATTATGATTCCTTTGAGAGCATACCAATAAACAAACCCATGTCTTTAATTATTAACCCTTCAGAGATCCAATATTTACACCATCAACAATAAGTAACCTAATCTACTTACATGATTTCTGTAAAGATTATACATAATAATAAAATGAAAGACAAGCTACATTTATGTAGAAAATAATAGACAGTCAGCAGGGATAGTTAGCTAGTAATCTCTTTGAAGGAACAGATGATGCCTTTAACTATGGGGTTTGGGTTAAACATGTTATTCTGATCTGGAAATCATTAAGAACATTTACTATTCTTTTATGAAATATTCAGCAGTCTCTGTCTTGTTGGCAGCAAGTATAACAATATAATAATATGATTCATAGATTGATATAACATCTATAAATCAAGAATGCCTCAAAGCAATTCACAGAGATTCATTTGTAAGCAAAGTGTAATATAGAATGTCAGCAAACAGGAAACTGTGCTATTGTGAAGATAAAATACAATTTATATTTCATAACATAGAATCATAGAATTTTACGGCACAAAAGGAGGCCATTCGGCCCATCCAGTTTGTGCCGGCTCTTTGAAAAGAGCAACTCAATCCCAGTGCCCAACTCTCTCCCCATAACCTAACAGACCTGTTCTCCCTAAATAAAGATCTAATTCTCTTTTAAAAGCTGTTATCGAATCAGCCTCCACCACCTTTTCAGACAATGCATTCCAGATTCGAACAACCCGCTGAGTAAAAAGATTTCTCCTCAATTCCCCTCTGCTTCATTTTGAAACTATTTTAAATCCGTTTGACCACGAGTCACAGATTTGCCCACCAATGGAAACAGTTTTTCCTTATTCATCTTGTCGAATCCCCTCATGATTTTATAAACCTCTATTAGGTCTCCTCTCAACCTTCTCTGTTCCAAAGAGAATAAACCTAGCCTATCTAGCCTTTCCCCATAACTGAAGTCCCTCAATCCTGGTACCATTCTAGTAAACCTTCTTTGCACCCTTTCCAATGTCTTAACATCCTTTCTATAGTATGGTGACCAGAATTCGACACAGTACTCCAGCTGAGGCCTAACCAAAGTTTTATAGAGGCTAGTCAGCATTTCCTGACTTTTGTACTCTATACCCCTGTTTATAAAGCCTAGTATCTCATATGCCTTCTTATCGGCTTTGTCTACCTGTCCTGCCATCTTCAAAGAGTCACTAATACAAATCCCCAGGTCTCTCTGTTCCCTCACACCCCTTAAAATTGTACCATCTAGCCTATATTGCCTCCCCTCATTTCTTCTCCCAAAATGTGTCACCTCACACTTCTCTGTATTAAACATTCGCAGCTTTCCAGTCCTCTGGCACCACCCCTGTCTGACATTGGGGGTCAGACAGGGGTGGACGAGGGACAACTTCCTCCAATTGAACGTGAGCAAGACCGAGGCCCTCCTGATTGGCTCAAGCCAGCGCCTCCGCATATCGGGCGCTGCCAGCCTCAACATCCAAGGCTGTACTCTCCACCTCACAAAGCCAGTCCGGAACCTTGGCATCACGTTCGACCATAAACTCTCCTTCCTCCCCCACATCCGTGCCTTGACCGGTACCGCTTATTTCCACCTACGCAACATTGCCAGGCTCCGCAACTATCTCACCCCCCACATTGCCGAAACACTTGTGCACGCATACATCACCTCACGGCTAGACTACGGAAACTCTCTCCTCGTCGGCCTCCCCAGCTCCTCCATTCATAGGCTGCAGGTCATCCCAAACTCTGCAGCCCATGTACTATCCCGCACCCGCCTCTGTGACCACATAACCCCCACCCTCGCCCATCTCCACTGGCTCCCCATCCTCTAGAGGATCGAGTTCAAGATCCTCGTCCTCACCTTCAAGGCCTCACACGGCCTTGCCCCGCCCTATTTAACCGATTTACTCTCCCCCCATAAGCCCACCCGGACCCTCCGTTCAGCAGGAATTGGCCTGCTCCAAACCCCCTGCCCGAACCGCCCCACCATCGGAGGCCGGGCCTTCAGTTTCTCTGCTCCCATCCTGTGGAATTCCATCTCCCAATCCCTCCGCCTTGTTTCTTCCTTTCAAGGCCGGTTTGAAGACTTTCCTCTTCGACCGTGCTTTTTGTTCCCCCCTGAATTTTTCGACCTCCCCTACGTGTTTCACTCCTTCCCGAACACTCCCCTCCCAGCTCGGGTCACACGCCTCCTGTGCAGCGCCTTTGGACGTCCTCCCGACGTGAAAGGCGCTTTATAAGTTTAAGTTGTTGTTGTTGTTATGTCCAAGGAAGACTGAAAGATTGTGACCAGAATCTCTGGTATTTGCTCCCGTACTTCCCTTAGTAACCTAGGATGCATCCCATCCAGACCGGGTGACTTATCTACCTTGAGCGCCGTCAATCTTTTCAGTTGTTTATACTAATCCTCTCTGTTTATACTAATCCTATCCATTTCTTCTACTCTCTCCTCCAATACTGTAGCATTGGCTGCATCCTCTTCTCTTGTGAAGACAGAGGCAAAGTACTCATTCAGTACATCATCCGTGCCCTCTCCCTCCACAGTAAGATTTCCTCTTTGGCCCTTAATTGGCCCCACCCTATCCTTCACCAATCTTTTACTCTTAATATGTTTGTAATATAACTTAGGGTTCCCTTTAATGTTACCTGCTAATTGTTTCTCATGCAGTGTTTTTGCCCCTCTAATTTCCTTTTTCAGTTCTCTCCTGCTCTTCCTATATTCTGCTTGGTTGACCTCTGTACCTTGGGCCTCTTGTCATAAGCCTCTTTTTTTGGCTTTATTTTGACCCCAACTGCCCAAGTTATCCAGGAAGGTTTGGATGCCCTACATTTTATCTTTGTTAGAATGTTTTTGACCCACGCCCAAACTATCTCTTCCTTGAAGACTGCCCACTGCTCATTAGCTGTTTTACCTGCAAATCATTCTTTCCAGTCCACCTCGGCTAGGTCCCGTTTTAACTCACTGAAATTAGCCTTTTTTTCAGTTGAGTGTCTTCAACTTTGAGTGTTCCTTATCCCTTTCCATAATTACTCTGAATCTAATTAAATTGTGATCGCTATTTCCTAGGTGCTCACCTACAGAAACTTGTTGTACTTGCCCCACCTCATTCCCCAATACTAGATCCAGCACTGCTTCTTTCCTTGTTGGACTGGAAACATACTGATCAAGAAAGTTGTCCTGTATACGTTTCAGGAATTCTTCTCCATCCTTGCCCTTTACACTACTATTCTGCCAGTCGATGTTGGGATAATTAAAGTCTCCCATTATCACTACTCTATTGGCTTTGCATCTTTCCGAAATCCACTGGCAAATCTGCTCTTCTATTTCCTTCCCACTATTTGATGGTCTACAGTATACCCCTAACAGTGTAACTGCTCCTTTTTTATTCCTTATCTCTAACCAGATAGATTCGTTTTTTTGGCCTTCTTCCACCTCGTTCCTTTCTAAGGCTGTAACTGAGTCTTTAACTAATATTGCCACCCCGCCTCCTTTTTGCCCTTCTCCATCCCTCCTGAATATATTATAGCCAGGAATGTTGAGTTCCCATTCCTGCCCTTGTTTGAGCCAGGTCTCTGTTGCTGCTACCACATCATATCCCCTTGCAGCAACTAGAGCCTGCAGCTCACCAATTTTATTTGTCCAACTCCCTGCATTTACATACATGCACTCCAAGACAGAATTTACCTGCTCTGTATTTTCAGGAGGATGTCTCAAATTCTTTAACAAATCTAGATGTGTTCACCATGTATCTGGGTCACTGCATGTTTATTGGGCATTAAAGTGCTGCTAACTAGTAAAATGCACACTGTCAGAAAATAATACATTTGAATATTTGCTCAGGAATCAGTTACGGTTATAAAATTCATTGTTACACTTACAGAACATTCATTCATGCAGAATAATATAATTCTTGCCAATGGGATGCTCTGTGAGAGCCAAATGAAAAAGGAAGCGGTCAGAAAAGAAACATGACTTCCATCGGGGCCTCAAATTTTATTCTAAATCTCTAACTTCCTATTCATCTGGCAACCAAATATGAAAATAGGATATTGGGAATTTTAGGAGCAAGACTGCCAGCTAAAGTAGCAAATACTGTGTTGATTAATACCTTAAAAACTATCTGTGTGAATGGGATAGGTGTGGGATAAGTACAGGTTAGCAATAAGATTATTAAAAGCTGTGCATTACATTATGGTCATGGTCACTGAACCAGGGCACTATGGAAATGCCATGCAAATGCTGGCATCCAGTCAGGGTTGTGTAATGTAGATGCGCATTTGTCATTCAAGACTTAACTAAAAAAGTGAGAACCTTTGCAGAACCTGACAAATAGGAAGAGAAAATCAAAGTACAAGTGACTTGTGCTTGGGCTCTCTATACAAATGTAATCTTGTTGTTGCTGTTGCTTCTAGTAGCTGTTTGAAGAATGACAACACTGGTAGTTGTGGGAGTGAAGTAAATGACAGAATGTAACATGATCATGAAAGAGGCTTGGATGAAGAAAGCCTTTCGAAGCTTTTGATCTGTCCAGAATACCCACACTGTCATTCTTCCACCACAACATCAAGCTGCTTTTTTAAATGAGTCCAGTGACCTGACCTCAACCATAATTATTGGCAACATTTTGCAGTTACCAAATACTGTACATTCTGGTCTCCATCCTGTAATTATGCTCTGCAACTCTAAGCCTGTTGACCTTCTGCTCTGCTCACTCAATGCATGAAATGGTATTGTTCTGCATTTACTTTTTTACACATTCATCACATTTGAAATCATATACTGTATGCCTCTGTAAGGTCCCCTTCTGAAATATCTCATTTAAAGCTTAAAATGTTCTAGGAGTGATCTTTCTCAGCATAACTGTAGCAGAACATGTCTGATTTTAACCATGTCTGATTGTAAACTCATTGACCCAGTCCAATGAGTTTACAAGACAACAAATAGCTTCTGTTAATCAGTTAAGTTTGGATCAGCCTGAGCTTCGGTTAATCACAGCCAGACTAATAGTTCTCCAAATACTAGAACATTCATCAAACTTTATGTCAGTTCAAGGTCTCCAGGCCAAGTGTTCATTAAACTTTGAGTGCGAATAAGATGGCAATCATTCAAAAAATGTACACAAATAGAACATTATTTTTGTATTCAATGACGTTGGTTCTTAATTGATTATAAAAGGCTATTTAGTTCTTAGAGATGAACAATGTACCTCCTTGATCAATGGCATTCAGAATCTCTTCTTCTCCTACTTTCCCACAATTATTGCCCAGCTTCTTTTCTTGTCTGTTAAAGGCAGTGCCTGGGTCATAAGCGATAATATCTCCAATGGTCCCTCACCCAAACAGCAACTCTTCATGTCATGGACAACAACAGAATTACATTGGGAAGATGTCCCAAGGCACAGGACCTGAGCTGGGAATAGAGATTGGGGGTGGGTGAAGAGCAGTGGGGGAAGGAAGTTGATCAAAGCACGGTCAAAGAGGAGAGCCTTAAGGTGGGTCTTGAAGGAGGCAAGGGATGGGGCAAGGTAGAGGGACTGCAGGATGAAAATGGCTGACCAACAACAACAAAATTACGTTTATAGAGTGCCTTTCACGTCAGGAGGATGTCCCAGGCACACCCGCCAATGCTGGAGCAGGCGAGACGGGGGCTTGAAGCAGGTCGCAGCTCACCGAGCAGAGGGAGTAGGCAGGTTGGTAGGGGGTTAAGAGGTGGCAAAGGTAAGGTTGGGCAGCAAGACCATGGAGGAATTTGAAAGTGAGGACCAAGACCAGGATTTTGAACTGTATCCTTTTTGTAATGGGAAGCCAGTGGAGTCGGGTGAGGGTGTGGGAGATATGGTCACAGAACATAGTGCAAGAGAGGACATGGATTGCAGAGTTCTGCATGATCTGCAGGCTGTGGAGGGAGGAGTTGAGGCTGACAAGCAAGGAGTTTGCAGAGTCAAGCCTGGATGCTATGAATTAATGCACAAGAGTTTTGGTGGCCGGCAGTGCGAGACAGATGTCTCAAAGTGCATCTAGACGTCTCAAAGCACTTCACAGAATATACTGTAAAGTGAATGGAATATATAAGTGGATAAAACGTGTCAGCCAATCAACAAACGTAACAAAAAACAACAATAACAACATGCATTTATATAGCAAACTTATCGACAACAACTTGCATTTATGTAGCACCATTCACACAGGGTGGTATCTTGGAGCGCTTAACAATTTGACGTCAAACCGAAGAGAGGAGGGAGGTGACATTTCAGTGATGAATACCTGTGGTGAAAGATAATCAGGACAAAAAATCTTTTCCCTCCAGTTTCACTTTTGGAAAACAAATTTGCTGCCAGTATTCGACTTCCATGATGGTGCGTGTGCATCCCAAAACTTACCTGATTGTCCTATCAAATCTGGAAATACCCATGCAATGCAATCCGAGCTGGTCCAGATTTTTTCACCAAATTTATCTGGGTATGTGCGTTAAATGATTTACTCCACCTCCCCACACCCACCCCCAACCACCATATACACACACAAACTGTGGATAAAAAGATTATTTTAATGATCCTTAATCACTTGATATTAACCAGGATCAGTAAGCCCTGGTTCCCTTTTCCCTTCTCTAGCCAAGAAATGCTGAGGCACATTGTTGTACACCACAAGTCCACAAGTCCCTGGCTGATTTCAATTAAATGAACAAAGAACAGTTCATGAAATTATATAAAATTATGGGTCCAGATTGTTTTTTTTATAAATCAAAAACGTTTCAACTCCATTTCTTCTGTGCTCAAACCTTCCTTGCATGGACATTCAGTGTTAGAAGAGGCATAATTAGGGGGAGAATCCAATCATGCCATTAAGTTCAGCAACTTTGATGATGTGTCCTATCCCAGGCAGAATACCTTCACTGAATACCTTCACCTATGCCATTTCGGACTGGAGTTCAAATTATTTAGGCCCACCCCAGTTAATTAATACAGATGTGGACAACTGCATGAAGAAGGTCTGAAGGCAGCTTGTGTAATTGTTCACAAAATTGAACCTTGCCAAAACGTGACTAGGTCAGACTAATCTATCAAATCAAAGGCAGCTTTAGGATTTATGGAGACAAAGACAAGATTTTCAGACTTCCTGCATGCTATTAGGATGCCAAAGCATTGGTTCATTAATCTCTGACAAGAATACTATTAACCTTGTCATATTCAATGACATTTGTGTGCAAACACTTCAGGATGGGGCTTTGAGAGTTAACAGGATTTTTCTGTCTTTCAGTGAACTGAAACAGATTGCATGATCGAGAGAATTACTAGGCCCTTGTTAAATCAAAACAGGTTTAATTCATTTTTACAGGCAGCACTGCCTAAGCGCTGGAACTGAAGTCATATTATTGGCAAGAGGATAAATATTACTTATGTAACTGGCATTTTAAGGTTACATTTATTGTTAACGTATTCATTCAGGAAAAACACTACATTCATTTTAATAATTGGTCCAATATCCAATCTGTTTGAAAAAGTATGTCTGGTTTCCAAGATTCAGTGAAAAAGAACTTATTGTGAAGAAAACAAAGCTGCGACATGCACTCACTGACAGATCAGAGGATACAATTCTGAACAGCTATACAATATTAAAATTACTTTACATATTTCAACATATTTCAATTGCTTTATTTAGAAATTTTGCTTAGAAATGTGCTTGACGCATACATTCATATTTCATAGTTGCACTTGAGAGCAGCTTATATAGTCATTATAGTTTAACTTTATACAGAGTATTGATTTACTCTGCAGCAGAGAATACAATAAGCATATAAATATGACTTTGATTTGTTTGATACAGAAAACTGGCAATTGACTTTAATAGCGGTGGAACAAACTACAAGCCTCATGCAAACTACTATATATACATAATATGGTCCAGGATATGATACTGTATATACACAGTATGTGAAAAACACCGACCTCTAGCATTCTCCAACACATGTGTAACATATGCAAAGGATACTAAATTTGTTTTAATATTTTTAAGGAACCAGATGCATTACATTAAAATATTCCATGCAAAGTTAATAGGATAGCTCCGTCCATATAACAGGCGAATGTGGGTACAGGAGTGAGCCCAGCTCCAATTACATCCATATATTTATATTGCGCTGGTTCAGATCACATTGCTCCTGAGCCTAACTCCTCCAGGTTCCTCACCTACTCCAGGTGGTGTCATGAGCAGTGTTCAGGTGTGATATGCATTGCATGAGACTTCATTTATATTAAATTTGATGATGAATCTTCACCAAACACTGCATCAATCACTCATTTAGATTGATAAGTTCATGCAAACAATGTTTGATTTATATACCACATTCTACAGTAAAAAAACAATAACAGAAAACTCAACATTTCATCACCTTATTGATGGCTTAAGATATATGTAGGTTAATTGCACCCTCCATCATTTTCAAACAACATAACGGATTTACGGAAACACCTGTTTGTTTACACTCATAGTTGATTGACCCAGTTCATAAAGAAAGCTACTGAATAAAGCAGGGTACATTTATTACTGTAACAGTAATCTTAAACGATCAAAATAAATATAAAACACATTTTCAAATAAAGGCGAAGGCTTAAAATACTGTGTTTGTTTGCTTCCTCTTTCTGGCCATTTATTTGTTACTTTAATGTTATTTACACTCTTTGCTATCCATTCTATTTCTAATTGTGGAGTCCAATAGCTCAGTGGTTAAGACCACTTGCCTTACAATAACAATAACAACAACAACAAAGTTATATTTATAGAGCATCTTTCACATTGGGAAGACGTCCCAAGGTGCTGAACAGTCAACAACAACAACACTGATTTATATAGCGCCCTCCATGCCCAATTCAAGTCAGGGATTGGGATCCGAGCATGCGGGAGGGTTAGGATAGGAGGGGGAGGGGAGGGAGAGAGGTGGGAGGGTGGTTGAAGGCGAGATTGAAAAGAATGGTCTTGAGACCGGACTTGAAGGAGGAAAGGGAGGAAGCAAGGTGAAGGGACTGTGGGATGGAGTTCCAGAGTATAGGTGCAGAGAGGCTGAAAGCTCAGCTATCGATGGTAGGCTGGTTGGGAGGAAGAAATGGAGCAGACTGGAGGGGGCGGGCAGGTTGGTAGAGAATCAGCAGATAGAGAGGTAGGAAAGGGTAAGGCCATGGATGGCCTTGAAAGTGAGGACGAGGATCTTGAATTTGATCCTCTGGAGGATGGGGAGCCAATGGAGCCAGTCTAAGGTGGCAATGATGGGGCCATGGAGCCCGGTGCAGAAGAGAACATGAACTGTAGAGTTTTGGATGATCTGCAGCTTGTGAACAGAAGAGCAGGGAAGACCAAGGAGGAGGGAGTTTCCAAAGTCAAGCCTTGATATGACGCATGCATAAGTGAGTGTTTCAGCAGCCTGAGGGGTGAAGCAGTGTTGCAGTCTGGTAATGTTACGGAGGTGGTGGAAGATAATGCTGGCGCGGATGTGGGGGGGAAAGGACAGTTCAGCTTCAAACAAGACACCCAGCTTCCTGACTGGCTTCATGAGATGGAGAGTACAGCCATGGATGCTGATGCTGCTAGCGCCTGAGGTGTGAAGGCGCTAATGCGAGCCAATCAGGAGGGCTTCAGTCTTGCTGACGTTCAGCTGGAGAAAATTGTATCATGTTCAGGACTCAATGTCAGACAGGCAGTCAGGACAAGGGAAGACCTGGTGTTCAGGGTGGAAGCTAACGGCTTTTCTTCCAGCCCCCGCATCGCTTTGTGCAGCATTCCTCAGTGCTCTGTTCGTGGTCCCCTCCTCTTCACGGTCTACATTGTCCTTCCTCCCCCACATTCGCACGATGACCAGCATGCCTTCCACCACCTCCCAAACATTGCCAAACTCTGCTACTGCCTCACTCCTCCAGCTGCCGAAACCCTCATCCATGCATTCATCACATCGAGGCTTGACTATGGAAACTTCCTCCTCATTGGCCTTTCTGGCTCTTTCTTTCACAAGCTGCAGATCATCCAGAACTCTGCAGCTCATGTCCTCTCCCATCACTACCACCCTGGGCTGGCTGTATTGGCTCCCCGTCCCCCAGAGGATTGAATTCAAGATCCTTGTCCTTACTTTCAAGGCCATTCACGGCCTTGTCCCTCCTACCTCACCAACCTGCTGATTCCTATCAACTTGCCCCCCCATCCGTTCAGCGGGGTCCGATCTGCTCCTTGTCTCCCACCTGACCCGCCCTACTATCGACGTATAGGCTTTCAGCCTCTCTGCCCCCACACTCTGGAACGCCATTCCACAGTCCCTTCGCCTTGTTCCCTCCCTCACTTCCTTCAAGGCTGGTCTCAAGACCCTCCTCTTCGACCGTGCCTTCTGCTGCCCTCCCAACCCTCTCCCTCCCCTCGTAACTCTCTCCCGCCCCTCCCCCTTGACCTGCACATCTCCATGCTTGGGTCCCAAACCCTGACTGTTCAGCGCCTTGGAACACCCTCCCAACATGAAATGTGTTCTATAAATATCATTTTCTTGTTATTGCAATGTCAGAGGTAACGTTTCTCAGTTGAAGGATTAAACTAAAGTCCCACATGCCTGTTCAAGTGGACATGAAGGATTCCCTAGCACTATTTGAAAAGAGAAGCAAGTTTTTCCTGGTGTCTTGGTCAAAAATACCCCAGAGAGAAAAAAAACATGTTTATGCTTCCCTAATTGTTTGTGGGGTTGTTGTGGTGTGTCAATTAGCTGCCAAGTTTGCCTACAAATACACAGTCACTTCAGTTGACAGAAAACACTGTGCTTTTCACAATAAGGGGAGATATCAAACATAGGGATTATTGTTAAATTGAATGGAGAAGGTTTGTTTGAGTAGCCTCTGTGCTCATCAAGGTGAGGAATTTGGTTTCAACTCAGACACCTAGCGCCACTATCTTGCGCTTCTAGGTGAGATATAGGACAGATTAGATTAGAATTAAACTCTCCACGGAAGAGATCCCCTGTTGTGTCAGTGATGGTTTGTATTACTCATACTAATACATCTATTTCCTCTGAATTATATTAGCAATTATATCAATTCTTGCATTTAATTTAGTGCCTTATCACATGTCAAAGTGATTCACAAGATGTCTATCAAGGTTAATGTGCCAATTTAGTTAAAATATTAGCCTTAGTAGTCTAAGAAAGAGACAGGCAGAAAAAGACAAACATTTATAATAAAATCATGCTAAAACATCTCAACATGCTTCACGAACCATTACTGTCAAAAGTAGTGGCAAATGTAGGCAAACCTGACAGTTATTTACGCTAGCAAGATTCAACAAATGGTTCTGAGGCAAATCATCAATTTATCTGGAGGATTTTTGGCCAGGATACTGAAAAGAAACTCCTTTTAGTTTTGAATAGTGTTAGGGATCTTTAACAATGAAAAACGAGCAGAAGGATCCTTTATTACAGGGTAAAATAATACTTCACCTGTTTGCACATGTTTTCAGAATATTTCAGACTCCCTACTGGCACTGTACATGCATATTAAGAGAAATGTAATAGCCTTTGCAAAAAATAAAAAAGTGACGGTGGGGGGAAAAAAAACACAGGGGAAATATAACCACTTTCAGAGATATTAGATATCATCTACACCAACACCAAAAAAAAGTCCATAATGTCTTAATGTGTTGGAACACAGATCTTGTTCCCTTCACATGACTTGTTTCCAACAAATCAGCTTGACATAACAAAAAGCTTTCCAGATGCAAATCACTGTAATTCCACTTCCTGGTCAGTTATTTAAAGCATGACTCAGACCGCCCTCTTGCATAAACACAGACAGATTCACTCTATGTCAAATTAAACGGGAGGATCTTTCACCATTCACTAAAATCAGTCTAAAACTTTAATGTCATGTTGCAGCTGTGATTGCCAAACGCCTGGAAGTCATTGCAGTATAGACTTTGTGGAAAATGGGAAAAAGGCATGGAATGAGAAAAGGTCATTGAGTCCATTAGTTTTACTCACTCCACATGTACTGAACTCTTCACCTTCATCTAACTCTATCCTGGACTTTTGTTAATGCCAGGAATGTGTGGGACAACTTGTGGTTGCCTATAAAGGGTAAATGGGGGACTCCTTTGCAGCTGATATCTCTGTGCTGGTGGGATGTTTCAAAGAATGATAGTACAGTGACACCGGACGAGCAATGTTGGAGGCAGTCTGACACTTTCCTGTTTCAACTAAGCTGCCACCAAGAAATCATCCCACATTCTCATCTGAATACAATGCAGGCATTGAAACAGGCCTGGTTCACATCAAAAGAAGGATTGTTCAAATACAATTGTGCTTTGAAGTTTTTGCGGCTCAGTATCAAAGATGGATTTTTAACATATGAGGGATCCCAAATCTAGCATTCCTCAAAGCGACTGGGAGAAAGGCAAGTGGTTACCAAGGTTCATGTGCTTCAGTCAGTCAATGTATCATTACATTTTGCAAGTTGTGAAATAATCCTGCCATCTCCAATTTAATCTTTGCCATTTTATTTAATTTTAGCGCCTTAAAACATCCTTCCAACATGGAGGAAGCTATATAGATGCAAGGTTTTAATGTATGTTGTAATTGCTCTATCCAGTTAAAACAACTTAAGTTTAACTGGGAAAGTATCAGATTGCAATACTTTGAACTTTCACAATTGTCTTGGAGCCTTGCTTAAGCTTTTGTTAGGTATTGCCTAGTTTTTGGCTCTGAAAGGCAAAGCTATTAAAATGGTGAGTGCTACAAAGATGCTGTTCTGCTTGATAGGAGACAAGGGTAGGTTTACACATATTGCATGCATGCATGCCTTAAAGCCCACAAATATACAGTCAATTCACTTTACAGTATATTCTATAAGAGCTCTTTGAGACGACCAGAAGACGTGAAAAGCGCTATATCAAATGCAAGGATTAGTATTATTAAAAAGATGAAAGACATTTCATCACTTTTTGGACTCTCCGCTATGATTAAGTGTCATTTTAGCAACACTTGGTCACAAAAGCTGATGCAGAGCAAGGGATCATATTGAGATGATTGTAACAATGTTATTGCTTGGAACAGTCTTCTGGGATTTTGGCAGCAGGGAATCAGTTTGGGGGCTCAGTTATGGAAATAATGTTGGTGCTCTTTACACAACCCAGCAATAACAATGTGTTGTAAGACATCAAGAGAGAAGGTCATGATATGTCTGGATGTGTTCTGTGTTTTTTTGGAGTTTCATGGAAAATCAGCTTCCAAATTAAGACAATTTGTTTTGCACAGTCTTACTTCAAAGGTCTTGTGCCTAAACATAAGAAATTTCAACCCCATTCTACCTAAGGCTACTTTGGCATGTACAGCATAGAGAAAGCTAAGCAACTACCGTTGACGGTTCACGCCTTTTTAAGCAAATTTTGCATGAATATCATGAAATACTCCCATTGTGATTTTGTAACTAAGCTAACTTGAAAAGAAGAAGGCCCCGGGGAGTTGCTCTCAGTGTCCTAGCTATTCATTTCATGGCTATTTTTTGGGGGTGTTGCTCTGTGTACACTGTTTACTCTATTTGCCAAAAAAAATACAGTGTTACTATACTTTGCAGTACAACAATAATAAAATTGCACAAAATTGCACTATACCGCCTTTCACGTTGGGAGGACGTCCCAAAGCGCTGATCAGTACATCCTGTGAATCAAATGGCTTTATTTCAAGCAGAAAGTTTTTTTCCTTATTATTTTAAAGAGGTTTTAGTTTCCTCTCCAAGGCTCTACATGAGCCCAAATAAAGGAATATAATTGTACTTATTATATTCTGCAGCCTTTCCGTGAGCTGATGTTTTACAGTTTATTTTCCCGGGACATGGCAATGTGCTCTCAACACTTCTTTCAATACAGAAACCACAGGATTTTACAGGGATGATTCCACTGAGACGTTTGTTTCAGATTCCAATCATGTACAGTCTTGCTCAAGACTGAAAGAGTCATTTAATGTAATACCACAACAAGGGTGTGTTAGTGGTTTTACAATAGCAAGTTCACAATGCATCCATGTAAACATTTATAAAAGGTGCCCTCAAGCCACACCAGCAGTATAAACTAACATCATGTGATGTTTATTTACTTGTTACAGTACAATCAGGGGGTACTAAAACTTATGCAGATGTGTATAAGCACTACAGAGTATGGTACTGGCAAATATAAATTATTTTGAACACCGTAAAAATCTCCTGCAACCCATTCTTTCCATTCAGCCAACTGCACATCCCCTTCCATCCCACCATGGAGGCCAAGCTTTCAAGCACTATTCCCTGCTTTCTGAAATTTTCTCTCATAATCCCACCTTCATTCTCTCATAATCCCACCTTCATTGCCTGTTGCCTTCCTAAAAACAGACTCCCAAGTTTAAAAACAGATTCCCAAGTTTTGAATAAACAGCATCCAAATTAAAAATAAATGTAAGCATTTTTCAAAATTGTCTTACATGTTACAATTATGTGTTTAGGGTTAAGACCATGATAAATTTTCTCTACGAGTGTTGGTGCTTGGTATCCTTCTTGTTTACCTTATGGAGCTGAATCCCTGATGCTAAATATAACATGTCAAAATTGCTGCTTCTAATTGGCAGCCAAGTCCTCACAAAAAGTGCTTGGTAGAACATGCATCGACCGGGCTGATTACATGAATTTCAATTCAAATAAATGCAAAGTACTGTCGATAGGAACTAAAAAAAAAGGAAGTACATATATTTCATGTAAAGAATAGAAGTTGTCAAGTATGGGGCCCAAAAATACCAAGAGATGTTAGTTGACTCATTGTTCACTAAGTCCAAACAGTGTGATATAGTAATAAGCAAAGAAATCAGGTGCTTGGCTGCATTTCCAAAACAGTTTGAGTTCACATCCCCAGAAATCTGAAACTATTGTGCTCTGGTCAGGCTGCAACTGGCAGTGCTGTGCAGAGCTGTGATCGTTGCAAAATAAAGGGGCCGCCCAAGCCCTAGAGGTAGTACAGATCCCAAGCTTTGGAACGATCAAATACTAGGAACGATTAGATAAGTTGGGGCTCTATAGAATCCAAACCATATTTCTCAAAAGGGAACTTAAGGAGGTACATAGCATGTTAAATGAGATTTTAAAAAAACATAGAAGATTGCTTTCAGATATACTAAAGAAGGAGGACAAGGGGATAACGGATTAGGGTTCAAGATTCGGTGAAAAACAGTTTAAGGGCAGATACCAAGATGTATTGCTTTGGATGGAGGGTGTTACCTGGTAGTGGTTAATGTTAAAATGGATGCCCATGTGGCAGGGTACTCCATTCCTATCTTAGGTATCCTTGATGAGACCAAAACTTTTTTTAAAAAAAGAACATTCATAAACAAATTATGCATTAAATAATTTCTGTTGTAGGTAGGGAGGGTGACAAATAAAGTGAGGTTTATTTCATGAATAAAAGATTTCATGAAAAGACCTTTCTCTTCGACTGTGTCTTTGGTCACCTTTCTAACCCTAACCCTGGCTCGGTTCCGGGATCCTCTATTGTGAAGAGCTCTGAGATGTCGCCCAGCGTGGAGGTCGCTATATAAATTGAAGTTGTTGTTGTTGTTGTTTAAGATCTTCACTTTTGTGCTCTTAAGAATATCTGAAGTCTCCTTATTTAATATCATGAGGATACCTTAAATAAACTATTCAAATGTAAGAATGGTCTCTACCAGTAAACATGGTAAATATACATTAATAATGTTCCAGAATGTTTATAACAGAATAATATTCCTTGCATTTGATATAGCACTTTTCATACTCCCAGTCGTCTCAAATCGCTTCACAGAATATATTGTAAATTGACTGTATATGTGTGCGCGAATACATATATTGTTTCTTGTAAAGATTAAAACAGCTTTAATATCTGCTTTATTTGTAACATTAAATTCCTTTAAAAAACTATGAGTTTCCCCATCCGTCATGGCCAATAATCCCACAGATAAAATTGAAAATTTACTCCATGGCTCTTTTGCTCTGCTCAGACATTGTTCTGCACAAAATGGCTGCTGTGCTTGTTTTCAAAATACACAGTCACTACATTTCCTGTGAAGCACTTTGAGATGTTCCCCTAATGTGAAAAGGAAATGCAAGAAATATAATTTTATTTAATTTGGGAGCCAACTTTCAGCTGCAGTGATTTTTCAGAATATCAATTATTCTGAAAGAATTATATATAATCAGGCAGAAAATTACCTGCTGCTGCACATTAATCATACCGGAATGATAGCCTACACAGATGCGTGCTCATTACTTATTGTTTTAAAATTCTATCAATCACGCATTGCTGCTTTAAATGTTTAAATTCTTAAACAGGAAAAATGAAGATGATGCTAGCTCAATTCTATTGGAGCTATTTGTTGGTTAGTTCCTGACAGTTATTGCTAATTAAATGGGATCTGGAAACTATCATCCAAAGAGAGCATGAATGTTCATATTGTACTATATTTTATGAAAATATAAAAACATGGGAAAGCATGGAATTTGCCAATCAGAGAATCAAACTTCTTTTATTCACTATCATATAAATCTGACTGCATCAAAGATTTTATGCCGAAACACAGCTCCACAATATTCATGCATTACCACATCTCTATTGCTCAACCCACACCTTTTTGGCTGGCCCGCACAATGAACAGTTCACTATCAGCCCCCACACAGCACACTGATAGTTCACTATCAGCCCCCGCACAGCACAGAAACTATTGTACCTGATTGAGCAGGGTGGTCCAAGCTTGTTTTGGCTCGTTAGGATTTGTAGAGTGCTTTTCATATCGGGGGGATGTCCCAAGGTGCTAAACAATCAGGGGCCAGAAACCGAGAATATTAGGAGGGGGTGGGGGGAGGTCAGAGTTGGGCCTCAAAGAAGGAAGCAAGGCAGAGGGATTGTGGGATGGAGTTCCAAAGTGTAGGGGCAGAGAGGCTGAATGCCCAGCCACTGATGGTAGGGTGGGTCGGGTAGGAGACATGGAGCAGGCCAGAACTTACTGAACGGAGGGACTGGAGAGGTTGATAGGGGAACAGCAGGTCAGAGGGGCAGGAGGGAGCAAGGCTGTGGAGGGCCTTGAAAGTGAGGAACAAGGATCTTGAATTCTATCCTCTGAGGGATGGTGAGCCAGCGGAGCCCGGCAAGGGTGGGAATGATGGGTTCACAGAGCCTGGTGCGGGAGTGCACATGAGCTGCAGAGTTTTGGATGATCTGCATCTTGTGGACAAAAGAATTGGTGATGCCAACAAGAAGGGAGTTTCAGCAGTCAAGCTTTGAGGTGACAAGTGTTTGTATGAGGGTTTCGGCAGCCTGAGGGGTGAGGCAGTGGCGGAGATGGGCTATGTTGCAGAGGTGGTGGAGGGCAGTGCTGGTCATGGCATGGATATGGGGGAGAAAGGACAATTGAGGGTCTGACTGGCTTGGCGAAGAGGAGTGTGTATCCATGGATGCTGATCCTGCCAATGCCTGAGGTGTGGAGGCACTGGAGCGAGGCAATCAAGAGGGTTTTGGTCTTACCTTTGACGTTCAGCTGAAGAAAGTTATCTCTCATCCAGTCCTTGGTGTCAGATAGTTTATCTAGACTTCCAAAATACATTTGTCAAAGTACTTTATGAAAGATTATTTTACAAACTTTTTGATTTCATTTCAGTCACAAAATATACAGTCAATTGACTTTACAGTATACTCTGAAGTGCTTTGAGATGTCTTAAGGGCATGATAAGGCATTATATCAAATGCAAGGATTATTATTGGCTATCAAGAGTAAAACATGAACACAGATTAGTAAAGCAAATGAAAGTGGCAGTCAGGGCTATTAGGCCAACAGGGGAGAAGTCACAAAATCACAAGATCACAACAACAACAGCTTGCATTTGTAGCACCCTTCATGCTGGAAAGTGGCAAGCGCTTGACAGCGGCGGAGTCTGATGTGAAGTCAGAGGGGTGGGGGAGGTGACCATGAGCATGATCAAAAAAGAGCGACTTTGTTCTAAGGTTCAGTAATGAAAGCAACTCAAATCTTCCCTTAACAATTATCCGTGGCACTTTTGTAATATAATTATCTTTCCATATAAAATATTGTGTTTCAGGAGACAAGGCTGCAGCTGTATCAAATATCAGGAGCCAAGATTTTAATAATTTTTAAAAGTTTAACAGTATTCCTGGTCTATATTTTGCACCATGTGTTCAATCTGTGGCTCTTCCATGAACTCTGCCTGCATTTGTTTTCAGTTATTAAACACCTGAATACCTTCATGTAATAGTATTATTTATTCATTGAGACTATGATTCTCCATTTTTTGCCTCTGTCTCCTGGATTATTGCTGACTTGAGCAACAGAAATCCAAAACAAACAGAATGTACAACATTTTCTGTTACACCTTTCCCTCTCTTCCCATACACAAACATTCTGTTGTTTATGTTACATTCCTTCAATGCACATGGGATGTTCACACGTGTTTTTAGGACACTCCCTTTAACACAGTCAGGAGTTGCTCCTGTGTGCACTACATCCATGTGTGTGCTGCACACACCCTGATAAGACACACTTGCTGCATTCGGAAGGCGCCCCAATGTGCACTGTATGCGTACATGTTTACCATACATATATTTTTGAGACACTCTTTGGTTAAATCTGGAGTGTGGGTCTGTACATTTATATGGTTACCCGCACATTTATTTCAGTCTTAGTTTTGGGTGTGATTGTGGCGCCCTGAGCGGTTTGAGCAGCATCAGGCCTCACACGGCCTTTGCTGCAGTTGAGCTGAATTTCAGCTTGTCCCTCAGTATATAGTCCCTGATCGTAGAGTGCGCGAGCCTGAGGCAGGCCCTCTCCATCCCTCATTCTGCCAAAGGAACACCTGGTTTTTGGAGTGCCATACGGCCTCCTCTTACGAGTTTATGAACCTTCAGGCGCACCCGATGTGGATTTCACTGTGAGTGCCCAGGGAGAGGCCTTACAGCACCGAGTGCCATGAGATCACATTTTTAAAATATATATTTATAAATAAATCAAAAACCAGGTACAATATATTTTTTCAAATTTTTCCTTTTTTCCGAGACAAAAAATCCTTCAATTGTTTACAGTATATTTCCATACCGCATACAGGTTGTGCACACGTTTTTGGAACACTCCTTTTAGTTGAGTTGTCCCTGTGTGCACCAGATTCAAGTGTGCGCCCACCCACACCCTCATAAGATGTAATACATAAGGTAAACCTGCTCAGCTGCACTCACACTGTTTAAGGTGTTTTACGATTACGTACCGACAACAAGAGCAATAACAAAATTACATTTATACAGTGCCTTTCACATCGGGAGGACGTCCCAATGCACTGAACAGTTAGGTCGGGACCTGAGCAGGGAGGGAAGAGTCTGTGTAGGGGCAGGGAGAAGGAGAGTAGGAAAGGGGAGAGAGTAGGAAGGCAGGGAGGAAAGGGAGGAAGCGAGGTGAAGGGATTGCGGGGTGGAGTTCCAGAGTGTGGGGGCAGAGAGGCTGAAAGCCCGGCTATCATTGGTAGGGCTGTTCGGGTGGGGGACATGGAGCAGACCAGAGCCCACTGAACTAGATGGAAGGGCAAACAGATAGGGAGACAGCAGGTCGGAGAGATAAGCGGGGGCAAGCCCATGAATGGCCTTGAAAGTGAGGACGAGGATCTTGAATTTGATCCTCTGGGGGATGGGGAGCTAGTGGAGATGGGCGAGGGTGGGAGTGATGTGATTGCGGAGCCTAGTGCAGGAGAGTACACAAGCTGCAGAGTTCTGAATTATCTGCAGCTTGTGAAGGGAGGAGCTGGGAAGGTCGAGCAGCCTCAGTAAATGAATTCATTCTCCTTTAAATGCATGGATACTCAGGAAATCACCTGTAAGAATTTGGCTTATTCAGGTGGCACAATCAATAGATTTTTAAGCAGCTTTTGAAAGGACAGAGTAGGGTCACGGTGAAGAGGAAACTGGGCTGAGCAAATGTCTGACATCCTCCCCAATTTCAAAGCCTACCTCAACTTATCTCTTTAACCCCACTATGTCATCTTGCCCCATCTCCCCCATCTTTTTTAGGTCCCAAGCCGTTCCCTTCCACTCTTCCCACACTTCCCAGGCTCAGATGCTTAGCCATCTGTGTAAAGCGCTTTGAGACCTTCTCCTGATGTGAAAGGCTCCATATATAAATTGGATTATATTTTAAAAGAGATTTCTGGGGAGTAGGGAAAAAATGGGGCAGCATGGGTGGGAGTGGGTGGGCGGACATTGAAGGAAGCAAGAGATGTTGGAGCTAGAAGGTGGGTAGTGGAGCAAAAAAGCAGAGGTCAACAAGTCAACAAGGGTGCTCAAAGAGTTAAGGACTTTAGATTCTGCAGAATAATGCAATGTACAGATGCATTAGCATATGCTATATGAAATAATATTGGCTTCCATATCTAACTAACCTAGATTACATGTGTTTGCTATCCATGTAGACTAAATGGTATATTTTTACCATTAAGTTAAATTTTATCCAGATGCAGCCATTAGGTTATGGAAAGATATGAATCTATGAAAGGGTTTCAGAAAAGGCCGACTAAAACAAGTCTAAATTTTTAATCATGAGCTAAATAGAGAGCCCAGAGAAGCATATGAATCTTTCAGAAGGGAAATTGAATTGATTGGGTGCTGAAGCACGCTTACATCTGTAGATTGTGCCGTACATTTTCCTTCGAAACACATGAATAAGGATCAGAGTAAAAAACATGATCCGAAAGGTAATCGCACTGGGGACCAGCTTCAGAGAAGGTGGGTTTGGCAACACCTGGATTTGCAACACTGCAATTTATATGTTGGGGAAGCTGGTTGCACAGCTGGTTCTTTATGGAAACTAACACCAGTTATTGAAGCCCTAAACCTCTGAAAATAATGTCTCTTTTATACTAATATGGTTCTGGAGGCACAAATAAAGGGGATGCTGCATTTCAAGACGCTGCTGATACATTGCATCCGGACATCTGGGGGTCACTTGTGGTAGAATGCCATGGAACTGTCAAGATGATGCAAGTTGTTTGCACAATTGTAAAGCAGCATTACAAATATAGCTCTGCGATCTCTGTTACTGAAACAACATTAAGGTATGTCTCAAGATGTACCTCATACACCGTGCTTTTGGCCATCTTCCCCCTCTCTACAACACCCGCTCCCACCCCCAGGTAAGGTCCTCATCCAGCACTGTGCAGCACTTTGAGACAATGTGAGAAGCACTGTATCAATATGAATTATATTGTATTGATGGATGACAGTAAATAGGCTTGAATAATACTTTGTTCCTGGGTTTTTCCCTATGTCTGATACTGTTATTTGGTGGGTATTGAAAATTACAAATTTAAATTTCTACTAAGATGTTGTGCACACATTACCATCTAACATTCTTTGTGATTTGGGTTTTTATGATATCAATTGTTCATGATAACATGAAATGTCACTTGCTTCATTGTCAACTCTTAGAATTAGAGAGTTTGGTTCCCAGTATGCGAATTGAATGGAAGATCTGACTTGTGTCAGGTTCTCTCAAATTCACTGCAGGGGTTTTTCATTCCCTCTAGCAAGGCTTGCAATGTTAAATCAGCATAAAAGAGAAATCTTCCTAACTACAACCCACAGCTAACACAGTCAATAGGATCAAAGGACTGAAAAAATCATTTTGCCTTCCAGGGTGTTGAACTAGAGATGGCTGAGGGTGATATAAGATAATAAGATTGATTTGGAAGAAGAAGGTCCTTTGGTCTGTCTGGCCCCTTGCCTCAAGAACACTAACCCCATTATCCTACTATCACAGCATCAAGCTGTTTTTAAAATAAGTCCAGTATCCTTCCTGGTCTCAACCATCCTTCCAAGCAACCGAGGAAGTTAAATGCGTTAAGTACCCTCCGAGAAAAGAAAAACTTATTGGTGTCTATCCTGAAATTGCCCTTCTTATCCCTATGTCTTCTTTCTCATGAGGTGTTTAAAATAACAAAAAGGTTTGAGGGGATTAATCATGAAATGCTCTTTTTGCTGTCGAGGGATTTGAGGACGAAAGTATAAATTCAAGACTTTATCTATGAGATGAGATCTTCCAGATCAGGATATGAAATAATTTGCCAAGGGTGACTGTTAGATGTTTGGCATATTTAAACAAGCATTGGACAAACACATATACAAACGGTAAAGGAAAAGAGCAAAGAAAAAAATAAAGAACTGGGATGAGTATCTGTGGCTTCGTGGAGGAGCCAACACCAAAACTAAAACAGGGTGTATTGAGGGCACTGTCTGGCAGACTGCCTGCTGCTTATGCAGCTCGGACTACCATAGCCACAAGTGCTTTAAACTTCAGAGCCAATTGGGAAAATGCCCAGTAGATGAGGCAGGCTGGCTGGTCTTTGATCGTCAGTGCACTGGAGAACTGCACAACCTGGCACAGGAACCTACACAATCCTACATGAGAGAGGGTTGGCTGAATTCCGACATTCCATTCCAAACAATATCTCCTTGGATCCAGCTCAGCCCAAAGGTAGTCCCACCTAACCTCCCTTCCGAGTCCATCTAAATCAGAAAACAACTTCTTAAATAATAATCTTAGATTACAGTGGGAGCACATTTGATGCTGTGTGAAGTGCGCTATATAAATCAAGTTGTTTTGGGTAACAAAATGTCTTATGTATTCATGTATGATAAATGTAACTTTATTTGTTGTATGACGTGGATCTGGTGGAAATGGGCAATGTTGCAGAGATGGGGGAAGGCAAAATAGGTCATGGCACAGATGTGGGTTTAAAAGACAATTGAAGGTCCAACAAGACACCAAGCTTCTGTACTGGCTCAGTGAGGTAGAGTGTACATACATGGATTCTGATACCAGCAGCATCTGATGTGAGAATGCTTTGATAGGAGACAAGAAGGAGAGTCTTGGTCTTCCTGACATTCAACTGGAGAAAGTTAGCTCTCATTCAGGATTTGATATCTAACAGGACACATAGCAGCAGTCCTGGAGTTGCCCGTGTAGGCAGAGATAGAGAAAGGTGTCATCCGCATACATGTGGAAGTTGACCCCATGTAAGAGGGTGATATCATTGAGTGGGAGCATATTGATGTGGAAGGGCCCAGGTCAGAGCTCTGCGGGAATGCCACATGTTGCAAGGGCTGGAGGAGAAGTCGTTGGTGGATATAAAGTGGTGACAATGAGGAAAGGTAAGAACTAAACCTGGCAATGGCAGGACCATGAAGCTGGAGATGAGAGGCGGTGGAGAAACATAGAGTGGTTGACAAAGGTGACGGAGAGATTGAAAGGATGACGAGACTGTTTCTGTACTTTCGGCAGCATGGAAACCAGATTGGAAAGGTTCATACCGGGAGTGTCAGGAGAGGAAAGAGCAAAGCTAGGAAGCAACAATTCCTTCCAGGATCAAGGGAAAAAAAGGAAGGTTGGTAGATTGGATGGTACTGTACTTAGAGAACATAGGGAAGGTTTTTTTTGAGGATGAGGGTAATGATGGTGCATACAATAAAACAACTAGAAACAACACAAAATAGATTGTGTTCCCTTTTTACAGATATAATGGACAAACCTTAAATTCAGCAGTGTGTGTAGATTATAAATTTCCCACAAGCAGTCTTATTTAAACTACAGTATGTCAATAAAATCAACCTTTTATTACTTAAACTTCGAAATTTCACATCCAATGTTTGCATGTGTGTGTAGAGAGATGTGGGGGGTGGGGGAGCTTTATGGTGTATTTGTGAGGGATGAACATTTACATAGATTTATTGGAATTGCTGAGACATTTCAGTCTTTGACCTTTGCAATTCAGGATAGGTCTGAGAATGCCTATAATAAAGTTTGTTTAGGCAAAGGTTTTCTATGACTGTGCAATATAACCAATATAAGACACTAACCTGTTTAATTACTGAGCTCCATCAATTCTGTCATTATCTTATTACAGTAGTATTATATCAGTAGCAATAGAAATTGGAGCTTCTACAAAAGTAATTATCATTTCTGAGCTGTCCTTTAGACATTAAAGGTGTTATGTAAATGTAAATTGTATTATATTTACATCTGTGATGATTTTTCTGTCAACTCCCACTAGATTAACAGAATACCGTGCTTTCTTTTAACAGTATTCTCAGCAGGTAAAACAGGTTGATATAGGGTTGGAATCAGCTAAACCCAAACCAGGATTGAACAAGAATGCCTCTATGAATCACCAGTGAGCCATCAGGAAATATTTCTTCACACAGAAAATAATCAAAAGAGGTAACCAGCAAGGTTGACAGAAGCTAAGATACTTGCTTTATTTAACAAACAGCTCAAAACTGTTATGGGATGATGGTTGAGTTTTCTTGAGGTAATATATCAAGAAACTGCCTTCTTTGGTTCAACCTCTAACATTTTCATATTTTATGAGTTGGTGCACCTTGGGACATCCTCTCAAAATAATAGGTGCTCTACAAATGTAATATTGTTGTTGTTGTTGTTGTTGGTGGTGGTGCAGGAATGTTGAAGAAGGTGCTGTGAGCAGAGCAGCAGAGACTTGACAAATAAATGTATGCTGCTGACTTATTGTGCACAGAATTCTTTGGGGAGAAGTATGGAAGGTACCAGTCATGTGGAAGTTTAACAAAAGGTCACCTTTGCTGTCGCTATCAGGGCACTATAAGTATGAGCCCGATATTTAAAATCCTCCTTCAGTACAAATAGATTTTTCATATTTGCCAAAACAGCACAAGTCAAACCAATCAGTAAAGCTACATTGACATCTTTGCATCCCGAACGATGAAACTTTTCCTGATTTTCCAGAATGATTCTACCATCAGTTTCAGTTAATTATTTAGAAACCAGCAGGTATTTTATGCCATGTACAATATGCCATTATTTTATTACTATATAATGCGGTAAAAACTCCAATTGAAACCGTAGATGTTTAATGCATTTAGTGAATAAAATGTGTTCCTTTATTTTCCTCAATGGTCGTAATTACAGAATGGAATGCCTTTGGAAACTACTGTAAATTTGATCCCATATTGTGTCAAAAAATACTGCACTAATATATGCTCACAATTTGCATTTAGTACACACAAAAAAATGCGGTTGAAAACACCGAACACTTGAAGTGTGCTTTGTGCAGGGATTTCCAACTATATCCTGTAAATTCATGAGACCTCAGCTCTGGCCCAAGATCACCTCTGAGTAAGCTTCTCACAGCTCAACATGTTATGTACATGAAATTGCATACACAAGGTGTGCTTTATGTCTTGACACAGCGCCTCGGGATGTACTCCTGACATAAAAAATGCTCTACAAATGTAACGTTGTTGTTGATACACTAATAATGGCACTCACCCATTTATATTGTAGCCTACCCATTCAAGCACTGTTTCAAACTGTACCCTTCCTTGAAAAGCATAGTAATATGTCATAATAATAATCCTTAAATTTGATGTAGCTCCTTTGAAATCAGAGGGCTATACAAATGTAATTTTGTATTGTATTTTATCTCGAAGCTTCACAGAATTTGCTGTTATAATTATAAGAATAATCCTTGAATATGATATCATGCTTTTCACACCAGGAGGATGTCTTCAATTGCTTCACATGATATACTGTTCAGTGTAGTAACTGAATTTTTATAGGTGAATGAAGCAGCCAATTTGTACACTGTACCATCTCACTAACAGCCACAAAGTAAATGACCAATTTCATAAATTGCAAACCATGGCACATTGCAAAGTGCACTGAAACGTTTTGTAACAAAATTTAGCCTGAGCATTTGCTATTATTTAGTTATTTCCATACACATTACTCCCTTAATTAAATAATCTCTACAACTTCAACAACAACAACTAAATTACATTTGCATAGCGCCTTTCATGTCGGGAAGAGGTCCACAATAATAATAATAATAATCCTTGCATTTGATATAGCACTTTTCACATTTTATCGATGTCCCAAAGCACTTCACAGAATATACTGTAAAGTGGATTGACTGTATATTTGTGGGTGAATCGCAGCAGCCAATTGCGCACAGCAGTGTCCCACAAACAGTCGTGGATTGAAATGACCAATTGTTTTATTGTGTTTTTTTTGGAGGGATTATTATTAGATGTGTGGCGTAAGGAAACTTGCCCAAGGTTTCGCCCTGACCTGCCTGGATTCAAACACAGGTTTCCCCAGCTTGGTCTCCCCAGTTTGCAAGACAAGTGCTCTAACCACTTGCCCCCACAGGATCTCCACGAGACAGGCATATTCAGATTAGAATTAAACCCTAGGTTTGATTCACTTTTGACCCCCTTCTGTTGACTTCTTGGACTGCCTGTCAGGGAACGATGTGTAAATTAATGAAGGCAGATGTTGTTTTAAGAATATGACTTAACAGCTCCAAAGTCACATCCATCAACACCTTTTCAAATGCCTTGTGCTGTATCGATGCTGTCAGTATTCTGACAGTGAAAAGTACTATGTAACAAAGTTTGATTTTTGAACTAGAGAGTAGTATTTCAGGTCTTTTCACTTAAAAGATCAATTACTTTTATTTTTTTGTGAAGAACACTACCACATTCTCCAGCCAAACAGTAAAACCACCAAGCACATGGTGTGACTCAGGCACTGATGAAAAGACAAGCTCAAGTTCCCTGTCTGCCCAAGTGCCGCCAGCATCTCAGTATGAGAACAGGACAAAACACTCATTGTGCACAAAGATGATAGATGCCTTTGATGCTGCAGGACCCTGATTGGCAGCTTCTCAAACTTCAAAGTCATGTGGTATGAGATGCGAGGGTTGATGGATGGCGAGGAGGTCTGCTCTTTGGGGTGTCTTTTTGGCAGGAAGAAAGCTGGCTCGGAGCCTGCTGGGTAAACAGTCCCCCAAGCACTGTTTGAATGCTCTCCTTGCAGTTCTTTCATAACATTACTCTATTGAATGGGAGGGGCTGCTGTGATTGATTGCATAGTAGGAAATGATTCTCAGCTGTCTACACACAATCCTATAACCTGCCACAATTAACAAGATGCAGCTTTGCTCACTCCCACAAAGCTTTAACTCTTAGAGATCCAGACAAGATCTCTTGCAGTTCTCGGTGCAATAGGATTATATCGAACCTGAATCTCAATGTTACATGGAATAAGAAGGTGGATTTTTTCTCTACTGATTGCTGCTGTTTTCTTATTCCTATTGAGATCAGAGTAACATTTCAAATAGAACGGCTCAGTTTGTAGCCCCACTATAGATGCCCACCTACCAGCCCTCACATTATACGAGAACGGCTAGCAAGCATTTTCTAATCATATTCTATGTCGGTTCCAGGGGTAATACTTGCATCAAAAAAATATTTTTGAAAAAATAAAAATTTGGTCCCTCAATTCTTGACTGTTTGTGCAATTGGCTGCAATGTTTCGGCCACAAAATATATAGTCAATCCAATTTACAGTATATTTTATGAAGCACTTTGAGATGACTCGAAGACGTGTTAAGGCACTATATCAAATGCAAGGGTTATTATTATTGCAGCTGTTTTGTAGCTCTGCACAGGCAGGTTTTTGAACAATAAAAACAACACTGAATGTTTTCATTGTGCACGCTCAACTATCACCATAAAATAATGGGCCTGCTTTTCCCACAGTACCTCCAGAGAGACTGCCTGAGATGATAGCTACAGACATGTGGGTGGTAATCTGTCAGAGTGCACACCTCACAAGGTGGCTATAACATTTTAATCTGAGCGTTTGTTTCACAGTAGGTTTTGGTATCCAGAAACTAGTAAATTATAGGATTATGGATTATGGAGAATGGGACTGAGAGGTTTGCTCTTAAAAAGAGCCAGCAGGGATAACATAGGCTAGATGGTCTTCACCTGTGCTGTAAATGTCTGTGGTTCTATCTTCTAAATTATCATGATTTGATGTGACTGGTACATTGTTATCATGTGAAAAAATAAACCCATAGATGTGGGACATTCCCGCCAGCAAGTTACATGATAAGGATAGCATTACTTTTACCCTTAATATTGACGGATTCAACCCTTGCAGTGGCAAAGGGCATATCATTAGCTGTTCAATGTGCTTGCTAATAATTAATATCCCAAATCTAATGCCAAGCAGAACAATTGGTTGATAGTCATAAGATCAAATATTATAATTAAAACCCAACAGTCCATAAAACATTAAAAGAACAAATACAGGTGAAGGTTTGTAGGAAGGAAAGAGGAATTAGTATTTGTGCAGGATATAAACAAATTAGTTTTTGATGATAATATAATAATAATCCTTGGATTTGATATAGAGCCTTATCATGTCTTTGAGATGTGTTAAAGCGCTTCAAGGAATATACTGTGAAGTGAATTGACTGTATATTTTATGGGTAAAATGCAGTAGCTAATTTCACTCAGTAGTGTTCTATGAACAGTTGTGGATTGAATGACCAATTGATTTTTTTTAAAAAGGAATTATTACATCAGGAAAAGTGATACACAAATCGACTAACAACCAGTTCCCTATTTATTGCCAGGTAACCAGAGGTGTGTGGAGTACGGAAACTTAGCAACCTTTCAACCTGTGAGGAATCAAACCCACTAATTGCTTATGAGGCGACTGCTCTAACCACTGAGCTACAGGACTCCACATAAAACAATAATGAAATCAACAAAATAAAACAAAAATCCTTCTATTTGATATTATGGATTTCAGGGTGGATTCACAGGTTCACAAAACACTTCAAACCTTGTATGCTAAAGTGTAGTGATTGGATATTTTGTAGGTGACATTTAAAAAATTATAAAATGACCTTTGCTCTAATGTAACAGTGAATAGTTTGAGAGTGGAGTATTAAGATTGGCTGAAGGACAAGCAAAGTCAGGTTCCTTCATATTTGAAGGAGTGAAGAATGTTTGTACTAAAAATAAAGATTATGTATTATAGTAATGCCATTCCTCCCAAACTCTTATTTCTCAAACATAAATAAGGTATAAAATAAGAACAGGGCCTTGAGCTATGGGGCTAATTCCCTTCACAGATAATATAAGATTTGCCCTACAATCAAACCTTACATTCAGTATCACTCATAATTTTTAAGGCCTGGATCCCCCCCCCCACCCCCCCCCCCCCCCCCACAGCAAATACTGGTTATACACACTATTTGAGACCTTCTTCCTATATGCAAGGTTCTACATCAATGCAAGTAGATGTTGCTATTGTGTTAAAACTCAATCGCCCAAAAAACCAAACCTCTCTGTTGTTCTTTATAACAACAACAATTTTTGTATTTTATATAGCAACTTATCGTACTGAAACATCTCAAAGTTTTATCCTTAATGGTGTTGGGGGGCAAGAGGGGAGGAGAGAGGGTGTAATAAGAATGTCTGCTTGGAGCTAAGAATGCTCCAAGATGATGTGCTTGACAACACAATGCGGAAATTGAGTCATTCCTGTCTGACAGTGTTGAAAGTCTAGTTTCCAAGCCAGGCAGGTCTGCAGCACTCCAGGGCACCGCTGATGACAGATAAACTAGCTCTAGGGGGCTGGGATTCTTTCAATCTTGTTCCTGTTAACTTTGTAAGCCAAATCCCCAAAGGATATGATGGTCCTAGCTGGACATACAACATGCAGTGCTTCAAAGATAAGATCAGCACTCACCATCCTGAACCTGATACTCTCTGGAATAAGGTAAGTAGGGGAAAGTATATTCCATTCAAGGTGTAGGGATATTTCACATTTAGTCGGTAATACATCCAGTATGTGAGACTGGTTTGGATTCTTTTCACGATGGTGATGGGTGTCAAACACTTGATTAACTAAAAACAAATGATCAGTTAAACTTCAACTGTATTCTCAAAATTGGAGTCCTTAGTTTAAGAGGCTTCCTCATTGGTCTTCTCCAAATACAGTACTCTCCAATGTCAATGCTGTGGATCCTATAGCTCAGTAGTTAGAGCACTTGACTCACAAGTGAGAGATCTGGGTTCAATTCCAGGTAAGGTGAAACTTTGGGTAAGTTTTCTTACCCCAACACCTAATAAAAATCCCTTGAAATGGCCAATTTAATAATAAATTGGCCATTTCAATCCATGACTATTTGTGGGACACTGCTATGCACAATTGTCTGCCACGTTTCGCCCACATATATAATCAATTCACTTTCCAGTATATTTTGTGAAATGCTTTCAGACTTCTAGAAGACATGAAAAGTACTATATCAAATGCAAGGATTATTATTATATTATTATGTTGTTTTGATGGAGTTGTGACCAAAATTTGATTGCTCAAAAAAGCAAACCTCATTATTGCTCAATAGAACAAAAAAAATCTTGCATTTAATGTAGTGGCTTATCATACTGAAACATCTCAAAGTGGGTCAGTTTTTGTTTGTAAATGGTGACTAGTACTTGTGGGTGACCATGGAATTTTGTTGTGAAATCGGGAAAAAACCTATTGAGAGTTTAACTGTATTGCTATGCTCTCAGTAACACAAACAAGAGAGCTTTGTGATAAAACTTGACAGAATCTGCTTTTTGGCAGGATTCCCATCAGCTCAATCAAGTGATTTACTGTAAGGTCCAAATTAATGCGATCAACCCAGGAAGAGGGAAAGCTGGGAAAAAGATGATTCATGAGGGATGGACTCTAAGCTCGGGTAAACCTTTCTGATGCTGGGTGATAGACTAATGAAACCGGGGGAGGGGGGGGGGGGGGGGGGGCGGGGGGGTTCTCTCATGAAGCGCTCTGAGACGCCGTCCGACGTGGAGGGCGCTATATAAATCAAAGCTGTTGTTGTAATAATAATCCTTACATTTGGTATAGCGTCTTATCACCTTTTCAAGACGTATCAAAGTGCTCATAGAATATAAAGTCAAGTAAATCAACATTTTTTATTTTGTGAGCAAAACTTGGCAGCCAATTGCACACAGCAGTGTCCCCAAAACAGTCAGAAATTTAGTGATTAAAATTATTATTATTATTAGCTTACTTTTAAAAATATTTATATATATGTTAATTTCTTACTTTTAGCTTTTAAATCATATTAGGATCTAACTATAATGGTGGGATTTCTGGCAATCATTCTGTACTGGGATGCTGTGAACCAAAAATGGAACAAACACATTTTTGTTGAAATTTACTATATGTTTTTCGTATTATCAACATTGTTTTTGCTATATTTTGCATCACTGCAGCCTCTCATTCTTTCCCAATACTTCAAAACTTCCCTAGTCTTTCATTTCCATAAAAACCTATAGGCGTTGAATTTTATCAGTCTGTCAATGGGTCTGTGGGGAAATCTTGTACCTCTAGGGTTAACACCCAGTATATTTTCAGCTCAGATACGTAATATGAAAACACATAAATATTACAGTAATAAAGCTGTTTCAAATCAAGATATAAAGTGCTAAAATACATGTTTAAAATGAATACAAATTAAGCACTTTCAATATCTGGCCTTTTTCCAGTCAGTCATTTTCTTCTACTAATCTTTATCCACTCTCATTTCATATTGTACTGTTGTTTATTTGCTATTTATTTTCTTCTGTCACCCCTTGACAACATTAGAAAGTGGGAACAACTTTATTAAAAACACCTATTATTGGTTGAAAGCCAGGTATTACAAAGCCTGCATGTGTTGAATGTTAAATAAGAACCAGTGACAAGCAATTGGGGGTCTCTCTGGCAAAACGTCAGCAGGACCTGAACTCCCTCCAAGGTGACTACTGGGGCTCAAATAGACTGTTGGAATCCAGTCAATCTTCTGTAACAGCCTCAGTTGTCTGCTTCCAGAGTGAAGGGAGTCTGTAGTAATCCAGTATTGATGACAGCCAAGAAGCCCTGCACTTCAGTAAGACCATTTACTAGGGACAAGCATTCTGACCAAAGTCAGTTTTAAAGCATTCTGACCAAAGTCAGTTTTAAAGACAATGAAATGATTAAACATGGAAGATTGATACAGTCGATTCACAGATTTGAACAATTAAACATTTGAAGTAAATATTGAGTCAGAAACAGAAGCGTGGAATCATGAATGAGTAACCAATTAGTCCTCAACGAAAGATTGTTCTTGGATGAATGAACTTCTCCGCAGAATTCAGAGGGTTAAAACTCAAACTTGGCATTACCAAATCACTGCTCTGTGATTTATAGTGCAGCTAGGTTATAACATGTTCCTTTGCAGTACAAATTTGATTATAACACAGTTGTGGACCCCATTCAATGTGCATGTGTGCAGCCCTGCCCACTCACTTCCCGCATTCTTGCTTAATGTTGCATTCAAATTACCAACTTCCAGGATATTAGGTTTGCTGACAACTTCACTTCCTGTTTACTTTGCATATGGAAAGCAATAAGTAAATTGGTGGCAACTGTAAGACCCTGAATTTTATTAGCACATGAACTGGCCACCGTGCACAGCATGATTTCATGACCCTAATCCTAGCAAAATCTAAAACATGTCCAGCATTCCGCACACCAACTTTTATATATACTGTATATATTATGTTGCTATCTTTTGGGATTCATAAAAATCTAAATATTTGCAAACCGAAAGTCTCAGTCAACACATCACATTTGGTTTGTGGCTATCTCAGATTAGACTCAAGTTTGCTGGCGTTTAAACACATTATTGTTTTTCTCTCTTCCTTTTTTATTCTTTGTGGATCACTGCCTTGGTCCTTCACTTAAGTTTTCAATATATTAAAAAGAAACTTGGAAGAGAACTTTCTGGAATAAGTGTTGATTTAAAGCTGCAGAAGCGTTTTCATGATAATTTCCAATTTACTCAGGCTAGTTGGATCCAATGTATTGTTTTCTTGGCTGGAACCCCTCTTATTTCTTCCTGTTTTTATTTCTTCCCATTTTCCTCACAAATGCTTATGGTATATGTTTATTTTAATATTTATTGGATTAAAGAAACAAGAAAATATTTATATTGTTCAGATAAATAAAGAGCTTCATTTTTGGACTGTGCATTTGTCTCCATCTGTTTCTTGGGTTCTTTTATGCAGCAACAAAAATGAGTGATTATTCATAGGATGATTACAGCAAGTATTGTTTATAGACCCTGACCACAGATGGCTCCCAAAGAATATAGTTCCCTGAAATATCTTGAAGTCTTGAACATCATACCTCAAGTCACAGCCTGCTTCTCTTTGTAACTCCACAATGTTTATGTGGTTTTCTGTGCGTTCATTTGCTTGATAATTATTTGCATTGTCTCAAATCCAATAGCCAGGTCAGCAAGCATCTTCATCAGAGTCCATTCAGTCTTATAACAATAAATAATAATAATATTATTTACTGTGACGTGTACATTTGATATAACTGTTTTCACATTGGGACATCTCAAAGAGCTTCACATGATGCACTGTTAATTCCAGTGACAGTATTTTGTAGGTGAACAAGACAGCCAATTTTGCACAAAGCGATGTCCCACAAACAACCATGAAGCAGTGACCAAATTTATCTGGGGGATTGTTGGTTAAGACATCAGGAAAAACTCCCTATTTTTTTCAATTAGTACCATGGGATCTTTAACGTCCACCTGAAGAGGCAAGAAGAGGCAAACTTTGGTTTTCAATACAACATCAAGTTTCATTTATATAGTGCGTTCCACATTGTTGAAATGCTTAACAATACATGCTGTGCAACCGAACTGAGCGTGAGAACGAAGGATGGTGGGGAGACGAAACAACATCAACATGTTGTGTTTATTCAATGCCCTGCACACAGGGTAGTTTGGAGTTTTGTTTGAATTGACGGAAAGGTAACCTTAGAAGTGAAATATGTGCAGCTATTCCATGAATTCAAAGTTGTGGTATTCCATGTCAGTTTTACAAAAGTTTGGTAGTGATATTGATAGGGGGCCTCCATAAATAGACTAATCCATATGGCCAATATAGGTAGTGCTGTATAATTCCACCAGTCTCTGATGCCTTTAAATGTCTTCTCTATTGTTTTCACAGTCACAAGGCTCTGTCCTCGAATGGTTCCGATCCTATCTCTCCCACCGTTTTCACTTAATCTCCTCCAACAGATTTTCCTCCAGCCCCCACAGTCACATGCAGCATTCCCCATGGCTCTATCCTTGGCCCCCTGCTCTTCACCCTATATACTCTCCCCCTGAGCGACATCATCCGCAGATATGGAGTCAATTTCCACATGTGTGACACCCACCTCTACCTCTGCACGTCCAACCTCGCCTCCAGGACCACTGGCGTCCTGACTGCGTGTCTGTCCAACACTGAGTCCTGGACAAGGGCAAATTTCCTACAGCTCAATGTCAACAAGACGGAGGCCCTCCTGATTGGCTCATGTCAGCACCCCACATCTCAGGCGCTGACAACATCAGCGTTCAAGGCTGCTCTCTCCACCTCTCGAAGCTAATCAGCAATCTGGGCATCTTGTTCGACCCCGAACTATCCTTCCTCCCCCACATCCGCTCCATGACCGGCACAGCCTTCCATCACCTCCGCAATATTGCCAGACTCCGCCACTGCCTCACCCCCCCCATGCTGCTGAAACTCACATCCAGGCCTTTATCACTTCCAGGCCCGACTACGTGACCTCTCCTTATCGGCCTCCTCAGCTCCTCCCTTCACAGGCTGCAGATCATTCAGAATTCTGCAGCTTGTGTAATCTCCCGCACCAGGCTTCGCGACCACATCACTCTCACCCTCGCCCGTCTCCACTGGCTCCCCATTCCCCAGAGGATCGAATTCAAGATCCTCGTCCACACTTTCAAGGCCACTCTCTGACCTACTGTCTCCCTATCAGCCTTCCTGCATCCTCCATTCAGCAGACTCAGGCCTGCTCCATGTCCACCGCCCTAACCACCCAACCATCAGTAGCCGGGCTTTCAGCCTCTTTGCTCTCACACTGTGGAACTCTATCCCGCAGTCCCTCTGCCTTGCTTCCTCCCTTTCCTCCATTAAGGCTGGTCTCAAGACCTTCCTCTTCGACCACGCCTTTGGCTCCCCCACTAACTCTTCCCCTTCTCCTTCCCCCTACCCCAACCCTCCCCCCCCACCCAGATCCTGATCTGACTGTTCAGTGCTTTGGGACTTCCTCCCGACATGAAAGGCACTATATAAGTGCAATTTTGTTGTTGTTCACGACAACCAACAATTGAATTGGGATTAAAAGATCGGCCAAGATCTAATAAATTGGTGAAATAGTTTCAATGAGCTGCAAAGCTTCCTCCCATTCTTATTTTCCTATGTGACAGCAATGTAAGGAATATTATTGTTCCTATGTCTTTTCCTGTTGAAGGCAACCGTGCTTCAGTTTCAGAAGGAGTTAAGCATAGAGGCCAGGGCTCAGTTTATCAGTAAATGGCATGGAGCAGCTACTGCAAAGGGTGCCAAACAGCAATAAGTAACTAGCTGTTTTCATCTGTACTTCAGATATAGATGAAGCACTTCATCCTGTTATTATTCTCAGAGTGAAGTGATTTTGTTACTGTGACGTGTACAGTTTATATCCCAGCCTCAATGAAAGGCGACAGGACCAGCAGAATTGTCTCAACAACTAACAGAACATTTGATTTAACACAGTTCTACAATAGCTACCTCTCCTAACCATCTACTGTTAGTTGGCAGCGATACGGTGCTGTAGTATTACACACTGATGTCCGACGAAACTTTTAACAAACATCAACTACTTCCACACTTCATTTAATTGAGGTATCTATGGCACAATATGATGTCCCATTCATTTCCATACAATAGGATCTAAAACATGATATTCGTAGCCCAAATCATAAAATGGTTAATTCCAGTTCCCAGCAAGGGTGACTAATGGTGATCAAAATCTTGTGATATTGGTGATGTTACTATCCTGTGGGTGGAAGGAGTGTGGGGGTGGGTGGGTGGATGCGCTGTCAGGTTTCTCTTGGAGCTGAGCAGACTCCCTGTGCTTGACAATGGATTGTCGAAATCAAATCAATTCTTATGGCAGTCTTTGTAGTTCAGTTCCTGAGCCAGGCGGGTCTGCAGAACTCCAAAACATTGCTCATGACAGACCAGGCAGCTTGGCTCGTTAGTGGAACTTGGAGGGGGAGACCAGACATTTAGAAATATAGGAACATAGGAGCAGGAGTCGGCCATTCTGCCCCTCGAGCCTGCCCCGCCATTCAATTTGGAGCAGGGATTCTTCCAACACGGTTCCTGTTAATTCTGCAAGCCAAATAGGTAGGGTGGTCATAGCTGGAAAAATAGTGGGAAGCTTGCCAGACAGTGTTTTCAATTACAAGCTATGTGGTTTTCGCTGGATGAACTCCAGCATTACCCCAAAGGACATTCTGAGGGCCTCCAACCCACAGCTCTCGCCAATATACGCCTGATACTCTCCAGGATTAGGTAAGCAGGGTGCGTCCTTCCAAGGAGACATTCCATTCCAGATACAGGAAATTTTCCAGTCATACATATTGGAACTCTCAGGCAGATTTGGATACTCTTAAGCACAGTGTTCGGTTTCTTTATGTGTCAGACACCTGGCTGACCACAAGACTGTTGGTGATTGTGAAATAACTAAACTGAATTAGGTTTGTATAGTTGTCATTATTCTCTTTGCCCAAAACACCCAAGGAGATTGACTGGACATGTCCACATGTTTTACCAATTGCAGTATTACTCAAAGTGCGCATATGAAAAACGAGAGGGCCAAGCTTACTGCCTGCTGATGTCACAAAGCAACAAGTTTGTTGAGAACCCAATAAAATGGCTAAAAATCTTTTCAATTTTGTTTTTAATAATAAGTAACCTGAGGGTATGATAAAGTAGATACTGATTGCAATTTTGCAGTTATTGTCCCCTCCTTTCTTGGCAACTGAAAGTATCTCCGTGAGTAATAATATGCCCAGCTTTCCTCTTCATTCTTTCTACACAGTCATGCCACCATTCGGGGGTAATGTCTACACCTTTCAGAACCGCAAACAAAATTTTTAAATGCAACAGTGAATTGTCATGTTGAAGTCCATATGTATACCATAGGAACATAGTAAAATAGCAACAGGAGGAAGCCATTCAGCCTATTGAGCCTGTTCCACCAGATCTTACATATTTTTCCCCACACACCTTAATACTGCTATTCCTCAGACATCTTTCTTTTAAACATTTCTATTCATATCTCAGCAGAGCACTGTATTACTGGGGGGGGGGTTTCAAAGCAAAGAGTGGATAATCCATACATTGGGGGAACTTCATATTATTATTAATATTGGGAAAGCTTATCATTTTGCTGTAAAGTATGCTGGACTCTACTGGGTGCTCCTTTAAGTAAACCTCGAAGTGAGAGTAACTGGGACCCAACATTTCTTGTACCTTTAGGCTTAAGAATAATGTCTTAAAATTTTAATAATGCATAATATTGAAAAGAAATCTCAAATTCGGGCCTAATTTAAAACCCAATTTTCTACAGGTCTAAAATTAGGTTTACTGTATTTTAAAGTTCCGAATAATCTAAAATGTTAAGACAATGGCCTTAAGATTAAGAGCATGAGAAACTTCATTGTCCTAATTTCTTGTTTTGAAGACTGTTTGGCATACTATGATGTTTAAATCTCCCTCTGGCAGATCAATATCTTATGTGCGTGCCTGAGTTTCCAAATCACAATGATGATCTTGAGACTCAGTTTCCTCTTGATCATGGAGCCAGGAACTAGCATCACAAAGCTGAGGTAATTTGAATGGCTGTGTGAAAGCACGCACATAGCACACTGAAGCTGTATGAATAAAATATACCTACCTTTTTTTTTAAATGCGTGTCACTGTAGTTTTCAGTGACATAAACTGTGATAGGCTCACTCTGAACTATGAAAGCACAGTGTAAATTAAAAAGCAAGATCATCCACTCAGGCTTTAACTGCGATTGAAGGAAATGCAGCTGTCGTTATTTTTGCCTGTCACCTTTCTGTGTGAATTTATAGAGTATTGCAATGTCAGATCTTTTTGTGTTTGTATTAAGTACAAATTTAATGGAACCTAGAGAGGCTCTTAGGAGAAGTAATGCAGGAAACAGGATTGCTCTTCTCACTGTGTCCAGAACAATCATACTTTCTGATTTTTTGTTTTCTGGCAGCTGCTCTTTTACTGTTTTTCTTGGACAGTGTAAGTACACGTTCATTTGGGGTTGTATTATACGGCAAATATTCCATGAATTTGAGGAAAACACTCTGCATTTTTCATATAGTTCCTTTATAATTAAGATGATTTCTCTTGTATGCTTCTCATTAATACAAATAGCTGTTCTCATCCTTATTATACTTCAATGAAAATAAACATATGTCCACCTCCATCACTTTTTATCCTGCGACCTCATGTTAAACAATTAAAACAAGTAAACAGATGTGTGTACATTTATTCACTTGGAAAATGTAGAATTCTACTGTCAATCTCTTCCAAGGCTACTTTTAAGACAAACTGTTTAAATGCCTCATCCCATGATAGATTTAAAGCAATTATTTATTTGCTGGTTTAGTTTTCCTTACAAAAAAACTTTAGATTCAGTTGACTTTTAGCAGCAAGTTGACAAGTAAAATTTTAAATCAGTAGGGTACTTTAAACTTCACATTCTTTGTAAACACTGAAGATCTTAAACTTGTCATAAAGATCCAACTTAAATCATAGCTATCTTCACCAAGACTCAGCATGTTCCAGCGAATATGCTGGCAACTGGCTTACTCTTGGTGACATGACTTAATTCATTAGCTTTTTTTAAGAAGTTTTATACACTCTTCCACTCAATGATGAGAACTGTATCAACAAGTTTAACAATATTTAACAGGTTTAACTGTGTTTAATAGTGTTGCACTTTAAATCACTGGAGTTCTGGCTGTTGCAATGTAAGGCAGTGTTCTTGGCAGTGTTATTGCTTCTGTTTGCAATCCTTCAAAATGTTTGCATTTATGAGGTCTAATCTGCAATATTTCTTAACAGGATTCCTTAAACAATTTGGAGAAGAGTCACTGTGGGTTAACAACAATAACCTGCAATTGTAATAGCGCCTCTCACACAGTGTGGGGTTCCTGAGCACTTCACAGTGGAGGAGTCTGACAACAAGCTTGGTGGAGAAGGAGGGGGGAGTTGACCATAAGCACGATCTAACAGAAGGTTTTTTTCAAGGGAATAAAGTGATTTGAAAATGTGTGAGAGGAACTTGAAATCAATTAATTTGTTGATTGGGAGCCACTGGAGCCTGGCAAGGACTACTGTGATGGGTCAACAAAAATATACTTCCAGTTCCCAGAAAGAGACCTCTTACTAAGGAATCCCACTAGGGAACATAACCCCAGACTTCCAACTTAGGGCCCAATATATAACCTTTACTTTTATATGTTCCAGTGTTTGTCACATGAGAAGATTGTTACACTCTTATTATGAAATTAATTATTCTTTCAACAAACACGTTGAGTGATGGGGTTAAGCTGATCAGTAGTCATATTTACAGGATACTTACTTAAAATAATCTAAATAAAAGGTAGTATTATTTAAATGAACACTTAAAAGATGAAAGCTATGGACTAATTGGCTGCTGTGTTTGCCCATAAAAACACACTTTACAAATCACGTGATGTGCTTCGAGACATCCTCCCGATGTGAAAGTCTTATATCATATGTAAGAATTATTATTGAATAAGCATCAAAAGGACATTTAAAATTTGTAGTAATTATTTTATTTGAATTATTGTCCAAAGATTTGATTTGAGGATTTGGCTGTGCTAAAAAAGGAAGTTAGAAATACAAACCTATATATAGGATTCTGCCACCCTTGAAGCATTTTGGTCATGGCTATATATATATATATTATATATATAGATCAATACCAGCAAAAGAGATAATAATAGTTGTTTGGGATCAGTTTCACTACCAATAATGAAGTAGACAGATGAGACCAGAGTGTCATGTTTTCCAAAGAACATAACATCATAACACTTTTCCACAAACATCAGGAGTTTTGAGACTTTGGAATTTTTGGCTTTTAAGAGCAACACCATTTTATAAGCAATTAGTTCAGTGTGTTGATAGAAAAATAATTTTAAATGTTCTGAAACTTTGAATCTCTGCTTTTTTCCTCTTTAACTAGAGTATATTAAAATATTACCTTTCAATATTTCTGTCATATTGGCTCGGGAACTTTTAGAAGAATAAATGTAGCATATTATTATTATGTTTGGTTTTATTGATACTATGTACAGCCACAGCTAAGATAAATATGAACTTTGTTTGTATACTGTTGCAGTATTGCGTCTGTGACCTTGTTGACTACTATTTCTAGTGGTGGTCTCCCTGATTCTCACAGTGCTACAAGAGAAGACTTAATGTCATACAAGTAGCTAACAGAGTCCAACAAGCGTCAGCCTCCTCCATGGGATAGCATTCTCGGTCATTAGGAGACGTTTCTAGTTTAGAATAATAATGCTGGACATAAACAAAGGTACTGTCTAAATATTCCTGAAAATGCAAAGTCAAGAGTTTTCTTTCAGACTGCAAGCCTTCAACATTCTTCGCTAAATGTACCCAGGAGAAGTAATTCTTTAACTATTAGCACATTTACCGACTTTATAATAATAATCCTTGAATTTGATATACTGTGGTACTTTTCACGTTTTCTAGATGTCTGAAAGAGCTTCACAGAATATATCGTAAATTGAATCGACTGTGCGTTTGTGGACGAAATGCGGCAGTCAATTGCACACAGTAGTGTCCCACACACCATCATGGATTGAAGTGACCGATTTATTAGTGTAAATAAATACACTAATTGTTAGTGTGTTTTTTTTCAAGGGATTATATCAGGCATGTGGAATAAGGAAACTTGCCCAAAGTTTCACACTACCTGGAATCGAACACAGATCTCTCGCTTACAAGGCAAGTACTCTAACCACTGAGCTACAGAACTCCATAGCTCAAAGGATTCAGCTCCCAGGAGCTCAGGGCACCCCAACTACATTGACAGCTTCAAGTGGTGAATGTCATCACATTTCCTTTGTGTTGGATCCCTTGTTGGGTCAAACAACATAATTATATTGGTATAATTGTGGGCAATTCGTAGCAGCCAATTGAACACAACAATGTCCCATAAACAGTCCTGATCAAATTGAGTAACCAAATTACTGTATTTTTGTGAGGAATTATTATCCCCGCTAATCGTTCCCAATGCGCCTTTCCCACCATGAAGAAGTCTTAACGTGCTTTATATGGTTTATTGTAAACTAACATGTATTTTGTAGGCAAACTTTAATTTGATATTTGCCTCTTGATAAACATCTCAAAGCATTTCAGACAATTCAAATATAATGTCTGTTGGACTTCACCCTTCTTTCTGCTAAATTCTTCCTTCCTACCTCTGTGACTTGCTAACCACTTATCAACCTGTTTGTTCCTTCCGCTCAGCAATCCCCGGCCTGCTCCATTTCCCCCTCCCGGCCCACTGCACCATCGGTAATCAGGCTTTCAACCTCTCTACCCCTACCCTTTGGAACTCCATCCTATATTCCCTTTGCCTTGCACTCTCCTTTGCTTCCTTCAAGGTACATCTCAAGACCCTCCTTCAGCCACCCTCCTATCCTCCCTACCCTCCACTCTATCATAACCCCGTCACTGGGGTCTCACAAATCCCTGATTATTCACCACCTTGGGAGTACCCCAGATGTGAAAGGTGCTATTCAAGTGTAATTTTGTATTGTATTCATTCCTTCATCTCCAAATCTATCAATGGCCTCAAATAAGATCCACAACTTAAAAACCCTGCTACCATTATTCGCTTCCACACTAGGCTCTGCACATCAATCAGTCTCATCCTCACCACTGTTTCCCAGTATCACTGGTTACACATGTTCCCAGTATGCTAGTAAATTGACTTTGTTCCATGGTGTTCTCTACCCTAATTATTAGTACTGTACTTTGAGATGTTACTTCACTTCAGTATATGAGTATGAAAAATGTGATATTGAATGAATAGATCAAATATGATATCACATTCACTTTGTTATGAAATATCATTTTTTCCAACTAATCTTAAACACTGGAATTGATCACTCCCTTTAGCATAATGGTTTATACAATAAATAATAATAATTCTTAAATTGAATATGGCGCCTTTCACATTGGGAATACATCTCAAAGTACTTCACAGGTTATACTGTAAAGTGTTATGACTGCGGCCACATCATCCACAACACTACTAAACTCTGGAACTCCCTGCCTGAATCCCTCTGCCTTAACCTCTCTTGATCAACCTTGAAATCCCACTTGAAGACTTATTTTCTCAACAATGCCTAAGGTCCACTCCCCCTCCCAATCCCTCTTCTCCCTTGCTCGGTGTCCAACAACGTCACTTTACAGTGCTCCGAGATGTTATCCTGCATGAAGAGCATTATATAAATACAAGATGTTGCTGATGAAGATGTAGTTTTTTTTAGGTATTTGGCCCTATGTTCAATTTTTTTTAAATTCACACAATCATCTTGGCTAATCCTTAACGGGGCCTGACATTGTTTTATTTTCAATCCTTGAGTGAACATTTAAATGCTGCTTCACAAGATAACGATTGAGTTAAGTTGTTGTGCTATTTTTAGCTGCATTTAAATGCCAATCTCTATGATTAGATACAGCGACTGAATGGAGAATTCTTCAAGCCCAACCTATATGCAGGGTAGGGGAGGGGGAGATGGAAGGTCATGGATCAAAAGTTAGATGTTTCTTAACAGCTGTGATTATCATATCAGATCTGTTGAGAAATGAAACATTTTCATCTTAGTTGTTAACATTTTCATGCTAGTTGTTGTAGTTAATACAAGCGAATACTGCTGCTAATCTCGGCCAGTAATGTCCATCTAACAAGAAAGAGATGAATAGCAACATTTAATCTGTTTTACTTATGTTGAATTTCATGGAGTGAAGCATATTGGTGCAGACACCAGATATGCCATAGAATCATTAATATCTACTTTAACATGTCATGAAAATGACAGCACCCCCAGAGTATTGTGTGCAGTTTTGGTCTCCTTATTCAATAAAAGACATACTTGCCTTTGAGGGGGTGCAGCGTAGATTCACTAGGTTAGTTCCTAGGATGAGGGGACTGACCTATGAGGATAGTTTGAATAAACTAGGGCTGTATTCTCTCGAGTACAGAAGAATTAGGGGAGATCTTATTGAAACATATAAGATTCTTAAAGGGCTGGATAAAGTAGACAGTGAGGGACTGTTTCCCCTGGTAGGAGAATCTACAATCTGGGGTCATAATCTTAATATTAAGGGTCTGCCTTTAGAATAGAATTGAGGAAACATTTCTTCACTCAGAGAGTGTGAATTTATGGAATTCACTACCCCAGAAGGCTGTAGATGCTCAGACTTTGAACCTTTTCAAGGCTGAGACTGATAGATTTTTTAAAAAATAGAGGGATTAGGGGATATGGGGATTGGGCAGGTAATTAGAATTAGGTCAGAAGATCAGCCATGATCTTATCAAATGATGGGGCAGGCTCGATAGGCTAAATGGTCTACTCCTGCTCCTAATTCTTACGTTCTTAACCTCTATTATCGAATTGGACTTGGCAGCTTTGTTTATAGGCTCAAATCTTGCTATTGGCCTGAACCTTCTGTCCCAGAGGTGAAAGTGCTACCAAGTGAGCTAAAATGACACAAAATATCACAGCAATCTTAGTACAATGAACAACAAATGTATATGTTTGACAAGTAACAATGAATAAGATATACCAGTATACCTTTATCAGGATTTATAAATTTGCCAAACTAAATTTAAGTCTCCTATAATATTCACAATATTCTTTGTGACTCCATTGGATTACACCTGCCATCTCCGTTCACCCAGCCATGAGCCAAATAGATGTTGTCTTGATTTTCTAGTAAAGATTGGTGACTTTGTATGCTAAATTTAATGTCCCTCTTGTGTTTGGATCTCTGTCCTTGGCATATTGGGTGGGTGAATCAGTTTATACTCCTTCTTGATATGTGGTGTAGGGTTTTGGCAAATGGAGATTGGAACAGAATCCATTACCATATCAATCCAACAAATAATTGTTACAGTAAATATGCAAAACGCTGGGCTTTAAATTGATCTTAGAATAATGGGATTCCGCATCCAGGGTTATTTTTTTCAATTTTATATCCTTATGATGTGGAGACCAAAATTGGATACAGTTCTCCAAATGTGGCTTTGTAAGGCTTTGTATAAATTCAACATGTTCTCCTAAATTTTATATACTAAAATGTTAAATTATCATCCCAACACCTTGGGACCTCCCGTGAAAGGCACATTGCAAATGTAATTTTGTATTGCATTGCATCTGTTAAGAGTTTTTAAAAAAACTTGAAAATTGTGTAGGTGCTAGTTATTAATCTGTGAAACACTTGAAGATATTTTGGTGACGTGATAAGGTAACAACAAAAAAAATTACATTTTTACAGTGTCTTTCACATCGGTAATCATATTTGTGGTGTACAATCAGTGTTTTGGACCTGAGCTGGGGGTCGGGATCGGGGAGGGGGGAGGGCAATGGGTAATGGAGGGCAACCAAAGGCACTGGTCTTGAGACAGGTCTTGAAGGAGGTGAGACAGAGGGTGGGGGCAGGGTGGCAGAGGCCTGTCCAGCAATGATGGGGTGGATGAGGCAGGAGAATATGAAGCAGGTCAGAGCCCACTGAGTGGCGGGAGTGTATTGGTAGGGGATTAGATGGTCATAGAAATAGGAAGGAGCAAGGCCATGGAGGGCTTTGACATTCAGGTCCAAGATCTTGAACTGTATCCTCTGTGTGATGGGAAGTCAGTGGAGTTGGGTGAGGGTGGGGGTGATATGGTTGCTGGGCCTGGTGCAGGAAAGGACACAGGCTGTAGAGTTCTGGATGATCTGCAACTTTTGGGGGGAGGAGTTGGAGAGGCTGACAAACAGGGAGTTTGAATAGTCAAGCCTGAATGTTATGAATGTATATATGAGTGTCTCGGTGGCCTGTGATGTGAGACAGTGGCAGAGCCAGGCGGTGTTGCAGAGGTGAGGGATGGTAGAATGGAACATGGCTTGTCAATGGGATAGAAGGATAGTTGAGGGCCAAACAAGACACCAAGGTTCTAGCCTGCCTCAGTGAAGTGGAATGTGCATCTTTGGATGGTGATGCTATCAGCACCTGAGGTGTGGAGATGCTGATGGGAGACAATCAGGAGGGCTTTGGTCTTGTTGATATTCAACTGTAAGCACTATATAAAATTCTATGTTTATTATTGTTACTACAGTAAAAGACAGTTTATCCATGACCCGATCAACCGTAACTTCTGTATAACCAGCACCTCAAAAAAAAGGTCCCCATTCGAATAATCGCATCTTATCCGGCACAATCGGGGTGACGCATTTAATCAGTCAATTGTCACACGGGAGTACAATACGATTAGTTCTGAATGTTGTCAGTAGCGGCACTTCTGGTTTTTCGTCTTAAAACAGCGCTGTCGGTTTTTCCTCTCCCTCTCTCCTTTTTCTTTCTCTCTCTCTCCCTCTCCTTCCTTCCTCTCAATCTCTCCCTCTCCTTCCTTCCTCTCAATCTCTCCCTCTCTCTTTCTATCTCTCCCTCTCTCTTTCTATCTCTCTCTCTTTCTATCTCTCCCTCTCTCTTTCTATCTCTCCCTCTCTCTTTCTATCTCTCCCTCTCTCTTTCTATCTCTCCCTCTCTCTTTCTATCTCTCCCTTTCTACTCTCCCTTCTTTCTTTCTTCCCTTCTTTCTTCCCTTCTTTCTTTCCTTCTTTCTTTCCTTCTTTCTTTCCTTCTTTCTTTCCTTCTTTCCTTCTTTCTTTCCTTCTTCCCTTCTTTCTTTCTTCCCTTCTTTCTTTCTTCCCTTCTTTCTTTCTTCCCTTCTTTCTTTCTTCCCTTCCTTGCAGTGCTCTGAGACGCCGTCCGGCGTGGAGGGCGCTATATAAATCAAAGTTGTTGTTCCTTCCTCTCTTTCTCTCTCTCCCTCTCTCTTTCTTTCTCTCTCTCCGACGGATACTACGTATTCCTTGTGTAGCCTGACTGCATCATGGGTTTATATACTGTTTTGGTGGGGGTGGGAGGAGGAGAGAGAGGTAGGGAGAGAGAGGGTGCAGGGGGAGGGGGAGAGGCAAAGAGGGGGGGAGAAAGAGAGGAGTGGGATGGGAGAGAGAGGTGGGGGAGAGGAGGGGAGAGTGAACTGATTAATTTAGATGGAAAATGAGAGGAGTGGTGGGGCGTTGTGTTTGGAGCCATTGAGATGCCAGACTGACTGAGTGTGTGTGAAAGAGAGAGAGGGGGAAGGAGAGAGGGAGAGAAAGAAAGAAAAAAAAAGGAAAAAAAGACAGTACTGCTTTAAGCCATTACTATCCACCGTTGTAGAAGTTTGCTTTGTGATTGTGTGCTGTGTTTATAGACTGTAATCAATATTTATTGCTTTATTGGTAAGTATCCATACAATATTCTGTTATTATTTAATCTATTATTAATATGGTATGTTTAAAAAAAAGTTAATATTTTTTGTGTTGGGCTTTCTTCCGAATATGCAGCATGCCGTTTAACCGGCATTGGCCAGGTCATGATGGTGCGGGATGAATGGGCTTTTACGGTATTATTATGGATAAATGACTCAGTCACCACAATTTGCAAGTATTTGGGCATCCCTAGGAGTAAACTAGATATATGGAAAATCAGGGAATTTCCCTGAATTGTTGCTATGAATGGTTACTACAGATGTTTAATCCCCCATACAGCCTAGGTTGGATGGTCTATCCAAGCCAAACAAAGTTTTTAAACACACGGATGTTTTACGATTTTTGGCGCCCCTCCCCCACTACCCGCTCCAAGAACTGGGGTGCCCACAAATAATCAACCTCATTTTAGTTAATAATCCTGAGCCTTTTCTGAGAGTCAGTCTATCACAGGAACACTTCAACAACAACAACAAAATTACATTTGTATAACACCTTTCACATAGTATACAGGAGTTGCAGGATTATAAGGAAATGGCAGGAAATGAGACTGAATTTTTTTTTCAAAAAGCCAACATAGACACAAAGGGCTGAATAGCCATGTTCTGTGTTGTAATTTTCTATGGTTCTGTAATTCCTTCATTTTAACGGGTATCAAAACAATGACTGGAGAACTAATGTGAAATTGTAGCAGTAACTAACCTCTCCCACTAGAGGGCAATCAAATGGAGGACAATCATACTACAGTATTGCCAAAGGCCTAACAGAAAGAAGCGATGTTGTCATTTTGAAAGGTCTCTGAGTATGTTTGCTTAATTGCTGTCAAGCAAAAGTGACTTTTTCTTTGTAATGGTCAAACAATGCAGCATTTTACATGGACCAACGTCCCACAAATAGTCATGTGGTAAATAGCAAACTGCTCAGAAGAATAATTGGACAGGACACTGGTAGAAATCCTATTTCAAATAATATCATGGGATCTTAACAGTACATTTGAAAAAAGGCAGACAGGTTTTAACATATTATCCGAAGAGTGGCTGTGCTCTCCCAGCAATGCATGCGAGTGTCAGCCCTTATTATGAACTGAAGTCCTCTCTAGGACTTGAACCCACCTCTTTCTGACCCAGGGGCAAGAGCACCATCAATTGATCCAAGGTGACACCTTCAAAGGCACAGCATCACAACATGAAATAGAGTCTTGTTAAAAAGCCAAAGGACCTTAACACTTTATCGTCATCAGACCTTATTCAGCATTTCCTGTCTTTGATTCTCTTGCTGTACATGTGGATTAAGAAACTGAATATAGGGTCTGAGGGTACTTTTAACAATAACAACTCCTGCAAATTAACACTGCTGCACCATAGGGATAACAAGTAAATGTTCCAGCAGTCTTCTTTAGATTACATTAGTAGGATCTTTGCATTGTGATTGCTTAACCAATCTATCTTTCATTTCTTGAAACTGGATGAAGTTGTGCCAATACAGAAGATGAAATATATATATTATATACATATATTTATAATACTATGAGTGTGATTGAGAAAATAAACATGGAACATACACCTCACAAGTGAGAGACGTGGGTTCTATTTCAGACAGAGCGAAACCTTGGGCGAGTTTCCTTACTCCACATGCCTGATCATAATCCCTCAAGAAAAAAAACAATAATGATTTGGTCACTTCAATCTATGACTGGTTGTAGTCAATTCACTTTAGAGTATATTCCGTGAAGCACTTTGAAATGTCTAGAACAGTGGTTCTCAACCTTTTTTCAGTAATGTACTTGTTCTTTGTTAATTTTCAACATTATCGTGTACCCCCACCCAACCACATCCACACACACACCACCCCTCTCATTCCACTTGCATTTTATGACAAAGCTTTTCTTATATAACAAAGTAACTAGCACATACAAAACAAGGGGAATAACAATTAAATATATAATTTGGAAGGCTATAAAATGCTAAATAAGAGAGCTAAATAAATCAATGTACTGCCACCTGGAAGTAATTTTGTACCCCCTGGGGTACATGTACCCCTGGTTGAGAACCACTAGTCTAGAAGATGTGAAAATCACTATATCAAATGCAAGTAATATTATTATAGATTACATTATGCCACAATTTGCATTGTTGTATCTTGAATAAACAAGATCTAATTATCATACTATTTGTTATGAAATAAGTGGGGGTGGGGGGGATGGGGAATGAGATGTTTTACAACATATTCCATGTGTATCTATTCAGTTAGGGAGTTTCTCTCAGTGGCCACCAAATAAAATTATTCATACAATTCTTGGCTGTTTGTAGGCATTATTATTATTGAAAATATTTTGGAAGATTGTAGAACAATAAAAATATATTGATGTTTAAAGCAATAAACATTGACACAATGTAAAAAACACAAACACAGGTTTTGCCAACCTGCTTAATGTTCTCAGGATATATTTAAGAACATAAGAATAAGAAGCAGGCCATTCGGCCCCTCAAGCCTATCCCGCCATTCAATAAGATCATAGCTGATCTTCTAATCTAATTCCATCTGCCCGCCTTATCCCTATATTCCTTAATCTTTGTATCCATAAGAAATCTATAAATTTCAGTCGTGAATATGTTCAAGGACTGAGCATCTACAGCCTTTTGGGGTGGAGAATTCCATAAATTCACTACCCTCTGAGTGAAGAATTTAACCTCTGGAGAGAAAGTATTTATTCTATTCCAAACACAGGAATCTCCATCTGTAGGAAAATTCCATGAAGTGAATGACCAGTTTTGTTTGGGGAAATATTGGCCAGGACACCAGGAGTAATTCCCTTCCCTTTTCGAATAGTGCCATGAGATCTCTAACAGACACCTGAACAAGGCCTTGATTTAACATCTTATCTAGAAGATGGCACCTCTACCAATGTTGCAGTCACCCAGAACTGTTTTGGAGTGTCTGACTAGACTGTGTGTTTAAAGTCCTGACACAGACCTTGAAACGACTACTTTTTGACTGAGGTGGGAATACTACCAACTGAGCCAGGCTGGCATCTGGTTATAATTTCAGCACCTCAATGTAACAAGGGTTAGGAGTTCCAATTCCTGATAATTCTCTAAAATCTCCTGCTGGAATATGCAACGATGTGGACAGCTATGAAGCCATCTCAAGCCCTCTCCACTTTACATAAGCCGCCGACATTCCTGGTTAAGACTTATTGCTCATTGGTAAAACTAATACATGAATGAAGACCATTTAGGTGAAATACCAGAGGTGGCTAGTGCCTAAAGAAGCATATCCTCTTGTGGAAAGGAAAGAGGAGTCAAATAATAATAATAATCCTTCCATTTGATATAGTGCTTTTCACATTTTATCGACGTTTCAAAATGCTTCACAGAATATACTGTAAAACAAATTGACTGTATGTTTGTGGGTGAAACAAGGCAGCCAATTGCACACAGCAGCATCCCACAAACAGTCGTGGATTGAAATGACCAATTTTTATGATTGTGTTTTTTTTGATGGATTATAATTAAGCATGTGGAGTAAGGAAACTCGCCCAAGGTTTCACCCTGATCTACCTGGATTTGAACACAGTTCTCACGCTTGTAACAACAACAACAAAATTGCACTTATATGGCGCCTTTCATGTCGGGAGGACGTCCCAAAGCGCTGACCAGTCAGGTTGGGACCCTAGCAGTGGGGAGACGGTCGGGGTAGGGGGAAGGGGAAGGAGAATGGGAGAGGGGGAAGAGTTAGGGGGTGGGGGCGAAGGTGCGGTTGAAGAGGAAGGTCTTGAGACCAGCCTTGAAGGAGGAAATGGAAGAAGCAAGGTGGAGCGGCTGCGGGATGGAGTTCCATAGCGTGTAAGGCGAGTGCTCGAACCACTGAGCTACAGGTGCTCCACCTTCAAGAGAACAAGGGGAGACTATAGCAAGGAAAAGAAAGAAGAAAATATATCATGTATAATAAGAGTATATATATATATCCATATATATATATATGGATAAATAAGAGTAACCAGTACATTGAGCAATCTCCCAGTTTTGCAATAGATACATTTGCCATGGCTTCACTCTTATTTTTGCGTAAATTGGCACATCAAGAACAGAGTTGTTATTTGATTTCAGTTTCCAAGAACAGTGCTTCATTATTTTCCTTCAGTCTAGACATATCATGCTATAACCAGCAGTAATTACATGCATTACCTTTTGCATCAGAGCATGAATTAAAAAGCACAGTTCTAATTGCTTAAACGCTTAAACGTTCATGCTCTTTTTTTCCACAATATATCTGTGACCGTTTCCTTGATCAACATCTTTAAATCTCTTATCTCCCAGCTTAGTGTTCTCCATTACTTTCTGTTAAAGTAAGACATTCTACGCAAGACATTCTCTCAGACATTCTACGCAAATGTGAACAGTGACACTCAATGAATTGCAATGTGTAACTTTATACTGCTTTTGTTGATCAGAGGGCTTGTGCTAAAATATTTTTCATCACATAGAGTCCACATCACATTAGTACACTATGTACATAGGACAGACACCAAGTGCAGGAAAACTTCACATAACATGGTAGAATACAATAATTGGGGGGATGGGGGACTTTCCTCATGTCAGTTATCAAGATTATTAAGGAAAATTACGATAAAAAATACGAATAGCATTTTTTGCTGCAGTCCCGTGCTGTCTGGAGGAGTCTTTAAGATTTAAGTAAGTTTTCAGAAAAAGGCAGTTCTAACAAATGCACCAGCCTATTAGTAATAATATTATAATTCCTTGCATTTAGCCCTATTACATCGTTAAGACATCCCAAAGCGCTTCATAAAATATATATCATAAGGTGAATTCACTGTATTTTAAGGGAGAAATTCCATGATTTTAACCTGCTCCCACCACCACCACCCTCATCACATGTTATGTTTTGACAAAAAAACTAATTCCAACTGATTAATGGGATTGCCCTACAGGGAATAGTGGTAGAATTCACATTTACCTGCATGATGAAGTGGAATTTCTGCAATCACCATGACAAGTTGCAGATACCCTGAAGGGAAATCCCCTTTTGATGACTTGATTCCTCATTAAGAAATTTTGTTAAGAAATAGCTTGAAATGTTCCCAGGAGCGATGTGCTTCTAAACTTCCACTATCCATTTGCAAGGCAAAAATAATTTCTGCTTTTACTGCACAAAAGTTAAGTGCTTTTGACCTCCACTGTTACTGACCAGCGTAACTTTTCCTGACAGAAAGAAAATCATCCCATTGTTACATGTAAAGGAAATGTTAAATATTTACAGTTAGATAATAAATAAAATTAGATGACTTATCCAAAACAATCAAATTGCAATCAAAATTATATTTCCTTTTGTTGAGTCATTTTTGTAGAGTTAACACTCGTGGGGAGGTGGGGTGAAATATTATTATATTATAATTAAATAGCTATAAACAGCATGGAGAGGAGTGCCATCAGCCACTTTCAGCAAAACAAATGATAAGAAATAATAATTTGTTTTGATTTTGCTATATTTATATAAATAGAAAGAGGTTATTTATAAGTGCATGTACATACATACAGGAAATATGGGCACTTGGAAGATTCAAAAGGAAATTCTGTATTCAGAGGGTTAATTTATTCCATTCAAATAAAAGGAAGTTACGATGAGTACTGTATTAGTCATGCAGATGTTTTGGCGCTAGCAAACCAACTCAAAGAGCAAAAGTTATGTTTGGTTACAATTACTCATATTCAACATCAATCTAGCCAGAGGTAATCATATACTAACAATGCATTTTTGTGTTTCCTCTTTAAAGAGCTTTGTTGCTCGATTGGTAAATTCACTGTCCAGTGTGAAAAAACGAAAACACACCAGGAAGGTTCAATTCCAGGTCTATGCTGAGTTACCTGTTCTCTTGATAGGCGGTAGTCGAGGACAATAGAATTGGCCTCAAATTGCCTGCAGTATATAGAGACAAAATCAGTCAAGGCCCTCACTCCTGTTTATCCAATAACTCCTATTGGAAAATAATAAAAATACTTGTATTTGATACCTTATCATGTTCATCAGACAACTCAAAGTGCTTCACAGGATTCATTGCAGAGTGCATTTTTATAACCAGATTCTGACTGAGGAGAGAACAGAATTGGTCTTGGCTGTAATGCTCTCCACGTTCAGAAAACACTGTCCAGTCTTCATCCCAAAATTAAAAGGTCGCTTGGGCAATGTCCTAGAAACAAGCAGCAGTTCCTTCAGCAAAGAAGGGAAGAAAAGATTTTTCAAAATGGGGTTATTTTTGTTTCAGTGACAATTTTACTAAATTCACAGACAGGGGAGTGGCCATTAAGATGAGCATTGGTGGTTTGGCAGGTGAGGCAAATGAGGTACAACCTCACCTAGAATTTCCATGACTCACATCGAGCATTACGAGGCTAACGTATGGGAGCTGAGTAAATTGAGTGAGACTGTATGAGAGCAAGGTCAGTGAGTGACTGGGAGCAAAGGCAAGGAGGAGGACCAAGATATTCCACATGCACAAGTTACGCTATGGTAATAAGATAGCTTGTCTAGGCAAACTCATAGATTGTCTAAGGAAGTGTGCCTCACTCATCAAAAAAATCATGGGCTATCACAAAAGATGACCAAACCTTATCAGCAGGACCTGAAAGGACAGACCAGGTTTTGAGGGATTATTTCACTCCTGTTAACTCTGCAAGCCAAAGCCCTAAAGGGCACGGTGGTCCTAACTACACAAGCATACCGTGCCTCAATGGGACAATGGGAAGCTATGTGGTTTTTGTTGATTAGACTACAGCAATACACAACACACACTCAGGTCCCTAAACCTTGGCTCTTGCCAACCTGCACCTAATACTGTTTGGAATCAGGTAAATTGGATCCAGCCCTCCACTCAAATACATGGGAATTTCCATGTATACGTGGAATGCATGGAACTCTCAGTTGGGATTGGATATGTTAAGCATATGAAATTCCAGGTGGATTTACGTGGATTGTCTTTAAAACATTGATCGCCAGCATTCCCCTATTATAATCGCATGTCACCCAAGGGTGACCTTAACCAGGATTTCAGTCCATGTGTGTAATTCAATAAATGTTTAAAGTGAAAATGAGTGTAGATTATCTTCCAGCATTTAAATAATAATACTTGCATTTGATATAACGCCTTATCACATCTTCTAGACATCTCAAAGCGCTTCACAGAATATGCTGTACAGTGAATTGACTGTATAGTTGAGGGCAAAATGCAGCAGCCAATTGCATACAGCAGTGTCCCACAAAAAGTCGTTGACTGAAGCGACTGATTTTATTATTGTTTTTTCATGAGGGATTATTATCAGGCATGTGGAGCAAGGAATCTTTCCCAGGGTTTTGCCCTGACCTGCCTGGAATCAAACCCAGGTCTCTGGCTTGTAAAGTGAGTTCTCTAACCACTGAGCTTCAAGATTCCTGTAAAGGGTTTAGTTAGTGACGGGACAGCTAAGTTCAGCTCAGCACAAGATGGGGAAAGAGTGTTAAGGCCACAGATAATGTTTGCTATAGAAAAGCAGGGTTTCCAACTCACTATATCCTATGCAGTAGCTTGAGATATATTGGTGATGTAAAAACGTGCTATATCAAATGCAAGGATTATCATTATAACATCACAAAATGCTTCATATAGAATTGCTTTGATGCGAAGTGATTGTGCATTCGTAGGCAAATACGGAGTCAATATCAATGTCCCATGTCCCACTTACATTCATGAAGTGAAGGCTTATATTTGGCCAGAGACCGATGATAATTTGGCTTCTGTTTTCAAATCCTGCCATACACTTATTTGTTTACTTTGCATAGAGACGGCCCTTGTCAAAGTTGCAAATGACATTCTCTCTGTTCTCGCCATCTCAGCAAATGGTTTCACATCTTGATCCTGACCGGTCACCTGTGACGTACACCAGGGCTCTATTCTTGGCCCTTTTGTTTTCCTTATCTATATGTTCTCTTGGGTGATGTCATCTGCAGACACAGGGTAAACTTCAACATGTCTGCGGATGACATATAAATCTACTTTACTTCCTCCAGTAGCAACTCAAAGTCCACCGACCTTCTATCAGCTTGTCTGGCAGATATCAAGAGTCGGGTGAGTGTAAACTTCCTGCAGCTAAACATGGACGACGGAAACCATACTCTTTGATTCCCATCAACTTTTTCATTCGGGTAATTCTGATTCCTCAACCTCCATTGGCTCTTCCTCAATCTAGGCATCTGGTTTGACCCCCAGATGTCCTTCCTCTCCACATCCAGTCAATGACCAGGATTGCCTTCTTCTACCTCCGCCACATTGCCTGCCTGCCCTGTATCTTACCATTCCTGATAACCTCATCAAGGAGCACTTGAAACAACAACAACAATTTACATTATAGAGCGCCTTTCACGTCGGGAGGATGTCCCAAGGCGCTGAACCTGTAGTTCAGTGATTAGAGCACTCGCCTTACAAGTGTGAGACCTGTGTTTGAATCCAAGCAGATCAGGATGAAACCTTGGGAAAGTTTTCTTACTCCACATGCCTATAATAATCTGTCCAAAAAAACCCCACAAAATAAAATTGGTCATTTCAATCTACGATTGTTTGTGGGACACTACTGTGTATAATTGGCTGCCAGGTTTCGCCCACAACTATACAGTCAATTCATTTTACAGTATATTCTGTGAAGAGCTTTGAGACATCGACAAGATATGAAAAGCACTATATCAAATGCAAGGATTATTCTTATTATCCTTGATGAAAACACCGACATTATGGCCTGAAACCTGGATCATCCCATGCGACACCTTCCCCATCACTGAGGCCACACCATCCGGCTATACCTCCCATCACACCCCATGCCCCAACTCCCATGGAGGTGGTGTGGCCATCATCTCCAAGACGTTACCCACTCTATCCCCCTACTCCTCTGGCTCATTCCCCTCAGTTGAGCACCTTACCCTCTGCCATCTCTCCAAACATTCCCTCAAAATTCTACATGTTTACTGACCCCCCAAAACCTCCCACACTTCCATCTTTGACATCACCACCCTTCCAGTTTCCCTCTGCCTCTGTTCCGATCGCCTCCTCATCCTCGGCGACTTAAACCTTCACTTAATTCCCTCCTACTCCAGTTCCTTAACTTTAGCTCTCTCCTCTTTCAACCTCTCCCTCCACTTCCACTCTGCCAAGAGAAAGGAGGATAGAGTGTAAGAGTTGCAGGCAGAGAGCGTTTTGGGGGAAAAGCATTTTGGGTAATGGGGTGGCAACCAAGGCATATACGCTGAGCCTTTAGGCAGGTGGTGCTGCCCTGGTTTGCAGTGTTGTGCTGTGCGTTGGATTGCTGTGCAGTGGATTGATTGCTTGGTGTATATCCTGTATGTTGGAGGCTCTGCAGCATGTTGGTTGTTGGGTGCAGTGTGCAGTCAGCTAAAGTGCTGTACTCTGGGTTGGTTAGGTATAGTATGCAATTTGTCAGAGTGCTTTGGAATGTGTTAGTTGCTTTGTGAATGCATACAATGTATAGGACTCTGTGCATTGTGTTGTCTGTTGGGTGTTGTACAGTGTGTCAGTGAACTGTATGTTAGTTGCTGGGTGTAGTACAATCTCTTAGAGAGCTGTGTGGTGTGATGATTGCTGGGTGAAATGTAGGTTACTTATAATTTTGTGAAAATCATGGGTTGTTCACTCCAAGCAGCAGTATGTCTCACTCTTATCTCTAGAAAGTGGCATTCTGTACACTGGCTAAATCTCATAACTGTATTTTGAAAACAGTTTTTCTGGCTCAGTTTTATTCATCTGTTTCTTGTGAGGATTTTGACCTGTGGACAGAACAAAGACCAGAAGACAGCTTGAAGCCTGAGGCAAGGCCAATTAAAGACTCCATGTATAAACAGACACACCCATTTGGGCAACATTACCATAACTCAGTGAGCAACAAGGCGAAGCATGGTACTTTTAAGAGAACGTATATTTTAATAAACACCATTGCCGAACACCATTTCCTTGTATATTTATAAAAAGCAATTTGCTGCAGTTATATTTGGAAGGAAATATTTATTGGGAGGATCACACCAAAACACACGCACACACATACATATCAAAGGAGTCATGACTTCAAAGCATCTGAGCAATTTCACTTTCCGTTTGAACAACTGCAGTCAATGCAAATGCAGTACGGTTTTTTAGCGTTCGCAAATAAGCACTGAACATTGCCCCTTTGCTGCCATCTAAGCAATAGTGAGAGATCTGGATTCGATTCCACACAGGGCGAAATCCTTACTCCACACACCTAATAATAATCCCTTGAAAAAAATCAATAATCAATTAGTCATATCAATCCACGACTGTTTGTGGGACACTGCTGTGCACAATTCGCTGCCGCGTTACAATCACCAATATACAGTCAATTCACTTTACAGTTTTTTCGGTGAAGCACTTTGAGATGTGTAGAAGATGTGAAAAGAACTATTTCAAAATGCAAGGATTATTACTATTATTATTAATATTGATCAAGCTGCAGTTCATGTAATTTCATTGTCAGTTGGAAGTGTTTATTTCTAGTGTATTACTGAATTTCTCTCTCTTGCTAAGGTTCCAGCTAAACAGTGTTCAAGGTGTGGAGGGATTTCATTATATGATATTCACAGATCTGTATTTAAATTCTTATTTGTAAGTATCTCAGAATGAGATCATGTATTCATATGGTGGATTCAGGGATCATTAAAATCCATGAATTGAATTTGGAACAAATTGGATTTAGGGGAAATTGCATTATTCTCCTTCATTTGAAGATGCCCCTGCCAACAATCCCCAAAATAAAATTGGTCGTTCACTACACGATTGTTTGTGGAACATTACTTTATGAAAATTGGCTGCTGCATTTAACCACAAAACACACAGTCACTGCACTTTATAATATATCCTGTTATACACTTTGGCACATGCTCCTGATGTGAAAGGGGCCATACCAAATGTAAAGTGCTCAAAGACTTCTCTGGGTGAAGAGTGTCATACAAATGCAAGCTGTTGTTGTAAAGATGATAATTAATATTGTAATAATATTGTAATAATTATTGAGTGGATTTCTTCAAACACTAAGTCTATGTAGGTTGCTTCCCTGTATTATTGTCTGCATGCTCACTTTTTGCAAAGTGCCTTCTGCCACTCTCCCAACCCTCTCCCTCTCCTCCACACTACCCTGCCCCTCCCCCATGCTCGGGTCCCGACCCTTGACTGTTCAGCACCTTGGGACGTCCTTCTGACATGAAAGGTACATTATAAATGTAATTTTGTTTTTGTTGATTTTGTTGTTGTTGTACAAGCTTTTGAGTATTGGTCACTCAATCCCCACTATGTGCAATTAGCTGCCTTGTTTCGCCCACAAAATATACATTCAATTCACTTTACAGTGTATTCTGTGAAGTGCTTTGAGATGTCTCAAAGGTGTGATGAGTGTCATACAGAACGCCAATAAACATGGGAGAAAGATGCCGCATATGGAAACAGTATTCAGGTTTTGGGTGGATTTGGAATTCATAGTGAGTTAAGAGTCATTTGTGGGAAAATAAGTGTTTGGTCCAAATGAGGAAATCAAGCTTCCTTAAGGCAGCTTTAACAATATTTAACATCTGAGAAGATAGCTGGTCTCATTTGAAAGATGCGTAAACCTGTAATCCTTTTAGTCGACTGTTAATTATAGGATTCTATAATTTTATCACACATATGTTTATCAAGTACATGGTTTATACAAGATACAACTTAGATTCCAGTGAGTCCAAGAATCTCAACAGATGAAGTAAGTTTACAGTGGTGACATCAAAACATTGTGGGTGATCTTGACATGACATGAAGAAATTAGTGCCTTTGAAGAAATGAAAGCAACATTTTCACTACCCAATGGAAGGATGTGAATGAGGTCAGGATTTTCTAATTCACCAATAGTTGCAAGGGACACTTCAGATTGCAATTCAGCATGGTTGAGATCCTATCTCTTACACTTGTAAGGTACGTCAGACTTTACCCAATAGGGGTCCTGTAGTTCAGTGGTTAGAGCACTCGCCATAGAAGCAAGAGACCTGGGTTCAATTCCAGGCATGATAAAACCCTGAGCAAGTGTCCTTACTCCACATGTCTAATAGTAATCCCCCTCAAAAAAATTGGTCACTTCAATCCACAACTTTTCTTTGGGACACTGCTATGCACAATTGGCTGCCACATTTCGCCCACATATGCAGTCAATTCACTTTACAGTATATTCTGTGAAAGCTTTGAGACGTCTAGAAGACGTGAAAAGCACTATATCAAATGCAAGGATTATTGTTATATTATTTTTATAAAGGTGGTGTGATTCACAGATCTTTTATTATCATATACTATTCAAAGGTTGATGCTTTAACACATACAATTATTACATGATTAACTTACATTAAAGCGGTAAGATTCAATAATACCAATGTTACCCAATTTCATTGGGGAAATTGCTGACCAGGAGCTGTCTCACACCTGTTCCTCCTACGATAATTCCCACTATTCCAAAATTACATCTGTCTTTTATGTGTTTCTATCTCCACCTCTCCACATGGATAACCCCCGCCCATTGCAGGCTGCTAACAATTTTGAGTAGGCTCTTTTCCCAAGGGAAAATAACTAATAGGAAGAAAGTGGGAAGGACAGCTTTTTGTGAATATTTTGCCATCTCCCTATTTGTTAGTTTTGAGATAAGCAGACGTACACAAGTATGCTTTTTCCCTCTGAGCCCCCTTGTTTTCACATCCATGCTAAAGGACTTGATTACTCAAAACTTAGATGGGAGGATGATCATAGAGCGTGACACTGAACAAAGTGAAAATGATCAGAACCTCGCTTCAGATGGGGTCAAGCCAATATATCTTTACCTTTGCTAATTAATGCTAATAGGCACATATACCATCTCAGTGGCCCTAAGCTAGTCATTAAAACAAACAACCTTGTCCATGCCCTAATAACTAAGGAATGCTATATTAAACAAATGATAAGTGTTTGGTTACATTATAAAAACTATCCAAATACTAATTAAAAACCTTAAAAACAGTAAGCACTGCCTCACCCCTCAGGCAGCTAAAACCCTCATAAATACCTTCATTACATTCAGGCTAGACTATGCGAACTCCATGCCTATCGGCTTTCCCAACTCTTCCCTCCACAAACTACAAATCATCCAGAACTCATCGTGTCCTCTCCTACAACAGGCTCCATGAACCCCTTAACACCCACCCATGTCCAGTTCCATTGGTTCCCCATTCCTCAGAGGATAGAGTTCAAAATCCTCATCCTCACCTTCAAGCCCTCCATGGCCTTGCCCCCTCCTACCTCTCTGACACGCAAACTCCTTATCAACCTTTCCACTCCCTCCGCTCAGCAGGCTCAGTCCTGCTCCATGTCCCTTGCCTAACCCATCCTAACATCGACAATCTACCTGGCCTTCAGCCTCTCTACCCCATCCTTTGGAATTCCATCCCACGTTCCCTTCAGCTCGCTCCCTCCCTTGTCTCCTTCAGGGCATACCTCAAGACTCTCCTCTTCAACTGTGACATCGGACACCATTCTATCCTCTCTGCCCTCCACTCTGCCTGATCCCAACCGTCCCTTCACCACCTCCACTTGGGTCCTAATCCTATTTAATGCCTTGGATCATCCTACCAATGTGAAAAGAATTACAAGATGTAAATTTGTATTTTATTACTTCAACTTCAAGATCCTCACTCTTTGTTTAAATCCTCCACTCCTCTACAGAACCAAAGCAGTACCCGCTGCCTTCGCTGTACTGGGTCCGGCCTCATCCTTGACCCGTGAATGCTCCGCGTCATCATCGGCAGCCGTGGTTTCAGCCACCACATCCCAAAACTTTGGAACTCCCTCCCTCAAACCATTCATCTCACCCTTCCTTTCCCATCTTCAGGTTGTGCCTGAAGAACTTTCTCTTCAACCATGCTTATGGTCACCTTCCCCCTCCACATGGCTCAGCCTCAGGATCCACCATTGTGAAGCGCGTTGAGACGCTGCCTGGCATGGAGGGCGCTATACAAACTCAAGTTGTTGTAGTTGTTGTACCACTATCCGCCATCCAGCTATGTAGTAATTTCATTTTAAAGAAGGTTTTCCTTGGAGACATGGGACATTTACATTTTGTGCTTTGCAGCAATTGAAGATACATTCGACTTGACCTCACCTGCTTCATTCTTATAAATTTGAATGTATGTATACTAATATTTTATAGTGAAAATGCTTCCATCACATAATGGTTCATCAGCAATCTAAGAGGTTCCATTGAAAACACAAGATTAGAATTAACTGGAACATTCTGTAACTGAAGCAATAAGCACATCTATATTTACAACCAGAGCAAACAAAACTCTATAAGCTGCAGTTCATGAAATGTGAGAGAGGAAGTCATTTTAAAATTCATATAAGACATCATTGGTATATGAAGACAGAGTAAAGCATCAAGTAAACATTCTGGTACATCTGTTTATATGGCTGTTGTTAAAATAACGTCCGGTTTCTTGAATGATCTAGTAATAAAGAACAGAGCAACATGTTGAGGGACTTGAAACTGGCAGAACTTAATTTACCCTGCAGGTTCCAGATGGGAAACTTAAATACAAATGTAATTTTGTTGTTGTTGTTGTTGTTGTTAAATATACAGTATACTCGAACGAGTTCTCTCTCTTTATACAATATAGTTGTTTATGTCCATGTGAAGAAAATCTGATTATTTTATGTCTGCATTTTATTTCCATCATCTACAATTTTTTCTTTTGAAGATAATGGAATAGAAATGTCATTTGGGTCTAGGTCTCCTCAATTTTCTTAGCATTTTAGTGCATCCACAATTTGGCAAAGAGCCTGATTCAGTTGATAGATCTCATTTCTGAGTCAAAGCTTATGGGTTCTAATCCCTTGTCGAGACTTTGACTTCATAGTCTAGGATGACATTCCAATAATGTTATCCTAGACTATGGGGGAGGGGTTCGAGTTGGCACTTGGAGTTCACAGAGTAGGCTGGTACTCTGAGTAGGGGAGGAGGGGGTGGTGCAGTGGCTCATTGTTGAAGTAGCCATCATAAAGAGACATTAAATTGAAGCTATTCATGTGTTCATGTGCCAAGTCCCTCTGAAAACATTCCTCTTCGATCATGCTTTCAGCCACCTCCTCACTCCCCAGACTCGGCGTCAGGCTCTGCCACTGTTAAGCGTTCTGAGACCCTAGCCCGCACAGAGAGTGCTATGTAAGTGCAAGTTGTTGTTGTGTGTGGGGGTGGAGGTGGCTGCATTGCAGAAGTGCCATTTGAAAATATAAGGTTGTTTCTCCTGGTGTTCTGGCAAACATATATCATGATCAAAAATATCAAAGCAAAAATAAAAAAAAATTAGTTTCTAAATGGGGAGAGGTTAGATAGTGTTAGTGTACAAAGGGATTTGGGTATCCTTGTAGACCAGTCTCAAAAGGTTAGTTTACAGATGCAGCAAGCATCTAAGAAGGCAAATGGCATGTTAACGTTCATTGCAAAAGCTTTAGAGTACAAGAGTAGGGAAGTCTTGCTGTATAGAGCCTTGGTGAGACCACAACTAGAGTATTGTGTGCAGTTTTGGTCTCCTTATTTAATAACAGACATACTTACCTTAGAGGGGTGCAGCGTAGATTCACTCGGTTAGTTCCTGGGATGAGGGGACTGACCTATGAGGATAGGTTGAATAAACTAAGGCTGTATTCTCTAGAGTACAGAAGAATTAGGGGAGATCTTACTGAAACATATAAGATTCTTAAAGGGCTAGATAAAGTAGGCACTGAGGGACTGTTTCCCCTGGTAGGAGAATCTATAACCGAGGGTCATAATCTTAAAATTAAGAATCAGCCTTTTAGACCAGAGTTGAGGAAAAATGTCTTCACTCACAGAGTAGTGAATTTATGGAATTCACCACTCCAGAAGGGTGTAGATCCTCAGTCCTTGAACATTTTCAAGGCTGAGACTCATAGATTTTTTTTAAATAAAGGGATTTGGGGATATGGGGATAGGGCAGGTAATTACCCAGATAGCAAGCCCATATGGGCCACATAGGGGACAAATTGGGTTGATCCATGCCCATATGGGCTTGCTACCTGGGTAGAGTTAGGTCAGGATATCAGCCATGATCTTATCAAATGGCAGGGCAGGCTTGAGGGCTGAATGGCCTACTCCTGCTCCTAATTCTTATGTTCTTATGTTCTTATGATTGTCTGTGGAACATTGCTTTGTGCAAATCAGCAATTTGTGCCGACAAATAGAGTCACTACACTTGACAGAGATTCTATGAAATGCTTTCAGATGTTTCAACATGACAAGGCATTAAATCAAATCCGGGGATTTTTATATGAAGAATCGTTTGAGGTAGTGTCTTGCTAAACTCCAGCCTTAAGGAATGAGAAAAGTCTGAGGGTGAAATGAACAGCACTGCTTGAGTTTCTGGGATTTAAAAAGTAAGATCACATTGTTATAATAATCATCCTTGCACCTTGTCATTTCATGAAGCAATCTCAATGCAATTTACAAGGTTCATTGTAACATATAGTGACTTTGTATTTTATAGGCAAATGCAAAATGAACATGTCAATGTGCGCAAAACTACATCCCACAAACAGTCATGAGGTAAGTGACCAATTCTATCTGGGTGGTTATCAGCCAGGACACCAGGAGAACTCCCTTCTCTATTTGAATGGCGGCATGGGATCTTTACGTACACATGGTCTTTAAAGTGTAGTGACTGTTTGTAGGACACTGCTGTGCACAATTGGCTGCCCTGTTTCGCCCACAAAATATACAGTCAATGCATTTTACAGTATAATCTGTGAAGTGCTTTGAGACTTCCAGAAGACCTGAAAAGCGCTTTATCAAATGCAAGGGTTATTATTAGTATGAACAATTATTATTAATGTCATTTTTTGATGGTACCTCCAACAACGAGCCCCCCACCCACCCAACCGAGAGTACTTCCAACCAGGCTGACACCTTGTTAGATACATTGAGGATATTTTGGTAGTTTGTTGATTTTCTAGGATTTTTTCCATATTCTTCAAGCAAATATTTTACTACTTTGTTACCAGAATAACTATTAATATTTACAACCACAATAAACAAGACTGTGACACGTGGCTCATTACAGAATGATAAATTGCAATATGACTTTTTTGTGCGTTTTGCAAATTACAATTCATAACACATCTCATCCTTTCCCAGGACCTCATTTGGCTGCCTTTCATGGGTTTGTGGGAATCTTAATTTTTGAAACAGCCAGGAACACGTTATTGCAAGTGCTCCACAGACTTGGCTCAAAGTATTTCAATTCATTATTACTGAATATGTTCACTTTTCTCGAAGGCACCAGCTCTTGTTGGGATACATTTCCGCAGGTGCTGACAGCATTTTAAGAGGTTGCCAAAAGTCAGTTTTCCTCTTGTGTGAACATGTAATGAGAAATGGTAGCGTATTTGATTACGATGAACATTATAGCTAAGCTAATTAATTATAACAATAATAATACTTGTATTTTATATTGCCCCTTCCAAGTGAGGAGTATGTGGAAAGTGTAGTGACTGTATACTGTATTGTAGTTGAAGCTTGATACTACTTTCACTTGGTGACCACAAACAGACACACTCACACCCTGTAGTCACTGAATAGCAATTAGAAATGCCAACTCTGAATATTTTTTCTCTTCTTTCTACCAGGGACGCAAAAGCCATTTTATTCTAGATGTGGAGTCCTGTAGCTCAGTGGTTAGAGCACTCGCCTTACAAGCATGAGATCTGTGTTCAATTCCAGGCAGTTTCCTTACTCCACATGCCTAATAATAATCCCTTCCAAAAAAAACAATAAATAAAATTGGTCATTTCAATCCACGACTGTTTGTGGCACACTACTGTGTGCAATTCACTGCCGCGTTTTCACACGCAAATATACAATCAATTCGCTTTACAGTGTATGCTGTCTAGAAGAGGTGAAAAGCACTGTATCAAATTCAAGGCTTATTATTATTATAGTTTTGCAGATAAACTAGTTCTATACTGAGATTGAACCAATTTTTTTAGGTTTATGCCACAATATCTTTTTTAGTTTTGTACCTTTCATATGTGCCCCTACACTCCAGAACTCCATTCCACAGTCCCTTCAACTCGCTTCCTCCGTTGTCTCCTTCAAAGCCGGTCTCAAGAGCCTCCTCTTAGATCATGCCTTCTGTTGCCCTCCCACCTCTCTCCATCCTCTCCCCTACCCTGCTCCTGCCTCTCCCCCTTGTTCGGGTCCCAATCCCTGACTGTTCAGCACCTTGGGACATCCTCCCGATGAAAGGCGCTCTATAAATGTAATTATGATATTATTGTTGGACTAAAAGTCCATCAGCAAATTTGGTGGGATCACACTGAGGCCTTCCATTCCGCCCTCGCCTCCGCCAAGTCCTCCTATTACTCCCTTCCCCCCCTCCTGACTGTATTACAATGGTTTAGGAGGAAGGCAACTCATAATTTTTCCAGTTAGCAGGATGTCATCATAACTCAACAAAAACTTGCTTTTATATAGGGCCACCCATGGTGGTAGGATCTTGGCGCATTTGATAGTGGCAGAGCTTGACACCGAGCCGGGGAGAGGGAAGTAACTCAACACACAATCAGAGTGTTGAGTCACCATCCTGCTAATCACAAGAGTGGTTAACAGCTGAAGCCCTTCTACCCATTTGATCTCATTACTCCAGAATATCTAAATCCTCTCAATTCAGCATTAAGAGAATTATTCAGTCTTCTTATATTCAGTCTCAACCATGCTTTCCAATAACCTGTTCCCAACGTCTATTCCTCTGCTTCACCCTATCTATCTTCAATTCCCACCTTAAAACCTATGCTCACCTTTCTCTCCTTCTTCTATGAAGAACGTGAAGAATATCACATAATTTTCCAAGTTGTTGTTGATGTATGTAAATCATGTGATGCTCATCCCTCCATGTCCAATGAGCACTGCTAATACCTTCACCATTACCTTTGTGATGGAGTGGAGGGAGGGAGGAAGGAGCACACACATCACGGAGCAGGTTGTAATTTTCAGCAATGTGATTGGTAGCATCCCAAAGCACTTGACAATGGCATAGTTGAATAGGAAGGTCTTTTGGGTTGACCTAAAGATGGGGAAGGAAGGGGTAAGGCGATGGAATAGATAAACAGCTTTCCAGTGTTTTGGGGTGTAATGGCTGAAAACTCGGCCACTGATAGTGGAATGGAGGGCACAGGAGATATGCAGTAGGCCACAGCAAGGTGATCATAAGCATTAGGTAGTGGGTTGAGGGGTAAGCAGGTCGGAGAGTTAGAGAAGTGCCAGATTATAAAGGGATTTGAAAACGAGTGTGAGGATTTTGAAATCGATCCATTCAGCAACGGAAAGCTATCTCGGCTCAGTATGTTTCTCTTCCATGATGAGGCATAAAATACAGACTATTATTATATTTTAATGCTGGAGATGGGTCTGAAATCCCCCAGAAATTTAATTACAGCCTCATTACTAGAAATTGCTGCATTGTCAACTTCAAGTTGCTTAAATGGCAAGCACTAAAATGTTTCCTTTGTTACAGTAGAAATAGTCCTGTTTGCTCCACCTACACATCTTACAAATGCTACAAAGAAAGAACAATAGAAGTGAAGTTTCTAACCATTTTTCAGTCAATCGTGTATTATTCCAGTTGCTAGGAACATAGTTCCCCTCTTCCCCCACATGAATGGACCTTATTGTCTATCAGAAGCTAAGTTCTTTGTATCCACTGTTTATTTTGAGATTCTATAATGTGTAATAACAATAAAGCGACCCACACAGAACACCAGGAAACAAGGGGAAACAAGGGGAATTCCAGCACTTGTTGTGTTAGGATCTGATAAGTTACACTCAAATGTTGAAGGTGCAGCTTTATTATAGCTGGTACAACATAAGAGTCTTAGCTGGAGGGAACAGGCTACCAAATGTTGGTTATAATAATGAGCCTTAGATAGCATTGATTAGATAGAGTACCTTATCTATGCTACTGAGCTGTTTCTAAGAGCTTCAAAGGATTTACTGCCTGTATGTTTTGTAGGCAAATGTGTATATTCTAGGTAAACATAGCAAACAATTTGCATATAGCAATATCCGAAAAATAGTTCTGAAGTGAATGACCAATTTTATTGTTGGTCAGGACACCAGACGAAATTCAGCAAGGTCATCAACCTGACATGTTAATCCACTTTCCTTTCTCCATAGATGGGTTAATGATGCACAGTTCCCCCCAGAAGACCCTGTCTGACCTGCTGAATGTTCCCAACAACTTCTGTTTTTATTTCAGATTTCCAGCTTCTGCAATATTTTGCCTTTTGAAGAATTCCTTTCTCTTTTTGAATACTGCCACGTGAACCATAACATCCATCCTCATACTACTTCACACATTTTTGACACAGTGAGTGATGAATCAACTAACACCCCTAGATCTCTTTCAGCGTCCCCCTTGGCAAATTCATTCCCATTCACAGAGTATTTATGTTTTTGTTTCTTGGATCCTATATGCAGTACCTTGCATTTATTAGTATTAAACTTCATTTTACCAGTTATTGGCCCACGTGCAGACCATACCAAGCTCTCTTTGCCACCTTCAGTTTGCCTCTGTTGATTCCACAGTTTGGTATCATCTGCAAACATAACTATCTTACACTGGGTCTGTGAATCCTGGTCATTAATATATATAAGGAACAAATGGGGTCCCTGTCCAAATCCCTGAGACATCCCACTTAATTCTTCTCCCTATTTTCACCAAGCTCCCCTCACGAAGATCCTCTGCATCCTTCCCTGCAGCCAATTCTGAATCAATGTCTGTTAAAATAGATGAACTGTGGAAAGAAGGAATGCAATTAAGATATTTCTGAGTAAGAAAGTTGTGGGTTCAATCCCAGTGCGACAACTTGAAATGATATAGTTTGTGTTGACACTCCAATGCAGTGACAGGCGTGTATTAGATTGTTGGAAGTGCCATTCTTTGGATGAGATGTTAAATTGATGTCCCTGTTCAGGTAGACACTTAAGATCCCATGGAATTACATGAAAAGAGAAGGGAGTTTCTACCAATTTTGAAAAGCGCTAAACCACTCGTATTATTGCTGAAGCCTTATCTTAGGGTCTTGTGCTCTACAATCAGTCCAGCAGAATGTGTTATTACAACAGAGTAACAATAACAATAACTTGCGTTTATATAACACCCTTCACACAGTGTAGCATTCCAAGAGCACTTCAGGATCGGTGTTTCACGGAGTTACTGCTATACATACTGTATAGTATTTGTTGTATAGGATATCATGAGCCAAAGCTAGCAAGCAAATGAGCATTGGCCGATAGTTATGCCATTTTGCAGCTGTGCCTCTATGATATATTTTCTCTTTGTCACACAGTTTTATGGGTGTACATATAAAATAGTTGAAAGTCTCCTATTGCCATCTGCTGGATAAAACAAGAACAAACAAATAACATTGTGTAAATAAATGACAGTCTGCTCTCTGTACTGCAAAATATTTTGCTTGTCCAGTTATCATAGTGAATATAATAAAACTTACATTTTCATATAGCACCTTTAACATCAGGAGGACATCTCAAAGTACTTCACAGACATTCAATTTTGTTGGTAAAACATGCCAGCCAATTTGCACATAGCAATGCCCCTCAAACAAACTTGAAGTGAATGGCCAATTGCATTCATTTTTGCAATTGTTGGCCAGGTGAAACTCCTGGAAAAGTACCATGGGCTCTTTAATGTGCACATGAACAGGTAGATAGGACGTCTCAGTTAATGTCTTATGCAAAGGACGGCACCTCTACCAATTCAACACATTCACAGCACTGCGATGAAGCTTTAATTTTTTTTCATAGATCCATAGAATTTTACGGCGCAAAAGGAGGCCATTCGGCCCATCTAGTCTGTGCTGGCTCTTTGAAAAGAGCAATTCAATCCCACTGCCCTGCCCGCTCCCCATATATAGGTCCACATATAGCCATTTTGAGCAGGGTACCCTGGAGATCAGTCAGGAACAGGAAGCCTGGTTGTTGTTGTCCTCTTTAGTTCAGAAGCACAAATCTTGAAGTCAAACTTAGTGATAACTATTAGATAATCATTATAATAATGCTTGCATTTGATATAGCGCTTTTCACGTCTTCTAGACATCTCGAAGCCCAGCACAAAATATATTGTAAATTGACTGTATATTTGTGGGCGAAACACGGCAACCAATCATTCACAGCAGTGTCCAACAAACAGTCATAGTTTGAAATGACCGATTTATTATGGTTTTTTCAAGGGATTATTATTAGGCGTGTGGAGTAAGGAAACTTGTCCAAGGTTTTACCCTGCTTGGTATTGAGGTCTCTCACTTGCAAGGCGAGCATTTTAACTACAGAGCTACAGGACTCCACAATCAAACTACAGCACTTAGGACAGATATGGGGAGAGCATAGCAATCACAACTGGGTTGTAATGGCTCAGTATCACTTTGTACTTACCAACTAAGACATCAGGGCAGTAAAAATGTGAAGTACAATAAAACCATTAACGAGAACCATAGAAACATAACCCAAATGTTCTGGGATGCTACGCCATGTGGAGGGTTCTATATAATGTACTTTGTTGTTGTAGTGAGGTGAATGCTGCACTGTTTCTTAACAGATTTCTCAAATAAGAAATCCAAATGGAAACTATTTCTAGAATCTGGAAATGTGCCATGCATGTCATTCTGACTCAAGGGAATACTGTACTGAAAATAGATTGAGTTGGAGCAGCCTTCCTGCTAGTGAACATGAAGTTCTCTGGATTTCTTAATCAAGAAACCTATTAAGAAATTTCAAAAATCAACCTCAATATGTTACTATTATGTCTTTAGAGAATGCAAAATCAAGAACTTTTTGATTTGAAAATAATGCACCAAGTTGTCTTGCTATTAAGCTATGAGGCTTAATAAAAATATACTCCATTGCATCCATGTATGTTATCAAAAAAAACATTAGTGTAAAACTCGTGGTGTTTCAAAACTATTGCTAGTGTTAACCATTAGTTGGCAGCATAAACCTTCTTGGAAGATTGTGTTCCTCTTCCCCTTAAAAGTAGTGAGCAAAAAAATACTTACCTTTGGGGAACTACAATATTTCTTCAATTTCAAAAAAACAACAGTGGACTGCTGGCCGTGAAAAGGAAGAGACCATTTACAGTGGGTGTTGTGTTGCCATCTGACCACAATAATTCGCACTTACGTAGCGCCCTCCACACCAGGTGGCATCTCAGAGCATTTGTAATAGTTAATGTCAGTGATAATTGTTAAACAAAAAAAATCACATTTGTATAGCACCTTTCAAGTCAGTTGCATGTCCCAAGGTGCTGAAATGCCACAAAGTCTACTTTATCTTATTTATCCTATTGGGAGTTCAACTAATTATTTTTTTAAATATAAAAACAATTATTAATAATAGTTCATAACGGATTTATATTGAAGTGTCCAAATATTATGAAACTGGTCAGAGCAGGAATTTGGAGCAATATAACTAACAGAAGCTGCAATGGGCTTCAAGAGTAGGCTCATAAATAGTGTCAATGAAACATGAACTACGGGTAATGCACTCATATGTGTGCTTTAAATAGAAAGTCAAGCTCAAAGTTTCATCTGACCTGTATTGGAGAAAGGTTGTATGAGCAATCAGTGTTACAAAAACATGTTTGCTTAGAAAATACACGATTAGTACAATTTACAATAAATCCTATGAAGCACTTTGAGATGTTCGTCCGATGTGAAATCCAAGAATTCATGTTGATTATTATGTTTAATATTTGGACCTACTACATAAGCAAAACTATTTTGCTACTAGTCATGCTTTGCATATTGAAATATTGGCAAGTGTATTGGCAAAACTGCTGAACCACAAATTTCCACTGACATTTGGCAGAGTATAACCAAGGGCCTGTGAGTACTTTACTGTAAAAACAATTAGCCCTGTTCACTGACTGACATGGTATGCTACCTACACAAGCAGTTTTCTTGCCCACCTGTACAGATAATGGCAAATAATAATAATCCTTGCATTTGATGTGGCACTTTTCATGTTTTCTAAATGTCTCAAAGCGCTTCACAAATGATATTGTAAAGTGAATGGTCTGTATATTTGTGGACGAAACACAGCAGTCAATTGCGCACAGCAACTAATATTACATTAAAATTAAAAGCAATTAAAATAAAAGTGTGCAAACAGGAACATCAGGTCAACCAAGGTACAGAACAGCTTGTTCAACGAATCTCACATTTTCCTCCTTGAATCTGGTTCAACTCCCAATGGTGTCTCTGCCTATTGTGTATTCCAGACCTACCTCATAAGCAAACCAATTGTGTTATAAGAATAAGAATAATCCTTGCATTTGATACAGTGCCTTATCACATATCTGAGACATCTCAAGGCACTTCACAGAAAATAATGTAAAGTGAATTGACTGTATATTTAGTGGTTAAACGTGGCAGCTAATTGCACACAACAGTGTCCCACAAATAATCATGGATTAAGAAATGAAATGAAGTTTCCAAATTATACCCTATGTGGAAGCTGCAATATAAGTGCAAGTTGTTGTTTTTTGGGTTGCTGTGAAGCAATTGTATGAATGAATCATATGTTTGAATTGTTGTACTAATCTTGTACCTTTATGCAATGCCAGTGTACAGATGCTCAACACTTGTTGAGGTAAATTGTGCAGTGTTGCAATGTGTTAATTAATACCTTTAATCAGTATAATAACCTAATTAACCCACCGACAAGTCTGCAGGTGTTGGAAACAAACCTCCCTTTTCGATGGTTGGATCCAAGCAGTAAGCCACATTATACATTGATCTTTCAATATAATACTAATAATCCTTGCATTTGCATTAATATACAGGATAAAAGCAGTACTCATCCAAATATTTTTTTCTTTACGAAAGCTTCTTTCATTGTCTGTGAAGGTAGAGGAGCCACAAATCCAAATGAGTAGCCCAATAATTTATGTTTATTTGATCTATTTACATGGGATTTATGACATTTGTTATCAACAAATTAAAAAACTATTTAACTTTTTTATTCTAACAGGTTCGCACAGGATTAGGACATTTATGGAGTGGAGCTCCTGTGGCTTAGTGGTTGGAGCACTTGTCTTGCAAGCTGGGGAGACCAACCTGGGGAGACCCGTGTTCAAATCCAGGCAGGTCAGGGTGAAACCTTGGGCAAGTTTCCTTACTCCACACACCTAATAGTAATCCGTCCAAAAAAAACACAATAATAAAAGTGGTCATTTCAATACACAACTGTCTGTGGGACATTGCTTTGCGCAATTGGCTGATTAAAGGTATTAATTCACCCACAAATATACAGTCAATTCACTTCACTGTATATTCTGTGAAGCGCTCTGGGACATCAATAAGATGTGAAAAGCACTATATCAAATGCAAGGATTATTATATTATTATTTATGATAGGGGAGTGCAACAGTCAGTGGACATTAAGGGAAACAGTCAAGAGAGGCCTGGAGCAGTAGAGTTTGGGATGGAGAGTGCGGATGATAGTTTACTCTGGTAGTCTTCCAAAGACATCCCTCTGATATGGACCTGGCTGACCCCAAAACCTATTTAGAACCAGAGATTACAGACTACTATGGCCTCCCGTCAGAATAATCCAGACATTACATTACATGAGCTGTGGGGAGCAGACAGCTGTTTATCTTTCTTCAGCTATGCATGTTGTACCCAATTTGAGATTGTAGCCTGGCAATTAGCTGACTCAGCACTATATTATATGGAATAAATATATAATTAGCACTATGTTTGATTTCTGCTTGTGCGATGTAACTCTGTATGACTAGTAACCTATTTATCTAAATCTGTACTTTCCATTCAACTGGTAACATTTCTCTTACAATCTAAATATAAACTAGTTTTTATTGTGTTCCTTCCCCATGGGCCAAGTGCCTAATAAAGAACTGTGGAGTCATGACAAGTGCTTAAAATACCATGAATATACCAAATGTAAAGTGATCATCAAGTCATTGCCTAAGTATGTCACAAGTCAAGCATGTCGCACGGATCATTTTATGAGCTGCCATCTATAAACTTTTACTGAGAAATAAAAGACCTGGCACTAATTATGAAACAAGGGGACATAATCATAAAATTCTAGCTGGGGTGGTTAGAAATTTGATCAGAAAACATTTCTTTCCATAGAAGGTTATGAATATGTGGAATGTATTGCCAGAGGCAGAATCGACGGGTGTTTAAAAAGGGAGTTAGAAAAAATGTGTGAATTAAATGTACAGTATTAAGAGGTAAGAATAGAAGGCAGATTTTGGATTGAATCAGCTGTAATGGTTCAATAAACAGGCAGAACTGTTTTAATAAACTAAATAACTTTCTTCTATTTCAATGTTCCTTTTCATCACACATGCTGCGTATGCACGTAAGGGAGTCAGAACACCTTGTGTGGGTGAACATGAAACTCAGTAATGATAAGGTAAAATGAATGTTCTTGCATTTGTGCATTGATTTGCACTGTTTTCAATCATACAATACAAATTTTCACTTATATAATGCATTTCACATGAAGAGAACACCCAAAGTGGCTAACAATCCTGATGGTATTGGGATGTCCTCCTGATGCGAAAGGTGCTATACAAACTTAATTTGTTACTGTTGTTCTTCTTGATGATGGCACAATATTTAAATTTTAAAAGTTTTTCACTCTAGCCTTTAGATTTCCATGTAAAGGTGAGGTACATGGAATTTTTTGTTTGGTTTGGATACTCTTACCATGGTCACCACATGTGCCAGACATCCGGCTGACAAAACAAAAGTCTAACAAACAATTAATTTGAACATTCATAGGAGAAAAATAGCCTTTTTATAAGCAAAATGACTCAAACAGCTTGATGCTGAAATGGAAAGACAGTGGGCGGATATTCTGCAAGGGTGAGATCAAAGGAGCCAAAGGGCATCCTTCGTCCAAAAACTAGCGTGTGGTCCTTCCTGTGTGATCTTTGAAGTAGCCAAATCTGTGAGCTGCTGTTTTCCATTTTTGGTAATGATAGACTATACAAAATACTGAATAAATATTATAGTGAGAGCTTTTTATGGCTTTCTGTTGACCAGAAATTGTCTGGAAAATGAGGATCATTGAATATCAAAGTAAATTTTAGAGATCTGACAATTTGAGGTTTTGAACTACCATTCAGTAATAATGTTGACATTTTCATACAATATAAGCATGGAATTGGAAAAGATCATTTGATCTACATCAACCCTTGATCTGTGTGCAAATTTTATTGACACTTTTATACTAAGTGGCCCCTGCTTCTCTCCTAACCCTGTCAGTGTGATTCCCTATTTCAAAGGTGACTCAACCAAGTTAGAGTCACACACAGACAGGTATTCCTAATTAACTAACTAATCCTTGCATTTGATACAGCATTTTTCACATCTTATCGATGTCTCAAAGCGCTTCACAGAATATACTGTAAAATGAATTGACTGTATAGTTGTGGGCGAAACGCAGCAGCCAATTGCGCACAGCAGTGTCCCGCAAACAGTCGTGGATTGAAAATGACCATTTTTTAACCTAATCCCATTAACTGGAATGTCAAATCTGAGTCTACTGACACTGGTAGATCTCCGATATTGACAACTACTTTCTGAAGTGCTTAGTGCTTTTCTTGTCTAGAATACTACAGAGACTCAAGGATACATTCTGTAGAAACAACAATTCTTTGTTAAAAACAGCAACTCTAGGCTACCTTGCATAAAAGGAACACAACAATAAAACCAAACATAACAATCACACATAATTATAACAACTGGCAGCACAATACTATACTACATTAGTAAATATACTGTATATCAAACCAACCTGACTGTACAGTACTCCTGTACGTCAGTATGTATGCTCCCACCTCGTCGGCCTTCCCGGCTCTTCCCTTCACAAGCTACAGATCATCCAGAACTCCGCAGCTCGTGTCTTCTCCCGCACCAGGCTCTGCGACCACATCACTCCCACCCTCGCCCAGCTCCATTGGCTCCCCATCCTCAAAGGATCAAATTCAAGATTCTTGTCCTCACCTTCAAGGCTATCCATGGCCTTGCCCCCTCCTATCTCTCCGACCTGCTCACTCCCTACCAACCTGCCCGCCTCCTCTATTCAGTGGGCTCTGGTCCGCTCCATGTCCCCCGCCCGACTCTCCCTACCATTGGGGCGGACTTTCAGTCTCTCTGCCCCTACTCTGGAACTCCTACCCACAGTCCCTTCGCCTTGCTTCCTCCCTTGGCTCCTTCATGGCTGGTCTCAAGACCCTCCTCTTCGATTGTGCCTTCAGCTGCCCTCTCACCCCTCTCCCTCTCCTGCCCCCCACCCTGCCCCTCACTCTTGCTCGGGTCCTGACCCTGACTGTTCAACACGTTGGGACGTCCTCCCAAAGTGAAAGGTGCTCTGTAAATATGATTTTGTTGTTGTTATGTACCAGAAGCTGATCGTTAGTTAGCAACTGCAAGGAGCGTTGAGCATTGCATTATGTAAGTGTGTGGATCCTACACATGGATCCAAGGGGTTTTTCCCGCCCTAGCGCCCACATGTTATTTTACTCCACAAGTTGCTTGACAGCAGATTATCCATCAAGCGGCCCTGGATCTATACTTTGTTGCAAACTTCTGTAGGCTGATTGCTAATTAGGTGCTGCAGGCAACTTCCACAACTTGGAATCTTAACCATTTAAAAGAGCAGGCCTCCACGTTTCCCTTAAATAATATACTGTAGATGTACAGTAGTTATATATACGTACATATATTCTCGGAGTCATAGAATCATAGAATTTTACGGCACAAAAGGAGACCATTCAGCCCATCTAGTCTGTACCGGCTCTTTGAAAAGAGCAACTCAATCCCACTGCCCAGCTCTCTCCCCATAACTTAACAGACCTGTTCTCCCTAAATAAAGATCTAATTCTCTTTTAAAAGCTGTTATCGAATCGGCCTCCACCACCTTTTCAGACAATGCATTCCAGATTCGAACAACCCGCTGAGTGAAAAAAAATATCCTCAGCTCCCCTCTGCTTCATTTTGAAACTATTTTAAATCTGTGACCACGAGTCACAGATTCGCCCACCAGTGGAAACAGTTTCTTCTTATTTACCCTGTTGAATCCCATCATGATTTTATAAACCTCAATTAGGTCTCCTCTCAACCTTCTCTGTTCCAAAGAGAATAACCCTAGCCTATCTAGCCTTTCCCCATAACTGAAGTCCCTCAATCCTGGTACCATTCTAGTAAACCTTCTTTGCACCGTTTCCAAAGCCTTAACATCCTTTCTATAGTGTGATGACCAGAATTGGACACAGTACTCCATCTGAGGCCTAACCAAAGTTTTATAGAGGTTAGTCAGCAGTTACTGACTTTTATACTCTATAATCTGGAACTCCCTTCCTCACTCGTTTAGCCTCGCCCCCTCTCTTCCCAGTTTCAGGTCACAGTTGAAGACCTTTCTCTTCGACCGAGCTTTTGGTCATCTTCCTGCCCCTGCTCCTGGCTCGGTCCCGGGATCCGCTACTGTGAAGCGCTCTGAGACGCCTTCTGGCGTGGACGGCGCTATGTAAATCGAAGTTGTTGTTGTTGTTGTTGTTGTATACTCTATACCCCTATTTATAAAGCCTAGTATCCCATATGCCTTCTTAACGGCTTTGTCTACCTGTCCTGCCATCCTCAAAGAGTCGCTAATACAACTCCCCAAGTCTCTCTGTTCCCTCACTCCCCTTAAAATTGTACCATCTAGCCTATGTTGCCTCCCCTCATTTCTTCTCCCAAAATGTATCACCTCACTCTGCGTTCTGTCTCTGCATTAAACTTCATCTGCCATGTGTCTGCCCACTTTACCATTTTATCTATATCTTCTTACAACAACAACAACAACAAATTACATTTATAGAGCGCCTTTCACATCGGGAGGACGTCCCAAGGCGCTGCACAGGAGGCGTGTGACCCGAGCTGGGAGGGGAGTGTTTGGGAAGGGGTAAAACACAAAGGGGAGGTAAAAGAGTTCGGGGTGGAACAGAAGGCACGATCGAAGAGGAAAGTTTTCGATGGTTACTATCCTCCTCACTATTTACTATTCTCCCTAACTTAGTATCATCTGCAAACCTGGAAACTGTGCTCCCTATACCCAAGTCCAGATCATTAATATAAATTAAAAAGAGCCGTGATCCCAAAACCGAACCCTGAGGGACGCCACTGCACACTTCCCTCCAGTCTGAAAATCAGCCGCTCACCACAACTCTCTGCGTTCTGTCTCGCAGCCAGTTGTAGATCCACGCTGCCACTGTCCATTTAACGCCACAGGCCTCTACTTTCCTAATAAGCCTCTCATGTGGCACTTTGTCAAATGCCTTTTGAAAGTTCATGTAAACTACATCAAGCTCCTGTGGCTTAGTGGTTAGAGCACTTGTCTTGCAAGCTGGGGAGACCAAGCTGGGAGACCTGTGTTTGAATCCAGGCAGGTCAGGGCGAAACCTTGGGCATGTTTCCTTACTCCACACGCCTAACAATAATCCATCAAAAAAAAACACAATAATAAAATAAAACATGACTGTTTGTGGGACACTGCTGTGCGCAATTGGCTGCCGCGATTCACCCACAAATATACAGTCACTTTACAGTATATTCTGTGAAGCGCTTTGGGATGTCAATAAGATGTGAAAAGCGCAATATCAAATGCAAGAATTATTATTATTATCAACATTTGCCTTTCAAAAATCCATGCTGGCTGTCCTTTATTAGCCTATATCTTTCTAAGTAAAGATCTATCTTATCCCTGATTATAGACTCTAGAAGCTTGCCACTACCGACATTAGACTGATTGACCTGTACTTCCCAGGTTTGTCCTTCTGCCCCATTTTTATACAGGGGAGTAACATTAGCAACCCTCCAGTCCTCTGGCACCACCCCTGTGTCCGAGGAAGATTGAAAGATTGTGGCCAGAGTCTCTGCTATTTGCTCCTGTACTTCCCTTAGTAACCTAGGATGCATCCCATCCGGACTGTAGCTCAGTGGTTCAGAGCACTCGCCTTGGAAGTGAGAGACCTGAGTTCAATTCCAAGCAGGGCAAAACCTTGGGCATGTTTCCTTACTCCACCCGCTTAATAGTAATTCCTCAAAAAAAAATTGTTCATTTCAGTCCACAACTGGTTGTGGGACACTACTGTGTCCAATCGGCTGCCATGTTTTGCCCATAAATATACAGTCAATTCACAGTACAGTATATTTTGTGAAGTGCATTGAAATGTCTAGGTGATGTGAAAAGCGCTATAACAAGGATTATTATTTATTATTATATTATTTACAGATTACAAAATATTGCAAGAATAGTGCAATCTTGTCAGATCTCTAAAGCCAATCCTTCCATAGACCATGTATGATAATCATAATCCTTTAATTTGATATAGCACTTTTCACGTCATGATATCACAAGTATCAAACTGCTTATTTCATCTCCCTTGTGAAAGGCGAGTAATATTTTCCCGTGAGCCTTGACTTGTCTCCAGAAACTGCAAAATTCCTCACCAAAGCCTATTTTGCGATACAGGATTTGTTAAATAGCATTTGAAGCTTCAATTTAGCCATCTGTTTATAGAATTGAAACAAAGTCTAATTTCAAAACACCATTAAAAACTGAAAAACAGAGTGCAAAACCTCACATTTCCATTGTTCTGACCTCACTGTTTCTACAGACAACATTTTGTGTATCTGCCTAGCTCAGTTGGTAACACTTAACTTCTCAGTCAGAAGGCTGTGGGTTCAAGCCACATGTCAAATCTTGCAACTCATATAATCTAAGATGATACTGTAGTGCAGTACTTGGGAGTGTTTTGGATGAGACTTTAAACCAATGTCCTGTTTGCTTGTTCAGGTGGATGTTAAAGATCTCACATCACTACTCAAAAAGAGAAGGGAGTTTCTCCTGGTATCCTGGCTAATATTCCATTGCTGTGTGTTGTGAACAAGTAGGCTATTAAATCACAAATATTCACACAACTTTGCAGCATATTCTGTGAATTCTCTTTGAGATGTCTTGACCACCTGATAAGGTACTATATCAACTGCAAGGATTATTAATACTATTATTGTTAGAGTTACTCAGCGCCTATGCTAACTTCTTTCTAAGTTTAAACATTGGGCATTTAACCATCTTTTTGTTAGAATAAATTAATCAAAATTGCACATTTGCATCTTCAATAATGGTGCAATGCTGAGGTAAGATGGGTATTAACAGCTGCATTTCCTGTTACCAGGAATGTAGACTATTTTGAATTGGATTCTTGAAGGCTAACAATTTCTGAATCCATAAGATTTCACTGGAAGCTCAGAAACATATTTAATAATTACTATCAATCACATAAGATGGTGAAGAATCATTCCATAGTAATCAATACTGTAGTATTGTGCATTAACATTATAGGAATGTGAAAATAATCATCATCTTCTATTTGACAAAGCACATTAATTATCAGGTCATCAAGGCTTTACAAGATTTACTAGAGCACGGAATTGGGATTAGAGTACATTGCTCCAGTGGGGAAGAAAGTGCTTACATTAGTTAAATGGGCATATTGCCTCCTTTTTTTATTCCTTAATAATAATAATATTTAGCTCACTGTGGAACATACAAGGGTACCTTTGAAACATAATAATAATGCTTGCATTTGATGTAGCACCTTATCACATCTTCGAGAAGCCTCAAAGCGTTTCACAAAGTATACTGTGAATTCTGTATTTTGTGGGTGAAACACAGCAGCCAATTGCCCACAGCACTGTCCCTCAAACAGTCGTGGATTGAGTGACCCAATTTTTTTTAAATACAGTTAAAATGGAAGAGAGAGCATCAGATCCAAGGGGTTAGGATAGAGTAGGGAAGAAGCTGAGAAATGAATGCATAAGAGTGAAAAATGGGAAGAAAGAAAGAAATTGAAATGGGAGAGTAAAATGGAAATAAAAGAGCTGTGAGAGAAACAGAAGAGAGATACTTACCTGCATAACAATCCCTACCACCATCACATCAGTACTTGCCAGGCTCCACTTGGCTCCCAATTACCAAAAGGATCAATTTCAAGATCCTTTCATTTGTTTTCAAATCCATTTATGCCAGTGGCTTCCAAACTTTGAATAGCGGCGCCCCCCCCTAACTCAGCAATGTTTCCGTTGCAGCCCCTTTCACACTCGGCTCTGCCTCGGCTTCAAACGCACTTGGGAGCTCAAGACTCTAAAGCGCCATGCCACGCCAGCCAATGGTACGCGCCTCCCAAGGGAGGCACACCCCACAGTTTGGAAACCACTGCTTTATGCCATCACACTTTCTTACCCATCCAATCTGCTTATCTCCCTACTCCATTACCTGCTCCCTCTGCTCAGCTGGCTCTGGCCTCCTGTTTATCCTTCGTCCTCTCCGCCTCCACCATCTGTGACAGTGTATTTGGCCGCTACGCCCTGAAACTCTGCATCTCTTCCTCATTCACTGTGCCTTACCCCTCCAAAAAGACCTTCCTTTTTAATCATGCTTGCAGTCACCTCCCTTTTCCCTCTCCCCCTGGCTTGGAGTCAGACTCCGCCACTGTGATAGATTTGTTTTTAATTTCAAAGGATTATTCAAGGGATGCCTATTTTGGATGAGCATCTAAACTGAAGGTTTGCCTGTCTATTCAGGTGGATGTTGAATATCCCCCGGTCCTATTCAAAATGAGAAAGAGCTTTGAGATGTTTTGATGATGTGATCTTGCTATATCAAATATCAGGATTATCATTATTATTATGGTTTGTAGTCAGGTTTGTGAAATCATAATTTACTGAATTTCTTGTTCAACCAAAATCAGCTTGTATATTTAACATTTTTGCCTCTTCTCTCCCAGAGAGCTGTAAAATAATAACGATATTTCTCTCAACATATCTCAGGACTTTATGGTCAGGTGAATTCAGATCCCCAGAAATCATGCTCAAACCAGACATTGCTCTGTAAAAGTCACGTGGAATACTGAGTACAGAGCGGTTTCTGCAATACAATGGAGTTTCCCACAATGTAAATGCTCTGAGTCACTACCCTGCATGGAGGGTGCTATGTAAGGCAAGTTGTTGTTGCCCTAGAGACAGTTCAGAGAAGAGCACGAGAATGATCCCCAGGAATGAGCTATGAACGATGAGACAAAAGACAGCAACAACAACAATTACAAAATTACATTTGTATAGTGTCTTTAGCTCTTCAGCTTTGAAGAAAGGCATCTCAAAAGAGGACCTAAAACAGGTATTTGCAAAACATAGAAACATAGTATCAGGAGTTGGCCATTCAGCCCCTTGAGCCTGTTCTGCCATTCATTAAGATCGTGGCTGTTATTTTGTAACCCAAGTCTAATTATCTGTCCTTCCCCCATATTTTTTTACACCCTGACCGAACAAATATGTATCCAAACTGATCATCCGAACTGATCTTGTAAATAGAATCAAAATATAATGACAGGGAAACTTTGCTGAAAATGTCTGAAGAAATGCGGGTACTGTTGTTAAATGTAATTTGAGCCTTCGGACAGCAGGTGGCACCCCAGTACTATTTCGTAAGTATGTTATAAAGTACACTGGTGACATGAGACAGCAAGGCACCTGTTCTTTCAGTTCTTAGAATCTAGTAACCTCGTCAACTACAAGATCTTGTGCACATGCTTTGCTATTTGTTGAAAGCCTTGAAGCTTAAGTAACTGAATGTGTACATGCTACAAATCAAATGGAATGTCCCAAAGGATTAAAAGAGCAAAGAGACTCATTTTTCATTCATCAGTAATTTCAATGATACAATAGTAAACTGGCAAACTTGATGGGAAAAGAGAGGACAAATTGTTAACTGACTGTTCACACAATCCTCCCGAATGTTCACAGCTTGTAAACAACAATTCCACGTAAAATACAATTACATTCATACATTCATTTCACATTCAGGACAAAATTATCTGTTGCTTATTCAGATACAAGTCCCATAGCGTGGCGTTTAGTGCGCAAGTGAGAGGACCCAGGTTCAACTCCCAGGCGGAATGAAAGTTGGGCAAGTTTCTTTACTCCACACACCTCTGTCTACCTAGCAGTAAGTAGGCACCCAATTGTTAGTCAATTGGTGGATCGCTTTTTGGGGGGAAATAATGCCTGCAAAAAATAATAAATAAATAATAATATGGTCACTAAATCCATGACTGTTGGCCAGACAATACGGTGCATAATTGGCTGCTGTGTTTTTCCCACAAAATACACAGCCATTTCAATTGTTACAGTTTTATCCGGGAATCACTGTGAGATTCTCTAAGATGTGATCAAGTCCTATATCAAGTGCAAGGATTACTATTTATTATATATGTTTCAGTTATTACAGTGGGCCATGCAATCCTCCTCCACCACCTCTCCTCCCTCCTCAACCTTCAAGGCTCTGTCCTTGAAAGGTTCCGGTCCTATCTCTCCCACCTTCGCTTTGTTTCCTCCAATGGCTTTTCCTCCAACCCCCGCACAGTGACACGCAGTGTTCCCCAGGGCTCTGTCCTTGGCCCCCTGAACTTCACCCTCTACACTCTCCACCTGGGCGACATCATCTGCAGACATGGGGTAAATTTCCACATGTATGCGGATGACACCCAACTCTACCTCTCAGCGTCCACCCTCGACTCCAGGACTACTGCCGTTCTGACTGCATGTCTGTCTGACATTGAGTCCTGGACGAGGGCAAATTTCCTATAGCTCAATGTCAACAAGACGAAGGCCCTCCGTACCTCAGGCGCTGACAACATCAGCTTTCAAGGCTGCTCTCTCCACCTCTCGAAGCCAATCAGGAATCTGGTTGTCTTTTTTGACACCAAACTATCCTTCCTCTCCCACATCCACTCCATGACCGGCAAAGCCTTCCCCATCTCCACAATATTGCCAGACCCCATCACTACCTCACCCCCCCATGCAGCCGAAACTCTCATCCGCGCCTTTATCATCTCCAGGCTCGTCTACGGGAACTCTCTCCTCATTGGCCTTCCTAGCTCCTCCCTTCACAGGCTGCAGATCATTCAGAATCTGCAGCTCGTGTACTCTCCCGTAGCAGGCTTCGCGACCACATCACTCTCACCCTCGCCCGTCTCCACTGGCTCCCCATTCTCCAGAGGATCGAATTCAAGATCCTCATCCTCACCTTCAAGGCCATTCACGGCCTTGCCCCCGCCTATCTCTCTGACCTACTGTCTCCCTATCAGCCTGCCCTTCCCCTCCGTTCAACAGACTCAGGCCTGCTCCGCGTCCACCGCCCTAACCGCCCAACCATCGGCGGCCGGGCTTTCAGCCTCTCTGATCCCACACTGTGGAACTCCATCTCGCAGTCCCTCTGCCTTGCTTCCTCCCTTTCCTCCTTCAAGGCCGGTCCCATAAATCAATATTCAATGAAGAATTTTTTTTTTGTTGACCGATCATAAAGGTTGTCCACCACTGCTCTACAATGAATCCTGTGAAGCACTGTCCCGAAGACATGATAAGGTGCTATATCAGCTGCAAGGATTATTATACTCTCACAGACATGCTCCCCTCATGAATCACTGCTCAATGGGCAGGGAAGTGTCCAACCTGTTGTCAAAAGGATGGCAGTGAAACTCTCATAAATTTAATGCTGAGTTGTGCCATTCACCTTGTGGATTTCAAGAAGTTCTTGGCAATTGCTATCCACATTGCAAGGGTTCAAGCACTTGTCAGATGTTCAACTGGTGACTGTCTTGAAGGGGGTAGTGGGGGGGCATAATTGGGTATCCCGGGGATTTGTTTGTTTCAAAGTAACGTGAGCACATGGGCTGGGAGTGGGAACCCAGGGAGGTGGTGGGGAGGGATATTAACTCATCGTAAAATCATAGAATTTTTCAACACAAAAGGAGGGCATTTGGCCCATTGAGTCTGTGCTGGCTCTTTGAAAAGAGCTATTGAAAGTCAATCCTACTCCCCGGCTCTCTCCCCATAACCCTGCAAACCCATCCTCCCAAAATAATCATCCAATGTCACTTTTCTATATCAAAATATAATTAATGCAACAAGATGTTTTATCAAAATCTTACAGAAAAATAATTGAGATGCTTAAGAAACTTCAACCAGTAACATTGGCTGATTTTATTTAAGAGCTCTGAGATGCCACCCGTGTGGAGGGCGTTATATAAATTCAAGTTGTTGTTATTTCAAGAATCTTCAATGGTTAGGCTTCAGTGGGAGTATTGTGTCTAATTGTGGAGTCCACACTTTAGGAAGGATATCAGGGCCTTGGAGAAGGTACAGAGGAGATTTATCAGAATGATACCAGTGATGAGGGGCTTTGGTTATGTGGAGAGTTTGAGTGGCTGGCGTTGTTTTCCTAAGAGCAGGGAAAGTTAAGTGGAGAGTTAATAGAGGTGTTCAAAATTCTGAGGGGTTTGATAGAGTAGATAGGGAGAAATTGTTTCCACTGGCAAGTGCATCAGTAACTAGAGGACACAGCTTTAACAATCAGAAGGGAGTCAAGGAGAATTTTTTTTACCCAGTGAGTTGCTAGGATTTGGAATGCACTGTCTGACAGAGTGGTGGAATCAGATTTGATAGTAGCATTCAAAAGGGAACTAGACAAGTACTTAAAAAGGAAAAAACAATTGCAGGGCTGTGGAGTAAGAACAGGGCCATGTTGGGTAACTCTTTCAAAGAGCTGGCATGATAGGTTGATTGACCATCCTCTGTGCTGTAAGATTCTATGATACCAAGCCAACAGCAATAACAAATAAAATAAATGATTGGGCTTGACAGAATAGTCTCGTAAAAAGAGATTGGCATCTGTCCAGCACGAATGAGATCAAGCCTGGTCATCTTTCATAAAGTTTAGCATGACTGTACATTCTCTTTCTGTACATTATAGCTAGTTTAAACTTTAGATTAACAAGAAATCTCAAAGCTAATTCATGAAAATATAGAGATTGTTTCAGCACTACCTAGAATTGTGTTTTCTTATGTTTAAAAGAAAGCAAGCGATTAGGTTACAGCACTCTGAAGTCAGAGTAGATTAATTAAAGTTCTAAAGAGGTGCGTTCAGGTAGACGTCATGGTGTTGCTATGGATACTGTGTTTGTCCAGGTAGTGGAGGAGATTGTATATATACCACAGCTGAATGAATCTCTCACTTCTGCAACGGTTTCCCACAGACATCACTGAATATCCCAGGTACTCTCTTGCTCTGACAATATTCATGCCTTTATCTTCTACTATACCTAAAGAAGTGGCATTTGTTTTTAACTCTTGCTTTCCTCTACTTGCTCTTGCAGTCTGAACTCCTATCAGGGAAAGTGCAATTGAAGTTCTCCTGCCCAGCCATGTCACAACTCTTTACAGCATTATTTTTCTTGCTGGTTGCAGTCTCATCCAACCTGGCTAAAACAATCCAAAAAATGGAAAAGAGAACACCCGAAACACTGTCAAGAGGTACAAAACCCATAGTTGCTTGGTTTTATGATGTGATGATGCTTTTTCTGGTTTTATTGTAGGAGAATCTATGTTGAGGTGTGTTGATTTTTTGGAAAGTTCGTAAATTCAACTTTAATATGGAATCTAGTTTTCTGTAGATCTTACATGTAAAGATAATGGTCTTATAGCTATCTCCATGAGAAATGTTTAGCTCTGAGTGTCTTATTTCTAAATGCCAACAGAAGCGAGGTCATTGACAATATTTCAGTCATGTTGGTCCCATCTTGACACCATATGTCTCATGAATTTATCAAAGGTTTAAGCATTTGTGATGGCTCTTGTTTATGCTAAATTTTACAGTTCTTTATTGGTCAACCAAGTCAGAAACAGAGTTCTTTCTACTTTTATTCACTAAAAATGTTTAGAGACTGCAAAGGAGAATTCAGTTTCAGAGGTTCACAAAAGCACCTCTGACCAACCTTTGCGCTCCCACCTCTGTGCAAAGCAGTAGTAGATTAGAGATTTGAATTTGAGTTGCTCATCTTTTCAGCATGGTTCTAAAAAGGAACAAAGAATGTGTTCACTTCTGCCCAACAAGCATATTGGCACTTGTTTACTGGATGTTACAGGACCAGTTATGCTTTGTACTCTGGTAACCAATGACCAGAGAAGCCACATCCTGTTCAAGGTTTATGGAACCACCTGAAGGTGAGGGAAGAATGGGGTGTGGAGAGTATATTGTCCAGTGACTGCTTTCTGTTCTAACCATTTTCTTTCCTGTTGGTAAAATCACTTATTTGGTCACATAGGACAGAATCTAGTTAATTTCCAGGTGGGAGAGATTCTAAACCAGCGGTTTCCAACCTCAGGACCTGACCAAATGAGGGTGGCTGGGGTCCTCAGTAGGTTCGCGAAGGGTCATCAGAATTTTTTGTTGCTGCTTTTTTTAACGTTGAAGATGCTAAAAAAAAGCGCCTGAGGTGACACACTGACCAATTTGTATAAAGAGCGTACTTACGAGTTGCGCTGAGTCCACAAAAGAGACGAGATAATGTTTTGGCTGAGCTGAGCTTCAGTCGCGATATTGCCTCTAAGGGGTGGGAGGACCTGTTAGAGGCTAATTTGGGTCGCAGCAAAAAAAGTTTAGGTGGCGAGGATCTGCTGGTGGTATTATGGGTCGCAGCAAAAAAGGTTGGGAACCACTGCTCTAAACACTCAAAGTGATTCCCACTATTTTTTCCTGTATCCCAAATACAGTATTAGAAATACTGGTTGAATGAATAAAACTGACCTGAAATAAATCAATACTTTTCTTTATCATGATGCGTGGCAATTTTCAGGAAAATAGTGGATTAGTTGACTGACTACCCATTTGGATGTTGATATTTTCATCAATAATATTGTTATTTGTAGGTTGGGGTGATGACTTGAACTGGGTTCAGACTTATGAAGAAGGGCTTTCTGAAGCAAGAAAAAAGTGAGTTGACAAATAGTAATGTTCCATGTTAAATGTACTGATCATTAGTAGGATGTAAAACAACACTAAAAGCTGCAGAAAAAATGAATATACTGAATAGAAAGCTGTAGCTGTAGCTCCTCCAATGTCAAAGCACTATCAAAGCAGTCAGATGCTAGATAAATAGACCACGAGGTTTGAATACTGGGGCAACAGTGGGAGAAAAATTGACCTCTGTATCCCTGGGTTAAGGGAAGGAAATCAGCCAGGTTTCCAGCTTCTCATCATTACCCAGAGATCATTTCTAAAAGCTGCATGTGGAGAACGAGAGAATGGGGCTTGATTGTGGTGCCCCATGCAATTGAGTGTCCTATTGAACTCACTCTCAAGGATTCCACCAAACTAAATCCTAGGAGAAACAATTTGAGTCAAATGCCTTTAGGGGGGAAGAAGCAGAAAATTTCATTAAAACATTCATATGTTCTAAGTGATGACACCCTTTAGAACTTTTTAAAACATGTTTTGCTCATGTATTTGTTACCTTAAAAAAACATTAATAACAGTGAATTTTATGAACTTTGGTTAATACCTAGTAGACACTACATTGTTTCTAAGACTTAACTAGCTTTGACAAACCTCCCTGAAATATTATCCAGAATTCTACTACAATAATGACTAAGAAGTGATTAAATTAGACCTATATATTGCAATCAGAAGAAGAACAATGAGGATCCCAGTGTTTTATGTTGTCCAAAAACATGCTTAATTTGATAGTCTTCAAAACTGTTTCCCTTCTATGTACAGGTTCAACCCCTGCTGTCAATCCTTATTGGTAAACATGGATGTAAAACATATAAAAATACAAAATACTGCAGATGCTGGAAATCTGAAACAAAAATATGTTTCAGGGAACTGAAACCTTGATTCACTTTTCCTTTCTCCAAAGACACTGCTTGACCTGCTGAGTGTTTCCAGCGATTCCTATTTTTATTTGTGATGTAAAATATAGATTTGTCTATAAAAAAGTCTATAGGATGTCCATTAGTTTCCAACTATTTTAAGAGCACCATCTATTTAACAATGTGTGAGCATCTTTATCTTTAGGTAAATTGTTGATTGGCCCCAACAATTGTTGTTGGACATTTGGCAGAGTCCTTCTCTTCTCAGGACATGGATGAGAAAAGGATCATCAATAATAAAAAGTAAAACCCAGTCTTTAGGATCATATTGAGAAGAGGAAAAGATGGTGATGGAGTTTTCAATCTGAACTTCAATGATTCACCTGTACACTGTATTTCTTCTCATTATGATTACCAAGTAAAGATATAGAAGAACATTGATGATAACAATATTCCAGGTTACCAACAGTAAGGGAAAAGCCTACATTTAATCTAGACAAAATAATAAAAACAATTTCAAAGGTTCCTCTTCAATGTAGGCTGTACTTTTTTCTGACTTTACCATGTATCTATCATGATTTAAACAAAATGATTTTTCTGAAATGTAATTTCTGAATTACCTGTTTGTTTCAGCAACAAACCATTAATGGTCATTCATCACTTGGATGATTGTCCCCATTGCCAAGGTAATAATACTTTCTAAATTTGATATTCTTTACAGTTCTATTATGATAAATCTTTTAATATACAACAACAAAATTACATTTTTAGAGCACCTATCACATCAGGAGGATATCCCAAGGCGCTGGTGCGAAATACAGAGTTAGAATTATATTTATTATTCTGCTTAAACATCATATTCAATCATAGCACAGAGGGTAATTTTACAAAATAATGGTTGCACGGTAAAACATTCAGTAAACATCATGGGTTTAGCCAATCCTGGAACTCCAGGCCTAGCACCACCCAGAGATTGATTCAGGACTAGTTTAACTCTCCTACTGTAGTAAAAACATAACTGGAGAAAAGTCCAGTGAAAATTATGCACCACCCTTGGTGAAGTGGATGACTAATGGGATTTCCCATTGTAAGCCTGCAGTGCTCACCTGAACTTCTATCCAGACAGGAGCAAATCATTGCATTCCTATTGACCTTCGAACGTTATGGAATGAACCATTGAACATTAAATATACCAGTTTTTAAAGTGAATGAAAAGTTGGATCTTTAATAGCATTAAAACACACAAAAATTAAATAATTTAAGTTCTGTCCATGCATTAAGTTGCATCTTAGTTGTTTTGCCCACACAGATTTGATGTAAGCTTGCACTAAATAAGGTTGCTTTCTCTGTCACTATACTGCCAACAGTGATATTGTTTCTACCCAGCAGTACAAAAGAAGCATTATACTTCTTGCTTCATACTAACTGGAGTAATGATTCATAGATTCATAGATTCATAGATTCATAGAATTTTACGGCACAAAAGGAGGCCATTCGGCCCATCTAGTCTGTGCCAGCTCTTTGAAAAGAGCGATTCAATCCCACTGCCCTGCCCGCTCCCCATAGCCTAATAGACCTGTTCTCCCTAAATAAAGATCTAATTCCCTTTTAAAAGTTGTTATCGAATCAGCCTCCACCACCTTTTCAGGCAATGCATTCCAGATTCGAACAACTCGCTGAGTGAAAAAATTTCTCCTCAGCTCCCCTCTACTTCGCCTTGAAACTATTTTAAATCTGTGACCACGAGTCACAGATTCGCCCACGAGTGGAAATAGTTTTTCTCTATTTGCCCTGTCGAAACCCCTCATGATCTTATAAACCTCTATTAGGTCTCCCCTCAATCTTCGCTGCTCCAGAGAGAATAACCCTAGCCTATCTAGCCTCTCCTCATAGCTGAAGTCCCTCAATCCTGCCACCATCCTAGTAAATCTTCTTTGTACCCTTTCCAATGTCTTCACATCCTTTCTGTAGTGTGGTGACCAGAATTGAACACAGTATTCCAGCTGAGGCCTCACCAAAGTCTTATAGAGGTTAGTCAGCACTTCCTGACTTTTATACTCTATACCCCTATTTATAAAGCTAACTTCTGACTTTATGCATTTGCTTGTTTTTTAATGTCATTAAAGAGACTGACTTGACTCTTTAATGCATAAAAGTGGGTCACTCAAAAATTCCTGGGTTATTCAATGTTCCTGAGAACTTTCAAGAGAAGGTTGTCTAGTGGAGACGGTATCCATTCTCACCATTGATGGTTATATTGAAGTGAAGTGAATCAAATTGCTCCTGACTCCACCTCCCCAAAGCATCGGGTTTCTAGCATATTTCACCCTGAAAGAAAATTACATCAAACCAAGGTGATTTGTCACCAAGCATCCAGGATATACACAATGTAAGCGTGCACATTAGCAGATTGTGCTGTGATGGATTTGAATGGAGGTTCAGCTTCAAAGCACAAAAAAAATTATTGATATAAAATCTATCAAATAAGTGGCAAATTTGTACATCAAAATGTTTGTTAAAATGATCTTCAAAGTCCCTCCATTGTTGCGAATAATCCAGAAGTCTGCTGCCCATGTTCTCTATGGCTCCAAGCTTTGTGACCCCATCTCCCCCATCTTCACCCAACTTCATTGCCTCCCCATCACCCAGAGGATCCAATTCAAGATTCTGGTCCTCACATTCAAAGCCCTTCACAGCCTCTCCCCTTTCTACATCTGCGACCTCCTAACCTCCTACCAACCTGCCCGCCCCCTCCGCTCAGCAGGCTCCAGCCTACTCCATGAACTCCTGGAACTCCATCCCGCAGTGTCTCTACCTTGTCCCCTCCCTTGCATCCTTCAAGAACCACCTCAAGACCCTCAAGACTCTTCGACAGTCCCATTGGTCACCCCAAATCCCCTTCTTTCCCTCCACCCTCCTCAACCCCAGCTCGGCTCTGCAACAATAACTGTTCAACACCCTGGGATGTCCTCCTGATGTGAAAGGTGGTATACAAGTATAATAATGTTGTTGTTAATGGAGAATTGATTATTTGAGTTGTGGTTCTATTTGCTTTTTCTTAATTAATAATATTCCTTGCATTTGGTCTTTTAAATCAGGAAGACATCACAAAATGCTTGACAGAATATACTATAATATATATAACATGTCCCTTGGAGTGGCCCCATGGAGGAATAGGCCATCCAAATCTATTAACTTGTTTTACTATTTTGCTCATTACTGATCTGTAGCTGAATGCCATTCACCTGCCCTTTCACCATATTCCTGATTGCCCAGCTCACTAAATAATAATGATAAATAATAATCCTTGTAATTGGTGTGTCATCTCATCACATTATCAGAATGTCTGAAAGGATTTTACCATTAAGTGTAATGATTGTGTATTTATAAGCAAATGCAGCAACCAATTGAATGACCAATATTATCTGAGGGATTGTTGGACCATATGCCAGGAGAATTTTTTAGCTTATCTTATAGTGCCATTGGATCTTTAATGACCACCGAATAAACAGACAGGACCTCAACTACCATCTCATCACAATAAATCCCTGCAAGCAGGGTGCATTCATCCAGTGAAAGTATGCCCATCCCATCTTAGACATGGGGAAATTTCCATGTGTTGGTGGCGCGCACTGGTTTACATATTTTTAAACTGAAGGTGATTGATTTCACATGTGTCAGACACTCGGCTTAACAATAACCATCATGTCGTAACTAACTTGATGCCAACTTTGCTGCAACTGCTGTGGTATAACCACAGCCAAGAAAGTAAAGTGTAACTAATCTATGTTATTGCCTTGGGATGTCCTCCTGATGTGAAAGGCAAGTGTAATCTTGTTGTTGTTGTTATTTATAGTACTGAAAGATGCTTTTGCTCAAAGTGACGAAATCCAGACAATGGCTGACAAGGATTTCATTATGTTGAATCTAAAGGTAAGGAAGGTTTTATTTATCTATTCATAGTTCCTATGGAAAGAAATAAGTTTAACATTTGTTGCAAAAAACTCTTATGATATGAAATTTTATAAGAATAATCCTTACACTTGGTACAATGTATTCATGCCAGGAGGCCATCTGAAAGCATTTCAAAGGGTAAATTGTGAAGTAGAATGATTGGTTATTTGGGGGAAATCTGTGCAGCAAAATTTAAATTAGTGCAGGATTCTTCAAATGAGCTACTGGAAAGTTTTTCTTCATATCCTTAAGAAAAATGTTTAGATTATTGAGAATGTTTCAAGATCCTGCAGCACTTTAACTTTTAAGACAAAATGTTTCTACTTTAGGCCTCTCAATTGCAATCTTAGATAAGATATGAATAATTGTGTTGCAAATCATTTACACATTACTTTTAAAAACAAAGTAGTATTGAATTAAGAAAATGGTAAGTAAGAAATTAGAATGAATTTGGAACATATGAAAGAACAGGTGTTCACTTCATACTGTGAAATTAATTCACTGTATATTTTGTGGATGAAACATGGCAGCCAACTGTGCATTGTCTCTCTTCTGAATATAATATAATTGTTAGAATAGCATCCATCCTTCTATTACTCATATCTTTAAGCGCTCCAAAATATTATTCCCCATAAAGGGCGTTATATCAATGCAAGTTGTTGTTTTTATTAATAATCATATGCACAATAATAAACTTTGTTGATGCAGGATTTTGATCTGTAAATGATAAACAGATCAGGTTCTCAAAGCACCTCCAGCTCTGGTGTCCAGCTAGTAGTGTTGAGCATTTTGAAACTTCCTCCCAGTGAAATAGGTGTATAAAGATATAAATTGTATATGATAAATTTATATACAATATATATAAATAAACTGAATTTCATCTTGAATCAGTCTCTTTTGATACCCACCGACTTCTCTTTGAGTACTTTTCTATTAGTATTATTGTCAATTGACAGATTTTTAAACATTTTTAAATGTGGTCACTCAATCCATAACTGCTATGCACAATTGGCTGCTGTGTTTTACTACAATACAAATTATACCGTCAATTCACCTTACAATATATTCTGTGAAGTTCTTAGAGACTTTGTGAAGATGTGATAAGGTATCTACTGACCAAACTACCTATTGATTGACTGACTAATTGAATAACCAACAGCTGATCTACCTACCTCTCCATTAACATACTGACCAAATAACTTATAATGAACAACAACAACAACAACAATTTACATTTATAGAGCGCCTTTCACATCGGGAGGACGTCCCAAGGCGCTGAACAAGAGGCATGTGACCCGAGCTGGGAGGGGAGTGTTTGGGAAGGGGTGAAACACGAAGTGGAGGTAAAAGAGTTCGGGGTGGAACAAAAGGCACGATCGAAGAGGAAAGTCTTCAAACCGGCCTTGAAAGAGGAAAGGGAAGAGGCGAAACGGAGGGATTGAGGGATGGCATTCCATAAGGTGGGAGCGGAGAAACTGAAGGCCCGGCCTCCGATGGTGGGGCGGTTCGGGCGGGGGGCTTGGAGCAGGCCAAGTCCTGTTGAACGGAGGGTCCGGGTGGGCGTGTAGGGGGAGAGTAGATTGGTTAGGTAGGATGGGGCAAGGCCGTGTAAGGCCTTGTAGGTGAGGACGAGGATCTTAAACTCGATCCTCTGGAGGATGGGGAGCCAGTGGAGACGGGCAAGGGTGGGGGTTATGTGGTCACGGAGGCGGGTGCGGGATAGTGAAGGAGCAAGAACAAGGTGTAGATGCCCATCAAGTTCGCCCCAAATGTTACCTCCACATCGAGAAGCTTCAGCAGATACAGCTGACTCAATAGTGCTGCATTCTGATACAATACAGTTTTCAAGAATATTGCTGCATTCTGATACAATACGGTTTTCAACCATTCAAAATATCATTTAAATTGTCATCATTTGATCTTTTTTTTATGTTCAGCATGAAACCAGTGACAAGAACCTCTCACCTGATGGTAAATACGTCCCTCGTATAATTTTTGTAGGTGAGTATCTGACCTGCGTATACATTCACAGTCATCAATACCCACTGACTGCCCCATAGAATCACTTCCAATCTGTAAAGTTGCCAATCAATAATAATAATAGGTTGTTCATTGGCATTAAGATTGTTCTCTGTTGATTCTTCTACATTGTTTGCATGTGAAGAAGCTAAGTAATGGAATTGACCTGTCTGATAATATTATTTACCATTATATCAAGTGCTTGTAATGATAATTATCCCAGTCCAACATAACATGGGTTGAATGTGCTGCAAGCAATGTCCAGCCAATGTACTGACCATCTGTCACTACCCAGGTGAATTTCAGGTTCTGGACATAGTACTTTTCATGGGACTGTACTTGTGTGTTACTTTACAGATAGAGAGAAACCCCTCCACTGTTCAATAAGATGGTCACTATGAGGCAAAGATTTAAGATTTTAAATGATCAGCAAGAATGGAGAGGTGTTGTCTCTCATGGAATGTGATGAAACACCATACCAAAATAATGATTCAGAAAGTTCATAATGATGTTTGATGGTGAGTTGGTCAAGTCATGGATTTGAGGGAGAGAAATGCAGAGTGAAATGTGGAAAGATCAAGTAGTGGAAATAATTGAAAAGGTCTTTCAGAGAGCTAAACAGGCATAGTGGGCCAAATCATAGAATCACACAAAAATATGCAGCACAGAAGTAGGCCATTTGGCCCATCTTGTCTGTGCTGGCTTTTTGGAAAGAGCTGTCTAAATCAATCCCACTCTTCGTTCTGTCGCCATAGCCCAGCAAACTTGTCGTCCCTAAATAACTATCTACTTCGCTCTTAAAAGTTGTCATCAAATCGGCTCCCACCACTCTTTCAAATAATGCATTCAAAGATCCAAACAACTCGCTGCATTGACCTCAAACCCTGGAGGGTTCATAACTTTAGAACTTTATACAATAAAAGGCCTGTTTATCCGTGACCCGATCAACTGTAACTTCCATATAACTGGCACCTCAAAAAAGGTCCCCATTCGATTAACCAGAATTTATCTGGCACAATGTATTTTTAAAAATTATTTGTGTTTACGGCCGAATATCCAGCACAGCATTGTCCAGGTCCCGAGGGTGCCAGATAAACGGGCTTTTACTGTACCACGGAAGAAGGCCATTCAACTTGTCGTGTCATGCTGGTTCTTTGAAAGAGCGATTAATTGAGTCAAATTTTCCTGCTTTGTCTCTATAACCCTGCATATTAGTTATTTTTAAATACCAATCTACAGAAGTTACTTATCACAAACTGTTTTGGTGTCCGCCTGGCTCGTTGGTAGCACTCACTGCTCTGAGACAGAAAGTTATGGTCTCAAGGACTTCAAGTTCATAGTATAGGCTGTCCTTCAATGAGATGTCAAACTGAGATTGTGTCTGTGCTGTTCAGGAAGACATTGAAGATCCCAGCACCACCACCAATAACAACAACAAATTACATTTCTAGTGTGCAACAACAACTGCTGAAATGGGGCTTGAACCCACAACTTTCTGGTTCATCCTAAAGTATTCTTCTGGATTTACCTTTCAGCAGTTCAAAGCATTTCTCAGTGAAAATTCAATTTGAAATTTCATGTATTTTCTACTACACGGCAATATGCACATAGTCTCTGTGAAAGACACTATCAGTTAATATTATTTTACTAGCTATGGGTTGAATTATTGACTTAAGTTAACCACCTATCCACTAATAGCCACTTTTGAAGCACAGCGCTGCATTTCAGTTTTAACTGTACCGTTGCCCCGAAATACCCAATCACTCCACTTTGCACTCCTGTATATCCTGTGAAGTGCTTGGCGACATCTTTCTGACATGCCTTCACATGCCTGATAATAATCCCTCAAGAAAAAATATAATAATTTGGTCATTCAATCCACGATTGTTTGGGTTGTGTGCAATTGGATGCTGCGTTTCTCCCACAAATATAGTCAATTCGCTTTCCAGCATATTCTGGGAAGAGCTTTGAGATGGCTAGAAGATGTGAAAAATGCAATATCAAATGCAAGGATTATTATTACAGTATTATGAAACAACAACAAAATTACACTTATATCACGCCGTTCACGTCAGGAGAATGTCCCAAGGCACTGGACAGTCAATGTTTTATGAAAGACACCATACCAAATGTAAGCATTATTAATATTATATTGTTCTGTTTTTGCTTCACTGCAGATCCTTCTTTGACAGTCAGAGCAGATATTACAGGAAGGTATTCAAACCGCCTCTACGCTTATGAGCAAAAAGATATTCCATTATGTAAGTGCCTTACACACAATTTCCACCCATTCTTAATCTATTCAAAGAGTACTGAAGTTGGTTATCTTCAATTTATCTGCATAATAGAGCTATTTGAGGAAATAGATTTTTTTTTTAAAGGCTTTTATTTCAATCTTTTACTGATTACATTTAGTTTATGTGTAAAAATAAAGTTACGAGTTGATTCTCCCATTTTAAAAAAAAATATTATTTTTCTCATTTCTGTCCACTGCAATACGCCTCCTCACCCCAGACTCCTCCCTTGATGGGATATGGTTCCATGGGCTCTGCTTGCCTTTGGTCAGCTTTCCAAGTGATCCTTGTTCATGTTGAATCTGAGCCATGAGTATCAACAGGCTCCTCTACTTTTGAGGACATCACAGCCAAGCCTAATCTTTCCTCATCAGTTGATACACCCACATGCCTAGTTACCACCTAACGTTGGTATCTGATGAAGTAGTGCTGAGCTGATCTCGTGACAGGGAACACTTAACTCCCTACATGGTTCTCATTACCTGAAAAAGAACATGTAGCCTACATTGAATCTTGAACAAGTTTGAGCAAAGCCATTCTCTTACATTTGCTGGCTGTTCAGTCCCAAGATTAATCTAAAGGTCATTTAGGACATTTTTAAGGACAGGTTTGAATTAGATTTCATGTCCTTGATATTATTAACACTATTGATGACTCTAACAGCACATACTCTACCCCTGGCCCCCAACAAATATATTTCTTGTTTGATTTATCCAAAAGAAACTCAACTGTATTCTGTTTGTTTTCCAGTGATTGAGAACATGAAGAAAGCAAAACGTTTGCAACAGTTGGAGTTATAACTGGACACTGCTGCACCATTCTTACCCCTAAAAAACCTGCACTTTGGTCTTGTAATCACTGCCAATTCCTTGTAACTGCTAAAAAAAAATAAACCTGTTTACATCTAAAATTAATATCTCTCCATCAATAATGGGGTGAAATTCTTGGGGCTAGATTTACTCTATTAATATAGTGTATTAGGATGGTCAGAATCTCGCAAATTGTTGAATTACACAAGAACATAAGAATAAGGAGCAGGAGTAGGCCATTCGGCCCCTCGAGCCTGCCCCACCATTCAATAAGATCATGGTTGATCTTCTAATCTAACTAAAAGTATTTACAGAAAAATTAAGGCCTTATTCAAAAATTTGCCAAATTCTGTATTCTCTGAATATTATGTTAATAAAATAAAACCAGATCCAGGGCTTGTTGCCAGGGGTTAGACACTGAGCAGGTGAGAGGGGAGGAGGGAGGGGAGGTGGTGATAGGTGCAATTGAGGAGGAAGGTTTTAAGACAGGAATGAAAGACAAATAGAAGGGAATGGGGTGAGACAGATGGGTAGAGGATGGGAGTTCCATGGATTTAGGGACTTAGGATCTGAAGACTTGGTCACTGATGGTCAAAATTAAAAAATATATTTTCAATCCTGGTATCTGCACCAATCCTGGTTGCTCTAAAATGTAAAGCAACTGAGTAAATCTAGATCCAGGTGAAATTTCTCCCCTGAAATGCTCACAAAACAATAATAATATTTATTTTTGATACATTACCTTCTCATGCAAGGAAACCATCTCAATGGATATACCGGAAAGTGACTGTGTACTCTGTGGGCAAATACAGCAGCCAATTGTGAACAATTGTGTCCTACGAACAATCATGAGGCAAATAACTAATTTTATTTCTTGACCAGGATGCTGATCAAGATTACGCAGAATTTTACGCAGAAAATCAGTCTTTAAATGTCTTTTTTCCACAATTCTTGGGAGTCCTATATCTTATTGATTGGAGCACCTACCTGGCAAGTGAGAGGGTCTGTGTTTGGGAGAAAGGTTAGGCAAGTTTCCTTACTCTTCACGGTTCAGTTTACCTAGCAGTAAGTAAAAACCCATTTGTTAGTTGATTGGCAGATTGCTTTTCCACTTTTCTGTGATAAGGTGTCGTATCAAATGCATGGAATGTTATTATTATAATGATTAAAAAGTCATTTGAGAAATTACTTTCTAAATTAAGCCAACATTTAAAATTGCGCCAAAATTCTACATAATCTTAAATTTTGAGACAATGATTTTTCATAATAATAATCTATGTATTTGACGTCAGAATATACTGTAAAGTGAATTGACTGTATTTATGTGAACGAAACGTGGCAGCCAATTGCACCCAGCAGTGTCCCACAAATAATCGTGGATAAAATGACCAATTGATTATTTATTTATTTTCGAGGGCGGGGGGGAGGGATTATTGGTATTATTATTATTATTAGGCAGTAATGAGATAGTAGGCCTGAGGCGTAGGCGTCCAGTTATATATAAAAAAAGATTTTTTAAGGCTACTCTGTGAGAAATTCCGGGTCCCAGAAGTCACGCCAGACAACTAATATTCTCTTGTCTGGAAATAAGACTAGAGAGACCTGCTAATTAAAAGAAAACATCCGATAATACACATCTCTTAATAATAGTCGCACAAGGGAAAGGGGGAAAGTACGACATCACTTGTTACATTCCCTCTCCGAGGCCCCCCAAACAACTAATGAACTGCGGATGAAAAAGATTTGACCTATTTGCTCACATTCTTCACAGCGTGCCACCACAACAGTCTCTTTTACAATATCAAGTTGTATCTCAAATTAACTTAGTGTGCTGGCCTCTGCTACCCTTCTCTGATTCACTTATTATTTTAATCCATTCCAACTGTCAATTAATCTCTGTGTAAAGAAATATTTCCCGATACGTGTTCTAAACCTGTCCTTTACAACCCACTTCTTCATTCTTTGTCCTAAGTACTGTTGTTGGGTTACTTTTTTCTTTCTAGTTAAGTGATCTACAACTCAATAGCCTTCAAAACCTTACATTACTCCTCTCATGAAAGGAATTAAAAAAATTATGGAGTTTTGCGATTAGTTTTTTAAACCACTCTAACATCATTCTGTTATTTTTTAAAGAATAACAGTCGCAATCATTGCATTTTGTGTATCATGTTGTCGAGGTGCTGTAAAGCACTTCTCAGGATAATAATAATATTATAATATTCCTTACATTTGATACAGCGCTTTTCACATCTTCTAGACATCTCAAAGCGTTTCACAGAATATACTGTGAATTGACTGTATATTTGTGGGTGAAACACGACAGCTAATTGCGCACAGCAGTGTCCCACAAACAGTCATGGATTGAAATGATCAATTTATTATTATTTTATTTTTTGAGGGATCATTATTAGATAAGTGGAGAAAGGAAACTTGCCCAAGGTCTCCTGTAAGGCGAGTGCTCTAATCACTAAGCTCCACTCCACATACAAGATACACTGTATGATGGTATGATTGTATTTTATGGATGAATATGGCAGTCAATGCAGCAATGTCCCACGAACATCCACAGAGAGAGTAACCAAATTTATTTTCTCCAAATGCATTTATCCAAATCATGTTTATAATATTGAAACTGAGAAAGGTACATTAATATTTTTATTTACAAATATTTGGGGAAATTCTCCCTGGGACTAAACTTGCTCTATTCAACTAACACTTTAGAGCAAATTGTTCAATTCAGCCTTTACATTGAAGCCTTATTTTGTATTGCCTAACAGAATTTACAGAAAATAGACTTTAAACAGGCTGCATTTCGAATTCGCCAAATTTCAGAGGCTCTATAACACTATATGAATAGAGTAAATTTAGATCCAGGTGAAATTTCTTCCCAATTATACAGCAATTGCAATTACATACAATAAGGCATAAAATGATTCAGTAGCCTAGGGCTGAATGCTGATTTTCCCACAGTGAAGAAGCATTCTGTGATGAATGACTCCCACTTTTAAGTACACGTGTAGGTTGTTCACTGGTGAGACATTAGACAGCTAAACTTTCCACTGTTCTTAGCTAATTCCAGTATCAACAGTAGAAACAATGCAATTTTTTGGCAATTGTTCCTGGACATGATGATTCACCTAGCTTTCACCCTGGGTACAGCTAGTCATCACGTCTAAAACTTGTTCCAAAAGGAATGTATTGGTCCTGAGTATAGCATTCATTTTATAACCGCTTTGATTTCAAGCAACAGTTTGCTGAATGAAATTACTATACTGTACTTGAAATTGAAATTATTTTGAAAAACAAAGAAAAGCTAGGGTTGGACAAAGGCCAACTCTCAAGAACAATTATTTGCTTCCTTAAGGTAGAAGATTGAATCAAGTAGATCTATGTATTTTTTAGGCTACTAATAATAATATTCCTTGCTGTTGATATAGAGCCTTTTTCACAAAGTCATAAGCCTGAAAACCCTTCATGGGCTTTACTTTAAAATCAAACACTATGCATTTGTAGGGGAGCTTGAATCAATCATTTATTTATTCCAGGCAGGGTGAAATATCAAGCAAGTTTCCTTATTCCACATACTTCTGTTTACCTAGCAGTAAGTAGGAACCCGGTTGTTAGTCAACGCTTTCTGAGGATTTCTAAAAAAATGTAATTACTTGATCCATGACTGTTTGGGGGACACTGCTATGTGCAATATATAAAATAAACAGTCAATTCACTTTACAGTATATTCAGCGAAGTGCTTTGAGATGTCTCAACGACATGATAAGTCCCTATATCAAATGCAACGATTATTATTATCATTGCTTTAAGGTTGCCCAAAATGATATTTTAAATCACTTTGCCATTAAGTTTCATTTTTTAATGCCGTTCAGGTGTTGTCAATGAGCTTCAACACTCTTTTCCCTTGGCCTGGAGCAAGCCTAACTCCTTGCAGCCTCGGCCCAGGGAGAAAAAAGTTTTACAGCAGCTGGGGTCCACGATGGAGTCGCACAACTCTTTCTCGCTACTGGCAGGTGTAAAAGGTCTGCAGCTTTAGAGTGCAGTACCTGAGATACTGACAGATCAGGGAGGCAGGAGAAGAGAGGAGGAGAGGGGATAAACCATGCAGTAGAGTAATGCACAGACAGGGCGCGGAATGATGATTACAAACAAATGAAACCACACACTTCTTGGTTTGTTGGAGGTAGTGAGTGCTGTGTGCTCCTGCTGGTGATGTTGGAATGCATGTGCTACAGGACTCAAATAAGTGGTGCAAATGGCCTGCTGAACAATGCAGCTTGTTCTCTATATTCCCAAAACAAGCACCGCCTCTTCAAGCTGTTCCAAAAGTTTGCTGTTGTAGCAGCACACACGCAATCTATACAGTCCTAATGTTGTCCACAATATAATGGGATAGACTGAAACATTTTCAGAAGCGACTTTTCTCAGAAAGGATGACGACAGACACTCTGGGTGTGTACTGCTATCAGACTACTTCAAGTGTACAGTGCTCACTGCCTCCAGATGCTGTGGCAGCATCTGAACTTGACATTGTTCCAACATTCTTGATTGAAACCACTTCATACTGTCTTACAGTTTGACAGTCAAGGTCAACCTTGCTAACCAATCTGATATGGCTTGAAATTCCAGTTTTAGCCTGCAAGGCCACGTTGCCTTAAAATTTAAGATTGTGCAGAATTGTGCAACTGTCTTAAATTCAGACTTTATTTGGTAACCAGTTCTTTGTAAAGCTGCAGGAAACTGGCATCCAAATGCAGACTGAATTCAAGAATTTTCCATAATTCTATCAAATCTTCAAAAAATTTCTGAAAATGTGGTCTTGTAGACTCAAAACAGTGGAATATCAGGCTTCTAAGATCTTTCAAACTTAGATTTTTGGTCTCCAGCTAGCTGCAAATTTACAAAAAAACTTATACAGTATTTAAAAGAATGAAAGCTCAGTCTACCTGAAATGATAATAATAATCATTGCATTTAATATCATGCCCCATCATACCATTGAAATGCCTCAGAGTACTTCACAGGATTTAAAGTAAAATGTGATGATTGTGTATTAGTAGACTGATTGTAGCTAAAACCCAGTGCCTGGCACTATTCACAGCTCGTCTACACAAGATCATCTACACTGAAAACTCTCTTCCAGTTGGTTATCTAGGTTATCTGGATAATTACCTATAATTCCAATGTTCCAGCAGTTTCACAAATGATACAGATTGTGTTGTCAATCTGAGATACACTTCTTCAAACATGGAAGCTGATCTTATTTTAGGATTTATTAAGTCAAAGGCGAACATGATGAGGATGCACACACTCTTACCCCTTTTGAGCAGAGTTAAGCAAAACAAACAATAATATGTTCAAAGGAGCTGAATCTTATTCATTATCTTTCATCATTCATCCAGGAAATTGGTGAAAACGTACCCGACATGAAAAGCAGGTTTAATTTGAAACATCCTGATGGCGGAACAAATTACCACAAGCAGGTTTTTCAAGTCATCAGGAAGAATTCAAGTAGAAGATCAATTCGGTCACATTGCACCTCTGCGGGTATTTCATAGAATCATGGAATCATAGAATTTTACGGCACAAAAGGAGGCCATTTGGCCCATCTAGTCTGTGCCGGCTCTTTGAATAGAGCAACTCAATCCCACTGCCCAGCTCTCTCCTATAACCTAACAGACCTGTTCTCCCTAAATAAAGATCTAATTCTCTTTTAAAAGCTGTTATCGAATTGGCCACCACCACCTTTTCAGGCAATGCATTCCAGATTTGAACAACCCGCTGAGTGAAAAAATTTCTCCTCAGCTCCCCTCTGCTTCGTTTTGAAACTATTTTAAATCTGTGACCACGAGTCACAGATTCACCCACCACTGGAAACAGTTTCTCCTTATTCACCCTGTCGAATCCCCTCATGATTTTATAAACCTCAATTATGTCTCCTCTCAACCTTCTCTGTTCTAAAGAGAATAAACATAGCCTATCTAGCCTTTCCCCATAACTGAAGTCCCTCAATCCTGGTACCATTCTAGTAAACCTTCTTTGCACCTTTTCCAATGACTTAACATCCTTTCCATAGTGTGGTGACCAGAATTGGACACAACACTCCAGCTGAGGCCTAACCAAAGTTTTATAGAGGTTAGTCAGCACTTCCTGACTTTTGTACTCTATATCCTTATTTATAATGCCTAGTATGCCATATGCCTTCTTTACGGCTTTGTCTACCTGTCCTGCCATCTTCAAAGAGTCACTAACACAAATCCCCAGGTCTCTCTGTTCCCTCACATCCCTTAAAATTGTACTATCTAGCCTATATTGTCTCCCCTCATTTATTTTCCCAAAGTTTATCCCCTCACACTTCTCAGCATTAAACTTCATCTGCCATGTGTCTGCCCACTTTACCATTTTATCTATATAGGTAAGCCTCGATTTACGATGCTTCGATTTATGACATTTCGATTGAAGGACCATCATTTTTTAACACCTTTGATTGATTTACGACTCTTGGATTAGTTTTACGGACCCAAAGTTTTTTTAGCGCATGCGCAGTACATATTTTCAAAATCGTGGTCGCATTTTCGCTCTTCCTTTTTGTCCATTTGCACAGTCCATAGTATATTCCTGGGCAAATCGCACTCACACCTGATATAGTGAGTGTATCCAAGCATTTGAACTGGCCAATAGCATGTCACTAAGTCATTCTTTACAAGCCAGCTGATTTTGAAGCATCATCGCCCCACGTCAGTATTATAGTAATTTCCTAACATTTCCGAGTAACTTCGAGCGATTTACAACCTCTACCGCGGTTATACCAAGTCGGGGACGTCAGGAGGGCTTTAGGGCTAGCTAGATCAATAGTGGCACTGGCTACTATAAAACAGACAATATACTGGCAAGTTCCTGGTGTGTTACAGCTACAGGTGCAAACAGATTAGCAAAACAGGAGTGATGTAATGGAAAATATGGAAAAAATGCTGAATATCTGGATTGAGGATCAAAACCAGCATAATATACCACTCAACACCCTGGTTATCCAAGGAAAGGCAAAATCATTGTTTAGGGAGTTAAATGATCAGGAAGGAGAAGGCTCAACGGTACCAGAGGGTACAATGCTAGCAGAGGGTGGTTTCGAAGGTTTAAAAGACGACATGGACCCCATAACACCAAGATGAGTGGGGAAGTTGCAAGTGCTGACACTGTTGCTGCACAAGAATATCCTGCTGAGTTATTTAGTGGGTTTAAGGTCTGAAAATCTTCTGAAACGAACGCATCTCTGGTTATATAATGGGACTGCATGGGAAATCGCGTTTTGATTTAGGACATTTTGCTACAATCCAGATACATAAAAATAATGAGCAGAATAGGGGGTGAAATTAGCAACATTAAATCCTCAACATGGTTCCAATTTCACCCCATCAAAGGCTTTCTTTTAAAAGTATTTGGATTTTTTGAAGAATGATTTTCATTTAAAGGTTTAACATTCAGGGACAACTCAATAGTTCACCCTAAGGTGAAATTTGTGAATTTTCATGCTGTGGTCCTTAAGACAGGGTCAACATTGACTACAAAAACAGTCAATTGTTATTGGAATTCTTTAGTGTGAATTTCCCCCGACTGCTGATAACTATTGCTAGTGATAATATATTACAACAACAACAATTTGCATTTATATAGTGCTCTCCATGCCAGGCAGCGTCTCAGAGCACTGGACAATGGCAGAGCCCAAAGCCAGTTCAGGGGTTGGAGGAAGTTGACAAGTAAGGGCGGTTGAACAGAAAGTTCTTCAGGCCCGATCTGAAGATTGGGAAGGAGTGGGTGAGGTGAATAACAACAACAACAACTTAAACTTATAAAGCGCCTTTCACGTCGGGAGGACGTCCAAAGGCGCTGCACAGGAGGCGTGTGACCAGAGCTGAGAGGGGAGTGTTCGGGAAGGGGTGAAACACGTAGGGGAGGTCGAAAAGTTCAGGGGGGAACAAAAGGCACAGTCGAAGAGGAAAGTCTTCAAACCGGCCTTGAAAGAGGAAAGGGAGGAAACAAGGCGGAGGGATTGGGGGATGGAATTCCATAGGGTGGGAGCGGAGAAACTGAAGGACCGGCCTCCAATGGTGGGGCGGTTCAGGTGGGGGGCTTGGAGCAGGCCAAGACCTGCTCAACGGAGGGTCCGGGTGGGCTTATAGGGGGAGAGTAAGTCGATTAAATAGGGCGGGGCAAGGCCGTGTAAGGCCTTGAAGGTGAGGACGAGGATCTTGAACTCGATCCTCTGGAGGATGGGGAGCCAGTGGAGACGGGCGAGGGTGAGGGTTATGTGGTCGCGGAGGCGGGTGCGGGATAGTACACGGGCTGCAGAGTTTTGGATGACCTGCAGCCTGTGAATGGAGGAACTGGGGAGCCGACGAGGAGAGAGTTTCAGTGCTCTGAGATGCCATCTGGCGTGGAGGGCGCTTTACATAAATCTATGTTGTTGTTGTTGTTCATCATGTCTAGGCTCAACTCTGCCCTGTTTGTCGGTCTCACCATCTCCTTCCTCCATAGACTGCAGATCATTCAGAACTTTGCAGCCCATGTCCTCTCCCGCATCAAGCTCCGCAATCCTATCACCAGCTTTCTCACCCGACTCCACTGGCTTCTCATCACCCAGAGGATTCAATTCAAGATCCTGGTCATCACTTTTAAAGCCTTCCATGGGCTTGCCACACACTGTGACCTCCTACCCGCAATCCCTCCACCTCTCCCCCTCCCTAACCTCCTTCAAGTCCTGCCTCAAGACCCTCCTCTTCAGCCATGCCATCAGCACCCGCCACCTTCCCTCCCTTCCCTCCACCAACCCCAGCTCGGGTCCGAAACTTTGACTGTCCAGTGTTTTGGTACATCTCCCTGATGTGAAAGGCACTATACAAATGTTGTTGTTGTCTGATACGTTTTAAAAATAAAATTTTAAAAAAGCAACTAAAAGAAGAAAAACATTTAATTTGTAGCTGCACTCATTTGCTGTGTGCAAATTAGCTTTTTACCTACTACCAGGTTTACCTACAAATACACAGTCCCGACAACATTGAAACATCTCGCCAAAGTTATAAACTACTATATCAAGGATTATAATCAATGCAAGGATTATTATTTTATTGTTACAAAAAAAAGTGCACAGATGTAAGAGAGCTTGTGCAATGTTAACTCTGCTTGTGACTATACCCTTGCAGGAAGAGTTAATATTGTGCTAAAAGGAAGCCTTTGGGGAAGGCGATTCCTGGATTTGACGCAAACAGAATCCGCCCAAAAGTCAACCTAAAATGACGCCTTTGAAGAGACAAGGGCAGGAAGTAAAGTAACCAATCACGTAGTTAGTTTAAGAACACTCATCCTTCAGATATAGGTGCCTTATCAGTATTCATTGGGGAGGTGTCATGGAGCGAGGTGACAGATGTCAAGCAGAGATGAAATCTTGGGTGATTCCTGCAAATATTTAAATTGTGATTGTAAAATTTATGCTACTGATAATTTATAAACACTCAAAGTTAAATATATCCCACCTATTAACCGTTTTCTTCAAAAGTTTCGGTAATCATTTGTGAAGCATGCTGAGACTATACAGGACTCAGATGTTCTGAGTGACAGTTGCAGGAAGTCATATTATGATTAAATTGCACACAGTAATCCAGGGATTTTAATGTGTGAATTTTCACTTTCCATTTTGCATCCAGTCAGTAATAATAATCCGTCAAAAAAGCCCACAATAATAAAAATTGGTCATTTCAATCCACGACTGTTTGTGGGACACTGCTGTGCTCAATTGGCTGCTGTGTTTCGCCCACAAAACATACAGTCCATTCACTTTACAGTATATTCTGTGAAGCGCTTTGAGACGTCTATAAGATGGGAAAAGCGCTATAGCAAATGGAAAGATTAGTATGATTATTATTATTAAAACCATATCCTAAAGGGAATGGCAACATTCTGACAGAAAATCCACTATCTGTATTAAACTGTGCAGAGGTACAATAGCTCAGTGAGGAATGAAACATTATGTGGCCTCTACTAGTTTTATTAATTCTGCTGGAAAATTAATTCAAGAAATTAAATTAATTTAATTCAAACAAAGTGCCTGCACTAAGCTCTTTGTTCCATTTCGGGTCTGAGAATGGTGTTGAAAATGTGATGTTCCGAGTGGCTTTGGCAACTTCCAGATTGAGAGATTTGCCACGAGATTAAAAAACCGAATAACCCAAATTGGTAAAATTCAAAGAAAGGCTAGTGAGCAATCAAGACTTTTTCTCCTCCCCCAGGAGGTTTGCAATGTTTGGCCTTTTTCCAGACATTTCTTTGCTTTGGATCAACAAGGTCAGCAAAGCTCCCAAATCAATGAAGAAGTAGCACTTTGATTTCAATGCTGTTTGGAATGCTCAAATACCACAATTTCAACCCTGATCATTCAGTCCGTCTTTTAGTCACTCTTATCCACACACAAAATGTCGAAAGAAACTTGGAGGGTTGGGATGATTCATCTCATTTACATTGGAGTGCGGCATAAGATCCTTAGCACCAGAGGGCATCAAGATGATAGAAAATATAAATGGTTTGCTCTCTCAGTTCATTTTACCTATGGCAAGCACAAACACGTTTACCACAAGGTATCAAGTGAGCTGTTTATAGTCAGAACATGAGCCTTTCCACGCCTTCAATTTCATTATACGAGTGTGGGAAAGCATAAAACAAGAAGTGACTATTTTGCCTATCAAGGGATGACTTGTACAATTTCAGAGCATACATTTCATTGATTTGAACAAGCAGAGCAAATGGTCCCAAAGAAACTGTAAAATGTTTCCTCAACTTCCAGTATCAAGTGTCACAAATTAAATTAATTATTACATTAACAATGCATGGGGTGTAAAACCCAACAAAGGAAATAACAGGAGAACAACAGGAGGTTGTTATTTTCTCTGTGCCCATCCTACTCTTATGCTAATAATAAAATAATAATTATATAATTTTAACCCTTACATTCATGTAGCACCTGTCAGAAGTTCATCCCAAAGAGCTTCACAGCATACATTGTAAAGTAGAATATTATTTGAAGTTATAGGCAACCCAGGTAGCAAGCCCATATGGGCCTCAAATGAGACAATTTGGGTTGATCCATGCCCATATGGGCCCCACATGGGCTTGCTACCTGGGGAGTAACATGACAAACTCTTCACTTACCTTGGCTGTTCCCAGATAGGCGAGCTGCGATCAGGAACTCTCCGTGTACACAATCATAGACCACAACACATATCCCCTCACTTCATTGTCCATCTCCGCATTACTACATAACACCACAAGGCTACCACCATCCAAAATTGTTCTTAATTAATCTCTTTGCTGGTAATTATCACAGGCAATTATCACCTTGTCAACCCCCACCCTCCCCAGCAACCCCATCTCTATCTACTCTATCCCCCTGCTCTATCTCCCAGTCAGTTATTTGTAACGCTTTGCGACATTTTCCCAAAGTGAAAGATGTCAATTATTGTTATTTAAATAAAAAATTGGTTTCAAAATAGATACTGCATGATAATATGCATATAAAATCTGTTATGAAGCATCGCATTTTTCACACCAATGGAATCTTTGATGCAAAGGAAGTTGAGGAGATCAAGGAATTGTGGAAGTGAGATTATGGGGTAGTGTAAAGGGACCTCGGTATTAAAAACGAAACAGAGAGGGTCTTTATTTAGCACATACTGTACATTAATCCTTGATTTTTTTTACACTACCTTATCACATCATCTAGGAATCTTAAATCATCTAGGATTTTACTGTGAAGTGTAATAACCATATTTTGTGGATGAAAACAGCCAATTTGCATACATTAATGTTCTACAAACAGTGATGAAGTTACTGACCAAAGATTTTTTATTTTTGGAGGGATTATTACCCCCCAGAAAGCGATCCACCAATCGACTGTCAACCGGGTTCCTACTTACTTCTAGGTTAACAGGCGTGTTGAGTAAGGAAATTTGCCTAGGTTTTGCCCTGCCCGGGAATCAAACCCGGATCCTCTAGCTTAGTGGTGAGCATGCTAACCACTAACCTGCAGTGGTTAGCAACACGGGACTCTATATTTCAATGTCTCACTGAATTAATTCAACAAACAATTATTATTAAATTTATTATCTATAATAAATATATATTTAAATGTGTTTAAATTATACTTGTATTTGGTATGGCACATTTCATGTTGGGAGGACATCCCAAAGCACTTCACAGGATTTACTGTGTATTTGTAGGTGATTTCAATTCAGATCCATCCTGTATGCAAAGCCATTCCTCAGGAATTTCTGAGTTTGATTCTTCCATGTAGCCAGAAGGTGAATCCTTGATTAGTTTGTTTACCTTGACTAACAATCTATGCTCTACATCAGTCTTTGAAAAGGAACCTTCTGTAAAGTATTTCCTTAATCACAATCTGGAATTTAAATAAACAGGTGTGAATACTGGTTCTACTTCAATCCAACTCCCCACTTTAATGGATCAGTGTTTTCATTGTTGTACTTTCTGCTTCATATTCTTTACAAAATAAGTTTCTTCCTGGTGTTTTGGTCAATAACCCTCTAAATAAAATTGGTGATTCACTTCATTGCTGTTTATGGTGCATTCCTGTGTGAAATTGACTGTCATGTCCCCTACAAATACACAATTACTCTATAGTAAATTCTGTGAAGTGCTTTGAGATAATAATAATAATCCTTGTATTTATTCTAGCACATTATCATGTCATTGAGCCGTCTCAAAGTGCTCCAGAGAATACTTTATAAAGTGGATTATCTGTATTTTGTGGTCGAAAATTGTTAATGTGTTAAGGTGGTTTATCAAATGCAAACATTATTATTGTTACTTCTCATAGTTTTACATACAGATGAACAGTCCCACCAGCAGCCAGGTTTTCTCGGTGTCGATAGCAGTTATCAAATGTAAAAAAGTGCTTCACACAATTGACTGGGATCCTGAGTTGGGGGAGAGAGGAGTTCAGGGGAAAGTTGCAGTCAATTTGTTTGTCCTTAAGATGGTTAAGGAAGTGTGGAGGATGGGGGCAGCACGAAAGAGCCATAGTGAGCAAGGGCAGAATGGCTGAAAACCTGCCCACTGATTTTGGAGCGATAGATTGGGTGGGGATATGAAACAGGTCATTATTTGCTGAACGACAGGAATATTACTGTGCAGAATTGTGCCTACGTGTGTGACCATAATGATTGTGTGCTGTGTAAATAGAGTTAGGTTGCAAGTGGCAGGTGGAAACCAACCAAGACTGATAGCCAGTTTAGTTAATGTTGGCAGCAATTTCCACCATTTAGTCAGAAAGTTGAGGAATCAAGCTCCATATCAGCTGACACTCCTTACTGTATCTTATTTAAGGTTGGTCTGAAAACCTACTTTTTTGACCACAATTGCGGTTAACTTTTCCCTCCCCACCCTCATCAGCTCCCATCCCCAGCTTGGATCCAAATAAGATTGTTAAGCATATTTAGACTTGTTCTTGAAATCATGCTATATAAAAGTTAATTTGTAGCGTATTGCACTTTCAAACCTGCTACCTTATTTGTTTGTTCAAGCGGATGTTAAAAAGATCCTGTGCTCTATGTCAAATAGCCGAGTGTTCTGGAACCCAGGCCAATCCTCTGAATAAAATGAGTTATTCACCCTGTTTTGATGATTAAAGGTCACTTAAGCAAAGTACTTTGGGGTGCCCATGGAACCGTAACCGGGGACGAGGTAGTGCTTTCAGGAAAGAAGGAGAAAACTTGCCGGGGCAATGTTTGGGCAGTCTCAACCAACTTCCTAGTGGTGATGTACAGCACAAAAATGCTCACAATCCAATACAAATAGATGTTAAACTGGGAACCTTACTTAAGAAATCATAAGGATAGATAATGAAGAATGTGGAAACACGAGCATTCGCGTAGAAGGCATCTCTTAAGAGGCTAAAATTTTAACTGGGTATTGGAAACTTTAGTGTGACTAGAGGACAGTAATTAATGAAAGTTCGAAAACAAGCAAATGTGGAGGTTAAGAGAATTGTTTTTCATGCACAGAGTAGTTCTGTGTTGTAAATTTCTTTAGTGTGATTCAGCTATAACATCTAATATGAACAAAGATACTAATAATCCTTGCATTTAATATAGGGTCATATCACACTGCTGAGACACCTCAAAATGCTTTGCAGAATATATGTAAATTGGATTGACTGTGTATTTTGTAGGGAAAACACAGCAGCCAATTGAGCACAGCAGTGTCCCACAAACTGCCATAAAGTGAGTTACCAATATTAATTATTTATATATTTATTTTGGAGTGATTAATACCTCAGGAAAGCAATTTGCCAAATGTCTAACAAACAGTTTCCTATTTACTGTTAGCTTAACATAGGTGTGTGGAGTAAAGAAACTTGCCTAAGGTTTCGGCCCACCTGGGAATTGAATCCGAGCACTCTTGTTCACGAGGCGAGCATGCTAACCAAAAGACTAGAGGACTCCACAATACCAATGTGGACAGATAGACACACACACATACCCACGCACACACATATCTGACATGTGAGTGTTTAAATCTGACAAACTCTATTTCCCAAGCACTAAATTCTTTGTTTCAAAGTGCATGCAAAACAAATTCAAAACACAAGCTATCAGCATGATAAGCTCACAAGAATGCTGGGAGTGGCTAGGACTAAGGTAAAATACCACCCGGATGTGGCAGGTGTTCAAACTTCATGCTGCAATGTTAAACAATAATTTCACTTAAATTCTGATTGTTGTTAGGCACACATCCAACAGCTGGTACCAGGATCTTTCAGCTAAATGTAAACGAAGGGTGGAGTCAGTTAGAACACTACAGAGCAAATTCATATTCTGAGAAGCAGAACAGAGCAAACACACCCATAACCCCAATGTATAATAAACCCAACATGCTTGGCTGGTCCTATTGACAAAGGACACGTCAGGAGAGTGAGAGAAGTTTCTCTTCATTCTTTTAAAAGGAAATGAATGGGGTTTTTTTAGAAGGAAGAATTGTGGTAAGTTTGTCAAGTGGGCATTTCTAAGTACAGTAACTGTAGCTTTCATTATTTAATGGACTGAAACACCAAAGTCTTTGGGGAAATTACAATTCTAATGTTGAAGGGTGCTCAACACTTTTATTTGATATCTTGTTGGCCAAGATATTAGGAGAACCTTCCTTCCCCTTTTGAGGAGTGAATGGAATTTTTACATTCCCCCTGTACAGCCAGACAGGACTTTGGTTTAATGTATCATCCGAAGGACTGCACCCCCTAGTCCTGCACTGGAATATCAGCCTGGACTTTGAATAAAAAGTAAGGACTTGGGTCTTGAACCTGCAAACTTCTGATTCAGAGGTAACATTGCTGCCAACTGAGCCAGGCTGACACCCTGCTCAAGCATTAGAACAGGGTCAGCATTAGCTTTGCTAGCCTCAGTGTTGAGATACCAACCCAGAGTTATTTTCTAAGCATAAACATGTGGATTGCTTATTTGGACAAGGTACTCAGAAACCATTGCTTCCAATTGTAATTCAACATAAAGTCACCCACTTCAGATTAGCAAAATAAGGAGAATATAAGAATAACTTTTTCATTTTATATCTTTCAATAATGCCATTTATTTATTATTATGAAACATTATGTTCAAAGGAAGTCAGCCTTTGAATGGCTTCCGCAATTAAGTCACCCCCCACGCTGCCGAAACACTCGTGCATGCGTACATCACCTCACGGCTGGACTACGGTAACTCTCTCCTCGTCGGCTTCCCCAGCTCCTCCATTCACAGGCTGCAGGTCATCCAAAACTCTGCATCCCATGTACTATCCCGCACCTGCCTCCGTGACCACATAACCCCCACCCTCGCCCGTCTCCACTGGCTCCCCATCCTCCAGAGGATCGAGTTCAAGATCCTCGTCCTCACCTTCAAGGCTTTACAAGGCCTTGCCCCGCCCTATTTATCCGACTTACTCTCCCCCTATAAGCCCACACGGACCCTCCATTCAGCAGGATTTGGCCTGCTCCAAGCCCCCCGCCCGAACCGCCCCACCATTGGAGGCCGGGCCTTCAGTTTCTCCGCTCCCACCCTGTGGAATTCCATCCCTCAATCCCTCCGCCTTGTTTCCTCCCTTTCCTCTTTCAAGGCCGGTTTGAAGACTTTCCTCTTCGACCGTGCCTTTTGTTCCCCCCCCAAATTTTTCGGCCTCCCCTACGTGTTTCACCCCTTCCCGAACACTCCCCTCCCAGCTCGGGTCACACGCCTCCTGTACAGCGCCTTGGGACGTCCTCCCGACGTGAAAGGCGCTTTATAAGTTTAAATTGTTGTTGTTAGCTCTTTATATTTGGGTGTAATATAAACACATTGGGTAGAAAATCAACAACAACAACTTGCATTTGTAAAGCCCCCTTCACACAGAGCAGGATCTAGGTGCTCATAATCACATTGGGATCCCACTTTGATATCTTCTTGGCTGACCCTGGGAACTTTGAATAAAGCACCTTTAACTTTATTGAAAATCCGGTCACAGCACTGGCTGAGATTAAAACAATCATCTGAGTTTGATGTTCTGGGCTTGCATCATGGTGACCATCTGCGGAGGGGCAAAATGTGGGCGGGGAGTGGGATGGGGGTGGTTTCCGGACAGGTGGAAAGCTGCTCCGAAGTGATGTTCAACCGAGCTCCTGTCTATCAGTTTAAGGAGAGGATGTCAAAGAAGCCTTGGCACTATATGAAACAAGGGAAACAATCCCCAAATAATTGGTCAGTCAACCCCTGTTGGATCTTTACGCGACACAAATTGCCATATTCTTATAGAAAATGCAACAATAACTGGCATTATAGCGCCCCTCACACAGGGTAGCGTCTAAGACCATGTGACCGTGGCCGAGCAAAATGTTAAATTACTGTAAAGTGTTTTAAAATGTTATATCAAATGTAAAGATTATTAAAGCAATATAGAGTGGGCAGTGTAACCAAGCCCTCCATCAACAACAAGAAGGTGTATTTATATAGCCCCCCACCCCATTGTTGGGAGGAATCCCAAAGTGCTTAAATCCTCATCTCTATATGACTGGGCGGAAAGTCACTTTGCTGCAGACAGTATAATTACTGTTTTTCATTAACCTATGACTCTCACAAATGTGGTTTTTGAACCCTACCAAACAATCGCCACACAATAATAATCTACATATATTAATCATTGATTATCATATTTGATTTTGCTAAAGAAAATGAATTTAAAAATAGTGATCGTGCTACGTTAGGAATGATATACGGTCAGGACCAAGAATAAGGAGTTTTCAATATAAAAGGCTATATTTTAGAAGCCTTGGACTGCTTTATAATAATAATAATGTAGCTATGTTACAAAATGCCTTGGTGACAATTTTTTGTCGATGTGATTTATTATTGTTTTGAACTGGAAATGCATTCAAAAAGATATGTAATATGTAATTACCATTTGGAAGCTGATGATTTGCTTGTATGCACTTTATTACTGAGAAAGTATTTTACATTTCTAACTATAATAAGAATAATAATAACAACCATATAATCTTTGCATCTTCTACATCACCTAGTGTTGTTAAGACATCTCAAAGCGCTTCACAGAATATTTTCTATGCATTTTTTGGGGGTAAAAAGTAATCCACCATTTGACTAGCAAAGGTGCTCTTACTTACTACAGTACTAGGTTAAACAGAGGGTGTGGAGCAAGGAAATTTGCCTAAGGTTTCATCCCACCTGGGAATCGAACCTGAGTGTGGAGTCAGTTAACCTGCCTACCTGAGAATCTGGAGGGTATTCAGTGCAGATTGGTGAGAGCCAAGACTTCCAAACACCAAAGTGTGCATTTGAATACTTGCTGAAGTTTAATTAGCTAAAACCTCATATCATCACTGTATGGCAAGCTTGCCTGTCCACATCTACTGAAAGCACATCAGAGGGTTGACTTGAGTCTGACATTCCTTTGCCAAGCATATTACATACTTTGGAGCTGGCTCAGGCCCAAGGAGATCCCAATTAACTCACGCAACAATTACAAAATGTTTTCACTGGTATGATGAACTAACTGATTTTTTTTATTGTAGAGGAATTTATCTAAAGGGACCTGATTTTTGCATTTAATTTGGGGATTTGCCTACAAATAGTCATTATGCTTTACAGACCCTTGTGAAAAGTTTTGGGATGTATAGGTGCTAAATTAAATGCAAGAGTTATTATTACCATTAATTTACACCTGCTTCTTTTTAAGAACTGTAGAAAAAAGGTTCCAGAGTAAGACCAATTTTCATACGGTGCCATGTTGCCTCAGTGCATCTGAGCTAGGAAAATAGAAAATAACAGCCATCGTTTTCTTCTGTATAGTGATTTGTTTAAATCTTGGTCATTACATATGCTTTAACAACAACAACAACAACAAATTACATTTATAGAGCGCCTTTCACGTCGGGAGGACGTCCCAAGGCGCTGCACAGGAGGCGTGTGACCCGAGCTGAGAGGGGAGTGTTTGGGAAGGGGTGAGACACGAAGGGGAGGTAGAAGAATTCGGGGTGGAACAAAAAGCACGATCGAAGAGGAAAGTCTTCAAACCGGCCTTGGAAGAGGAAAGGGAAGAAACGAGATGGAGGGATTGAGGGATGGCATTCCATAGGATGGGAGCGGAGAAACTGAAGGCCCGGCCTCCGATGGTGGGGCGGTTCGGGCGGGGGGCTTGGAGCAGGCCAAGTCCTGTTGAACGGAGGGTCCGGGTGGGCTTGTAGGGGGAAAGTAGATCGGTTAAATAGGGCGGGGCAAGGCCGTGTAAGGCCTTGTAGGTGAGGACGAGGATCTTGAACTCGATCCTTTGGAGGATGGGGAGCCAGTGGAGACGGGCGAGGGTGGGGGTTATGTGGTCGCGGAGGCGGGTGTGGGATAGTACACGGGCTGCAGAGTTTTGGATGACCTGCAGCCTGTGAATGGAGGAACTGGGGAGGCCAACGAGGAGAGAGTTTCCGTAGTCCAGCCGTGAGGTGATGTATGCGTGCACGAGTGTTTCGGCAGCGCTGGTGGTAAGATAATTGCGGAGCCTGGCAATATTGCACAGGTGGAAATAAGCGGTGCCGGTCAAGGCGCGGATGTGGGGGAGGAAGGAGAATTTTTGATCGAACATGATGCCGAGGTTCCTGATTGGCTTTGTGAGGTGGAGACTGCAGCCTTGGATGTTGAGGCTGGCAGCGCCCGATGTGCGGAGGCTCTGGCTTGAGCCAATCAGGAGGGCCTCGGTCTTACTCACGTTCAATTGCAAAAAGTTGTCCCTCATCCAGGACTCGATGTCGGACAGACATGCTGTCAGAACATCGATGGTCTGGGGGTTGAGGGATGAGGCAGAAAGGTATAACTGGGTGTCGTCCGCATACATGTGGAAATTTACCCCATATTTGTGGATGACGTCGCCCAGAGGGTGCGTGTAAAGGGTGAAAAGGAGGGGCCTAAAACAGAGCCCTGAGGGACGCAGTGAGAAACTGTGCGGGGGTTTGATGAAAAACTGTTGGAAGAAACAAAATGTAAACGGTGGGTTAAATGAGAATGGAACCAGTCAAGGACTGTGCCTTGAAGGTTGAGGTGGGAGGAAAGACATTGAAGGAGGATGGTGTGATCGACTGTGTCGAACGCAGCAAACAGGTCAAGGAGGACGAAGAGGCAGAGGGAGCCCTGGTCACAGGCGGTTAGGATGTCATTTGTAACCTTAACCAGGGCAGTTTCTGTGCTATGGATTGGGCAGAAACCTGATTGGAGGGGTTCAAAAAGTGAATGAGTTGAAAGGAAAGAGCGGAGCTGGGAGGCAACCACTCTTTCAAGGACCTTGGATAAAAACGGGAGGTTGGAGATGGGTCGATAACTTGATGGTTGCGACGCATCAAGGGAGGGTTTCTTCAGGATAGGGGTGATGGTGGCTGTTTTAAGGGAGGTAGGGACGGTGCCTGAGGAGAGGGAAAGGTTAATGGTGTCAGATATGAGCGGGGCTAACAAATGGAGCTTACATTACATATGCTTTTAAATAAACTAGAGGATTTAGCACAAACTCATTCATTTTATTGTTGCATTTTAAAAGCACTGAGCTACAGAATAACAAATGTCTATGTGTTTAGTGGAGAAACTGAAATAAGTGATGAAAAGTCAGTTAAGATCTCTGTTCTCTTTATTCACTCTGTGTGTACACTAGGGTCCGGCGATATATCGATATATGGCTAAAACCCGATATCATTTTCATATTGATACGCCGATGTAGACATTTAAAAAATATCAATATATCGAAAAATTGATATATCGAGGTAAAAAATCGGGATGCGAGCACACTGAACTACAAGACCCAGAATGCTCATCTCTATACACAATGCACAGACCGAGGTGCAAAGCCGCCATATTGTATTCATCGTCCTCGAATACAATATACAGGTATGCAAGGGGTAGGAGGGGGAGAGATGGCTGGGGAGGGGGAGACGGGGAGAGAGACGGCTGGGGGGGGGGAGAGGGGGAGAGAGACGGCTGGGGGGAGGGGGAGAGATGGCTGGGGCTAGGGGGAGAGAGACGGCTGGGGGGAGGGGGAGAGAGACGGCTGGGGGGGGGAGAGGGGGAGAGAGACGGCTGGGGGGAGGGGGAGACGGGGAGAGAGACGGCTGGGGGGAGGGGGAGAGATGGCTGGGGCTAGGGGGAGAGAGACGGCTGGGGGGAGGGGGAGAGAGATGGCTGGGGGGAGAGGGGGAGAGAGACGGCTGGGGGGGGGAGAGGGGGAGAGAGACGGCTGTGGGGAGGGGAAGAGGGGGAGAGAGACGGCTGGGGAGAGCGGGAGAGAGATGGCTGGTGGGTGAGGAGAGGGGGAGAGAGACGGCTGGGGGGAGGGGGAGAGAGACGGCTGGGGGGGGAGAGGGGGAGAGAGACGGCTGGGGGGAGGGGGTGAGAGACGGCTGGGGGGAGGAGATGGGGAGAGAGACGGCTGGGGGGAGAGGGGGAGAGAGACGGCTGGGGGGAGGGGGAGAGAGACGGCTGGGGGGAGAGGGGGAGAGAGACGGCTGGGGGGAGGGGGAGAGAGACGGCTGGGGGGAGGGGGAGAGAGACGGCTGGGGGGAGGGGGAGAGAGATGGCTGGGGGGAGGGGGAGAGAGATGGCTGGGGGGATGGGGGGAGAGACGGCTGGGGGGAGGGGGGGAGAGACGGCTGGGGGGAGGGGGAGAGAGATGGCTGGGGGGGGAGGAGAGGGCGAGAGAGACGGCTCGGGGGGGAGGAGAGGGGGAGAGAGACAGCTGGGGGGGGAGGAGAGGGGGAGAGAGACGGCTGGGGGGAGGGAGAGAGAGATGGCTGTGGGGAGGGGGAGAGAGACGGCTCGGGTGGTGGTGGGGGAGAGAGACGACGGGGGTGGGGGATGCGAGAGAGGGACGGCGGGGGGGTGTGGGAGAGAGACGGGGTGGATGTGATAATATACAGACAGATAGAGATGGTGGGGAATGTGAGAGAGGAGAGAGGGAGAGAGACACAGAGACACACAGACAGAAAAACACAGAGATGGAGAGAGTGAGAGACACAGAGAGAGAAACATATTTACCTCCTGAGGAGATAGGCCCGCAACGCACGCGCACTCTGAACGCGCGCGCATGCGCAGTACGAAAAACCCGAAAATATCGATATTTCGGTATATCTCGATATGAGCCGATCGATATAGTTAATCGGAAAATTTCCATATCGACGGACCCTAGTGTACACAGGGAATTGAACAAAATCTTTCAAAGTGAGTCATCTACCTTAATTGTGCTGCTAAGCAACGTTACAACTTATTGCTAGAAAAAGCATTTATAATAATAACAATAATCCTTGCATTTGATATACCGTAAATACCCGCGTATAAGGCGCACTCGCGTATGAGGCGCACCCCCCACTTTTGACCTTTTCTTGGTGAAAAAAAACCTGAAGCATTTTTGATGATATTGCCGGCAGAAGGGAGGGAGGCAGGAGAGACAGGTAGGGAGGGAGGGAGAGAGGGAGGCAGGCAGGCAGGCAGGCAGGCAGGGAGGGAGGGAGGCAGGCAGACAGGGAGGGAGAGAGGGAGGCAGGCAGTCAGGCAGGGAGGGGGAGAGGGAGGGAGGGAGGCAGGCAGGCAGGTAGGGAGGGAGAGATGGAGGCAGGCAGTCAGGGAGGGAGGGAGAGAGGGAGGGAGGCAGGCAGGCAGGCAGGCAGGCAGGGAGGGAGAGAGAGAGAGAGAGGGTGGCTGGCAGGCAGGCAGGCAGGGAGTGAGGGAGTGAGGGAGGGAGGGAGGGAGGGAGGGAGGCAGGCAGGGAGTGAGTGAGTGAGTGAGGGAGGGAGGGAGGGAGGGAGGGAGGGAGGGAGGGAGGCAGGCAGGGAGTGAGGGAGGGAGGGAGGGAGGGAGGGAGGGAGGGAGGGAGGGAGGCAGGCAGGGAGGGAAGCAGGAGAGGGAGGGAGGGAGGCAGGCAGACTGAGTTTGGCAGAAGGCAGGCAGCAGGCACAGCACTAAAGTCCGCTGCTGCTGCCGCTGCCCGGGCGGCCGAGGCCGAAGCCCTATCACCCGCTCCCCCCAACTGCCGCCAGACACAGTGTCCAAAGCCCGGCTGACAGTGCGCCGGCCGCCCCTCCTGTTTACTGTATTTCCGATGCTCAAAATTTCTTGTACCTGCGTATAGGGTGCACCCCCAACTTTCGAGATCTTCCGACGTGCAAAAAAGTGCACCTTATACGCGGGTATTTACAGTAGCTTTTTTCACGGTTTCTAGATGTTTTAAAGCAAGTCACCGAATATACTGTAAAGTGAATTAACTGTATATTTTGTGGGCACAACTTGGCAACCAATTGTGCACAGGTGTCCCACAAACAGTCATGGATTGAGTTACCAAATAATTATAGGTTTTGTTTCTTGAGGAATTATTATCATGTGTGTGGAGTAAGGATACTTGCGCAAGGCTTCGTCCTGCCTGGAAATTGAACACAGGTCTCTCAATTGCAAGGCAAGTGCTCTCACCTTTGAGCTATTGGACTCCTAGACTCCTAATTCTACACAATTAAAGTCAGTTAAGAATGATTCTTCATGAAGGGAAACAATATCAATAATAATCCTGACATTTCTTATAATGGCTTATCACATGGTTGAAACTTTCCCAAATGCATCACCAGATTTTTGTTGTGACGTGTAGTGACTGTGTATTTATATAATAATAAGTAATAATCCTTGCATTTTGATATAGCGCTTTTCATGCCTTATCAACGTCTCAAAGTGCTTCACAGAATGTACTATAAAGTGAATTGACTTATACATTTGTGGGCGAAATGCGGCAGCCAATAATAATACTGTATTAATAATTCTTGCATTTGATATAGCGCTTTTCACGTCTTCTAGACGTCTCAATTCGCTTCACAGAATATACTGTAAGTGAATTGACTGTATATTTGTGGATGAAACGGGGCAGCCAATTGAGCACAGCAGTGTCCCACAAACAGCCGTGGATTGAAATTACCAATTTATTAGAGGTGTATTTTGGACAGATTATTATTAGGTATGTGGAGTAAGGAATCTTGCCTGAGGTTTCGCCCTAACATGCCTGGATTTGAAACACAGGTCTCTGTAAGGCAAGTGCTCTAACCACTGAGCTACAGGAGCTCCACATACAATTTGCATACAGCCAAGGCAGCCAATTGGTGGAAAACAACAACAGTCTACAAAACATTGCCTTGAATGACCAATTTTATCTGAGGAAATGTTTGTTCCAGAAAGATACTGGAAGAAATTGCAAAGAACAGGCAGCTATTGGTATACCTGAGCATCTAGACAATCCTGAGGGTGGTGCCCAGTGTTTGCAGGTTGTGAGATATTAACACGTAGATGAATTGGAGTTCTTCAACCTTGAAAAGAGATGTCTCAGGGTAGAAAGTAAACCCCCAAAATATGTTTCTATATGCTGAGACAACAAAATAAGAGGTCAGAGATCAGACACAGTAAGTAACATATAGTAGACAATACCAAACAAGACTTGGATATATATCATTGAATAGAGATGCCACTTATTGTTTCTTTCCACTATACAACCAGGATAAGACATATGTACAGTATCTTGGTTTGAAGCTGCAGCATATCATTTTATCTTAAGTAAATAATATCTTCTAAAATATAGATAAATAAAATATGAATTTGGTCGCTCAATCCATGACTGTTTATGGGATGCTGCTGTGTGCAATTGGCTACTACTATTTCTCACAGAAAATATACAGTAAATTCACTTTACAGTACACTCTGTGAAGCGTTTTGAATCATCTCGAAGACATGCTAAGGCACTATATCAAATGCAAAGAGTGTAAGGATTTTTATACAGTCACAGGTTCAAGATTGTGAAGGGTAACATTTGGGCAGACACCAAGAAGAATTTTCTTACAAAAAATGTAATCAAAAGATGGTGCAGATTACTTGGAAAAATGGTTGTGACCAAGTGTTGGGATTCATTCATGGTTTACATTTCTGAATGAGAACTGGTCTAGAATGGCCTTAATCCATACTCCAAATGGGTTGATGCAGTAATGGGAAAAATGTAGAATTGGTATACTGGAAGGATAAATAATATTTTTAATAATAGTAATAGAGTTATGCTTGAATTTTATATAGTGCCTTATCACATCTACAAATCATCTCTAAGTGTTTCATGGGATAAACTGTGTAGTGACTGTGTATTTATACAAAGGGTAAGGTCAAATGAATCAAAAAGACTTCACATCAAATGCCACTGTTTAAATTCGACTATGATCTATAAGAACACACAATCTATGAGGATGAGCATTTCTATACTCTTGTTTGGGTAAATGCCTCTTATAGGTCCTTAACACCGAAGGCAATCAGGATGTGACATTTGTACTTCTGGTTTGAATCCGGTTGGCAAAATTAATTATTTGCATAATTCCTGCAAGTTTTTAATACTTACTTGATAACAGGCCATAAATAGTTCTTATCTTTACAACATAAAATAATTAGGTTGGCTTTCAAACAGGAAATCCGAAAGTGCAGGAAGGATCTGAGTGTTAGTTTTAAGATTGAAATCCATATTATCTTGGGATAGCTCAAAGTGGAGCACATTGAAACAATCCTCACAAATGCCAATCAACTCCTCCCTCCATAACCTATGCCTGGACCTCCCAACCATTACCCCATCTCCTTACATATCTCTACTCTTTCTATTTGACTTTCCGCCCAAAAATTTCAGAGTCATGGATCAAGAATCATGAAAACCACAAGAGCATTCATTGATAATAATTTGCAGCAACGGTAGGATCTTTGAAAACGCTTCATAGGAGTTGATGAAGATAGCAGCTGATTTTCATATAGCAGTGTCCCATGAAACAACAACAATTTTATTGGAGGGATGGTTGGCTCATGGAGGAGTTAGCATCAGCATAGGCTTGAGGACCAGATTGGCTTCTTTTTATGGAATAATATCTTTGATTCTATCAAATCGAATTGAAGCCTGAAGATTGAGGGTCCTTGGCATGTAAAAGTGTATGGCTGAACTATGTTTGTCCCCTTCTGGTTACATATGAAAATTTTGTGGGTTGGTTTCCAACTGTTCCTCCGCAGTTATCATCAATTATTGGAGTCCTATGGTTTAGTGGTTAGAGCAATCACTTCACAAGCGAGAGACCTGGGTTCGATTCCTGGCAGGCCGAAACCTTAGGCAAGTTTCCTTGCTCCACATGTCTCTATTTACCTAGCAGTAAGTAGGAACCCAGTGGCGGATCGCTTTTCCGTTGCTCCACTCATCCAAGTAATAATTGCTTCACATTCTTCCAACAAAATGAATAATAATAAATTGGTAATACAATCCACAACTGCTATGTGCAATTGACTTCAGCATTTCGCCCACAAAATATAGTCAATTCACTTTACAATATTTTCTGTGAAGTGCTTTGAGATGTCTCGAAGACATGAAAGGTGCTATATCAAATCTTAGAATTATTATTTTTGTAATTGGATGAAGAAGGTCATTTTCTATTGTTAGCTATGAGTATTTGAGCATTAAAGCTAGGCAAAGCATAACTGTCCAATCAATTAATCACTTCGTATTAAATGATTGATTCCCACACTTTTGCAAAAGGTCTACCAATTGAGCCAATTATTGAAGAGTGAAATCTGATCAGTTTAGGTTTGAAGCAATGACCCAGTGCTACAGTACAGCAGCGTTCCATGTGGTATTTTGACTTATTCAAAATAATTAAAAACCTCTGGCAACTGGTAATGCTTCACTGTCTTGTCAAAAAGCAAGATATTTAGATTTTAGAGATGAAAAATGTGTGAGAAATTGTAGGTCACTCAAGGAGACCATTATTCATAATAATACTAATTCTTACATTTGATACAGCACCATACCACATTAAAATACCTCATGGTACTTCTTAGAGTTTCTGTACCATATAGTGAATGTATATTTGTCTGGGAATACTGCAGGCAATTTGCAAACAGAAATATCCCACAAATAGCAATTAAGTGAATGACCAATTTTGTATCGAAGGCATCATTAATTCTCACATTGAATGTCCTCACTTTATGACCTGTTCCGCATAACTTGGCATTGATGCAGGTCTGCGATCTTGCAGGGCAAACAACACAGCATTGACTAATTGATGAGGTGCAGCTCAATGGACGACTTGTTTCAGGTATCTCTTGTTTTAGGTATCTGCTACGATATTGGAGGGGCTATTGTTGTCCAATCTTTTCACTCCCTATTCTGAACTCTCCCGGTTTCATGCATCAAGGATAGACATTTACTGGTTCTTGTGAAACCAGCACCTCATGTTACCTGTAGAATCTATATATATATATATTGGTTATTTCTTGACCATTCATGGTACTTAATGTTTATTATAAAGATGGATTTGTTAAAATATTTAGCTCCTGTCAATGTGAAGCACACAATATTATGTGTGCTTCATCATTTTATTATCACTGCACCTTATGTCAGTTTGTCTAATCCGTTATCAAAGTGAAACTTACTGGGAGGAGCAGAATCCGCCTACTCTCAAGGTCATGTTGGATGGAAAATCCTGATTACCAACCTCTGTATTTGATTGTGCAATTCTCCCATGAATGGGGAGCAGAGACACTCTTTTTTTCAACAGCTGCCACTGTAGACACATAGGTACTTGGCTCTATATCTCCACCAGTGCAAACACCACTGCAAAGACCAAGAGTCACTAATTGATAGAGGCTATGTCATCACTGGTGCTACTTCTCTGTATGAGAACAGATATGGATGCATTAATAGATGTCACACATCCCAGTGCAATGCATGTCTGCAAATATTTGAAAGCAGCATCAAATCCCGCCCTTGTAGTTCTCTCCAAACAACCTCCCAAAGCTTACCTTTGGAGTTACGCAGCTTGAAGACTGATAATGAGGTAGTCTGTTCAGGCATCGACCGTTCAAACTTTGGTAATATAATATTGATGTTTGATCACTCCACCCTCTGTGTACCTATATAAAACTACCAGAAGGTTTCTCCATTGTGGGGTGTGGGGTGGGGGGGGTCTGAAATCTTCAGATTGTCATTTGAGTTCACAAAGAGTTTTCAAATACCAAATCCCGCAATAACCAGATGTGCATCACACCAACCGGGTTCTGCCAATGAGAAACCGATGCCAATGCACAGCAGAAATATGTGCAAATAGGAAAATGATCAATTTTCCAGGACAAGAACCTGCTACTTTGACGAGCAAACAGAAGTTAAACAATGAAAACTAAACCTCACACAAAACATAGAACATAAATCTTTCTGTCTATGAATGGGATTGAAAAAGTAAACCATAACTCAAAGTGAACAATATATAGGATGTGTCAAGACAGTTAGAGTAAGAGGACATACGTTTAGCGTTGAAAGGAGCAATTTCAGGACCGATAACAGGAGCTCTTTCTTAGAGTTAACGACTGAAACAGATTGCCAGGACGTGTCATCCTTCCTGGGCCAGTATACTGATCGCATTTAAAGAGACGTTTGATACTGTGAGGGGAAATCAATAGGGTGGATGTTCCTGTGGGCTGTGATCAGATGGACCGAAGGGTCATCTTCATCCAAACCAATCTTGAGATCCTACGATTTATGAAAAAAGGAACTGATTGTGGAATCACCAATGTTGGTGGTTAAAATTCTATCTTTTCCACTCAAACATCTTAGTTGTATTTGTTTCCAAAGACTTTGCCCCACCTACCATAAATATTGAATCTCCCATAGCAGCTTAGTGTGTTAAGGCTGTTTGTTTAATATTCTATATTGGTTGTATATGGAAGCTCAGCAATATCAAATACACAGAAGCACATCAGAATCCAATGCATGTTATTTACCTAAATTAAATATTCGCAGACTTTCACAGCGGAAATCATTAATATTCTCATTTAACTACAGGGGACCTTTTTAAATTATACTGCAATGGGGTTACATCCAATATTTACCAAACTGAATATTCTCCAGATGTGTCAGGTTGTTATTATCAACATCTGGTTAATGGATTTCTCAATTTTGTATGTGAATTATTCAGTCACTGGTATTCCACTCACCGGCAGTCAAATAGCATGATCCAAAAGCTGCAAGGCGAATGCATGTTGATCCTCACTGATATACACATAAAGAATAGTCAGGACTGACACTGCAATGCAGTGCTGGGTGGGGTTGGGAGGGGTGTTGCGTTGTCAGAGATGCCATCGTTCAGATGAGATATTAAGCTATCTCCTCACACTCCTGTTCAAATCCCTTCACTCTCTGGCCCTCTGACCTCCTCATTTCCCAATTCACCATTCAACTGGCACCAGCTTCCTGCTTGTCCCTCACACCCTCCGTCCCACCATTGGAGATCCCGCTTTCAGCCGCTACACCCCAAAACTGTGAAACTCTCTACCTCAATCCCTCACCTTGCCCCTCTTCTTCCCTTTTCAAGTCACGCCGGAACTTTGCTTCCTCTCCAACTTTGCTTACTGCCACCTGTCCCACCCCTCCATCTCGGAGTCAGCCTCCACCACTGTTGAGTGCTCTGAAATGCTGCCCTGAATGGAGGATGGTACTGTATATAATTGCAAGTTATGGTTGTTGTAAACTGAGTTTTTGTTGTTGTCTATATAGGAGGATGTTAAAGATCCCATGGAACTATTAAAAAAAAAGGGATTTTCTTCCCATTTCCTAACCACTAATCACTTCATGATTGTTTGTGGGACAATGCTGTGCATAGTTGGGTTGCTATATTCGCCTACAATTTACAATGTTGCAGATGGTATATCAAGGATTATTATTGTTACATTATATTTCAAGATAACTTTGTGTGCCTGTTGCAGTGTACTAATTAACAATAATGGTGAATCACTACAAGAAGAATGAGTCACCTTTCTGAAGGGAGCAGTCAATGAGTTGTTCAGTTCCAAACCAAACAAATGGCATACGTTCAAATGGTTCTGTCCCTTAGATAATAAAGACATATGGACATGAATGAATCCTGTTGAGAATGGTATACAGTACTAAATAGAGCAGATGGGAACTGGATCAAATTAAAATGGACTGCACTGTCTGCAACTTCTCACCTCAATGTTTTAGCCATTTCAACTCACCTCTGATACCATGACCTATTACATAGATTTGGTTGCTTCTGGATGCTTAAGATGAGAATGTGCCATATAAGAGCTGAGATAAAGGATATCCATTTGCTGCTTATTAGTTTAAACATTGGAAAAACAATTGATTGTAGAAATATTTTCTTGTGTTTGTTGGCTATGTCAGTGCCAGTAATGTCAATTCATGTAATTAACGTATCAGTAGAGTAAAGACCCAAAGTAAAACAAAATCTGAATTATTTGGGATTTACATGGCTTGAGAAGCCAAGATTGTTGAGAAGTTGTAGTATTTGTCTTCACCACATTCTAGTATATGCTAATGCCTATAAGGTCCAAATAAATGGACATTTTTGTTTTTTAAAATAGTGTGATATAGATGTGGTAGAAACAGCCTAGGATAAACTTACTAAGGTGATATCAAGGCTGGCAGGTTACTGATATAAGGATAGCTTGGTTAGGATTATGTTCACTATTTAACAACAACAATAACAAGATTACACTTGTATAGCGCCTTTCAAGTCAGGAGGATATCCCAAGGTGCTGGACAGTCAATGTTTCAGACCCGAGCTGGGTTCGGGAATGCGGAGGGTGGAGGGAAAGGGAAGGATTTGGGATGATCAATGGGACTGCCGGAGGACCTAATTTAAGAGAGGACCTAATAGAGATATTTAGAATTATTAAAAGCTTTGATAAGGCTACCATAAATAGTCTGATTCAAGTCAATTTATCAGATGGTCATGATAATTTCATTTTAGTTGGCCAAGAGCCACTGTGTGCTTGATGTGTTCACTTACATTCCACACACTGCTGCCCAGACTGGAGAAAAGCCACAGACTTTTGAATGCTTTGGGCCTCGGTGCCCTAATGCATGTGCCCACATTTCACACATCATTGCACTATCTAAACAAAGATCATCTTTAGGCACACTTTCACAGTTTTTCACAAGTTTATTAAGACTTGTGATTCTACTTGAGGAAATTATTTTACCTTACCAGTCCAGCAGTTCCTGATACAAGGTTGTACAGGGGCTGCATATAGCTACACCACACACTACAGAATAATAATAAACGACATGATATTTCACCACCATTTAGAATCAAGGTATTCCCTCAGCTAAAATGACCTATTGTCAAAAGACAAGCAAGAATGTGGTCCTACAGATACAAATAGCTGTTGGTCGCCCCATCTTAGGGGGCTAGACCAGTCAAGTTGAGTAAAGTGACATAAAGAAACTTGATTAAAGTCAAATGCAATGGAAGCTGCTTAAACTGGACACAATGTCTCCTGTCCAAGTGCCAACCAAGGGTAACAGATGTTCCCTTACCTCTTCCCGCCCAGTAGAACAGCATCCACGTTTCCTTCCTCCCATTGCCGAGACTAATTAACGATGGCTCCAAAGTGATTGACAGCCTGGAACTGCTTATGAATGAATGGTATTCACTGGTGTTCCAGGCTGTTCAACAATTGCAATTTGACTTCCCCCATTGCTTCCCTTGCTTCTTCCACATTCCTCCACTCCCTCATTGATTGACAACTCATAGGCACTTGTGAATCCACTGCCAATCAATCACAATTTGACTCCTCCGATCTCCTTCCCAGAGCCACTATTGCCCAGTAATTTGTGCACCTTAGTTATGAAGAGACACGGAAACTAGAAATGTTCACATTGGAGATAAGAAAGTTCAGGGAACATTTTGTTAAATGCATTCAATCCTATGTAGGAATATGGATAAACTCATCCCTCGTAATACGTGGACAGTTGAAGCTTATTAGAGGAGCAGGGACCCAACAGTTTTCATACTAATAATAATCCATCAAAAAAAATTCATCATTTCAAACCACAACTGTTTGTGGGACATTGCCTGAAGCGTTTCGGCCACATATATATAGTCAATTCACTTTACAGTATATTCTGTGAAGCGCTTTGAGAAACCTAGTCTAAAAAGAAGAGTGAAACCAGTAAAGATATGGTCACAGAAAGCATTGATGAGAATGTGGAATCCACTGCTCCAGAGAGCATTAACAATTGTGGTGTTTAAAGAGGAAGATGCATACAGCAAGTGTTTAGGAACAGATATTAAGAGATATGAAGAAAAAGTAAGGAACGGGGATTACAAATATAAAGAGCTCCTAAGAGATGGAATTGCAATAGACTCCAATATATGGCAACTGGTTAGAATGATCTTGCTGTGCATCTGATTTTACTTGAACTTACTTTTAATAAAAGCTGATGATGGAATTCATATTCTTGGATTCTGCGTCCACCTAGAGGTAAACCTATTTAGATCTTTCATTCTCCAATTCTCTTGATCACCTGAAAATATTTTGCATGCCAGCTGGCACAAGTGAGCAGCAGTTAGTCTGCATCAAGAAACCTTTTGTTTGTATGTTGAAATGAATACCTTACAGAAGATTTGACTGCAATGTCTGGCAAATTGAATGGTCTCAAGAAAAAAGCATGGCTGGTTCAACCTCATATTCTAGTCTAAAGATTCAGACTTAATTTAAGCTAAGATCAAGCAGATCATATTTAGTTCTTACAAGCAGCTAAACAATAGCATCAGGGTCACAGCATTATATTAATGTTGTATCGACTAAAAACATAGTGGAAACTCGGTAACCAAAGGCAAAGGGAAACCTGTTTGGTCACAGTGTTTGGTCAGACGTTCTGTGGTACCTACCATACGAGACACAAAGCAGTTCTGCAAAATTTAGGAGTAAAATTGTAAAAGTCACAATTGTAAAATACATTAAGTCATGGCAACAGTCAGAACATCAGTAAGGCTCCAGTGGTTTATGGTTGTATTACAATTTATGAGCCTGATCAGCATGAGCAATTTGAGTCTTTGTGTCTTGTTCGTTCTGTCGTTTGGTTCATTGGTCTTCTTATTTATAAAAGATGGGGTGACAAGTGTAATCTAACCAAAAAGATGCAAAATAAGTCCACAGTAGAGAAATAATTGAAAAGTGTCATTGGTTAATGTTGTACAAAGATCGACAAAACTTTCAGAAATAAAACATTACATTTTTTGCCTACATGTGGGAAATGGGAAATCAAACATAAAATGCTAGGAAGCACCTGAACGAGAAAGAGGAGTTAATAATATTTGATGTGTGACCTTTCATTGGAACAGAAGGCTTTAACTTCTGAACAGTGACATCCAAAAAGACTTTCTGTCACATACTAATATACCTGATGTACATTTCCAGTATTTCCTATGTTTTCTATCTAGAGGTTATTTATCTAAGATCCTTTTTCAATATTATTGCATTTTTGTTCTAAATAGGAGGCTTTGACTTGTATGGACCAAAGGATATTTGATATCATGCATATTTATTTGAGGTAAAATACACATTACAAATACAAAGGTGTGTCTTATCTTGAGTGGATGGATTTTAAAATAGCAATAGAAAATAGTAAGCAAATGATTTGCTATATAATGGAATGGATCTCCTTCAAAAACACACTTGATCTGGTTTTATGGTAATTATGCTGTTTGTTGTACACTGATTGTTTCAAGTAAAAAGGTACCTGATAACTGCTATCACAGATCAAACTAATGCCTCATTCAAAAGGATCAAAACTCTATCAACTGTAACTGTTGCAGATATTGCATTGAATTGAATTAATGCATTACATTAAAATAATATATAATTTAGAATTAGCTGCTTACACTCCCACTGCATAGACAATCACAAGCCATCTTTCGATGGTCCTTCAGGTGAAACCTTCGACTGTGGTCCCATCTGCCTGTTCAGGTGGACGTTAAAGATCCCATGGACCTATGCAAAAACATACTTTCTCCTCGATGTCCCGGCCAACAATCCCCAAAATAAAATTGGTCACTTACTCCATGGCTGTTTGTGGGACATTACTCTGCTCAATTTGCTGCCGTGTTTCAGTCACAAAATTCAGTCAATGCACTTTACAGTATATTGTATGAAGTGCTTTGAAAATCTCGACAATGTGATAAGGTGCCATATCAAATGCAAACAGTATTATTATATAAGACCACTGAACTGAACACATTACTTGGGAAAATAGTTATTCATAACAGTAATCTTTATACTGTATTTGATATACTGCAGTCTCTTATCACCGTGTCAACATGTCTCAAAGTGCTTCTCAAGACTGTACTGTAAAGTTCGACTATGTGTTTTGCAGATGAATGTAGCAGGCAATTTGCACACAGCAATTTCTCAGAAACATGAAACATGAAGCCAATTGTATAAGTGGGAATTTTTATACCAGATACTGTATACTTCCAAATCGTGAAGGCCCCATGAAAGCACATTAGTTATGTTTCTAATGTACACATTTTGAAAGTATAGAACAAGCACTCATAACTGTTTTGCAACTTTCTTTGGATCGCACATAAAAAAGTTATGTTTTGTACAGCAGGTTTTAATATAAACATAAAATTAAAAACTTCTGTTCTTTCACTAGAAATTTTTGTGATAAAATAAATAACAAAGCATCTGCCTGAATCAAAATCATTTGACTGCAAAAGACACAATTACACTCTAATATTGCATAGTGAATCCTGATGTACTTTGAGAAGTCTTCCTTATGTAAAAGCTGCAATATGAAATGCAATGATTTTTACTTCAAGTATTATAACTAGTTAAACACCTGAAAATAAGAAAAAAAATTAAGATTTTATTCTATTTACTCTATAAAATCCTAGTTTGCCTGCACAAAATCTGAAAGTACTTTACAGTTGTTCATAGCTTTAGAGGATTGTTAAAATGAAATATTTAAATCCAGTTCTGAAGTTGTGAATCAGCACAGTGGCTAGTTTTAATTTAAAAATGTACTGTAGTACCTTTAAATGGTTCAGCCAATAGCAGAGAGACCAGTCAGCCTTCAGACAAACCAACAAAACCTGATATGATTACTCATACGTTTGTAAGGATGCCAAGTTCTTTGATATGGCTTGCTATCTGTGGTTAAATTTGCGAACAGTCACAGCCGGCAATCCTTAAGACATTAGTAAAAAATTAAATTTGCATTACATCAAGAGTAAAAAGGACTAGAAGTATAATTGAGGTCCAGAAACGAGTCCAGACTAGTCAAATTTCATTTATTTTTAGTGACTGACTCACTTTTAAAATTAATCCAAATTGTTTCTGTACGAAACTACTAACATTTATAGCAATTGCATATTCTACCTGAGAGTGTCCCTACTACCCTTTCTAAGCATAAATAAATCATTGCAACTCAGAAAGAGAGAAACTGTTTATGACTGTCCAGAAGGAGCTGCAGCTTTTCCCACCTGAATATTACCAATCTATCTGACTCCGCTCTCTTGCATTTGATATAGTGCTTTTCATGTCTTCTAGACATCTCAAAGCATTTCACAGAAAAAACTGGAAAGTGAATTGACAATTTTTTTTTTTTAAGTACTGTATGACAATTTATGAAGAACACTGGTTTCCATTCAGTTAAAGAAAATCAATTGGCTTTCACTGGCCATAAATAGTCTTCTTATAGATCTAAACCCTAGTTAAATCATCCAATGCAATAGCTAGTTTGGACACAACAATGTCCCACTAACAGCCAGGAAGTGAATGACCAATTTCATATGAGAAATTTTGACCAGGGGAAATTCTCTTCACTTTTCAAAAAGACCAACAGGATCTATTCCCTCCAGTTGAACAGGCAGATGAGACCTTGGTTTCATTATTATTATTTGTCAGTAAATCAAATTTGCATTGCTAACTATCAATTTAAGTAACTATTCTTTTCCTAGCTTTAACACTAAATTATTGATGGTTATCTACTATTTGGAAGACTGCCCTGACATCAAAGTACTATAAGTGAATTGTAATTTATTTTAAAAATCTTTGGCTCTGATTAGATTTCAGAAAAAGTTTTACATGTATTTTGCTTTATTGCCCTTCGATATATTCATTTTCATCAGTTCTCAAAATGATCCAGTCACCTTAGTCCAAAGCCAGAACATGCTAGTGCATCAACTCAGCCTCACAAAGTTACCAACCTGAGGTCCAAATTCTATCCAGTCTTAGCCCGGAAGACTTAAAAGACTTAGTTTAGAAACTGGTTGTTTAAGATTGGAAAAAAAAAACAGCTTTCCAATTAGGACCGAATTTACCACATTTCTGCAAGATCTGAAATTTTAAGAAAAAGATAGTTTTACGTGGTAAGACTGGGTGGAATTTCACTGACTTCACAGTTTGGCCTGACTCAGTTGATAGCACTCCCATCTTGGAGTCAGATGGTTATGGATTCAAAGTCCCATGCTGTGACTTGGAACTCATGTAGTCTATGCTGATACTCCAATACAGTGCTGGGAATGTGCTAAATTGGAGATGCCGCTTTTGGATGAGATGTTTATCCAAGGTCTTGTTGGCCTTTTCATGTGGATGTTGAAGATCCCATGGCACAATTTGAAAGTACAAGAAAGTTTCTCCTGGTGTCCTGACCAACAAACCCCCAAATAAATTTGGTCATTAATTTCATGGCTGTTTGTGGGATATTGCTGTGTGCAATTGAGCTGCCATGTTTGCCCATAAATACAGAGTCAGTATCCTTTACAGTACATCCTGTGGAGCACGTTGCCTTATATTAATGGCATTATACCAAATGTAAGGATTATTGTCGGGCTTATAAATGGAAAATTCCACTACAAGTTCACATTGTAAATTTGCCAATTGAAAAGCCCCTTGAATTTTTAATTATATAAAATGTACTGTATTGAACATCTCTGAAGAAGGCACATGGAGTCATAAATTGGGGGGAGTGGGAGGTGGGGAGAATCAAGGTCCAACAAAATTAGCAGACTATTTTCCAGTTGGCATTATATGAAGATGGAACCAGATTTGAAGGACAATAGGGAGGCATAAGTGGGACATTAAGTGGAATTTCGATACTCTTAAGCCTGGTGATAGATTTCCACAAGTCAGATATCCAGCTAACAAAAAAAAAATCTCAAGTTTTAAACATCTCACGTTAAGACTTGGAATCTATCTTGTCCAGACTCAATGCTCCTTCAGATGAGACCTTAAACTGAGGTGTGTGTCCCAATCCACATCCAAATTTAATTATTTGGCCAAATAATGTATGAGTTCTGGCAATTTAACATTATGATTGTTGTATTTGTGGAGTCCTGTAGCTCAGTGGTTAGAGCACTCGCCTTGCAAGCGAGAGACCTGAGACCTGGGTTCGATTTCAGGCAGAGTGAAACATTGGGCAAGTTTCCTTGCTCCACACCCCCGATAATAATCCCTTGAAAAAAAATTGTAATTTCAATCCATGGCTGTGTGTGGGACACTGCTGTGCACAATTGGTTGCCGCGTTTCAACCATAAATATGCAGTCAATTCACTTTACAATATATTCTATCAAGCGGTTTGAGATGTCTAGAAGACGTGAAAAGCACTATATCAAAATGCAAGGATTATTATAATGTGGCACTGCCCTTTCTTGGTACTTCAATACACAAAAAAATGCTTTCAAAGTGGTTGGGAATCAACAAAGTGTTTGAATACAATGGTTGTCCTGATTGCATAACTTTAATCCAGTTCCTGAGAGACTCGTCAGCCTTAACACAAACCAACACCCATTCTGAATTACTTAAACATTTGGAATGAGGCCAATGTTTTTCAAAATCATTCCTTATCAAACTGCACCATTAAATGAAGACAAAACTTGATTTTGAAACACATTACAAAAATCTATTTTACTTACAGAAAATATAAAAACAAATACAAAAGCACTATTAAATTATCTTTGCATTGAAAAAATCATACAATCAACGTAAAAATGAAGGCAGGAACTGTACATAGCTGATCTTATCCTCATAAACACCAGCATTATCTCCCAGCACACCCATTCATTACCTTATGCTTTTAATGTGCATTTTGTTCATGTTTATGCCATTAATTTCTAAATACAAAGATGAGGTTTGGAGAAAGTCCTGTTTTCACACCGATTTTATTTTAATACAGAAGGGGGAAGAGAACAGAGTATACGTGAGAGGAATTGAAGGCTCATTTGAAGTATAACCACTAGTACTGTCGAGTTCACAAGATCATTTTTGGTGAAGAAAACCCTAACCCATCCAATTTCATTCCTCTTGAACACCACCTTCTCCCCATCACATATCAAGTTACTTTTTAAATAGTCTAGTGTCCTGTCCTCTTGGAGGTTGGGTTGGGAGGTGGGGTGGGGGGGTGGGGGAGGGGAATTATATCAACTTACTTTAATCAGCTAAAACAGTGCAGCATGCCATCGTGATTATTATCTCGCAAGCTTTTGTTATTTGTCCAGCTAGGACTTCCCTATCTGTTAGGTCTTTGCCAGGCATGGTTAGCAAGTGCTAAGTGGGAAGAATGCCTGCATCACCAACTGGTATAAAGTTCTCCAAGTCCTACTGATCTACCACAGTGCACTGGAGTACTGCACACCTGGCTTCTTCATCAAATAATAATAATCCTTGCATTTGATAAAGCGCTTTTCACGTCTTTTAGATATCTCAAAATGCTTCACAGAATATACAGCAAAACAAATTGACTGTATATTTGTGGGCGAAATGCAGCAGCCAATTGTACACAGCAGTGTCCCACAACAGATTCCTGCCTGGAATTCGAACCCAGGTCTCTCGCTCGTAAGGCGAGTGCTCTAACCACTGAGCTACAGGACTCCCCATCCTCATTTCCCCATCCCATATCAAGCTGATTTTTCAATGAGTCCAGTGTGCATTTTCACAAGATTGGTTTGGATGAAAAAAGCTTTTCATCCCATAAGATCTCATCCATTCCAGAATACCCAGAACACCCTCCCTGTAGTCCTCCCATCACAGCATAAAACAGTTTTTTTTAATGTTTCCAGTGTCCTGGCCTCCACGAACTTCCCCTGGTAAGGTTTTGGATAGTGATATCCCAGGGAGCTTCACAAACAGTGAATCTCAACAAAATAGTGTTGTTAGTTTGTTCTTGTTTTAGTTTTGTAGTGGCCAGATGTCACTGTTCCTTTTTTATACGTTTTTATGTAAAATAGGTTTGGCTTCCTCATTCATCCCGTCATTTCATATGGTATCATTGGCACTGTCAAGACTTTATGGTAATGTGGCACACGACAATGTAAAATACAGTAAGTTTAACAACTAGTACAAGGTAATTGTTAACCTTTCTGACACAAACCAGCCAAGGACAATTAATGCATGTTCCAAGAAATGCTGCTTCCAAGCAATGAAGTGGATACAGATTTCAATTACAGGAAAGTGTTGTTGGATTATTACCAGGGGAGGTGGTACTGAAAAGCCCAAAGACGTCCAAGAAAATCTGATAAACAATATTAATATTCTTTGCATTTGATATAGAGCCGGCTCACATCTTTGAGAGTCTCAAAGTGCTTCGGAGAATATACTGCAAAGTGAATTGACCGAATTAAATAAAATGAAATGAACATCTTTAAAATCTAAAAGGAAATAGGCTGTATTCACTGAAGCAATTCAGTTGCAGGGGTCTGATATTTAAAAGTATTCCAAAGTTGCTGTATGAAGCTATGGTGATGTTCGTAAGGTCACCATTGGTTGAACTCCAGATTTAATGTTGTGAATCAGCAAAGCAGCCATTTCGAAAATAATTTAAAAAAATTAAGTGCTGCTCCTAAAACTTTCAGCCAATAGCAGAAAGACTAGTCAGCATTCAGACAATGCAACAAAAGTGATTTGAATTACCCAGCCTTTTGAAATGTTGCCAATTTTTCGAAGTCATTCAAAATCCCTGTTTAAACTTGCAAAAAATATAACAAGAAAGCTTACTTTTACTTCTAGAACTGTGGATTTAAAAATCTTTCAAATTAACAGATCTACTTAGTGAACTAAAAAGTAATAGATTAAATAAAGTCCACTCTTCCTGGATTTTCAAGGAGTGGGGGGAGGAGGGGGGGGGCGGGGTGGGGGTGATCAAATGATGATGGCCAATGGGATGGAGAACATCAGGTATATAATTGGGGAACTTAAACCGACTGAATCACAGCAAGCTCATAAACAACAGGGAGGTTTGGATTCACTAACCTGGAGCAGGTAAACAGCAGAGTGAGACTCTGAGGATTTCAGCTTTATTAATTTTCATTTGATTGTTGTGTGTGTAAAAAAAAAACGGATTTCTACTTTGCAATTTTTAAGGTGAAGAACATCTGGGTATTTATTTGACCTGGGTGGTTATTCTGCACATTGTGATGGTTTTGAAACCCCCTTGTCCCTGTCTCTCTGCAGTGATCTATCTAAACCAGAATGGCCCCTCACATGTCGCTATCCCTGTCTCTGCTGGTGCTGCTGGCTGCAATCTCTTGCTGTGTGGCCAGAGGTTCCTCCACTCTCCAACCCAAGGATGGAGTCGGATCAAAGGGTGGGGTGACTGCGAAGGGCGGAAAGAAATGTCCCCCAAGTCTGTCCAGAGGTGAGGAGCTCTGGCTGCCATTGCAGCACCTGCTATATCCTTGAGGCAGTTTGAGCATTGGAACTCACCTTGCCCTTGGTCTTTGCTGACTTGCTTCTCTCTTTGCAATGGTGTTTGTCCACTGTAACATTGCTGCTGTTGTTCCCTTGCAGGTTGGGCTGATGAAGTGAATTGGGTTCAGACCTACGAAGAAGGTCTGCACAAAGCCAGAAAGAGGTAATTTAACTTGGTTTTTTTAATGCCCAAAGGCGTTTTTACTGTCTACCTGTTCTAATGCACCTGTTAGTCTCTTGCATTGAACTAACAGGTGTGTGTGTGCGTTTCTGTCTCCCTCTCTCTCTCTCTCCCTGCATATTTCTTGTTAGTCACTTGCTAAACGACTTGAACAAATTGATATGTTCCAATGAATCACCTAAAAGGTGAGGTGGTGGAGGGGAAGCGATGTTGACAAGGAAACAAGTACAAATCCAGAGAGATTCAGATATATATGCCAAGGATAAGATTCTCAGAAACCTGTCAGGATGCTAGGTGTGTAATTGACATGGGCAGCAGCAGTGATTTTTTTTTGCCTGTACAGGTACTGTAGATATATACAGTAACACAGGACAGTATAACTTTGCTATAAATTGCGCCACCGAGTGGTAAACTATAGGTTTGCAATGTAGTCAAGAGCCATTTGTATCAAGGTTGGGGGGAGATTTGGGGGTGAGGTTGATGGGGTTGGATGAACCAAGGAGGAACATGCTTTTTGCTGTCTTAGGACTGGGTAAATTTGGAGTATGAAGCCTGAGCCTGAAGGTGAGTTGTTTATTTATATATATATATATATATATAATATATATATATAATATATATGTAGAAACTAGTGATTTCTCCCCACCTCTCCATTAAAATGTGAGGAGAATGTGGAAATATATTGCCAACAAAAACTACATACTGTATGCATATGTCAAAGTGTTTAAAAGGGAACTCAAAATGTACTTGAAGAATAGTGGCATTAAAAGCTGAGTGCAATTTGCCTGCCCATCCTGAGCTAGGAAAGTTTATACAAGCAGATTGCAGAGAATGGGAAAATAATACATTTGCATGAAACTTTCACCACAGATCCAAAGCTTCACATTTGCCAGAGAAAGAAATCAATGAGTAAATGTCTTAGTCAGAGTAGTGCACTTGCTTAATTTATGAATGGATGCTTCCACATTAGCTCTTGTTGATAGTAGATGTAAGACTGTGTGCTCTATCTAATTAGAAATGGTTTTACTTTTTTTTAATGTGTGAACATTCTGCTATCATATTTGCCTACATCATATTACAATTTAGTAATCCTGTAATAGGAGTTCCAGCTTTTACTTTATCTCAATAACTCGTTGGAACTTGGAGCACTCAGCCTGCCCAGTAATCCATTGCTTATAATCATCATACTTTGAAATGTATTTACTTTCCTTCAACATTGCTTTAATTTTGTGCGTCCCAAATTTTTTTGCTAATTTTCTGGGGTGATTCCAAACGTTATTTTCAAGAAGCATTGTGTTCCTCTGTTAAACTTGTGAACGACATAGGGGAAAAATGTGCCTGATAGATCCAATGCAGGTCAATGGATACCCCCAACACTTTTGAGAGTAAGCTCTTATGCAGTGTAACCTGTATTTTAATCATAGCCAAACTTTATACAAACTTCTTCACTGTCTACAACATGAGAGCTTGAATCTGTGCCTAATTTCTGTATGTGTACGTTTGCAACAATATATTATTTCAAATAAATCTTGTCGAGAATTAATAGAAGTTTGCATGTTGTAAACGTTAGATTTTATTACTGTAAAGTGAGACATCCCATGCATTTTTTTTTACATTGTTAATTGCAATTGGTAACACAGTGAATCAATCATAGCTAATTTTACACACTATGGTTATTGCATTTGGTCCTGTTAATGGTATGATTTTTTTAATTTATACTCTATGAAGTTAAGTCAAGGGGGACTGTCTGATGAAGTGAAATAGGAAGCAAATGTGTGAAAGGAGGAAAAATTATTTACCAACTCAGCTATTCATTTCTTTATGCAATAAAACCATTAAATCCTCCCCAGATTGAAATTATACATAAATATATATTTTATAGAATTTAAAAATGAAATGTGAATTCATCATCTCTTTAATTTATTTGCTCATATTTTGTGTTCAATAACCTGAAATGTAATAATTTAGCTTTAAATATTTGTTTTACACTTTAGCAACCGACCTTTGATGGTGATCCACCATTTGGAAGACTGTCCTTACAGCCAAGGTAAGTGATACCTTCCAAAAGAAAACAAACAATTTTTGCACATTATATAGTTTAAAAATAATGATTGAAAATTTAGCATTATTCCAGTCTGAAACATATCTTATGACTTTACTCAGGAAGCCTGTATTCATGTCATTTCCTAAATAAAACTTATTTTGTTAATACAATAGCTCTCAAGAAGTCATTTGCCGAGAATGTAGAAATTCAGAAGATGGCACGTGAAGACTTTGTTATGCTTAATCTTCAGGTAAGTGAGAAAAACAGATCCTTAGTTCCACTTTATTAAGGTGCTGTTTATATATCCAGAATAGCTTTTCAAAAAGTCAAACAGATGAATTTTTCAAAGGATTATCTGGCTAATAATATTCCTCCAGAATACTTTTTTATTTTCATAGTTTATTGTTATTCACATTTTGTGATTTCTGCAAGGACAAGTATATGTAAATATGGTTCAATGCAAAATTAAATGTATTGCACAAAGTTAATACGTTTCAAATTACCTGCTTTGTGGGTCCCCAGTAACCAGTGGATGGAGCAAGAATTCCATTTCAGCAATCACACCATTCATCTCTGTCATTTTACTAAAGTGTAATTATCTTCTTTTAAATTACAAGATTGTAATCTCTTTGGATTGGGTTCATCAGATGGTTTAAATGAAATTATAATGTGTTGGTTTTGAAATATCCAGCCTCAGATATCCCCTTCTCCCCAAACAGTGACGTCAATCCATATTTGTTTAATTATAGTGTGAAGTTACTTGTTGATCGTTTAATTTTTAAAACCATAGTGATTATGATAATAATACTCCTTGCAATTGATATAGCACCTTTCACATTAGGGCATCTCAAAGCACTTCTGGGGATTTACTGTAAAGTGGAGTGATTGTATATTTTGCGGTGAATGAAGCAGTCAATGTTATGCATAGCAGTAACCCACAAACGTTAATTAAGTGAATGACCAATTTTTATCTGGGGGATAGACTGATTAAAATGATGCTGTGAATGGGGTAGATAAAGAATGACTTGTTGAAAGGTCTATGGGTTTCACTTACATTATGTCTGACAGTTTCAACCTGATTACAAATGAGTTTGTGCCCAGAGCAAAATTGCCGCTAACCCCGGTTAGAGAGAACATCAGCATAGCTGATGTGAAAATCAGCAATATCTCCTTGGTCTAATGGGAGGCACATATTGGGATTAATTCATCTTCAATTATGTTGGGATTAAGACATCTTCAATGGAGTAGAGTTGAGGGCTTTTCATTCTGAATTGGTGCAGGACCTTAGCTGGAATTCCTTGATAATGACCAGAAATACACAAAGTACACATCAGCAACAATGATACCATCAGAAAGGCTTCCAACTTTTTTTTGTTTTTCCTTGAATCAATTATCAATTAGTACAACTGTGCCCTAGTGTTTGGATTTTTTTTGATAAAATGTCTGTTTAATTACAGTTTGAGACAGAGGACAAAAACCTGTGGCCCGATGGTCAGTACGTTCCCAGGATACTTTTTGTAGGTAAGGAATGCAAATCCATTTTGTTCATCTGTTATATTACCTGAGGGTTGTTATTATAAATTTAATCCATTTCATGAATAAAATAAATTGTAGTGACTATGGATCTTTTTTGATTCAAAGTGGTTTCTCTATTGACGGGAGCCTGATGAGGATGAGCACAGAGATAAGACGCCATGCAGGTGTTAATTAGTTGGACTACACAAATGGTCTATGAACCTCAGGTCACATATTTATTAGTGCAATGGCATCAGAGTGATGCTGTATGCTGGAGGGATGGATTTTCTTGCCAATAGCAAACATGAAAATGCATTTCATAATAGGACAGTTCAATAGCAGAGAATTCATTTCATTGTGAATTGTTTTAATGCAAACATCATATTTTGGTAGATGATCAGTTACAAAGTTTGAGACAAACTTGTTTAGGATAGAGGATAGATACACAGCTAGCTAGCTATGTATCTATCCTCCTAGCTAGCGAGGAGGATAGAGGATAGATACACAGCTAGTTTTGTCTCAGGCTACAAAAATGATTGTGTTTTTTACACACACAAGTACAGTATTCCTACAGTTACATTTATCTTGACTACAACCATTTTTAGAGTGCCTTTCAGGTCAGGAGAACATCCCAAGACTAGAATATTCTTGGTTCAAAAGCAAAACTATTCATTTCAAATTTTTAATTAATTGCAGTATTTGTTCATTTTTTTTCTTTAACATAGATCCATCCTGGACAGTGAGAGCAGATGTTGTTGGACAGTATCAAAATCGGATGTACACATATGAACCTGCGGACATTGATATTTGTAAGTCTCACTAGCTAATATCAAAGAGATATGATTACTATAACTATTAAGATTGTGAATAAAGAACTGTTCCCCAGTTCTATAATGAGTAAAGGCACCAGCTGGTAAGTAATGAGCAAAAGGTACATAAGAGTACATAATCCCATTCAGTGCAGAGCTATAGCTGATCTCGGGTGGGATTGATTGTGGGCATTACATTTGACCCCTGGGTTAGGAATATTTTGATGATTTTCTTTGATCAGTCAGGTGTCTGACCCCTGTCGTAATCCATCACCATGCTTGAGAGTATCCAAAGCGGGTCAGAATGTCAATTACACCTGGAAATTTCCCTATATCTGTAATGGAATGCATACTCTCTCATTAGAGGCAATACACTCTTTACCTAATGCCAGAGAGTGTTAGGTATTAATTGTCAAGTACCAATGCTTGGGGACATTTTGAGAACAGATCAATAACAATATTTCAGATGTTTCTGTGTTGGAGTTGGGGGGATTGACTTTAAAATGAGAATTATTTCTAGAATAGATATTGACCCAAATAGGTGTGTATCATTTTGGAATGAGGAAATGTTTTTTAAAAAAATATAAACTCAGTGCAGTAGATTACTTGAACAATTTAATTGATTTGACCTTTGATTGGACGATAAAATGCTCAAAATTTACATCCCCTTGGGGCCCAAAGTTAAGTTAATAATTGCAAATTTATTAAATTAAAATTTAACTTACACAGGACAATATTTTCATTTTCAAGTGAAAATCATCCATGGGCCAGTTAGTAAAGAAACTGGATGAAATTCTGTTTGGTTTGGAAACTTTTAAGCATGGTGATGGATGGATTTCTGCATTTGTCAGAGATCTGGCTGCCCCTCCCCTCAACCCCCCCCCCCCCCCCCCCCCCCCCCCAAAAGAAAGAAAGTAAAGACACTGTGCTTTGGGAAGTTGATTGGTGCAATTCTTAATTCCCCTGGATCCACAGCGTCAGTATTTTATTTATGTCATCTTGTTTGTCTAGTGATAAGGTATATTACATTTGGTAGGGCAAGTCAGGGAGGGGAGAGTACAGCCTTGTTTTATTCTAATTTTTTCCCCACACTATTATCAATGATGCCAAACTCAGAAGAACTTAGACATCGGGTCAGAATAGAATTGAGTGTGATGCCCTCACTATCAAATAACCAGCAAGACTGTCAGCTATGAGGCTCACATGTGATAAATGGCTACTTCGGTGAGATACGAGATTTCACTCCAGAAGGTCAAACTGCCACAGAAGCAAGTCATCCATTACAATTTCCAGAATAACTAATCAATGATTATGAATAATTTAGACATGGAGCAGTGTATTGCCATAATAAGGACAGGAAATGATAGAATAATGAAATGACAAGATAAAGCTTATTCTTTATTCACATGAATTCCGACTCATGTCCCAAATGTTATGTAACTAAATGATATTTCTTTTCAGTGATTAAAAACATGAAAACTGCCAAGATCCTGGTGAAAACTGATTTCTAAGAGAATTTGAAGTGGTCTGTCTTCCATAAGCTTCAACAGTTACATTATTTCATTTCAACACTTGTAACCTGAGTAAACACATTGTTTGGAATCTGACTGTACTGATGTGTGCAGAAGAGATGTAAATAAGGCTCTCTTCACATTGCCATTTGAAACTCTTAAGCAATGACTTTTTAATAAATCATTTTGATACAGATAGTTTCTATGTGTACAGATTCCGGAAATCTTATGAGAGGATTCTCATGTGGTTTTATACTCTGCAACTACATAATATTGTATTTATTTCACACCTCCTTAAACTGTAAGCTTCTCTCTGTTTCTTTGGAAAATTGAAAAAGTACTTCCGAATGGCACTTGACCTTTATACTGGAGATCATAAGCACACAGTGAATAAATAAACAATTGATGTTTGGATATCAGTTTGCAAATCATTTTCTTATCCTTCTCAACCAAGGTTCTCGCCTTAATTGCAAAGTCACTACATTTTGAAGTAAATCAGTGAAATGCATTGAGACAGCCTCCTGATGTGAAAAGCATTGAATTATTATTCATCACGTTCAACAGATCGAAAACAGTTTAGGGAGGACTTTGTTACACAGAGCGGGATGGGAATGCAGAATGTACTGGTTGCCAGAATGTATGGTTCAAGCAGAAAGCATTGGTGAATTTCAGAGGAAATACATTCATCGTGTATTGATAAATACATGAGAGAAAAGGAAAGAGAGCAGTATGGGGGTTTCACGTGGAGTAAATACCACCAGATGGAGTAGGGCAGATTGTTTTGGTGCTTTAGAATTATATGTCACCCACAAAATATACAGCCACTCAGTTTTCAATAAATTCTGTGAAGCGCTTTGAGATGTCCAGAAGACATGAAAAGTGCTCTAATCAAATGCAAGGATTATAATTAAAAAGGAGCTATCCAAATCAATCCCACTCTGCTCTCCCCATAGCTCTCTTCCCAAATAATTATCTGCTCTCTTAATAGGTAAGAGGTATTTCTAGGATTCTCTCAGATAATCATTGAAGCTTGATATTTGGATATGTTTTTAAAATCTGTGCAGAGAGGTCCCAGACTATAGATATTGTTAAAATGGAGTCCATCACATCAGATAACTGTCATTGTTTTATTCCATGTTTGCACATAGCAATGTCTCAAAACAGTTATGGAGTTAATGTATTTGGGGGATTGTTGACCAGGTCACCGAGAGAAACTCCCTTCTCTTTTCAGCCTTGGCTATGAGTTCAAAGTCCTGAGCTGGCATTTGCATCCCTAATGTTCTGACTCAAGACATTAAATGCCATCACCTAAGCCAGGCTGACACACCAACAAAATTCATGTCAATTGTTAAGGCTATTAAGGCTTTACCTTGCAATTTCAGCAATATATTTACACCTGTGAATTTTATTGGTACTACAACCAGAAATGTTTACCATCAAGAATGCTTTGTATTAATACTGTTTAAGCTTTATTACCAGATGTTGAAAAGGATGGAAATAATTTGCTCTCACACACTTCTGGTAGGAAGTTATTTTTGACTCCATCTCATTCAAAGAATAGTACATACCATGGAGGATAACTTGAAAAGATAAGAACGGTTCTGGGTCATACAAACAGTAAAGTCACATTTAATTCTATGCAACTTAAACAATTAATTCCTAGATTGAAATAAATGAAAAGAGCCAAAACATTTTGACAATTTGTACTTTTGTAAATAGTTTTTTTCTTAAAATTCTGGATATTCAGCATCATTTATCTTTTTGTCTAACATCGTCTTTCATCAATAAAATATGCACAGGTACTGCAAACAGGTGATGTCTTTCCAAATTTGGCATTGATTTCAGTGTTATCCCACTTGGTTTCACCCAGCACCTCCTCACCTCAGGCACTGACAGTACTAATCTCTTCAGTTCCTCACGCCAGCGCATGGGGCCATAATGCTACCTTGGTACTGTATTTTGTTTGACTCTCACCTCCTTAAACTTTTCAGCTGGTCCATGCTCAAGTCTGCCTTCCTTCATTTCTGCAACATTGCCCATCTGCATCACTGTCTTACACCGAACAAAGCCTCATTCATGCTTTGTCACCACCACACTCAAATTCTCCAACACCCCGATCACCAGCCTCTCCAGTCCACATCATCTCCCGCATAAGGTTCTGCAAGCCATTCATTCCAATCCTCACCAGCCTTCTTATCTAGTAGTACATCAACTTTTATGATCCTTATCTTCAAATGCCTCCACAGCATTGCCTCACTGTACCTTTGTGATCTCCTCCTACTCTGCCCACTTCCTTCATTCTGCTCCCCTTACTTCCCTCTGTTGAATTTGTTTTCAGACACTACGGCCCATTCTCTTGAACTCTCACCATAAATCCCTTACCTCGCACACTCCATTTTCAAAACCTATGTAAAAACCTCCCTCTGATTGCACCTTAGGTCACCTTCCCTCCAGCTCCCTGTCCCCTCAAATTTGGGCGCCCCACTCCATCTCTGCAAATAACTTTTGAGATGTTCTCCTATGTTAAAGGTGCTATAAGTGAAAATTGTTGCAGTTATTGAAAACATAAACAGGATCCGATAAATAAACAAATTATGCCACTAGTGAATAAAAGGATATAATTTGTGTTTAATGGATTAAATCCTTCAGATCCTCATTCCAAAAATACAGCAACCGTTATATTTATGAGCCTTGCTCAGGTATCTGGCCAAGATACTTATTAAGGTCTTAAGTTAATTTTAAACTAACATTTACAACGGGCCACTGTGTCTCTCTACTGTAGGTTCATCTTGCAAAAAGTAAAATAACTTCCACCTGGAAGAGGAATATTACAATGTGCAGGACTGTGTGTGAATGATTAGAATCAAATGTGCCCAATAAGTTCATGTTTAAAATTACTCTTTAAACCAATTCGTGACAAATACTGAACCAGGATAAGTTCAGGTAGTTTTACAATCCTTTCCTGAAATGCCCTGTATACCACAGGGAATTAAATAACAGTACTTTAGAACTTTAGAATAATTGACATCTGAATTTTTCCACTTTAATATTTGCATATTAATTTTGTTATCCTCTTTCTCATGAGCATACACAGAAGCACAGGAAAATATCACTCCATATAGAGCAATCGCAGCAATAGCAGTTTCTGAGCTCTTCAGTAATCCTGGAAGCGGAGGGCAGAATTTGTTTGCAGGGTCACCTCAACCTGTACATAATATGCTGTGGCACTGCTTCATGATGTTGCGATAAAATTTAACCTAAACTAATTTTGTTTTTAAATAGATCAGCAAATTATAGACAAATTTGTAGGAATTCTTGTGGGGGTCGTGAGGTTGGGGAGGGGGAAGAACACAACTTAAATATAAAACATTTAATATTTGCGTTTACATGCCATTAGTAGACCTTAAGTCTCATTTTGCTAATTATTTTTGTTTCAGCAGCCTTTCACCTCCTGGCTTTATCAAGCTAGGAGAGAAGATGAAGTTTGTTTTTGCTAAAGTGCTGCTCTTTATGCTGCGTTTATACTTATGGGAGCAAAGCTGTCTCACTCCCAGCTGACAAGTGATGAGAAAGCATTGCAAGCTTAGTCTTCCCTTAAATCATTGTAGCCCAGGTCTACCTGTTTACTTTTTTGCTCAATGTCTCTCAAGTTTTTTTGCTCAACCATGCCTTTCACCCAACCTGCCCTACCATCGATGGCCGAGCTTTCAGCCTCTCTGCCCCACGCTTTGGAACTCCATCCCACAATCCCTTGGCCTTGCTCCCTCCTTTGCCTACTTCAAGGCCAGTCTCAAGACCTTCCCTCATAACCATGCCTTCAGCCATCCTTTCTGTCCTGCCTAATCCCAACGCTACCTTCCCCCACCCCTTCCCACCCATGCTCGGGTTCTGACCTGACTATTCAGTGCCATGGACGCCCTCCTGATGTGAAAACTGCTCTACAAATATAATTTTGTTGTTGTTAGCACTCTCTTCTCAGAGTCAGCAGGTTGTGGGATCAAACCCCTCATCGGGACATGGAATCACATAGTCTAAGATGGCACACCAATGCCGTGCTGGTGGTTTGTTGCATTGTCCCATGGATAATACATTAAACTGAGAATCCACCTGCCTGTTGAGGTGGATGTAAACGATTGCATGGCACTATTCAAAAAGAGTTTTTTCCAGTGACCTGAACAACAATACCCCAAATAAAATTGGTCACTCACTTAATAGCTGTTTGTGTGATGTTGTGTGAAGTTGCTATGTGCAACTAGTTGCCGTGTTTCACCCACAAAACAGTCAATCCATTTCACAGTATATCCTGTAAAGCATTTTGAGATGTTTCAACAATGGGACATCAAATGCAAGGATTAGTATTATTATTATCCTTCCATGGCTTCATCCCACACTACTTCAGCTGCTTCCTGTGGCCATTACTGACCTGCCAACTCATCAAACACCAATCTATTTTTTGTTCCCCCTGCCCAATCCACCCCACCATGAGTGGGCAAGTCTTTAGACATTTCTTTATGCCCTCTTGCCACTTCCCTGCGTCAAAATCCATCTCAAGATCCATCTCCTTGACTGTGCCTTCAGCCACTTTGCCCCCATCTCCTCAGCGCAGGTTACTAGTCAGATGTGTGATGGCTTTGAGACATTGTATCATAATGAAAAGCATTATTGATTTTTGATATATACTGTATATGATACATATTTTTTAAATTTCATTTACCACTTATGTATTTGAAAAAGCACTTTTCACATCTTCTAGATGTCTCAAAGTGCTTCACAGAATATACAATACTGTACTGTAAAGTGAATTGACTATATAGTATTTGCTTGCGAGGCGAGTGCTCTAACCGCTGAGAGACAGGATTCTCCGAAGTATTATCAAAGCATAAAGATACAAAATGCATTTATATAGCACTCTTCATAGGATAGCATCGCAAAATCTGAAAAACCCTGTGCAGAGCTGCCAACCTTTTTTAACAAAAGAAAGTACTCCTGAAAGCTAAAAACAGTATTTTGTAGTTAAAATAAGTATTTTTCCCAGAACCTACAGTGTACAGCACTAGGACCCAGATGCGATGTTGCAATTAACCAATGACAGCGCATCTTTTAGGATTAAGGTAAATACAGTAACATGCATTTATTCCCCATGTGTCTCGATCTCTGTATAAGTCCGTCAGATAGCACCCCACTCCCCCTCTCTCTCTCTGTAGATCCTGGCCCAAACGTACTCCCCCTCCCCAGATATGTTTTCTGTGTTTTTTCTGTGTTTACCATAGGGCCCTGTGTGTAGAATGCATGTGCCCACGTATTGAGCTTTTTGTCGGGTCAAAAAACATGTTTTACCAAGAAAAATCATACTGCCGTATTTGCTTCAATTTACAGTACTAAATACGGCAAAAATTTACTGGTTGGCAGCTCTGCCTGTGGCTCAACAACAACTTCAATTTATACAGCGCTCTCCACACCGGGCGACGTCTCAGAGCGCTCAGTGGGTAGAGCACTCACCTTATAAGCGTGAGACTCGTGTTTGAATCCAGGCAGGTCAGGATGAAACCTTGGGCACGTTTCCTTACTCCACATGCCTGATAATATTCCGTCAAAAAAACCCACAATAATTGATCATTTCAATCCATGGCTGTTTGTGGGATACAGTGCTGCTATGCACAAATTGGCTGCCGTGTTTCGCCCACAAATATACAGTCAATTCACTGCAGTATATCTGTGAAGCGCTTTGACATGCCGATAAGATGTAAAAAGTACTATATCAAAATGCAAGGATTATTATTATATAATCCCAGTACAAAAACACACTGTAATTCATAATAATTGTAATTTGCTCTTTTTAAAAATTAAGCAAAAAACGTATGCATTTTCATTGTTTTGATACAAAATAATCTCAAAACAATTTGAACTGCAGGAATAAACTTAGTGGATGCTCAAGCAATGCGCAAGGTTCAAAGTAAACAAGACATTATTCATTCATCCATAATAAAAGTGAAATTTTAATGGTTGGAAAACAGAATTTATTTGTCTCTTAAATTTTACAAATCACGTAAATACAACAGCAATCTCATTTGCAATTTCTTTGTAAATGTGTTATTCACTTTTTTCACAACTTTTTTTACTTCAATGTTTTGCAATGAATGACTGCTGCTGTAACAATTCTGAATGCAGTTCAGCCATTAGAAGTGTATGCAATGGCAGACCTGTACTCAGTTACATTTTCAAACCAATGAAAGCCAAGAAATTCTTCAACTGTATGCAGAGGGAGCCAATTGTCAAGCAAAATACACTGCAACTTTCTTCCAGTTAAAGCTGTATTTTCAACATATACTATTTGCATCAAAAACAAAAGGTCTTATTAAACTTTTTTTAAACAATCAAAACCGAAAGACCATGTTTAAAGCAATACCACCAAACATCAGAGAGAGAAAAAAACTTCAAGCAATTACATTTGAACATTGATCACAAGACCACTACTGTTTCAAACAGAACGTCACATTAGTTCAATTCACAGGTGTAATGGGAACATAGAAAACATTTTCAAAATAAGCTAGATGAACTTGTAGTTATGTACAGTCAAGAGTTCATCAAGGAAAGCAATATTCCATAGAACAATCATATTTAAGATCTTAATATCATGAAGCAGAGCTATGTTTCTTTTCAAACTGGTATTGTTCAGCACATTCCACAAAGGTTGGCTGTTAAAATTTTGTCTAACTCAAAAAATACACAATCTGCAAAGGTGTTTTAAAAAACCACAGACAACCAATATATCTACAGTACTGTATATGGAAAATTTTAAATAGTAGCATAGCAATTTGTGACTTGCTATGTAAAACAAAGTACAAGTTGAGTTTGAAAATTCCAATTGCAAAAGGATTTGTGCTGGAGACCAGCTGCCATGATCACCTGAGAAGATAAGTTTCACCAGGACATTATTTGCACTACCGAGGTATAAATCAGGTGATAAAATATTATTCAGCTTCTCTCAAAAATTATTCACTATAAGTTGGTGTCAGTTAGCAGATCTCTGTGCATTGTGTAGAGCTCTCCTGAGCCCCAGCAATAACACTTAATACTACGAAACATTATCCGTTTCCTGCACAAAATCACTCCAGAGCTAAAAATAAGGTCAAATAGCTTCCCGCAATACTTTCCAATAAATATCTCTGAAATTTCCCTCTGTAGGTGGGATGCATGGAATGCTCAGTTTGGTTTGGATGCTTTTAAGCATAGTGGGTTTCCGCACATGTCAGACAGCTGTCTGACCAAAACTAACATGAAATTAGTGTTTCCGTACATTCATATCCCAACTGGTTCAATATTATTTGTGGTTATCTCTCAATTAAACACAACTAAGGCAATTACTAAAAAGCTTAGTCATGCCATGATGCAGAACAGAACTCTCAAGGGTGTAATCAGTGTGCAAAACGTGGTAACTTGGAGTGGTTAAATACATCACTTACTTCAGAGGTAATATTCAATGTCATCAGTGCAAAAGCATTTCAGGAGTTCAGCAACACACAGGTTTGAAAGGCAGCTGTTACAGAAGCCTTCTGTATTAAATGAACACCTGCAAATAGGATAAAACTACAGGGACAGTGGTCAGCAGTGTTTTCACCATAATTCTGGAATGCTCTCAGATATCAAGCTAGATTGTTTTTCAGTAGTACTACAACAGACACAAAAAACTGAAAGGGAACCCATCTCCCAGATGAAAGGCAAGTTTTGCAAAAACTCAATACAGAAAGCAGCAACAAAAAGAGTGTATTTTAAAAAAAAATTCAGTGGTGCAGTATTTCAGTAGCATGGTGTTTCTGGAGTTTTCCTCTAGAGAAAAGCACTTGGATTAGCTCGGGGATCCTTCTGGTTTCTGTATCGGTGCGTTAACCATACACCCAAGATCTGGAAGATATTCAAATGTTTATAAAAGTTAACAGTAACAACAACAAAATTACACTTTGTATCACGCCTTTCACGTCAGGAGGACGTCCCAAGGTGCTGGACAGTCATTGTTGCAGACCCGAGCTGGGGTCGGGGATGGGGAGGGTGGAGGGAAAGGGGGGGATTTGAAGTGATCAATGGGACCGTCAAAGAGGAGGTTCTTGAGGCAGGACGTGAAGAAGACGAGGGAGGGGGTGAGGTGGAGGGACTGTGGGATGGAGTTCCACAGGATAGGGGCAGCATGGCTGAAGGCTCATCCGCCAATGATGGGGTGGGTGGGTCGGGGGACATGGAGCAGGCCGGAGCCTGCTGAGTGGAGGAGGCGGACAGGTTGGTTGGGGTTTAGGAGGTCACAGTGGTAGGGTGGGGCTTTGAATGTGAGGATCAGGAGCTTGAATTGAATCCTCTGGGTGATGGGGAGCCAATGGAGTCGGGCGAGGATGAGGGGGCATGGGGTCACGAAGCTTGGAGCCATAAGAACAGTAAAAATTTTGCTGGAACAAAAAAACTCTACATATTAACTAAAATTTAAAGTTCTTTTTCAAGAGAATTTCCATTTATATATGGCATGGCATGCTATGTGCATTATTCACTTGGTCATTTTCATGTCAATTTGGAGAAAAATCTATTTCATTGATATAGAAATGCGCCCACAAGTCAAAAACCTTCACAAAAGAGCAACATAATTTTGAATATAAGTACCAACACAAAATGTCAATCAAATTCTTTAAGTACTTGAAGTAATGATCAGATAATCAAACCATATATTGATAGAAAATCAATATAGGAAACTATTTAGCTCATCAGAACTTTGCTAGTGCCAGTTTTGTCCTACTTTAATCCCAATTCCTATACCTTTCCATATTGTACCCTTTTCAAACCTTAATACAATTAACTTTTAAATGTCATTATGAACATGTTACATAGCTTACTTAATTGCTTAGTGAACTGGGGTCAAACATCATAACGCAATATATTCAGGTAAGAACCACAAATTATGAGTGCTTTGTGATGTGCAAGATGTTGGCATGTATTCTTTTGATAACTTGAACTAAATCTAAGTTGGAATCATCCATCTACCTCAACTGTAACCAAATTGGATAAAACATGTTCCCAATATCCAGGCTTCAAACGTATTCACCAATTCTTAAAATAGCACATTTTTAAAGTTAAGATAGTCCTCGGATGCAGTAAATTTAACATTGACCTAGTTTTCTGTAATAACATTTTGTGATGCAATTGAGATCTCATGGCACTATTTGAAAAGAGAAAAGAGTTTCTATTGGTATCCTGGCAATCTCCCAAATAAAACTGATGATTCACTCCCTTTCTGTTTGTGGAACGTTTTGTGTACAAATCGACTGTTGTGGTCGATTACAAATTATACAGTCACTGTATTTCACAGTGAATTTTATGAAGCACTTTGAGATACATTACCAATATAATAACACACTATATCAAATGCGAGGGTTATTGCAACAACAAAGTTCACAATCTTACAAACTGTGCATACCTCATAACAACAAGCATTTTAATACAACACAAAGGTTGGCCTAAGCCAGCATATCATTATTTTTCTAAAATTGTGTTTTTATTTGTCAAAAATATATATTTTTTTAAAGTATAAGTTTACTGACCTCAGTGAAGCTAAAGAAAAGTCCAATACCACCAACATATCTCAGGACTTCCCCAGCATGCATTTTTAGGATTGGCCCACACGTTATACAGTTAATTTTATCGGTGCAGTGCTAAACAAAGAAAAAAAACAGATGATTATTTGTTCCACATTATAATCTCCACTTCCAGCATGAAACCAACATGAAACACTCTTTGAAGTCAGCTGAACTGACTGCTGGTGATAACCTTGCCTCTGGGTCAAAAAGTTGTGGGTTCAAGTCCCATATCAGGAACTTAGAGCATATAAACCATTGCAGCGTTGAGGGAGTACTGAATTGTCAGAGGTGTTATCCTTCAGATAAGACCATAGGTTCAGAACGTCTATATTCTATTCAAGTGACTCCATCACGAAAGAGGAAAAATAGATTTGTTCTATAAAATGGTTTGCAATAATATAAACATTTCATAGGGCACCGAATACACCTATTTCATCCTACACACATACCCATCAAGGTAGCAGAGACTAGATTCATCTTTCAGATCCCATGATCTGAATAAAATGAAAGTTATTTTCTTGCCATCTTAAATTTAAGCCTTTTTCTCCTTCTCCAAAAGGCAGGAGAGAAGAGGGATTGTATCATAGTTCCTCTGGCATTCATCCATATCCTCTAATATCAGACCACTACAGAACAGATCAAGTCCACTTACTGCTTTGCAGGTCCCATTTAACTCCATCTTATCGTTAAATCCGCAGCAGTTGAAATATTCTTCAATGTCCCCTCTGGTTACATCGGATTTATTCCATCCCACCTCTAGCAGATTATTCTGAACAAAAAAACAGTATTGCTTTGCATTTCTCATCAGCACGCTGCAAGTACAGGTAAGCCTCTATTTAGGAGGCTTTTATTTAGGACATTTTAATTGAAGGACCATTATTTTTTTTACACCTGTTGATCAATATAGGACACTTGAATTTGTTTTAACGAACAAAATTTTTTTTGCACATGCACAGTATATATTTTGAATATCGCGGTCACATTTCACGCGTCCTTTTTGTCCATATGCACAGTCCATAGTGTATTCCCGGGTAAATCACGCTCACACATGATAGCCAAGCATTTGAACTGGCCAATAGCATGTCGCTACATCATTGTTTAAAAGACAGCTGATTTTGAAGCGACACCACGCCACGTCAGCATTACAGTAATTTCCAAACATTCCCGAGCAACTTCAAGCAATTTATAGCCTCTACCGCGATTCTAGCAAGTTGGGAAGAGAGCACTACTGCAAGTGAAATAAGCAGCGGTAATACCGCTAGTAGCCAGAAACCCCACAAGTCATCACTTTAAATACTAAATTAGAGGTGATAAAGCGCATCATAGAATCATAGAATCATAGAATCATAGAATTTTACGGCACAAAAGGAGGCCATTCGGCCCATCTAGTCTGTGCCGGCTCTTTGAAAAGAGCGATTCAATCCCACTGCCCTGCCCGCTCCCCATAGCCTAATAGACCCGTTCTCCCTAAATAAAGATCTAATTCCCTTTTAAAAGTTGTTATCGAATCAGCCTCCACCATCTTTTCAGGCAATGCATTCCAGATTCGAACAACTCGCTGAGTGAAAAAATTTCTCCTCAGCTCCCCTCTACTGCGCCTTGAAACTATTTTAAATCTGTGACCACGAGTCACAGATTCACCCACGAGTGGAAATAGTTTTTCTCTATTTGCCCTGTCGAAACCCCTCATGATCTTATAAACCTCTATTAGGTCTCCCCTCAATCTTCGCTGCTCCAGAGAGAATAACCCTAGCCTATCTAGCCTCTCCTCATAGCTGAAGTCCCTCAATCCTGGCACCATCCTAGTAAATCTTCGTTGTACCCTTTCCAATGCCTTCACATCCTTTCTGTAGTGTGGTGACCAGAATTGAACACAGTATTCCAGCTGAGGCCTCACCAAAGTCCTATAGAGGTTAGTCAGCACTTCCTGACTTTTGTACTCTATACCCCTATTTATAAAGCCTAGTATCCCATATGCCTTCTTAACAGCCTTGTCTACCTGTCCTGCCACCTTCAACGAGTCACTAACACAAATCCCCAGGTCTCTCTGTTCCTTTACTCCATTTAAAATTGTACTATCTAGCCTATATTGCCTTCTTTCATTTCTTCTCCCAAAATGCATCACCTCACACGCATAGAGTCTGGTGAAAAAGGTATGGACGTCGGAAGGGCTTTAGGGCTAGCTAGATCAACGGTGGCTACTATAAAACAGAATAAGAACAATATACTGGCAAGTTCAACGAATGTTACGGCTACAGATGCAAGCAAATTAGCAAAACATAGGAGTGATGTGATGAAAAACATGGAAAGAATGCTGAGTGTCTGGATTGAGGATCAGAACCAGCATAATATACCACTCAACACCCTGGTTTTCCAAGAGAAGGCAAAATCATTGTTTAGGGAGTTAAATGATCAGGAGAGAGAAGTCTCAACGGCAGCATCTTTCAGTGCTAGCAGAGGGTGGTTTAAAATGTTTAAAAGATGCTATGGGTTCCGCAACATCAAGATGAGTGGGGAAGCTGCAAGTGCCACTGCCACTGTCACATTGTCAGTATTAAAGTTTGCCAGTATTAAAGTACAATACTGTACAGTTACTTCAAGTACCCCTTCTTGCCTATGTGTGTTAATTTGTATGTTTTGTGTGTTATGTTGTGTGTTTTTTTGTGTTATTTAGTGGGTTTAAAGGTCCGAAAATTTTGTGAAAAGAACGCTTCTCTGGTTATATAATGGGACTGCATGGGAAATCGCGTTTCAATTTAGGACGTTTCGATATAGATATAGTTTTTCAGGAACACAACTCTGTCCTAAATAGAGATTTACCTGTACTGCATTTGGACATTTTTTCACATTTAATTAGTGTAAATAAAAAAACAGGAGATCTCACGAGTTGTGAACAGTGTATTTACTCATTGTTTTTGGTCAGCCAGGTATCTGACACATGCAGAAACCTATCACCACGAAACTGAGAATTCCATGGTTCCCACCTACACATGGAAATCCCAGAGAAAAATTGTTGGAATTTTGTCCTTACATGAGAGAGTCGACTTAATCAAAAACATGAAGGTTAAAAGTCATAGACAGTTATCAGTGATCTATGGCCATAAGACCATAAGAATTAGGAGCAGGAGTAGGCCATTCGGCCCTTCAAGCCTGTCCCGCCATTCAATAAGATCATGGCTGATCTTCAGACCTAAGTCTAATTACCTTCCCCATCCCCATATCCCCTAATCCCTCTATTTTTTTTAAATCTATCAGTCTCAACCTTGAAAATTTCAGGGACTTGGCAATTGCATTGGCAGAAGACATGACATCTTTTTTCAGAATGTGACAATGCCTTCATTTTAATGAGATTGCAAAGTATGGTTGTTGAATGTTCATCATCCTTGCCCTTTACCGATGCTCCTAAAATGACCGTGACCTAAATCACCCAAATTGTTTCAGTAATTAGGTCATCTCACAAAGTAGTTCATTTTTGTCCAGTCCCTTGAGTGACCGGATTAGTGAGATTCTACTGTATATTCTGTTATATCTTTCAGCTGAGCAGCTACATCAAAACATTTATCAATCAGAAAACAGTGAAGAACATTTCCAGTACAGAACGTTGAAGATTCCTTTTTTTACCTGTTGATGTTGGTTGAGGGCCAGGCTAGCACAAGAGATAGAGAATTGCACAACAAACAACATAAACAAAATGATCATATACTAAAGGGAAATAGTCAAGGAAGAAAATGGTAGTACTTACTATATGTAATACACACCACTATCATACGATAGAGTAAATCATTGACCAGATTAATTACATCAATACACTTCTAATTTTCTTTAGTTTAGCAAATAAATCACTGATGTTTCAAATTTGCACAATGTTGCTACAAGCCAAATGTTTAAATAATTAACCACTAATACAATATCAAACAAACAAGATATTCACCATCGCTTTAACAGTCAGAAGTAAGGCACACAACAACAAAGATACCCGTCGCTCATCTCAATTAAATTTAAATTATAAATAATAATTTCTAAAATATGGTGGTGAACAAAACAATTGTTTAAATTACATCCAGTAGATATGGTAGCATTGAATTATTTTTGTTCAAGATAATGTTCTCACACTAGGGAACATCTGCCTATCTACTTGTACATGGCTGTCAATTAAAGTTTGAAGCACTTAACAGATATTGAATCATATAAAAGCTACTCAAAGTTAAATGTTAGGACATTATTATGCAACATATATGTTCACTTGAGTCATCCCTGAAATTGCCATTAACCTATATGCTCTTGTTCTGTTGTCTCAGTACTGAAAGTTCTGATGTTACTTTCTCAATCCCATTTGAAATCATGTATACCTCTAATAAGGTACCAGTTAAACCTTCTCTTTTCAAGACAGAAGAGCCATAGCTTGTCCATTTATGATAGCCTTACCACATATGATCAGGTGGTTGCTGTTATGCATTTAGCAATACTGATATTTGATTTGCTTATTGCTAACATATCAGATATTTATTTTCAGCTACAGTGCTTTAACATGTAAAAGGACCAGAGAGAACAAATTGGCAAAGACAACAACAACAACAACAACAAAATTACAATTATAGATCCCTTTTCACATTGGGAGGATGTACCAAGGCTCTGAAAAGTCAGGAATCAGGACCCGAGCATGGGAGAGTGGATGGAGAGAGTTGGGAGGGAGGCAGAAGGCACGGTTGAAAAGTAGGGTCTTGAAGGAGGCTAGGGAGAGAATGTGGGATGGAGTTCCAGAGTGTGGGAGCAGAGAGGCTGAATGCCTAGCCACCGATGGTAGAGCGGGTTAGGCAGGAGAAATGGAGCAGAGCGGAGCCCGCTGAGTGGAGGGGGCGGGCAGGTTGGAAGGGAGTCAGCAAGTCGGAGAGATACGAAGGGGTAAGGCTGTCGATCGCCTTGAAAGTGAGGATGAGGATCTTGAATTTGATCCTCTGGAGGAAGGGGAGCCAACGAAGCTGGGTGAAGGTGGGAGTGATGGGGTTGCAGAGCCTGGTGCAGGAGAGGACTCAAGCTGCAGCGTTTTGGATGATCTGCAGAGTGTTGCATGATCTGCAGCTTATGAAGGGAAGAGCTTGGAAAGCCGATGATGAGAGAGTTTCCGCAGTCAAGCCTTGATGTGACAAATGCATGGATGAGGTGGCAAGATTCTAGATAGATTGATCAGCTAGCAGTCTAATGGATTAAAATGCATGTCTGAACCATCTGTATTTCTCAAAAATCAGTAAAACAGGCGATACGTATGAACAGTTAATAACTCATTCACTGTTTAAAGGATACAAAAAAGAGCAGCACCTGGTGGTGCTTAATAGCTCCCAGCAGTCCAATCAATGCAATGAGGAAAAGGAAGATTCCCACTCCAATCACTCCTGCCACCACGGAAAAACTTGTAACAAGTCCAAAGGTTTTACCCCATGCTGCAATCCCAATCAGCAGCAGACTGACCATCTGCAAAATAAAAAGATGGAATCGTTTAGAATTTCTTGGACAATCAGAAGACAGAAGGTACCTGGGCCATTCATTCAATCTGCTCTGCATTATTGTGAGTTTGGAGCTAAATAGAGAGAGTCTGGTGCTTACGAAATTGTCACAAAATGCTATAATATTAATATTAATAATCCTTGCATTTGATATAGCGCTTTTCACGTCTTCTAGATGTCTCAAAGCGCTTCACAGAATATACTGTAAAGTGAATTGATTGGATATTTGTGGGTGAAACACTGCAGCCAATTACGCACAGAAGTGTCCCACAAACAGTCGTGGATCGAAATGAACAATTTTTTTTGAGGGATGATTATTAGGAATGTGGAGTAAGGAAATTTGCCCAAGCTTTCGCCCTGACCTGCCTTGATTCAAACACAGGTCTCACACTTGAAAGGCGAGTGCTCTAACCAGAGCTACAGAACTCCTATCTCTTTCTCCCTTGTCCCTCACCATTATGCACAATCATTCAACGCTGGGATAAAACATTAAACCAAGGCACGGCTTGCTGTTCAGGTGGATGCTGAAGATCCCATTGCACTATTCGAAAAGTGAGGGGAGTTTCTCCCAGTTTCCCAGCCAACAATCTCCCAAATCAAATTGGTCATTCGCCTCATGACTATTTGTGGGGCACAGCGCTGCACAAATTATTTGTCATGTTTGCTCATGATAGTTACTTCACTTTATCCTGTGAAGCGCTATAAGACATCCTCTGTCAGGAATGACACTGCAGGAAATGTAAGAATTCTAAACCTTATTGTGCACAAAATGCCTACCACATTTGTCTAGAAAATCTGGCATCACCTCTTTAGTCAACAAACTACTGAAGCTACTTAAATTCCAAAACAAAACAGAAAAAAGCGTCTTCGGGTTATGTGCTTTGCAGACTCAAAAAAAGGTACAGCATTAGGATTTTCTCAATCCCAACACACTTGAATATTCACATCACGTACATCAATGAAGTGGTGTTTCAAATTGGAAAGTTTAGGTACAAAAGTCAGCCACCGTACAACATTGCTGCCAATAATTGCCCAGCATTTCAAAACAGAAATAAATCTTAAATGTTACAAGCTATAAATAATCCATTGCTGCAAATGGTTTCTTGCAAACATTTACTGCCTGACCATCAGATAGTACACTTCCAATTTAATCATGATCCAAACCTCTCTTCTCCCCCACCCCAACACCAGCTCGAAATGTTACTCTAATTAAGTGGAGGGTGATCTTGTGAAACTGCTTCAAGCCAAAGTGGCAATTAAGTAAGATCAAAATATATAGTCTTTTGAAACTGAATAGAACTTTGGGTTGTAGACAAAACAAGAGATTAAATCAAATGAAGTTTAAAAAATAAGGTACGGTAAATACAGTATTAATAATTCTACAACAATAGAACTTATACTTTGCCCGCCTCTCACCACACAAGCAGTTTTTTAGTCCCTCGTTAAAAGCTATTATTTACACAGCACCTCTCCTTCCTCTAACTCTGAGTCCAACCCTCGGCACTATAATGCACTCCTCAAGACATCATTCTACGTGAAGGGCACCGCAGTATATGAATGGCAGTTATTAAAATGATTCCATAGAATTTTACAGCATAGAAGAATGTCATTCAGCTCAACATGCCCATCCTAGCTCTTTGAAAGAGCTACCAACTCGTCCCATTCCCTCTCTCACCCCCATAACGCTGCAAATTCTTCCTTTTTAACTACCTATTTAATTCCCTTTTGAAAGCTATTATCAAATCTGCTTTCACCACCTTGTCAGGCAATGCATTCCAGACCCTTTTGTATACAAACAGCTATTCAACTGAGAAACTATTTACAGTACTTAAATGTACAAAGCTTCGTTAGAAGTTTGATTTTGCCATGTTTATGGTTCAGCCACGATTGAAATACTAGCTATTAATTGTAATATTAGGTCAGTTCATCAGAGGAAGAGGGGAAACTCAAAATATATGAACTATATTGTGCACAGCAACATTCTACCTAACAACCATGAAATCCAATTTTATTAGAATGATTATTGGTCAGGACACTGCGGGAAACTCCCTTCTCTTTTTTTGAACAGTACCTGGAGATCTTTGATGTCCACCTTAACAGGCAGTTGGAACTTTGGTTTAATATCTCATCCAATAGATACCCGTACAACTGAACCAAGTCTATACAAGCCTTTGACTTAGAGGTAAGAGTGTGATCAACTGAGCCAGGCTGATAACAACTTGTTTTGCATTTATATGGTGCCTTTCATGTCAAGTGAATGTCCCAAGGTGTCAGGCTTGACTAGATTCAAATTCAAATAAAACAATATTTATGGATAATGACCAACAACAACATTTGTATAGCACCTTTCACAAACCCTTGGCCAACCCATTTCCTACATTTAGTGAACATTCAGACTTCCTACATCACGTTGAATAATAAATACAAATGAGCAGAATTTAATATGAATGGTTTAGCTGAAATGCAGATTGTTAAAGATGCATGTCATACAATATAAGTTCTGTTGTTACTGGGCTAATATTGATAAAGAAAATCCTCCAAATCTCCATATGGAATCTTTTGTATTTTTGATAAATGTGTAAAAATGGAGATGCTTAAAATCTGACAACCAGCTCGGAAGTGATACTAACAGAAGTTTCCATTGTGCATTGCATCTGCAAATACAGAAATAATCACTGCCACTCCTCAAAGCATTAACAGCAGTGTTCAGGGCAGTGCTGCTTTGCCCTGATGAAGAAAAGCATTGTTATCGTGTTTACCACAAGAGATGGAGTACAAAAAGAGACAGAGTAACGTCATGTAATACTTCATCTCTAGACCGAGGCTTCAGATAACCATATAGCATGATTATCTAAACAGCTAACAATTCTTTTTTGGTCAGTTGGGTGTCTGATATACGAGGAAGAACAACACCCTGCTTAAGAGAATCCAAACCAGGTAGAGTTCTACATATGCCATGTACACATGGAAAGTCTGGTGCCTGGATTGGAAGGCACACTGTTCTCCACCAACCCCACAGGGAAGCATCCTACTTATCTAAACCAGAAAGTATTAGGAGTAGGTTAGCAAGAACCAAGGCTTGGGAACTCAGAGTGTGTTAGAACATTGCTAGACTTTATCCAGCTAAAACTTTATTAATTGTTATGAAAACAATTGACTGCAAAGTTGAATCAGTGTTACATCACCAAAGGGAATTAATTCAGCTCCACTCTCTTTTCACCAGACATGTCATCATCTCAATCCATAAACCTTTATAATATAAAAGTAATATTCCTTGCAATTGATACAGCACCTTATCATGTTTTCTTGACATTTCAAAGCACTTCACAGAATATATTATAAATTGTAGTGGCTGAGTATTTGTGTGCGAAATACTACAGCCAGTTGCACACAGCAGTATCCCACAAACAGTCAGGGATTGAGTGACCAATTTTTAATTTATTTATTGGAGAGTTGAATACGCCTGGGAACTGACCCACCAATCGATAAGCAACAGGGTTCCTACTTACTACTAGATAAACAACTTGTGAGGTAAGGAAACATGTCTGAGTTTTCATTCTTACCGGTAATCAAAGCCAGGTCCTCTCACTTGCGAGACGAGCGCGCTAACCACTATACGACGGAAATCCACAACTTTCAAAGCTTCTCTTCGCTCTATCCCACTCTTCCCTCTTGGTCATCACTCAGGTAGCAAAGAAACATGGTGAAAGCTTCTTAAAGGGGTATAAAGCACCAAGAAATCCTCCCGATACATATTGTGAGAGACCGCACTATATAAAAAGTGTGCAACTTCTTTGCTGCCATCTTCAAGACCCGAGCCAGCACAGACAATGTTGGCATGGCAAGGGGTTAATGAAATAAGTCCTCAAAGGCCTTGGATATTTCCAACCAGCTAGTAAATATGAAAGAATACAAACAGTGGGCTTTTGATTCAGCTTCCTCATGGTTACACAATTCCATGCATTCACTCAATGAACTGGGAGTAGGGCAGGAGGGAGAGAAACATTGCTACACGTACTATAGAATGGGTTTGTGTACTGGCGCTGACACCCAAATCATACTGGAAAGGGTAGTAAAAGAATAGTGAGAAAAACAATTATATTTCAACCAAAGAGATAACACCAAAACAGTATTTACTTAAGTAAATAGCACGTTTACTTTAGTCATGACTCATTTCACTTGGCAACATAGGGAAAGGAGTAGGCCACTCAACCAGTCAAGAAATACCCAGACTTAACAATCGTAATTCCCCAGTAACAAAATCTAAAGAAATCTAAAACCCAATTTACAATGCTTCTTATGTAAGCAATATTAGGTTCACTTTCTTAGAGATATGTAAATTAAAAAGTGCTATCAATTCTTAATAAGCCTTGCATTTGATTATAGTGCCTTATCACATCATTGAGACATCTCGAAGTACCGTAAATCTCTGTGTATAAGGCACACTTTTTTTCACATGGGTAAGTCTCGAAAGTTGGGGGTGCGCCCTATTCGCAGATACACGGAAAAGACGACCAGCCCCCAGAGGTACGTCATCAAGCTGCGCCGCCAGTACTACTACCCGTTCTCCAGGATCGGCAACGCAGACCAGGCGCCACTCACTTTCAATGTCTGGTAATGTTTACTTCATGGTAATGCGGACCTGCACTGCCAATGGATGCTTTTTACCGGCGGAATTTTTTTTCCCACCGGCAATATAATCGAAAATGCTTCCTTTTTTTCGCCGAGAAAAGGTCAAAAGTGGGAGATGCGCCTTATATGTGAGTGCACCTTATACGCGATTATTTACGGTATATTTTTATAAGATATACCATAAAGTGGTGTGACTGTGTGAATGTACACACAGCAGTACAATTTGTACATAGCTACAAACAGCCATGGACTGAGTGAACAACTCGTTAATATTTAATAAAATAACAATGAATGAAGTACAGGGAGTCAGGAACAAGCAAGAAAAGCAATGCCATATAGCAAATTGTCTTCAAAAATAAAAACAACAAAATTACATTTGTAGAGGGCCTTTCACGTCTGGAGGACATCCCAAGGCACTGAGCCCTTCACCACATTTATGTCAAAAGGTTAAACTGGTTTCCATGATAAAGAAATTATTTAACTAAGTATTCCAATAGTTGCACTATGGATAAGTTTATTCAAACTGTCCAAGACTTGATAATAAGTCTTGTAGATCAAGACCATTGGCACCCTAAGTAGCTGGGATGAGAAATTGGTGAATATTGCAGAATATTAGAGGATGCTTTGAGAATAGAATAGACTCCTTGTGAAGTAGAAACAATTCCTTTTCAGCACGAGTAGCAAAATGATCAAAAGATAAACATTCTGAGAAACTACAAGACTTGAATTTAATGTAAACACACATAACGTGAGGACACCACAGAAACGTCAAGTCCAGCGCTGGGCTCAAAGTGGGGGTTATGCATCTCAGAGGGAGACAGCAGATGTCACATGTCAATGCACCACATATTGGCAGAATTAAAGGAATCTATTTCATAGATGCACAAAACTTTGTTGTTTTTTTTAAAGTTCAAATAAAGCCAAACAAAGCAATTTTGGTCAGAGCTATCAGGGAGGGAAAAGAAAGCAGCATCTCCATGTTAGAGACTAGGATATGGCATATACTGTTTTTATTCATGTGAAAATTTAGATTTATTGTTTCTCCCATATTTAATGAGTGTGGTGTTAGTTTAAGTCAAATTTGATGCAGTTTTGTGCTGTCATTCCATGCTCACAGGAACTATAGGTTGAGACTGCTTAAATTAATTTTAGGTCAGAAATTTGGAGCCAGAGACCAGCTGATTTGTATTCAAACCCTAGTTTCAGTGCATTAACCTCTGCACCTCCCTTTTTCACAATCTAATATTTAAGATATTCTGTTATTGTAATCCGAAATAGTGACGCAGGCACATTTTAGCATCCAACTGAATTTAAACTGCATTAAAACAAATTATTACTTTCTAAACTCAGTCTCTCTGGAGCTTTCTAAATTTATTCCATAACTCAAAGCATTCTGCTCTACCACATAACTGAATGTGTTCCATATTTTCAGCAAGCTTATTCATAGATATTGTAAAGCAGAAGATGTCCTTGTATGGTTCCCTGACATCTGCTGTCACAACCGTCAACTAGAATCATCACATTATTGATCACTGGTGCTTGTTTCCTACTACTTAAGCAAGTTATTATCCATTTTACATCAACTTCCTTACCGCTAGAGATTTCCTGCTGCTTGCCTGAACTTTCATTGAATGCTCAAATAGATGCCATTGTTTTCCTCCCCACTATCTAGGTCAACTCATCATGTGTATAAATTCCCAGGACTTTATTGCAGGTGCTTTTCATAAATTGGAACATTAGCTATATTTAATTCATTTGGGACTAACCTTGTATTTCCCGCTGAGTACTGCTTCAGCTCATCTAATTTCTAGTTTAATTTCCTAAAGGAGCTAGCTGGGATGTCTTTAGAGTACCACAGATCTGCCTGGCTGAGCAACAAGAAAACTGAGATTGCCACAGAAGGCTGGCTCCATTCTGACATTCCATTGTCAAACATGTCACCTTGGAGCCAATACAGCTTCAATGAAATGCTGCTTACCTCCCCAAGGAAGTTGGTCACAAATTGGTTATTCCACATGTGACAAGCAGGGAATAGCCAGTGCTAAGAGTTCCCTGCAAGCTGTCATTTACACATGGGTTTTAACTTTCTAATGGCATATATAGATTAAAATGGCATATTTTCTAATTGAACCTTCATGAATGTATCCTTCCATTTCGATCTGGCATTTTCCCTCCTGCAATTCTTTGTAACTGTAGGATTTGCTTTTCTATAAACAATAAAGGATATATAGTATATATATTCATGTAGTATCTCTTATTTCTAATTGTATGACAGTATCAAATGAACTAACATGGTGAGTACTGGTTCTCAAGTACCTTTGAATTTTCCACTACCTCAAATTGGCCAATAAATATTTAAAATAAAGATATGACCTATTTCCCAGTCCCTGTTGTAACATCCCTGAGCTTATCTCCTATAAACTGTTCCTTGCCATTGTCCATTTTTCCACCTAGCGTATTCTTCAGCACCTGCGGACAACCCTCCAATAATCCATCAAGATAATAATAATCCTTGCATTTGATATAGTGTCTGAGATGTGTCAAATGCTTCACAGAATATACTGTCAAGTGAATTGACTGTATATTTTGTGGGCAAAATGCAGCAACCAATTGCACATATCAGTTTCCCACAAACAGTGGTGGAATAAAGTGACCAATTAATTTTTTTTGAAGGAATTATTACCCAGAAAAGTGATCCACTAATCGACTAACAACCAGGTTCGTAGTTATTGCTGGATAAACAGAGGCATGTGGAGTGAGAAACTTGCCAGCATTTTGCCCTGCCAGGAATGGAACCCAGGTCTCTCGCTTGCGAAGCGAGCACTCTAACCACTGAGCTACAGAATTCCAAGATGTTTGCAATCTGAGTGGCAAGGCTGCTTCTGGCACAAGATGCTACAAAAACTAACATGAATGGACATTGATAACCCTGACTTAATTGTGGAATGTGGTGGAAAATTGCAGCTACATAATTAAATTTCTTCTTGGTTAAATTGCTTCTCAACTACTTCAGTGAACATCGGCCTGCTTGCCTGCTTCATGTCCCCCGTCCTATCCGCCCCACCATAAGTGAGTAAGCTTTCAGCCACTTTGTCGCTGCTCTCTGGAATTCTATCTTGGGAGTCCACTCTGCCTTGATCCCTCTCTATCCTGTTCAAGGCATTTTTCAAAACACATCTCTTTAACCATGCTTTCAATCACCTTTCCCATCCCCACCCCACTTGACTTCCTGTCCAGCTTTGTCAAGTGCTTCGAGGCATTCGCTTGACATGAAAGGCATTATATAAATGTAAATTGTATTGTACTTTAACGTTTGATGCTCTGGACTAGTCATTCTGTGTAAAATGTTGAATGTAGTTAATCCAACCCAAATTTGACATTTGCTTAATTGTAGCTCAGTGGTTAGAGCACTCACCTCGAGAGATCTGTATGAAACCTTGGGTAAGTTTGCTTACTCCGCACACTGATAATAATCCCTCAATGAAATAAACATTTTTTTTTTAAATTATCAAATCAGTGCAATAATGAGAATCATATCGCCATATCCTGTGTTACATGCAGAAAGTAATATACAGTAAAAGCCCGTTTATCCGTGAGTCAATCAACCGTAACTTCTGTATAACCAGCACTTCACAAAAAAGGTCCCCATTCAAATAACCGGATTTTATCCAGCACAATCGCAAGTCAATTGTCGCAGGAGAGTACTGTACGATTAGTTCTGAATGTTGCCGGTAGTGGCACTTCCGGATTTTCTTCTTAAAGGGGCACTGTCAGTTTTTTCTTTCTCCCTCTTTTTCTTTTTCATTCTCTCTCTGCTTCTCCTTCCTTCATCTCTATCTCTCCCTCTCTCTTTCTATCTCTTCTTCCTTTCTTTCTTTCTTTTCTTTCTTTTCTTTCTTTCCCCTCTCTCTGACAGATATTACATTGCCTGTGTAGCCTGACTGTATCGTGGGTTTATACACTGTTTTGGTGTATAACCAAATATTTGGTGGGGGATGGGAAAAGGAGAGAGAGTGTTGGGGGGGGAAAGAGAGGGAAAGAGTGGGGAAGAAAGAGAGAGGAGTGGGAGGGGGAAAGAGAAGTGGGGAAGAGGAGGGGGTAGAGTTAATTAATTTAGATGGAAAATGAGAGGAGTGGATGGGGGTTGCGTTTGGAGCCATTGAGATGCTAGACTGACTGAGTGTGTGTGTGAAAGAGAGAGGGAAGGAGGGAGAGAAAGAAAAAAAAGAGGAAAAACCGACAGTACCGTACCACTTTAAGAGAAAAAAAACGTTTCCGTCCGCCATTGCAGAAGTTTGCTTTGTGATTGTGTGCTGTGTTTATAGACTTTAATCAATATTTATTGGTTTATTGGTAAGTATCTATACAATATTTTGCTATTATTTAGTCTGTTATTAATATATGTTTAAAAAAAGTAGTTTTTTTTGTTTTGGGTTTTCGGCAACTTGCGGCCCGAATATCTGGCATGTCGTTTAACTGGCATTGGCCAGGTCCCGAGAGTGCCGGAATAATGGGCATTTACTGTATAACTATTACATCCCTCCTACCCAACAGCAAAGGTTTGTAAAACCACATTTTCACAAAAAAAGGATGCTTTGAATTATAGTACTGTATTACATTTTTGAACATTATTCAGTAAATTTGATCCACAAAATGGTAGTAAATCACAGTTTATATTAATTTTAGAAGGAGAAACGATGACAACTTTGAAACCTATGGACAAGAAGCTAAAGGCTGGAAACACTAGGAGTATTTGTTTCATTTTCATCGTGCTGAAAATGTATTTTATTAACAGCATTTCAACATTTCAATATAGTAATCCCTTTTTATTTTGCTTTGCAAATGTGCAATAGTGTTTTTTTTATTTAACTTGAATTGCTGAATCCTGAATGCTTTTTTACCCACTAATAATATAAGTAGATCTGAAAGCAGCACTCTGTAAGACAAGTTGGCAAACCATTGCGATACATTTGCTGATTTGAGAAAATGAAAATGATCTGAGAAAATCGCAGCAACAATGGAATAGTTAAATTTTGTTTGACCCTGAAAATGTTTGAGTAAAGGCATTTGAAGGCTGCTCAAATTTGCACTACAGTAGAACCAGGCTAGTTTTATATGTAAAGAGAGAGAGAGAGAAATAATCTATATAAAAATACCATGTTGGTATATTTTTAGCTCTGCTCTCAGGGGAAGATGCTGAGTAGCTGTTATCTAATTCTCCCTTAGAAACGGAAAACTGGTGGACAAAGTCCCTAATGCCACATTATTTTTCTGGGCCTGTGAGAAGCCGACACTGGCCTACTCCACACCCCATATTCTACCCATTGCATTATTAGCAGATACGGTTTTAGCTGGTTGGCGCCCACTCTCTCAAATTCCATTCCGTGGGACTCGAACCTACTCCCTCCCTCCCTCCCTCCCTGAAGGTACTTCGTGGAATCTACCATTTTGAACACACTTTCAATCACTATTCCTCTCCTCACTCCTCAGCTCCAGTGCTCAGCCAGAATTGCTTTGTGAAAGGCATTATAAAAGTGTAAATTGTATTGAAAAACTTTCCAAATTTGTGCTGTATTTTCCCACCAGTTATGAATATTCCAGTAAATATTGTTATTGAATGTAAAAGAGTAAATTTGGTAGAAACCTGATAAACTTGTTAAATACAGTATGATGCACAGGCTGGGAAAATTTGGCAAAGGACTAAAATTAAGTTATAACAATAGGGAGAGAGTGACCACTTCTTTCAATCGATTTAACAAACAAAATTAACATTTTGCTTCAGTTTTTGTTTTGCTTCTTCAATGTTTTTGTTTCAACAGTACTAATCACATCATCAGGGAATTGTCTTGGGAAGAACTATCAAAGCTAATGCATATCAGTTTAAAAAGGCAGGTGAAATGTGATTATCAAGCATAAAGTTTGCAAATTAGTTTAGGCAGAATTGTCAGATCAAAATTTGATTTTAACTCGTGATTAATAAATAATCCTTGCATTTGATATAGTGATTTTTATGTCTTCTAGACATCTCAAAATGCATCTCAAAATGCTTCATGGATTATACTGCAAAGTGTATATTTGTGGGCAAAACGCAGCAGTCAGTTGCGTACAGCAGTGTCACACAAATACTCGTGGAATGATTCACCATGCAATATGATTCACATATTTTATTGTGTGTTTGCACTGCTGAAAATTAATTGTCCAGTCACTGCTTTCATGAATATAGTGCATCTTTAAAGGTTACTTACTTATGATGCCTGGCCAATAATTGAATTTACTTGGATCTGGTATAGGGTGATCTCATTGCAGCATAGATAAGGGCAATAAAAGACCAAACTACTGTACAATAGGTCGCTTACCTCAGTAAATGATCAAACTGAATTTGACAAGCAAATGACCATACAATGGCAAGATAACCCTTTGAAATACAAAAGTAAACCCTGGCAATACAAAGCCCCAAATATCACCGCCTGATTTTGTATTTATAATTAATTTTCCTAAGAAACTGAAATCCTGCGAGAATTTTACAAGACCAATTTATATTTTGCATCATGAACTACACTGTTCAGTTCCTCAGATAACAATCAAGAGATGCAAATTTACAAACCACTTCATTCGCTTGCAACCTTGTTGCAATATGATCAAGTCAGTCAGAAATGTATTCACCATGCTTTGTTGGTAGCTGTTTTGCATACAAAGGCTGGTATGCGGATTTAGCCCTGGGTGTTTAAAAGCATGAGATCAGAGCTGCTGTTTAATCTTCAGAACTTGAAGTTGTGTACATCAACACTGCACCAAGTCTCATTCCACCTGTATGAGTCACATAATAGGACTGCTGAGATTCAGCCAACTATAAACTTTTTGCCAGGCCACTTTTATCTTGCATAATTTCCTCAATTCTCAGTATAAACGTGTAATTTCATGGATTTTATGGTTTGCGCTTCCCTATTCATTTACTATGAAGGTAAGATTTTAGGCTAGCCACCTTGTGAGGGCTCAAACCACAATTTCTTGGATGTCAATAACCAGCTAGTGACTATCCTTCAAAAGGTGGGAAATAAGCTGAAGTCGGTCCAAAGTGATATATTTGGCAAAGGAAAGTCAGATTCTAGCCGTCTGTGACATTCTCGATAATCCAGTTCCTGAGCCAGACAGGTCCATAGTACTACAGGGTACTGATATTGACAGGACATCCAGCCTGGCACATCGGACTTAGAATGACAGACCAGTCAGTGGACAAATGAACCTTCCCACTCAACTTCCATTAATCCTACAAGACAAAGGCCTAAAAGGCAGGGAGATCCAAGCTGGACAAGCAGGCAAGGTTGTCATTTTCAATGACAAGCTATGCAGTTTTAACTGATTAGACTCCAGCAGTACCCCAAAACGCGCCTTGGCCTTTGCCAACCTGCACCTAATACTCTTCGGAACTAAGTAAGCAGGATGCTTCCCTCCTAGGAGAATGTGCATTCCATTCCAACAAACTTATCTGGAATTTCTGTGAACGTGGAATGTATTGAACTCATTTGGAGTTTGATACGCTTAAGTGTGGTGATGGGTTTCCGCATGTAGTAGACACCCGGCTGACCAAAATAATAAATAACAAGATTACATTTGTATAGCGCCTTTCACATCAGGAGGACGTCCTAAGGTACTGTACAGAGGGGTGGGGTGGTGGCCAATAGCATGGACGAGGAGGAGGGTCTTGAGGCAGAACTTGAAGGAGGCTAGGGAAAGGATGAGGTGGAGGGATTGCAGGATGGATTTCCAAACATTGGGAGACATGGAGCAGGCCAGAGCCCGCTGAGCGGAGGGAGCCAACACATTAGTAGGGGGGGGTTAGAAGATTCCAGAGATAGGGTTGGACAAGGCCACATAGGTCTTGAAAGATGAGGACCAGGATCTTGAATTGAATCCTGAGTAATAGGAAGCTAGTGGAGTCAGGTGAGAATAGGGGCGATAGATCCTGGTGCAGGAGTGAACATGGGCTGCAGAGGTTTGGATGATGTGCAGCCTATGGAGGGAGCAGTCGGCTAGGCCGACAAGCAGGGCATTGGCACAGTCGAGCCCAGACATGATGATGGCTTGAGTGAGAGTTTCAGCAGCCTGAGGGAGTGAGTTAGTGGCAGAGTCGAGAAATGTTGTGGAAGTGAGGGAAGGCAGAGCGAGGCACTTTTGCCTCCAAAGATTTGCCCTACCTCTGATTATCATTATTATATATTTTTAGAGGTTTCAAAGTAATAAAATACTATTAAATAATGTATTTCCTTATGTGGCGTATTTTGAAAACAACATTCTTCGGCAACATTTTTGTGTACTAAATCAACAAGATAATTATACTTGTATCATGCCTTTCATGTCAGAAGGACGTCCCAAGGCATCAATAGAGAACACGGATGTTTTGAGCAGCCAAAACAAACTATACAATTCAGCATCACTACATCACATTCAATAAGATGCGCAATAGTGTAAAAATAGACAGTAATGGTCTCTCGTTGGTTATTGCTGAGAAACAGCAATAATTGATGCTTGGTTAGTTTCATTAGAAAGAATCTTATTTCACTAACATTATTCGATTAGCTGGCAGTATTTGATGCAGAGTTCCAAAGTTACCACATTTCGTCCTCCACCACCAGAGTTTAAGATGAGTTTTTTGCCTTAAATTATAGTTGGGGAATTGCTACTCCAATTCATAATTATTATCCTTTCATTTGACACAGTAGACATCTCAAAGCCTTTCACATGACTGTGCACTTTTTGGTTCAAGGCAACAGACAATTTGCACTCAGGAAACAGCCATGTGAAGGACCATTTGGGAGGGATTGTTAGCCATGACACTGGTGGCAACTCCTTTCTCCTTTTAAATAGAGCCCTGGGATCTTTAACATCCACTTGAACAAAGAGACAGGATCTTAACATTGCATCTGAAAGACGGTACCTCTAACAGAGCATCACGTCCTCAGCACCGCACTGGAGTTTCATCTGAAACTGTATGAGTACAAATTTCGAACATAGAACATGATCCCAAAACCTTCTGACTCAAGGGGTCAAACCTTTACCAACTGTGCCTGGTTGACCCAGTAGAGCACAGCAAGGCTGCAAAATACTGAACTTTTTAAAAATCCAGCTAAACGCACATGGAGGATTATGCTAAATTGTGTACAAAGTTACCAAAGATGCAGTTTCCCTATACAGGACACATGTGTGCAATTTCGCATTTCAAGCTAAATTGTTTTAAAAAGTAATTATTTTGTAATTCCTCATTTTTAAGAACAAGATCCAGGGGCACTCCTTCTACAGTACAAACAAATACTATCCTAGCACGGACTTCACCCCTTCTACTCTGTCTTGTGCGGAAATGTTCTGCATAGATACTGAACCCCAAGAGCAATAATCATTTTCCCATCTGCTCTAATCAAATTATTTTTTCCACAGAAAACATTCCTCCTATCGCCACTACTTCAGATCCCAGCAACACAAAAATAATTCTCTAATCTAATATTTGTTCCACTCAGTCTGCCCTCTATCCTGTGAAAGCGTTCTCACCCAGATAGTTATGTTTTCGATGCTAGTTTTCAATGTTTTCAATTCAAGTTAATCAATGCTAATCAATAGTTTTTGTTCGATGTTTTTGGTCACAACATTCACTTACTCAGAGGGTTATTAACAACTGGAACAATTTGTCAAGCTAAAGTGGTTGAGGCAAGGACACTGAACTTGCTTATAAAACAGCTTGATGCTAAGGACAGTAGGACAGGATTCGGGAAGGATGAGATGAAACCGGTCAAAAGGCCTTCCTCATCCAAACTAATCCTCTGATCCAGTGATTAATGTAATGGGCAAAAAGTAATTCTCTAGTCTTTTTTTTATTTGAAACTTAAACTCTGGTTCAACCAATTCAAAAGATTTTACATTAAATCATAGAAATTGTGTTGCAGAGTCATATTGTACAAACCTTTCTCAACTTACACAAATTAACATTTCCTCACAACTGTTCCAAATAAAGATACCCCATAACTTTGCTCTCCAAAATATTAAATTTTCACCTGCCACACAAATCTTTTTTTTTGCCATTACATTATGCCACATAAGGAGCTGGCTTCTTGCTCCTAGTTCTAAAAAGACTTGGCCAGTAATAGTACTTTGGCCCCAAGTTGCATTGTTCACAACACTGGAAGAACCTGTTATGCAACATACATTTGAATAGAATTCAGTACAACCATATCTTCAAATGTAACGTTTGAAATACTTTAAACACATTTCAAACAGAAAGAAAGCCAGAGAGCTAACATAATATAAGGATAATTTGGAAAACAGTAGGGTAAAATTACTGTAATATTATTCTAAATTAGGAAAATCAACATTTGTTTTTATACCTCACAATAATTATCTTGATACATTGTAATCCAACTTTGATTATTGACAAATAATTATGTTTAAATTGACATACAACTACCAACCCCTTGTTTTCCTCATTTAATTGGCTTTCTTTTTTAACAATATAGAATACACTCTGGTATTAATCTGCAGGAAACAAAATGTTTTGTAAATAACTCTGTAATATACTATTGCCACAGGAAACAAACAAGAACGAAAGATCAAATAGAAGCATGAGTTTTCAGCACATAAGCAGGCCCATTGTGTCTGTGCTACTGCTTGGTAAATTCTACCCTAGAAATGGCTGGGGAAGTGCCATCACATACACCACGTGACCTGCAAAACCAGCACTGAAGCCAAACTGCCTGAGCGGCAACCACAGCGCCAGATAACAGAGGAGCCACGCCGTGAGCTACAATCAGTTGTTACGAATTTGGGGGAATTTGCCGACATCGGAAAAAAAAAAATTGTGCTGCTTGTATTTTTAAATCTTGCCGGTTTTAGGGAGTTTCTTTTGGAATGTCGGATTACCGAGATTTTACTGTATACGAAGTGATATCAGCAAGCGATTCCTGGATATGTATCTATGTGCAGGTTACAGGAAGAGATGTCAGCGCAATCCTGAAGTTGGTCATGTTTCAAGCACGGAAGTCAGCTTGTCAGCTCCAGAAAGCTGGGTGTATCGTATTTTCAATATGGCATTAGTCCAGGGTGCCTAGAATCATGTTTTACTCAAACTCCTGATTAACTGGGGCACATTCTGAAAGGGCTGTCCTATATTTTCATGCTCAATAGTAAAGAAATCCTAAAATACTGTCCTATTTCTGCGTTGAACATCACAGTACTTTTAAGGTAGCTGAATGGATTATTTTCACAAACTACTGAAAAATAGTTGACAATCGTAGAACGAACACTATTAAATTCCACCAAAATATAATTATAAATAACTACTGCACATCACAAAAGTCTATACTGTAAAGTAGCAAAACAATTTATATTCTAAACTTTAAAAAATACATTTCACTCTGATCTCTACTATTTTCGCTGTATTACAGCGTTTAAAATTAGTAGAATATTTCTATTTATGTTGTAGGGTTTGGAAAACATGTAGTTTCATAAATTGTTCTGATTTTTCAATTTACACAGCTCTAACCAATTTAATGAATTGCCTAAAATTGCATAGAATTAATTCCATTTATTGCATTGTTTCATGTAAAATATATACCTAAATAAGATGCTATACCAACCATAAACATCTATACTTGCTAAAATGAATAAATAAAAATTTATTTCCATTAAAAAAATTTAATTGAATACTTAACCATCAGTAATAATAATACCTGAAACTATAAATTGATTTAATTTTGTCTCAAAATCAAAATCCTGTTTAATGCTTGAATTCTCAAGATTCAAAAATGGTTAGACTTGCGAGAGGCCACAAAATACTATGTAACCATTTAACAGCAGTAGCAACATTGTAGAATACAAATGTTTTCATATATTGGCTTCATGCACAATCTTAAAACAATGTACAGGAGATCTACCATGCACAACAGATCTAAATGAAATGTAGGTAAATGAATGTCAAAACAAAATGTTCAGCTTGTCCTGATTCATTCATGGTCAACCCAGAGAAAGCAATCATGGAGGGCCTGGCAGGAAATATTGCCTGATTTGCCTTTCCTATAAAAAATGCAGATGTTAATCCCTTCCTTTTATTCCTTAGCTCCGTACGCACCCTGGTACCTTATGTAAGTTATTATTTAAATAAGGCATAATGCAGAATGATATGCCAGTGTCATGTTGGGAAACATTGTCAGAAATTCAATCCTTTAGATGAGACATTAAAACCAAGGTCCCATCTGTTTGTTCAGCAGCACGTTAAAAATGTCATGGCACTACTTGAAAACAGAAGGGAGTTTCTCTTGGTTTCCTGACCAACAATACTTTAGATGTACTAAAAGCCCGTTATCCGGCACCCGATCAACCATAACTTCCGTATAACCAGCATCGCAAAAAAAATGTCCGCATTCGATTAACCAGAATTTATCCGGAAAAATGCATTGAAAATTATTATAATTTGTGTTTTTGGCCGCATATCTGGCAGGCGCATTGGCCAGGTCCTGAGGGTGCCGGATAAATGGGCTTTTACTGTAACTGGGTAGACATTTCATTGCTGTTTGTGTGATATTAGTGTGCACATATTGACTGTCACATTTGCCTACAAAATAGTCAAGTCACTACACTATAGTTACAGTAAACTACTCATACCCCTCCAGTCCAACTTGTGCTCTGCCTATAGCACAGAGACTGTGCTTGTGAAAGTCACAAACGATGTCCTCTCTATCTGTGACCAGGAGCTCCCGCTCCTCGTACTTCCGGGACCTCTCCATCGCATTCGACACAGTCGATCACATTATACTCCTCCACTGTCTGTCCTCTGTCATCTACCTCAGTGGGTCTGCACTTGCTTGGTTTGAGTCCTACCTCACAAACTGCCAGCACTACATCTGCAAATGGTTTTTCTTCTCACTTCCACCAGTCACCAGTCGGTACACCAAGGATCCATCCTTGGCCCCTTCTCTTCCTCATCTATAATCTCCCGCTCAATGATGTCATCTGCAGACACGGGGTTAACTTCCCCACGTATGCGGATGACACCCAACTGTTATAACCCCCTGATATTTTGGCAGCTTGTCTGTCGGACATCAAGAGCTAGATGAGTGCACATTTCCTGCAGATAAACATCAACGACGGAAACCATACTCTTTCGCTCCCGTCGACTCTTCTGTCCCACAGTTCCGACCTCCTCAACCTACCCAACCTGCTCTTCAGGTCCAATACCATTGATCCTTTCTCCCCCACATCCAGTCCCTCACTAGCACTGCTTTCTTCCATCTCCACCATATTGCCTGTCTCTGCCAATACCTCACCCCAACAGCTACTGAAACCCTAGTCGATGCCTTTGTCACCTCTCAGCTAGACTACTCTAACGCACTCCTTGCTCCCCTCCCCTACCATTCACAAAATTCAGCTCATACGAAACTCCTGTCGCCCACATTCTCACCTGCACCAAATTTCATACCCCAATTACCCCAGTCCTTGACAAACTGCACTGGTTCCCTGTCACAGAGCGGATCAACTTCAAGATCCTCACTCCTCACTCTTGTGTTTAAATCCGTCCACTCCTCTACAACTTCCTACTTCTCTAACCTCCTCTCTCCTCGCAGCAGTACCTTCTGGTTCAACTCTACTGGGTCCGGCCTCCTCTTGTCCCCTGAATCCTCCACTCGACCATCAGTAGCCATGCTCTCACTACACCCCAAAACATTGGAACTCCCTTCCCCCAACTACGTTGCCTCATCTCCTGCTTTCCCATCTTCAGGTCGCACCTGAAGATCTTTCACTTCGACCACACTGAGGTCACCTATCCCCTCACCTAAGGCACTAGCAGCATCAGCATCCATGGATGCACACTCCATCTAACCAAGCCAGTCAGGAAACTGCGTATCTTGTTTGACCCTGAACTGTCCTTCCTCCCCTATATCTATGCCATGACCAGCACCACCTTCCACTACCGCTGCAACATCGCCCGTCTCTGCCACTGCCTCACCCCTCAGGTCACTGAAACCCTCACACACACGTTTGTCACCTCAAGGCTCGACTATGGCAATTCCTTCCTTGTTGGCCGCCCCAATTCTTCCCACCACTAGCTGCAGATGATTCAAAACTCTGCAACTCGTTCCTCTCCCGTGACCTCATCACTCCCACGCTCGCCCGGCACCACTGGCTCACCATCCCTCAGAGGATTGAATTCAAGATCCTCGTCTTCATTTTCAAAGCCCTCCACTGTCTTGCCATAGCCTCCCTAGCTTCCTTCAAGTCCCATCTTAAGACCCTCCCCTTTAACAGTCTCATCAGTCACCCCAAATCTCCCCCTTTCCCTCCACCCTCCCCGTCCCTGACCTCAGGTCTGAAACAATGACTTTCCAGTGCTTTGGGACATCCTCCTAACATGAAAGGTGTTGTACAAGTGTAATTTTGTTGTTAATGTTGTTGCCTTCCTTTAATGTCCACCTGAACAAGTAGATACAACCTCGGTTTAAGGTCTCACCTGAAGGACAACTAATAAAAAAGTGCAGGATCCTCTGAACATAGCATTGGAGTGATTATCAGCCTAAACAGCATGAATTCTAAAGTCACGATGTGGGGCTTGAATCCACCCAACCTCACGATTCAGGGGCAAAGGTGCTACCAACCAAACCAGGTTGAAACTAAAATAGAGACCATGTTTTGTGACCTCATGGGAACAGACTGTTTGCTGCATTTTAATTGCTCACAGGCGCCAAATATTTTGAATGTAAATCACCGGTGGATAGCTTAAACACTGCAATTCTGAACGTATTGCCAAAAGCATAAGTTAATGCATTACTTAGTCATAAGATAGAATGTGGGTTTGACAAGAGAATTTTCTATTCCTGGACAACTCTGCTGTACATACCCAGTAAAGGCCAGTTTTGCTAAATGTATGCCAAAACCTCACTGTAAGGTAAATTAAACCCAAATAAATTTCCAGCAATGGTAAAACTGTAAATCAGCACTGTAAATGTTAAACCACAGTACAGTATGGTATTAACACACCCAAACACAGCATTCCCTGTTATGCAAATACGTTTCTGGTCAGTATTAACAAGCGAACACATAGGTTCAGCTTACTGTGCACAGAAAGATCTCTCGACAAAGGGAAAAATGAAACAGATCATAGGTGGGAGGCAGGGGGAAATGGGAGAAAAGGGAGAAAACGTAGGAGTGGGTGGAGATGCTTGTGCACTACTACCTAAGGATGTTTGACATGCAAAATCCTACCGCTTCAGCTTTCATACACATTGATCTATTACATGGACAGTACAGTATCGAGAGGGGCCAAAAAATACACAACCAAACACTGTAACAGCAAATAGACACATGGAGAGAAAAGCGAATGTATTATTTAGGGGATTTAAAAAAAAATGAAGTAGCTCAGCAATATGCTATCAACTCCCCTCGTTTTCTTTCCACTCCCCCTCCTCTCTGTTCTCTTTCCCCTTCTCTCTCATCGTTGCTCTAACTCTCCATTCTCTCTCATCCTCTCTCTCTCGCCCCCCCCCCTCCCTCCCTTCTCCCCCCCACCCCTCTCTCTTTTCCTCTCCTCTCTCTCCCTTCACCTCCCTCTCCATCTCTTCTCTCCCCTCTCCCTCCCCTCCTTCCCCCTCTCCCTACCCCTGCCTCTATTATTTCTCCCTTCTCCCCCACTCTCCTCCCCACCCCCCACTCTCCCCCCCTCTCCTCCCACCCCTTTCTTTTCCACCTCTTCCCCCTCCCTTCTCTCCCCCTCCCTTCTCCATCTCTTCTAGCCCCCTCTCTGCTCCCCACCCCCTCTCTCTCTTTTCCTCTCCCTTCCCATCTCCATCTCTTCTCCCCTTCTCTACCCCCCCCCCCCCCACTCCCTCTCTCCTCCCCACATCTCCCTCTCTCCCCCACCCCTCTCCATCTCTTCTCTCCTTCTCTCCCCCACCCCTCCCACCCCCCTCTCTCCTCCCATCCCCCTCTCTCTCGCTCCCCCCTCCATCTCTTCGCTCCTTTCTCCCCCCCCCCTTTCCTCCCCCCTCTCTCTCCCCCTCTCCATCTCTTCTCCCCCAATCTCCCCCCTCTCCTCCCCACTCCTCTCTCTCTCCCCCTCCTCCATCTGTTCTCCCCACTCAACCCCCACTCTCCTCCCCACCTCCCCCTCTCCATGTCTTCTTCCCCTCTCCTCCCCCCTGCTCTCCCACCCCTCACCTCTCTCTCTCCCCCCCCTCCATCTATTCTTCCCCCCCACTCTCCTCCCCATCTCCCCCTCTCCATGTCTTCTTCCCCTCTCCTCCCCCCCCCCCCCCACCCCCCTCTCTCTCCCCTTCCTCCATCTGTTCTCCCCACTCCCTCCCCCCCCTCCCCCCCCTCCCCTTCGCCCCCAGCCTGTGCTGAGCCCCAGTCCAGTTACTCACGATGTAGAGCAGGTTCAGGACACACAGAGAGTTTTTGGAGCAGGTGAAGCCCCCGCAGACCATGGTCACAGTGCAGCCTTTCGCCCTGTGACACAGCTCAGCAAACACACTGGGAGTGACTGCACCCAGACACCGACAGCAACACGGGGCAGAGAGGGAGCGGCGGGTACACAGATTAGATGTTGTGTTGCGTGAAAAAAAACAAGCAAATAACAAGCCCCCGCTTCTCTCCCCCGACCGGAAAATTACTGGATGTGTCAGTGAAAAGGCTTCAATTGCGCAGGCGGCTCTCACTCTCCCTCCCTCCCTCCCTCCCCTCCCCGATCAGCTGACACCACTGGCACTTGTCCTTCTGGGTGGGGGGGGGGGGGGGGGAAGGACAGTGTCAGCCAGTGCAGGGAATGTGTCTGTGTCTGTCTGTGTGTGACTGTGTGTGTCTCTGTCTGTGTGTGTGTCTGTCTGTGTATGTATCTGACTGTGTATGTATCTGACTGTGTGTGTGTCTGTCTGTGTGTGTGTGTGTGACTGTGTGTGTGACTGTGTCTGTGTGTGTATGTGACTGTGTGTGTCTCTGTCTGTCTGTGTGTGTGTCTGTGTGTGTCTCTGTCTGTGTGTATCTGACTGTGTGTGTCTCTGTCTGTGTGTGTGTGTGTGTCTGTCTCTGTCTGTGTGTGTGTCTGTGTGTGTCTCTGTCTGTGTGTGTGTCTGTGTGTGTCTCTGTCTGTGTGTGTATCTGTCTGTGTGTGTCTCTGTCTGTGTGTGTATGTGACTGTGTGTGTCTCTGTCTGTGTGTGTGTGTGACTGTGGCTCACTGGCTGCTTCACCGGGTGGAGCTGTTTCATGCATTATTATCAAATTATTGGATTATTATTATTATTATTATTACTGCTGTCAAGGGCACATTGTAAAATTTTGTTCCCAAGTTGGTCTGGGCGAGAATCGGGTGGGAAGTGATTGATGGCTTAACCTCCAACAATACACCTCATCTCAAACATCACAAGGCACTGGAGAGTGTACGGTTTGCTGCGTTTTAACAATAAATACTGTAAAGTATATGAATAATAACCAACCTATTTAGGATTCTGTACTGAGACCAAAGGTTACATTTTTCCTTGCTTTCATTTTGTGTGGATAGGGGGAGTATCTAAGGTGAACTGACAGGCGAGCCTGCTTCTCACAGTGTCCTTGACTTTATAAACAAATTGAACAATTTCAAAGCACTGAGGAGGTCATTGCTGCTAAGTGTGTATATTTTTGTAAGCAAACTGCAGCAGCCATTTGCACCAGCCCTGAGATGAGTGAATTACTCTGGAAAAATGTTGATCTGGACAGCAAGAGAAAATATCTGCTCTTTTCAGTCAATGTCATGGAATCTTCAGTTTCTTCTTGTAAAAACAAGGAGTCAGAGCTTTAGATTTAGCTACGGCTCTCATTCCAAAATATAGCATTTCTAACAATGCTGTAGGTCCCACGACAATCCGATACAGGAGGGTGAGCCTACATCACAATATATTCTGTTGTCCTATAAGAGCATCAAGCTAATTTTAAGAAGAAACAAAAACAGAAATCGCTGGCAAATCAGGCAGCATCTATGGAGAAAGGAAAATGATCCAGTCCCGGGATCCGTTATTTGGAAGCACTCAGAGAAGCCGTCCGGCGAGGAATGCACTATATAAATCAAAGTTGGTGTTGTTGTAAAATTTCAGGTCCACTATATGGCATTTTATTTTTAAGATATTATGTTTAACAACAACAGTAACAACAACATCAATTTATATAATGCCCTCCACGCTGAACGGCATCTCAGAGCGCTTCGAGACTTAAAGGAGGCTTGAACCCAGAACCTTCTAATCCAGCAGTAATAGTGTAACCCATTTAGCCAATCTGACACATAAGGCTAGAGGAGAACATTTAACATGTGATTAAAGTTGCAAACTCCATTTTACAAAACTATATCATCTTGAATTTGCTTGTCAGAGCAAAGTACTGTATTGGTCAACAGGAACTTAACCTTGTCATTGGTAATTTATGGTCAATGTACTAAATTATGTTTTTTGTAAACATATTTAATGTATTTTCGTATCATTGGTTGTCTTCTTTCAAATTACTTATGACATGGTAGCAAGTGCAGGACATGTTGTGTTTAACCATTATCCTGCATTAATAAAAATACTGTCCGCTTACAATAAAACAATTTACTTTCAATACAACAATTGCAACAGCTTACATTTGCATAGCTTAAAGTCTGTTTGTTTTGAGACGGAAACAGCGGAGCATGATAAGATTGTGGTAATGGGAACTCTGTATAGTATTTCTCTGGACTGTTTTGTTCCATCCTGTCTGTTACTTATTTTCAAACTCATTGTCCTATTTGCAATCACTTAAACATAAAGAGATACTGTTACACTGACATATTTATGTTAAAAAGATTAATTGATGTGCACAACTGAAAAATATTTTAGTTTTGTGGATCACATTGTGTGACCAGAAGATGTTTGTGGCATAGGATTCCTCAATGAAAAAAATTAGCTAAATGTGGGGATTGAAAGTGATGTGTGCCTGATAGTAGAATTGTTAAGCCATTAGTTTGCCTACAGAATCTTTCAGTTTTTATTTAAGCCATTTTGTTGCTCTTGATACACTAATAGTATCCCAAGGTACCTTGGGATGTGAACGGCACTATACTAATCTAATTTGATTGTTGTTTGGGCTTACCTTTCTATTACTTGATGTTATTTAAAGAGCCATCTGCATCATAAAACCTGTTGGCGAACCAGAAAAAGTCACATTATATGACAATCTGAAATCAGGTGAAACAAAAAGATAACAACAACAACAAAATTATATTTGTATGGCACCTTTCACATTGGGAGGTGGTCCCAAGGTGCTGGGAGGACGTCCCAAGGTGCTGAGTATTGCAGTAGACAAACCAGAGGCTTAGCTGTGCGCTCCTTCAACCAAATATTATTTGAATTTCCTCCTCCATATTAAATTGAACTGTGTAAAGTTGTGAACCAACTTTAAATAAATCTAAGTAGATAAGTATATTATCACCTGGAATCAAGTCATTTGGTTGCCCTTCAGTGCATGCTATTGGGGAAAGCCCACATCATAACATCATAGCAGTAATCATGCAGTTTAGCATGACAAAGCAATTATAAATGTCACAGTGCTTGCTGAGTTAGGACCATCCTACCCATTAGGGTTTGGTCTTACAGTGGTGGGGTCATGACTGTTCACCCAGTCCCCATTGATGAGTCAGGGAAGCAGTTTAAGAATTATCAATGTTTGGATTACTCCCTACCTGCCTTGGTGTTTCCACCCATAATCCCATTTTGTTTAAACCAAAGTAGCAATTACCCTGAAAACTACTTTCCTCAAGATAGTAAAGATGCTTTGATCTTCAGGCATGAGTGCCATAATTCAAAGAATCACTCTTCACCTTCAAGGGAATTGGTATCTCTGATGTAAGCTGTACCTTCGTCACCCCCCTCCCCCGCCATAGTACAGAAAACACCAAATTATGTCATGAGTACCAACGTGATATACAACAATGACCAGGAGTCACTACAACAACAACAAAATAACAACAACAAAAAAATTACATTTATAGAGCGCCTCTCACTTTGGCTGGACGTCCCAAAGCACTGAAATGCATGTCTTGGATTTCTTGTTAAGAAATACCAGAAATTAGATCCACAATGTGTGAATATATATATATATATATATATTCTTTTCATCTTCCAGTGGAGAAGGTTCCCTTGAAGAAGTATTGCCTGATCTCAACTGGCAGAAACAGTGCCAGCTCTGTTTCTGTTTCTCTCTTGAAACAGAGCTGGCACATCATTCTTTCAATGGCTCTGTCCCAAATTTGAAGAAAAACAGGAAGAAGGATATTTCCTACCTGCTGGTAAATTTACTGTCTTCTCCTTTTCATTATAAGCCAAACCACAAGATGGGGAAATTTAGTAACACACAAAAAATACCCTCTTGAACTTTTTTTGAAACTAGTTATTCCCTTTAAAACTGATTCTTTACTTCAGTCCTGAATCATTTAGCCATACGATTAATAATTGACTTGCTTTCCTGAGTGTCAAGTAACACATTAAAAATTGCATGAACAGCTGCTGTCTCAAGAACAGATTCTTGCCTGTGAATAAAGGATTTATTTATTAATGCATGGTATACAACTGGGAACAAAAATATCACGATAATGCATTTCACTTTAAGAGAAAAAAATTGTTTTGCTTTAACTGCTAAAGAACCTCTACAAGTTAAGATATTCTGTTGACCGACCAAGATACTGACAAAAACAGTTATATTACAATAACAAAACAACTCATGTTTGAGTTTTATTTGGTCTAAACTACAAAAAAAGTAAAACAAACACATTTTGAAATAAAAATAGATGACAACATCACCTGTCTTTTGTATTCTCCGTCTTGTCTTCACTCTCTTTAGGTGGAATCAAACATCGAGGGAATTTGTTCAGCCACCTCGACCCCATCCTCCACTACCTCCTGACTACCTCTCCCGCAGGATCCATCTCCCTCCCACCCCCCTTTACATATCTACCACCCTATTTCTCCCCCTGCCTTCTCTCCTCTCCTCCATAAAATGAAGCCCACCACCTGCTCCCTTGATCCCATCCCCATCTCCCTCCTCATCTCCTAGCTCCATCTCCTAGCCCCCATCCTAACTGATACAATCAACCTCTCCCTAACCACTGGCACCGTCCCCACTCCTCTAAAAACTGCTGTCATCACCCCCATCTTAAAAAAAAATTGTCTTGACCCATTCCTCCTCCCTAACTATCGCCCCATCTCCAACCTCCCATTTCTCTCCAAGGCCCTGGAAAGAGTCATTGCTTCCCAGCTTCACTCCTTCCTCTCCCACCACTCCCTCCTCGCACACCTTCGATCTGGCTTCTGTGCTGCCCACAGCACCAAGAGAGCCCTGGTCAAAGTCTCTAATGACATTCTTAACATCTGTGACCAGGGCTTTCTCTGCCTCCTTGTCCTTCTCGTCCTCTCCGTCACCTTTGACACTGTCGATCATTTCATCCTCTCCTCTCTCCTCAATTTCAGCGGACCTGCCCTTGCCTGGTTCGATTCCTACCTCTCTCATCGCCTCCACTTTGTCACCACCAACGGTTTCTCTTCCGGTCCCCACACTGTCACCTGTGACATCCCCCAGGGCTCTGTCCTTGGCCCCCTACTTTTCAACATCTATATGCTCCCAATTGGTGACATCATCCGCAGACATGGGGTTAACTTCCACATGTATGCGGATAACATCCAACTCCATCTCTCTGCCTTTTCCCTCGACTCCAGGACTACCACTGTCAGACATCAAGTCCTGGAAGAGAGCTAACTTTCTACAGTTGAATGTCAACAAGACTGAGGCCCTACTAATTGGCTCAAGCCAGCGCCTTCTTGCATCAGGCGCTGGCTGCATCAACATCCATGGTTGCATACTCAACCTCACCAAGCCAGTCAGGAACCTACGTGTCTTGTTCGACCCTCAACTGTATTTCCTCCCTCACATTCAATCAATGACTCGCTCTGCCTTTCCCCACCACCGCAACATTTCCCAACTCCGCCACTACCTCACCACCAAAGCCACTGAAACCCTCATCCACGCCTTCATTACATCCTGGCTCAACTATGTAAATGCCTTGCTGATCGGCCTTTCCAATTCCTCCCTCCACAGGCTGCAGATATTCCAGAACTCTGTGGCCCATGTCCTGTACCGTTTGAATCTCAGTGACCCCATTTCCTCCATCCTTGCCCAACTCCATTAGCTCCCCATCATCCAGAGGATCCAAGTCAAGATTCTGGTTCTCACATTTAAGGTCCCACAGGAGGTCCCACTCCTATCCCTTTACCAACCTGCCACCTCGTCCACATCCCCCGACCCACCCACCCAACCATTGGCAGGCGAGCCTTCAGTCACTCTGCCCCCAACCTCTGGAACTCCATCCCGAAGTCACTCCACCTCACCCCCTCCCTGACCTCCTTCAAGTCTCGCCTCAAGACTCTCCTCTTTGTTGGACCCATCGGCAACTCCTCTCCCCCCCCCACCTCCCCCATCCCCAGCTTGCGTCTGAAGTAGCATCTGTCCAAGGCCTTGGGACGTCCTCCTGATGTGAAAGGTGCTATACAAATGTAATTTTGTTGTTGTTGTTGTGGGAGAGAGTAGGGTTTCCTCTGGGCTGGCTACAAGATCATATGCCTGGAAAAGGAGTATCAGTCCAGGTCCTGCTCCAGGGAAGTCCACAATATTCCAAGGCATTGCACATGACAGATAGACACAATAGCAAAACTTGGATGGGTTAGATATTTGACCAGATAAGAACTCTAGAATCTCCAGAACAAGGAAGGAGAGAAAGAGCACACACCATTCCAGATACAGGAGAATTTTCATGTCAAAGTGGTATGGCCTATCAATCTGGTCTGGATACTCTTCAGCATAGTGAATTATACAAATCCCTTCATGTCCTAATATTTCTCTGATCTGCTTGAACCTCACTCCACTGTTTGTCCATGTGTCTCCAAACCATTACATTCCACCAATGGTGGCTGCTATGCTTCGAATCTCTATCATTCCCAACCTCAATCCTTTTGCCTTCCCTTTCTTATTATAAGTTTAAATACCACATTTGTCGAGCGCCTTTCATTTCAGGAGGAGTACCAACACGCTGAACAGCCAGGGGTCGGGACCCAAGCGGATGGGGTGTGGCAGGCATGGGAAGAGTGAGTGCAAAGAGGTAGGAGGACGACTGAATGCACGGTTGAAGAATTTCACTTCCTAAAGACTTCTTAGTTTGTTGTAATTGTAAACAGTAGCCAACCTCGCTCAACAAGTATACAGTCAATTTACTTTACAGTATATTCTGTGAAGCACTTTGAGACATCTAGAAGACGTAAAAAGCACTATGTCAAATGCAAGGATTATTATTAGTATTATTATTAACAACAACAGCTCGCATTTATATAGTGCCCTTCAGGCAGGGCGGCACCTTGGATCACTTTGGCCAGCTTTTGGTCAGAAGGTTGTCTGATGGGAAGGAAGCAAACAATACTTATTAGTGGAACTAGATCAAAATGGGGGAGATATTAAGAAGAGCACCTCAGGAATCTGTGAATCAAAGGCAGAAATACAGCAGGTACTGGAAATCCAAAATAAAATCATAGGTGGATGAAATAACGCAGCCGGTCAGGCAGCATCTGTGGAGAGAGGAAAGAGAGCTAACATTTCATGTTGATGACCATTCGCCAGAAATGTGTTGCAAAAAGATAATTGACCTGAAACAAGCTACAATAACAACAATATTTGCATTTGATAAAGCGCCTTAGCACATCATAGATATAACACATGATTTTACTGTGAAGTACAGTATAAGATCAGTTTGCTGGAATAGTGAAATTGTATTAGAGGATACCAGTTAGTTGAGCGTTCTGGTTGTTAGATGCCAGATAAACAAGCTTTAACTGTATAATGATTGTATATGTAAGCAAATGTGGCCGCCTTTGTTGCACCCTGCAATATCCACCAGCTGCCATAAAGTGAATGATTGATTTTATTTGGCAGATGTTGGCCAGGACACCAGGAGAAACTCCCTTCTCTTTCAGACTAGTGCCACTGGATTTTTAACGTCCACCTGAACAAATAGTCATCATCATAATTTTGGTGTTATAGGCACTATATTAAGTTATTATTGTAACTGATTTGAGCACCAGGTGGTGCTGTGCAATTCTTAAAACTGTGCATCAGATGGTTTCCTCCAGATGGCATTGCACCAATTTGAAACAAAATACATTATTACTTGTGCAACACTTAAATCATTCCCTGATCTGCCTATTGTTATTTATATTGTTAGGAGGTTATATATGGTGTGTACTTAGGTTGACTATCTTTTGCCAAGTCCAAAACCACTCTGAGATGCTTCTCTGTCTCCCAGAACTACTCTAATTAGGTCTTAGTTCCGCACATGGCAGAGACTGCAGTCATGGACGCTGATCAGTCTTTTGCTGACTTAATATTTTGCAACTACCAAAATTATTCTTTGTAAGTTAACATGGAATGGACTATTTATCTTATTGGGAATATATGTCGATCAAGCCCTTCAGAAAGAATTGAATAAGTACTCCTTGACACCATTGTAGGATGTAGTGGGAAGTTCAGAATCAGATGAATAAATATCCAGATTAAAATAAATATTGTGCTGCTATTAATTTGTGTGGGCATGGGGCCAGGGGGTGACATGTGTGAAGGATAGGAAATCAGGGTTAAGTCGTGAAGATGTGGGAATGGATGAATATTCCATATTCTTGTCTTATCAGCGTTGGCATTCTGGAAGTATCAATAAAATACTTTCCTTCAGGACATAAAATGATGGGGTGAGATTCATGATGTGGTAAGTTTTTCACAGTTGTGAAAGACTGGGCTTGATGGATCAAATAATTTTTATCATCACAAGCTTCATTATATTTTCTCATAAATTCCGCCTTCATTAATACGTTTTAAGAATCCAAAAAAGGACAACAGTCTTTTTCACAGAAAAAATTAGATAGTACAAGGGGGTGAGGAAGGGCTGCAGCTTTCTTTCATTATATTTAACCCAATGGTTTACTGATCTAATTATACTTGCTGCACTGTAAATTTGGCTTGATGTCATGAATGATAAATTTGTAGAATGGAATTACACATGATCATAAGGCCCTTAGTTAAAGCTCAATCTTTTAACCTATTTATAAACAAAGTCAACGTTTTACATGTTCTGAGTACGAATACAACAACAAAGAAAAGTTGTGAAATATGAATGTGGAATATGCTAATGATTGGTTCCTGAATCTCGTTTGAACTTTAAGGATCAAGTGTGTATGAATGACTTGGCAAAGCAGCCCACATGTACAATTGTTTACAGAGTCTATACTTGGTCCCAAAGGTTGAAGAGTTCCAGAGGTACAACTGACTTCAATCTATTTAATCTCTCTTGATCATGAATGTGAGGAACAAGTTGGTAAGGTGTTTTGACTTTGTTCGGAATTTTGCAGTGAAATGCTCTGTGAAACCTCAAAGCCATCCCATGTGCTGTGCAAAGTGTCTCTTCTACACTAGGTGGCACTCCAAATACACCTGACTGATTGGCGCAGATCCAGTTTGATCAAACATGCTGTTGATATTATTTTCCCTGTCAAATCAGCAATGGAGTGAGTGAATCAGCGTGGAGTTTCATCGCAAGCTCTCAATCAAGCTCTCCTTAGCCAAAGATTAAGCAAAGTAGAACTCTGCTTATGTGCAGAACACCCCTAACTGACACTTGAAAGCTAGTTAATATTTAAATTTAGTCAAGAGCTCCCAGGCCTGTCATTCCTGAGAACTTTTTAACAGTTTCAACAATAGCTTTGTATTAGCTGTTGTGATGGTAGAGTTGGTGTGTGGCTACAGCTAAATGTAGCCACATATCACTTCTCTTAAGATCACAAGAGAGATTTAATAGTAATAATAATAATCCTTGCATTTGATTTAGAACCTTATGATGTTGTCGAGATGTCTCAAAGCGCATCACAAAATATACAGTACACTAAAGTATAGTCTGTATATTTTGTGGGCAAAGTTAGCTGCCAATTTGTACCCAGCAGTGTCCCACAAACAGTCATGGAGTGAATGACCAATTTTATTTTGGGCGATTATTGGCCAGGACACTTCTCTTCGGATGAACAAGGTTGAAGAAGGCCCTTCAGCCTATTTAACATAATTTTCCTGGAATCCACACCCTATAATCCTCCCATCACATTTACGGAACTGTATTTTACACGAATCCCACATCCTGTCCTCGATGACTTTCCTGGAAACCAGTTCCAATCATTGATTACCATTTGTGTAAATACATATTTTCTGTTGTCTCTTAATATTGTCCTTTGCAACTAGAGGCATCTGCCTTCTTACACTGTCTAGATACACCTGAAAGTATTGTTCCATGTTTACTTTCTCAATCCATTGTTGGTACACTTGGAAAGTCCCTTCTGAGATGTCTCTTTCAAGACTGAAGCACTCAGCCACGTAACCGTTCGTAGTTCATTCCACTAACACTGGGGAACATCCTTGTTTCCCTCTGCACTGCCGATAAGAGTCAGGCAGCTTTCTTAATTTGCATTGACCAGAACTGTAAGCAATACTTGAGCTGCAGCCTGACCAGAACACTCTACAATTTGAGTATGACTTCTGGGGACCTCAATCCAACTGGATGTAGCCCAGCATTGTGTTTGCCCTGTTTATTGCTGCCTCACACATGTTTTGTTTTTCAGCTTCCTCCTTGGCAAGTTCTATTCTATTGATAGGTTACAGCTTCCTCCTAACCTTACTTCCCATATCCTTTGTCATGAAGTTTATTAGCAAGTTGAATGCTTATGTACATACCCTATTCAGCTCTCTTTGTAGGACCTTACTTGTCTTCTCTGATTCCACAGATCTCCCACAAATTGGTGGAATCTGCAAATGTGACTACAGTAGTTTACACTCAATCTGAATTAACGCTCCGTCCTTTCCTAAAAATATAGATTTTCCACCCGTTCAATTACAATTATCCGTTCACACCACATGGTATAGCTGTCATTTTATACTTGGAAATAATTTTTATCTGATAAAAGAAGACAAGTATGTGAATGACAAGGTGGCTTTTATAAAGGTTAAGAACTTAAGGCTCGCAACTGATCTGAACCTTCTCCTTTCATTTTCTCTTCATATCCCTCAATACCAGCTATTGTTATTATTAACACTCCTCTCCCCCACTCTCTCCAGAAATGCAGCTTCTGTTTGTCAATTGAAAAACAACTAATTGAAAAGCCAAGGTCGACTTTGGGCAGAACATCACCAAGGTTAGAAAGATTAGGAGAAAGGACAAGATAAATTGAATAGTGACGTCAACTTGGGTATAAGTGACAGGAATTAGGCAGAAGGAGATCCACAACCTTGAGATCCTTGAAAATAGATTTTTTTTTAGAACAAAAGGTATACATATATACCATAACAATCTTGCAATATTTTGGAATATCCTGGATCACCCTTGCTGGTCTTGAAATCCACTTCTCCACTTCTCTCATTCACACAATGACTGTTTGGCTGAGGTGCCAGGGGACACCCCATTTAATTATAACTCAACAGGAGTTAGGACCCTCAGTACTAAAATAGGGTAGAAAATTGGCAAACTTTCCTTGGTACAGTACTCTATCACATTAGAGAAGGAAATGGGTCACAAGACAATTTACTCATGTCAATATCTCATTGTGCAACTCAAAAGTATTCATTCAACCTAATTTTCCTGGAATGGGCTGAATCATTTTTAACACCCACAAGACTAAAGCTACTTTGAACTCTGAAACACTAAACGCACAGGCCACTCTGACTCTTTTGTGAAAACTATTATTATCAACTTCTACAGCATAGATTCACTGGGATGCTACCAGGAAAAAGGCGGTTTCAGTTACAAAGAGAGGCTTGAGAAGTTTGTTTTCCTCCGGAGCGGAAAGTTAAAGAAAATAAAGTCTTGAAAGACTATTAGTTTATTTACTTATAGAACTCACAGATATTCAAAACTTGGAAGAATTCACAGATCTGCCATTCAGTCACCAATAAGTTTTCCATTACCCGAAGCTGCTTGTGAGGATTTGCCAGTACTAGTTCATCTAATTATAGCTGTTGCCATAGGTAACAGAAACACAGTGCTGCTCATTAATATCGTCAGGCGGTGACATCAGCAAGCTCATTTAAAAATATCCTAACCTACCTGTGAGTGGATACACAGTCTTGTCATTCTACATGTTATTTGGTTTCTTGTAACCTGATATGGATAATGGATTTTTATGACTGTTCCAGGATGCATTAAGTCTGTTGGTCACAATACCTGAATGAATTGTCAACTGCATTTTTTCTGTGCAGAGCTAACAATTATTGAGTAAAAGTATTATGCACATATTCATATCGAATGCTAGCCTTGTCAGTCACACGCAATCTCACCTTTTTAATGTTGGAGGTGCCGTCCTTCAGACGAGACACTAAATCATGGTTCCGTTTACCTGTTCAAATGGAGGTTAAAGATCTTGTGGCACTGCTGAACAAAATGAGAGAGTTTCTCCTAATGTCCTGGCCACCAACCTCTGAATTTTGAGGAGATTGCTATATGGAGGTTAGATGTTGGTCTACCTTCAAACACAGGCACTACTTTACAATTACAGTCAAATTCTACCAAGGGCTTTGAGACAGTTCAACAATGAGACAAGGCACTGTACCAAATGTAAGGAATATAATTATTATTTCAAGTGTGCAGTGCTTTCTCAGAGGTACATTTGACAAGCCCACAATGATCCAGAATGGACAAATTACTAACTGGGATGTTGTTTCTTTGTCTCATATATCGGTGCCCAAAATATCAGCAAACTCCAGTTTCAGTTTTCAATTAGAATTTAATTAAGGATATAATATGAAAGTATATCTATACACAATGCAGAATATAAAGGACTGAGTAACATAAGTAAAAGAATACACTAGATATAAATATAAACAACAAGTTCACAAGAACATGAGATTTTCATCCTACCAGAATACCCACCTTCCCATCATATCAACAACCTGCGTTTTTTTTAAATTAGTTCCAGTGTCTTGGCCTCAATCACCCTTCCCGGTAACTTTTTCTATTTATAATTTCAGCGCTTCGGGACGTCTTCATGATGTGAAAGGCTCTATATAAATGTAATTTTGTTACATTGTATTAAATAATCCGTTCTCTATTGTTCTGCTGCCTCAATGCATTCACAAGTATTGGTCAGGAGTTACTTTCTCAAACCCATTTAAGAAGAACCTCACTGAGATGTCTATTTTCAAGACAGAAGAACCCTCGCTTCTAATTTATAAAATCACGAGAATAGTCTGGCTGAAGAAGGGCTTTCAGCCCATCTGATCTCATCCCTCGAGGAACTCACCATACCATCCTCCAATGTTTGCATCAAGCTGCTTTTCAAGTGAGTCTATTATCTTCTACCAAATTGTCTGGAAACCTGATCCTGCATTGATTACCCTTGGAGTAAAGTAAACCTTTCTGGTATCTGTACAGAAATTGCACTTTACAGCTAATCCTATGCCATCTTGTTCTGCTGTCTTCCTACATCCTAAAGTAATGAACCAGATTTATTTATTTTCAATTCCATTTAAAATGTTGTACACCTATATCAGGTCCCCTCTGCGTGACCTTCTCTCAATAATAATAATAATAATAATCCTTGCATTTGATATAAAACTTTTCATATCTTCTAGACATCTCAAAGTGCTTCACAGAATATACTGTAAAGTGAATTGTCTCTTTTTGTGGGCAAAACACAGCAGCCAATTGTGTACATCAGTGTCCCACAAACATTTGTGGATTGAATATGACCAATTTTATTATTGTGCTTTTTTTTTGGAGGGATTATTATTGGGCATGTGGAGTAAGGAAACTTGCCCAAGGTTTCACCCTGACATGCCTGGATTCGAACACAGGTCTCACACTTGTAAGGCAAGTGCTCTAACCACTGAGCTACAGGACTCCACAAGACTGAAGAACTCAAACTTGTCCAGGCATTGCTCAAAGCTCATTGCTCTAACACTGGGGATCATCCTCAATACTTTCTTCTGAACCATCTCTAAGGCCTGGCCAGCCCCTTATGATGCAGTGCCCAGAACTGTATGCAATGTTCAAGGTGCAGTCTGACCAGAGCACTGTACAGCCTGAGGATAATGTCTGCAGATCTAAACTCAACTGATTTAGAATATCACCCAGCATCCTATTAACTTTGTTTATCGCTGCCTCACATTGTTTTGGCATAGTGAACGAAGAATCAACAAACACCCTTAGATCTCAGCTTCTCCTTTGGCAAGTTTTATCATGGAGTACATGTTTACGATTCTTTGATCCTATATCTAGTTAATGTATACATTTGAATTAATCTGGACTTATAATAATCAATGTATGTGATATAGCGCTTTTCATGTCTTCTGGATATCTCAAAGCGTTTCACAGAATATACTGTAAAGTGAATTGACTGTATACAACAGACAGTCTAAAACTTCAATAATCCGTCATTCCGAAAGCTGGCAACTCGCTAAAACCGGTAAGATTTCAACATACATACACTAATCATTCTTTTCCGATGTTCGGAAAATCTCTCAAAGTTCAGAACAGTTACTTGTAGTTCACTGTGTCACCGCTCTGTCCTGTGGCGCTGTGGTTGGCGCTTGGCTTCAGTCCTGTTTCCAGCTCCTGTGGTGTATGGGGCAGGGCTTCCCCAGCCATTTCTCGGGTAGGTTCTAAATACCAGCAAACTCTGAAATCAGGGAGGTGAGTGGCCCCAACCGTGCCAGATTATCAAGGTTTCACTGTATTTGTGGGTGAAACACAGCAGCTAATGTGCACAGGAGTGTCGCACAAACAGTCGTGGATTGAAGTGACCAATTTATTTATTTTTCTTGAGGGATTATCAGGCGTGTGGAGTAAGGAAACTTGTTCAAGACATTGCCCCACCGGGAATCCGACCAAGTTCCCTCGCTTGCAAGACGAGTGCTCTAACCACTGAGTTACAGAACGTCATTGAACTTGAAAGAGCTATTCAATTCTTGGAGAGAGAAGGAACGTCAACACTGACATTGTATATCAAGCACTCCGAAACACTTCTCCTTGTGAAGGGCACTATCTAAATGCTAAATGTTGTTTTGTTTACAGCATCATTCCTGTAACCGCACCAGTCTCGTTCACATTTTGGTGTGATTGGAAATTCATACGACCAGTGAAATAGTGGACTTTCAAAGATCTGCTAGCCTCCAAATGTTCTAAGTTGTCATATTGTGAAAATAGTACTACTTCACATTTTGAGACATTGAACTGTATCTGGCACCTAACAGCTACCCTGCCAGCCTGCCTATATTCAAACTTGTACTTGTACGAATGATTAAGCCGCCTCATTGAAGTCTAGAGCAAAGACACAATAGAATAAATGAAATCTTATTGTTATCTTAAAATAGAATGAGTAGTTTCTTTAAAAAAAATTGTAATCTAGTATCTTAAAATAATAACATGAACCCTGTTCTTTTAAAAAAGAATGAGTCATGTTCTTTTTTAAAAAAAGACTGTTCATTATTTTCTTTAAATAATTGAATGAGTCATTAAAAAAAAACATTGTTATAATTAATTGTTATTTGTATACTGCTTCAGTATTTCATATCCTTTGTCACAATTTGTCAGGCCCTCAAATTGGTTACATCAACAAGTTTGAATATTGCTCACTCAATTCCCAAGTCTAGATCATTAATCCATACACTAAACAAGAGCAAATCTCAGCACAAACTTCCTGCAAACACTGCTGCCTCTATCATAATCCTCAGGAAGGCATCATTAGAGGGTTAAGGTTTGTTTTGTGCAAGAGTGGGATATTACAAAGCTTTATAAGAACTGTTATTTTGCTATTGCCAGAACGGTGATGCTGGCTGGTGCTGCTGGTGGGAGGTGGGGGGTGGTTAGGGGTGTGTGGTGGAAGAAGAGGGAAAAAGAAAATGTATTAATATAGAGTCTTTGAAACTCCTTCTGATCGGGGCTGACCCCTTCTAATATGCGTAAAGAGCATGACGTATTTTATTATTTTAACAAGATTTCATTCTATTGTACCATTATTGTAGTGCGGATTCGGATGGGAAGGGCCGATTATTCTTTCAAACAATTCTATGTTAATAAGATTACTATTATATAGTTGTCCCAAAGTCACTTTTGTAACAAGAAATTTCAAAACCTACTTTGTAGCAGATACATATTTATATAGGAAGAGATTAAAACTAAATAATTTGTGGGTGGTTGAATTACTGTTTTCTGCACGGCTTTAAAACTTCTACCCATGGAAAAATGTGTACAACAATAACGGCTTGGATTTATATAGTGTTCTTCATGCCGGATGGGGTCTCAGAGTGTTTCCCAACAATGGATTCTGGGACCGAGCCAAGGGAGGGGGAAAAAGGCGATCAAAAGTGCGGTTGAAAAGAAAGGTCTTGAACCGAGGCCTGAAAATAGGAAGAGAGGGGGGCGAGGCGAGGGAGTTCCAGAGCCTTGGGGTGTAGTGGCTAAAGGCACGGATGCCGATGGTGGAGCGGAGGATTTGGGGGACAAGGAGGAGACCAGACCCGGTAGAGTAAAGGCAAAGGCTGTTGTGAGGAGAGAGCAGGTCAGAGAGGTAGTGGGGTACAGAGGAGAGATTTGAAAATAAGAGTGAGGATCTTGAAATCAATCCTCTCCCAGACAGGGAACCAGTGCAGTCTGGCAAGGTTTGCGGTAATCGGGGAGCGAAGTTTGGTGTGGGTGCAAATGTGGGGAGCCGAATTTTGGATAACCTGCATTTTGTGAATGGTAGTGGAGAGGAGACCGGCAAGGAGAGCATTGGAATAGTCCAGGCGAGAGGTGACAAATGCATGTACCAGGGTTTCAGCGGCTTTTGGGGTGAGATATTGGCGGAGACGGGCGATATGTTGGAGATGGAAGAAAGCGGTGTTGGTTAAGGACCGGATGTGGGGGAGGAAGTATAATTGGGGGTCAAACCTGACACTTAGGTTGCATACGGGTTCGGAGAGTTTCAGGAATAGGTCGGGTAGGTGTAGGAGGTGAGAGTCGTGGGATTGAAGACGTTGACGAGAGCCAGAATATGGCTTCCATCTTGTCAACATTTAGCTGAAGAAAATTTGCGCTCATCCAGATCCTGATGTCTGACAGGCAGGCTGACAGAACATCAGAGGAGTGGGGGTCACAAATTGAGGTGGAGAAATAGAGTTGGGTGTCATCAGCATACATGTGAAAGTCTACCTCATGTCTGTGGAAGACATCACCAAGAGAGAGCGTGTAGATAAGGAAGAGAAGAGGGCCAAGGATGGATCCTTGGGGTACCCCACAGGTAACCAGGTAAGAGCGGGATGAAAAGCCGTTTGTAGAGATGTGCTGCTGGTGGTTTGTGAGGTAGGACTCTAACCAGGCAAGTGCAGTCCCACTGAGGTGGATGACAGAGGACAGGCAGTGGAGGAGGATGGCATGATCGACTGTGTCGAAAGTGGCAGAGACATCCCGGAGGACAAGGAGGCAGAGGAAGCTCTGTTTCACAGATAGAGAGGATGTCTTTGTGACTTTCACAAGCGCAGTCTCTGTACTGTGCGCAGGGCGGAAACCGGACCAGAGGGTTCGAAAAGGGAGTGGAGGGAGAGGTGTACGCAGAGTTGGTTGACAATAATGCATTCTAAAGCTTTAGCAATAAAGGGCAAGTTTGAAATAGGGCAGTAGTGGCTAGAGGGATCTAGGGTAGGTTTTTTGAGGAGTGGGATGATGACAGTGGTTTTGAGGGGGCCAGGGACTGATCCTGAGGAGAGGGAGATTTATTATGTCTGCCAGCAATGGACAGAGGAGGGGAAGCTGGGTGATCAACAAGTTGGTGGGAAGGGGCTCGAGGCAGCAGGTGGTGGGTTTCATAGAGGTAATGGTGGGTGAGAGGGTGAAAGGAGAGATGAGGTGGAAGGAATGTAGGAAGGGCGTCGTGGTAGGAGCTGATGACGGGGAGGGTGAGGAGGATGGAAGTGGGTGGTGATAGGCGACAAGAGGCAGGAGGATAAGGCTGCCAGGCAGATATTAGTTATTTTAGCAGAAAAGAAGTCCATGACCTCTTCGCACTTGAAGTGAAGATTGAGGAGGCCTGAGGGGGAGCACGGAGCAGGTAGTGGGTGGTGGAGAGAAGGACTTTGGGGTTGTTTTTTGCCTCCAAGATAATGTTGGAACAGAATGCCATTTTTGCACACAACAAAGAATGGTGGTAACTGTGGAGATACTTGAGCCACTGTTGGTGGTGAACTGTCAGGCCAGTTTTCTGCCATCTGCGCTCGAGCAGTTGGTCGAGGGCATGGCCAATTATGGGTTGGCGAGTTTATGTGAAGGGTGAGGTTTAAGGAGGAGAGGAGGGTAGTGAAGTAAGAAGATGTGGTGCAAAGGGGAGTTTAGGTGGAGGTTGAAGTCGCCCATTATAAGCAGGCTTTCAGAGCAGAGGGACAGGGAGGAGAGGAGAGATATCAGAGGGGAAAGAACTAGGGGGTTTAAGTGGGGGTGGTAGACCAGAATTTTAGTGGCAGAGAAGGATGGTAGAGGTGCTCAAAAGGAAAGCAGCCAGAGGAATAGGTGGAAAGACCAAGGGAAGTTTTGGAGATGAGGGCCAACCCGCCATGTGTTGGTTAGGATGTGTATATGTCGGCTCATACGATACACCAAACCATTAGTCGGCAAGCTTCAACCATTCTATCCCCACTATCTGGAAAGGCATTCTGTACTCACTCCGCCTCAACCATTCCCTCCCCATTTTTAAAGCTCTTAGCTCTTCATCAGCTCTTTCGGTCATCTTCCCCATCACCATCAGGACCATCTTAAACTCTCCATCCATCTCCTCTCCTCCACCACCGTCTATCCACCAGTGCTGGTATGCAGCAAACTATGTGAAGTGTTTTGAGATTCTACCACCTCACTCGCTTTGAGTAGCGGAGACCTGTGAATAGTTTCATTTCTTTGTTTTATTCCAGATTTTCATTTGTTGTGGCTATTTAGATGTTGTTGAAATTGGGAAAGGGGCACGAGAGATCCAGGTTCTGGTAGATTTTTGTATTTATGAATGTGTGCTAGATATTATTTTGAGCTATGTCATCAGCCCTTAAATGCTTCCTGATCAAAATGTCCGCTATTCTCAAAGGCTAGGTAGTAGGTTACTTGGACATGATTCTGGTTCACGGAAGCTCCAATATAAAAATGCGATGGGTATGAGAAAATTCTAGGTGCTGATGTCACCATGAACGTAGACAAATGGGAATTATATAGTATTTCAATGTTGTGTCTATTTCACTGCAATGAAGGAATTCAACAGTCCGAAGCTTGACCAAGCTAACCATGCATCTTTGAAACCAACTATTTCTTAGGTGTTGTCAGTCAGGAAGGGAACGTTTTGCTTGCCCAGAGAAGAATAACGCATTGAAGGCTTTAATAATAAACCTTGCATTTATTAAAGACAAATGGTAGGAGAAAGTTGTCAAGATAGTCATTCTGGTATTGAAATGTTCAGGCCAAGGTTATGTTTGACCCTCTGTGACTTCCGGGGGTTAGGGGTGTGTTGTGTGTAGGTACGCCAGGCCTCCTTGGAGGAGGACTGACTCCAAGTTGACATGTTGAAATTGAGTTTTCCCTCTGTGGCAGTCTCATTCGTCCAGTTCTTGAGCTATGCAGGTCCACAGTATTCCAGGGCACTGTTGATGACAGCACAGCCAGCCTTGCTCACCAACAGGACCTGGAAGGGCAGACCAGTCACTGGGGGCAGGGAGTTGTCCCACCTAGCTCCTGTTAACCCCGGAAAGTAAAGCCCTAACAGGTTGGGTGTTGCTAGCTGGAAAAGCAATGGGAAAGCTAGCAGACAGCAATATCAATGGGAAGTTGTGAGGTTTAGCTGGTTAGACTCCAGCCATACCCCAATATGCTCTCAGGTCCCCAAGCCGTTGCTCTTGCCAACCTGCGACAATACTGTAAGCAGTTGTCTGCAACCTAATCTTGGCTTGTGAGAGGTCCCCACCATCCCCACCCTTACCTGGTGCTAATGGCTCCCCATCCCTCAAGAGGATAGAACTAAAATCCTTGTCCTCTCTTTCAAGGCCTCCCACAGCCTTGCCGCTCCTACACCTTTGACTTTCTAACCCATGATCAACCTGTTCGCTTCCTCCGTTCAGCAGGCTCCAACCTGCTCCATGTCTCCCGCCCGACCCACCCACCATCGGCGGTCGGGCTTTCAGCCTCTCTGTCCCCACCCATTGGAACTTGATCTCAGTCCCTTCATTGCTCCCTCCTCTCCTTCAAGGCATGACTCAAGATCCTCCTTGTCTCTTGTGCCTTCAGCTGCCCTCCTACATCTCTGCCCTCCCTCATCCCAACCTTGCTCCCCATGCTCAGCTCCAGATCCCGGACTATTCAGCACCTTGAAACATCCTCCCAATATGAAAGGAGCTTTACAAAAGTAATTTTGTTGTCAACTACATTTTTTTTCTTATAAATCCTTACGAAATAGGCTGCGTATCAGAACAGTATTAACCTGCCATTGTAGCGAGTAAAATCTGAAGAGCAGGGATATAATTTTATTTCACAAGTGTGGGTTAAACAGTGCAAATTAATCCTCCCAAAATCAAATTACAGCTAGTTTAGTAGTTTTTAAGAGCAGCTGACTCAAGACTGTCCTAACCTTGACAACAGGTAAACAAGGATAGAAATGGGGAGAGAAAAACCCTGGTATTACTCAGAACCTTGTCTCTATTGTAGGTGAAATGGATGTGTAACTTGAAACTTATATTTAAAAACTAAAATATTTTATGTGAAAATCAACAGAACCTGAAAAGTACTGACATTTTGGAGAAACTAGTGGAAATAACTTTTGCATTTGATACAGAGTCTTTCATATCAGGAGCATGCTGCAAAGTGCTCCACAGGATTTGCTGCAAAGTGCTCCACAGGATTTACTGTAAAGTGTAGTAGCTTTCTACACAAACATGCAGCGAGAATGATGCTAACTCTTCAGAGAGCTGGGGTCAAATCCAGTTTAGACTGATGAGAGTCAAAACATCCGTTCTCACCAACAGCTGAAGCACTTTGTTTACAGCAAAACACACAATTAAATATCTACACTACTTCTAATGGATGGGTGCAGTTCAACAATCTCTGTACAAGTACGAGTGAGTTCATCATCCTTTTGGTCACGATCAACGCTTAAAAGTACTACTGAGAAACAACAGATGAAGCTCATGCTGAACAAATAAACCAGGAAGCCTTTATAAAAACAAAATTGCTTTTATAAGTAGAAACGTCAGAGAACATGCGACATTCTTGGGAAAGAAGTGAAATGCCTCATTACTTTGATGAGTTTTAAAATACAAAAACATTTATTCAAAAAATCCATGGTGTGAAATCACATATCCAGAAGCTTGCATTGGGCTACAAAGATGCACAAAACTAGGTCTACAACAGACGCTGTATAAGGGTCACAAAGTATTTGAAAAGACTGCTAATAAAAGGAGTCGATAATTATTTCATTTTTGCCTACATGGCTCCCTTGTGAATAGCTTTACTAAAGTTACACAGTTCCCCAAAGGTGGAGTCCCACAGAAAGCGGTAATACCTCAGGGCCCAGTTATTTGACGTTGGTTATAAACTTATCTTCTACAGAAAAGGAAGGCTATCCTAAGGTTTCCATTTGAGTTGGAAGACCAATGTCTTCTACTCCAACCGTACGGATGAAAGGGAACAGGCCTGTGTGAACCGTGTCTTGTGCTTGCTTCAAGCTAATCCTCTTCACCCTCTCCGGATTCGGATTCTGAAAAGGAGGAAATAAAACATTTATTCATAAAGGTATTTATTATTAGGATCCTGAAACCAAAAAATAATTTCTGCTATTTTTGAGAGTCGTTATCTAATAACAAACAAGAACATAACACCGACTGGTATGTGAGGTGTACAGGATGATGACTTCAGAAACACATAGGCATTTTTGTCAACAATATTCCTTCCATTTGCATATTGAGCAAGTGACAGGATAGCATACTTTTCATTGATGCAAGACGTGGCATGTTTTAAGATCCATCATATGAATAGCAAAAATTGCACACCAATTGATGTTGCAAGTCTTTATATATAATACCCGAAGGCTTGAGTAACAGGACAACTGGTTATCTGCGTGAACTGAAGTTGAATAATGTCACAATAACATCATACCAGCTCAACAAGAGAGAAAGCTGGGGCCTAAAAGCAGGCCTGGACTAACTGGTGCAGAAAGAAGACTAAATTCAAATACCTTTATGGAACCTGTCATTTTGGAGGGTCAGAGTAATTTAAAACCATGGTAAAATAATACACACCATTCTACCTGCTCTCTCTCACCATCAGCATTACCTATGTGTTGAGATGAGAACAGATATCCTGACTGAAATGCATTTCATTTTCATACCCTCACATTAAACATATCCAGCATTTCAAATGCAACACATTTTATTATTAATAATCCTTATATTTATTATGCCTCTTTTCACATGGGGAGGATGCCTGAAAGTGCTTCGCAGCTTTGGCTGCATGTTTTATGAATGAACGCAACAGCCAATTTGCGCACGGCAATGTTTCACAAACAACCATGATGTGAATGACCAATTTTAATCGAGGAGATTGTTAGCCAGGACACAGGGAGAAACTCTGTTCTCTGTTGCCATGGGATCTTTAACAAGATACAGGTGCTTTGGTTTAACATCTCACCTGAAAGGCAGCACCTCAAACAATGCGAGACACCCCTATCACTGCATTCAAATGCCAGTTTAGATAACCGGAAACAAGTTCCAAGTCCTGACTTGGAGCTTGATAAACCTTCTGACTCATAGGAGTGAGTGCTGCCAACTGAGCCAGGCTGAGTCATTTTGACACTCTCTGGCTGAAAGTCAGTAACTGTTTATCTGCTCAAATTCTGGCTTTTTCAAGCTCGATTTTAAATGTGAAAAAAAAGGGCAATTAAACATAATGGTTCGGACTGCAAAGTGATATATTGCTAATTAATAAAATTGTAACTCATTTACCGCCATAAGTATAGAGAACAGCTGTTAACTACGCCATCGGTTGCACTATTTTTAGAATACTTTTGACAAAGTGATTCTATGAATACCATGGGAAATGTAGAGTGTGGGCAAAATAAGGTGGGCGTAAGAGAAAAAAAAAGCCTATTTTGTTATGTATTGTATGTATGTACATACACGTGTTGTTCAGCCTGACTCAGCTGGTAGCATTCGTGCCTAAAATGAGTCAGAGGCTGTCAGAGTTTGGAACCCATATAGTCCATGATGACAGTGCAGTGCTGGGAAGTGCTGCATTGTTGGGACGTGCCGTCCTTCAGATAAGACATTAAATCAAGATCCGGTCTAATTATATGGGGAGGACAGATTTGCAGGGCTATGGGGAGAGCGTGGGGGAGTGGGATAGATTAGGAGAGTTCTTTTCAAAGAGCTGGCATAGACACGATCGGCCAAATGCCCTTCTTTGTGCTGTATAATTCTATGATCTAATTACTGTACTTTCAAACCATTTATTGTTGGAGCTATTGCTCAAACTCACACGTTAGGTTTTGGAAATGTTTAATTGAAAGAATTCCCAATACTTAAAGTATAGCTAAGCACCAAGAAAACTATCTGGTTTGGTTATTTTTCTTTGAACGAAAATTAGTGTGCACCAAAACAAATATTGTCTGTATATAATAAAAATAATAATCCTTGCATTTGATGTAGCGATTTTCACATCTTCTAGATGTCTCAAGTGACTGTAAAGTGACTCTATATTTGTGGGCATATTTATATAATCTAAAACAAAGGTGTGGCTAAAAGTATTAAACTATTAACCAATTGTTTTAGCTTTAGGTGAATATTCTTTCATCTCTATGTTGGAGAAAACAATTTACAATATGAAATATGGTTAATTTGTAATACAAACAAGTTTTATTGTGAGTATTGACTTCTGTGTCTTGTTATAATAATCTTAAATACGTTTAATATAGCATTTTATCAGGACAAAACCAAAATATCACAAATTACTTAGGCAGTTTTCTGAAAAGTATAGTGACAGTACTTATATTCTAGATGGCAAAATATACAGACACTACACTTTTCAGTGTATTCAGTGAAGCCCTTGCAGATGTCTCAACGACATGATAAGAGATTATATCAAATGCAAGGACTCAGTATTATTACATCAGTATTATTACAGCACAAAAAGCCATTGTGCCTGTGCTCATTCCATTCACCAACTGCACCCCATCCCTGTTGCCTAATTTAACCCAGTTTCATTGCTCTTTTACTACATTCTGGAATATTTGTCATCATCAAGAAGTTTCTCCAATTCTTTTAAATAGTCATGGACTTGGCTTCAAAGCCACCTGTGATATGGCAATCAAGTGAATAACTTTATTCTAACAATCCTCTGTAAAATACATTTCTGATTTTATGATTATTGTTACTGGAATACCGCAAAAAATCTCCCAATTGTAATTTCTACACAGCGACATGATAAAACAAAGATCTCCTGTTAATTATGATGACATGTAGTGATGGTAGAGCATGTGACTATAGAGCAGCGAATTAATGGGAGTCACATGCCATTGAACCGCTGCCTTGATTGACAATGGGCATTTGTTTTCCAAGCAGTTTTGTTGGCTGGAATTTCAATAATTCAGTTTTAAACGGCTTCTCCACGACCAGATTGGATTTAAATTGATTGCCTTGCAAACAAAAACTAGATGATGGAAATCTGCAAAAGTTTCTATCATGCTCGCCTCCCGAGTTAGAAGATTGTGGGTTCAAGACCCACAGCGGAACTTGGAACTCATACCCTGGAGCCGACAGTCCAACGCAGCGCTGAAGGAATGTCAAATTGTCAGAAGAGAAGAATCCGCCCTGCTTCAATTACAACAAGTTCCTATCTGCCTGTTCAGGCAAACATAAAATAGCTCATGGCAATACGCAAAGAGAAGGGTGTTCATCTTGCTGCCCTGCCAACAATCCTCCAAACAAAATTGGTGATCTGTTTCATGCCTGTTTTTGGAACATTCCTGTGCACAATGGAGCTGCCAGGTTTGCCTAAAATACAGTTAACTACACTTTATAGTAAATCCTGTAAAACGCTTTGGGATATCCCCAAGACATGAAAATGCAAGGATTATTATTAATAAACTGAAATGCCAGAAATCTACAGTAGGTTATTTTCAAGGCAGGTGAGTAGATTTTTGATAGGTAAGCGATATGCAGCAAAGAATGAAAAGTAATAATAATAGTCCTTGCATTTGATATAGCACCTTATCAGGTCTGAGACGTATCGCAAAGCGCTTCATAGGATATACTGGAAAGTGAACTGATTGTATTTTGTGGGTGAAAGGAAGTTGAGGCATAGATCAGCTGTGATCTAATAGAATGGCAGAACAGGGTTGAGGGGCTTACTGGCCTTCTTCTGCTCCCACATCAACAACAACTTGCACTTCTATAGTTCCCTTCATGGTGGGTAGCTCCCCAGAGCGCTCAACAGTGGTGGAGTCTGGCCCTGAGCCACAGAGAGGTGACCGCAGGCACGATCAAAAAACTTCTTCGAGTGGGATTTGAAAGTGGGTAGGCAGTCGACAAGGCAGAGTAAGAGGGAGACGGTGGAGTAGAGGGGATGAGGGACGAAAAGGAAGGCTGGAGGCAGCTGAGCGGAAACAGTGGGTGGTGGAGTCAGTTAGGTAGGGAGGTGCAAGGGCATAAAGGAATAAGACAAATGAGTGAATCTTGAAATCGATCTGATTGATAATTGGGAGCCAGGGGAGTTTGGCAAATATGGGTGTGTTGGGGATACAGAGTTTTGTGTGGGTGGCAGGGTTTTGAATTAATTTAATTTAGTATATTGTGGAGCTGGGGAGACCAGCAAGGGGACATAGTTTGGCCGGAAAGTGACGAAGCTGTGGTTGAGGGTTGCTTTGGTTGTGAGGTACGGACAGAAGCAGGCAATGTGAAGGAGGTGGAAAAATAGGGATCCTGGTCAGATTACAGATATGGGATAAAACAGAAAGTTGGGGATTGAACCTGATGCCTAAATTGTGACGAGTTCAGAGGGAGACCTTGGGGAGGTTGAGGAGTTCAGATTTGCAGAAAATCTTGATGGAGCCATTGACGGGGCATTTGTCTTGCCAATATTTAGCTGCAGGAAATGCAGGCCTTGACACTGGATATAGTGAGTGAGAGGCAGAGAAAAATAAAAATAAAGAGTAGGCGAGACAGTATAGTCTCACAGTATGAAATTCAATTAAAGTTGAAAGTGAGAGAACAAGCAAAAGTAGGAGAGACAATATGTGTGTTAAAAAAAGGAAGAGACATTCTAGGTTTGAACAAGTTGTAAGTCCATCTTTAGAACTCAAAGGCTGAAAAATTCCTCAGAATAAAATGAAACATTTGTCCTGAGGACTGCATTTTCATTGTTGTTGCATTAAGCTGGGTTGGATCTGCACAAACAGCCCATTCATTCCATCTCCTGATTTAACCTTTTTTTCTAAACAAAAACAATCTTTAAACTTCTTGTTTTCTTGCCTACCCTTTCTCCACTTTGGCAGAAATCTGCAAGGGAGCTCTTGCTCTCCTCCCATTGGCAGCAATGTTGAGAGTGGACGAAACGCGGTTTGATCAGAAATTGGATGCATTCGGTAACATGTTAAGAAATGAAGAATTCTCCAATTAAGTGTTGCTAAGGTCCGCAACACTTAATACCCAAAGATAAAAATAATAATCCTTATATTTTATATAGCCTATAAAAGTCACTGCACTTTACAGGATATCCTTGAAGTACTTTGGGTCATCCTCCTGATATAAAGGGCAATATTCAAAATTCAAGGATTATTATGGCCTTTTAACTCAGGAGGATTACATATTCCATTTGAGTAAATATTGAGAATTTCCATGTTTGAAACTCTTAAGCATGGTGATGGTTTCCACACATGTCTGACAGCCAGCTGACCCCAAATCATAAGAAAAACTGCAGTGATAATAAATGCAATTCAGAGGATAATGCAAGACAAAACAACACCCAAATTACATTTGTATAGCGCTTTTCACATCAGGAGGATGTCCCAAGGCGTTGGACAGTTACTGCTTCAGACCCAAGCTGAGGAAATGGGGGGGGGGGGGGGATATTTAAAAGCAATTATTGCATCAATATATCAAAATATACTGGTTTCACAAGTCGGGGTGCATAAGCATATGTTGTGTGTGTGCATTTTTGTGCAATACAGTACATTGATCCTGATTAGAGAGCATAAACAGTCTTAAAAAAAATATTTAATTGCAACAAATGTTCTTGCCAAATGCATGACATTTAGGTAGGAAAGAAAGAGGGGGAAAAAGCAGAACCTCCGGCATTAAAACTGTTAACATTCAATGATACAATAGCTTCAAATTACCTTCTTCAGCATTTTGCAGCCACTCAACAAATTTTTTCATCTGCTCAAGAAAGATGCTTTTGCCTTTGGCAACATGTGCTTCTTTGTACCATTTTAGGATGGCTTCTTCACTCAGGACATCAGCTGCAATTCAGATGAGTTATGGGAAGGTTAATACTTCTTAAAACAACAAAAAACACTAAATTCTTTGGCAAACTTAATTAATGAAGACTTATTCTGGATCCATCATTTCTGGTTTGTGGGCTGGCTTATATGCTCAGTGATATTTAAAGGCTACTGACTCACTGCTACAAATGTAATAGTTCAAACAGATATTGTGGTCATGAGCCTCTGGCCTACTGTAAAAGATATCAAGACTGCTTTAAGAGTAATCTGGCTGTGACAATCTAGGTCTATTCAATAATGGTCCTTGAGTTGCACTGAGTAGGTTATGTGTGTTGAACTTGTTCCAATGCTTTTGCTTTCCCAAGACTCGGGTACCTGATGTGTGCGGAGATCACTTGAACGCCTTAGCACACTTTACAAATACCTAGCAGTGACCTTCCTACTGGTTTTTAGAGAATTGGACTCTTGAAGTGAAGTGCTTTGATACGTGAAAGAAGACGTGAAAAATGCTATATCAAATGCAAGGATTATTATATTGCACTTTGGAACCCTTGCATTGGTTTAGAGGGGTCCTAGCTGGATCAGCAGTGGGAAAACCAGACAGTGGTTAATAACAAACTATGGAGTTTTAGCTGGTTAAACCCCAGCAGTATCCCAACTCAAAGTCTGGGTCCCGAAGCCTTTCTTCGTGCCGACCCATGCCTAACATTTTTGAAAATTAGCCAAGTAGGATGCATCCCTCCAGGAGAAAGTGTGCATTCCATTCAAATAAACAGTTCTGGAATTTCCATATTTAGGTGGGATACAATCGTTCTTTTGTTTGGACACCCTTAAGGATGGTGATGGATTTCCATTGTGTAGATCAGACACCTAGCTGACCAAACTAAAAATGTGTTAGCTTCAGCTATTAACACTGAAATGGAATGATCTCCCTGTACATGCAGGCACTCTACAGACAAGTGGATTGATGCAGTTGAAACCTACCTTTGTAGAAAAGCACAACAATCTTCTGGAAAGCTTTCATGAAGTGGATATTGTCGTAACAGTATTCCTGAATCTTCTGGAGTAGAATCAGCTCAGATTGACCTTGGGTACTGAATACTGCAAGGAGTGGTGCATATTGCTGAAAATAATCAAAAGAGGTATTCAGCATTCAATGGTTTTTCTGAGCTATACCTACAGCAATGAAAAAACAAATATTTCAAATATACTGGAAATTTCAAATATACCAAATATACACGCCATCCCAATATATGTTTCGATTATACGTTGTTGATGAATTAATAAATGATAGAAAAAATAATTTGAAAATTGGATTAATTGAAGGGATATTGGTTGATTAAATTTATATTAATTGTTTAGTAAATATATAAATAAGATAATAAATACAATTAAGAACACACTTACTGGAGATGGTTGATGAGGTCAGTGGGTGGGAGGGGGCGGAGTCATTCAGATGAAGGGACAGGATAACAAAGATAAGTGTTCTCTTAATTGTATTTTTATCTTATTTATGTATTTATTAAACATTTTTTAAATTTTCAATACTAGTAATGTTGTTTTTGATCTTTAATTAATATTAGTGTAACAAAATTTAGACCAGAAATGTACCAGAGGAACGTACCCCGATTTATAGCATTAGGGCTTATGGTCATTTAGGTTTTGGTATACGTTGTTTCACTTAAAATTGCACTCATCAAGAACACATCCCCGACATTAATTGAAGAGTCCTAGTAGTTTTGATTTAGGCACATTTTTTGCATTACAAATATTTTGAAATATAAAATATTTGATTTTCAGGTACAAATAAGACTGAGGCTTACAAAAGATCTTAGAAACCTCTCTTCCAGCAGTCGTCTACTGTCAAAAAGCCCCCATCCATTGAAAACAACAACAAAACTAGACTTATAAAGCACCTTTCATGTCAGGAGGAAGTCCCAAGTTGCTGAACACTCAGGGGTCAGAACCCAAGCATTGGGGAGAGCCAGGGTAGGGAGAAGGGGCAGAGAGAGGTGGGAGGGTGGCAGAAGGCACGATCGAAAAGGAGGGTCTTGAGACCAGCCTTGAAGGAGGCAAGGGAGGAAGCGAGGCGAAGGGACTGTGGGATGGAGTTCCAGAGTGTGGGGGGAGAAAAGCTGAAAGCCCGGCCACCGATGGTAGGGCGGGTTGGGTGGGAGACATGGGAGCAGACCAGAGCCTGCTGAACGGAGGGACCGAGCAGGTTGGAAGGGAAAAGTGAGATACAATTTAAAAGCTATTCCATGAGAGAGCCCATCACGTTCGCTTTTATTCTTCTTCTAAATGAATCCATACCAGTTCATTAACTACACCCTATGTTTTGTAAATACAGATATCCCGCCCCAACCGCGCCCTCGACAACTGCGAAACTCACGCATCCACTGTTTGCTAAATGCGACAACCCTTGCTAACCACGCAATGGTTATTACTTAACCCTTGCTAACCACGCAATGGTTATTACTTAACCCTTGCTTATCCACGGGTTTTAACACTAACACTAGCTTTTGGCACTAGGACACAGTTGCATCAACCAGCTTCACGCTAACGTCTGGCGCTAGGACCCAGTTGTGATGTTGCAATCAACCAGCGAGATGTTGCTTCACTCTTAGGATTAAGGTAAATCTCTGTTGATTTCTCTCTCTCTGTGTTTGTGTCTCTCTGTGTCTGCAGATCCTGGCAGCTAATGCTCCCAAACATGTCACCCACCACACCACCTTCTCCGTTGATTTCTCTCACCTCCGTGTCACCCACCACACCACCTTCTCTACATCCCCCACCTCCGTGTCACCCACCACACTACCTTCTCTGTTGATTTCTCTCTCTCTCTGTCTGTGTGCAGATCAGTCAGTCAGACAGCCTCGCGGATTGCTGCAGATCCTGGCAGCCAATGCGCCCAAACTTACTCCCCTTAGACCCATGTATGTTATAACTGTATGTTTTTTTTTGTGTTTAGTTCTACGAAACACGAACTTACTCCCCCTATCCCCATGTTTCCCATAGGGCCCTGCATTTTCCAGTCGCAAAAAAGCAAACATACTCCCCCTATCCCCATGTTTCCCTTAGGGCCCTGTATTTTCCAAACGTGGTTTTACTAACAGCGGAGGTTTTCAGGAATGTATCCCCCGTGGTTGGGGAGGAATACCTGTAAATAGTTTTTGGTCTATCCTAAAATTATTCTTCACAAACCTGAACCTGTTCCCTCTTAACCTGCTGCCTGGAATCCAAAAGTATTGTTCTTGCCTTGCCCCCGCTTATCTCTCCAACCTGCTGTCTCCCTATTCAGCCAGCCTGCCCGTCTCCTCCGCTCAGCAGGCTCTGGCCTGCTCCGCATCCACCACCCTAACCGCCCCACCATTGGTGGCCGGGCTTTCAGCCTCTCTGCTCCCACACTGTGGAACTCCATCCCGCAATCCCTTTGCCTCACTTCCTCTCTTTCCTCCTTCAAGACTGGACCTTCCTCTTTGACTGCGCCTTCCGCTCCCTCCTAATTCTTCCACCTCTCCTACTCTCCTTCCCCTTTGCTCGGGTCCCGACCTGATTGTTCAGCACTTTGGGATGTCCTCTCGACGTGAAAGGCGCTCTATAAATGTAATTTTGTTTTTGTTCTGGTTTGTTTTCTCAATCCTACATTACATTCATTAATACAATCCCTTTGGAGTTATCCTTTCAAAGGATTAGTTTATCCAGGTGTTCCTTTAACCCGAGGGAAGGAGAAACACCCTCATTGTTTTCCTCTGCGCTAACTCAGTACGCAACAAATAGAATGTACACAGTACTGTAGGAGCAGCTACCGTACAAGCACAAATTCTAGGGATTTGAATTCAACAGATAGGCAATACAGCTCACCATCTCGTTTGCCTAATTTATTGCTACCGCACACAGCTCCAACATTGAGTGAGATATCAACCAAACCCCTTTGTCTGCCAGGGACACTGAGGAACAGGACACAGGACAAAGTACAATTAGTCCTCGCTTAACGTTGCAGTTGTGTTCTTGAAAAGTGTGACTTTAAGCAAACCTGTGTAAGAATACCAGATGTTCAACATCTATGTCCACCTACGTTACCCAAAGTAGTTTATTTCCACCCGCGCAAATGATGCAATAGCGAATGTCACAATGTTAAATGGATATATGTTCCCCTTTGTATCATCGATGTAATAATGAATCAACGTCGACAGGAAAAGCAACCGGCAATATCAATGCCCTCTCTCACTTATGCGGCTGCACTGGGTTTGTTGGGACAAATTATGTGCTTTTTTGCTTTGTTCATGGACTCGATGTGTGTCAGACTTCGACTGATGCTGAGGTTCAGCTGCAGCCCAAGGAAGTGCAGGCTAAATCAGCAGCCAAGCAACGAATACTGGACTCTTCAGAAATGTACATTTTGTCTGATTTTAGCTACTCAGAATAATGAAACCCAAGATCTGTTTTAAATGTGACAAAGCCTTTACTGTAATGAGGTTGTTGAATGCTCATGCTATGTAATTTTAAAGATCACTATGTTCATCCTGTGTGATCTGTTTCAGTAATCAGGTCACCACACTATGTAGGTCACTTTGGTCCAGTCACTTGAGTGACCAAATCAGTGAGCTTCCACTGTACTTTTAGCATATATCTATTGCCCTTTGTTATAAATTTCCAATTAAAAGGCTGCAATATCCACCTGGGCAGCTAAAAAACAATTCTAAAGTTTTTAACACTTTCTATAACAATTCTTTCACTAATTGTTGGAATAATCGTTCACCATTTACTAGAAACAGCATGACATTAAAAAATAGGGTCCGTCAATATGGAAATTTTCCAATATCGATATATAGGTGGGCTCACATCGATATATACTGATATATATTATACCAATATAACCGATATATCGCCGGACACGATATACCGATTTTTTTTATACCTAATTTTTCGATATACCAATATATTCGAATTTCCAATATCGGCATATCGATATGAAAAATTATCCGGATATAACCAATATATCGCAGGACACGATTAAAAAGGCATTCTCGCTTTGGGTTTGTACCTTTAGATGTTTCAAAGCTTGTTCTGTGACCAGTTCCTCCTTCTTGTTCCATTCAACAGCAGTCATTATACAGGTCCACAGCAATCCAATCACTGCCTGCTCAGGCAAGTCATTTTTCTTCATCTCTTCCTTAACATACAGGACGATCTAAGGTGCATAACAGTGTAGTGTGAAAACATAATACTGTAATAATAATCCATGTATTTGATATTGTGCTTTTCACAGAGCTGCCAACCTTTTTTTTAACAAAAAAAGTACCCCTGAAAGCTAAAAACAGTATTTTGTAGTAAAAAATAGTATTTTCCCCAGAACCTACCAGTACTTAACGAAAAAATTACAGCGCGAAAAGATGCCAAGTAAAATGGGACTTCAAAACCCCTCATTAAGCAAAAATTGCGTTAAGCAGGAGGTCCCTACTGTGTTTCTGTATATGAAAAAAATAGTTCCCAGTAATGCCTTGAGCCTGGCCTAGCGCTAACATTTATAGTGTATCAGCGACAACATAAGGTAGGTAGCACTGCTATTGAAGGCAGGGAGAGAGAGTTAAAGAGAAAGAGTAAGAGACTGAGACAGAGAGAGAGAGAGAGAGAGGGAGAGAGACTGTGAGTGAGATTGTGACAGCCAGAGACTCAAACAGAGAGAAAGAGACACAGAAAGAGAGAGATCTGCAGAGAGACAAAAGAGAGAAAGAGAGAGAGAGAGAGAAAGAGAGAGAGAGAGAGAGAGAGAGAGAGAGAGAGAGAAAGAGACCGAGACAGACAGAGAGAGGGAGGGAAAGAGACACGGACAGAGAGAGAGACAGAGAGAGATAGAGAGAGGGAAAGAGACACAGAGAGAGAGAGAGACACACAGAGAGAGACAAAGAGAATGAGAGACAGACAGACAGAGAATGGAACATTTCGGATTTTCCAAAAAACGTATTTTACCAAGAAAAATCGTACTGCCGTATTTACTTCAATTTATTGTACTAAATACGGCAAAAACGTACTGGTTGGCAGCTCTGTTTTCACGGCTTAAAGACGTCTCAAAGCGCTTCAAAGAACATATTCTAAAGTTAATTGACTGTATATTAGTGAGCGAAAAGTGTCAGCCAATTGAGAACAGCAGTGTACCACAAAAGTCATGGATTGAAATGACCATTTAAAAAAATTTGATTATAGTAATTATTATTAAGCTTATACAGTAATAACCACAAAAATAAAATAACATTCATAGAGCGCCTTTCACGTCGGGAGGACATCCCAGGCGTTGAACAGTCAGGGGTCGGGATCCGAGCATTGGGAAGGGGCACCATGGGGGGGGGGAGGGAGGGGGAGAGCGGCAGAAAGCCTGACAAAAAAGGAGGGTCTTGAGACCGGCCTTGAAGGAAGCAAAGAGTAAGAAAACTTGCCATGGTTTCACGCTGCCAGGAATTGAACCCAGGTTTCTCACTTGCAAGGCGAGTGCTCTAACCACTGAGCTACTGGACTCCATTTACTGGTAGAACAATTTTTTTTATTACTACCTCAATTTCTCCATTGTGTCTTCCTGAGGAACAGGACACACTAGACAAGGAACAGAAAGAGCAACCGACAACATTAAAGCTAAAAAACAAAACTAAATTGCTGGGTGAAACAACCCCCATTACAGGTAATGCAATTGGAAAGACTAAAAGAAAAGTGTTAAATCAATACTCCAAGAAAAGGTCTTATTCACTGGCTTCATCTGAGTTGAGTGTCTTTAAAGTATGGTCAATTTCAAATTGCTGTAAACTTCTACCTTCAATTTCAATACACAACTGGAGCCTCCCAGCAACAATTTAATTGGTGGATTGGCTGTTCATCTAATGGATGTCTGTAGGTCATTGCTAGTAAAAATGGCTGCTTTATTTGCCTACAATAACTATCTACAGATAGTAATGACTTGAAGTCCAACTGGAATAGGCAGGCAGGACCATCGTTTAACATGTCACCTGAAGGATGGCATCTCCAGCAATGCTACATTAATTACATTAACTACATTAGTGTCACCTTAAAATTATGAGTGCGAAGTCCCAACACAGGCCTTGAACCAACAACCTTCTGACTCAGAGGTAAGAGTCAGTCTGACACCCGGAAACACAGCGTATGTTTGGGTCAGATTCCGCATGGTGTCTAACAGCACACGGGAAAACTCATTGCTAAGAGTATCCATACCAAACAGTTTAATGCTTCCCACATATACATGGAAATTTCAGTTGTTTATTGTCATGGAATACGTATGGATTCCCTGTGCCGGTGCATCCTGCAGATCTAATGCTGGAAAGTATCTGGCTCGGGTTTGTAAGGACCAAGATTTGGAGATCCCAGAATGTATGTTGGGAGCACTGCTGGAGTCTAATCAGTTGGAACATAAGAGTACTGCCTGGCAAGCTTCCCCAGTACCTGTCCCGCTGGGATTAACAGGAGCCAAATGGAAGGTTGGCCCCTCCAAATCCTGCCAATAAGACAGGATGACTGTGCTGTCAGCAACAGTGCCCTGCGAACCCACCTGGCTCAGGAACAGGACTACACAAGACTGCCACAGAGAGTGGGCTTGATTCTGACATTCTGTTGCCATTTCAGCTCCAAGGAGACCCTGCTTACCTCCCCACTTGCCAGGAGGTTAGTCAGAAAACAGAAGTGAAGGTTGACAGAAGGTATTTAAACCCCACAAATCAGTGCAATGTAAGTCATTGATAAAACTTGCTGTCGGTTTTGCAGCTGAGACCAGCTTCCCCCATTAATAACGTAAGAGTATGGCTCAACCCAGCTACACGCTCCCTCTCCCCCACCGTCTCCTCCCAAACCCTGAGGATAAAGATGAACATAAAATTATCTGGCAACATATGGTATTCCTCAATATTACTAACGGGAAGTAAACTTTGTCGAACATACCTCCCGTACGGGGTATTCCTGAGAAAATTTCTCTTGGAGTTCTTTTTGCAATTCCTTGCGAGTTCCCAGATTTTGCTGCACTCGCAGGAAGTCGGATAGTTCTTTCAGACCAGCGTTAGTGAAGTAAGTGGCAAAATGTTCAAAATTCTGCTTATTCGCAGGAAAAAGTTCCTGTTTTTTTTTAGGGAGAGGGAAAAGAGAAAGAGGGGGAAACAAAAAAAGTTTAGTTTTAGAATCTAAACATAGTTCTCTGTCAAAACTGAAATACCATACCCAGTTTTCACAATGTGATTTGTGATGAGCATAGATTGTATTTAGCAACTTAACCAGTTTAAAAGCAAGCCTAATATATTTTTAAGCTCAGATCTCTGGTAAAATATCAGATGAAACCAATAGCTAATTTGAAGATTGTTCTATTTTAAACTGCCACACTTTAGCTGCACAAAACAAACAAATGTACACTCAAAATGCATTTAATTGCACTTCAACACAGAGAATAATTGAAGGCTGTCAACGCATAAACACTTTACTTACAACCAACAGAAATTGAAATTTTAGACAGAAGCATCATGTGCCAAGAGGCAACATCATTGCACTGCAACCAACGTGGTGCACAGTAGACATCCAAATAAACCCACTTGCATAAAATGTTTTATTATTTATTCTACTTTTCCCAAATAGTAACAGGTAAAACTGACAATATAAACAAGTTTTAAAATTCAGCAAATAAGTTGGTGAAACATTTCTGCATTGTAGGCAAACGTGGATAATGAACATCCACATTTAACTATATTTTAAAAAGGCACATTGACGTTCAAGAACAACATTATATAGCGCCCTTCATGCCGGACGACATCTCAGTGTGCTTTGCTTGTCTGTTCACATTACACACATATATCATTTTTGCCACAGACTGTAGCTTACTAGAAATAAACCTACAATCGCACAAGAGATGTTTTTGGATTGAAACTTACTGAAAAATTACTGCAGTTTGTAGTTCTATATTTACTAATGTTTGTACAAAATTAGCAAGAGGCAGCAAATGAAAAATGGTCATTTTAAACTTTGAAGTAAATGGTCATGCATAAACTTAAAAACCTCATGAAATTTATGAAATTGAGTACGAATCTTTCAGCGTTACCTTAGAATCGCAACAAGTTCTAGCCCAGAAATACTCACCAACAGCCTCTTGTCCAAGTTGACTTTTCTAAGGGATGAGGTAACAGCATTTGCATCTTTTTCTGCCATCCAAGCTTTAAAAACCTTAACAGCAAACGATGCAGATATTCCTGTTTTGAGGAGGGAGAAAATTAAATGAACCCTTATCTCAGCCAAATACAATTAGAAATAGAAGTTTTACTGAATACAGACAAAAGCAGAATGGTACACAACGGTGCAATGTCCTGCTGGTTAAACCAGGAATGACCCAGTGGACCAGATTTGTACAAGTCAGGCCTCCCAAATCCTAATGGTCCTTTTGTCAAAATATTCCTGTTCTATTTCGGATACACCTTTCTCAAAAACTGGGAATCTGGCTTATTTGATTTAATTCTACTAGAATTACCCCACCGTACTATCCTGCATAATACTACCTCAAACATGAGCCCAAACGTTGTGACCTCTGAAATGCTTTCTGGTAACCATTTTCACTGTTTATCACTCTCTTGTAGAAAGAAATCCTTCCTCTAGTTTCCTCCTCTGTTCTAAAATTGCCCTTCACATGCCTTAACCTGTCCTCTATTGCCATGCTGCCTTGGCACATCTGAAAGTAGAAATTCAAATTTGTTTTCAATGTATCACTTCAGTTTCCAGCTCGAGTGCATTACCTTAGCTGGCTCTCTCCAGAACCTCCACTTCGAATATTTTCCTCATTAGTTTTGCGCATGTTAACAAAAAATTATTTCTAAAACACATTTAAATGTTGCAAATTTCCTTTATATTGAAGTCTTAATAATAATAATCTTTGCATTTCATATAGTGCTTTTCACGTCTTCTAGATGTCTCAAAACGTTTCACGGAATATATTGTAAAGTGAATTGACTGTATATTTGTGAGTGAAATGCAGCAGCTAATGGCACACAGCAGTTTTTTTTTTCTTATGGGATTATTATAGTGTGTGTGGAGTAAGGAAACTTGCCCAACGTTTCGGTCTGCTGGGAATTGAACCTCGGTCTTGTTTGTAAGGCAAGTGCTCTAATCATTGAGATACAGGTCTTGGAGAAGTGCTCCCTGTACACATTGGGTGTGATTGACTGGGATTTCATTCTTATACAGTCTGTTGAGGCAGTCTTGGTAGCACTACACCAATCACATCTGAAACTATGGCTGAACCAACCATCTAACCAAAAAGGCTACATGCTTATTTCCTTTTTACTTGCATTGCATACACATTTCCTCTGTATTTGTGCACTATTTGTTTACATGACAACGTATTAAAAAAATGTAATTGTTCAAAGATACATTCATTTTAGAACAACATAGGAACAGGATTAGGCTATTCAGCCCTTCAAGCCTGGTCCGCCATTAGATCATGGCTGATCTGTATCTCAACTAATTCTTTTAATTCCAATTTCCTACTTTCTCCCTATATCCCTCAATACCCTTACCTACCAAAAATTTATCAATCTCACTCTTGAAGTTGTGGATGGATCCAGCATCTACAACTTTTTTGGGGGGAGAATTCCAGATTTCTACCAGTCTTTAAAGTGAAAAAATGCTTCCTGATTTCACTCTTAAATGACCTTTGGATTACAATAAAAATATTTTAATGCATTTTTTAAAAATAAATTGTGTGAAGGGAAAGTGTTCTATGTCCCTTGCCCCACTCCTGTCTCCTTTTGTTGAAATTGAAGAGTCAGGCATTTGGTTGCAACAAAAATTATCAACACTTAATAAATGTAACATTATGGATTTGGGTCTCCATTGACATCCAAATGAGGAAAAGAAACTCCTGGTCACAGCATGGGGCCAAAGAAGTAAATTTGCAGATGTGAATCTTCATCATTGCCGAGCTTAGATTATCACAGCTGGGATAGCAGCCAGGACTCCACAGTGGCCACAGCAGCTCTGATCAGGGACTGGATAAACAGCCAGAATGTTTGCTTACCAGCCAGAAACATTTACTTTGAGTGAGGTATGAGATATGGAGCTATACCTCAGTGGAAGTTGGGGGTAAAAGAGAATGAGGGCACCAGATACATTTGGGATGGACTAAAATTAGACATACTCACATATACATCAATTTTGGTTGAATTTCACGCCTGCGTCCACAACACACCACACAATTAAGAGGTAAGAAAGCTTAAATCTCTTTGGAAGAGTTTTAAGTATGTTCAGCAACCATCAATTATGGTTAAGCTTGCACTTGAAACTCTAAGGTTCACCCCCTGAAGTTGTTGCCAATCAAATGCTAGAAATGAGCAATAAACCAGCAGAGACCAGATATGTAATTGCACAATATATGTTGAAGGCATGTTAATCTTTTCCAAATGGGTTGTGCATGAAAAATAATGGTTTCAGAGATTGGCTTTTCAGCTGTTGGTTCCAGGGGAAATAGAGAAAGTTGGGGCAACGAGAATAAAAGGAAATGGCCTTAGAAAATATGGGTATTGTAAACACCTTCTTATAAAATATATTTTTGCCTATCGCACCACTGAATAAATAATAATATTCCTTGAATTTGATAAAGTGCTTCTCACATCTTCTAGACATCTCAAAGGGCTTCACAGAATATACTGTAGTGAATTGACTGTACATTTGTGGGCAAATCGCGGCAGCCAATTGCGCACAGCAGTGTCCCACAAACAGTCGTGGATTGAAATGACCAATTTTACTATTGTGGTTTTTTCGGAGGGTTTATTATTAGGCGTATGGAATAAGGAAACTTGCCCAAGGTTTCGCCCTGACTTGACTAGATTCGAACCCAGCTCTCACGCTTGCAAGGCAAGTGCTCTAACCACTGAGCTGCAGGACTTTTGAGTTTTATACTAGCGGTGGTTTGATCTAATTTACAACACTTTATTCACATTGTTCTCATCTAGTGTAGAGCAGATTTTGCTCAGTGTACTATTGTTACCAGCTATGGAAGCACAATGAATGCTTTGCTTCATAACATAATGCTGTCCTTATTAGAAATGTAAGCAATAGCTGTGTTGTTGGTCACTGTAACTGATGACACAATCTCCTGTTCCGAGATATAGAATCAAGCTTTTTTATTTATTTCATCTGCTTTTTTGATAGCATAGCCCAGGAAATCTGCATTTAACAAAAACACACGATAGTAACTTTTAATTATTACCTTCTTTAACCAAACTATCAGAAAAGAGGCTGGTTAAAATTGTAGCTGGAAGTGATCCATTAGCCAGCAGGATGCCAGTGAGTATTGCCAACTTAGTCTGCTCGGAGGTTGAAAATGCTTTCAGGAACAGTAAAAGCTGAGGAAAGACAACATATTTATTTTAAAAAAGAGAAAGGGCACACATAAGCGGAGAAAGCACTTATCAGCCACTTTGGATGCCGCTTGCAAGTCATGATTTTCGCGTACAGTCCCACCCTTTTATGTCAACATCGTGGGGACCGAGTAGATTTTGTCAACATAAGTGGGTTTCAACATAAAATGAACAAACCAAGTGCTGTCAGTCAGGTGCCGCTACCACTCCAGGGCGAGGACTGTGCACACACCCGAAGGGGAAAGAACATAATGTACTCAATGCTGTTATAGACATGAAAAATTTGTCGATAAAAACAAGTTGCAATTTATGTTGACGTCCACGGAGCAAGTTTTAACATATTCTTATATGGGGAAGGGCTCGGGACTTCAAATTGTTGCCGACATGTTGACGGGATGTTGACATAGACAGATTTGAGATTTGATCACGCCAATCACTCAGGTAAAATGTTATTCGTAATCACTCTGGTCCTGATACTGAATAATGCATGTTGAAAACACCATACCCCAACTCAGGGTGTTAACTGATACTCTGTCCTTCACAGTTTATGGCTAAATTTTTACTTGTCAGCAGGCTCTGACATCCCGACCAGCTTTGAAGCAGATTACTCTTGTGGAGAAACATGGGAGAGACAAGCCACCCGGTGAAAATCAGATGTGTCCATCAGCCCACAGTTGGGGATATGACTAAAATATACACCTAGGAGAGGTAGGGAGCTGCATAACAGCTGCAACCGTCAATGTACTCCTAGTAGCTCTTTCAACCTATCACTGGCCTTATCATTGGCCTCACAATTACATTCAACAACCTAGAAAGCATAAGCTTTCCAAAAAAAGTTACCTGATGTGCAATTGGCTCCTGAGGACATTGCTAAAGGCAATGGCATGAACTAAAAAGAGGAAAGGGTGTTAAATTTGTTAAGTAAGTTCTTCAAAAACTCCCTGAAAAGCAAAAGAAAACGGAAAGCTGAGTCCAATTGAAATCTACAAACATTACCTTTTTAACCGCATCTTCAAATGCCTTTTCCAGGTATTTGTACCGCCTGTTGAGCTTATTGAAGACCTAAAGTCAAATAAAAAACAAGTTATGAGATTGCAGGCACTCAGCATGACATCACTTTATCTTTAAACATATTGAAGATTTTTTGTTTAACAAAGGATTTTTTTTAATGATTTTTGAAAATTTCGATGCAAGAATTAGGATCCTGAAATTGACGCTTTCGGAAGCATCCCAGCACTTCATACTCCACAGGGACCCATCTGCAGGCACTGTGCACACCAGACTTTGCATTCTATGCATTGCAATCATGTGTTGCAATTGGAGAACAATTACATTAATAAGAAACTTCCCATTCGGTTCTTGTCCATATAAATAACACTGTGAGTGACGCAAACAGAGAGGAAACGGGAGCAATTATCACATACGGTAAAATAATCGCATCATCTTTGATGGTAAAAGGTGTTTTGCACTGGGAGATGCTTTCTTGAATTAAATATTATTTTGAATTAAGTCATTTTGAAATAAAAAAAGGTTCACTTCTGCTAGAAAGGAATCATTTACAAATTCTCTTAAGTGATACACAACATTAGCATTGCACGGTTCATTCACTTCGTGACTTGCCAATATTGCTGAATGGCAACGGTTATTTCACAGGATCCCAGACAGGAGATTAGTTGGTACTGTATTATCTTCAACAGCTTGACAGTGATATGCTTCAGTTCAAATACTTCAAGTGTAATGTTTACCTGAGCATAGTCTCGGATGGTTTCTTGATCTTCAGTGGCGCCAAACACACAGTAATCAGTCACCTTGGTCTTATCCCCATCATCAATGCGAGTCCCACCTGGGGCTACAAAATAAGAATAAATAAATTGCACATTTCTGAAAGTCTCAAATATAAACGGCTTGCAACAGCATATTACTTAAATTTCAATCCTCTTTGCAATAAAGGCATCAGACACATGTTAATATTTCTTGCTACAATATATTTGTGGAGTTGGGTGGGGTGGAAGAGAGCTGAGGGCTTCACAGTGGCTCAGTGGGTAAGGCACTGTCTATTTTGGAACCGAATCATATACGCAAAGAAAGTCTGACCCTATGTTTACGAGAGTAACTGGTATACATGGGAATGTGGGAGAAATGGCGGGGCGGGAGGGAGAGATATAAACTAACTGTGGGCAGGCTTCCCACGGTTTATCACTATTCAGTGCTCCCAAGGGTTTGGGCATATGAACATCAGGCAGGAAAGCATCAAAGTCATCATATCAACACTCTAGTCACTTGTGAGGAATTGTCATTTGGAAGCACGCCCTAGCAAGCAGCAGGATTTTTAGGAGGGGAGAAAATTGGAACAACGCTCCCCAATGTCCATAGTTGCAATACATTTAATGGTTACGTGCACACTGCATGATTTACAATTCTTGAGACAAGAGCGTGATTTAATCCAGTGACGATTTTAGCAGGATGTAATCCAGTTATCAGTTTACGTAATCCTTGCAGATCTAGGTTAGTACACATATGCCATAGTTTCAATGTGCATATTGATGGAACAAAGGCCTGCCTGGCTTAAGGAATTAATAGTATGCAGATTTCCAGTACTGTTACATTAAACTCCTACTTGTCGTTTACATGGCAGATGGCACAAGTCGTCACCTAATTTAAAAAAATTCAGCTCCACCATAAGACAATAAATTGCGTGGTGAGCACATTGGGGACTCAAGACTCCACTTCTTACTGACAGGGAGGTGAGGAACAGTGAAGACACAATGAAGAAAGGGTACATTTTTGATTCTAATTCATTTTACAGCATTTTCAAAAGAATTTTGCTGTAAATTTAACGGCACAAAAGTTTGGCTTGTAAACCAGACAACATTTCCCCAGGTAGAGATATAAAAGAGATGATGCCTCACAAAGGGTAAATTCCAGAACACATCTGACAATGCGCATTACATTGTGGGCAAAGTAAAAACCAAAGGGTTAAAAGGGTTGAACAATATAAGTGACCAGGAAAGGACAGACTGTGGAACTAAGGCAACAAATTAATAATAACCTGCTGATGTGGGCGTCCTCATTGTGAAAGACAGCGAAATAAGCAATTTATCTTGGCTCAAAAAAACAACTGCAATCTAGAAGAATATCACATTGGTAGGAACTAAGCCATCCTGGGCCATTCAGTCAGTTAGCTCAGGGAAGGCATGAAATTAGGCTATTCTGAAATACGGTTGTGGTACTAATCTACAAATATTTTCTTTTGTTGTTAACTCAAATGCCTAGTTTGCACTAATTTTCACTGACCAAAGAGACAATAAATTAGGCTGACAGATTGAAGAGACTTTGGCAGGAATAATCTGCAATACTTGAATTTTGTGCCAAAACAGCTTCCAGTCTATCAAATAACTTCATTTGTTATTTATTAGCTTTAGATTTTATACTCTAGAATTTTTTCATCCTCTCCAAAAATCTGTACATTTCCATTAAACCTCTTCAGAAGCTATAAAGGATTATAGACGGCCATTTTGTAGGATAATCCCAATGATTTCTAATGCCTTGAAAGAACCACTGACATGTAAGAATCCAATTAACCAAGCTGGTAGTATCTGCCATTCAGTCTATTGTCAACTATTTTCGACACTTCTCAGAATGACTAACAAAAGTACTGTATTATAAAAAGAGCATTGTGACCCCGGTTAACTGAATTCAATCTAGATTCATTTTTTGTCTGCATTAAATATGAATGCAAATCTACAGGTTCAGTACCATTATAAAAATGCATGCGTATCCTGGGTGGGTGGAGAGCACCCACCCAGGATACGCACTTTCCTTTGCTACAATTTGTGCACTTTTTATGTTTAAAAAATCTCATGGGTAATAAGTAACAGAACTAAACAGAGGATGGCTTATTATCACAAAAAGCTTTTTTGGAAAGCCTAAACTTTGTTAGCAAACCAAACAAGTTCAGGAAGACCTTCTTGAGTTTGATGACTACGTCCCACTGACCCCCTCTATCTGCTCCCAGTCATAGCGTGCACACTTTGGCTGTCGCAATCGACCCAAGCTGCTTACCCCTGCGTGGGTCTGAAAGAATGACTGTCCAGTGCCTTGGGACGTCCTCCTGATGTGAAAGGCACTATACAAGTGTAATTTTGTTGTTGATATAAACTCTCATTTTGCTCTTCATTCAATTATGCACTCAAGATTGATACTTACCAAGCATGCTCCCAGCTATCAGAATATCAAACAAGGTGTCTGCATAGCGACGGTAATCTTGCCTTGAGCCAGTAGCATCCAAAAACTTAGCTACTGCCTCCAGATCGTTCCCAGCCTCATTAAGACCTTGAATAATGGTGTCTCTGAAGACTGTTGGTTCGAACTTCTCTTTTTCATCTGCACAAGAAAACTCAATTTTCAGTCAACATACACCACTTTCCCATTAACTCAATGACAATCACCTTTTTATTTTGGGGAGCAACGCAATAGTCAATTCCGCGGGATTCAAACTGACCTTACTTAGCAATGGTATCAACGGCATTTTACAAGGAGATACAAACAGTGATTTACATAGGAGTATTATTCTGATCGATGCAAGAGAGAAATTTAATATTGTCATGATCGTGATCCAACCGATAGTGGATAGTGGAAGTATGTCGATGCACACACTTGTGTACAAGCAGTTCCTGCGCTAAGTACCCCTTCTTGCATCAATCAGGAAACATCAGTGCTGTCCTAAAGACCCCCGAATTCCTACCCTTTTAGGGTGAAAGCTGGTTGGCACTGGGGCTCATACTACAAATTCGCATTCACGTCTTCTGAATGCACAGTACAATTTTTTAAAAAGTTTGCTGCCTGCTTTTCAAGGGCACTAAATCCAAAATAAGCCATAAAGTCTGTCAACTCCAATCAGTTTTCAGTTGTACAGTATTCCACGCTTCATTGACATCTGAGGCACAGATGGTAAAGAAATGTAGTGGATCAAGGAATTCAATTGAAAAATTGGTGGCTAAATCCATTGCAATTGAGGTCCTACAATTTGGCCTCAATGTCTTGGGATTCTTTTTTTCTGGTGGGGGGAGAGGGGGCATGGGAAAGGGAAGAGAAGAAGAAGAAAAAAAATTCAGTGCAACCGTATGGTGGCTGGATTGATTCCTTAAATATCATAACCTGGTAGAATAAGACAATAAACAAATGACTGTGACGTCGCAGCACATGTTCATAGAAAAGTAGTGGTTTTGTGAGTTGTTGGTTTGTCACCAATGTTGTTTCCTGCATGCTGTGTGGGTGTGTAGAAAGTTGGCACCTCCCAATGCTGAAGCTATAACCAGGTTAGCCTGTGACCTGACGTGATGCCAACTAGACAGACTAGCACAACACACATGAACAATGCAGGAGGGTGTCCTGTAAGTAAACTAGTGTTATCAATGCTGCACTGCATATATCTTCCATCTCTCAAGGACACCAACGCTTACACACAGCGGCAACACAAGCGAGGCTCGCAAACATGTTCGGAACCATAGCTCAGAAGCAAATAAGAGCTGAAACATCATTTGGAGAGGAGGATGGGAGCATAACAGACAACATAAAACATATCCCATCAGGAATCTGAGAAGTGGGCATATTGGTTTAGTCACTGAGATCCTAACCAAATCAGCACATTCAAAATCATACATCATAATGCATCATCGTAACACCTGAAGCAATGAGCAGGTGAACTTACCCCTCTTCCTGGTCTTGAACCGCTGGCCCGTTAGCACTGGCTTCTGCTGCTTACTCATAAACTTTCTGTGTGGGGGGAAAATATTACGGCATGATCAAAAATGAATAGCAAGAAAAAGATTTTGTGTACATGCATCACAAGGAGTCGTGTTTCAGTCACAGAAACAACAACAAAATTACACTTATAGGGCACCTTTCATGTTGAGAGTACATCCCAAGGCACTGAACAATCAGATCGGGAGAAAGACAGAAGAATGAAAGATTAAGGATAGTTTAAATTTGTTTTAAGCATCAAGGTTGTTGGGACATGGAATTCCCTTCCTGGATCTCCGGGTGATGCAGAATCCAGATTAGCTTTCAGCTCCTTGGGACATCCTCCCAATGTGAAAGGCATTCTAGAAATGTAACTTTGTTGTTGTTGTTGCAGCAGTAGTTTTAAAGAGGTAATTAGACAGGCCGAATGATCTTCAATTGTACTGTAAAATTCTATGCCTCTAACAATCCATGATATTTTGCAACAAAAAATTTTTTAAGGGGTGAATTATACTCATCAGATTTTATCAAATAAAACACAAATATTAAACCAAACTTGCATATATATGCTCTTTGAAAAGAAGTTTAATAATTGTGAAAACATATTGTGAAAAATGAGCAAATAAGTTGTCTGTTACACAGAAACTACAACACCAAAACAGTCATTTTGGCTCCTCTGCCTGTCTATATGCCACACAAGCCTCCACCCATATAACTCTCCCACCTAAGGGTTCCCCACAGTTCTCCATTTCCTTCAGTCTTATTTATGTATTGAGTTTCCTCTTATGGGCACTGATACTTTCTGCTTCAACTACAGCTGCTGCACGCAAGTTCCACATTTCAAGACCCTCTGTGTAAACTATTTCCTTCTTAAATCCCTTTTGGATAATTTGATTAGTACCATACAAGGTAAATCAGAGACATGACACGGGTCAACAAACAAATCTATTATTTTTCTTGATCTTTTTGAGAAAATAGATGTTCTAGTTGAACAGTGAAAAACTGATTTGCAACAACAACTTGCACTTATATAGTATGCTTCATTATTTAACTTGTTAGTTCCAGTGTTCGAAGCAAAACACAAAAACAAAACCCTCAGGTTAAACGAAACTGATTTTTACACCCTATAAATGTAGGGTGCAATGGTGAACAGAATTTGCACTGGGGGCCCACTACATTTCACCTGCAAAATACAGTCAAATCACTGCACAATATATCCTGTAAAGTGTTTTGAAATGATTCAACAATGTGATAAGGCACGATATCAACTGCAACTTTAAAAAAAAACATTTCCACACGTCCAATCACTTGTGAAGCATCAGCTTATCCTCTCAGCTCAGTTGGGACAGAGATATGGATGTAGCTTCACCAACTCTGGGAGTCCCTGATCTCTTATGATCTCTCCAGTTGCAGGGAGGCACGGAGCGAACGCTTGACACTTCCCTATGTGGATGGAAAAGTTGGAGGGAATCTAACGTTTGTTTGTGGACACATTGGGTGTCCGACACATACAGAAACTCATCATCACATTTCAGACTATCCATATAAAGTAGTTCCATGCAATCTACCTGCACATGCAAATCCCAGAGATAGATGATTGGAAAGATACTCACACTCTCTCCCTGGAGGGACAGATCCTGCTTATTTATTTTGAAAAGTATTTAACGCAGGTTGACAAGAGCTAAGGCTTGGGGATCCCTGTGTGAGCGTTTGGGAACTGCTGGAGTCCAGCCAGCTAAAACCAAATAGCTTGCCATTGATAGCACTGTCTGGGAAGCTTTCTGCTGCTTGACAAGCTAAAAACACCCTATCTGTTAAGCATTACATTTTAGGCTCCCATCCCGCACCTCAGGCAAGCACCAGAGTAGGATTATTTGTGCAACTGGTGTTTAGACTATCATCTTTGATCACAATAGGTCTCATGAGATATCCCCCAATTGGTACTGTCTAATGACCATTAAGATTAAAGAAAAGGAAGGTCCTTGGATATGGAAGCTAGGGGGAAAGAAACTACAGATGTTAGAAAGACAAACACAAAAAGGCTGGAAATCCAAAACAGGATAAAATCAGGATCTGAAAGAAGACAGGCTATTTAAGAAGTATCATGGTCCACATATGCATCCTGGTTAGATTAGGTCTGGAAGGGAAGACATTGGGAGGCACTGCTCAATCTTCCAAATAATCTTTGAAAACTCAAATACATGGAAGGATTATAGGGCCCAACAAATGTTTCATCTCTGTTCAGGAAAAGGACAAGATGGGGGATTAGAGTGATTAGTGTTAGCTTGGTTGTGGATAAACTTCTAAAACGGGATGCAATTTGTGAACATTTAAAGGCAGGGATTGAAAGAGTGGATTTGTAAAGAATAGGTTAAACTGGAGCAATCAATCTCTTTTGAGAAAGCTGCAGAGTGAATTTCACAAGTTGCCAGGTAAAAGACTCAATTGAGATAATTAAAACACATGGTAGTAAAGTTGGCAAGGAGAGGCAGAGTGTTGAATGAAGACAGAAAGTAGAGAAAGGCACGTGGATGTTTCTCAGATTTGTTGAAACAGGGGGAGGCGGGTGGAAAGATAATTATGCTAATATGATCAAATTATGGGACACTGCAACATATGAAGAATGCAACATATGAAGAATGTAGAAATTACTAGAAAGATGGTGATGGGCAAAAATCTCCCCTCCCCCCAAGCAGTTCATAAAAAAACCTTTTAAAAGTGTGATAAAAACACTAGATTTTATAGCAAGTCTTCAATTGACATTTTAGTTCCCCTTCTGAATACTAATGCTTCTCTTCTCGCCTGCACATATGCAAAACAGATAAAGTCACTGACTAACCAATTGTGAAAAATCAATGAACGGGTCAGACTTCTTTCTAAACACAATCTCCCTTCCCCCAACATCCTGACTGTTCTCATGCATTTCCCACACAGAGAGGCATGTGTACAGGCTACATGTCAGCCTGTTAGCCGAGGGAATGGTGCATAATAACAAGCAAACACAAATCGCAGAGAGCTGTGTTTTAAAAAAGAGAAAATGAACTGAAACATGACTTTAACGTTATTCATAAACTTATCTTTCTGGTTTTCACTTTAAATGTCACTGCATCATTCTCAGAACAGCTATCAGTAGCTCTTGCATAATCGAAAAGAGAATCTTTCTGCGATTTATAAAGTAACAATAACAATAATCCTTGCATTTAGGTAAATAGAGGCGTGTGCAGGAGTAAGGAATTTTTGTCTAATGTTTCATCCTGCCGGGAATTAAACCCAAATCTCTCACTTGTGAAGTGAGTGCTCAAATCACTGAGCTACAGGACTTGGTAGAATAGCCTAATAAAGCCATTCTTCCACTTAAGAAGAATTTGTGAATTATGTTTATATTGCATCAGATATCACCTTCTAAACTATGTATAATAATAAATACGATACAAATTTAAAATCAGGAAGATGGATGGGTAGCTGAATTGGAATAGGAACAGAGGAGGATGGAGAAGGGGAAACAAAAAGTACTATTTAAGAATTTTTAAGTTGACAAGTTGTACATCGATTCTGAGAGCCTAAACAATCCCTATTGTAATTCCACTCACAGACCAACCACAGTTTCCACAATGCAACATTTTTATCTGGTGCAGATCAAGAAAATGACTAACAATCTCAAGAGACAGACAAAAAAGCAGGATACAAAGATTGGAAGAATTCTTCACAAAGCAAAATTCACACATTTACATATGCTAAAAATCAGAAGGACTCTGAAATATAAAGATAGATAGGCACATGATTTAAAATATATATATATATATTCTATTAGCCATAGGGGCCATTTCCAAGATACTGTAATATAGTAAAAGCCTGTTCATCCGGCACCCTTGGGGCCTGGCCAATGCCGATTAAAACGCCTGGCGGATATTCGGCCGAAAACACGAGCAAAAAAAAACTTTTTTTTTCAATAAATTTTTCGGGATCAATTCTGGTTAATCGAATGCGGACTTTTTTTTGCGATGCTGGTTATACGGAAGTTACGGTTGATTGGGTACCGACCAGATAAACAGGCTTTTACTGTACTATGTGTAATTACACATTAAGCTCAATGCAGCAAGCACACTCCACACACACACTGTGCACATCAGCTACTAGGTTTGCTTGCAACACAGTCCCTACACTTTAAAGTGTAAATATCTTAAGAATAGGAAATAGAAATGTAAAGTCAAAATCACACTGTATGGTGTACATTTGAGCTGAGTTGTAGTAAATCATTAAATATAATGAAGAACAAGATGAAGCCTGTTATTAATCCAATCTTATGGGGAGTCACAAGAAATATATGAAACAGAAACAATAGCAAACTCAAACGGTTGATCATTGAATTGAGCTTTAGTAATTCACTGATTCCTGCAAAAAGCAAGAATTTATACTTACACAGCACTTTCTTGTGGGAGACCACAATCACATTAATGTCAGCATTTATGAAAATGCATCCCCCACCACCAAGTGTCAGCATAGACTACTACCTCAAAGCCCAGACATGTGGCTCGATTATTAATAACAGGCTACAATCAAAAGCAAGAGTGCTACAAATTGAACCAGGCTGCCACCTAAAGAGATGCATAATGAGGAGAGGCTTACAAATGGACAGACTCCATTTTAAACCTGATTGCAGTACGTAATCATGAAATGTGATTTGGATCTCCTGCAGTATTGTTACCCCATGAACCGTATTCCTGAACAATTACTAAATACAGGTGGTACTGCAAAATCAAAAGGACAGATGGTGAAAAATGTAAATTTTCTCAAGTTGTAGAAATCAATTTCAGCTGTCTATTTGACAAGGTCAGAAACCTCTTGGAAAACATTCCTTACAAGCAGACATACGTCATATTGTAGCAAGTTAAACTGGGCTTAATATTCATCCAGTTCTGATAAAGACAAAGACTTAAATTATACGATTTGTTACTCTATTTAAGAAACACTGAACTTGCACCCTTTACAATGTGGCCTGAGCGCTTAACAGGCACTGTCAAAGAAGGTCTTCTGGTATGATCTGAAAAATGGGGAAGGAGGGCGAGGTGGAAGGATTGAGGGAGAGTTCCAATGTTTCAAGACATAGTGGCTTGAAATGTACCAGAAATGTACTGATGGTAAAGTGGAGGGAGGACAAGGGACAAGTAGGAGGCAGGAGCTTGCCGAGGTGAGACAGCAGGTGGTGGAAGTGGGAAATAAAGCCATGTTATTTGCTGCTTTTTTTTGTTGCTATTCTATACCGGAACTCCTCTCTATACGTCATCCCAATGTACGTTGTTTCGATTATACGTTGTTGATGAGTTAATAAATAGTTAGAAAAAAAATAGAAAATTTGATTAATTGAAGGGATATTAGCTGATTACATTTTATATTAGTTTAGTAAATATATAAATAAGACAATACAATTAAGAGAACACTTACTGTAGATGATTGATGTGGTCAGTGAGTGGCAGGGGGCGGAGTCATTCAGATGAAGGGACTGGATTACCTGCCTCTTGTACAGATCTGCATCAACCATCTCCAATAAGTGTTCTCTTAATTGTATTTTTTTTAATCTTATTTATCTAGTTATTAAACATTTATTTAAATTTTCAATATTAATAGTGTTGTTTTTGGTCTTTATTTAATATCAGTGTAAGAAAATTTAGACCAGAAATGTACTGAAGGAACCTAACCCCGATTTATAGCATTAGGGCCTATGGTCATTTAGGTTTTGCTACATGTCGTTTCACTTAAAATCGCACTTTTCAAGAACACATCCCAGATGTTAATTGAGGAGTTCCAGTATTCTTATGAGTATTCTAGGCAAGACATACTAGAAACATGATCAGAAAAAAATAGGCACAGAAAGTTAAGCTCAAGGTTTTATATTGTTACTCATAAAAGAAACTTTAATTAAAAGTTAGGGGGGGAAATTACATTAAAATACAACTTTAATTATATGTAAACAGAATGTGCTGCTGCAATATGCTCCAGCTTCTAGTGCTGCAGCCTTTACTCCCATGACATTATCTAAAATCTCTACACAATAGCACAATGGCCTGCATACTGTAGATAATAACTACTTCATAGTTTCAAGTATAAACAAAACTCGAATTGCATTCACTAGACTGAAAAGCACAGCGCAAGGTGGCCTTTGGAGCTACAGTCTTTTATACTAACTATGAGTTGCAGGAATTGTAGACGTGTGCAGGTACATTTCTACAACCACTAAATTTCCAATAATTAAAAATCAATAAGTGAAACCACGACTAACTCTACCATTTTAGAAAAATGGCTGAATTTCTACCCTTCCACTTTTTAGATGAGCAGTTTCCACTATTGTTTCAAAACTACTGTAATCTTATGTTTCCACCTGTACAATTTATTGGGGGTAAGAGATTAACCCAGAACACAGAGGCCATTTGGTGAGAGGCAGATCCTTTATTCATGGTCTTTCTGTCTGAGCAGCGAGAAAAAAGACGTTGGTCTTAATTGATGTTAAAAAAAATGAAAGATCAATTCCTCATTGATAATCTTAATTTCAGAAGATGTGATGAAATCCTTCAGATGAGATGTTGAACGGAGCGCCTGTCTCCCTGTTCAGGTGGACGCTGAAGATTCCACACTATTTGAAAAGAGACAGGAGTTTCTCTCGCTTGGTTTCCTAGACAACAGTCCCCTGTGTCTCCCCTCCCCACACACCCCCAAGTAAAATTGGCCAATTACTCCAAGGCTACTTGTAAGAAAGACATTGCTGTGTGCAAAATTAGCTGCCATGTTCACACACCAAACACAGTCATTGAATTTCAAGACTGTGATGTCCTTGGGGACGTTCCCCTCCAAAGTTAAATGTGCTATATCAAATGTAAGAATTATTACTAAAAATTGTCACATAAATGTTGAATTAATTAGGTCTTTATCTTACTGTGTATACAGCAGCACTAACTGAAAGGGAAAGGAAGGAGCTTGAGTGAAAGGACATAACTCACCCCCATTGCCAGCAAGGTCATCATAATCGCCATGAGGAGATTTGTGAGATATTGCAGTGTGCAAATTGGCTGCTTTGACTGACCTCAAAATACAGTCACTCCATTTTACAGATCATCTGTGAAGCACTTCGAGATGTACCAAATGCACAGAATATTATAAACTGGAGTATCAAGATCCTGTGACTTCAAAATTACGACTCCATGCACTTTCTTTGCAGATTTTTTTTAAAAAAGACACAAATATAAGGTAAAGGGTAATATAAACAAACATGTAGTAACTATCTGCAATTCTAAAACAGTTGCATTTGTAAAGTAAAGGCAAAAGCAATTATGTACTGCTCGGGTCAAGAGAACAAGTTGAAGCAGAGTATCAGAAAAAATGGCTAAATTGAACCAGTTGTACATTATTTAATTCACAAGCGGCAAATTAGTTCCAATCCTAAAAAAATGTGTTGCATGCTACAGTAAAAGCCCATTTATCCATGACCCGATCAACCGTAACTTCCATATAACCGGCATCTCAAAAAAAGTCCCCATCGATTAACCGTAATTTATCCAGCACAATGTATTATTTATTGATTTGTTTATTTATTTTTGTGTGTTTTCAGCCGAATATCCGGCATGCGCTTTAACCGGCATTGGCCAGATCCTGAGGGTAAACGGGCTTTTTTTTACTGTATTATATTTTCACTGAAAAATCCCAAATTATTTGTAAATGTTGACGGGTGATAAATACTCCTCCCTAATGTGGAGATATATATTATATCTTCTCACATTAGGGAGAAAAGTGTTTGTAAACTGTTAACTTTTACAAAAAAAGTTATGTTATAATATATATATATAAAAACGAACTAGAAGGTTTATTTTGGTGTCAAGGATTATTTTGGTGTAGTGTCCACAATGCGCAGTTTGTAAATTCAGTTGTGCTCATGAAAAAGTTTACAACAGCAACAAAATTACATTTATAGAGCGCCTTTCACGTCAGGACGTCCCAAGGCGCTGAACAATTAGGTCGGGACCTGACCGGGGCGGGGGGGGGGAAGGAGAGTAGGAGGGGAGCAGAAGGCATGGTCAAAGAGGAAGGTCTTAAGACCGGCCTTAAAGTAGGAAAGGGAGGAAGTGAGACAAAGGGATTGCGGGATGGAGTTCCATAGTTTGGGAGCAGAGAGGCTGACAGCCCAGCCACTGATGGTAGGGCAGTTAGGGTGGAGGACGTGGAGCAGGCCAGAGCCTGCTGAACGGAGGGGACGGCAGGCTAATACGGAGACATTGTCCTTGTCCCACAAAATTTGTCCTTAGTAAGGACGTCCTTGCTAAGGACAAATGAAAGCATTTATGGTATAAAGGTGCATATAATTTCCACAACTGGGTCCCGTGAGGGTGTAAAAAAGGAAAGCCTCTAATAACTGCATATTTGTCTTTTATAATAATGTTGAATTAGCACAAGATTTTAAATAGTCAATAGAAACAGACCGAAAATTAAAGATTCACCGAGTGAAGAGAGGAAAAGAAAGGGTTATCAAGGAATGTTACAACAATGGCAGTACAATTTTAACCTAACAGCATGGACTGTTGTACAACCTGCTGGTCTCTGTTTGTAGGTATTTTTTTGTGACTCATTTTTTTAAATGCTTCAATCAATACTAAAGGCTGGACTCCATCAGAGTTGTTGGAAGTTCCAGCTCTAAGGGTTAATTGGGCACCAGATGCTAAGTGGATTAATGATTGAGCATCAATATATAGTTGCATGCTTGAGAAAAAAAAGAGGTGTGCAGAAGATGGCAGTAAAAAAATAACTTCCTTTTCAAAATAGTTTTTGGTAAACCCATTGGTGCTGTCATGGTTGCCCTGTTCTAACAGTCTTTTGTAATCTGTAAATAATAGGTACATATAACAATGTTATTTAAGGGAAACGAGGAAGCCTGCCCTTTTAAATGGGTTCTATGAAATTCCAATTAGCAGCAGCTGCACAGAGTTAGCAAACAGCTTGCAGAGTACAACCACACGTGCTTATGTAGCGCCCTCCACCAGGGTGGTGTCTCAAAGTGCTTAACAGTGACAAAACCCAACTCCAAGTTGGTTTGTGTAGCCATGTGCCTATAAAGCAATGCTTAGTGCTCCTCTTGGTTGCCAACTAATGGTTGCTTTCTGGTACGTACTGATGTGTACAGGGTCGCTGCGAGAATGTCACGGGAGAAAATGGGTTTGCTGGTCTGTAACGGGAAAAGTTTAAAAAAACAAAATATATATGTTTTAAAAAAATATATATATTTGTTTATATAAAAAAATACGTACTGATGCGTACAGGACTACTGCCTAGCCAGTTGGTTTCATGTTCCTTTACTAATGTAGTAGTGCCTTGGGACATGCTCCTGAAGTGAAAGGCACTATACAAGTGTGATGTTGTTGTTGTTGTATTGTGATGCCAGTTGTAGTTATTTGTGAAGGTTATGTTTGCTTTCATTGTTGTACATCTCCCATTGTCGTGTTCCTTATACGCAAGATATAGCCTAAGGTTGCTAGGTTTTAACAAAGAGCTGTTGTTTCTGCTGAATGTATCCTCTGTAGTATTCTAGACAAGAAAAGGAATAAGCACTTCGGAGGGTAGTTGTCAACATCGGAGGTCCACTAATGCAAGCAGACCCCGATTAGACATTCCAGTTACCGGGTATTGAGGTTAATACCCGTCAGTGTGTGAGTGACTTGGGTAAGTCCCCTTTGAAATAGGCAGTCACACTGAGAAGGTTAGGAAAGAAGCAGAGGCCACTTAGTAGGAAAGCGATGATAAAATCTACACGCCAGGGAGTACTATCACAGTGCAAATTTTGTTTTGTGGGCGAAACCCATAATTATTTTGTTTCATGAACACACCCCCACCCATCCTTGTGTAAAGGACCATACTGTTTAGACACTAATATGCTGAGAAACTGAGCACAACCCTCTCTGTGTAGTTAATTTACTTCAGAAATATTCTGACTGGTTGTGCAATCCGACTGCCATATTCATCTACACCAAAATTACATTTATAGAGTGCCTTTCACGTTGGGAGGATGTCCAAAGGTGCTGAACAGTCAGGGGTCGGGACCCGAGCACAGGGAGAGGCAGTGTAGGGGAGGAAGTGGGAAGACAACAGAAGGTACGATTAAAAAAAAAAAGAGGGTCCTGAGACCAGTCTTGAGAAGGCAAGGGAGTTCCAGAGTGTGGGAGCAGAAAAAAAAGTGAAAGCCCGGCCACCAATTGTAGGGTAGGAGACATGGAGCAGACCAGAGCCCGCTGAACAGAGGGTTGGTCTGGAGTCAGCAGGTCGGAGAGATAGGAGGGGACAAGGCCATGGACGGCCTTGAAAGTGAGGACGAGGATCTTGAATTCGATCCTCTGGCAGATGGGGAGCCAATGGAGCTGGGCGAGGGTGGGAGTGATGGGGTCGTGCAGCCTGGTGCAGGGGAGGACATGAGCTGCAGTCTTGAAGGATCTGCAGCTTGTGAACAGAAAAGCCAGGAAGGCCAACGAGGGAAATTTCCACAGTCAAGCCTTGATGTCACAAATGGGTGAGTGAGCGTTTCTGCAGACCCAGGGGTGAGGCAAAGGCGGAGTCTGGTAATGTTATGGATGTGGTGGAAGGCAGTGCTTGTCATGGCACTGATGTGGGGGAGAAAGGGTACTCCAGGGTTAAACAAGACACCCAGTATAAACAATATACTGCAGATCCCGGAAATATGAAACAAAAACAGAAGTCACTGGGAATATTCAGCAGGTCGGGTAGCATCTATGGAGAAAGGAAAAGTGAGTTAATGTTTCGGGTCCACGACCCTTCGTCAGAACTGAACCAAAACGTTGACTCATTTTTCACATACCCAGGTAGGTTCCTGATTGACTTTATGAGATGGGAGTGCGCAGCCATGGACGCTGATGCTGTCAGCCCCTGAGGTACAAATAGTCATTGCACTTCACAGTAAAATCCTGCAAAGTGCTTTGAGATGTTTTGGTAACATGATAAGGCACTGCATTAAATGCAAGGATTATGTTTTAAACAGCATTAAATCAAATGGAGGCCGAACAATGAAAATGAAGGTGCTATGCAATACTGGAGCCAATAAAAGGTAAATGAACAGAAAGCACACGCAAGTTTTGCTTGGAGGACTTCAATTGTTATTACTGGTTAACACATGAAATCAGAATTTTGTATGTTGAGTACTTAAATCCCTTGAAGGCCACCAAAAATGACTGGGCTACCATTATAATCAAAGTTAACATTGTTCCCAAACAGATGCAGAGAATGGTTTGATTGACATGAAGTGGGTCCAATAATAAAGTGGATTTGAATTGTTTTTTTATATAAAAAACGTTCCCTGGAAGACAAATAAAACTATACGGCACCAACAGCCAGCCAGAGAATGATTATAGGCCAGTGGTTTAATCGTTCCACCTCATAATGGATAAAATCTGCTCAAATGTTTAAGACTTCCTCCCACCCAACAAACTCACTCACAAATAATAAATATTTAAGTGCAATTTTTTTTGGTGCTGGGGAGGTGGTCAGCTAATGTCTATCTTGAAATCTGGTCAATCTGCCTGGCTCGTCACCAGCAAAGTCCTGCAAACCCACCTGTTGCCGGTGACCATCACAAAAAGAGTTGACTCGATTCTGTCATTCCATTGCCAAGCATGTCAGGTTGGATCATGTCAGTGATCTCCAAACAGACCTCGCTTTCCTCTCCCTCTTTACTCCCACCGACGGGAAAAGTCATGGTTAATATCTTAGTAACAATAACCCTTTATTTGGTATAACGCCTTATCAGATTGCTGAGGTGTCTCAAAGCACTTCACAGGATATACAGGTATCCCTCACCAACCGCGGGGGATACGTTCCTCTAAACCTTCGTGGTTGGTAAAATCGTGGTTGGGAAATGCAGGTCCCTATGGGAAACACGGGGATACAGGGGAGTACGTTCGCGTTTAGTAAAACTAAACACAAAAAAAAACACATACAGTTATAACATACATGGGGCTAGGGGGAGTAAGTTTGGGCGCATTGGCTGCCAGGATCTGCAGCAATCCACGAGGCTGTCTGACTGACTAATCTACACAGAGAGAGAAATCATGGTGGGTGACACGGAGGGTGGGGCAGGGTGGGTGACAGACACGGAGGCTGGGGGGTGGGGATGGGTGACAGACATGGAGTGTGTGGGGTTGGGATGAATACACACCAATACGCGGATGAATGCGATCCCTTGTTTGGAGGAGTGAAAGTTGAAAATCTAAACTGCGGATAACCATGAGAGTTATCGCATTTCGCAAACCGCAGTTGCATGCGTTTCGTGGTTGGCGAGGCCGCGATTGAGGCGGGATACCTGCATTGTAAAGTGGCTTTGATTGCTTTTTGTGGGTGAAACAAACATTATTGGTGAGCTTATTAAACTCCACACCAAATGTCCTGTGTATGATATCATAATTTGTTTGTCTTTTGGAACTGTCTGAATCAAACCAGACGTACAGTTCATACATCCATTAATCCACTACTATTATATGAAGAATGGACTCGATCGTAGCTTCACAAGTGATGTTTCACACTGCAGTTCCCAGTCTCGCCCAGAAACTGCCAATCATTTGTAAAAGGTAAAAGGAGAATGATATATCGGGATTACTAAACCATGAACTTGAGCCTGAAGCTCCTCAAAAGACATGGAACCCAGGGATTAATTTTCAATCTTCCTGTAGATCTGTGGTTAAGACCTTGGATCCGGCAATTGATTTTTCTGAGTACACTGTGTAAGTCAAAGATTCTACAGCACAATGGCAGAAAAGGAGCACATCAGTCACATAAGAGATGTGGGCTATTTGACACTGCAAACACTCCACAATAGATTGCTGCATTTCCAATTCAAGATCCTGGTTCTCACCTTCAAAGCCTCCCATGGCCTTGCTCCCCCCTACCTCTGCATCTCCTAACCCCTAACAATCTTCCGATCCCTCCGCTCAGCGGGCTCCAGCCTGCTTTACATCCCTTGCCTCGCCACTCTGCCCCATCCTCTGGAACTCCATGCCGCAGTTCCTCCGCCTCATAGATCTCTTGTGGATTAAGGGATATAGGGATAAAGCGGGTAGATGGAGTTAGATTAGAAAATCAGCCATGATCTTATTGAATGACAGGGCAGGCTTGAGGGGCCAAAACAATCAAAACTTACATTTATATAGTGCCTTTCACGTCATGAGGATGTCCCTCACTCCTGCTCCTAATTCTTATGTTCATCCCCCCCCCTTGGGACTTGCCTCAAGACCATCCTCTTCGAATGCAACATCAATCACCCCACTTCCTCCATCCTGATCCCGGCCCCCCAACTCAGGTCCGAAACTCCGTTTCTCCAGTGCTATGGGACCTCCTCCCAGCATGAAAGGTGCTATACAAATGTAATTTAGTTTCTGCTGTTGCATGTATCACACTGCTGAATATGTACACAAACACTGAGAGTCATGTAAGCATTTGTCACCGACTCTATGCTGGCTCAGTACAAAGCTGTATGAGGGCCGTGCTGACCAGGAAAGTTAATCTATGATCTGTGCTGAGTTATCCAAACTCAGGCACTACAATTAATCCCTATATTTGACACAGCGCCTTACGTATCACCGAGACATCTCAAAGCACATTGATGCTGGACTAGAGAATTGAAGGAAAAAGAAGCCAGAGGTCATACCCAGCTATACATTTCCAGGAATGCACATGATCCTCAACATTAAGTAGTATCAGCCTTGAATTTGGTCTCAGACGCTGAAGCATACCAGTTGAAAGAAAAAGGGGTGGAATTCTGCCCCCATTGCAAGGAAACAGGAAGGAATAACCTGAACAGTTTTAATCAGAATTCATGGCTGGGTCCACAGTTAAAAGGACAAAATTCAAGCAGTGCATCCATACCACATAACTCCTCAAAGTACCCTAGGATCAGTACTGTGTAAAATATTAACATTGATTTGTTCTATGAAAACCATTATTAATAAATTATAATGCCACCAACTAATCCGAATAGAGCATTACAATTGTAGTTGGGCACTTACCTTTAAATTAAAAAAGGAACCATTCAGCAGCAATTTAACAAAATCTCCACAGCAACCACCCAATTAGCTTTCAAGATGAATCAGATTTAGGAAACTATAATATTGTACAAATTATTTCAAATCCATCTGCACACCAAGGAAACCCATTTCATTACAAAGCCCAAACATGTCAAATCAGACATTGCTCAGTTGACATCTTGTGAGCCGCTCCCACATGTATTACATCCTCCCGACATGAAAGGTGCCATGCAAATATAATTTTGTACAAGCAGAGATTTGGTAATCAAATATCATTAGATCAAATAAGAATTCTGGGTCTAAAATAATCTGAGCAACCCTGCATAGTCGTGCATGGTTAAATATGAACAGGACCAGACTGAGAACATTCAAAAATAGCAATCAGAGATTATGAAGCAACTATTATGCTACAGATTGCAATGGACCAATTATTTCAATAACTCACTGCAGAATTCCTTGATAGTGGAATTTGAAGAGACCCTTGCTCCAGCCACCACCAGCCAAATGTAATGTATGATACACTGCATCAAATAAAAAAACAACAGGTAGGGTGAGTATACTAAGCAGATAGTTTACGGAGAGCTCACACAACCATGTGACATGCCCACAATTTTTTGGGGGGCTGAAAAATTAAGATATTCTACACTGACAACAAATTGATACAAAATAAATATTCACTTCAATCTTCCCTCATTTTGTGCCTGAAAAACACATCTACACTAATCATGATAACTCATCACTCCAAAGGATAGAGGCTCAATGATGTGTTTGGCATTTACATTATAACATTGCACACAACCGTAAATAAATAAATCCAGGAATATTGCTAAGAGGTAGTGACAAGTTGAGTCGGGGTCAAGTTATCAGTTTACATCTAACATAAAATCTTTGCACTTGATAGTGTACCTTATCACGTTGAAACATTTGAAAGCCCTTCAGTTTTCTGTGGATTGTAGTGACTATTTATAGGTTCAGCCTGCTGACAATTTGCACACAGCAATGTCCCACAAACAGCCGCGAAGTGAATTTTTTTTACAAAAAAAAATCTGGGATAAACTGCCTAGGAAACAAGAAGATACTCTTTTTCTTTTCAAATAACACCACTTAACTTTGACATCCCCAGAACAGTAAGACAAAATCTCAGTTAACACCTCATCCGAAAAGAGACATCGCTGACAATGAAGTTCCCTCAGCCATACATGAAAATATCAGCCAAGACAATGAGCTCAAAAGTCACAATGTGGGACTTGAACCCACAAACTTCCTGACTCAGGTGGAAGTTTTCATAAGATAATTATCTAAAACAGGCGAACACAGTATAATAATCCCCATTGCATTTTTACACACAAGTTGAAGAGAGGTCACAGCTGCATGCCTACTGAGTAATGTAACAACAAGATTAATCAATTCAGCCGATTAGCAAATTATGCATTTATTTTCACCCTCACATGAAATACAATAGATTTGAATTTGCTTTCAGGAAGCATTTCTTCAAAACTGATATACGTACGGCAATGTTTTAATTGCTTGGTGGATACTTAAAACTATACTGTGACTCACTGTAAAATGTTCAGTCAACATACTCAGCGAGACATCCTGCAGTCTGAAAGGATTTGGAAAGGTCACGTCTTGCAATTACCACTTTGTAATCTGGGACACATGCTCAACAAATTGCAAGAAATGACACATGAATCCAGGTTATCCAGTGTTAATTGGTCACAACATTCTATTTCTCCTTCAAGATAAATGCACCTTTTTACTACCATTCAAATTTATATGGCACAATTCAGGCTGGGCAATAACTCAATTCATTGCACTGAGCCAGTGCTCGACACAGAGAGAGGGTGGTGTTGGTGGGGGGAGGGGGAGAATGAAAGAGGATTGACATGGTTGACATGATAGAGACAAACAATTATATTTTCTGTAGGCTTTGAAAAGATCCATTGGGGGAGGTGGAGGGGTTTGGAGAGGGAAATCTAGAGTAGGGATTAAAGACTATGGATAACGGCTCAGTGGGGAAATATAGCGCTTCAAGCCCAATGTAACCAAGCAGAGGGGTCGGGCAGCACAGTAAGGCTGTGAATAGTCCCAGAGGTAACCCTGCAATAAATTTTTGATAAGTATGGTACAATTCAAAGGAACACTTTTAGTATTTCAACTATTGCTTCAAAAAATAATAATAATAAATTGGTCACTTCAATCCACGGCTTGTGGGACAATGTTGCGCCCAATTTGGCTGCTGCGTTTTGACCACAAGATATACAACAACAAAATTATACTTGTAGAGTGCCTTTCATGTCAGGAGGAAATTCTCTTTACAAAATATTCTGTGAAGCGCTTTGAGATGTCTCGAAGAAGTGATAAGGTGCTAGAATCAAACGCAAGGATTATTATTCAGATACTACAATCAAGAAAAATATACCTATAGTTGGAATCCGGGAAGTTTCACAAAATGTGTCTCTCAATACCAGCCACACATCCGCAATTTCCTGTAAAATTTATGAAAGCAGTCTGCACTTTTCCACACAATTTGTCAAATGCCCCACAATTTTTGGCAAATATTTCCACACTTTTCTGTTGGCCCAAGTGCTTTTTAGTTCAGCACCATATTTTGGATAATCTGGATCTTGTGTTTGGAGGAACTTGTGTATTTTTTGGGGGTCAGCCAGGTGCCTGACACATGTGGAAACTCATTGCATGGGCGGTGGGGGGGGGGGGGGGAGGGGGAATTAAACTCATTACTATGCATAAACTATACAAACCAGACAGAGTTCCATGCATCCCACCTACACGTGGGAAATTCTCATGTCTTAAATTAAATATGTTTGGCCAACAATTCCCCCAGATTAAAAATGAATTACCGTATATCTCTGTGTATAAGGCGCACTTTTTTTCAGGTCGGAAAATCTCGAAAATTGGGGGTGCACACTATACGCAGGAACAAGCAATTTTGAGCCTCGGAAATACAGTAAACAGGAGGGGCGGCCGGCGCACTGTCAGCCGGGGTTTGGTCAGTGTCCGGCGGGGGTTGGGAGGAGCGGGTGACGGGGCTTCGGCCTCGGCCGCCCGGGCAGCAGCAGCGGACTTCAGTGCTGTGCTTACCTTCTGCCGAACCCAGTCTGCCTGCCTCACTCCCTGCCGCTCTCCCTCCCTCCCTGCCTGCGTGCCTGCCTGCCTCTCTCCCCCTCTCTCTCCCAGGCTGCCGGCCTGCCTCTCTCCCTCTCTCTCTCCCAGGCTGCCGGCCTGCCGCTCTCCCTCTCTCTCTCCCAGGCTGCCGGCCTGCCGCTCTCCCTCTCTCTCCCCCGGGCTGTCGGCCTGCCTCTCTCCCTCTCTCTCTCCCTGCCTCCCTCCCTGGCTGCCTGGCTCTCTCTCTCTCTCCCTACCTACCTGTCTCTCCTCCCTTCTGCCGGCAATATCATTGAAAATGCTTCCGTTTTTTTTCACCAAGAAAAGGTCAAAACCGGGGGCGTGAAAACGTGAAAGGCGCTATACAAGTGTAATTTTGTTGTTAGCTATTACTCTAAAAAAATTGTCATTCTTAACATTTTGGGGTCCTCCCAAAGCAGGCAAAGGCCTTATCAAAAGCCTATTTTAGAAAATGGACTGATAATGATTTCATTAATTGCATACCAGGCGAAAGAATTGGGATCAAATACTCTGCTCTAATTAATATTTATTTCAACAGAGGCTTTACAACTAAATGGGTATGGTACAAATTGAACTATTAAATGAACAGCAACAGGCGGAGACAATAAAACAATCTGGTGGCCACTTAAATGCCTGCCTCCGTTGAGATAGACAACTAAATTTGAGGAAAATTGAAATCTCAGTTGTCAACATGATCAGCACTTGCATTTAAAACACTTTAATTAAAATAAGATTAATAAGAATTGAGTTTTCCCCTCAAAAACACTCAAACAAAATTCAAATACTTTCCAAAATATTTGATTAGTTAAGTGATTCTTATTAATACAGGCAATCATAGCAACTAATCTACGCAATTAATGGCCAATAAACAAGACAAGCAACCAATTTATTTGAATTTGAGGGTAAATTTGGATTAAGACTAATTTAAATTAACACAATGAAGTAAAGTATATTGAAGACATTTTAGTTTCTTTGTTGGTTTTTTGTTCTTATTTCTTGATGTGGTGTATAATTCAAAATTCAAAATGGAACACATATCCAAATAAACATTGGAGTTAAGAGGCAAGGACTGAACATTGGAGCATTAAATACTGTGTCGCAGAAGGATGGGTGTAGTATGAGCTCCTATTCTGAGCTGTGCCACGTGAGGAAAGTATAGCCATGAGTTTCTATACGTGTTGACACCCAACCAACTCCAAAACATGTGAGGAAATACAAAGAACTCCCTCCTCCCAAACCAGGGAATGTTAAATTGGACAAGTTGGTTCAGATTGTGATGGAAAAGGTTAATATCCATCCCCCAAGCCAGCTAGGGGGAATCCAGATCTCTCCCACTTTTCCCATAGGAGAATCAAGGCGGACACAACAAAAATAACTTGGGTTTACGCTATGTAAACTTGTAAAGCACTATAAGTCAATTGAAGTAGTCAGAGTTTACACTAGCGATAAATCCCTACATATTAGCAATACACTTCCGTATAAAAAGACTGATCATTTAAAAGCACCACAGTTCAAACCACAATAACTCAATAATCATTGAACCTCTAAGTGCTGCGAGATGCTATTCAAATGAAGAACATTACATGAATACTTATTGTTATTGTTGTTGTTGTTAACCATTATAATTGAGAAATATTTTCATACATAATAAATTCAAATGGTTCCGGCGAGATTTGTTTTACAAATCAAAGCCTTCGTTTGTTCCTTATTATTATTTATTCTGGTCTCACATAGAATTTGAATAAGTTACTTGTCACAATCTCATGTAATATGATTTGATCAGCTCCAATTTAAAACAAAAACAAATTCAATACCGTTTAATTCAACCAAGTGCTACCCCAAAAAAAAGGCAATTGAAACGTGGACAGCAAGTAAGTGGGGAGGGAGAGTCTAGTACAAACGCACATGGGTGAAATCACTATCTCGCTTAAGATAGCGAATGATATCCGTGTTTATCGCTAAAGATCTTAAGCGATTACATTCGACATCTTTCACAAGATTTAAACTGAAACAAAAGCGGACGAACAACTTGAGTTTCCTCCCTCCGAGTGTTTGTTTAAAAAAAATCAGGATCATTCAAAAAAATATTAATCCGGGTGGGAAAGAGGCTGGTGGGTGGATTCATGGAGGAATTCTGATCACATACTATATATACTGTTATATATATAGTATATTGTACATATATATCTAGTATACTATCACACTGCATGATGCAAGTCTTCAGGTCATTTCTCTTCTTGAAAGAAAACGTGGCCGGGAGGGAGGATCACATCACCTCGGCTCCCGCTGGTCAAGGAAACGCTAAGGAAACGCGCGGTGTCTTATTCTCATAGAATCGATCTGAGCGCGAGATGGACGCGGTCTGTCCGGGGATCATTCACTTGATCGTCTCCGAACAACGGAATCTCACTTGTACCGCACGTTTTATTGTCTCTTTTTTTTATATAGAAAAAAAGCACAAATCATCAAATGTTTTTTTGGAAAAAAAATCCCGATTTCAGCTACAGATTTCAGCTATAAAAAGCAAATCACATTGACAATAACATTACATTTAAGGGGAGCGTTCCTGGGGACCCGAAACAAGAGGGAGGAGCAACAGAAAGTGCCTCGTCTGGGAAAGAAATGTGAGCAATGATTAAACTGTATGAATGGGGAGATCGTTGCATTTTTTTTGTGTTAAACAATGTGCTTCCCGTTAACCTGCAGTGAGCGCCGGTTACCGCTAGACTCGCCAGTCACCCCGACTCCCTCTCACCGCCGCACGTCAGCCGCGGACATTTACTTTTCACTGTAAAGCCTCCAGCAAACAAACATACAGACACACCCCCCCCACACAAACACACCCCCCCCACACAAACACACCCACACACAAACACCCCCCCACACAAACAACCCCCCCCACACAAACACACCCCCCCCACACAAACACACCCCCACCCTCACAAACACACCCACACACAAACACCCCCCCACACACACACAAACACACCCCCACCCTCACAAACACACACAACACCCCCCCCCACACACAAACACACCCCCCCCACACAAACACACCCCCACCCTCACAAACACACACAACACCCCCCCCACACACAAACACACCCCCCCCACACAAACACACCCCCACCCTCACAAACACACCCACACACAAACACCCCCCCACACACACACAAACACCCCCCCCACACACACAAACACACACAACCCCCCCTCCACACAAACACACCCCCCCACACAAACACACCCCCCCACACAAACACACCCCCACCCTCACAAACACACACAACACCCCCCCCACACACAAACACACCCCCCCCACACAAACACACCCCCACCCTCACAAACACACACAACACCCCCCCCACACACAAACACACCCCCCCCACACAAACACACCCCCCCCACACAAACACACCCCCACCCTCACAAACACACCCACACACAAACACCCCCCCACACACACACACCTCGGGTGCTGCACTACACACCGCAAACGTGGCTCAGCCAACCCCAACACAATCTGCGGCAATGCGTGTGTGTGTGTGTCCCTCCCCCCCGGCCTCACGTCTCTCTCCCTCCCCCCCCCACACACACACACACTCCCACCCCCCCCACACACACACTCTCCCCCCCCCCACACACACACACACTCCCCCCCCCCACACACAAACACCCCCCCCCACACACACACACTCTCCCCCCCCACACACACACTCTCCCCCCCCCACACACACACTCTCCCCCCCCACACACACTCCCCCCCCCCACACACACTTTTCCCCCCCCACACACACACACTCTCTCCCCCCCCACACACACACTCTCCCCCCCCCCCACACACACTCTCCCCCCCACACACACACTCTCCCCCCCACACACACACTCTCCCCCCCCACCCACACACTCTCCCCCCCCACACACACACTCTCTCCCCCCCCCACACACACACACTCTCCCCCCCCCACACACTCTCCCCCCCCCACACACACACTCTCTCCCCCCCCCCACACACACACACTCTCCCCCCCCCACACACACTCTCCCCCCCCCACACACACTCTCCCCCCCCCACACACACTCTCCCCCCCACACACACACTCTCTCCCCCCCACACACACACTCTCCCCCCCCCCACACACACTCTCCCCCCCCCCCCCACACACACACACAACTCTAGGCCGCCTGGAAACCACGTTTCTCAAAATGAAGGAAGCAAACCGGAAAAGGGGACCCGGGACCTGATCCGGTTTACAACACTTCCCAGTCACCGGGGGTCACACACACCGAGCAGCGCGGCGTGCAGATACAACATCGCGACATTCCCCAAACACACACACACTGTACACACACGACAGACAGACAGACAGACAGCACTGAGCTCAGCGGCTACAACCCAGACCCCCCCCAAAGCCTCGTTTCTCTCTCCTTCTCGGACAATCTCTTTTACTACAAAAACACGACAACACGACAGGAGGAGGGAGGGGAGCACAGACATTCACATTCCCCCCCCCTCCCTCCTCTCCCTCCCCCCTCTCCCTCCCCCCTCGGCCAAGGACAGTTTGGGACCGAGAGAGTGTCACAGCGAGTGAGTCTGTGTCTCTCTCTCTCTCTCTGTGTCTCTGAACCCGGGAACACCCCTCCCTCCTCCCCCCCCCCCTCAACCCCCCGGCGGTAACAATGGTGACAAAGCGTTTGGAACCTACGCCTATTGTTCCTTTGGCGACTCCGCGTTCCGAACCGTCCGAGTTAACGTTCCAAAGAGAACTCTGCGAACAATGAGACCCGCCGCCCCGCGCATGCGCACCGCGACGGCCCGGGACCGCACCATCGCCCAGACTGACAGAGGGGGGGGGGACACACACAGCAAAAAAAACACCTTCACACTTCTCACCTCCCTGCTCTGAGTTCAGTGCAACGTTTGTAGAATCGATACTGATCCGCGAAGGGTCAGGACAGTAACGGGGTTTGGGTTGTACTTTATTGGGGGGGGGGGGGGAATAAATGGTGTAACTTCTTCCCCCCCCCCCCCCCCCGGTTTGTGTTGTGAGAGTGGCCTGTGCTGGGTCTGTGTGTGTGGAGAGAGGGCGGTGGCTCTGTCTCTCTCTCTCTCTCTCAGTGCAGGTGACTGTCAGCCCCGGGCAGCTCTCTGTGTCTCTCTTTCTATATATATATACTGTGTGTGTGTGTGTGTATATAACCCTCTCTCCAACCCGCCGTCTCTCTCTCTCTCTCTACACACACACATATATATATGTGAACTCCCCCCCCCCCCCCCCCCCGAGTGCAGAGACCCTAGTGGGTTTTTTTTTAAAAGTGTAACTTTTGCTAAAAAAAATATATTTTAAAAAAATGTCATCTTTATAATACGCGCTGTGGTCTGGATTGGAACATGGCTCCCCCTAAGAAGAGAGATCTGACGGCCGAGGAGAAGGAGTTATTGCAAGTGATTTCTGAAGGTAACGTGGGTGGCAGCCAGGAGAGAGGGAGGGAGAGGGGGGTAAGGGGCGGGATAGGCACAGAGTCGAGAACTGATCCCCACCCACGTCCCCCAGAGGAAAGAGGCTGGCGTTTGAACTTCAGTTGGACGGAGAGCGTGGAGGAGGAGGAGCTGTCTGTCTGTCTGTCTTCATAAAAATAATCAGGCGATGTTTAGGCCAATCGTGCAGTCAGTTGGGTTGTAAGGATTGACTTCCGCAGGCCCACAGGAAAGGTTCACTGCTCGCTGCGGCGAAGCGAATGACTCATTTGATGTGTTGGGGACGTCTCCATGCGCTTCACAGAATGTGCTCTGTAGAGAATTGACTGTTCAGTACTTTTGCGGGAGAAATGCCTAATGTACTAATATGTTACCTGCATTTTGTGAGGTTGACGCGCAGTGTATATACTCTACTGTCTGGTGTTATATGTAACTCAGCAGTGATGCAGTTAGAAATGCAAATTCTATAACATCGCGTACGTCACTGTTATAACATGTCCGCTAATGTCTTCAGATTTGGTTAGCACAACAACAACACCCAAATTACACGTGTATAGCTCCGTTCACGTCGGGAGGACATCCTAGCATAGAATGGCAGTGTGTGTGCTCAACATCCCCGGTGCTTGTTATCAGCGTTTCCACGTGCAAATGGGAGGTACCGTTTTCACATTAAGACATGTGTGACTTTGGAAATATTTGAGGCACGCGTGTAAGAATGTGGCCCTAATACCATGTATTGTGAGAAAAAAATATGTTTTTCTGTGCCATTGATTATTAACCTTTATTTACATGCTTACTGTCAAAAATGACTGACCATTTGCTAACATTAACTTCATTAATGTTGTTTGACTAATTTTGGGGAGGGAGGAGAGAAATAATGCATTATGACTAATTATCCAATTCTATAACTAAAGGAAGCTAAATGGGAGAAAGACCTCAACTCCAGAATCAGTCCTGCACTGACAGACTGCCTTGTTAGACATCAAGTTTTGGGTGATCCTCAACTCAACATGAATAAAATCTTGTTTATTTTACCCTGCTTCCTAAAGCCCCCCTTAGGCATTGACCGATTCTAACCTGAATACATTGCTGTTCAACTCGATGCAGATCCTCAACTTTACAGCCTGTGATTGAAGGGTATTTAAATTCAGAATGAATCTACGGAAACACTATTTCAATTACCAGCGAATAGTGAACTGGTGGAACAGCTCCCTAGAAAGATGATTGAAGCAGGAATGTTGATTCTTCAAACACAGATTAGATAGTTTTAGGAAATAACATGGAGTATAGTACATGGGTAGTTTGGGACATATGGAGTCCTGTAGCACAGTGGTTAGAGCACTCACCTTACAAGCAAGAGATCTGGGTTCAATTCCAGGAAGGGCAAAACCTTGGGCAAGTTTCTTTATTGCCCATGGGCAAGTTTCCTTACTCCCCACGTCTAATAATAATCCCCCCCAAAAAAATACATTGGTAATTTCAATACACAACTGTTTGTGGGACACTGCTGTGTGCAATTGGCTGCCATGTTTTGCCCACAAATATACAGTCAATTCACTTTACAGTATATTCTGTGAAGCAATTTGAGACGTCTAGAAGACGTGAAAAGCGCAATATCAAATGCAAGGATTATTATGTGCGAGCAATTGGTAGGTCGGTAGAAGGTGAACTAGTTGGACCTTGGTCTTTTCTTTGTCTAGCATTTCTTTCGTTCCTTCAGAATTTTTATACAAACTGATGAATCTCACTTGTTAGCATGATAATTGGTGCAATTTAAATGCAATTTGTTGTTTTTGCAACATTGTCTACTTCAGTCACTATCTCACCGTGCAGCTGGAGCCTACTTCTAAAGAATTTGAACTCTATCCTCTGGGGGATGGGTGTGTAGTTCCTGTAGCTCAGTGGTTAGAGCACTTACCTTATAAGGGTGAGACCTATGTTCAAATGCAGCCAGGTCAGGGCGAAACCTTGGGCAAGTTTCCTTACTCCACACACATGCCTAATAATAATCCATCCAAAATAAAAGACAATCATAAAATTGGTCATTTCAATCCACGACTGTTTGTGGGACACTGCTGTGCGCAGTTGGCTGCTGCATTTTGCCCTCAAATATACAGTCAGTTAACTTTACAGTATATCCGTGAAGAGCTTTGAGATGTCGATAAGATGTGAAAAGCGCTATATCAAATGCAAGGATTATTACTATGGGGAGCCAGTGAATCCAGGCAATGGTGCAGGTGATAAGGTCACATAGCCTGGTGTGAGAGGGCACACAAGTTCTGGATGATCAACAGGTTGTGGAGGAATAGTTGGGAAGGCCAATAAGCAGGAAGTTGGTATATTCAAGCTTAGATGTAGTAAATGCGTGGACGAGGGTTTCGCTGGCTGGGTGATGTTGTAAAGGTGGTGAAAGGCAGAGCAAGTCATGGTACGGATGTGGGGTAGAAAGGACAGTTGAGGCTTCCTTCGCACCTGCAAATCCCACCTAAAGCCCTTTTTGATTGTGTTGCCGTAAGAAATAGGATCAGTAGTAGGCCAGGAGTGGGACACTGCCACTCATGAAGGTTGCCATATAAATGCAAGTTTCACCCACAAAACAATCAGTCAATTCACTTTACTGTGAAATGCTTTGTGACGTCTAGAAGACGTGAAATGCTTTGTGACGTCTAGAAGACGTGAAAAGTATTATAGCAAATGCAAGGATTATTATTGCTATTATTATGTATGGTTATTCCCCCAAATATTGGAAGGGAACGCGCATTCTCTTTCTGGAGGGAAACATCTGGCTTATCTAATTCCGGTAAGTATTGTCCTAGATTGGTAAGAGGCAAGGCTTGGGGTTGATACCCTGCATGATGGGCACTATATAAATGTGAGTTGTTGTTGGGGACTCCAAGAAACATAGACATTTAGGATAGAAAAATTGATTAATTCGGAACACCAAGCTTGTGTCTGGTCTCTACAAATCAAGATACAGTACTTGTTAAATTGCACAAACTGTACAAAATAGGTTTTGGAATGTACTGCGTATGCATATACTTCATGCCGTCTATGTTATAAACCTGTGCATTGATTTTTTTACAAAAGCATTTTAAGTTCGAAGTATTTTGTTTTAAATATATTTGTTTTATTCTCCATAGGAAACGTTCGGGAGGCTGGAAGGTTGTTGGGCAGCACACATGTCCGTGTCAACTGTCTGGATCAGGTGAGACTGAACATAATTAGGCTTGTTTGGTACAATGCAAAGCCTGCTTGATGCTATATGATTAATTACCTTTATTGAGGATTTGTTTTCAGGTTTCTGAATGCTTTTGGACTTTTGAAGAAATCATTTTCTGTTTAAGTCGGGAGGATAAAACCAACGTCCAGTTTATATTAACAAATTTAAAATTCGCCCTTCTCAAAATAAATTAAAAATATTTAGTTAACACAGGGATACATTTTAACAGAATCCCAAAGTCTAAAATTAAGTCATAGTCGTAATACATAAAATTCTGGCACCTCTGGCCCTCAAGCTTATCTTACTGAGACACATTGTGGGGATGATATCCAGTTAGTTTTCCAGGTATGATAACCACCTCCTCTTGCTAAAATCTCAGGCCTGTGCTGCTGAATGTGGCTCAAAAAAGGCCTCCCAAGGGCCCACTGGGATCTGGATCAACTATACCAAAGCCCTAGAGTTTTCCCCAGTGACTTGGTCATATGTAAGCTTGCTAAACATTTACTAAAATACATGAATAGATCAGTTAACATGAAAATAAATAAGAAAAAGGACACCATTCGTAACAGGGAGGCAAAGAGAACATGACCTTGGAGAAGTATAAAGATTTGTTAAAGGGGATATCAGAAATGTGATGAGATGCGTATTGTAGAAATGGCCAAAGTTACTAATCATAAGGGTAAGGAAGTTGGAATTCAAAGATAAATAGCAATGAAGTTCAGGAAGGTAAAATGTTGATGTATTGAATTAGGAATAGGTCAGATGGTTTATAACCTAAGATGCTGAATAATGTTATAAAAGAAATGCATAGTGCCTTTTGGGTTTAAGTCTCACTTCTGGATTTTGACTAGATATTTCCAGTACAGTTCTGCAAGATTGCATTGTTACTATATACTGTTATCTGGGTTATATAATATTATTGTTACCTAGAAATATGATAATCCTTGCATGAGTCAAAATGCTTCATAAAGTTTCCACGCAGTTTTTCTTGTGTATTTTTGGGCAACTGCAGCAACTAATTTGTGCGCTGCCACATCCCACAAACAGACATGAAGTGAATGACCAAAGCACTGGGAGAAACTCCCTTTTCTTCAAGTGGTGCAATCCACCTGTACTACCTACAAATACACACTCATTTCACAGTTAATCTTGTAAAGCACTTTGGGATGCCCTTCTGATATGATAGGGTGTTTCAAAATGCAAAGCTATTATTATTATCCGATGGATGGCAGCTCTTGACAATGCAGTGTACCCCTGACTTGGACTTAAATCACAGGTTTCAAATACGTAATTGAGAGTAAAATTTATTATTCACTTAATGGCAGTTTTAGGCAGTTTGGGATGCCCTCCTGACTTGAAAGGCACTATATAAAATATATGGATTAATATCAAATTGCTGCAATATATTGTGCCCTAATATTGGTGCCTCTAACTTTGAAAATAAATTTGGCAGAGTTCTACATGAATCTAATTAGTCTCATGAATTCGGAATAGAGCATGGATCTTGATAAGAAGATGTTTAAAAATAGAAAACAAAGCTCACATGATAGATTGGGAAAGTGTTGAGTGAAGTCCCATAAGAATCATTACGTGGACACTTATTGTTTCTGATCCACATAAATGACCTGGTTACTCAAACCAACCCTTTTAAGGTTGCTGATTTTATTCGGAGGGGTAACAAGGAGACTGAGGGTGCGGCAATACGATTTAGAATCGTTAGACAGTGGGATTTTGTTTTGGGGGGGGGGTCAACTGGGTGTCATCACCAACCGAGGTCCTGGCACTATTCGGAAAGAGAAGGGAGTTTCTCCTGGTACCCTGGCTGACAATCACCCCAAAGTAAAATTGGTCATTCACCTCATGGCTCTTATGCGGGATATTGCTGTGTGTACAGTAAAACCTTGATAATCCGACATTTCTAAAGCCAGCAACTCCCTGAATTCGGCAAGATTTAAAAATACAAACCGATTTAAATTTTTTTGTGATGCAATATCTCCCGAAGTTCGGAACAGTTACATGAAGTTTCCGGCATCGCAGCTCTGTCATGTGTCATGCTGTGTTTGCTGCTCGGCCATTATTTGGCTTCAGTGCTGTGTTTACGGTATGCGGTGGAGCTTTCCCAGCCACTGCTAGTGTAATTTTGTTGTTTTTTATATATACTGTACCGGCAAACTCTGAAATCCAGGAGGTGTGTGGTCCCAACCATGCCGGATTATCGAGGTTTTACTGTAATTCTCCCACCAAATACATATGGCCACACTACTTCACACTATTTCACTATTCATGGTTGCATTCTTCATCTCATCAAGCCAGCACGGAGCCTTGGTGTCTTGTTTGACCCACAACCTCTTTTAAACCCCATATCCATGCAATGACCCATTCTTCGTTTTCCCACCGTTGCCCATCTCTGCCACCCTATGGCTGCCGAGACCTTCAAGCACATTTTTGTTACATTCAGGTTGACTATGCCAACTCCCTGACCCCTGGACTCCCTGTCTCTTCCCTCCACAAGCTGCACATTATTCAGAACTCTTCACCTTGTATCTTCTCCAGCTCTTTGAGCTGATAACCTCCATCCTTTGTGGAGTCCTATAGCTGAATGGTTAGAGCCCTCTTCTCGCATGACTGTGAAGGGACTTCGAAGATGAAGGCAAATATTTTAAACTATCCTCTGGGGAATGGAGAGCCATTGAAACCGGGCAAAGATAATGATAATAATAATCCTTGCATTTGATATAGTGATTTGTCATGTCTTCTAGACATCCCAAAGTGCTTCCCAGAGTAAAGTGAATTGACTATATTTTGTGGGCAAAACACAGCAGCCAACTGCACACAGCAGTGTCCCATAAACAGTCATGGATTGAAATGGCCAATTTTTTTTGAGGGGTCATTATCAGGCGTGTGGAATAAGGAAACCTGCTCAAGATTTCGCCTTACCTGGAATCAAACCCATGTCAACAACAACACCAAAATACATTTATAGAATTCCTTTCATGTCGGGAGCTGGTAGCTTTCATTGTAAAAGTTCCTTTTCAATAGTTTTTTCATTTTTCCACTTAAAATCAACTCGGGTAGTGATGATCTGTTTACTGTGATACCGTCAATTCACTTTACAGTATATTCTGTGAAATGCTTTGAGATGTCTAAAAGACATGATAAGGTGCTTTATCAAATGCAAATGGAAAAAAAAGTCAAGGATTATGTAGAAAGACAGAAAATATTATCAAGAGGCCATATTATTGCTGTTTTTCCTATAGCTTGTTGAATAAATAAAATTCTGTTTTCTAACAACAATGATTTCTCAACAGTTTGTTGCCAATTGAAAGAACTGCTTTGGGAAATCAAATAAAGCACATTAATCGTAATGGAAATCTTTGGTCTCTGAGTGAGTGGGATGTGTTTAATATTTTAAGCAGCGCCTTGGGACATCCTCCCGATGTTAAAAGGCGTTCTATAAATGTAATTTTGTTGTTGTTGTGTTACATACCTCACAAAATATCCTTAGGACCCATAATAAAATTGAGAATTATTATTCTAAAATACTGATGCATAGTATTGTTGCATGATTAATAAAACGTAATACAGGTATCCCTCCCCAACCTGGAAACCTGCGCGGTTAGTAAAACCGCGGTTGGAAAATACAGGGCCCTATGGGAAACATGGGGCTAGGGGGAGTAAGTTTGGGTGCATTGGCTGCCAGGATCTGCAGCAATCCGCGAGGCTGTCTGACTGACTGACTACACACAGACAACACACAGACACAAAGAGAGAGAGAAATCAACGGAGAAGGTGGTGTGGTGGGTGACACCGAGGGAGGTGGATGCGGAGAAGCGACAATAAATTAATGTTATTTACCTTGATCCTAAGAGAGAAGCGACATCGCCTCTTGTTGATTGTGACATCGCACTGGGTCCTAGCGCTAAACGCTAGCGCAAAGCGACATCGTGGCTGGTTAATGCAACTGGGTCCTAGGGCCAAACGCTAGTATTAGTGTTAAAACCCATGGATAAGCAAGGGTTAAGCAATAATCATTGCCGTAGTTAGCAAGGGTTGTTGCAGCGAGCCAACCGTGGATAAGTGAAATTAGCGGTAGAAAAAACCGCGGTTGGGGCGAGGTACCTGCATTTCTAGTGTGATGATTCCAACATTTAGATCCCTTTCCCCATGATTGCCTTCACTTGTCACTTTGTCCTACTCACTTCTAATTCTATCTTCACCCAGCATCTGCACATACATATCCATCAGAAGTTGCTAGATAGCAGTGTGGAATGAGACCCCCACTGAATTTTCTTTTGGTATTTCGACGATGCTGCATTTGAAGACAATAGTCCCTACTTGCTGCATATTTGTCTACACATTGCAGACCCTAATCCCAAACCCTAATATGGTCCTCTCAATGTTGATCTGAGTCAAAGTTTACCCTTTAGCTGATAAAGCAAACAACAATTCATTGACTGTTTTTTGGCATACTTTGCATTTCCCAGTATACATGCTGACACATACAGCTGCCTTGACTCTTTACAAAGTGGCCTAGTTCTGTCAATGTAGTACAGCCAGGCTTTCTTTCAGTACATACGTACTAGGGTCTACTTCTAAGTTGTTTGAAAACATACAATATATATGACAGCAGCAGAATTTCTTCTGTGGTGTTGTTGTGAACTCGTGAAATTGCCTCCCTCCCCCTCCCCACTAACCACGTTGGGATCCTGGATATCGTCTTGTGACGTGCCAATCTCTAGAGTTCAATTATAGCAACATAGGAATATATAAGACCTGAATATACTGTGTTCTGATCTTCTTGTCCTAACATAAACAACTGTCTTTGATTACTTTATCTCTTGTAGCTCTCAATTTCTTTCTTTGCTATCTAACTGATTCTCTTGAATTACCTGAAATGTTTCTCCTTCATAAAAATAATTTTTACTCTCAGTATGGAGAATGTCTCAAAGGTGTTTTTGTTATATATAAACTGAATGGGATCCCAAGCTAGGAGAAAAGGAAAAAGTGGGAGGTGGTGAAAGTTGCAATCAAATATCGCAACTTGGGCCCAGGCATTTCCCGAGTCGGGACGCGCTTCTTTCTTCCCCCACTCCTCTTTTTCTGTCTACTTCCCTCCTCCCTCTCTCTATCTCTCTATCCTCCCCTCTATCTCTATCACTCTATCCCTTCCTCCCCTCCCTCTCTATACCCACTCCCCTCCCTCTCTATCTCTCTATCCTCCCCTCCATTTCTATCTCTCTATCCCCTCCTCCCCTCCCTCTCTATACTCCCCTCCCTCTCTATCCCACCCTCCTCTATCTCTCTATCTCCCTCTTCTCTATCCCCCCCCTCCTCTCTATCTCTCTATCCCTCCCCCCATCTCGATTTACTATTATATGGGAGGGGCTACACTGCTTAACTGAGGCACGCTAAAGACTGAGTATGCGTTGCTGGGGCAACCAGAGAGAAGCTGCGCATGAGAAGCAGCGCACAAGAAGCCCGCGAGATTTAAAGTGTGTGTAAACATTCGTTATTGCGAAAGCAGCATTTGTTAAGCGGAGCAGTGGTACAAATAGAAACCCTCGTTATTAGTGAAGTTTCGGTAACCAGGCGTTCGGTAAGCGGGGTCTACCTATATTTTCAATTAGTGCCCATGGGAACTTCTAACGACCATCCTGAACAGGCAAATGGGACTTTAACTTAATATTTTCCCCCCACAAATAATCCCTACAATAATGCAGTGCATCCTCAGTACTGGATTTGGAGCGTCAATTTATGTGAATTCTGGAGTTGAAGTTCTTTCTTTATGCTTTAGGACCTTGAATACTTAAAACAACATCTCTCCTGAGCATTCTCTTCTTCAGGTACTGTACTTTGAATCATTTGATTCAGGGTGAATTCCTAAGGCTATTATCTCAGTGCCTGCTGATAGCTGGCTGCATTGTTTCTTAGTACAGTACTTAGCAATTCTTTCAGGAACAGCTGGTGTCAAAGATGTTTTAATTTTGTTTTATAAAGAGCCTTGTCACATTTTGCTGGAACGTGGAAGAGTGGTGCTCATCACTACTGATCGTCATTGATGGCAGACTGTCAGTATTGTCAGGGAAAGCTGCTGTCAGGCTACAGTAAACTGGCAGGACTCACATACATCAGGTCTAGAGCAGTGTTTTTTTTTAAGGATCACGGAAGATAATACCATTGCCATGTGTCCTATTACACTTCACTGACCCTTTGTGAAATACAATTATGGCCAAAAAGAGATCCAACAAAATATCAAAATCAAAAATATCAAAATCCTGAACAAAATATCATCATCCGCATTGTGTTCTCATCTAGATAATTTCAGCTCCTTGGGATGTCTTCCTGACATGAAAGCCACTCTACAAATATAATGTTGTTGTTGATGATAATTGCAAGGTTCAAGTTTTTTTTAATCCTTTTTAAGAATCTCACAAATTAGACGTCCTATCTATATAAGACTAGGTAAGACCACCTAGAAACAAAAGGCAAAGTACTCCAGGTGCTGGAAATCTGGAGTAAACACAGAAGTCGCTGAGAACACAGCAGGTCAGGCAGCATCCTTGGAGAAAAGAAAATAAGTTAATGTTTCAGATCAATGACTGATCAGCAGAAGAACATCTGTATATTTACCTCCATGGTTGCACACTCAACCTTACCAAGCCAGTCAGGAACCTAGGTGTCTTGTTCAATCCTCAACTGTCTTTCCTCTTCCCACATCCAAGCAATGACCTTCTCTGCCTTCCCTCACCTCCGCATTATTGCCTGACTCTGCCATTACCTCACCCCTCAGGCTGCTGAAACCCTCATTCATGCATTAATCACATGCCGGCTTGGCTAGCTTGTCGGCCTTCCTAATTCCTCCCTCCATAGGTTGCAGATAATCCAGAACTCTGCAACCCGTGTCCTCTACTGCTACAAGTTTCATGGCACCCATCTCCCCCATCCTTGCCTCACGGCTGGACTATGGAAATTCTCTCCTCGTCGGCCTCCCCAGTTCCTCCATTCACAGGCTGCAGGCCATCCAAAACTCTGCAGCCCGTGTACTATCCCACACCCGCCTCCGCGACCACATAACCCCCACCCTCGCCCGTCTCCACTGGCTCCCCATCCTCCAGAGGATCGAGTTCAAGATCCTCGTCCTCACCTACAAGGCCTTACACGGCCTTGCCCCACCCTATTTAACCGATCTACTCTTCCCCCTACGCGCCCACCCGGACCCTCCGTTCAACAGGACTTGGCCTGCTCCAAGCCCCCCGCCTGAACCGCCCCACCCGAACCGCCCCACCATCGGAGGCCAGGCCTTCAGTTTCTCCGCTCCCACCCTTTGGAATGCAATCCCTCCGTTTCGTCTCTTCCCTTTCCTCTTTCAAGGCCGGTTTGAAGACTTTCCTCTTCGATCGTGCCTTCTGTTCCACCCCGAACTCTTTTACCTCCCCTTCGTGTTTCACCCCTTCCCAAACACTCCCCTCCCAGCTCGGGTCACACGCCTCCTGTGCAGCGCCTTGGGACGTCCTCCCGACGTGAAAGGCGCTCTATAAATGTAATTTGTTGTTGTTGTTGCCAGACTCCATTGGCTCCCCATTACCCAGAAGATCCAATTCAAGATCCTGGTCTTCACATTCAAAGCCCTCCATGGCCTCGCGCACCCTACCTCTGCAACCATCTAACCCCTTACCAACCTGCCCGCCTCCTCCGCTAAGCAGGCTCCGGCCTGCTCCACGTCCCGCAACCAACCCATGCCAACATTGGTGGGCAAGCCTTCAGCTACTCTGTCCCCAACCTCTGGAACTCCATCCCACAGTTCCTCCGCCTTGCCCCCTTCCTAGCATCCTTCAAGTCCCGCCTCAAGACCTTCCTCATCGACGGTCCCATTAGTCACCCCAAGTCCCTCCCATTCCCTCCACCACCATTCCCCCCCCCCCCCCCCAGTCCCAGCTTGAGTATGAAACAATGACTATCCAGCCCTTAGGATGTCCTCCTGGCATGAAAGGCACTATACAAATGTAATTTTGTTGTTCTTATTGTATTAGTGTTAGGGTACCCATATGAAAGTTGAGATTGACCAAATGTATGATTCTTTCTAATTAATTTCTATCCCAGGAACACCACTGAATGCCCCCAAATTACACAAAAATCTGGGATACTTTGAAGTGTAGCAAAAAAAAGTGTTCCATATTTGAATCCAAAGAGATTTCCAACAAGAGTCCCATGGTACATTGCAATGGGTTGGTTTAACTCTAATTGCTGTAATCATCTTAACCTTGTTTAGATTTGTACCCTATATTTTTGGGCACGTGAGCATTTGCACAACAAGTATGAGAGAGATACTGCCTTGCCACATCCTCTTGAGAAGTCATCAGAGGTCAGATTACCAGTGCAGACAAGTCTGTCTGTACTTGACATTTATTCGGGCGATTATGTATAAACATTCAGGGATTGGCCCCACATCTAGCTTCTCAGACCTTATTATGAGTATCTCTAAATGAGACTCCTCTACACTTAGGCTGCTCATGTGAATAAGAATCGAGGAAGTAGTGAAGGCATTTCAAGTGGATGGAGAAGCATAAAAGTGCTGATTTTCAAAGCCACTGAAAGAGGGTATTGAGTATTGCACCATGTGGTTGGAGAGGTCACATAGGTTTTGGAAGCAGTTATCGATCTAGCTTGAGCATGTCTCTGCCTAGTCCGGTGGTCCTAGTCTGAATCAGAAGACTGTGGGTTCAAGCCCTATGTCAGGACATGCAAAGCCATGGGCTAAGATGACACTTCAAAGTAGTGCTGGGGGGGTCTGTTGCATTGTTGGAGGTGCCATTTTTTGATAAACCAAGGTCCTGTCTGCCTGTTCAGATGGACGTTATGCATCACCAACAGTGAATGTCAGATGAGGATAATCTTAGAGTAAACTTGCTCCTATGAAGTAGAAGTGGGAGATCACAGACTTGTTGTAAAGCCCAGTTGAGAAAATGAACATGGGAGACCAGCTCCCCTTTGCTCAACACGTCAATGGCATTAAGCTGCATTCAATATGAGGCCATTGCTTTTCCAAGTGAGAAACAACTTCATCAAGATCTGCAAAGTTACACTTGGACTGAGAGCATTTGAAACATTAATGTGATGAGTTTTATTTTAAAAATTAACACTAATTTTGGCTGCAAAAACACATTTGTTGGAGTTTTTTAGAAAATCTCTGAAGCACTTTGAGATGTTCAATATAAGGCATTGTATCAGCTCCAGAGATTATATCATTTGAACATAACTCAATAATACTTTGCCCACAAAATATTACAATCAATTCACTTTGCAGTATATCCTGCAAAGAGCTTTGAGATGTTTCAAATATTTGACAATGCACTATATCAAATGACAGTATTATTATCCCTAAAAACAGTAATGTCAGACTGGAATAGTTATCCATTTCCTCATAGTGTTCTTTCTCTCTTTTACTTTCCCCACTCAGGCACAACTCCATCTCTGCAAAATGTTTTGAGAAATTTCACATGAAATGTGCTTTAATAATAATAATGTTTGGATTTGATATAGCGCTTTTCATGCCTTCTAGAGGCCTCAAAGTGCTTCACAGAATATAATGTAAAGTGAATTGACTATATATGTGGGTGAAAGTGCACAGCATTGTCCCACAAACAGTTGTGGATTGAAATTACCAATTTATTATTTTTTCCTTGAGAGATTATTATCAGGAATCTGGGGTAAGAAAATTTGCCCAAGGTTTCAACTTGCCTGGAATTGAACCTAGAATTCTCGCTTGTAAGGCAAATGTTGTAACCACTGAGCCACAGGGCTCCAGGGCTATTGGGGAATTGGCACAATAGGTCTAGTAAGATAGAATAGATGTAATACTGAGAAGCCTCTTCCAAAGTGCTGGGAGAGTCCAACAGAGCCGAATCCTTCCCATTCAAATAAGAGTGAGGCTAGGCTGATCAACACAATCCTATAAACAGCGCATTGACTTGAGACTGGTAGAAAATGTATATGTGATAAAATCCGACAGAGTTCATATCAAGGCATTTTGAGGTTTAAATTGAATCCTTAGAAAATTAAATCTCATGGAGTTATGCTGTGTGTTTTTTTTGGCTACTTCTGCAACACATATACAGTTGGTTGAGCCACCTTGTCTTTGTGCTCAAAAACATCCATAAGGATGAGCGCCATGTCCCAGCTGCAAACATCTGCCATTCCTAAAGGACGCGAGCCACTGCACAACTTGCTGAATTATGGGTCAATTAAAATCACAATCATAAGAACATAAGAATTAGGAGCGGGAGTAGGCCATTCAGCCCTTCCAGCCTGCTCCGCCATTCAATAAGATCATAGCTGATCTTCTGACCAAACTCTAATTACCTGCCCTATCCCCATATCCCCTAATCCCTCTATTTTTCAATCAATTAACAACGCATCAATTTAGTGCCTTTCACGCCAGACAGTGGCTCAGAGCACTTGCGGTGGAGCCTGACGCTGGTCATGGTGGGTGGGGAAATAGTGATCGGGTTCAGCATGATTATTATTATCCTCTTGCTATTGATTTGTGTAGACTATTCTGATGCACTGTCTTGAGTATCTGTCAAATGCTGTCATGGACTGCTTTCTCCCTTCTACTGGCATCGACACAATAATCTACTCTCATATTCATGTAAAGTTTGGTGAATTAAGAATAGTTGCCTCTTCTTCCCACCTGTTTGAGAGATGCGGCAAAAATGATTGACATACTGGTCATCCACAATGTTTCTCATATTGCCTGCCTATTAAACGTCAAGGTGTCTGGGCAACTTAAGTTTTAGCAGTGCAATATCATAATAATCCTTGTATTTTGATATAGCGCTTTTCACATCTTACCGACGTCTCAAAGCGCTTCAGAGAATATACTGTAAAGTAATTTGACTGTATATTTGTGGGCAAAACGCGGCAGCCAATTGCGCACAGCAGTGTCCCACAAACAGTCGTGGATTGAAATGACCTATTATAGCTGATCTCAACTGGGATGGGTGGCTGCAAATGACCACTGCATCCCTGTGCTTGGGGAGGCAAAATTAGTTCCTAATTATTAGCTAATGATCCTTATTACTGAAAACACTATACCAGGAAGTCTCAAATGTTAATCTAAAAGTCAGAATGCTAAATCTTGGTCTCTCTTCTGTTCTACAATACATCCCAAACTAAAATACGTGGAACACTGGATCTGCAATGCGGAATAACACTGGATAAAAAGGTGCTCTGCTTGCCAGCATTTGACAAGTTCATCAGAATAGTGACACTAATCGATAAAGGTAAAAGGATAATAATAATCATAGCAGTGGGACATTGCACAAATGGCCTATCGTGCAATGAGAACCTCTAAGAATACAAATGCTTCTTCCTTGAGTAATCCAGAAAACATTTAGTGAGCCAAGTACTAAAAGTCCCATTTTAATAGGCAACATTCCTCTGCCATCAAGGATTTTACTCCTATGTACAGCATGCTGAATAATCCAGTGCTGTGGTGAGATTTCCACCAAGGTTACAAGGAGAACATAGATGATAAAATAGTCTGATTGATCATGCGCTGATTTTACCGAAATGTGATCTGAAGAGGGCAGGTAATTATGGCTGAATAATGAATCGATGTATTGATATTGTATTTTTTGTAAAGTGCTTTATTGGTCCGAAGGACATTTCAGTGGTTTTTCTTCGAGATGTTAGCCATAATTCCATGTCTCTCCTAACGGGATTAAATAGCCATAACTTGGTAATTGCTGATGGTGTGTAGAAGGAAATTGAGGGGGAAGAAAATCCTAGCCGGTATGATTCATCTTAAAGCTAATAATTGATCATCTAAAATAATTCACTTCAGGATCTGAGCCAACTGTTATTTTCTTTGGCTTGAAATTCTGCATTGAGCCTGTGATGCGTTCACAATACAATGCAGCGTCTGGGCTGGAGACTCCCCTCTCTAATTGTTTTTCAACACTATTCAATATTACTTTCCCTCCCCCTGCCCCCCCCCCCCCCACCCCCCACAAATATATCAGTATATTCTGTGAAGTGCTTTGGGACGTTTTGAAGATTTGCACAACTTAAAGCATAACTGTCACACGACATATTCCCAATATGCTTAGCGCCATCTGATTCACAGTCTCTGCCTGGATCATAATTGAGTCCAGATGAATCGAGTGATCTGCTGCTGGGTATCATTTTGCTGGGATCGTTCATGCCATTCCCTCTGCTCAGCTCACACCAGCCATGTCTTTGTCTAAATCAAAAACAAAAGTTGCTGGGGAAACTCAGCAGGTCAGGCAGCATCCATGGAGAAAGGAAAAAGAGTCTACGTTTCGGGTCTACAACCCTTCGTCAGAACTTCGTCAGATCTGACGAAGGGTTGTAGACCCGAAACGTTGACTCTTTTTCCTTTCTCCATGGATGCTGCCTGATCTGCTGAGTTTCCCCAGCAACTTTTGTTTTTGTTTCAGATTCCCAGCATCTGTAGTATTTTGTGTTTTGTTTATGTCTTTGTCTAATCTGCTTTCAGTGATTCTACCCCTGCTCTCTGGATCATTATCCTGGCATCCCTCTGCTTCACCTATCCCTCCCCATTTTTAAGGTTCAGTTTAAGAGCTATTGTTTTGACTGTACTTTGGGTCACCTTTTGCTTTCCCCCCCATCAGCAGCCAATTGCTCACAGCAGTGTCCCACAAACAGTGGTGGGTTCAGTGACCAAATTATTATTTTTAATTTTTTTTTTTGAAGGGGCGATCCGCCAATTGACTAATAACCAGGTGTGTGTGTGCGTGTGCATGTGCCAGACAATGGCTCTATCCACTGAGCTACAGGACTCAGTGGTAAATTGTTACTGGGTTTTAATACAGTGGCAATTTATAACCAACATTGTTAATAGGGAGTAAACGCTTCTCTCTTCCAAAGGTGAATGGTAATAGAGCAAAGTCACACAAGTCAATGTGATGTACTTCTGGTTATTAAGGAATTCCTTTAGAAATTGCTGCATGTAATCTGACTAACCACATTATATCTGTAATTATAAAAAATAGGGATTCTGTACAATTGAATGGGTTGTTTTGTTTAAATGTATGAATGTTTTGTTACCTGATCCACATCGGCGGGCAAGCCTTCAGTCTATCCCTAACCCCTGAAATTCCATCCCACAGTCCCTTCACATCGCCCCCTCTCTGGCCTCCTTCAAGGCCTGCTTCAAGACCCTCCTCTTCAACAGTCCCCTCAGTCACCCCAAATTCCCCCCTTTCCCTCCACCCTCCCTGATCCCGACCTCAGCTCGGGTCTGAAACATTGACTGCCCAGCACCTTGGGACGTCCTCCCAACATGAAAGGCAGCATACAAATGTAATTTTGTTGTTATTGTTGTAAAAGCATGGAATTACCCTTAATTCAATATTTGTGTGATTTTCTTTTGCAGCATGGAATGACTCCTCTGATGCATGCAGCGTATAAAGGAAAAGCTGAAATGTGCAAGCTGCTGCTGCAACACGGAGCTGATGTGAATTGCAATGAGCACGAGCATGGTTACACGGCTCTTATGTTTGCTGGGCTTTCAGGTAACCTGTTTATTTACATTCAAATCACTGTATCCTTTTTTATAATTCACAATGGTACAGTCAATAGGTATAAATTGCTAACAGGGAGAAGAGATAATAACATTGTGACTTTACTTTCGAGCAAGTGCTTATGTGGGTGATTTTGTTGTCTGATTCCTGAGCCAGGCAGCTATCCCGTGGAGTCCTGTAGCTTATTGGTGAGAGCACTCACCTCACAAGTGAGAGACCTGGGTTCAATTCCCGGCAGGGCGAAACCTTGGCAAATTTCCTTACTCCACATGCCTAATAATAATCCCTCAAAAACAAATTGGGTTACCCAATCCACCACTATTTGTGGGACACTGCTGTGTATCATTGGCTGCCATGTTTCGCCCACAAACATACACTCAATTCAGTTTTCAGTATATTCTGTGAAGCACTTTGAGATGTCTAGAAGATGTTAAAAAGCACTATATCAAACATAAGGATTATTAATATTATCCTTATAATATTAATAATATTATAATAATATCCATCAACACTTCAAGGCAGTGTTGATGGATGACCAACCTACTTAGTTCATCGATGGGACTTGGAAGATCCCTGCTTGTCCTGAGCTCCTTATAAACTTAATAAACCTAATAAACCTACAAACCTACTCTTTAGTGGGTAGGGCCAGTTGGATCAAAAAGTTTGAAACTTACCAGCATCTCGTGTTGTTTCAAGCTGGTTCAGTTTCGGCTCAACTCCAATGCCTTGGCTTCTATCATTCCTCATCTCTTTTCCATTGAATGTTTAGTGAGTAATATGCTTATTTGTAGGAGCATTATTTTTCTTTATTTAACATTGGAAAAAAAAATCCTCTGTACAGGTAGTAAAGACATAACCAGAATGATGTTGGAAGCTGGTGCGGAAACGGACGTTGTAAATTCAGTCGGACGAACAGCAGCTCAGATGGCAGCCTTTGTTGGTAAGCTTTAGAGCGTCGTCTTTGATGTGATGTAGCCGGCTACATTTTCTTTTTGAAAAGCTATCAAATTTAACTTCTACAGTACGTGTGACTTCATCCTACAGCCGTACTTCCCAGAAACACTTTGATGCTGCTTGATGTGATCACATCAGGTGGAAAGGTTATGTATTTTTTTTCTCCTTTTGTAATAGATCCATCCACTTGGACTGTGACCTGTGTTCAAGTTACTGAATTCTCAAAATCTTTCCGCTACATATGTCAGTCTTGAGAACAGACAATCCATCTTAGTAAGCGCTCAGCTAAAATGGAACAATACTTTTAATAAATATTCTAGGACTATTTGAAAATATGGTGACCCTGTCATAAAGTGCCGCATTGAAAGATGTTTTCTTATTGCGTGAGTCTACTGTGGACTGCCTATACTGACTCAGCTTGTAGAGTCCTGTGCTCAGGTGGACATCAGCGGTGACCTGATGATCTGTAATTGGGACATGACTGTGTTTTCAAAGACCTGACCTGAACCCACAACTCTGTGACTCGGAAGCAAACTCTGTGACTATCAAATAAGGCAGGCTGACACAGAAGTTGTTACAAGTAGACATGGGGGTGTTAGTTAACTTATCACTTAATTTGATGTTCAGAAAAGTATAAATGGTTGTGGAAAGAACACTTTTGGCCTAAGGGCCTGAAGGGATCCTCTGCCCGTTTCTGTGGTTAAACATGTCAAATGTATATTCTCAAATCTTTCTTCAATAGGTCAGCATGACTGCGTAACCATTATCAACAACTTCTTTTCCCGGGAACGACTGGACTACTACACAAAACCACAAGGCCTCGACAAAGAGCCTAAGCTCCCGGTCAAATTAGCAGGACCTTTACACAAGATCATCACAACAACAAACCTGCACCCTGTCAGAGTTAGTATCTACATTGAACATACATGAGCTGGGATGTCAAGGCTCCTCTAAAAAGTTTGAAACTTCTTAAACTGAAAATGTAAAAGCTTTCCTGTGTTTTACAAATATTTAGTTCCTATCTCTCTTCCCTTGTCCACAGCTGTCAAACTGTTCCCCAGACTCAGAGGATGGTGCTTTAGCCAGATCTCATCTTAACTGCTCTTGATCAAGTCACTAAGGGGCCTAATAACAAGGGATTTATTAAAGAAACATTTGAGTTATATAATTCCACAGCACGGTGTATTGGGTGTTAATCACACCGTCTTCCTGCATTCATGTATTTGGTGCTATTTTTATACATTAAAAAAAAGTTGATGAGATCTGAATTTCTAAGAATATTTTAAAGAGCAGGGGAGTCCTGATGGTATTTTGTATAGAATTTGATTGCTGAACTGTGGTGAAGGCAGCTGGTATCAGCAAGAGGAAGCGGGGCAGTGGGGAGAGTAGGGGAGGAGGGAGAGAGAGGAACCAGCTAGGGTTTCAGCTCCTGGTCCCTGTTGAATCTCTCCATTTGCTGTGTGTATTCGTAGCAGCTAATTGAGAAGGTCAGGCTTGGCTTTGACGCCCTGTATAATCGACTGGTCTGCTAGGACATATGGCTAAAGATCACTAATGAATAATTGCTACTTGGCCAACAGCCCAGAGAACAACCAGAGCTTGTGGAACCACATCCCAGTTGGAGCAGGCCTGACAGCAGCGAGGCACAACATCAGCCAGTGGGGAGAACTTAGAAAAATAATTGGATACTAAATATTTTTTTATTTATAAAGCAAATGTACTGGCATTTGTATTTAAATTGTAGATCTGCAAACAATTCAAATTGTTTAAAATTTATTTAAAATTTACGTCTGTAATTTTTTTTAAATTGCATTATTTTTGGAATGAAGATGTATGCAATATGGCAGTCAATACATTCTGGTCATTTCAATTCAACTGTGTTGATTTCATATTCTCAAACTGATTATGATTAATACAAGTTTCTTACACACTTTGTATATGATATCCTTCCTTCCTAATAATAAATATCATACACAAAGAATACAAGAAATGTACATGTACATAATGTACATAATCGTTGCTCGGAAAATCACCCTTTGTAACTTGAGGTAATAACGTCCTTTTGCATGTTGTGGTGCTTACAGATTATACTTATGGTTAAGGAGAATCCTTTATTAGCAGAAGTTGATGCGTTGAGTAAATGCTACAAGATATTGGACCTTATCTGTGAGAAGTGTATGAAACAGAGGGAAATCAATGAAGTGCTGGCCATGAAGATGCACTACCTCAGCTACATTTTCCAGAAGTGTATCAGCTTCTTAAAGGAACAAGAAGATAAACTTGATGGACTCATTAAGAGGTGAGGAACCATTCTCTTCTCCCCACTTTCTCTCCTGCCCCCACTCTCTCTTCCCCCCCTCCCCACTCTCTCCCCCCAACTCTCATTACCCACTTCCCCCTTTCTCTCTGCCCCCCTTCTCTTTCTGTCCTCTGCCCCCCATAACAGAAAGTTGGGCAAGATTCCTTACTACTCTGTCACCGAGTAGTAAGTAGGAATCCGGTTGTTATTTGGTTGGTAATCGCTCTTCCAGTGATAATAAACCCTCAAAAAAATTAATGAATTTGAAAAAAATGTGGTCACTCAATCTACGATTGGGACATTGTCCCGACATGAAAGCCGCTCTAGAAATGTAATTTTGTTGTTGTTGATTGTTTGGGAGATACTGCTGTGTGCAATTGGCTGTTATGTTTCACCCACAAAATCTACAGTCATTTCACTTCACAGTATATTCTTTAGAACTTTGAGATATCTCGATGACATTGTAAGGCGCTTTATCAAATGCAAGTTGTTATTGGGCTTTGGCATGTCCTCCTGACATGAAAGGCGCTATACAAGTGTAGTTTTGTTGTTGTTGTACTGTACTAAAATATATTTGCTGTAGATGTCACATTAATTGTGTTATTCCTACTTGCTGTGTTTTTTTTGCAGCTTGTTAAAAGGGCGTGAAACTGATGGGTTCCCATATTACCAAGAGAAATTCCTAAGGGAATGTATCCGCAAATTCCCATGGTGTGAAGCCACACTTCTGCAGCAGCTTGTGAGAAGTATAGCTCCAGTTGAGATCGTAAGCAATCCTGTATAATATTTTACAGGTTTTAATTAATTGTTTCGGGCATATTGAAGTCTGATTCCTTTCTCTTTTGACATTTTCACACATCATTGAGCTGCTAATTTGGACTGGCCTTATTGTGAATGCAGAGACACTGAATAGTGGGTCAGCTGCAAAATAGACGTTAGCTACATTGCTAGTCCAAAAACTTCCATCAGGAGTTATTCTGTCGCTATAATATCACGTTCCGTCACTTCATAACCCAACACTACACCTGTAATAAGTTGCAGAGTAAATATTGTTACTTAAATTCACAGTTGTGCTGTTCAGGAAAAATTATGAATGGATCCCACACGCCCACAAGGACAAAAACCTTTGCCAATATCAGCTCCCTCTTAGCAAATTTGGACAAATGAACATATGACTAGCTGGGTATGTGAATGTGTGGCATGTACTGTACTTCCAAATCATAGCAATCTAAAGTTGGAACCCTTGCCATTTCTTATTGCACACCCCAGTTTCATTCACAACAAAGTTAAAACATCTTTGAAATAAAAGGTGCAGTGTTTTCTGTATGACTTTGCAAGATGTACGTTTTGAGGTACTAATATGTTTTCGCAAATTATCTGCCTAAAAATAATCACTTTTATTTCTCTTTCTGCCTTCCTCAAAAACAAACAAATAGGGCAGTGATCCGACAGCATTATCTGTACTAACACAGACTATTACGGGCCAGGTTGGCTTTGTAGATGCTGAGTTCTGTACAGCATGTGGTGAGAAGGGAGCAAATAAAAGGTGCTCAGTCTGCAAAATGGTAAGCATGTTGGTATCACATAGATAGCAACAATAACAAAAATTACACTTGTGTAGCTCCTTTCACATCAGGAGGCCGTCCCAAGGCGCTGAAAGAGGCAATAATTTCATTTAATAAAAACATTAAAAAGCTAGATTTTAAGTTTATTATTCCTGCGGTGATAACTTGTGGAATCCCGTAGCATAATGGTAAGTGACTTCGCCTTGCAAGTAAGAGGACCTGGGTTCAATTCCCCGATGGGGTGAAACCTGTCCCCCGACCCATCCACCCCACCATTGGCGAGCGATCCTTAAGCCACTCTGCCCCCAACCTCTGGAAATCCATCCCGCCTCTCCCCCTTCCTGGCCTCCTTCAAATCCCGCCTCAAGACCCTCCTCTTTGACAGTCCCATTGGCCACTCCAAATCCCTCCCTTTCCCTCCACACTCCCTGGCCCTGCTCGGGTCTGAAACAATGACTGTCCAGCACCTTGTGACATCCTCCTGATGTGAAAGATGCTACATAAGTGTAATTTTGTTGTTGTTGTTGTTCAGCAAGTTTCCTTATGCCACACACTTCTGTTTACCAGTAGTAAGTAGGAATCCGGTTGATCACTTTCATGTGGTAATAATACAACCCCAAAATAAGCATTTAATCATTCATTTGTGACATCTAGTAAACATGAAAAATGCTATATCAAATTCCAGGGTTATTATTATTATTGCACAATAAGGCAGCCATCCACAAACCAGCTAAATCTAGACTGATCTAACTTTACACCACGTAAAATAAAAAGGTTGGTCACTCAATCTACAGTTGTTTGTGGGACAAAGTCGTGTTTCTCCTACAAAATACAGTCAATTCGCTTTTCCATATAATCAATCAGTCAATCAATCAATCAAAACTGTAGGTGCTGTACAGTTAGATAGGGACAAGAGCAGGTGGGGTGGGGGTCGGGGCAGGATGAAGAAGAGCAGGAAAATTTACTATATTTGTGGGCGAAAAGCGGCAGCCAAATTGCACAAAGCAGTGTCCCACAAACAGTCATGGAAGTGGGATTAGGGGAAAAGGGGGGGAAAGATGGCAAGGGGAGGGGTTGGGGTAGTGGGAAGGAGAGCAGGAAAGCCGATCTGTGAAGTGCTTTGAGAGATCTCAATGGTGTGATAAGGCACGATATCAAATGCAAGGATTTTTATGATTACAACTGTTGGTCGTTAAAGTTGCATTCATCTCTTGAATATTGAAATTCATGAGTGTTGTGTGGTTTTATAACCTCTTTGCCCACACCATTACCTTACAGAAGGTCTTTTCTGTTTGCTGTTTCAGGTAACTTACTGCAACCAGAACTGCCAGAAGATGCACTGGTTTACTCACAAGAAGGTGTGTAAGAAACTGAAAGAGTCGAGAGAGAATCAAGAAGCCATAGAGAGCCAGAGGCAAGAACACGCAAAGCAGAACAAGGGTTGGTCTATTTAAATAAGATCATGTTTCATCAGTATCGTATTGAAATTCATTGTTTTATTTTCCTATAGACTTTTTTTTGTGTTGATCTTCTCTCTTTTTTCCCCCTCCCCCCCTTTTATGGCCTCTACCGAGCAGCTGTGAAGTCATCTGCTAGGAAATGCACACCCACAATAACCTTCACTACCATCCATTTCTCTCTATGGGGAAGCACCGTGGCTCCACTTTGCACTCTCTCCGCAGCAGTAGATTAAACTGAGGGCAAACTCTAGCATTATTTAAAATGTGAACACATGTCAAACATTAATGACTTGCAGATACAAGCTGGGGGACGGGGTGGATGGGAGGGAGGGTGAGTGTCGTGGGTGGGTGACGTGTGCAGATGTCATGGGGTGGCGGGTTTTTGAGGGTGGCTGAAAAATCCCTCAGGGTTAGAATTGACAAGCAGCAGGAAGTTTGCAAGATAATGCTCACAATGACAAACTATAGTTATAGCTGGTTAAACTCCGGCAGCTCTGCAATACATACTGTGGGGTCTTCTTACCAATCTGCATCTACTTTCAAACATTATGTGAACGGGGTGCTTCCCTACATGGAGAGAGTACATTCCATTGCAGACACAGACGTATTCATGCATTTGTGGCATATGTACAGTAAAAGCTTGGTGATCCGGCACCCTCGGGACCTGACGTGTGTCGCCATTTAAACAAATATGCCGGATATTCGAGCGGCAAGTTGCCGAAAATCCTACACAAAACATTAACTTATTTTAAAACATACCATATTAATAATAGACTAAATAATATAGAGAATATTGTATGGATGCTTACCAATAAAGCATTCCGGCATACTCGGTAAAATGAAAATTCCAGCGTTCGTTAAGTTTAATAAGTGCGCATGCGCACTCATTGCATGAATGCGCAAAGTGAACATACTCGCGAGTGTCCTGGATGGCTCCGGTATGAGATCTGTTTGCTGGAATGGTGAACTGAATTGGGAGATACCGGTTGGTTGGGTGCCGGGTAAACAAGCTTCTACTGTATTTGGGTCACGATCTTCTTCCTCTTCATCGTCTTCTTATTATTATCTGGTTTGCTTACTGTTCAGTTTGGTGATGGGTTTCTGCTTGTGTCAGACACCTGGCTCTACAAAAAAGTTGGGTACGTGTGTCTCGGTCTGTCTTTCTCTGTTGTCTGACTCTCACTATTGTCTGACTCACTCCCTGTTCTAACCCTCGATTGGTGTGTTGAATAAACATATGCTGTCAGCTGACAGTAAATGGCTGACTGGTACCTGGTAACCTCTCCGCGTGCATACTACCATCATTTTGTTGGTATTTCCCAGTCCTACATTTGTTTCCATATATAAGTAGGCATGCGGATACACAGGAGATTCACTGTGGTTAATTGTAGTGACTGGTAGTAATAATAATCCTTGCTATTTTGTGGACAAAATGCAGCAGCCAATTGCACATAGCACTGTCCCAAAACAGTTGTGGATTAACGTGACCAAATTCTTATCATTAGATTTTTATGTGTTGCATTATGTACAACAGTGTTGGGCAATCAGCAACATCTGAACAAAGAGCATTTTCCATTAACATAACAGCACTGAAACAGGTTCAAGCTTTAGAACTCGTATCACCTTGTATCTCTATCAATAAACTGAAGTCTGTTCAGCCTGTTCTACAACAATAACAACTGACCTTTATATAATGCCCTTCACACAGTGCAGGGTCTCGGAGTCTGCTCTGTCAATGGAAGAGGAAGTGCGGGTGCATCTGATTGAGAAGTTTAACACAATGAAGGGAATCATCACCAACAACAAGTGCTGTTATATCATTTGCAATTCACATTGGGAGGACGTCCCAACGTGCTGGAATTGACAGGGTAGATAGGGGGCTGGCTTTTCTCTCTGGAGACATGATATTAAATTAGATGTGGGATCAGGAAATAATTCTTTACAGAGAGAAGGGTGAACCAGAGGGAAGCAGAGTCACGTAGACATTAGAGTGCACTGCATTCTTTAACAGCATACCAAATGTTGGGCTTCTATATATATATAGAGTTGTGTCATTGTCTGGGTGTAGACTAAATGATCAAGGTGAAACATACCAGCAAGCAAATGAGCAAGTGCCACCCTTCCTTACTGCAATGCAAGCGAGTACAGCCCTCTGTTTTGAACATCCAGAAGTATTCTGATCATCTGAATATTTTTTTCCGGACACCGTGAGGTTTTCCTCTGACTGTAAATCGCATCAAATCGCATCAAAATCCACTACAGATCGGGGGCCATAACTCATAACAATTTGGTTTTCTCAAACATAAAAATGTAATTTTTGGTGTTTTGCTTCAGGTGTTAATGCAGTTGACAGCAATCTCACCTCTGATTCAGAAGGTGGTGGGGGGCTCACAGTCCAAACTGACACTCCGAAAGTGCTGGGGGGGGTGCAATGCTTTCTTGGAGGTACCCACCATTAGAGGGGACTTTAAACTAAGGGTTTTGTCTGTCTGTTCAGGTGGATGTTAACGATTCCCTTGCACTGTTCAAAAAGAAAAGGACGTTTCTCCCGGTGTCTACACACACATAATTGGTTAATTACTTCATGGATGTTTGTGGTACATTGCCATGTGCAAACTTGGCTGCTGTGTTTACCTACAAAACACAGTCATTACATTTTACAGTCAATCCTATGACTTTGAGACGTCCTCCTGAGTCAAAATAGGCTATTTCAAATACAAGGATTAATATTATATTGTGGTTGATCAAGAAATCACTTGCAGCATTGACAATTTCCTTACACATTTTCCTATTTGAGAGTGATTTTTGTTCTGGCTGAGGTTGAGGAGGAAGTAATCAAAGTGACAATGCTACTCGTAAATATAGTGAGGCATGCATGACATTTTTAACTTGATTGGAATTTGCTGCTGCTGAATTTCATTTATACAACCACTTTAAAATTGCACCTTGAGTACAGTTAATCTGGTTGGTTAGGATTTAACTCTGGAGGGTTTTTGAAATTAAGTTGATGCCTTGTTAATGTGTGTGTTTTTTTTAAAATGCTCCGCTTAATTTAAACAGAAGAAAATACACCCGTTTCCCAAACTGAGTTGGGTGAGCCTGGGATTCTGCAAGAAACTAGCAAATCTTCTGTTTCCCAATTGCCGAACCAACCTGAAGCCAACCTGGGAACTGAAGGTGTTGGGACAAAGGAAACTGCAGAAACTAAAGTAACTTCCACATCTCCACATGAAGAGGAGTCCAGTCCATCTGCAACCAAATGTTCAGCTGAGGAATAAATACGATCTAATGCGACTCTGGCTTTGCTCCAGCTACTCCCAGTATGTGAAACATTTAATCCAACCTACATTCACCAACAAGGTCAACTCTCCCACTGAACAATGGTGGCAGAGGATCACATTGTATTTATTGTGCGCTAAAGGAATTAGCTGCTCTGATCTTGCAATGTTGAACCCCGTCACAGTCTGTACCAAAGCAACCTGCTGTCCTTGAGCTAGAGCAGTGCCAGCCAAGCAGCACTTGCGTGTGTGTATGTGTATATATGAGCAATCGGTGGGATTTACTGTCAATCACACTTAATTAATTTAACTGCATCTGGAGCAGATGGAACATTAACTGCTTAGGGAACAATGTTGAACATGGCTGTGCTGAAACTCAATTCAGAGCAACTAATATCCGTCTTAATTTTCTTTTGTCATACACATTATTGAAACAAGAAAGGGATGTTGCCTGCTGGAAATACCAGGAAGTTAAAGTTGATGGAAATCTAGAAATTTAAGTAAATTGCTGAAGAGTGAAGGTTTGTTTCCCTGTCTAATGGTGAAAGGCTGCTTAGTTGGCCAATTCCAAGGAAGACTTAGATGGTGGGAGCAATTTGGCTCTATTCTGTATCATGAAAGTTAACGGCATTTTGGTTACATAGCTTATTTTTTCACTATTTTCTCAAAATAAAGTACTTGTTTCTCCCTTCTCGTGGTTTTATCAGTGGATGTATTGCAGATCAGCAAAATAGATGAAAGCAATTGTCAATGAATATTGCTTATATCCAGTTCTGAAAGTATTTTAGTGATAAATTTGGAACATTTTTTAGTGTGAATGTTCTTTCTTCTCCCCTTTCCCCCACCTTGAATAAAATGGTTTACTGCTTAACTGGTACTTTGCCTATAATTATATTAGTACAACAAGCTTAAGTCTTTCAGAATTTTCTCCATTGCTCCAGCTGCTAGGATTAAACAGGTTTGTGTTTACCCATAAACAATACACAGTTAGTATTGCGTTCCAGGAACTCGATCATGAGTTAATATGACAGTAAAACACCTTCATCTGCAAAACATTGTATAATATTTCTGGCAATTCAACAGTACTTCTGGCATTGTGGAACATCACGGACATCCACAACATAATAATCCCTGCATTACATATAGTGCCTTTCACGTCCGGAGGGTGCACAGGATTTATTGTAAAGTGTAGTGACTGCATTTTAATCATAATTACAATAATGTTTGATTCAGTAGATGTAAAGTGGAGTGACTGTATTTTGTGGGCGATCATGGCATCCAGTTAGCACCCAGCAATGTCTTGAAAACAGCATTGGCGTGAGTGACCAGTTTTATTTGGGGGATTGTTGGCCAAGACATCAGGAGAAATTTCCTTCTCTTTTCAATTTATGCGATGGGATTTTCAACATCCGCCATCCGAAGGAAGGAAGAACATCCTTCATCACATCCAAAGGAAGAATATAAGTTCACCCTCATGAGAACTTCTTAATCAAATTGATTGTGTAGAGGGTGAACTATCTTTGCCCTGTTCTTTCCCCACATCTCTTAATAATTTTCTTTGGCTATTTTGCCAGTTCCATTGTAAATGCTTGTATTGTTTGTTTCAACAAGCATTTGGTAAGGCACTTTATATTCTAATCCGCCTTTGTTTACTTTCAGTAATGCTCAATTTATGCCGTCTTGGTGATGACCAGTCAATGGACAGTTTTTCTCCACTTAACTTGTCAATAGGTCACAATTTTGAAAGCATTCTGACATCTCCCCACACCACAAGTGCCCACAGACAATTAACTTCTGGTACAGAGTAGTAGGTTGGAGAAGGCCTACATTGAAATTTTATTTTAAATATTGTAAAATTCGATTTAATTTTAATTTTTTTGTGATTTGTTGTAATATTCCATAGATTATTGTGTCACAGGTGATCTTAATTTGTGTAATGTCTGCTCTCTCTGTCCCCTCTCTCTACGCTGCATTGTTTGTCATTTTCTGATTTCCCTCCTTCCTCTCACTTTGTCTATTCCAATGAATTCTTCTGCTGCTGCAGTCACAAACTAATAATAATCCTTACATTTGATATGGCCTTTTCGCATCTTCTAGACATCTCAAAACGCTTCACAGAATATGTGAATTGACTGCATATTTGTGGGCAAAACGCAGCATTCAATCACGCACAGCAGTGTCCCACAAACAGTCGTGGTTTGAAGTGACAAAACATTTTTTGAGGGATTATTATCAGGCATGTGGAGTAAAGAAACTTGCCAGAGGTTTCACCCTGCCTGGAATTGAGTGTTTGTCTTGCAAGCCCAGGTCTGTGGCTTGCAAGACAAACACTCTTTCAACCACTGAACTACAGAACTCGAAAATCATATAAAGTATAGGTAAACTCAAGGCAGAAATAAGGTTGGAATAAGCGCCTTGGGACATCCTCCTGACATGAAAGGTGCTACTGCTGTCCTCACTGACAAATAGAAAGTCCCGGATGAGCTCTAACCTTCATTTGAATGTCAACAAAACTGAGGCTCTGTTACTTGCCTACTGAAGGTATCTCAGTCCTGCCTTCAGCAGGCCTGATATTATACACGTGATTAGGTTGCCTTAATCATATCCAGGTTTGATTATTCTAATGGTAGGTGCACAGCTCCTCCCTACATAAGCTTCAAGGCATCCAGAATCCAGCAGCCCATGTCCTCTCCCATACCAGGTTCTGTAAGCCTTTCACCTCCAATCCTCAACTGGCTCCACATTTCCGAGCTATCTATACTCGACATCCTCACTTTGGCATTCAAATCTTTCCAACCCCACGCTTTTCAATCTTCCAAGCTGAGTTAAGTGTCTAAAGCGCTTTAAGATGTCCTCACAAAATAGCGGAATACATGGCATGAAAAATAAATGGAAATTTAATAAGCTACAATATTTCAATTTTTTGCCTACTCGTGACTTCCACAATGACCTCTCGGTTTAATCATATTTAAATATACTCTAGTTTGTAATAATAATAATAATCCTTGCATTTGATATAGCGCTTTTCACATCTTATCGACGTCTCAAAGCGCTTCACAGAATATACTGTAAAGTGAATTGATTGTATATATTTGTGGGTGAATCGCGGCAGCCAATTGCGCACAGCAGTGTCCCACAAACAGTCGTGGATTGAAATGACCAATTATATTGTGGGGGGTTTTTGAGGGATTATTATTAGGCGTGTGGAGTAAGGAAACTTGCCCAAGGTTTCGCCCTGACCTGCGTGGATTCGAACACAGGTCTCCCCAGCTTGGTCTCCCCAGCTTGCCACAGGAGCTCCAGTGGATGTAAATAAGGGCACTAATTAACTAAAAGTTTTTGAATGTCTCGTTCTCACCAGTTTATTTTGCAGGGGGAAATTCTACCTTCAGCAGGACTAGTATATACAGCGTGTACAATGAGTAAGTTCAGTTGAGTGAGATATATTTGGTAGGTCATATTTTAGAATAGCAGTGTAATGATTTCTGAATCAACTCTTAAGGTGCACAAGTCACGAATCTCTAATGTATCATCATCTTAGAAATTGTTTCATTATATCTAAAGCCTTGTAAAACAGCTGAATACATGGGATTTAAAACAAACATGGAAATTTAATATGCTCTACTAAAATATTTCTATGCCTTCTCATGACTTTCATATTAATATGTCAGTTTAAACAGAGTAAGTGGAGTCCTGTAGCTCAGTGGTTAGAGCACTCACCTTACAAGCAAGAGACCTGGGTTCAATACCAGGTGGGGTGAAACATTGGGCAAGTTTCCTTACCCCAAATGCTTGATGATAATCCCTCAAAAAAAACATAATAATTAGGTCATTTCAATCCACAACTGTTTCTGGAGCACTGATGTGCGCAATTGACTGCCACGTTTCGCCCACATATAGTCAATTTCATTTTACAGTATATTCTGTGAAGGCTTTGAGACTTCTAGAACTGTGAAAAAGCGCTATGTCAAATGCCAGGATTATTATTTAAATGTACTTCAGTTAGTGGCCATAAAATATTGTGCAAGACTGTTTGTAACCAGGGTACATTTACAGTACTGTATATTAAAAAAAAAGACATTTGTTGTGCTGGTCCATAAGCCCATCATTGGTTTAAATAGTTGTTCTTTGAACCTCTTTCCACATTTAAAAATTGCACTTCATTATTTACTAGAAGGTTTTCTCCGAACGAGAACACCATTTGATTTGTTGACTCCTGCATTTACAAAGTATTGCAACATTTGTACATGCAGCAAATGAACATTGAATTGATTGCACAACAGCTGCGTATTTTCGGGGGGGTGTTTCCGGGGGTAATGGCCAACAATTCTCTCGATCAATTGGTTGTTTACCTTAGGGTTGTTGTTGGGAGCTTGCCCATGCAAATTTTCTTTCTTAGTTCTTGAATTACAGTTTCTAAAACTGTTTTTGTAACATTGTATGTGTTCCCTAATCTCAAACAAATCATGTGCTTGATTAACTGATTAAAGAGTTGAATCAAACTATTTTCAGCAGGTGCTTATTATAGAAGCCTCAAAAATACTTTTTGTGTTTTAACCATTTCTATTGTAAATGTTGTCATTATCTAAATGGTTTTGTAATATCTGACTGGATGCAGTTTTACATCAAAGCATAAATCAGTGGCATTGGGTAAAATGCAGCAATGACTGAGACCAGTGTTAAACCTAAAACAAATTGTGTTTGTATGTTAGGATGACATTGTAGCACTACTAATGACCATGATTTGTGTGGAAATTTTCATTGAGTAACTAAATTTATTGTGAAAAAATGGCTAACTGCTGCTTTGATTATAATGGGGGTACAAGTGTTTATAAAATGCATAATTTTTGTTTTCCTACCATACCCTCAATCATTATGGGTTACAGTAGCTCCTGTGAAGAGCTTTGAGATGTCTTCCTGGTGTTAAGGTGTTGTATTAAATGCAAGTATTATTATTGTTACCATCATGCAAGGAATAGTCTGTACGCAATGTGAAATGTTATATTGGTGAAAGTTCAGTAAAATAGTTGCAGTTAATTTGTGGTCTTTTAAATGCGCATTATATGTGGCCTTTGTGTGAATTATTTTCCTTCAATGAAGTGTATGTCATTTTTGAGCAATCTACAATTCTGGGCACCTTTCATATTTCACATGCAGCAATCATAGAAAGCTATTGATAAATAAAACCTATCCATACTTGTAAGCAGGTATTTTATTGAAATAATTACTGAGCATGTTCTTACTTGTGCTGCACACCTCTACACACCCACCCCCACCCCCACCCCCCATTCATACACACACACACACAGAGTCTGTGCAGCTGGGTATTGAACTTCAGACTTCAACCTCCCACCACCAGTCTTGGGGTTGCCAGCTCTTTGCTGTTTTTGCCATTGAGAATGATATGGGAGGAACTAAAACTGGAGATTTTTAATTACAGCAAAGGGTTTAATTTGTAAAAATGAAACAATAATTAGATGTAAAGTAGAAAAGCAGTAATACAGCAGAACCAGTGTCTATCGGACCACAATAATAAGATTCCTTACATCTGATGCAACTAATTTTATGTCAGGGGGACTTCTTAAAATGCTTCAAAGGATTCACTGCAATGTGTAGTCACTGTATTTTGTAGCTAGAAAGTAGTATATTTTGTGAGCAAATGGCCACAGAGCAAGAACAGGTTTGAGGTTTGAATTTTTGGTGTTTATTGCGCATTGAAAAGTCATTTTAACCAATTCCACTTTTGTGGTATCAAATACACTTTCCTCTTAATGCTATCTGAACTGGAAAGTAATCTTCTGAGGTAATATACTAGATATGCGTTCTACACGTCTCTGTTTTGCAGTGGGCAGTTTCTTCCAGTCAATGCAGGAAAATTCCATGACTGATCTCTTCATTATTTCTGATGAAAGCTGTTTGTCCGGAGGCAATCTGAAACACACCGAAATAAATCGATTGCTAATACTTCATATTTTATTTTAGAATAGAACAGGTAAATCAAAAAATCGATGTTAAAAGAAAATATTCAGATTCATCTATATTAAACCATCCCCTATACAGTCAAGTATGCTTTAAGATCAACTTTGTTGGGTTGAAATCCCACTTCAAACAAATTGGGAATTTAATATAATTGTCCTGTAGAGAGAGGAGCTGGGGAGGTGGGTGGGCGTGTGCAGGCATTTCTGGTAGAAAATATGTGCTGCTAATCGTAAAGATGTTCCCGTCAACAAATACGAATGTGATCAGTAATGTGCCGTCCAGTGGTTTCGTTAAGTGCCATTCAATGATCAGTTAGGTCAATTAGAGGTTGTCCCAGTTTATCACTATCTATGAACAGGATATAGCCACTTGAGCCATCCTCGAGTGTCTTACCTTCGATCCTGTTTACAGTACAATATACGTTACATTAATATACCTTTCATATTGAGGAAGATGTCTCAAAATGCTTAACACAGAGGGGGTTAGGGTCAGAGAGGTCTTGAGATGCCCATTGAATGAGGTGAGGGAGGAATCAAGAACAACAACAAAATTACATTTGCAGAGCGCATTTCACGTCGGGAGGATGAATCAAGTCGGAGGGACTCTGGAATGGAGTTCCAGAGAGTGGAGGCAGAATGGCTGAGAGCTGACCCAATATTGTTTGAGACCAATCTATGATGGTGGGTGTGAAATCAAACTAATAAATCTGAAAGTTATAGTAATGTAGTTTACCCAAAGATAGGAGAACATCACGTGACCTCCACCTAAACTCTACACTTGTAGAGGACCTTCATCACATAGATCTGTCTGAAAACACTTTAAAAAAAACTCTGATCTGCAGCTAATGTTGCTTACCTTGCAGAGTATATACAAACGGAAACAAAAGTATATTTTTTCTTTAAAAAAATGTAAATGGATATAAATGATAAATTAAGAATGGAATACTAACATGATCTGGTCCTTGGTAGTTCTGTAGTGACCTGAAATTGAAATATGAAAACATATATTACAACAAGCATTCTCTTAAATTTGATTTCTACTGCAATTAAGACATGTTATACCTTCTCAATATAAAATTATTTCCCAGGGTTATCTGTTATTACGTATTTGGAAAGCAATAATAATATTGTGTTTCTCATGTCGTTGAGACATCTCAAATCCCGTCACAGGACACAGTGTAAAGTGGATTTGCTGTGTATTTTGTGGTGACTCACTACATCAGGAGACTGGGTGTTGGTATGGGTCAGCACATTGCCCATTGAGCTCTGTGACAGGTTCAAATTAACCCAACATGTATGAGATTAAGGCTTTCTTTATCTATTGACTGGTCATGTAGAGTAAAAAAAACTTTGGAGGTTAAAATATTCCAAACTGCTAAATTTGGGGGTTTTAAATTCATACATCATATAACTCAAAGTGAGGATTTCACTGTTTATAATATGTTTTGTTCTAATTGTATGGCATTTATCTGCAAGGATTCACACTCCCCGTCATTAAGCCAATGTGAAAATTCAGTATCCTGTTCAACTCCCAATAATAACAGTATTTATATGTCCTTGATGCGGGGTAGCATTAACAGTGGCAGAGCTTGGTGCCAAGCCAGGGAAAGAGCTGAAGAGGAAGTTCTTCGGATGTGATCTGAAGACAGGCCAGGAAGGGGCGAGGCGAAGGGGCTGAGACGGGAAATTCCAGAGTTTAGAGCATAGCGGCTGATAGCAAAGCTGCCAATTATGGAACAGTGGGTCTCCCAACTCTCCTTGAAGCCCTACATCTTAGAGAGCTGTCGCTCTCTAAGAAAGCTTTCCTTTACCTCCACAACAATGCCCGCCTCCGACACTACTTCCCACTCTCGTTAGGACTGTACAAGTAAAATTCAAGCTGCTGAGAAGTTGTCTTTCAAGTTGAGAGGTGTGCCACCTTGTGGAGTAGGATAAGTGTTGCACTTTTCACTTGGCTATTGTTATTGTTAACACTAACTGGATCAAAGAGGGGGGATCTGAGGGGAAAGTAAGCAGTGGAGCTGAGCTGGATTACAGGTCAATCCTAATTAGTGCAAAATGGCAAGAATACATAGTCCTGGAGTGTAGTAGTAGAGCAGTCGCCTCTCAAGCAAGCGGACCAACAACAAGAACAACAAAATTACATTTGTATGGTAACTTTCACGTCGGGGAAATGTTCCGAGGAGCTGGACAGACAATGTTTCAGACCCGAGCTGAGGTTGGGATCAGGGAGGATGGGGAGAAAGGATGGGATTTGGGGTGACGGACAGGACCGCTGATGGTAGGTTGGGGGACATGGAGCAGGCCAGAGCCTGATGAGCAGGTTGTTAGGGGGTTAGGAGATTGCAGCGGCAAGGTGGGGGTGAGGCCATGGTGGGCTTTGAATGTGAGGATCAGGATCTTGAATTGAATCCTCTGGGTGATGGTGAGTCAGCGGAGTCAGTCGAGAATAGGGGAGATGGGATCACGGAGCTTGGAGCGGTAGAGGCTATGGGATACAGAGTTCTGGATAATCTGCAGCCCATGGAGGGAGGAAATGGAAAGGCTGACAAGCAGGGCATTGGCATAGTCAAGCCTGGATGTGATGAAGGCATGAATGAGAGTTTCAGTGGCCTGAAGGGTGAGGTAGTGGCAGAGTGTCGTTGCAGATGATTGTGAATACTCCTGATGACATTGGATTTATCCTTACCAAGAGAATAAATTGATGAATGTGGGTGAACTTTTTTTGCCAACGAAAATTAGATTGCAAAATTCAAATTCCCAGAAATTATCCAAAATATAATCTTCAACTCATCAACGAAAAAGACAGAGAATTCACCACCAAGGAAAACAGTCAATCCCTGAGGTATTTTGTTCAATGTCTCAGTAAATTGTTACTTTTAACTAAATTACGTAACTATAAAGAATGGGTCACTTAATAGTAACGAAAGACTGTCAGCAATACTGTCACTTTTACAATTAAAATAATGATGATAAAATGAGCATCTTTCATAAATAAGCTGCTGAAGAAGCATTGCAAAGAATTATCATTTGTAAGAATCAACAATGTTAGCTATCGCCCACAAAATATAGTCAATTCACATTACAGCAATATTCTGTGAAGCATTTTGAAATGTTTCAATGACATGATAAGGTGCTTTATCAAATGTAAGGATTATTATTATCATTATTGTCATTTGATTCCACTGAGTATTGTTAGATGAAAATAAATTTCAAAATTCAATTACAAATGAACTCTTTAAAATTCCCACCTGGACAAGGCCTAACATATCTCTTGGGTTGATATTGAGCAATATCTTTAACTGCTGCATTCTTCCCAAAAACTAAAGATTGACGGACTCGAACTCGGTCTGGGTTGCAGAGAGCGAGAGCTGCTTCTCTTTCCTGCTGGTCTATTCCTGTGAATGTAGGAAGCATCGAACAGCTAGAACATGCATAACATAGTTTGTCCGTGACCCGATCAACCGTAATTTCCGTATAACCGGCACCTCAAAAAAAAGGTCCGTATTCGATTAACCGTAATTTTTCCGGCAGAATGCATGTTTTTTTAAAAAAAATTGGGATGTGTTTCCAGCCGAATATCCGGCAAGCGCTTTAAACCGGCAATGGCCAGTACCCGAGGGTGCCGGATAAACGGGCTTTTACTATATACAGTATACAATAAAAGTATACAGTAAAAGCTTGTTTATCCGGCACTCAACCAACCGGAACGCTCAACCAACCGGTATCTCCCAATACAATTCACCATTCCAGCAAACGGATCTCACAGCGGAGCCATCCGGCACACTCCCGGTATGCTTACTTTGTGCATGCGTGCGCATGTGCACGTATTAAACTTATCAAACACGATTTTACCAAATGTGCTGGAATGCTTTATTGGTAAATATCCATACAATATTCTGTTATTATTTAGTCTATTATTAATATAGTATGTTTTAAAATAAGTTTATTTTTTGTGTAGGATTTTCGGCAACTTGCCGCTCGAATATCCGGTATATTTGATTAACTGGCACCGATCAGGTCCCGAGGATGCCGGCAAACAAAGCTTTTACTGTATATATATATATATATATGCAGTTACAATCTACAAAGATAATAAAATAAAAATGATGTGAATAATAACCAACCCCTCCAGTCTAGATGTTTCAATGAATTTACATGGTAGATTAAATAAAGACGATAATCTGGTTCCAGTGCCAAAGGATTGTGAAATAAATCTGAAACGGAAGAAATTACAATGAAATGTTACATCGAGCAAAAAAAACTCAAACTTTGTAATTGCAACTCGTTAAAAGGTCCATATACAATAGTTGTTTTTTCTTACAGTATTCAAGTGCACATTGTAACTTTATCAACAATTGAAGAATCCCCTTCTAGACTGATTGTGTGTCAACCTGGTTCAGTTGATGACATGCTCGTCTCTGAGTCATAACATGTGGATTCAAACCTCACAATGGGACCTGGAACTCATATAGTCTAGGAAGGCTGACACTCACTTTACAATTAATTAATGGTGCCCATACCTCCTTAGATATTGGAAGTGTCCCTATCCTTGAGAGAGTGAATCCTGTGAACTTCTTTGTGACGTTCTTCCAATGTGAAATGTGAAGAATTACAAATGTAAGAATTATTATTGTTATCTTATTATATTATTATATTGTTTAATTGTGGTTAAAAGTGACATATTCTGTGCAAAATCCTATTTGGCAAAACTTCTTTCATTTGGTTCCAGTGACATAAATCAAGTTGGCATGTCACTTTCATATTACTGAAAGTACATCAATTGGAGAAAATTGCTTTTCCCATCCCCTCTCAAAACATTTGCTGGAAATGCACAGTCTAGATGGTGAAAGGACAGCCATTAGCAAAGGAGAAGAAACAACAACAACAAAATTACAGTTGTTTGGCGCTGAAGGAAGAGATCAAGAGCGTGATGATTTAATGCCATTTGAAACTTTTCAGCTGGTTATTTTTGTGGAAATCTAGTGGGGGAGAGAGGATGGAGGGTCAAAACGTAAGGTTGGGCAGATGAAGCTATTTAAAATGCATTTTATAGAATGGTTTATCACATTGAAAGTTCTCAAATTGCTTCCCAGCAAGTTTCAAATGTAGTGACTGTTTTTATAGGCAAACAAGGCAGTCGTTTCATCCAGCAAGGTTGACCAAGTTTAGCTATGAGGTGAATAGCTAATTTGTATGGATAACTTTCAGCCAGGACAAGAGGAAAAAATCCCTTCTCTTTTCAAATACTGTCAAGGTGTTTTTAAAGGTTCACCTGAACAACAGACATGGTGGTTATGTGACCACAAGCCAATTAATTAGATGTTGAACTATCAGGCTACTGCATAAACTAGAGTACCATGGACATATCTTTAGGAGAATGCGCAACAAGAAACTTAAAGGTGAAATCTACATTAATGTTTGCAAGAAACACACAGCACAATGACGCTTTTCTACCTATTCAAACAGTATGAAATTACTTAGATTAATCAGAATGATTCATGTTGAACAAGTTTGACCAACAACCAGCCAGTCATACAAAAAGTGTCTGCATAATTTATAGTTATCATGGGGTTTTGCTCACTCAGTGTGTGTAGAAATTTCAAGTTCCTGAACTCCTTCAGAGTCTTTTCCATATCCGTAAGCCAATTGTTCTGCAATGTTAATATCTGCAACGACTTCAAATTCTTCAGGGATCCTGTGAAACAAAACATATCTTATCTTGTCTTGAGTTTTGACGAAGGGTTGTAGACCAAAACAGTGACTCACTTTTCCTTTCTCCATAAATATTACCTGACCTGTTAGTTGTTCCCAGTGATTTCTGCTTTTGTCTCAGATTTCCAGAATCTGCAGTATTTTGCAGTTCCATATTTTATCAATGTTTATTTTTATCATATTTTTCCTGTCCAATTTTTTTCTGCTCTCTCCCTTGAACCTGTTTGGCTACTTTTTTCTTCTATTGCAATATAATTCCATGTGTACTTAGTAAATTTTGGTAGCTCATCCAGGTACTCATAGTCACATGTGAGTTTTATCATCGTGTTAGCATTAAAAACATTGTCTTAATATTTGTTTATTGATGAATTTGGAAAAATATCTTAAATTTTATTTATAAGTTTAGCTCCATGGGATGTCTTACACAAATGTAAATTGATCCACCTCATCAAGCCAGTCAGGAACCTAGGTGTCTTGTTTGACCCTCAACTGTCTTTCTCTCCCACAATCAAACCATGACCTGCTCTGCCTACCCTCACATCTGCAACATTGCTCGACTTCGCCACTACCTCACCCCTCAGGCCGCTGAAATTCTCATTCAGGCCTTCATCACAACCAGGCTGGACTACGCCAATGTCCTGCTTCTTGGCCTTCCCAATTCCTCTCTCCATAGGCTGCAGATCATCCAGAACTGCTGTCCCCCTACAATCCTCCCCGCCCCCTCTACTCAGCGGGCTCCATGTCCCCCACCTGACCCACCCTACCATTGGCGGATGGGCTTTCAACCTCTCCGCCCCCACACTCTGGAATTCCATCCCACAGTCCCTTCGCCTCACTCCCTCCCTCGCCTCCTTCAAGGCCGGTCTCAAGACCTTCCTCTTCAACTGTGCCTTTTGCTGCCCTCCCAACTCTCTCCCTCCCCTCATAACTCTCTACCGCCTCTTCCCCCTACACTGCCCCTGTCCCTTGCTTGGGTCCCAACCTGACTGTTCAGCATCTTGGGACGTCCTCCCGACATGAATGGTGCTCTAAGTGTAATTTTGTTGTTGTTCCATGTCCCCAGACCCACCCGCCCCAACATTGGTGGGCGAGCCTTCAGCCATTCTGCCCCAACCTTTCGAACTCCATCCTGCAATCCCTCCGCCTTGGCCTCTCCCTAGCCTCCTTCAGGTGTCGCCTCAAGACCCTCCTTCTGCTCTCTCTTCCGCTCTCTTCCCTCAACCCTTCCTGATTCCTACCCCGGCCTGAGTCTGAAACACCGACGATCCGGTGCCTTGAGATGTCCTCCCGACGTGAAAGCCGCTATACAAATGTAATTTTGTTGTTGTTATGGTAAATTGTAAACTGGTGTTCTACAGGTTTTTTCTTCAGGATTTATAGATATCCAGCTTCCAAACTAAGGTTGGATTAAAACATTTTCACCCCCAAATCTGCATAATCTTGAAGTTTAGAACATGAAAAATGTTGGGTTTATCTGGAAACTTTGGTGTAGTAGAGCACTGGTGCAGTGCAGCCTATATTATTGGTGGCTGCACCTGTTGAAGTCATCTTGATTTGTTGGAGACATGTTGTCCTGCACTTGATAGAAAGGGAAAACAGTTGGGATCCATATGGCCCATGTGGGGGCCATATGGATCCCATATGGGCCATAATATGGGTCCCATATGGGGTGGCCCATAGGGGCCCCACAGGATTCTGCACCCAAGATTCATATGGGACCCATATGGGCCAGCCCAGATAACCCATCTGGGTTAGATCTGAGCCCATCTGGGCAAATCTGGGTAAAATATGGGTGAAATATGGGTGAAATATGGGCTATCCCATATGGGCATTACATGGGGTTCACCTGGGGCCCATGTGCACCAGCAGTATATGAGCAGAATATGGGCCATTCCATATGGGCATTATATGGGGTTCATCTATGAAATTGAAAAAAAATCACCATATATTGCTAATATGATGCTGACCAACATCCTACTCACATGGGAACACATGAGAAATCTCAATAAAATGCTATGGTTTACAGTGATTTAAGAATCTTAAGATCCGTTATGCTTGCATTTTGTGGCTTATATAGCAACTGTGATTGGATGATAAGTGTAATAAATTTTTTGACCATATACCATTTATACCTTTTTTAGTAACCCAAAAAGAGAATTTAACGAACAATTTGATTGGATAAAAGTCACAAGAATGAAAGATAGAAACCAATAGAATAATGTGTATGTTTTTAATAGCAGGGGTAATGTTTTGGATGTGTTGTGCTGTTTGTGTTCAAATGGGCTGAGAACTTCCTCCCTTGCCAAAATGTACATTGTACATGGCCAAATGACACCTTTTAAGTTATGTCATGTACTCTCACAAAAATATATTTGCTAAACAATAGGTTTCTCGTGCCTTTATTCTGATCTGCATGGATTCAACTGCGGGGTTTCCACCTAAAAGGTGCAGGGACCAGGAGCCCCGCCCACCCGCTGACATCATTAGCCATTGCCATGGCAACCACAGCCTGACTGACTGACTAGTCCCTGTTCTCGCACACACCCTGTGACCCCACCATACTCTATGCTGCAAAGTGAATCAAGTGAATTGACTGTTGAAAGCCTTCCATATCTTCTGCCCATATGGCTCCATACATGGGCTTGCCCAGGTTTTCCCCATATGATACCCATATGGGCTAGCCCAAGTAGATCCCCATATGGACTAACCCATATGGGCCCCATATGGGATACATATGGGTTGATCCATTCCCATATGGCCCGGGTCATGCCCATATGGGCCCCACATGGGCTTGCTACCTGGGTATTTATAATAATAATCCTTGCATTTGATATAGCGCTTTTCACATCTTACCGACGTCCCAAAGCGCTTCACAGAATATATTGTAAAGTGAATTGACTGTATATATTTGTGGGCGAATCACGGCAGCCAATTGCGCACAGCAGTGTCCCACAAACAGTCGTGGATTGAAATGGCCAATTTTATTATTGTGGGTTTTTTGGACGGATTATTATTAGGCGAGTGGAGTAAGGAAACTTGCCCAAGGTTTTGCCCTGACCTGCCTGGATTCGAACACAGGTTCCCCAGCTCCATCTCCCCAGCTTGCAAGACAAGTGCTCTAACCACTAAGCCACAGGAGCTCCACTCCATTTAAATCGTCATCTTGAGGAAAATGTCTTCATGGGAATAAAAGTGATGATTTGTGGTGGAATAGAAAGAAAATGACCTGTCATCACAAAAACAAGCAAACTCATTTTGCTCTTTGATAACACATTCATTAGTATATAATAGTCCAAAATAAAAAGTGATAATACATATATATATATAGATGACTGGGTATACTATACTGTACCTGTTATATCTGTGAGTTCGTTATTGTGTAGGTAAAGTTCACAAACGATATAGTTTGCTTTTGAGAAGGTTACTTTTTTAATCTGAAAAATACAATATCAAAATGATAACATAATCATTCTAAATATTAAGGAGGGGTGGGGACATATGCAGTACAGATAACAACAACAACTTCGATTTATATAGCGCCCTCCACACCGGATGGCGTCTCAGAGCGCTTAGATGTCACTGTCTATGAATTACAACTACAATAACAAATGAAATTATAATAGATAACATAAATGCAATTATAAAAATTATTTTTGCATTTGACATAACACCTTACCACATGGTCAAGAGCTCTCAGAGCGCTTTACAGGATTTACTGTGAATTATATTGACTGTATACATTATTTGTAAACTGAACACAGCAACCAATTTGCACAGCAACAAGCAGCCATATCAATAGAACATTAAATGATTATATTATCAGAAAGATGAAATGGAAGTTATAGCAGGGAAACCTACCAGGAAATTATTCTGCAGCTCAATAAATTTCACTCTAGCAAAAATTATCTGCAGTTTAATGTACAGACACACCATTTTATTCTACTGTTTATCATTTGAAGCACTTTGCGATGTCTCGAGCATGATAACTTATAGATCCTAATAGAATAAAGCAATCCTTAGAGTATATACATTTTTTGTATTTAAATATGAAACAATTTGTCACAGTTTAGCTTTCCTTAAAGAATATACTTTGGAATTATAACAACTACTATGTATGTCACGTATTAAAACTGATTGTTTGTAGCCAATTCCATCACCAACAACTACATTTGAAATGCATTTCTATGGTATATTTTATAGTACATTCTATGGTAATATTAACATTTTCTGCAAAATACTATTACTACTTTTTACAGTGAATCCTGAAGTTATTTTGTGATGTCTTCCTAATGTGAAAGATGCTGTACTGTACCAAATTCACTTAGCTAGTCTCCTAATACATATTCAAAAGCAAATAATCTAAATCGTATTACTGTATTTTGGTCAATTTGAACTGGTCTCTCTGTTCACCAATTGTTTAAGACATGTTTCCCTGCACTGTTTGCTACCACATTATCAGGACAACCGAAGCATACTTTTCAGTAGGGAACGGCGATATGGGAGTTTTCCGGATATGGTTATATCGGTTGGCTCATACCTGCTTAAACCGATCTATCGAGTTTTTATACTGCGCATGCGCGTGCATTCGAAGTGCGCGTGCATTGATGGCGCGCGCGCTCAGTCGCGGTTCGCGCGCATTGACGGTGCGTGCGCACTGACGATGCGCGCGCAGTCGCGGTGCACGCACATTTCGAAATGCGTGCTCTCGGTCCAGAAAGTTTGCAATGTTGGTGTCAAGGTCTGTTGAATTATATGATGTTGTTTGCTCCCTACCTCCCCCTCTCCTTCTCTCCCTCCTCTCCTCTCTCCTTCTCTCCCTCCTTTCCCCTTTCCTTCTCTCCCTCCCCCTCCACTCTCCCCCCCTCCCCTCTCTCCTTCCCCTCTCTCCTTCTCTCCCTCCCTCTCTCCCTTCTCTCCCTCCTTTCCCCTCTCCTTCTCTCCCTCCCCCTCCACTCTCCCTGTCTCCTCTCCCTCCTTTCCCCCTCTCCTTCTCTCCCTCCCTCCCTCTCCTCTCTTCCTCTCTCCTTCTCTCCCTCCTGTCCCCTCGCTCCTTCTCTCCCTCCTTTCACCCTCTCATTCTCTCCCTCCTTCTTCTCTCTTCCTCTCTCCTCTCCCAACTTTCCCCCTCTCCTTCTCTCCCTCCCCTCTCTCCCTCCCTCCCTCCTTTCCCCTCGCTCCTTCTCTCCCTCCTTTCCCCCTCTCATTCTCTCCCTCCCTCTCCTCTCTTCCTTTCTCCTTCTCTCCCAACTTTCCCCCTCTCCTTCTCTCAAAATAGAACACACACACACCAAAAACAAAATCTAGAGATTTATTCTCCTCCATTTCTTGCTTGAAAGTAGCATGTAATGTCCACGTGTAAATGAGATCTATTACAATAGAAAAGAGAGAGACAGACAGTCTGACTGTTAGAGTTAGAAGCCAGATTATCACTGCTGTGTGTGTCTGACTAGACACACACATAGAAGCAGTGATAGTTTGGCTTCTAACTCTCACACACAAAAATAACACTTACAGCCACAAAATGCCACTTATTTTTATGTAGTCTGAAGTCTGAATTAATGTCCTTCGCCATTGGCAAGCTCTCCTTTGCTATGCAAAAAGTGACAGCGTTCGTGATACTTTGCCACTTTTTGTCCCCTCTCTGGTACAATGTTCTCCTCTTAAATAAAGCAGGAATTGTTTGAGCTGCACTGGCCCCACTACCTGTCGCTTTCTCCGAAGCGATGGTTCGACTTCCTGCTGTTGTCGACAATGATTTCGCTCTGAGGGCAGCATGCTGGGCGGGGTGGTGCTGCTTAATGTGTTGTCGCAGGTTGCTCGTGCTCGAATCAGATGTCTTAACCAAGACCTTGCAAACTGTACATCTATACACACCATTACTGACTGCATTGTTTTCAAAGTGTCCCATACGGGGCTTCTTTTCCCATGATGAGAAAGGTAAATTTTCAAACTACAATTTTCAGCGATGCGACTTTGTTAAGACGCCACGTCGAGTATACACAGTAAAGTGTGCGCGCGCATCGGATGTGGGCGCCCGTTAATTGTGCGCGCGCACCGAATGTACGCGCATTCCATGCTCTAGATCTAGGAGGTTGCAATGCCGGCGACAAGGTAAGCTGGAAAAGATCGCATTACACTGATAATACCAACAATATTGATATATTGCCAGGAACGATATTAAAAATATATCGATGTATATTTTGAAAATCGAATCCCTCGATATAACAGGTTTTTTAGAATTACCATATCGGCACACCAATGTGAAAATCACATCGGGTTTAATCGAAAAAACGATTAATCGCCGTTCCCTACTTTTCAGTATAAATGTAAATTAACATATTAGCGTTACTACGTTTTAAATTCAGTCTCAGACAATCACGAGTATGGTTTGAAAGTGAAAAAAAAATGCACAATAATTTTTAATTTAAAGTCCAAATGCTCATAATTACACTGTGTTAGATGTCTCAATGATGTGATAAGGCTCTATATCAAATGCAAGGTTTATTATCAAGTATTGTCAAATCCCAGTGCCTTGGGACATCCTCCCGACGTGACAGGCCTTAAGCAAATGCAATTTTATTGTTATTGTTGTAAACTGCTTGTCCATATCCATTAAATCTATAGCATTGAATATCATAATGATTCTAAAAGTAACAGTTTAGGAAAGTTATTTGAGAAACAAAATAAGTCTTTTTTTAAAACAGTACAGTACTACAGAAAGTCTAATGTAAAATGATCAGATGACAAACACTGTCAACATAAAACGCGTTTCTGTTTAGTGCAGTTTGTTGGATAATCCAGGCGATGGCGCTTAGTTACCTCGTGTAAATTTCTCTTTTGTTACGTGTATAAGATCACAAAATAACAAAAGAGATTGCCATGAGGAAGTGCCTTTTGCCTATTTGATTTGAACAGTACACACTAACACTACATACAATAAAACAAGCTGTTTCGAACATGAGTCTGGTATATCATTGCCAAACTCCAAAGGAATACGCAGTGGAACTTTGATTATGAATATGCTCCACTGTGAAATAAGGTGACACATGCTCAGGGAGAAAGAACAGAACAAAAACAAAGCCAACACCATAATCATCAGCTCTTTCAAAAAAACAAAACATGAACTAACAAAAATTAACTCATGCCGAAATAAGCACTAATTTTTAAACTGAGATGCAGTTTTTCAGTCCTTTGAATCTGTTGAGCATGGAATGATTGATGTTTTTCCCCAAAAATATTTTGACTATTTTGTTAACAATAATCCTTGCATTTGATATAGTACCTTATTATATCGTTGAGATGCCTCAAAGAGCTTCACAGAATATATTGTGAATATATTGGATTGACTACTGAGTATTTTGTGGGCATAATGCGGCAGCCAATTGCACACAGCAATGTCCCACAAACAGTCATGGACTGAGTGACCAAATCTTTATTACACCTGGAAAGCAAACCACCAATCGACTAACAACTGGATTCCTACTTATTGCTAGGTAAACAGATGCATGTGCATTAAGGTACCTTGCCTAAGATTCCACACTGCCCGGGTCCTTATGAACCGAGCACACAAACGACTGCTAAACAGGACTCCATAACGTAGTGGTTCTCTGGGACAATCTAGAACAATTAATTGAATAGCTAAGGATTAGCAGATGATTGTTTCATGTGAATAAATCTAAAATAAGGCATATCGGAGAGCAAAATATTAAACACCTGTTCAGACTGAATAGTTCTGCATTAATAAAAATGGAGATTTACTGTTACAATTTACATCTTTATTGCACATTTCACAATTAGTGGACATTGCAAAGTGGTTCTCTGTCTGAGAGCTTGAACTAGATGGCGGGGAATTGGCCAAGAGTGTGATTGATTTTAAAGTGGCTTTTGAAGCTGGGGTTGGGGGAGTGGGGTGTGGGAGAAGGGGGCAAGTGTAATGCAGAGGGCCTTCTGGTTGGAGTTCTAGAAAGCGAGTGCAGAGTGGCTGACAGGATTTAATTGTCATAATTGATCATTGACTGAAGGTTTTCAGATAAGGAGGATGAAAACAAGTTTAAAAAAAATGGTGAATCTGATGCATTTTGGGGCCTCTTGGGATGTACTCACCCCCACCCTAGCCTTGGGAGGTTACACCAACCAGCAAGACTTTGGCTCCGATCTGACATCTCCTCGTATCATGGGTAGACATGAGGTACAGGAGAATGTCCACAAAAAATGCAGCTCATGTCACAAGGCACGTTTTCTGGTGGTTACACGTTGGATAGTTGCTGCCAATGAAGCCAATTGACAGAAGAAAGGTTACATCTTGAAAACGTTTGACTGTGAGTCAAAATACATTATGCTAACCTTGTACACTCTATACCAGTGGTGAGGCCACATTTGGAAAACATTGTGCAGTTTTCATCACTCTTTTTCAAAAGGAGATAAATGCTTTGATTCACCCCATGATAGAAAAATCTGCCTGCCAACACGAGGCTCGGATTTCAGGAATTTCTAATTAGCACTGACAATATCTGCTCTGTAACTGTTGTAGTCTCTTTACAGTCTGGACCACAATACATTGTAGAAATAGTTTAGTTAATTATTCCTGCATATCTCAACCTAAAGTTACGCATTGGCATTATTAATCTGGGTTGGATGTTCTTGCAAAACAATTACTCTTGCACAATAAATGCTTTCCAAAGAGGAATGGGAGTTTATATGAGACTTCTCTAAAGTTTTAGCTTGATCCATCAGTCCCACTGGATGCTGTACAGAGAGGAGATCAAGCTCCCCAATGTTTAACATTAAAGTCTGTTCAGTTTTCACCTTGCCTAGGTAGTCCTTAATAGGACTGATCTCCTTTCAGTGAAAGATGTGCATTTGCAATTCTTCCTATCCAGACATTTGACAGTATAGACTGTTAGGGCCTGAAGATGAAGTACCGCTCCTACATTATATCCAAAATAATAACTGAATGATACCACAGGCCGCTGAAACTCTCTGCTATGCATTCATAACATCCAGGCTCAACAATGCAAACTCCATGCTTGTCGGCCTCCCCAATGCCACCTTCCACAGGCTGCAAATCATTCAGAACTCTGCAGCCTGTGTCCTCTCCTGTACTGGGCTCTGTTTCTATATCACCCCCACCCTAGTCTGACTCAATTGGCTTCCCATCACAAATATCATGCTTGGCAGGCTCTGGCAAACTTCACGTTCTCTGTCTTGCCTACCCTACCATTGGTGTGCAGCCCTTCAGCTACTCTGCCCCCACCCTCTGGAACTCCATACCTCAGTCCATCCACCACATCCCATCGCTCACCACCTTCAGACCCACCTCAAGGCCCTCCTCTTCAACCCTGCTTTGGATCAAACTCCTACCCCCACTGCCCTCCACCCTCCCGAATCACTACCCCCAGCTCAGGTCAGGAATATTATCTGTCCGGCGCCTTGGGACATCCTCCCAACAAGAAGCGTGTTATACAAATGTAATTTTGTTGTTGGTTAAGTCTCTAAAAGATATTTGACAGGATCTGCCCTAAAACAACACTGGTACTGTATTAGAATCATCTAGTGTAAACATTTGAAAAGCACAAAGCCTATATTAAAGCTCCAATTATTAAACCATTTTTTTCCTACCTTGAATCAATTATGGACTAGAAATTTCAGTTGTGCAATTTACTGAATAATCTCAAAGTAGGGTCCGGCGATATATCGGTTATATCCGATATAATTTTCATATCGATATGCCGATATCGGAATTTAAAAAATATATCAAAAAAATCAATATATCGCAAATATCGATATATCGTGTTGGTGATATATCGGTATATATCGGTATAATGCGGACTTTTGCAATTTACCTTGTCGATATCCGAATGCGTGCGCACACCGGAATGCACCTGCGCAGGACAAAAAATCCCCACGATATCAATATATCAATATATATCGATATATTGGTATATATAGATATGGGCAAATTGATATATCGATATCGGAAAATTTCCATATCGACGGACCCTATCTCAAAGATAACAAAGGATCCCTTTAGATTAGCACAGTTGAATTTAGGCAGGTCATTAGACAACCTTCATGGCATCACTAGTTCCCCTGGTTGCTAAGCTCTGTATCTAATAGCCATTCTGCTGAATTTGATTTTTTGATAACATATTCTTTGTAGAGTCCTGTAACTCAGTGGTTAGAGCACTCGTCTTACAAGAGAGACCTGGGTCGATTCCAGGCAGGGCGAAACCTTGGGCAAGTTTCCTTACGCCATACACCCTATAATAATCCCTCAAAAAAAGCGATAATAAATTGGTCATTTCAATCCACGACTGTTTGTGAGACACTGTTGTGTGCAATTGGCTGTTGCGTTGTATATTTGTGGGCTAAATGTGGCAGCCAATTGCATACAGTAGTGTCCTACAAACAGTCGTGGATTGAAATGACCAATCTATTAATGTTTTTTGAGGGATTCTGATTAGGCATGTGGAGCAAGGAAACACCCAAGGTTTCGCCCTGCCTGGATTCAAACACAGGTCTCACACTTGTAAGGCGAGTGCTCTAACCACTGAGCTACAGGACTAAGATAGCCCTAAACCTCAAAATAAAATTCTTATGAAAAATGTAACGCTGGGAGTAAAGTGATATGGCTGCCTGCTAGACAGCATAGCTTTATGGCAATGGGAATCCAGATTTATACTTCCTGCTTCATATTCTAACCGAGAGTCATTTTAAAAAGAAGTATTTCTAATTTTGGAATTCAGCACATGCCCTCACACATTTTTTGGGTTTTTTGTGTTATTAAAGATCTTTTACTCGACTGTATTATGTCTAAATAGCAATATTGTTTATTGAGTCCAAGTTTATTATTTATTTATCTATTTATTTCCAGATATTTTTTTTTTGCATTGTCATTAATTTTAGGTTCTGTGTGCCTTTCCTCATCCAAATTTATCTATTTTCTTTTAAAAAAAAGCAGCAGTTACTCATCTTGTGCTTTGTAGAACATTGCAAGCACAAATTAGCTGCTTTGTTTTCTACACAACAGCAGTCACCTCTTTTGTCCAATTAATCTCTTTCTGGAAAGCGCTTGAAGTCATTTCATTTACATGAAATGGACTAATGTAATGCAAGTTGTTGCTGGTTTTGATAATTTTGATAATTTTGAAAGTCTTTGTGCCATTCATCAGTCAGTTGTAGGCATACAACACATCACAAGGAAATGGAGTCAGAATCAATTCTACCATGCTGTCTTTATACTGTGTGAATACATTGCTCTTAAAACCACCACCAAGTGTCTGGAGTGTTGCTCCAGTTGGAGTCCTGTTATTTTCAGTCTGGATTTCTATGCCAATCCTGCCAAAATTGCAGAGATTCATCAAACAACGTGCAGTGTAAACAGAGCATAAACCACCAGCATAAATCAAATGAGTTCTCGTCTCACTATTTTCCATGAAACTGGAGTTCATTGTAATGTTACTCATTTTCTTTGTTTTAAGAATATCTTTCTCAAAATAATAATCTTAATTAAGGATGTTATTTTTGGCACTGTAACTTCCGTTCTATGCTTTGCCAAACTTAAGGAAAAGGAAATGTATTTTTTATTGTACTCTCCAAAATATTTGCTCATAACATATCATATTTCTTTCCTATGTGCTCAATCCTGGTGTAATCTCTCCCAAACCAGATGTTGCATTTGTGTTGGACCACATTCTGCTGTCTGTTAAACTGGTTAACACTGAGTTTGAGAAAGCTTAAAGGTAGCATTGGAAAGAGAAACTGGGATGTTGAAATCTTCTTAAAATCCCAATATAAATGCACCTAAGCCAAGTTTGGTAACTTTATTAACTATTTGAAATGTGTATTTTGCTGGCTTAACCATTTGTTTTAGTCTAAAATGAAGAAATTATAATTTACATCCTCAAAGTATCTTTTGGAACATAGTATCTCTACTGAAATTTCACCACAGAACAAAGAATGGGTGGGTGCAATTCACAATAAAATAGCCTTTGCAATAGTCAAGAAAAGTAAAACCTTGATCAACCAATTAACTTTTTTCTCCTACCAGGCTTCCCTTTGCTTAATGCAAAATGTACTTGTTTCTCAGTTCTACTATTACGTTAAACAACAATGGAATCATAGCACTAGTTCTGAAACTATGTAATAATTTTACCAAAAGAAATCTTGCCATGCATAATTTATTTCTCATCTCCCTTATGAATGGGATGTATAACCCTAGTAGTTGAGTGCAGTGCGGAGTGGGCAGCATTTTCAGCAGTGCTGTACTTTGGATGAAACATTCATCTAAGGTCCTGTCTGCCTATTCAGATGAAAAATCTCATGCACGTTTCAAAAAGAGTTTCTCACCTTATCTTGGACAATAGTCCCCTAAATAAAATTGGTCACTCACTCCATGGCTGATGTGGGACATTGCTGTGCGCAAATTGGCTTCTCATTCACCCATAGAATACACATAGTCACGTCACTCTATACTATATCCTGTGAAGCGCTTTGATGTGTCTTGACAATGTGATATGGCTCTGTATCAAAATGCAAGGATTAATATGATTTTTATATAATACTGAAATATTTTGAGAGGAATTACATTACAAGCAATTTTTGCTAGGTTTTTATCCGATTGCAGTTGATTCTGCTGCACATCCATATCTACTTTTGGAAGATGGTTACACACTCTATTTATAAGCAGCAATGATTTTAGCTGAAACCCTGCTATATAAATAGGACAAAATCCACAGCTTCGCTAACCAGGATACTGCAGGGCAGTTCTTTGTTGAAGCAGCTTTGCAACATAGTGACAGTACAAAAATCATACAAAATAGTTAATGGGAAGTCATCAATTTTCTATATTAGGCAACCTGGTCAAAATGGCCACAAACGTAAATACAAAATACAAATCTAACACCAATGTTTTTTTTTTCGTGATTGAGGTTAGGCCCCATTCACCCTCTCAGGAACATAGGAACAGGATTAGGCTATTCAGCCCTTTGAGCCGATTCCCCCCATTTAATTAGATTATGGCTGATCTGTACCTCTACAAATCCTTTTGATTCCAATTTCCCGCTTTCCCTTAATACCCAGACCAACCAAATATTTATAATAATAATAATCCTTGCATTTGATATAGCGCTTTTCACATCTTATCGATATCCCAAAGCGCTTCACAGAATATACTGTAAAGTGAATTGACTGTATATTTGTGGGCGAATTGCAGCAGCCAATTGCACACAGCAGCGTCCCCACCAACAGTCGTGGAGTGAATGACCAATTTTATTATTGTGGTTTTTTTGGAGGGATTATTATTAGGCGTGTGGAGTAAGGAAACTTGCCCAAGGTTTCGCCCTGACCTGCCTGGATTTGAACACAGGTTTCCCCAGCTTGGTCTCCCCAGCTTGCAAGACAAGTGTTCTAAACACTAAGCCACAGGAGATCCAAACTCAACCTCACTCTTGAAGGTGTGGGGAGAGATTTCCAGAATTCTACCAGCCTTTAAGTGAAAAAATGCTTCCTGATTTCACTCTTAAATGGCTGGTTCTAATTTTAAGGCTCTGCTCCCTTGTTTTAGATTTCCCCCACCAGAACGAAAAGCTTCTCTGTATTCACTCTATCAAATCCCTTTATCATCTTAAATATCTCAATCAATTCACTCCTCAACCTTCTAACCTCAAGTGAATACAATCCAAGTTTATGCAGCCTTTACTCGTAATTTAACCCTGTTAGGCCTGGTAACATTCTGATGAACCTGCGTTACATCCACTCCAAGGTCAATATATCTTTCCTAAGGTTTGTACACAGTACTCCAGATGGGGTCTAACTAACGCTCTGTACAGCTGAAGCATCATTTCTTCTCGTTTGTATTACAGGCCTCTTGAGATAATGGCCAACATTCCTTTCACCTTTTTGAATCCGATTCATCTTTGTTAAGCTGAGTTACACATTCCTCAAGGGACAAGGGTTGTTCCCAGAGACAATGCTTTCCCCCAAACTCTTCTATGTTCCACGTCATTAGAGGATGATGTGGACTTGATACCAGTCTTCATGACCACACCCGAGCAAATCCAGAGACCTGATCACATCTCGGGCGCCTGGCCTGAGTCTAGTGATCGAGTGCTCACATTAGCTCTGCATTCACTACCTTAATACTGATCCCAGCCAACAGTAGGCAGATAGAAAGATCGCTCCAGCCCCTGCTCCTCCTCCCGTGTTGTTTTATGGCAAGATTCAGTCATAGAATTGTAAACACAAGCGAATCTCAAAAGCAGATCTCACTGACAAAGTACTCTCCTCCGTATCATTTCTGAATAAATAAATTCAAAGAGCAGATACACTGAACAGACCTGGCATGAATCCAATAATCACTCCCAGAGCATTTTCTCTATTTTTTATTTATTCTTTTTGTAAAAAAAGAAAATAGTTCCTCAAATCTCATTAGGTCCAGGACCATTATGTACTCAGGTGCCCTTAGAATTCATCGGAGCATAGGATTAAAAAAAATAACATATAAGGTCCACCTGGCTATTCCCAATGTAATAAAATAAATAATGCTATATTGCACAATCTTGATAAAATTCTAATTAATTCATAACAACAAATTATATTTGAGTTGCTCCTTTCACGTTGAAAGGACATTCTAAGGTGCTGGACAGTCAGGAATTAATATCAATTATTAAGTACTTTGGGATGCCCTCCTGATGTGAATGGCACTGTATGAATGTGAATTTGTATTGTAATTTGTATTAAAATTCTCACATACCTTGTTGTTATTCAGCCATAAGTATTTTAGCAAATAATATTTTGAGACGTCAGGTGCTTCTGTTAGCTGTCTAAAAATTAGGCAAATAACAAACACTTTTATTGTTACAACCACAAATTATAAACAATACATTTCTATAATAATATGTAAATTTATATATGATATAACAATTTGAATTATATATAAAGCTATAGGAAAGAAAGAACAGGTTTTATCTTAGCCTTATTAAGGTGTAATATTTCAATGGGTTTTCCAGTTACTATTGTCAAGTGGAGTGGCTATTTTGGAAGCAACTGTGATAGCTATTTTGCAAGGTTCCGCAAACAGCCATGAGGTGAAAATGCAATTTTATCTGGAAAACTCTTCAAAATCTTTATTTTCTCTTTTGAAGACATTTGATTTGTGTCTCCTGCCTTGGAGAACAATTCCTCTGGTCTGGTGATACTCTGCCAATTTACCCACATGGCTTTCAGAGTTTGGGAAAATTATTTGATCTTGGGAATAATACAGATGATTCCAATCCTACCTTTACCCAGCAGGACACACTCATGCACCTCCAGCAGGATTCACAGCTTAGTAATACAATGCAAAAAAAGATGATTTCCCCGCTTTAACCAAGGGCACCTTGCCATTTGCTGTACTCCTGGACCACCCTAGGTTAAGACCAGCGAATTCTGGACAAACTAGAAATAGATTTTAAGCAATGCAAAATTGCATCTTACATTTCTCTCTCTCAAACCTATCTAACTCTGCTCCTATTAATCAGCTTGCTTAGGACATTTCTGCATTGAGTAAAATATAACGTTTCTCAATCATACCCACAAATTGTGGTGTATGAATAGTTCTTCCACAAATATGAATAGTTCCTGGCAATTCAAATGGTTATTGAAATGTTTATTTGTTATGCTGCTTTCGAGCATAAGTGCAAGTTCTATACTGCGAGTTTCACTGATTAGTTGTAATCTGGCACACATGTGCTTTGGATTTAAAGACTATATAATGCCGCACTTATGGATTTTACTGATTGCATATCCATATTATTCTTTATTTAAATGTCAAATATGTAAGGTCCAAACAAATACAGTTATAAATATGTTTTAACCAATCAAAATTATAATACAGTAGTAATAATCCTTGCATTTGATATAGTGGTTTTCATGTCTTCTAGATATCTCAAAGCGCTTCACAGAATATACTGTAAAGTGAATTGACTGTGTGTTTGTGGGCAAAACATGGCAGCCAACTGCGCACAGCAGTGTCCCACAAACAGCTGTGGACTGAAATGACCAATTTTTATAGGATTTTTCAGGGACGGATTATTATTAGACATGTGGAGTAAGGAAACTTGCCCAAGGTTTCACCGTGCCTGGAATTGAATCCAGGTCTCTCGCTTGTAAGGCAAGTGCTCTAACCACTGAGCTACAGGACTCCAAATTCTTGCTAACTTCACAACAGAAAGTAAAATCAATGGAAGGCAATTTACAGAATAAGATGAATGTTTTTGTTGAATTAAAATTTTTGCTTTCACTTTTCTACATTTCTAATAAAACATACAAAATTGATGTATATTCAAACCAATGCAAATAATTTGCAGAAAGAGTTACTCATTCACTTCAAGGCTGTTTGTGGGGTATTGCTGTGCTCAAATTAACTGCCATGTTTGCCTACAAATACTCAGTCATTATACTTTACAGAAAACTTAACATGGTTATTATAATAGAGTATTAGAAAATAAACTACATTGATTACATCACAGTCGTTCTACATTCACTCTGCTTGTGCGCAGAACAACAAAATTCTAGCTGGTACATACAAAGCCAAAATAGCCAACTTTTGGGTAATCAAGGTCGCTACTGATATCACGATCATGCAGTGTGTAGAAAGTGACATTGGCAGCAATCTGATGATCCAGAAATTGGTCAGTTTACTTTCCCCCATGGTGAAGAAGGGCCAATGGAGATGAGGCGAACATTTGGGAATTTGGGGGTAAGTAAATGTTGGAGGTCTACAGCATTGTGTTTATTGGTTCAATGTACCAATTGGTGAACACTCCATATATCATGTACCTTAATGTCAATTATTTATTTCTATAGAATTATAAATGAACAGATATTATTTGCTCCTGTAAAACTGCAACTGATTATGGATTACATGGCAACTCTTATTATAAAGTGCCTCCTTCACTGAAGTTTAACAAGTCAGTCTCTTATTAATCTGCAGTTCCCCAAAGTGTGGGGCCCTTGCAGCTTCCAGTGAATTGGTCAGATCTTTTGGTACATCTGCAGGAAGTGAGCCGCTCTGTACCAGGACCCAGAAGTGACATCAGTGACCACTTGAAAACGGCAGCTGGAACAGTGGGATGGGAAGTCACTTGTTCACAGAACTGTTATAAATGGGATGTCTAATTATTTGTGTTAGAGAACTATTCTTTGATAACTCCGTTGCTTTGTACTTACTCTAAAGAATAGAAACTGAATGTATATTACTTACGCATTACTCAGATATATCTCATGAACATCTGTAAGCTTCAATTTAAGGACCCTTGTTTGATGTTCTAGAATCTGTTTTTAATTTAAGCAATAATAAAACAAGTTTAAATTTATGTGCATTCTTCAATCTATTTTTATTTCTTAGGAATCAAACTAGCTTCGATGGTAGCACTCTTGCCTCTGACTCTGAAGTCTGTGGTTTCAAGTGCCATCATCAGGATTTGGAACTCATGCATTATAATGCAGTGCTGGGAGTGTGATGCATTGTTCAAAGTGTTGTCAATCTGATGAGGCATTAAACCAAGGTCCTGCCTGTTTGCCTGTTCTGCCTGTTCAGATGAAGGTTAAAGATCTCATGGCTTTACTCGAAATGAGTTTCTCCCGCTGCTCTGGATGAAAATCCCCCCAGGATAAAAATTGGTCATTCACTTCACAATGGTTTTTGAGGACATTGCTGTGCACAAATTGGCTGCAATCTTAAAATGGATAATATTACAACAACTTGCTTTTATGGATAAGAATGAGGATCTTGAAATTATTCTGTTGGAAACACGGAGACAATGGAGCCTGGCAATAGTCATGTGGAATTTAGGATGGATGGGGACGTGAGTTTTGAATGGGCTGGAATTTATAAATGGGTATTTAGGGAGATTGATAAGGACAGCATTGGAGAAGTCAAGTTGGGAGGTGACAAAGGTGTGAATGAAGATTTCAACCCAGTTTTGTGTAAAATAAGGTTGGGGGGGAGCGGGCAATGCTGCATGGGTGATAACTACACAATTTCCATATTTGAGTTTTAAATGTCTGTCATGATTAAAGTTGAGCATTCTGCCTTAATTTTACTGCAATTAAAATTATTTTTTTAAAATCTATGAGTTCACTGCATTGCACAAACAGAAGATGATTGTACAGTAGGGCACTTACGTTTTAAAAACAAAAGAATTCTTCAGCGCAGAAAGCTCGCAAACTTTAATAAGTAACAGGACCAAACTAAACGGGATATTTTGTTGCCAATATATCAACACAAACATTGTATATTTGACTACATGGTAGCAATTTGAGGGAGGAGCTTGACCATGGATCCATCCAATCTCCCACAAGATAAATAACTGTTATGACTTATGAAAAAACATCACTTTCTATTCACAACAGGACTGTGTCATAATCCTCATTGTATCTATGGTTACATGGTTGGCAACAAGGTCCTCCCGACGTGAAAGGCGCTCTATAAATGTAATTTTGTTGTTGCCAGGCTCATTATCTCCAGAGTAACCCAAACAAACTTGTCGTGCCTTCTCACTCTTAGCATTGCTAGCTCTACACTGGCATGTTGAATTTTTGACACCTGTGTAAGAGTGTCAATGCTCTGACCTGACATCCCCTACGCTCAATACCTGCCCAATGCTACATTGCCCCTTCTGCTCTCATCTGCCCAAGGCTATCCTGACTGCCTTCTACACTGCCCTGCACTGCCCTCTCCAACACTACACTTCCCTCTCCAACACTACACTGCCCTGCACTGCCCTCTCCAACACTACACTTCCCTCTCCAACACTACACTGCCCTGTGCTGCCCTCTCCAACACTACACTGCCCTGTGCTGCCCTCTCCAACACTACACTGCCCTACACTGCCCTCTCCAACACTACACTGCCCTACACTGCCCTGCCCTGTGCTGCCCTGTCTAGTAGTGTACAAACCACCCCCCCCCCCTCTCCAGCCTTGCAGTGTCCTGATGTGTGGCTCTGTTTCTCTCCAATAAATTCAGGAGCTCAGCGTGTCTCACCTGCTCTGCCATCAACGCCATGTCTATAACACTGGTTACCAGGTAACAAGACATCATAGCCCCACCTTCGCTCCAGCCTCAGCAACCCCACCCACTGCCTACAACTCACCCTCACACACACACATACACTGCATACAACTCACCCTCACACACACACATACACTGCATACAACTCACCCTCACACACACACATACACTGCATACAACACACCCTCACACACACACATACACTGCATACAACTCACCCTCTCACACACACATACACTGCATACAACTCACCCTCTCACACACACATACACTGCATACAACTCACCCTCATACACACTGTAACTCACCTTCACACACACACATACACTGCCTGCAACTCACCCTCACACACACGCACTGTGTAACTGCTCAGGTAGCAAGCCCATGTGGGGCCCATATGGGCATGGATCAACCCAATGTGTCCCACATGGGCTTGCCAGCTGGGTGAGCCTCAAACACCTGTGTAACTGAGGCTCAACACAGTTGTCTCCAATTGTTGTGCTGAAAACAGTGTGTGTAAACTGTGCTGTTGGCAGAATGGCTCCTGAAAGGGTTTGAAATTGCAGGTAAAATGGGGGCTGCCAATCTGCGTGCGGCGTTCCGATTAGTATAGTTTCCATACAGCATAAAACATTGTGCATTTAAAAACTTCTTAACTGGGCTGTGTGGGGTGCTAAGCATTGGAAGTGATTCCATGGGCCACTCAGGTAATTTCTTAATTTACCATATAGCCAGACCGTCCCTGAACTGTGCATTACCCCAGTCCTTGCCAGACTTCACTGGCTCCCTATCCCAGTGAGGATTGACTTCAAGATCCTCACCCTTGTTTTCAAATCCCTCCACTCCTCTGCACCCCCCTATCTCTCTGATCTCCTCTCCCACCAACCCAGCACCCGCTGCCTTTGTTCCTCTGGGTCTGGCCTACTCCATGTCCCCCGAGTCCTCCATTCCACCCTCGGCGGCCGTGCCTTCAGCCACTACACCCCAAGGCTCTGGAACTCCCTTCCCCACTCCCTTCGCCCCCTCTCTTCCCAGTTTTAGGTCACAGTTGAAGACCTTTCTCTTCGACCGCGCCTTTGGTCACCTTTCTACCCCTGTCTCTGGCTCGGTCCCGGGATCCGCTATTATGAAGCGCTCTGAGACGCCGTCCGGAGTGGAGGGCGCTATATAAATCGAAGTTGTTGTTGTTGTATCTAAGCATTTTGTGTACACTCTTGCACATACCTTGCAACACATCTCCTCACTAGTCTCCCCAACCCCCGTATCTACAAAATCCAAATAATTATAAACTCTGCTGTTCACATACTCACTCACTCTAAACTCTGCACCCCCATCACACCCATCCTCGCCAGGTGCCACTGGCTCCCTATAATTGAACAGATCAGTTCAGGATCCTCAAACTCATCTACAAATCCCTTTGTACCCTGGAAAGCACCCCTACACAATTTTTTTGCTAAACGTTTATTGCTTTAAAACACTCTTTGTTATTAGGAATACAGAGTTTATATGAATGGGATATCTGTCCCAAGGACAAAGGTCTATTTATATAAATGGCAAAAGAGTCCAGGAAACATAAGTATCTGACTGGTCATTTCACCATAATTTATCGCACACCACTCAGTATTTCATGCAACCGTTCCCCTTTTAAGACAGCTGCTTCCTTCACTGACTCCTTGTATTAACAATTCCATTCAAATAAGTAAAAACAACATTAACAGCACTACTTTTACTTGGAGTCCTGTAGCTCAGTAGTTAGAGCACTCGCCTAACAAGCGAGAAACCTGGGTTCGATTCCAGGCAGGGTGAAACGTTGGGCAAGTTTCCTTATTCCACACGCCCAATAATAATCCTCACAAAAATAAAAATTGGTCAGTTCAATCCATGACTGTTTGTGGGACACTGTTGCGCATGATTGGCAGTTGCTTTTCACCCACATACAGTAAAAGCCTGTTCATCCGGCACTCTCGGGACCTGGCCAATGCCGGTTAAAGCGTGTGCCGGATATTCGGCTGAAAACACAATTTTTTTTTAAAAAATGCATTTTTCTGGATAAATTCCGGTTAATCAAATCAGACTTTTTTTGAGTTGCTGGTTATATGGAAGTTACGGTTGACCGGGTGCCGGATAAACGGGCTTTTACTGTATATAAAGTCAATTCACTTTAGAATATATTCTGTGAAGCACTTTGAGACATCTTGAAGATATGAAAAGCGCTATATCAAATTCAAGGATTATTATTATTATTTACTTGTATTCTGAGATCAAAATGTATTGCAAACAGTAAAATCTATTTTAGAAAGCACCATTAGAACAATAGGGTGCATTGAAACAAATAACCACCAGAGGGTAGCAACTAGTTTTTTTTGCTTTGTAGTTTGATACTGTACAATAATTTCCACTTAATCAAACATGAACTTTTCTGATTCACAAACCTATCATGTGGCTGTTTAATAACCATTATGTAACCATTATTTAAGCGCTCTGAGATGCTGCCTGGCATGGAGCGCACTATATAAATCCAAGTTGTTGTTGTTGTAAAGTTGAATATTGTTAAACAGTTGCAAATTTTAAGAATGTTTTATTGTTCTGCTTCTTAACAGTTATTTGTTTAGAAGATATTCTTAAATTTTAGTACGGTACAATTCTATCATCCTTCAATTCTAGTTTCAATTCTTTCAATTCATTTTAAGTGTTTTGGATTGTTTGCAAAATGATATTTATCCAAATACAGTACAGGTATATTGTTTTAATTAGAAAAATATAAAATGAATGAATATATATTTATTCTACTATTATGCCACTACATAATAATAATCCTTGTATTTGTTTTAGCACTTTTCACGTCTTCTAGATGTCTCAAAGCACTTCGCAGAATATATACAATGTATTTGTGGGCAAAATACGACAGCCAATTGCGCATAGCAGTATCCCACAAACCGCAATGAATTGAAGTGACCAAATTATTATTGCTTTTTTCCTTGAGGGATCATTTTCAGGCATGTGGAGTAAGGAAACTTGCCCAAGGTTTCGTTCTGCCAGGAATTGAAGCCATGTCTCTCGCTTGGGAGGCAAGTCGTCTACAGGACTCCACTATGTATAAATTCACATATTTTATAATTTGGATTCTTCATTATTACTTCTAATCATGAAATACATGCAAATATTTCGATTGAATGCTGTTTTTGGAAATGTTACTCTTGCCTCAATCTCCCCCACCACCCCAATGCAGTACTGTATTAACTCTATTGCAATATGCTGTATGTTTCTTTTCTTTGTTCAGATGGACACATTCGCATGAGGCCCTTTAATTTCTGAGGTCAATCATGCAAATAGTTGATACACATTTAATTTGTCCGCCTGTAGCAGACATTGTGTCATATGTCAATATACAATTAGTGAGTGATTTTCCTTGTCTTGATTATAGATATGAACGTGACACAGTTTGGCAATTTGAATGCCCGTCCGAACAACTATTCATTAGCCAGTGGCATTTTACGGTTGAATTATAATTTTAAAGATTTTTGATAGATTTTTGCTGACCAAAAATACATTTCTTTGTGCTTGACAGTAATTACCTATTAAGTGCTTTGAGATATTTTGGTGAGATTAGGTTCTACAAAAATATAAATCCTTTCTTTAAACTCACTTGTAATTCAAAATACTGTATTTTATTTAAGCAGCAACAGAATCATTTGAAATAATTTCAGCTAGTTTTTCGGTAAGCAAAATGTGCAGAGTTCTATTGCTATTCAATTGTCTTGTGTTCCAATACACTATCCTGCCTGAAAAGTAGGATAGTAAAACTTACCTAAGTAATATCAGTTTGGACCATAATGTTTAATTTGACCGGCACCGCTTATTTCCACGTGCGCAACATTGCCAGGCTCCGCAATTATCTTACCCCCCGCGCTGCCGAAACACTCGTGCACGCGTACATCACCTCGAGGCTGGACTATGGAAACTCTCTCCTCGTCGGCCTCCCCAGTTCCTCCATTCACAGGCTGCAGACCATCCAAAACTCTGCAGCCCATGTATTATCCCGCACCCGCCTCCGCGACCATATAACCCCCACCCTCGTCCATCTCCACTGGCTCCCCATTCTCCAGAGGATCGAGTTCAAGATCCTCGTCCTCACCTACAAGGCTTTACACGGCATTGCCCCGCCCTATTTAACCAATCTACTTTCCCCCTACAAGCCCACCCGGACCCTCCGTTAAACAGGACTGGGCCTGCTCCAAGCCCCCCGCCCGAACCACCCCACCATCGGAGGCCGGGCCTTCAGTTTCTCCGCTCCCACCCTATGGAATACCATCCCCCAATCCCTCCGCCTTGTTTCTTCCCTTTCCTCTTTCAAGGCCGGTTTGAAGACTTTCCTCTTCGACCGTGCCTTTTGTTCCACCCTGAATTTTTCGACCTCCCCTTTGTGTCTCATCCCTTCCCAAACACTCCCCTCCCAGCTCGGGTCACACGCCTCCTATGCAGCGCCTTGGGACGTCCTCCCGACGTGAAAGACGCTTTATAAGTGTAATTTGTTGTTGTTGTTATTAAGATTGTTTTTGTTTCAAAGACTGAAATTTTTCAGCAAACTGCATGTATTCCACTAAGATTTGGGTGAAAATAATGCTTGCTATTTATTCAGATGGGTTGTGCAATATTTGACAAAACTCTGCAAAATGGTTCCACTACATGATTTGTCAACTCTCAGTAAACAGTAGTTTTTGTAGCTAGTCATCAATGAATACTAAACATGCGGAAAAGGTAGAATACTGCCTGGTATTGTACAGAAATTTGAACACTTAAGTTTCTTGTTTTATCTCAGGGTTTGTTGGAAGTGTGTAACTGTAATAATAATAATCATCCTTGCAATTTTACATTGCACTTTCCATGTCAGGAGGACGTCCTGAAGTGCTTCACAGTGTATTATTGTAGAGTGGAGTGAATACGTATAGTAACTCCCATATCGTCCTTTGTGGATTGCAAAATACTGTAGCAGGAAATATAAACACAACTCTCTGCCAGGTACGTGGATTGATTTAAAAGTAGAGGTCATGGACAGATTCTTGGTTTAGCATAGTGATATAAGTGTGATGCCATGGTAGAGAGATCGTAAACATGGACCTAGAATAAAACATTTGGAGAATGTTATAGCATAGAAACCTTGCCATTTGCCCTATCAAGTCTGCACTGTTATTCTTCAGCAATGTAAAGCTGTTAATCCAATCATACTCTCCCCAAGCAAATTTATATTCATCTTTTTCAGGGATCGAATTTCCTTTTAAATTATTTATGTATTTTTATTGAACTACTATATTTTAAAATATTTATTGCTTTAAAATGATCTATTTCATCTGTTTTTATTTGACAGTAGAAAACTCTATAGTCCAACCATGCTCTTTCTAAAAACGTTTGTGCCTTCTTTTACTAACTAGATGACCAATAGAAGTAATCTGTCACTGGTTAATCTACTAGGACCCTTCTCAATATTGAAATCCTCTATCAGGTTATCTTTTTACTGCTATAGCCTATAGCTTCATCTTAACTTCGATAGCTTCAGTTCTAAAATACATAACCTTTCAACTCTGAACACCAGAACAGGCTTGATAGGCTTTTCAATGTGACATCTATTGGTGGACGGAGGTGTATTTCAATATTTGTTGGAGAACAAGTCTACTTCCAATAGTGGCTACTGAATATAGTGGCTACTAAATATATTGTCCCGCCGCAGCACTAAAGATATATGGTAGTATTTTCATGCCTTTGGTGATTCTAACGAAATTCATGCATTCACCATGATTTCTGCAAACAGCAGGCGGCTCACCTTAGGCAGACCACAGGCCAGAGGGTGGACTGAGTGGAAATAATATTTATAGCGATGGAAAATTAGAGCTGAGATCTGCATCCCTCCCCACTTCGTTTTTGTCCAGCACTGCTACGATGCCAGGATTCACTTGGAGTTTATAATTGGCGGTAGTTTATTTTGGCAAAACACTGTTTTGTTGGTATATCTGAAAGAAAACCCTAAAGGGTTACTTTGAACTCCCTCTCCCAAAAAATCAACTTGTGTAGGAATTCTCACATTCCACCGACACATGTTTTGTCTGCTTCCTTGATTGCTTAATTACATCCTGTTTTACTGTAAGCTTTACTAAACCTTAAAACAATGAATGCTTCATTTGATGAAAACTGCAACATGTTCAGTCATTTACAGTCCCATTAAATTGTTATAAAAAAAATACTTTAGGCACATTTATGCGAAACTGACATTTTTATTACTCACTTGGCTGTGCTGTTCGCTCACTTTTTGGTTCTAGACATGTTTGTTCTGATCAAACATTTTATCATGTATCTACAGTACTTTGCTTTTAAGCCACAACATATGAGCATTCATATTTTCTCTCAGGATGTGAGAAAGACTCTATAGTTATTGTATGTTATCTAGCTCTTTCTCACAAATAAAATACAATGTAGATTGCATTCCCTAACATATAATCTGGAGGTTTGTTTGATGGATTAAAGCATAATAGATAATAATAATAAGCCTTACATTTGATATAGCACCTTACCGGGTCCTTAAGATGTCTCAAACTGCTTCACAGAATATACTGTAAAAATATTTAATTCAAATGTAGAGCTACAGCCATTGAAGTACTGTATATAAATCCTTCCCATTACTCCAGTCAGATTTACTTTCTCCGAAACATGGTAAATCATTTATGGATATGGTTCTATGGATGCTGTCAGGCTTTTGATATGTCACTCAAACAGTGCTTCTTCACGATGAGCATAAACAGTGAGGAAAAGCAGGCTCTTCAACCATGGTAAGTATGGCAGCCATGACTTTGTCAACTATGTCCCTAACCTCTGGAACTCCATCCCGCAGTCCCTCCTCCTCACCCCCTCTCTGGCCTCCTTCAAATCTTGCCTCAAGACTCTCCTCTTCGATGGACCCATCGGCAACTCCTAATCCCCCCACTTCTCTCCCCCCATCTGTCCTCAGCTCAGGTCTGAAGCAGTAACTGTCTAGTGCCTTGGGACGTCCTCCTGATGTGAAAGGCGCTATACAAATGTAATTTTGTTGTTGTTGTCACTGTATCTATGCATTCATTTTTCAAGTACTGGTTACTGGATAATGATTTGTTTTACAGCAGGATCTGTGCTTTTTTCTTGTAGCTCATGAGATACCCAATCATAGCAATCTCACTGCTGTTGCAGTTGAGAGAGCCTAATTCAGTGCAGAACAGATACTGGATCTTGCACTTTTATGGTGACTATTGTTAGGTGTTAAGCCACACGTTGCCTTTATTCATGAGGCCATCAGGAAGCCCATGGTTGCATTTTTGAAGTGTTATAATTTTCAGGTTCAACTAATTGATAGTGTAGTTACATCCATAAAATTTATCCTATTTCTACTGTGTAAAGGAGCAGCATGCAGTACTACAATTTGCTTAAGAAAATCTCACTCTGCAATTTAGCTAAAGTTGAGAGCAATATCCAGCTAGCATGTCTATACCCCCTCTCATGGTCCTGTTTTCATTTCTATCACATAATAGCAACAGATACCATAGTGAACATAATTCTTGAAAGTGGAAGTGGGATCAGTTTATTGATGGTGAGTAAATGTAGTTAAATGCCTCACATTATTGAAGCGATTGGTCATCACTAGATGCAAGCTCTATCTCACTAGACATTCGAGACATCAGCATCTTGTTCCACCCTCCCACACATCCATGCAATGACCTGCTCTGCTGTGCCCCACCCCCGCAACATTGCCCAGCTCCGCCACTGTCTCACACCGCAGGTGACCAAAACTCCCAATACATGGATTCAGAACATCCAGGCTTGACTATGCAAACTCCTTGCTTGTCACCCTCCCCAACTCTTCCCTCCACAGGCTGCAGATCTTTCAGAACTCTGCAGCTATGAACTCTCCTGCATGAGGCTCCGTGACCACATCATCCACACCATCCCTGACTCCACTGGCTTCCTATCACACAGAGGATACAATTCAAGATCGTGATCCTCATCTTCACAGCTCTCCGTGGCCTCACTACCCCCTACTTCTGCGACCTCCTATCCCTCCCCCAACAGGTTCTCTCCATCCACATAGTGGGTTCCAACCTGCTTTGTGTCCCCCGCCTCGCCTTCTCCGCCATTGGCTGGCGCGCCTTTAGCTACTCTGTCTCCACTCTCCTGGACTCTTTCCAACAGTCCCTCCACCTTACCCCATCGCTTGCCTCCTGAAGATGCACCTGAAGGCCCTTCTCTTTGACTGTGCTTTCAAACAACCTCCTTCGCCCCCTGCCATCCGCCCTCCCTAATCCCTACCCCCAGCTTGAGTCTGAAATACAGTGTGTCCAGCACCTTGGGAGGTTCTCTTGATGTGAAAGGCACAATACAAATGTAATTTTGTTGTTGTAGATGAATTTAGAGCGGGATTCTGATTTCCTCCTCAAATTTGCTCTCAATGGGCTGCAAAGTATGGAGAAGAATGTGTTCGTAAATATCCAAGTGTGTGAGCACTTCTTTATATGAAACCTGATCATAAACACTTAAATTTATTGTGTATCTTAAACAACAAGACACAAAATCAATTTACGTTTCTGCAAAATATTTTGAAAATTCCTAAAATTCTATTTTAATTTTAGAAGTCAGTTTGCTTTAAGAACTGACATAAAGAAATTGAGGTTGAATTTAAGAACTTTTCACAATTCTGCACATTGTTAAATCTCAAGATCACATTGGTTTACGGGTAATTTAAAGGTACAGTAGTTTCTGTCATGGGATTTGGATTGGAATCATTGTACAGTACAGTATTTGAAATCTAATTTGTACTATAATTTCAGTATCCATTTGTTTTGCATGTAGAATTAATTCAATGGTAACTGCCCTATACATAGGATAATAATTACCCTACTATTACTTCAGTGTAAGTTAAAATGTTTTGGAAAAAATTGCATGTGTTTTCACACTGCTTATTTTTCATTTAGAAGTTTCTCTTCATAGTGGTCAATTTGTTTGGGAGACATTTTCTGTCTACATATTGGCTGTTGTGTTCGCCTACAAAAATATAATCACTACAGGTAAATCCTGTGAAAAATGTTGAGACATCTCCCCAACATGAAAGGCGCTGCAGTATATCAAATCAGACATTATTTTATTATACAGTAGTTACAGAATAACAATATTAGACATGCATTCTTAAGAACTGCAAGCTAAGAGGAAGCGCTTTGAGACATCCAGAAGATGTGAAAAGTGCTAGACCAAATGCAAGGATTATAGGATTATATACAATGTTCCTCTAATATGCAGAATAGCAGATCTATCACAAAACTGTGTGTTTCTGAAAACGTTTGGGCAGTTTGGGATAGTGAATAACATGCCATGATTGTGTTCACAGACCTCCATACTTTCCATTAGATCAAATAGTATATACAAGCTGTATCAATTTTCATTAATAATGTTGAGGCAACGGGAAGCATTCTGCCAGGTTGAGTGGTAACGTTTCATGCACCCAATGAGATACACACTCTTATTTTAAGATCCACATTAGATTTAATTGCCGTTTTCTAAATTTTTTCCAAAAATATTTGTGGTTATTTGAGGAGATCCGATTGAATGCACGGATTTAATTAATAAACTCAAAAACCGTTCGAATATTGTTTTCATTATCTGTCAAGATTAAGTGATTTTTGTCATGTGTGATGCTGACAATGTCGGCACTCATCGTAAACCACACGACAGTCGAGCAGAATTTTGTAAGCAAACCTTTGCTTACTTTTCCGCTGTTACAAGAGCAAGACGCAACGATTTTGAATGGATGAAATCGGGCTGTATCATTTTATGAATAATTCCTCAACACAATGAATCTCACGCATGGTAATCTCTCGAAACCATTCAGGGTTTGTTCGGCACACCGTGTTGGATGCACACCATCGTAAAAACAGCGTGTGGCATGTGCCATCGAGGGTAATGTTTCTTTAAGGGGCGTCACAAAAGAAAGATTTCACAATGTGAAACAGGAGAAGTGTGAAATTTGAAACTGACATGCAATTTGCATAGACCACACTTCTGTGTTTGTGTGTGTGTGAGATCTTATTTGCCATTGGCTACCACGGCTCTGTGTGGGTTTTTTTTTCATTCTGAAGCTTCGCAGTGTTTTCACTTGAATGAGAGCCAAGGATCTTTATAAAAGGGAGGCACAGAAACTTCTCCTGTACAAAACCTGCAGCTTTGCCCCCAGATCTTCACTCTTGAGACGTCCAGAGCCATGGTTTTGCAGCCGTTTGATTGCACTTTGTGTGTGATACTCTGCATCTTTTTCGAAAGCTGCTTCGCCTTTGACAAGGGTGTTGTTGGACAAGCTAAAAATGATGCCACGGAAATATTCTACAATCACCATGTAGTAACACCTGAAAGCGCCAGCAATTTAACGTCAAATCAAGCAAGAAACGGAGGACGGCAACCTTCCTCTGTGCAGCTGAATCGCAATGGTATGTTTTTATATACGTGTTACAAAAAAAAGTCTGACCCTGATTTTTTTTAAATAGAAAATATTCTACACTGTGGGTATGACTTAGTGACCGCAGTTTCCTGCGAAATTATCTATTCACACATCTGCGGGCATACGATTCACATTATTTGGGATATACCTGCACCGCAAACAAATGGTTCCTCGCCCTCTAAATGATCCGATCTGACATAACTGGCGTGTGAAATGCATTGCATTGCACAGTAAAAACACACACATACACACACACAGAGTCAAGATGATGGAATGCAAAGCAAAAGAGGCACAAAGATTGAAAGGTGCAAAAAAACAATTGTACAATCCACACTCCGATACACTTTCCAGGAAAAACTGAGCTGCTCTTTCAGATCTTTCAACCGTATTAAATTGCCAGCGATTTTGACCCGTGTGGAGCAGGCTGCTCTGATCATTGCCACAAACTGTTTCTTTAAAAAAAAGGAACTAGGAAAGTACTCTCCTTGAGTTTCTGCACGTATATATAGACCAGCCTTCAAGTGGGTTCGTGAGACACACATCGCGGGAGGGTTTCGAGTGACATTTGAATGTTGAGCTAGGATTACATGTGCTATCATGTTGACTAAACTTGAAATTAACCTATGTTTGTACCGCCTTCAAAGGAACCGACAGCACTTTAAGTGGCAGGTGTTGGCGTCGGCAGAATGTCACTGTTCTTGTTCCATCGCTGACAGTCGGCTCAGCTCAGCTCAGCTCAGAGTCATATGCGTTCGAGGGGGGGCGATGCGACTTACAAGGGAGAGAGAGCATCCGCGGAGATTCGTTCATTCATTCCTCCTAAATTTAGTCGATTCCCTCATTTTGAAGTGGTGTGGGTTTACATTAGTGCGGGAGACCCCGGGCGCTTCAAACCCATGCGGTATTACACACACATCAACTTAACCCAAGCCTCCAAACAGACTTCAGTAACAAAACAAGGGTTGTGGGGAGAGGGGGGAGGTGTGTGTGGAGGGAAGAAAGAGAATCACAAGTTATACTCGTTTGAGCCCCGGAGTCTCAGGAATTCCTTCTGTGTTTTATTGGTGATGATTCCCAGAGCCAGAGGGAGCCGGGACAAACATCAGATCAGTTAAACCACCGGATGCACGAAGTTCACTTGATATATACAATCCAGAGGTGTTATTGTGGGGGGGGGTACGAGGATTTTTGTAGCAACAATTCACGATTCCACCTCCCCCCCCCCCCCCCCCCCCCTCCCTCCCCCACATTGCAGATCGGACCCAGGTCGGATGCCGCGAACTGAGATCCACCAAATACATTTCCGACGGCCTGTGCACCAGCATTGACCCGGTGAAGGAGCTGGTGTGCGCGGGGGAGTGCCTGCCCATGCCTGTCCTCCCCAACTGGATCGGGGGCTACGGCAGGAAGTACTGGAGCAGGAGGAATTCCCAGGAATGGCGCTGCGTGACTGACAAGACCCGCACCCAGAGGATCCAGCTCCAGTGTCAGAGCGGGGGCACCCGCACCTACAAGATCACCGTGGTCACCTCCTGCAAGTGCAAGAGGTACACAAGGCAACACAACCAGTCAGGCCACCTCAACCTGGACCTGGAGCAGAGCCTGTCGGCGGCGAGAAAGAGACAACCCAAGAGCAAAAAGAGATCCCGCAAAGTGAACAGGGAGGAGACCAAGCACAAAACCAACTGGCACGAAATCGAGGATAAGCAGTGAGAGGGGGGGGGGGGGGGAGAGGGAGGGAGAGGGAGCGATTGAGTTCCTCCCCCCCCCTGTCTGAACTGATTACTGGGCGAGGATGGACTGACCTGTTTTGCCTGTGGTTGTTGTTGTTGTTGTTCTGCATTTTATTAAACAAGCTTGTTCCATGTGTGTTAGTTCTGATTAAATAAAGAAGGATTCGGGGTACGGTCCGGCATCTTAAGTATTATTCACCAGATCACTGCACAAAACAAAATCACATGCCTCAGACTCCTGGGCGCTTTCAGGTTTTCAATTGCATTCCTCGCTATGGCATCCTTCGCACCAACCTAGCTCCAACCCGGGAGTGAGTGAGTGAGTGAGTGAGTACTGCAACTTTTGCCTGTTGAAAGAAAAATTGAAGTGTGAGAAACAGCAATTTGACTCATCAGCACTGATTCAAACTAATCCAAACCACTGTGCTCACTGTCTGAAGCGAAGTAAACTTCAATTGTCCCAGTTATCCTTTGCTTCTGGTGAATATCATTCCTCCTTTTTCTCAGATGATCTGATTATTCTATGTAGATACAGTTAGCAATTCCTGTACTCAGAACACTAACCTGCTTAGTGCCCCACATGTCTTGTTCTCAAATCATTTGTGCCTGCAGAAAAGTGATTATTTCTCCCCCAAAGTGAAAGGCGCCATACAAATGTCATTTTGTTGTATTTCGTTGATCTTCAGCGCACATAGAGTAGAGGGAAAAGGGTATGGATGGAGTAAAATAAATTGTAAAAATGTATTTACCATTACCGAACCTGTCATTCGTTATTTATTCAACCCAACCAAAAATGTTATCAGTTTCTGTTTATGAATAAAAACAACAGCTTGCATTCATATAGCACCCTTCATGCAGAGTAATAGCATTAAAATGAACCTTCCAGGAGCATAACATCTCACACAGAATCCACTTGGTTCCACTGGCTCATTTAAAGCAACTACATGCAATGTTTATTTAATGGACAAGCACTATATAACTCAATTCTCCTATTAAATCTGAATGAGGACATGTGCATTTTGCAGTTAAGAAAGAGCTTTTGCCATCTATTTATTATGTTTTCAATGTAATTATTTAATAAACAGTTACATTTGGTACTAGAGAAATATTCATTGTATGTTTTTATAGTTTTGTCATGTATCAAAATATTTTTCACATTTTGTAGTCAGAGATTGGAATGTAAATACTGTATGTATAATGTAAGATACACTTTGTATTGGTAATAGCATTCTTGCTATTCAGATTTTCCAGTCTTACTTTTAACTTTTTGTTGCAGAATTTTTAAGAGTATACACAACTCTAAAATTAGCTTTACTTAACCAATAACTCAAAGACAAATGACCGTCAATTTTGTTACAAATCCACTGTTTTGATTTAAGAAGCCATTTTGTCAAGTCTTTTTAATGTCTTCCACTAGTGTCATGAGCTTTCTCACAAAATAAAACTATAGGAAAAGCATCAATCAAGCCTCAGCTTCTTTGTCTATTCATCCATACATTCCTATCAGTTGTCTTTATCTCTGTTGTAATTGCATGTACCAGAGGTCACACCATCACTCTCCAGCTTTCTAAAATGACAGAAGAGCCAGAAGCAATTCTAAACAATGAGTTTTGCCCTATGTACACTATATGAAACAAGACACTGCAGTCTATGCTGTCGTGGCTTTGTTCTGTGCTGCACTTGGGCTTGCTTTCTGCTTAACATTTTCAGACAAATATAAAAATGGTAAAAGCAGAAGTTTTTCTCAGGCCTGCAGACAGATGTTCATCTCAGTCTTATCCATGATTTGTCAGGTGCAATATTATCATGTTTACTAGAAGATAATTGCTATATTAATTTTTCAATTAGAGTAATCGTGATATAAAAGTATAGTATCTGGCTAGGTAATCCCTTGAAGCCTTGTTGGACAATTTGAGTCACTAATCCACTTTCTCTGCCCTCAAAGTCAAAAAAGGAGTAACTGCTAATAATAGATCTTTAAATGGTACAGCATGACCATGTAACATAATTAGTCACATAATTAGTTTTACAACAATAACAAACTACATTTGTACAGCACCTTTCAACGTCAGGAGGTCATCCCAAGGCACTGGACAGTCAGGAATTTGGACTCAAGGAGGAGATTGGAATCAGGAGCATTGGAGGGCAGTCAGGGTAGGAGGATGGCCAAACGTACAATCGAAGAGGTGGATCCTGAGAAGTGCCTTGAAGGAGGCAAGGAAGGGAGCATGGCAAAGGGACCATGGGATGGAGTTCTAAAGGTTAGGGGTAGAGAGACTGAACGCCCGACTGCTGGTGGTGGGGCGGGCTGGGTGGGGAAATTGGAGCAGGCTGAGCGGAGACAGTAGTCAGGTTGATAAGGGGTTAGCAGGTCCCCAGAGGTACAAAGAGGCATGGCTGTGGTGGGCTTTGAAAGCGAGGATGAGGATTTTGAACTCTATCCTCTGGGAAATGGAGGTAGTAGGGTCATGGAGCTTGGTGTGGAAGAAATCATTTTACATTAAATACGTTGATAGACTGAGTTTATAGTCCTGGTGTTCAAAATTCAGTATGGTCGTTGTGGTATAAGGGAGCTGCCCACTCTGTAGATGCAGTACAGAAGAAGACAAGGAGGCTGATTTCCAATATGAGAGGCATTTACAGGGAAACCTCAACATAATGTAGTAGGCTAGCTACAAACTATGTTATATCTGGCTGTACCACATAAAAACGTGCCACTCCAACCTTGCATCCGTTAAATTGTACTTCTATTCCAAGACAATATTGGAGACCAAGGAGAACCCCAGGCTCCTCTTCTCCACTACCAACCGACTTCTCTATCCACCCTCTTAAGCCTCGCCCATCTTCTCATCCAACTGCAAGGAAATACTGGATATCCTCGAGGCCAAAATTGAGGGAATTCATTCAGCCTCCTCCACTATCCCAACTGCCACCCACTCTCCATCTCTTCCTTCACACCTTCGAACCTGTCTTCCTTTACTCTCTCACCACTATTATGACGCACATGAAGCCCACCACCTTCTCCTTCTACCCCATCCTTACTGCTCAAATTACTTCCCACCTACACCTCCTTGCCTCTTTACTCTCAGACCTTGTCAAACTCTTCCTGTCAACTGGCACCATTCCCACTCCACTAAAAACAGCTGTCATCACCTCTACTCTATAAAATCACTACTCACAATGTACTGCCCCCTCCCTTTCCTTTCCAAGGTCTTTGAACAATCGGGCACGATTTGAGGGCCTTGAGACCAGCTTGAAAGAGACAAGGGAGGAAGTGAGGTGAAGGGACTGTGGGATGGATTTCCAGAGTGCGGGGGAAGAGAGGCTGAAAGCCCATCCACCGATGGTAGGGCGAGTCAGGTGGGGTATGTGGAGCAGACTGGAGCCCGCTGAACAGAGGGGGCGGACAGGGTCATAGGGAGACAGTATGTCAGAGAGATAGGAGGGGGCAAGGCCGTGAATAGCCTTGAAAGTGAGTCAGGGTTTCAGCTACCTGAGGAGAGTGAGGTACTGTCGGAGTTTGGCAATAATGTGGAAGTGAGGGAAGGCAGAGCCTTTCATGGCTTGGATAAAGGGGAGAAAATACAGTTGAGGATCGAACAAGACACCTAGGTTCCTGACGGTCTCGGTGAGGTTGTGTGTGCAACCCTGGAGGTTGATACTGCCAGTGCCTGATGTGTGAAGGCATTACATTGACATGTGCACAATGAACAAGAAACCCTACTCATGTCGCTTCCTTTGGATGTCCTCCCGGTGTGAAAAGAGCTACACAAATATAATTTTATATTGTATTGATGTGACATCAACTGTGTTTTCGATGGATAATGTGCTCAGATACAGTAAATCATACAAATGGCATTTTCTGAGCATGATGTGCATGCATAAAATGTACAGTAAGTAGGTGATGTCAAAGGCTACCTGATGACCTGGAAGTTGGCCATTGTTAGCTCGTAAGCCCCATAGGTTTTGTGTTCTGCGCTATTTGGTTTCCATTCAGAAGTGAGACACCATTATACAATGGTGTTCATTAATGGGGTTCCTTTGTACTAAAGAAAATCTGTTCATCTTTAAAAAGAAACATTTCAGAGCAGCCTGATAGAGTTATATCAAAGGTATACCCAGAACAATAGTTTGATAGGCCAAAGCAGCAGAACAAAAGAATGCAGGTTCACTGTTTTGAAAGGTAAATATAGGACAGACCACTAGGAAGTATTGCTTTACAGAGGCTAATCAAACTGAGGTGGGTTACCAGGAAGAGGGTAGACATTCGGATAATGGCTTCAGTTGAAAACAGTTTGATGTTGTAATGGGAAGACAGTAGGGTGGGTATTCTGGATATCAAATGGGTCAAAGGGCCTTTTTCACCACTACTTCTCATGTGATCACATTTCAATTCCAGCTTGCACTTCATTTACAAGTAATATTTCTCCCACAGTAACTTTCTGACGATACATTTACAATGAGCTAGGATTATAATTTGGGCAAATTTAATTTTCTGCACTTTTTTTGCTGTAATTAAATATACTCAAATATTTAAGCAGACATTATGGTGTGATTTTTCCCCCCTATCTCTCTTGCGGTCTGTGACTCAAGCTGGATACCGTTCCATGAGTTACAATAGGCCCTCTGGTAACTCATCTAAGTGCCTGTTTTGTGTAACATACACAGTGAGTGTTAGCAGACAAGATGACCACAGGGGCTTATCATAACTGACCACAGATCCTGTCCTCACCACCATCCACATGTGTACTTTCCAGCCGAGGTCACTGGATATCAATCAGGAGCGGGGCCCTGATTAATTTCCCCTGCCTAACCCATGGACACTAATTGAATGCCCCCACTCCCACACTGGCTGAATTCTACAAACATAGCAAACACTTATTTCTAAAGCGTTCTGGGACTCTACCTTGTGTGACGGGTGCTGTAATATAATAATAATCCTTGCATTTGATATAGTGTTTTTCAGATATTATCAATGTCTCAAATTGCTTCAGAATATACTGTAAAGTGAATTAACTGTATATTTGTGGCGAAACGTGGCAGCCAATTGCGCACAGCAGTTTCCCACAAACAGTCGTGGATTGACATGACCACTTTTTATTATTGTATTTTTGGGGACGGATTATTATTAGGCACGTGGAGTAAAGAAACTTGCCCAAGGTTTCAACCTGATCTGCCTGGATTCAAACACAGGTCTCACGCTTGTAAGGCAAGTGCTCTAACCAGTGAGCTACAGGAATTCTTGTATACTAATCCTTGCATTTGATATTGTGCCTTATCACTGTGTCTTCACAGAATTGTAAAGTGAATTGACTGTATACAGTATTTTGTGGGCGAATAAATACAAGTTAATAATCCTATAAAATTGCAACCTTTTTTTATTGTCCTTCTCAATGTTTGTGAGTGCTGGAGGGTGGCTGAAATTGAAGTATCAGCTTGTGATGCACTCGTATGGGTTTTCATAAAAGTATATAATGAAAGAAACCTCCCTCCCCCTCCACCCACCCCCCACCATCACTGAAAACATAGGCTGAAAACATTAGGCCAGTAAATGTTATTTTGTTCTACCTGTCTCATGGTTACCAAAGAGGTTCATGGTTTCACAGACATTTGTTCAAAAAAAGTAGCCTAAGGCTATAGATAATTGCAGAAATGTCTATGGGTTTCCGGTACTATATTGTCCTAAGGTATCATAATGTCATTTCGGTGATAACATTTATATACACACCTTTCTAAGTGGTATTGATTAAACAAACAACCAAGGGAAAGATTTAATACTGATAAGTAAAGCTCATAGTGGTTGGCACTTTTTTAAACGTGTGATTTTCTATAGAGTTTCAAAATATTTTTTTCTATGGAGAACAAATTGCACTTAGTACATTCAATCTAACAGTTGGGCTGCAAACTGCGGGTTGCCACACCTTTGGCAGATAAAGTAACAGTCTATAATTGAATCCCTTCTAGGTATATCTGAAAGCGGATACCTTCAATTAGGTTTTGAGAGTCATCCAGAGATAGCTTATTTTGAGAAACTCAGTGTCTCAGGAATCAAGGAACCCCAGCCTATTGATAATGATGCTCGCCTAGTCTTTCAAACTTTGAAATTGAGCTGTCCAAATGAACCCAATGTTATAATACCTCGAGGCCTCCAACTTGCCAAATTCCCTTTATTCTTCATTGAATTGCCCCATCCCTCAAAAGAATAGCTTCCTTGGGATGCAGTGTATTCAGTTCATTTGAATGTTGCTAATAATGTACTGTATTATATCTTACCATTAGATTTCTCACCATTATTGGTAGCTCCCCACAGATTCAATATCTTTCCATTCAATATCCAATCTTGATGTCCTATCAACATTTTGATTGCAAAATCTATTCTGCTGAAGGTCATGTGGCAGAATTTTCTCAAAGCAAACTGTATAACGTAAAGTCACCTCAAACTCTAATTTGACACCAATGTCAAGAACGTCATACCATAATGTCCACCAGAAGGAGTTTTTGTCTTGTGTCAAACCTGCCTTTAAAATAATAAGTACATTTACTTATTAATTAGTTAGTCAAGTATGGTCGGTTTGCACAGAAAATTGCCTCAGACTTATCAATTTAAATCTTTGCGTAAATGCGAATGGTGCAAAATAAGTAAGAATATTCTTGAAAATCATCTGTTAAGAGGTTTTAGATGGACCAACAGACCACCCAAGATCTTTTAAGACATAATTTTTAATTCTACTGAGTCAGGCGACTGACTCTTTAATAACATTAAAAAACTATACGTAGTTTTTACACACAATCAGGACTCTTCTCAGGCCCCAGGCAAAGTGATTATGAACAGGAAGTAATCAGACTTACTTCTTTTTATCACTGCTGGAAGCATTTTACTTTACTTTCAGTAAACTGAGCATGAAATGCAAAATTTTTAATCTATGTTCACATAGTAATTTTCCTGTTAGTACTGGGAAATACTCCATAGTTTTTTAAATGCTTTGTTTCAAAATTATTCAAATACAATATGATTGACACGTATTGCACGTTGGGGGATAGGTCTTAAGGCAGGTTTAAAAATGGGAAGAGGGATTGAGATGGAAGGACTCCCCTATGGAATTCCAAACAGTGAGCCAGGATGGCTGAAAGTTTGCTCACTGGTGGTAGAGTGGGTCGGTCAGGCAACACAAAGCAAACTCGGGTGGGGGCGTGGGGGATAGCAGCTGGGTCAGCAGGATTGGAGCAGGCCCCAGGACCCAGAGTTCAAAGGCTGTGCAAAGTAACCCAGTTGGTGTAGAGTCCGCAGACCATCCAATACAACCACATCTAATACTCTGGATCATTTTAGGGACCTCTATTCTATGCATTATGGAACAGGGAAGATTCAGTTTTGCTGGAAATCTGAACTCTTATCATGAAATGGGGTGATAACTTGGGTAATGGATGGCAATCAATGGGCTAAATTTTCAAACAGCAGAAAGTTTCACTCAGGATCAAGTCAGTAAACAATCCAGGAAGTTAAATACAGGTATTATGATGAGATTTTTATGTAAAACGAGGCATTTGTCATTTGTATTTTGTAAGTAGCTTAAGGTTTAATTGATTATAAGGCCAATGCTATCATTGAACTATGTAGAATCAGAGAAAGTTGCAATCTTAAGCTAACTGGAGTCTTGCTGCAAGTTCTTACAATTAACCCATGGGACCCTCCTGCATTAAGAGCCCTGAGACTAATAATAATCCTTGCATTTGATCTAGCGCTTTCCACATCTTCTAGACGTCTCAAAGCGCTTCACTATAAAGTGAATTGACTGTATATTTGTGGGCGAAATGCAGCAGTCAATTGCGCACAGCAGTACCCCACAACAGACGTGGTTTGAAATGATCAATTTATTATTGTTTTTTGAGGGATTATTCTCAGCCTTGTGTAGTTCCTGTGGCTTACAACAACAACAACAACGACTTAAACTTATAAAGCGCTTTTCACGTTGGGAGGACATCCCAAGGCGCTGCACAGGAGGCATATGACCCGAGCTGGAGGGGAAGGGGTGAAACACGTAGGGGAGGTCGAAAAGTTCGGGGGGGGAACAAAAGGCACGGTCGAAGAGGAAAATCTTCAAACCGGCCTTGAAAGAGGAAAGGGAAGAAACAAAGCGGAGGGATTGGGGGATGGAATTCCACAGGGTGGGAGCGGAGAAACTGAAGGCCTGGCCTCCGATGGTGGGGCGGTTCGGGCGGGGGGCTTGGAGCAGGCCAAGTCCTGCTGAACGGAGGGTCCAGGTGGGCTTATAGGGGGAGATTAGATCTGTTAAATAGGGCGGGGCAAGGCCATGTAAGGCCTTGAAGGTGAGGACGAGGATCTTGAAATCGATCCTCTGGAGGATGGGGAGCCAGTGGAGACGGGCGAGGGTGGGGGTTATGTGGTCGCGGAGGCGGGTGCGGGATAGTACACGAGCTGCAGTTTTGGATGACCTGCAGCCTGTGAATGGAGGAAGTGGGGAGGCCGATGAGGAGAGAGTTTCCGTAGTCCAGCCGTGAGGTGATGTATGCGTGCACGAGTGTTTTGGCAGCGTGAGGGGTGAGATAGATGCGGAGCCTGGCAATGTTGCGTAGGTGGAAATAAGCGGTGGCGGTCAAGGCACGGATGTGGGGGAGGAAGGAGAGTTTATGGTCGAACATGATGCCGAGGTTCCTGACTGGCTTTGTGAGGTGGAGAGTACAGCCTTGGATGTTGAGGCTGGCAGCGCCCGATGTGCGGAGGCGCTGGCTTGAGCCAATCAGGAGGGCCTCGGTCTTGCTCACATTCAATTGCAGGAAGTTGTCCCTCGTCCAGGACTCGATGTCGGACAGACATGCTGTCAGAACATCGTTGATCTGGGGGTTGAGGGATGAGGCAGAAAGGTACAACTGGGTGTCGTCCGCATGCATGTGGAAATTTACCCCATGTTTGCGGATGACATCGTCCAGAGGGAGCATGTAAATGGTGAAAAGGAGGGGGCCGAGGACAGAGCCCTGAGGGACGCCGTGAGAAACTGTGCGGGGGTTTGAGGAGAAACTGTTGGAAGATAAAAATGTAGGTGGTGGGTCAGGTAGGAATGGAACCAGTCAAGGACTGTGCCTTGAAGGTTGAGGTGGGAGGAAAGACGTTGGTGGAGGATGATGTGTTCGACTGTGTCGAACGCAGCAGACAGGTCAAGGAGGACGAGGAGGCAGAGGGAGCCCTGGTCGCAGGTGGTTAGGATGTCATTAGTGACCTTGACCAGGGCAGTTTCCATGCTGTGAGCAGGGCGGAAAACTGATTGGAGGGGTTCAAGGAGTAAGTGAATTGAGAGGAAAGAGCGGAGCTGGGAGGCAACCACTCTTTCAAGGACCTTAGATAAAAACGGGAGGTTGGAGATGGGTCGGTAGCTTGATGGCTGCGATGCATCAAGGGAGGGTTTTTTCAGGATAGGGGTGATGGTGGCTGTTTTAAGGGAGGTAGGGACAGTGCCTGAGGAGAGTGAAAGGTTGATGGTGTCAGAAATGAGCGGGGCCAAAAGGTGGAGCTGGGTGCGGAGGAGGGGGGTGGGGATAGGGTCCAATGAGCACGTGGTTGGTTTCATGGAAGTGATTATTTTTGTGACTGAAGACAGGGAGGTGGGGTGGAAAGTATGAAAGGGGGGTGGGTGGGGGTTGAAATAACGGATGGAGGGGCGGAGGTGGTGGAGAGGTGGGGGGAGGAAACAGCAGAACGGATTCTCTCTATTTTGGACTCGAGGAAGTCCAACATCTCCTCGCAACGTTCGTTTGAGGAGAGGATCTGCGAAGTGAGATGGGGGGGGGGGGGGGGGGGGTGGAGGAGCTGGTTAGTGGTGGCAAAGAGGAGGCGGTGGTTGTCCTTCGCTTCCAGGATTATCCTGCCTTAGTGGTTAGAGCACTTGTCTTGCAAGCTGGGGAGACCTGTGTTCAAATCCAGGCAGGTCAGGGTGAAACCTTGGGCAAGTTTCCTTACTCCACACGCCTAATAATAATGCCTCCAAAGAAACCACAATAATAAAATTGGTCATTTCAATCCACGACTGTTTGTGGGATATTGCTGTGTGCAATTGGCTGCCGTGATTCGCCCACAAATATATACCGTCAAGTCACTTTACAGTATATTCTGTGAAGCGCTTTGAGACGTCGATAAGATGTGAAAAGCGCTATATCAAATGCAAGGATTATTATTATTGATTATTATTATTATAGTAAGGAAACTTGCCCAAAGTTTCGCCCTTAACTGCCTGGAATCGAACCTGGGTCTCTGGCTTGCGAGACGAGTGCTCTAACCACTGAGCTACAGGACTCCACCATAGCTGTGGGGCAACGACTGCAATGTCTGCAAGAACATCATTCATAATTACAGGTGAATACATCTGGAGGATGGGAAAGTGTGTCCGAGACAGAGAGAAAGAGAGAGTGAATCAGCGTTAGCATTGGCAGCCTGAGCCTCAGTGCTGATCCCGCCCTGAGCTCGGGTTACAGGTGTGTGTGTGTGTGTGTGGGGGGGGTGGTGCCCCGCACAAACATGGCTGTGCCCAGCCTGGCCGCCCCTCCCCGAACAGCAGAGGCCGCGGGGAGGAGGGGGGGCAGCCCACACAGTGACCGCCCAGACAACCGGCACCATCAGCGCTAACTCCGCCGTTATTCCCATGGAAGGGGCAGCGGGAGCGGCTCCAGCGCGGCTCTGTAACCAGCCTGGCCCGGGCCAGGAGAGGGCCGCACCGAGCCGGGAGGTGGATTTCTGGGTGGGGGCGGTGCTGCCCGCGGGAGGGAGCGGGGAGAGGCTGGGGACCGCCACCCCCAAGCAGTTCTGCCGCCTCCTGAACAGGCCTCTGGTCAGCCTGAGCCTCCAGGCGCTGAACAGGTGAGTGCGGCCCGCGGGCCACACAGCGTCAGCAGGCTCCATGGTTACCTCTGTGACGTCACAATATCCCCGCGCAGGAGGGTTCAGAGACCACATGTAACACAGTGTGTGTGTGAGAGAGAGAGTGAGTGTTGTGTGTGTTTGCACTGAGCAGTATATGTGTTTCTCAACTTAATAATACAGTATAATAAAAATCCTTGCAGTTCACGTCTTCTAGACGTCTCAAAGTGCTTCACAGAATATATCAGAATATAAGGAGCACAAGAAAATGTGCATCGTCTTACTTGTGTGGATGACACATTATAATAATTAAAATATGGTAAATTATTAAAATAATGCTAAATTAACCTGATACATTGCGAAGAAACATTATGTTGAATGTTGATAGAGACTTCAATGCAGCAACCAGTCTGCTGAAAAGGTTGAATAACACAAGAAAATTAACAATACAATATTTAGCATGTAGACGTTTCCTTGGTTGTGCAGCTGAATATAATAATAATTGTTGCATTTTATATAGCATCTGATCACTTATCTCAATGATGTTTCAAAGTGCTTCACAGAATATACATCCTTCCTCCCCCACATCCAGTCCCTTGCCAGCACCGCCTTCCATGGACTATTCAAATGCCCTCCTCACCGGTCTTCCCTCCGCTACCGTCATAAAATCCAGCTCATACAGAACTCCGCCGCGCGCATTCTCACCCGTACAAAACTCCGCTCCCCAATTACCCAAGTCCTTGCCAGACTGCACTGGCTCCCTGTCCCGGAGAGGATCGATTTCAAGATCCTCATGCTTGTATTTAAATCCCTCCACTCCTCTACACTCCTCTACCTCTCTGTTCTCCTCTCTCCTCACAACAGTATCCGTTGCTTTCGCTCCACCGGGTCTGGCCTCCTCCTTGTCCCCCGAATCCTACGTTCCACCATCGGCAGCCGTGCCTTCAGCCATTACGCTCCGAGGCTCTGGAACTCCCTTCGCCTTGCCTCCTCCTTTCCTATTTTCAGGTGTCGGCTAAAGCCCTTTCTTGTCGACCGCGCTTTCGGTCACCTTCTTCCCCCTCCCCCTGGCTCGGCCCTGGGATCCTTTATTGGGAAGCGCTCTGAGACGTCGTTTGGTGTGGAGGGTGCTATATAAATATAAAGTTGTTGTTGTTATTGTAAAGTGAATTGACTGTAAACTTGTGGGCGAAATCCGGCAGCCAATTGCACATAGGAGTGTCTCACAAACAGTTGTGGATTGAAATGACCAATTTTATTATTGTGTTTTACTCCACTCCCACTAAATACACAATCACTGCACTTCACGTACATCCTCCAGCATCTTCGGACCTTTGGGTGTCCTCCTGACACGAAAGGCGCTATTTAATAACAATAATAATCCTTGCATTTAATATAGTGTGCATTGGAATTACCAATTTATTTTTTTTAAATCGAGAGATTATTATCAGGCATGTGGAGTACGGAAACCTGACGAAGGTTTCACTCTGTTTAAATGTAATTTGATGTTGTTGGAGCACTTTGAGACATCTTGAAGATGTGATAAGTTGCTAAATCAAATGCAAGATTTATTATTGTTTATTATCAGATTGCTGTCGATGTCATTTGTTGTGCCCTCTTCTGGCGGATAGTGTTCAGGAGGGTATGTCAGCAGCGACCTAATCACCAGGAAGTCTTTATTCATTTCTGTTCCATTTTAAGATAATATAATAATAATTAATCATTGTCTTTGATGTAGTATCTTAACAGATCATTGAAAAATCTCAAAGTATTTAACAGGGCTACTGTAAGGTGTACTGACTATGTATTTGTAGGCTAATGCAACAGCAATTTATGCACAGCAATGACCAGTGTCAAGCGCTATGGGAGGCTACCCAGCATGAAGTCCGGTATATAGGGGTGTAGTTGTTGTTGCATTTTCAATCGTTCAGCCATTTTTTTTCTTACAAATTCACAATCATTTTTAGTTGTCCGTCTCAATATTTGTAAGTACTGTAGTATCAGCTTGTGATATACTCGTATGGTTTTTTTTAGAAGTATATTTGGAAGAAACCTCCCTACCCCACCCCCAATCCGAAACCAGACTGAAAACATTAGGCAGTGATTGTTATTTTATTCACGTCTCATGGTTACCAAAGAGGTTTATAATTTCACAGTCATTTGTACCGTGGACTGACTATATGTCCTCCAAACTTTGTGTATACAGTACTGTATTTCTTTTTAAGACTAATAAGATTTTTTTTCAAAAAAGCAAGCAAAGTATCTCTGATCATCTGTTAGCCTGGCTCAGTTAGTCCTCTGAATCAACGAATTATGGGTAAAAAATGTAAAAACCCAAACATCAACTTTCCCCATTATTGGATAAACATGATGCATTGCTTCTGAGCCACACAGACCAAGAAGGTTTCTACCTTGCTTCCTGTGGTTTATTACTGAATTCGTTAATTGATGTTGATTTGTCTCTGCTGCACTTAGGTGTACATTTAATCTACTTGCTGGGCATGTGTTTGATAGACGTTCATTTTTCTTCAAACGATTAGCTCGAGTAGATCCTCCCAGTCTATGTTTCTTAGCTCAGCCCTCATAGTCCTGATATTTGCCTGTATAAAGTTGTACACTAGAGTTTAGTTGTGCGCTTGTGCATTTTGAAGCCGTATGGTATTGAGTTTCAGCTGTGGTTATTGTCAACTTTTACTGTTTGAATGGTGTCTGGATCACTGACTGGAACTTTGTCAAGGAGATAACTGCCCTTTATGAGCTTCCTGGCACTCAGAGTCAGAGAACGATCATGTACTACATTGACAAGCTCAGAATACTTACCACATGGACATTCACTGTAATTTGAGTAAGGTTTAAAATAAATAAACCTTATTATAAAATGGCAAATCTTCTTGATCTGATGAATGAGGCCATCTAAAAAAAATTAAATAGTTGTGGCTAGAACTGTATTCTTCACTGTTTATCTTCCTGATTTCATATATATGTATGGTATATTGTTCCTATGTTATTCTCTCTATTTTGTTGCATAATCTGCTATTCTAACGTCTAAAAGTAAACAGCTGCTGATACCTACTCACCTGGGTTTGTTTCTCCGCAGGGCAAAATGTTGGGCAAGTTTTCTTACTCCACAGACCTCTGTTTACCCAGCATAAATTGGATCCCGGTTGTTAGTCAATTGGCAGATTGCATTTCCAATTTATTGTAATAATCCCTTTTAAAAATAATAATTATTATTATTTGGTCACTCAATCCACAACTGTTTGTGGCAAGGTATGCATTAGCTGATTAGACTGCAGCGCACTCTGGGTGCCTTGATTTTACCAAAGTATGCATAACACTTTCCAGAATTAGGTAAGTAGAGTTAGAGAGAGCACGTTCTGCACCAACAATCTATCTCTGGAAATTCCATGTGTAAGTAGGATGCCTGGAATTCTTAGTTTAGATACCCTTAAGCATGTAATGGGTTTTCACATAGGCTTGTTAGAAAAAATGGATAGATAGCGTGTTATTGACTGTGTGTACAGTTATTTGACTGTGTGTCTCAAGTATTGCTTACAGAACCACACACTATATTTATTGATTTAAAGATTCATGGAGTTTACTAGATACATCCTCCATCAAGGTGTTGGTCTCTCTGAGTCAGACGATTGTGAAGCAAGTCAGAAGATTGCATGGTGGAGGAGTGCTGCTTTGTTGGAGGTTCTGACCTTCAGATGGGATGGACATTAAATATCCCATCAAGCTATTTGAAAAGATGGAGTTTCTCTCACTATCTTAGCCAAGAATCCTGAGATAAAATTGGCCGTTAACTTCATGGTTGTTTGTGGGACATTGGCTGTCATATTTGCCTATAAAGTATACAGTTAACATACTTTACAGTAAATCCTTCAACGGTGTCATAGCAAATCCCTGTAATACTATCTGATTGATCGAATAACAATCTAAACTTCTTGCATTTTTACCCTGATCCTTTAGGATTTGTCTGGTCATTTTCATCTCTTGGATCTCGAACTTAAAGCATTTCTGATCTTGTTAAATAAGTTAGTGTCTGTTCCATTGATGCTTCTAGCTCAATGATGCATTTCAAATATTGTGATGCAGTATTGTTTGGTGTTCTCTTTTATGCATCTATACATTTTCCGCTATCCTTTGCCCATGATGGACAAGGCTGTGATGTTTTCCAGGTTGGGGCAGTTCCCCAGAACTCAATTATGTTGCATTGAGCGCTTGAATACCTGTCTCCAGGTTATCTGTTTGTGTCTGCAACTCAGGACATAACTCATCCATTTTCCTCTGTGGGTTATACATTTTTGTCTGCAGGATATCAGTGCATGCCTCAACATCTTTCAATATGCGTTTATCATTTACCTGTTCTGGCACTCAACTCTGCTAGCATTTGCTCTCTAATTTCTAACTTCACTGTTATATTTGATTCTAAGTGTCTGTCTGAGCTTATTGTGATGGCCTAGACGTGTTACTTTTGCTGATGTCTTAGTCTGGAATGATTTTATCAACCTAACAAGCCAAGATACAGAGTCTGGGCTTGTAGTACCTGCTTGTACATCTCAATCTCAATGTCTGGTTTCTGAGTCTAAGTTAATTGTATTGCTGAAGGTTGTCTATTCTATTTTATCTGTTAATGCCTTTGATTTTTAGCTTCATTCTCCATGCAATACAATAATACTATTTTTATTTATATAGTGCCTTTCACATAGAGAGGACATCTCAAAAGCACTTCATAATATTGTATGGGACCTGAGCTGGGTGTGAGAGTCAAGTGGGTGGTGAGTGAAAGAAAGCGAAGTCAAAGAAGTACATTTTGAGACATGTCTTTAGTGCTGTTTCTTAGACTAGCTTTTCAAATATCCTTCATATCAAATCAAAGGACCAGAAAAGACAATGATGTCAACTTGATTCAGTTGGTAGCAATCCCACCTCCGAGTCACAAGGTTGAGTGTTCAAGCCCCATGTGTTCACAGTTCAGGTAGACACTGAACTGCAGTACCAGAGAAGTGCTGCATTGTCAAAGGTCCCAGTATTTGGATGACATTTTAATCAGAGGTCACATCTGCTAGTTCAGGTGAGTGTCAAAGAACTACGACAAGATATCAAGTGGAAGAAGTATACTGTAGTTATTTTATTGGTGTCCATCTGGACAGTCCTTATATCAAGCGCTTCACTGTAGAGAGTTTTCGGTTTCTCTGTGTAAAAAAAACCTTTGGTTAAATTACTGAAGGAACATTGCTATCACTCTCTCTGTGCCAGTGGAAAATCACATTGATGTTGACAAAGTTTTGCTTTTGTGGGTTCTCTTCAGATCCTCAAGAATAACAATAATAACAACAACAAAATTACACTTGTATAGTGCCTTTCACGTCAGGAGGACATCCCAAGGCATTGGACAATCACTGCTTCAGACCCGAACTGGGTCAGGGATGGGGAGGGAAGGGGGGGATTAGGAGTTTCCGATGGGTCCATCAAAGAGGAGAGTCTTGAGGTAAGACTTGAAGGAGGTCAGGGAGGGGGCGAGGCAGAGGGACTGCGGGATGGAGTTCCAGAGGTTGGGGGCAGAGTGGCTAATCAGAACAGTACAGGATTTAAACTGAAATAATTTGAGTTTCAATGACTATCCTTTCTCAAACACACAAATAACATACTCTGTGTTAAAAACCATTCAGTGATTACTACTTTATATGAAAATACAGCAACAGCAAATGACACTTGTAAGGCGCCCTTTACGTCGGAAAGATATCCCAGGGAACGAAAATATCAATATCACAGAAAAATTGCCTTGAGAAATCTCATAAATGTTTTGTTGAATTATCAAAACTCACAACCGTATCTTAATACTGAAGCGCTTTGAGATGTCTATAAGATGTGAAAAGCATTATATCAAATGCAAGGATTATTATTACTATTATCATGTAATTTCAGGGTCTTCTCATGGGGTTCCTTGGGTCTCCCATTTGATGATGGCAGTGAGCTGCAAAGGGAATACTTTGTGTTTAAAACCAAAAGGTGTGATGGAAAAAACTATTGATGGTTAATTATTAACAGCGTTGTATTGTCTTTCAATAAGTAATTATAATATGGGTACTTCTATAGCAATCATTCACATCTCTTGTATTGGTGACCGAACAATGAAGCATATTGTAAATATTTTCTGACATTTTACATCACCTTACCCCTTTACTGACTTTACTATTGAGCTAGCTGCTAGTGTGGATAGAACCATAGAAATGTATAGCACTGAGGGAGGTCATTTATCTCATTGTGTCTGTGCTGGGTCCCTTTTATTTGTGCTTTATTTCTTCATTTCATATATATATTTATAACTAATTCCCTTAAAAACGTAATATGGATTTAGCCTCAAGCATCATTCCAGATAGAGATGTCTTATTATTTTCCCTACAGAGGCGCTGCTCCTCATTTGCCAGAATAGTTGAAGTAATTAGAGAGTGACCTTGATCAATGTCATCAACTGTGCCCAATATCCTGGGCTCCAAATCATAAATGGAATATGAAAAAGATGTTGGATCATCAGGTGTCACTATTGAAGCATTGCTTGCCAGGAGATAGAAGGTTGTATATCAATATGGTTCCTGCCATTGAACTGGAAGTGCTGTCAGCGGTTAACTGACAACCCAGAAGCTGTCCATTTTATAACATTGAATGTCAGTTGTCAGTGTTGGAGTTTGCAGTATTGACCTGTTCTCTGTTATTTTTTATTAGGGATGAGTGGGGAGGGGAGTGGGCTGTGGAGAGGTGGGTTTGGGGTGGAGGGGAAGAGGCTGTTGCCTGGAGAAGAATAAGAAAATAGAAAAAGTCCACTTGAAAGATACTTATTTTGGGGGTTACTATTGAAACATCTGGACAGTTTTCCAGCTCTTGGCTCCTGCCAACCTACGCCCAATATTTTCTAGAACGGTTCAGTTCTGATGAAGGGTCGTTGACTGAAAAGTTGACTCTTTTCCATTTCTCCTTAGATGCTGCCTGGCCTGCTGAGTATTCCCTGCGATTTCTGTTTTTATGTCAGAGGGAAATAGCGGTTTGCTCAAACTCAGATTTGCTTTTATTTTCCAATTGTCAAGATTTAGCTCCTTTAATTTACTAGAAATGAAACTTTGGTAGTTCAGTTGTTTATGACCTTGGACAATCTTGAAAAGGTTCTTCTTTTGAATGTTTTAAAACAGGAAGTAGTATTTGTTGAACAACAGCAACAACTTGGATTTATATAGCACCCTCCACGCCGGATGGCGTCTCATTTTGAATGGATGTACAGGACTACAAATTTAATTTCACCCACAAATATACAATCACTTTACAGTATATTCTGTGAAGCACTTTGAGACATCAATAAGATATGAAAAACGCTGTATCAAATGCAAGGATTATTATTAATATTACTGCTAATAATATTGATCTTTGCATTTGATGTAGCGTCTTATCACATCTTTGAGGTGCCTTATCGTGCTTCACAGAGTATACAGTAAAGTGAATTGACTGTATATTTTCTGGGCAGTACGCAGCAGCCAATTGCACGCGGCTTTGTCCCACAAATAGTCGTGGATTGAGAAACCAAATTATTTATTCAATGCGTGGCTTTCGTATTTTGTAGCATAAAATGCCTTCAAACAGTGCTGGAAAGAAATGCCAGGATAATCTATTTGGAAGGATGGTTTCTCGGATGTCTGGAACGAAGCAGATTTATTATGTAAACCTGAAGCAACATGCTGCGGTAGGAAATGTAACTGTTGCCAAAAATGTCTATATTTTTAATCTGGATAAATTATATTTCCTGCAGAATTACTGAAAAAAATGTTTCAGACTTTGCACAATTGATGTGAAGGTAATATAATAAGTTGCCTTATGGTTGCCTAACATTATAGACAGCATATTAAAGCTTAGGATAGGTTCACTAGGATTATTATTATAATATAGCTTGGAGGGGAAGCTAGAGAGGTTAGGAATTTTCCTGTTTTAGTAGAGAAGGTTGAGAAATGATTTGATACAAATGTTTTGAGATAATTAAAGAAATTGAAAGAATTAATCATGCAAAACCCTTTTCAGCTGTTAAGGGATTTGAGGCAAAAAAAATTGGACATGTAGAAGAAGGGCATTAGAGGGTATGGAGAAGCAAATTGATAATAGCTTGGACAATAATATAATATAAGCACTTTATCATGTGATTGAAAATCTCAAACTAATTCGCAGGATTTACTGTGAAATGTAGAGATTTTGTGTTTGAATATAGCAGACAATTTACAAAGCAATGTCTCAAAAACAACCTTGATGTGAATGAACAAATTTTATTGAAACATTGGAAGAAACTCCACTTATTTAATAATAAATAATAATAATCCTTGCATTTGATCTAGCGTTTTCATGTCTTCTAGACATCTCAAAGTGCTTCACAGAATATACTGTAAAATGAATTGACTGTATATTTGTGGGCGAAATGCGGCAGCCAAATGCACACAGCAGTGACCCACAAACAGTCGTGGATTGAAATTACCAATTTTATAATTGTGTGTTTTTTTGGAGGGATTATTATTAGGCATGTGGAGTAAGGAAACTTGCCCAAGGTTTCATCCTGACCTGCCTGGATTCGAACACAGGTCTCACGCTTGTAAGGCGAGTACCCCAATCACTGAGCTACAGGACTCCAGATATACTGGTGAGGGGTAAGGAGTTGCACTGTTGAGGCTGTGATTTTAATGATTTTCCACATCCACTTCAACAAGCAGATAGGACCTCAGTTTAACTACTCATCCGAAGGACACTACCTTGGACAATGCCAAGTTGGAATTCAGCTTAATGTTGTGAGACACATAGTGTGCTCTTGATGTCTTCAAATCACAACCTTGCGACTTTTAGTTGAGAATACTGTCAACTGAGTTAGGCTGATATTCTTATCTTACACCTTATTAACGTTATTCAAAGAGCATTGTTTTCTTAAGTATTTCTACAGTTTTGTTTTTTGCTCACTCTTATTTATCTTTACAGAATTCCCTGGATCAAAGAAATTGTGGTGGTGGTTGCGAAGCAGAACATTGAACTGATGAACTCTATCATAGAACGAGATGGTGGCTCAAAGGTTACGGTGGTTGAAGGTGCAGTGACTCGGCACAGATCCATCTTCAACGGGCTCAAAGCGTTCATCGGAAACCAGTCCAATAGATCTCAGCTGGTCAAACCTGAAGTAGTTATCATCCACGATGCTGTGAGACCTTTTGTGGAAGAAGATATCTTGTTTAATGTGGCTATTGCTGCTAAAGAATATGGGGTATGTATAAATTCAATTTCTAAGTTTGTATAAATCTGTAGTTAGAACACTCGCCTCGCAAGTGAGAGGACCTGGGTTTGATTACCGGGTGGGATGAAATCTTAGACAGGTTTATTTACTCCATATGCTTCTGTTTACCTAGCAGTAAGTAGGAACCTTATTGATTGGTGGATCGCTTTCTGGGGGTAATGGCTTGCTGCCAGTCTTGTCTGGTCTTCTTGGATATGCCTGGTCACCAGGTTACACTGCTTGCTGTTTAAGAGTGTGGTTGTTATGCAGGGCCGTACGCAGGATTTTTTTTGGGGGGGTGCGAATTGCTAGTGATGGGACCAACAATGGCCGGGGGCTTGGGGGCTGCCCCCGGGGCCCCCTCGAGGCTCCGACGTTTTACACAGTTTGAGGTCTTATTTAATCGGTTCAGAAGATCCAATATGAACGGTATTTATGCCCTTGGTGTTTAAGAGCATCATTATTTATTCAGTGTTTATATTTTCCCCGGTAGTCCGTGTCTAATTGGGAAGGTCGAATGTGTTCGCCGATAAAAGCCAACACGATTGTTGACTCGATGATGTAAGGAATGCGAACGATAAAGTAAATTACAATCCAATTAACACAGTACAATGACGAATGCTTGATAAATGTATGCGTATAGAGAAAATGATCATAAACTACAGATTGACGGTAATTAATAAGTTGTTCTGCATTGTTATCCTAAGACTAAATTTCTTTCGGACTGTAATGAACAATAATGTAAGAGTAAAGTATGAATGATGTGCTCAGATATTCCAGCAAAGCAAATTTTATAAAAGACAAGAAAATATACAGAAACTGAAAATCAGTGTCAAACAGTTAATTCACACGTGTTACAAGCCTGTTATCAGCATTATCCTGAAAATATCGTTGAACTGTGAGCAATAGTGTAGTTAGTTTTTATTTATTTAGAATCAAAATTAAAGGCAGTGACCCATCAAGCAATACTGATCTGACAAAAAAATACTTGAAAAAATAAGGGAGGGGAAATTAATTCTTTAATAGCGTTCCGTATTCGAGACGCCTCGGTCGCTTTGAAGCGAATACGTCAACCGCTCTACCAATATCGATTTCCATATTATAATGAATGTGCATTAACGCGAGGGCTGAAAGTCGTTCCTATATGGAGCAGAATGCTGGACACTTAGGCAAACCCAGGAGATTAGGTGACTCGTGAGGTATATACCAGGCTTCTAAGAGACGCCCTGAACGTTTACTGGCGACAGCATCTGACAAATAGCTATATGGTACACCACCACACTGGTATCACAGACATTACCGCAGAGGCGTCTTAGGTTTAGCGGACATAGCTGGAGAAGCCGGGAGGAAACTGTCCATAGCCCTACTATCCTATGGGAACCATTGCACGGTCACAGAACACGAGGTAGACCGACCCTAACCTACCTCGCTACATGAAATGCACGGATTATATTATTATTCAAAGAGAGAAAGAGTGACTTTCAGAGGAGTCACGTTGAAGAGATTTGTGTAGGAAGAGCTGTTGCTTTGCAGACTCGACTGCACCTGTCCTTTATATCCCGCTGGTGTGAGGCAGCAGTTCTGGGGACCTCAACTCTAACAGGTGCAGGTTAACAATCCTTTAAGTTATAGCCAATTAGGTGACACTGCCCACAAACCCTGAAAAGAAATCTCAGTTGTCAATCAGTCAGATATGCAACCTCGACCTTGGGAATGTCTTCAGATTCAGAGGCACTGAGTAGGAGGGAAAGAAAGTTTCCCACAGGTGATAGAAGACAGCAGCATCACCTGGCGAGTCGCCTGGCACAGTGAATAGCACTCTGGCCTCTGAGTCAGAAAGTTGTGGGTTCAAACCCCACGTCGGCACTCGGTATCACACAGAGGAAGCTGACACTTCAATGTGGTGCTGTGTGGGGGGGGTCCCATTGTTAGAGGCTGTTCTTTTGGTTGAGATGCTGAACCGAGGTCTGATCCGTCTGTTTAGATGGATGTGAAAAGATCCTCTGACACTACTCGAAAAGCGGAGGGAAGTCTCTCTCCTGTTGTCCTGGCCAACAAACGCCCCCAAATAAAATCGGTGACTCACTCCATCGGTGTTTGTGGGACAATCCTGGGCAAAAACTGGCCACTTTACAGTACGTTCTGTGAAGCGCTCTGAGCTGTCTGACAATGTACTAAGGCACTATTATCAATTGCTAACATTATCAGATTAAAATACGATTTCAGCTTCCACAAAGTGGTGCTACCTTTTTATGTAGTGACTGTATACGGGATGATTTCCGATTGACACACCACGTGGAATAGGCGCTAAAGCCTAGGTCTATGTCCATGAGTATTTTTTTTAAGATAGGCATTCCCGTCCAGACACATGTAACTTTTTTGTTGGGTTCTCAAAAGCTTTAATTTCTCAGAAGCTTGTACATATGTTGTCATTGTTTGCTAGCATTACAGTCACACCTCTCAAAACTTGAGTCATTTTTACTTACGGTGATCAGATGAAAAGATGATTTTAACTCCAGAATTGGTGCTGCCCCTTGTGGCTGTTTACGGGATGATTTCCAAACGAGGGTTTGAGTCTTGGCGCCTATGTTTATCCAATCACGAGTCACAGACTCGCCGCGTCATGGACTGGTCTATCGACGCGGTATGTTTTGGGTAGACGCCGATTCTGGTGCGCGACTCGATAATTTTATATTAATACTAAATCATTCAAAGATGTGTGTTTATAATTTATATATAGTTTTGAAGAACTGATTGTTACTCAAATGTTCAATAAATTTACTTGGTATTTAAATTTGATAAAAAAATGCAATTATCTACCCCGGAAAATGTGGACCTTTTATAATTTGGGGGGGTGCGTACGCACCCATCGCACCCCCCCTGCGTACGGCCTTGTTATGCGGGCAGCAGCTTCTACACCATAAACAAATTCATATACCAAGTGTTCACAATGTGTGAACAGCCATTTTTAGCCATGATGGGCAATTATTATATTTTGATTCAATATTTGAGAATTCTGTAACTCCAGTTGTATACAGTATATTGCCCCCTAAATGTAACTTTAATCGGGATATAAAAGTATGGGTGACCTTTTACATCCATACTTTTATATTCCAATGCCCTCCTTGCTGGTCTCCCCAGCTCCAAGATACACACAATTCAATTAATCCCCAAATCCGCTGCCTGGATATTCACCCGCATGAAACTCTGAAACCTCATCACACCAGTCCTTGCCAGTTTCACTGGCTTCCAATTACCAATTGGGTCAATTTCAAGGTTCTCTCACTTGTTTTTAAATCCCTTTATGCCCTTGCAGATCCCTAAATATCTGAACTGCTTATCCCCTACTCTCCCATCCACTGCCTCCACTTGACTGGCTCCCTTGTCTCCTCCGCTCCTCTGTCGGTGGCCTTGCTTTTAGTCACTAAGCCCTAAAACTCCGGAACTCTCTCAATCCCTCTGCTTTGCCTCGACTCCCTACTTTCAAACCCAGCCTATATACCTTCCTTTTTGAATGTGCTTGCCTTCTCCAACCCTCTCCCCTCCCCCATGGCTTATTGTCAGACTGCTACTATCAAGGGCTCTGGGATGCTACCCTACATGAAGGGCGCTATACAAATGCAAATTGTTGTTGTTGCTTCCATACAAGTCAGTGGTTATGCTGCCGGTGGAATATTGTGCACAATTTGGGCTACTGTCTGCAAAAAAAAAAGCTCTGCATAAGGTGAGTTTTTGGCGGGGTAAGCCAGATGTTTGACATATGTGGAAACCCATCACCATGCTAACTAATATCCAAATCAGACTGAAAGTTCCATGTATCCCATCTACACATGAAAATTTCCGAGATGTTTGTTGAGATATCTCGAAGACATGATAAGGCACTATATCAAATGCAAGGATTATTATCATATGGCAAATTAAACGTTTTTCGAAAAGTTGAATTTGGCTTTAACGTTAAAGTCAAACTAGTGCCTGTGAATGCTTCCAATGCTTGCCTTGTCGTAGTGCCCTTCACATGGCTTCCCAGTGGGAGTGCTTTGGATACATAATAAGTGGGGAGTGGGTGGTGACCCTTGAATCTATGGAAGCGGTCTTAAGGTGGGAATTGCACAGTTAGGTAAAGAGAGGGCAGAGCTCCAATTTGAATCTCTAGCAGCTGTGTTACAGTTGTATTCTTGTTGGAGTTCTCTGTTCTTCTCTTGCTTTTTTCTGATGTTGCTGAAATTGCTGGAATCTTGGAACGGTTGAGGTTGAGTGTTTTAAGTCACAAAATCTTGGGTAGAAGTCTTGCCTTCCTGGAGGAGCAAAAAACTTAGCCGCTAGGCAAATATTATGTGCAGTGTTGGGGACAGCGCTGCATTTTCAAAGGTGCTGTTCTTTGGATGAGACATTAAACTGAGGTCAGTCATGTCTGCCAGTGCAGATGGATGTTAACGATCCTTGAAAAATCCTTTTCTACTTGAAAGGAGAAAGGAATTGTTTTTCCTTTTGTTAGCCAGTATCCTGACCAACAATCCTCCAGGTGAAATGAGTCACTTACTTCAAAGCTGTTTGTAGCATATTGCTGTTTGCAAAGTGCCTGCTACGTTTGCTTACAAATATACTTTACAGTAAATGTAAGTGAACTGTTATGAGATGTCTCGACTCCATGATAGGCACAACATTGAATGCAAGGATTATTGTTATTCAGGACCAATATTTGTTTCCTTGTATTTATTAAACAGCATAGACTCCTGCTTTCCATCTTTTTCAGAATAAAGATAACATATAACATATAGATAGATGATAATAATATAAGGAGCAATAATCCTTAAAAACAATGTTGGTCCCATAAACCACAACTGTTTGTGGGACACTGCTATGCATAATTGGCTGCCGCGTTTTGCTCACAAAATATACAGTTTACAGTATATCCTATGAGGTGCTTTGAGACATCTCAAAGACATGATAAGGCGCTATATCAAATGCAAGTATTATTATTATTGATGTATTGTAAACTTGGTTTAAAAGTGTGTAATGTTTTGACAATTTAATGGATGGAATTCATCTCTTGCCCTGCCAAAGTTTTGCAGTTTTAACAAGCTTTGCAAGCCAGTTGCTTTTCTTCTAAAATCTTCATAGTGACTAAAGAATGCAAGAATGTTATATGTTATACTCCTGAAAACGAAACAAGGCAGATTTCAAAGCCTTCATTTTAGTCTATGAATTGCTTCCTGATGGCTACTTAGTGCAAATAAAGTTTATCTCTGGTCTGTGCAGAGTTACCGCCTGGAGTGTGTGAATAATATTTAACTGTTGGCCACACAGAAAGTTAGTTGAAACATGCTGACACCTATTTAACAATTGCATATACAGTATGCAGAAAGATTTGTTACAAAGCTGGGCCCTATTAACCCTTTAGAGTCCCAAATGTTTGTGATATTGGGTCCGTATATATGGATTGTGGATTCCTGTTGCTCAGTGGTTAGAGCACTTGCCTCACAAGCGAGAGATTTGATTCCTGGCAGTGCAAAACCTTGGGCAAGTTGCTTTACTCACACCCTTAATAATAATCCCTTACAAAGAAATTTATTCACTCAATCCACAATTGTTTGTGGGACATTGCCATGCGGAATTGGCTGCCACGTTTCGCCCACAAATATACAGTCAATTCACTTTACAGTATATTCTGTGAAGTGCTTTAAGACACCTAGAACATGTGAAAATCACTGCATCAAATGGAAGGATTATTATTCTTATTAGGTGGTTATGTTGTGGTGCTTTGGGTGGATGCAGTGATACAGTTCTTTGATTGAAGTGATCAGAACCAACTGTTCTGATTTCTCTTAGCGATACTTAATAGGTTTGTGATTGGAAGTTTAAGATCAAATGAAATCAACTTATTTTGTGAATAGAACTGGAAACCCATGAAATAATATCAGGTACATGGTGGATGTTGCTCAAGGTGAACTGTGTAGATGTCTTGCCTTCCTGGAAGAGCAAAACATTTAGCTGCTAGAAGGGTCCGGTGATATATCGATATATCGCTAAAACCCGATATAATTTTCATATTGATATGCCGATATAGGCATTTCAAAAATATTGATATACCGGAAAATCGATATATCGAAGGAAAAAAATCGGAATGCGCGCACACTGAACTACAAGACCCAGAATGCACATCTCTATACATAATGCACAGACCGAGGTGCAAAGCCGCCGTATTGTATTCATAGTCCTCGAATACAATATACAGGTATGCAAGGGGTGGGGGTGGGGGTGGGGGGGAGAGAGACGGCTGGGGGGGGGAAGGGGGAGAGAGACGGCTGGTGGGGGTGGAGGTGGAGAGAGACAGCTGGGGGTGGGAGGGGGAGAGGGATGGCTGGGGGGGACGGGGAAAGAGATGGCTGGGGGGGGAGGGAGAGAGAGACGGCTGGGGGGGGTGGAAGGGGAGAGAGACGGCTGGGGGTGGGAGGGGGAGAGAGACGGCTGGGGGGGTGGTGAGAGAGACGGCTGGGGGGGGAGGGGGAAAGAGACGGCTGGGGGGGGTGTCGGGGGGAGAGAGAGACGACGGGAGTGGGTGGGAGAGAGGGACGGTGGCGGGGGGAGGAGGAGAGAGTGACGGCGGCGGGGGGAGGTGGGTGGAGAGATGGGGTGGATGTGATAATATACAGATAGATAGAGATGGGGGGATGTGAGAGAGGAGAGAGACACAGAGAAGACACAGACAGAAAAACACAGAGATGGAGAGAGTGAGAGACACAGAGAGAGAAATATATTTACCTCCTGAGGAGATAGGCCCCGAATGCACCCGCACCCGGAATGCGTGCGCACCGGGAACGTGCGTGCACTACGAATGCGCGCGCACTCCAAATGCGCGCATCGCGCGCGCATGCGCAGTACGAAAAACCCGAAAATATAGATATTTTGGTATATCTCGATATGAGCCCATCGATATATCTAAATCGGAAAATTTCCATATCGACGGACCCTACTTGGAAGAAGTGCTTTGAAATGTCCTTCCTGTGTGATTGATTATCAAACGTAAGGATTATTATAAAAGTACAGTACTGTTGTTTCTCTTTCTGTGTTCTAAAAGCATCACAAAAGTGATACAAAGTTATACAGTATACAGTAAAAGCTTGGTTATCCGGCAACCAACCAACCGGCATGCTCAACCAACCGGTATCTCCCAATACAAGTAAAATTTGAGTATACGCGGTTTTGCCAGCGCGTATGCTCACTTTGCGCATGCATGCACATGTGCACTTATTAAACATACCGAACGCAATTTTACCGAGTGCATTGTGTTCCAGGAATGTAATCCCCACAATCGGCAAGGGTTGACTGTACTATTTATGTATGCTTTATTGGTGAGTATCCGTACAATATTCTGTTATTATTTAGTTTATTATTAGTTAGGGAACGGTGATATGGGATTTTTCCGGATATGGATATATCGGTTTGCTCATACCTGCTTAAACCGATCTATCGAGTTTTTATACTGCGCATGCGCGTGCATTCGAAGTGCACGTGCATTGATGGCGTGCGCGTATTTATGGTGCGCGCTCAGTCGCGGTGCGCCCGCATTGACGGTGCGTCCGCACTGACGATGCGCGCGCAGTCGCGGTGCACGCACAATTCGAAATGCGTGCTCTAGGTCCAGAAAGTTTGTAATGTTGGTGTCAAGGTCTGTTGAATTATACAATGTTGTTTGCTCCCTACCTCCCCCTCTCCTTCTCTCCCTCCTCTCCTCTCTCCTTCTCTCCCTCCTTTCCCTTCCACTCTCCCTCTCCCTCCTCCCTGTCTCCTCTCCCTCCTTTCCCCCTCTCCTTCTATCCCTCCCTCCCTCCCCTCTCTCCCTCCCTCCCTCCCCTCTCTCCCTCCCTCCCCTCTCTCCTTCTCTCCCTCCCCTCTCTCCTTCTCTCCCTCCCTCCCTCCCTCCCCTCTCTCCTTCTCTCCCCTCCCCTCTCTCCTTCTCTCCCTCCCTCCCCTCTCTCCTTCTCTCCCTCCTTTCCCCTCGCTCCTTCTCTCCCTCCTTTCCCCCTCTCCTTCTCTCCCTCCCTCTCCTCTCTCCTTCTGTCCCAACTTTCCCCTTCTCCCTCCCTCCCCTCTCTCCTTCTCTCCCTCCTTTCCCCTCGCTGCTTCTCTCCCTCCTTTCCCCCTCTCCTTCTCTCCCTCCCTCCCTCTCCTCTCTTCCTCTCTCCTTCTCTCCCTCCTTTCCCCCTCTCCTTCTCTCCCTCCCTCTTCTCTCTTCCTCTCTCCTTCTCTCCCAACTTTCCCCCTCTCCTTCTCTCCCTCCCTCCCTCCCCTCTCTCCTTCTCTCACTCCTTTCCCCTCGCTCCTTCTCTCCCTCCTTTCCCCCTCTCATTCTCTCCCTCCCTCTCCTCTCTTCCTCTCTCCTTCTCTCCCAACTTTCCCCCTCTCCTTCTCTCCCTCCATCTCTAAACACAAAATAGAACACACACACACCAAAAACAAAATCTAGAGATTTATTCTCCTCCATTTCTTGCTTGAAACTAGCATGTAATGTCCACGTGTAAATGAGATCTATTACAATAGAAAAGAGAGAGACAGACAGTCTGACTGTTAGAGTTAGAAGCCAGATTATCACTGCTTCTATGTGTGTGTCTGACTAGACACACACATAGAAGTCGGGATAATCTGGCTTCTAACTCTCTCACACACAAAAATAACACTTACAGCCACAAAATGCCACTTATTTTTATGTAGTCTGAAGTCTGAATTAATGTCCTTCGCTATGTGGTTTGTACCTGGGGTCCAGTTCGTTTAGGAGTTGCTTAAACCCAAGCATCTCAACAATCGCCATTGGCAAGCTCTCCTTTGCTATGCAAAAAGTGACAGCGTTCGTGATACTTTGCCACTTTTTGTCCCCTCTCTGGTACAATGTTCTCCTCTTAAATAAAGCAGGAATTGTTTGAGCTGCACTGGCCCCACTACCTGTCGCTTTCTCCGAAGCGCTGGTTCAACTTCCTGCTGTTGTCGACAATGATTTCGCTCTGAGGGCAGCGTGCTGGGCGGGGTGGTGCTGCTGAATGTGTTGTCGCAGGTTGCTCGTGCTCGAATCAGATGTCTTAACCAAGACCTTGCAAACTGTACATCTATACACACCATTACTGACTGCATTGTTTTCAAAGTAGTCCCATACGGGGCTTCTTTTCCCCATGATGAGAAAGGTAAATTTTCAAACTACAATTTTCAGCGATGCGACTTTGTTAAGACGCCACGACTCACGTCGAGTATACACGGTAAAGTGTGCGCGTGCATCGCATGTGCGCGCCCGTTAATTGTGCGCGCTCACCGAATGTACGCGCATTCCATGCTCTAGGTCTAGGAGGTTGCAATGCCGGTGACAAGGTAAGCTGGAAAAGATCGCATTACACTGATAATACCAACAATATTGATATATTGCCAGGAACGATATTAAAAATATAACGATGTATATTTTTAAAATCGAATCTCTCGATATAACGTTTTTTTTAGAATCACCATATCGGCATACCGATCTGAAAATCATATCGGGTTTAATCGAAAAACCGATACATCGCCGTTCCCTATTATTAGTATGATATGTTTTAAAATAAGTAAATTTTTTGTGTAGGATTTTCGACAACTTGCCGCTCGAATATCCGGCATATTTGATTAACCGACACCGGTCAGGTCCCGAGTGTGCCGGATAACAAAGCTTTTAGTGTAATATAATAATACTACATAAGTAATATGGTACCAAAACAATCCATCCATGCCAGTGTTGAATCTCCACATCACCAATTCTTCTCACCCATTCCCTTGCTATGCACACTCATGATTTAAAATACTGTGGCTAGAATGCCGATAATTTGATAGGCTTTACGACACCATGTATATCAGACATAACAACACCAAAATTACACTTGTACAGCGCTTTTCACATCAGGATGACGTCCCAAGACGCTGGACAGTTACTGCTTCAGTCCCGAGCTGAGGACAGATTGGGGGGAAGGGGGAAGGAGTTGCCGATGGATCCATTGAAGAGCAGAGTCTTGAGGCGAGACTTGAAGGAGGCCAGGGAGGGGGCGAGGCGGAGGGACTTCGGGATGGAGTTCCAGAGGTTGAGGGTAGAGTGACTGAAGGCTCACCCACCAATGGTTGGGCGGGTGGGTCGGGGGACGTGGAGCAGGCCAGAGCCTGCTGAACGGAGGGGGCGGGCAGGTTGGTAAGGGGATAGGAGGTCACGCATGTAGGGTGGGGCGAGGTTGTGAAGGGCTTTAAATTTGAGTACCAGGATCTTGAATTGGATCCTCTGGATGATGGGGAGCCAATGGAATCGGGCAAGCATGGGGGAGATGGGGTCACGGAGTTTGGAACGATAGAGGACATGGACCACAGAGTTCTGGATTATCTGCAACCTGTGGAGGAAGGAATTTGGAAGGCCAACCAGCAAGGCATTTGCATAACCGAGCAGGGATGTAATGAAGGCATGGATGAGGATTTCAGCGGCTTTAGGGGTGAGGTAATGGCGGAGTCGGGAAATGTTGCGGAGGTGGGGAAAGGCAGAGCAAGTCATTGCTTGGGATGTAATGGAGGAAAGACATTTGAGGGTTGAACAAGACACCTAGGTTCCTGACTGACTTGGTGAAGTTGAGTATGCAACCATGGAGGTTGATGCAGCCAGCGCCTGATGCAAGTGTAGGCGATGACAGAGGTAGGATTCGAACCCGGCAATGGCAGGTCCGCTGAAATTGAGGAGGGAGGAGACGGTGTAAGAGGATGGAATGGTCGACAGTATCGAAGGCGGCGGAGAGGTCGAGAAGGACAAGGAGGCAGAGAGAGCCCTGGTCACAGATGTTAAGAATGTTGTTAGAGACTTTGACCAGGGCTGTCTTGGTGCTATGGGCAGCACGGAAGCCAGATTGAAGGGGTTCGAGGAGGGAATGGTGGGAGAGGAAGGAGTGAAGCTGGGAAGCAATGACTTTGCTTAGCCTTGGAGAGGAATGGGATGTTGGAGATGGGGCGATAGTTAGAGAGTAGGGATGGGTCGAGAGAAGGTTTTTTTCAGATGGGCGTGATGACAGCAGTTTATAGAGGAGTGGGGACGGTGCCGGTGGATTATGAGAGGTTGATGACATCAGTTAGGAGGTGGGGGCTAGGAGATGGAGCTGGGAGATGAGGAGGGAGGTGGGGATGGGGTCAAGGGAGCAGGTGGTGGGTTTCATTTTACGGAGGAGAGCAGAGAAGGCGGTGGGAGAGATAGGATGGAAGGTATGTAATGGGGGGTGGGAGGGAGATGGATCCTGAGGGAGAGGTAATGGGGAGGTAGTGAAGAATGGGGTAGAGGTGGCTGAATGAATTCCCTAAATTTTTGATTCGAGGAAATCCAGCATCTCCTCACAGTTAGAGTTGGGGGATAGGATGGATGAGGAGTGGGAGGGTGGGCGGAGGAGGTGGTTGGTGGTGGAGAAAAGGATCCAGGGGTTTTCCTTGGCCTCCAAGATTAATAAGATTAAGCAAACAAGAGGAAACTGCACTGTGGCTAGTCTTGTTCAGTTTCAGTTTGATACTCATGATGTGAAACTCACCTTGAGGATGTCCCGCTGACGTGAAAGGCGCTACACAAATATGTATTGTTGTTATAGCACTGATTTGAAATAGTGTAAAATTCTGTGTGCGCCATTCTTCAGCTAACAAAAAACGGTGGAACTGGTACATCATCTTACAGAAATGCAAACTGATGATGGCATTCTTTTTCCCTGTAGTTTCTTAGGTTATAATGAAACCCCGCTGTAGGCGGTTGATGAGTTTGCATAATGACTTAACATAGTGGTCTTGGCGCCAAGTTTAAGCAATATAGATTGACTTGCCCCGTGTTAAAGAGAATGTGCCACAACAGAAAGTTGGTTGAGTGCATTTGGATAGAATAAATGACTTTTAGTGTTGCATTTTTATTCAATCAAGTCAAACCTTTCACATAAATTGAGCTGAAGGTCGAGTTTTGTTTTTTAGAAAAAACACAGGTCATTTGTAGACAATGGCCTCTGCCAATCATTCTTGTGATTTATATCTCAAGTGACCTGGAACACTTTGGCTTCTTTTAAGTGCTACTATATAACCACTACGCTATGTGAAGTCCCTCTGATTTTTGAAGTATAACTCCCAAGATACAGATTGAAATGCATTTCTGCCAGATGTTGAATTTCTCCCTCATTCTTGTGATTGTGCTTGAATTATCTTAATAATTTTGTCTTTGAAAAACCACAGAGAACATTGTTGGATTAAACTTGAACAGTGCGTTTCTGTGTAACATGAGGAAACATTTGATGGTGCAGGACAGAGATATCTTTTATGTATTAATGACTGATTCCAGACCACAGTTTGTTAGGTGTGGTCATAATTGGGGTGCAAGTTGACCTTTTACCTCTTAAATTGCTGGAGAGTTTTGACGAGGTTTCTTTGAAGCTACTTCTTATTAATCTGAATTATCAGGAAAACATTGGTGATGTCTGTTTGATTCAATTGGTTGCAAATTCAACACTGGATCAGAAGATTGCACTTTGAATCACACAACTAGAACTGTTGTCATTAGCTGAGTTAACATTCTATTTCAGTATTACTTTGTCAGACGTAATATCCTCAGTATAAGATATTAACTTGACTTGTGTGTGCCTGTTGTGTGTGCCAACCTGACTCAGTCACAGCACTCTTCCCTGTTGAGTTACAAGATTATGAGTTTAAGTATCAGTACTTAGAATCACATAGTCTATGCAGTGTTGAGGGTGTGATGCATTGTTGGAGGTGCCGTCCTTTGAATGAGACATTAAACCGAAGTCCCATTTGCAGGTTCAGGTGGATGTTAAAGATCCCAGGTACATTATTCGGGGGAAAAAAAATGAGTTTCTCCTATTGTTCTGACCAACAATAATGCAAATAAAATGGGTCATTCGTTGAGTAGCTGTTTATGGCACATTGTTTTGCACAAGCTGGCTGCCGCATTTGTCCACAAATACACAGTCATTCCACCTCACAGTAAATACTGCGAAGCGCTTTGGGACATCTTCTCGACATCAAAGACACTATAACAAATGCAGTTTACAATTTTTAACAGTGAAAATTAGGGAGACTTTGAATTGGGTGGGGCGGGGGGAGAAGGTATGACTGGCAAATGATAACTTGTCCTCACCTAATATTGATGCTCATGCAATGGTTATAATAATCCTTGCCTTTGGTATGCAGCCTTATCACATAATTCAGACATCTCAAATTGCTTCACGGATTATATTTTAACGTGAATTGACCACAGCACTATGGGCGAAACGGGTCAGCCAATGGTGTATAGCTGTGTCCCACAAAAAGTCTTGGATTGAGTGGCTAAATTGTTAATTATTATTGGGAGGCAGGGAAGGATGGTGATTCAGGTGATTAACTAAGAACGAGGTTCTTACTTACTGATAGGTAAATGGAAGCGTGTGAAATAAGGAAACTTGCCTAAGGTTTCAGCTCACTGGTCAATTTAATTTGGGTTCTCTGGTTTGCAATGCAAGCGCGCTAACTAGTATGATAATAGTAATAATCTTTACATTTGATATAGGACCTTATCATGTCGTTGAGATGTCTCAAAGTGTTTCACAGAATATACAGTATTGTAAAGTGGAGTGACTGTGTATTTTGTGGACAGAATACTACTGTGCTACAGGACTTCAGTTGTCTTTGGATCAAAATTAAGAGAAGAGTCCTGGTGAATTTTCCCAACGGTGCTGACAATTGTAGCATTTGAATTTTGTCCAATCTAAAAGACACAAACTCAGCACAGGCAGGGTCAAAACCTACTGCTTTCTGATTATTACAGCTCATTTGACCTTTAAGCCATTGGGAAACTGTGCATTAATTTAAAATATGGTCTACAATAAATAAATTGTATTAAGGAACTGATAAAATATATTGGTTCTTAATGTATCCTCTATTGTGGGGAGGGAATAATCAATTGATGATTTATAGTAAAAAGTACTTTAAAACCTTTAAACCATTTAGCACGCTTTTTAATAATGATTAATCATTCTGTTTGGAAAACAGTATTTCACCACCAGTTTTTTAAAATTAAGGCGCTGTTATGTATTGTTTACTTATTTTAAATTGATTGTAAATAATTTAAACTTCTGTTTAACATTATTAGTGACTCCGTAGATGTTCAGGGTTGCTCCCTCTTGATGATTTTATAAACCTGTGACTCTCTGTCTGGTGCTTGCAGCAAAGACAGTTTTGTAATGTTAAATCATTGTTGTGCTTTGAAGATGTTTTGTGCTGTTTAAGGAAGAGCATCTTTTTCTCATCGTTTTCTATTCAGATGCATTAATGCCAAGACTAAATTAATGTAAATTTGTACTAACCTCATGAGTTTTTTGTCCTGCTCTGTAATAATTGAAACTAAGGTCATCTGATAGTAGCTAAGTTGAGAAGTGTTTACAATGGGGACAACTGACAGCCTAGCTTTGAACAATAGGTGCTCACTACCCATGATTGATGTATAAGGTGTTTTATTTTATTGTGACCTGGAGACATGACTGATTTAGTCCTGTTTGGAGGTCTTTAGACTTATCTTAATTGTCAATGGAGCTTGTGCTGGAAGACATCTTTGTGAATTCTCTCATTAGCTTGGGTTGGGTTTGAACAGCCTATGATGCACCCCTTAATGGGTTATTATTGAGAATTATGCAATAGTTTTTCCTCTCACATACAGGATTACTATTTCTTCTGTGCTGAAATGACGGATGAATTGTGGCTGCTGACAGATCAAATAAGAAAGGAAACCACTGATCCAATAACGACAAAGCAGTGCGTGGGGGGTGGGAAAGGGTTGTGGAGTGTGGGGAAGCTTGTTTCTATTCATTGTCATCTATTTATTACCTTCACTTTTTTGGTGTCTGAAATGGATAACAGACAATCTTACATAATGCTGAACATAAAAAAGTCATGGGTCTTTTTCTGTATGTATTACCTGAAATGTTTAAGGGGAGCCAAATAGAGGTGTTTAAAATAAAAATGGATCAATCATTCCATAGCTGTTCTTGAGATATTGCTGTGCTTTGTTTCACCCACAAAATACACTCATTCCAGTTTGCAGTATATCCTGTGATGTGCTTTCAGACATCTCAATGATGTGATAAGGCACTTTACTAAATGTAAACATTATTATTATTATTTAAAAAAAATTCAACAAGGTTAACTTGAGTATGCTGTTGCCACTGACTGGGGAGACCATAACTAGGGTCACATGCGTAAGATAATGACTATGGGATCCAAAAGAGAATTGTGTGGAAACTGCTTCATACAGAGTGTAGTGAGACTGTGGAACTCGTTGCATTAAGTGATCATTGAATCACATAATATGGGTGCATTTAAGAGGAAGCTAGATTTTCATGTGCATGAGAGAGTATGGGAGGGAATAAGGAATGGGTGGAGACTCATGTGGAGTATAAACACTGACATGGACTGCTTGGGTCGAGTTTCTGTGTACATTCTTTGTAAATCTAATCGAATGAAGTACGATTTCCAAGGAAGGAATTATGTGAGATGTCTCAAAAACATGATAAGGCCCTATATCAAATGCTAGAATTATTATTATATTGTTAGAACCAATGTGAAGTGGAACAATGCTGGATTTTTAAAAATGTCTGTAAAAAGATTGATGTTGAACAACTAATAAATGTGAATTAAATATTTTTCTCACAATGTGGTGTGCCCTCCTATGTGAAGCCATGACTATGTAAAGGTCTAAATCACAGGCTGCATGTGCAGGTGCACTCATTAATCTTCATGTGAAGAACAGTGTCTTGTCCAAGAGCCAGTAAATGAAGTTTGAAGAAGAGGACAGACAGGGTTGTCATCAAACCTGTTGACCTGCTCATTCCATTGGAAATGTGCCCTCAATTCTGAAAGCATATACTGAACATGTTAATGCTTGTTCTTGCATTCCAGCGCCAGAGGTCTGAATTTGTTGGCAATCTCCCTAAACATTGTCTTAGCTGTTGTATTTTTCAAGCAATTTACTTAATTAGCTGGCAGCAGCTTGGCAGAGTTAGACAGGAGGTGCAAATTATGCTTTGTTGGGGGTTGTGTTTTCTCCTAAAATTACATACCCCACTCACCCAACACACCCATATCAGAAAGTGAATATCAAAGGAATTGGTTTGTTTTTCTTTATTCCCAAGGGTCGTGTTTCTCATTGAGGTGTTTGAAGATCTATTTTCTTTCCCCCTTCTTTCTGTTCCCCTCTTGCCTTTCACTTTCTGTGCCCATTGCTCCTGTCTCCTGTTTCCCTTTTTCAGACTAGTGGCTGAGACCATCTGCACTGTAAATTTCTCTGCATTGAATGCAGTTAGTGCTTTACGCTCAGGCAATGGTTTGGATGCAGCAACATTGTTCTTTTTAATTGAATCTTTGGTGACTGCTGTCATGTACAATAAGCAGTGAGAACTGAAGCCCACTGACATGGGGAAAATTCAAACATTGTTTATTTTCTTTACCTAATCGAAAGGTTGGCTTGCAGGAACCTATTTTTAAATTGAATGGTTTGGGTGTTTAAAATAATGAAGTATTTTCAAATGATAAATGGAATTGATGGAATAGATAGAGGACTCTTCGTTCTGGTAGGAGGATTCAAGCCAAGGGATACTGCTTTAACTTTTGAATCCTGCCCATAGGCGTTTCTTTTCATCGTGCTTATGGTCACTTTTCCCTCCCTCTCCACTTAGCTTGGTGTCAGACTCCACCACTGTCAAGTGCTCCAAGACGACACCACACGTGAAGGGCACTATACAAATGCAAGTTGTTGTTGTTCCTGAGCCAGATTAGTCTTTTGTAGTCCAGGGCATTGCTGTTGACAGCACAACCAGTCTAGCTCATTGGCAGGACTTGGAAGGCCAGACCAGTCATTAGACTCTTCCATTAACCCTGCCAATCAAAGCTCTAACAGGTACAGTTGTCCAAACTGAACAAACATTGGGAAAGCTTAATGCTTTCAATGGCAAGTTCTGTGGTTTCAGCTGGTTAGATTCCATCAGTACCCCAAGGCATACTCTGGAATCCCCAATCCTTGGCTCTTATCAATTTGCACTTAATACTCTCTGGAATTAGTTAACCAGAATGTGTCCCTGTAGGAAGAGAGTGTGCATTGCATTTCAACAAATACCATGGGAATTTCCATGTGTAGGTGGGATGTTCAGTTTAGTTTGGATACGGTTAATATGCTGATGGTTTTCCGAATATATCAGTCCAAAACACAAACAGGCACACCATTAGCATTTACTAAAAATTACACAAAATTCCTGATTGCTGCAAATATTAAAACTTGCACGAGTGTTTTACAAGCCGGAGTTAATATTGACATATTGAATTTGACATTGTATTTACATCCATGTACTAATACTAAACTGGGTTTGATGATATTATATATTTAATGCCTGCAAATTAAATCTAAATTGAACCAATTATTGCAAGAAGGATTAAAAAAAAATGTAGGCAGGCACCACAAATTCTGAATCATGTAGTGGCAAACTCTCAAGGAGACACCAGTCACAATTTGGACCAAGACTTAACCTTGGCTGATGGGCACTCTGTAGATTGATGTTATTTTCTTCAACTACGTTTTTGGAAGGCATGTGTGTGCATGTCACTGCTGCATGTTGAGGGATCTTGAAATAAGTCTGGATACACAATGCAATGTTGAAAGTACAGTATAAATCTGGAGGAAAAATATTGTTTTGGATTTGGCACAATGACAGCATTATGTTCATGCCAGCTAATTGACAGGCTCAAAACAAAGCATCTTAAGACTGAACAGTCAGGCATTGTTGTGTTCACACCTGGGAAAATAAGAAGAGGGACAATGCAGGGGGCCATCTTCATTCAAAATGTGTTCAAAGATTGTCGTAAAGAAGGGCTGGCATTGAAGTTGGTAATAGGAAAAATACAGAGATGAGGAAAATAAACACCTTTTTTTCATCAATTTGAAGAGAACTGAAGGCAAATTTAATATCAACTTGGATAGTGGGAAGGGAGTACAATGTTCGATCCTTGTGTCAATTACTTTGATCTTGCAGCCCCTCTTGTGTTTCTGTGTTATTAATTAGTGTGAAGTACAAGGTCTTCCTGTTTCTTGAGAGCTGATTATGCCAATTTCCACCTGACCTGAGGAATACCAGCCTGCTGTACCTTATCACTGCCCTCCAAAGTGGTTATGGCCTATTGGGCAATATAATGGCTGGATGAATATTATGCCCCATGGAACCAAAATGTCCTGTTGAGGTGGTGCATATGAATTATTACAGTGAACATAGGACTGGGGTATTATTCACCTTTTTAGAAGTTCCGTTTGTTGCTGCTTCAACTGTCTGAAATGCTTTCAAACCTAGAGGTTCAAATCTCATCATCTTACAGTACTGACTGAGAAGTTTGCTATTGTTTGAAAAATGATATTTTTTATGTTTGATATAGTGCTTTAAATAGTTTACTACAAAGTGTAATGACTGAATTGTTGGGTGAATGTGGAAGCCAATTTGGCACAGCAAGTGAAACCCCTTGACTGTGCAGAGCTTTAGGATGTGAAAGGAGATATATTATTGAAGTTTGTTGTTGTGTTGATAAATGTTCTCATTAATTATCCCCCAAATTAGTGCCTTGGGATGACCTCCTGATGTGAAAGATGCTATACAAATGTAATTTTGTTGTTGTTTTGCTCATGTACCTTCTGGGATGGGTAAATAAAGTGCAAACTGGAACATTACATACTCCAGAGTTAATCATATAAAAGGAAATGCAGCTGATGGATATAGTTGTTTGCTGAGGGAAAAACAAACAATGAAAATTCTTCTTATCCACTCCAGTTAGGGTCCGTCGATATGGAAATTTTCCGATTTCGATATATCGATGGGCTCATATTGATATATACCAATATATCCGTATTTTTGGCTTTTTTATACTGAGCATGCTCGCGCATTCGGAGGTGCGCGCGCATTCGGGGCCTATCTCCTCAGGAGGTAAATATCTCTCTCTCTCTGTGTCTCTCACACTCACTCTCTCCATCTCTCTCTCTCTGTGTCTCGCTGTCTAGTCTCTCCCTCCCTCTCCACCCCCCCCACCCCCCCGTCTCTCCCTCCCTCTACCCCCACCCCTTGCATACCTGTATATTGTATTCGAGGACTATGAATACAATATGGCGGCTTGCACCTTGGTCTGTGCATTGTGTAGAGATGAGCATTCTGGGTCTTGTAGTTCAGTGCGCGCGCATTCAGGGTGCGCGCGCATTCCATGCTCTAGGCCCAGGAGGTTGCAATGCCAGCGACAAGGTACTGATATATTTTTTTACATCAAATTTTTCGATATATCGATATATTTTAAATTCCGATATCGGCATATCGATATGAAAATTATATCGGATATAACCGATATATCGATATATCGACGAGCCCTAACTCCAATTAGATGTTTTCATCTCAATTTTACTGCAGTTTTAACTTGCCTTCATGCAGAATCTTGCATTTAATTTGCCCTGATTCTGTTACGCATATTGTCTGCCCAACAAGGGTGTATAAAGGTGACTATAAAGTCTTCACACGGTATGAGTTCTACTGCAGCTCCAGGAACTCTAAAAGTTAACTGTCTTGAAGAAAATGGTATAACATTCAGTCATACTGTAGTGTGACAGCAATAATTTTGTAGTTAAACAGCAGGGAAATTTCCCTAATACATATTTCACATTCATACATGCTTTGCGATCCATTCATGTTTAAATGTTGTTGAGCTGGAATTTACAATCATGAAATGTAGAGTCAGGTCTAAAAATGCAGAAATTTATTGCATGAAATTTAGTGTTTCTTGCTTGTACAGGAACGTTGAGAACTACAGTACTCAAGCATTACAAAAGGGAACAAAAAATCTTATGATATTTCAAGTTCAGCAGTAAATATTTTACATAAGAACATCAGAAGTAGGAGCAGGAATAGCCCGTTCTGGCCCTCAAGCCTTCTCCGCCATTTACTAAGATCATGGCTAATCTTTTATCCTAATTCCACTTACCCACCCTATTACCATATCCCTTAATCCCTCTAACTTTTAAAAAACTATCGATCTTAGTCTTGAATATGTTCAATTTTGTGGAAGTATTGCAGATCGTCCTACACCATCATAGATAAAAAAAAATTACCTCCCAAAATATATTATCCAAGGGATTCTTCTCAAGGATTCTGATTTGTGGAATCAGTGGGCACAGCCTGTTTCATGTACCCGACCTTATCTGTCTCATGATTAGTGGTCAGGCTTTCAGCCTACCAGCCTATCTGCCCACATTCTATAGAACGTCGTCTTTCGCCTCCCCAATTTTTGACAGTAAAATTGAGAGTTCTCATCATGTTGCACATTTTTCAAACAGCAGAAGGAATTGAGCATGTCGAGGATTACTAAATTCATTTTTACCGCAAAAGTAATGTTCAGCATTTCATTACATTTGCACTGTTCCTGCCATGTTGCTTCAATCTAACCTTTAAGAAAGCAATAGTTATACAGTATATTGCAAAATGTTAGCATTGGTGTTCCTCACTAAACTGCTCTGTTCCTTAGTTATAACCAATCTAATGGATGTTGTCCAATCATCCTCGAAACTAAGTTGGCTTCAAAATGACATTCTTGGTAATAGAATATTGCAATCCAAGTTGGACCTCTGTGGCTGCCTTGGTATTCCGGTTCATGTGGCTCCACAGTACTTCAAGGCACTTTTGATGATAGACCAATCAGCTTTGCTTGTTGGAAAGACTTGGAGGACTAGATTTGGGGCAGGACTTTTTCCCAATTGACTCTTGTTAACCCCATAAACAAAAGCACTAATGTGGTGTACAGTGGAGCTAACTGGACAAGCAGTGGGAAGCTTGCTAGACAGCACACTCAATGACAAGGTATGTGGTTTCAGTTGGGTAGTCTGGCAGTACCCAAGCACACTCTGGGGCCCCAGGTTTTGATGTGCGCTTAATAGTATCTGGAATTAGATAGGCAAGGTGTGTCCTCCTAGGAAGAGAGTATGCATTCAATTGCACACAGAAATTTTCATGGGTAGATGATTTACATATGTGGACTCTTTCTGATTTGGATACTCTGCAGCATGGTGATTGGTTTCCACATTATCAACATGAGTCTGGCCAAAAAATAAATGAGTTATTTTACTTTTATACTCTAATAGTAATACAAAATGAGACTAAACATGGGGCAAGAAATGATAATACAGGTACCCCGATCCAAATGAATAATTTAGCAATAGACTTACATGAATATTTTAGTTTCTTTGGTTTTTGCCATAATTTAGTAAACGATTCACAAGTCATTATTCTTAGATTTTATACTAATCTAACCGCGGTTTTTTCTACCGCTAATTTCACTTATTCATGGTTGGCTTGCTGCGACAACCCTTGCTAATCATGGCAATGGGTTTTGCTTATCCACAGGTTTTAACACTAACACTAGTGTTTGGCGCTAAGACCCAGTTGCATCAAGCAGCCATGATGTCGCTTCGTGCTAGCGTTTGGCACAGGGACCCAGTTGCGATCTCACAATCAACCAGTGACGATGTTGTTTCTCTTTTAGGATTAAAGTAAATAACATGATTTTATTGTCGCTTCTCCGCATCTACCCCCATCCTTGTCACCCACCACCTTCTCCGCATACCCCCCCCCCTCTGTGTCACCCACCACACCATCTTCTCCACATCCCCCCCTCTGTGTCACTCACCACACCACCTTCTCCATTGATTTCTCTCTCTCTCCCTCTCTGTTTCTGTGTCTAGCTCAGTCGGTCAGACAGCCTTGTGGATTGCTGCAGATCCTGGCAGCCAATCCTCCCAAACGTACTCCCCCTATCCCCATGTTTCCCATAGGGCCCTGCATTTTCCAACCGCAACAAAGCAAACTTACTCCCCTTATCCCCATATTTCCCATAGGGCCCTGTATTTTCCAACCGTGGTTTTACTAACCGCAGAGGTTTTCAGGAACGTATCCCCCCAGTTGGGGAGGGGGTACCTGTATTGTCGATTTCCTCCACAAATCATATATAACCTACTCTTACATAGACTCCACTGCTTTGACCATGCCTATAAACGTCCTGCTCCCTCTCCTTCCTTGTGCAGCATCAGTAACAGTATGCATCAATTTAACATGGTTACTAAATGAGCAAATAGGAAGTTAGGAGAATTGTTTTCTTTTTCTCTTTCACACACAGACTGCACGCACACACGTACATACATACAAGTTACTGTATTAGGATATGGTATTCCCTGCTGGGAGTCAGGGAATTCATATAGAATTCAACCAGAATTCTGCTGGTTGAAGCAGAATTCATATTTGCTTTCAATACTTAAATAGGAGCCAGCTATAGGGTTATGTAGAAAGGGCAGGTAAATGGGACTGAAAAGTTTTCTCTTAAAGGAACTGGCACAATGGGCCTTGTGGCCTTCTGTGCTGCAAGTTGTTATCATTCTTTGTTATCCCCTACAGTATACAGCACTCTGAGACATTATCCTACACGTGAAGGGTGCTATGTAAATACAAATTCTTGTTGTACTGTACATAGACGTTTCATGTGCAGCAGGAATGCGTGAAAATCTCAGCTTGGCCTTAAGCATGGTGATCGGTTTCTACATGTGACAGACATGTTACTGACCAAACAAAAATCATGCAAGTTACCCCACTCTTTTGTCCTGCGAAAAATTTGATTCCCAAATTTAGTTGGGCGGAAATCCAGAATATAAATCCATTCCCACATTTTCGCTATTCATACCCACCCAGATATCCAGGGGAATACCTCTCTCCTTCTTTTCTTCCTTTCCGTTTCCAGCACAAACAAACTATTGTGTTCTTCGATAGAACCACTGAGTCAAACAGACAAGTTGTAGAAAATGAAAGGTGCTCCACAAGTCCAAGTCAAGTTGCAACAATATGTGGTTTTCAAAGAATTTTAAAAAAAGGAAAAAACAAAGCTTACTTTAAGGGTGTATCACGGATATGCTCCTTCTTTAAATTATAATTCTTTGACATTTTGTATCATAATCCTAAACATACAGTAGATACATGTAGGTACACACTCTTTAGAAAGAATAATTGGAATGTCCGCTTTGGGAAACACTGCCTTTATGTGGTTTTTAGCATTCCTCATATGACACAAATTTTAAAGTGAATTCCGCCGCAGACGTCTGAAACTACAGTGCACGTTTTTACCTGTGCTCGTACCACAGACAATACTGCTTCCAGAAGACATTTACTTAACAATGAACTGTCTGTGGGACTGCTCCACTTTAAGCAAACTGAACTTGTATAAACCTATATTTGTGACATTAGCATGTGGAATCAATTTTGGTTTATTAACCTCCTCTACATTTTAATCATCCTAATTGTGAGTTGTAGCAGGGCTGGAAGCCAAAATTGATTCAGACATAATCCCCAAATGACATTGATAAATAGCAACTTTTTGTAAGAACTGTTTTGATTCCTGATTTAAAAAAACGTTTGGGGCCTCCAATATAGTTCACAAAAGGGTCTTAAACCAGAATTGTGCTGGTCATGGATCTGACAATCATAATACAGTACTATGTTGCCTGTACATTTACCTGTATTTCTCTCCAGTGTCACCACTGATTTAGTGTTTGGCACTTCATCTGTATGTGGAGCTCCTGGAGCTCAGTGGTTAGGGCACTCGCCTTGAAAATATGAGACCTATGTTCGAATTCAGGCAGATCAGGGCGAAACTTTGGGCATGTTTCTTTACTTCACTTGCCTAATATAGTAATAATCTGTCCAAAAAAACCGCAATAATAAAATTGGTCATTTCATTCCATGACTGTTCGTAGGACACTGCTGTGTGCAATTGGCTGCCGCGTTTCACCCACAAATATACAGTCAATTCACTTCACAGTATATTCTGTGAAGCACTTTGAGACGTCGATAAGATGTGAAAAGCGCTATATCAAATGCAAGGATTATTATTTATTATTATAATTGCAAATCCTGTCAATCATATACACATGTGTGCAATCCTGATGTAAACCAATTGCTAAAAGATTTTCTGAATTACAAACAACCTTTTGGTATTGTATTTTTGAGCCCTAAGTGCCAGCCTGCACCTGCTACTCAACCAGCTTGTGAGTGCCATTCAGGCGGCTGTAAAGCTAAGCCAGTAGATAAGCCAAAGATGCACCAGCACTTAAATGCTATGATCCATCCAGTTCAATGTCATCTGAGGAACAGCTTCGGGCCCAGCTATTGTGTTAAAGTTGTGGGGGGTTGTGTCTCACATAGTGGAGCTCCTGTGGCACAGTGATTAGAGCACTTGTCTTGCAAGCTGGGGAGACCAAGCTGGGGAGACCTGTGTTCGAATCCAGGCAGGTCAGGGCGAAACCTTGGGCAAGTTTCCTTACTCCACACGCCAAATAATAATCCCTCCAAAAAAAAACACAATAATAAAATTGGTCATTTCAATCCACGACTGAGTGTTGGACACTGCTGTGCGCAATTGGCTGCCGCAATTCACCCACAAATATATACAGTCAATTCACTTTACAGTATATTCTGTGAAGCACTTTGGGACGTTGATAAGATGTGGAAAGCGCTATATCAAATGCAAGGATTATTATTATAGGTAAGGTTGGAGTATTTGACAATGTGCTAATTAACAGTTATAGGTATCACATCATATATTGCATTTTGTATGTGACAAGCTTTCAATTTTACTTATAATTGACCTCCCGATGTGAAAGGCACAATACAAATGTAATTTTTGTTGTTGTTGTTGTTGCTTCAGTACAACTGTTCTTTTTGAATGAAAACTGACTGATCATTTTTTATTTGATAAACTAACCGATTTATACATCTTTATGATCCAGTGAAAGTTTACCAAATATGAGCACAAATTCCACCTGGTGCTAATTTTAGTCTACTAACATATCAGAGCATCCAGAAATTCACAATTTGTTAAATTCGGTTTTAAATTTAAAGTTTTTTGAGGCTTGAGGATCAAATACTGTACAGTACCGTATAAACTTTATTGAATTCGCTTTACTTGAACTTTTGGGGGAGCAGAGAAACACAGGAGGTGAAATAACTTGGGTATATTCTCTGATGGTGGTTTGCACACCTGTTTGTGGAAAGAATAGCTCAATAGTCTTGCATAGTAACATAGCCAAATAACAGATTGGCTGAAGGAAGGAAGTAGAGACTGTCATTAGGTCAAAATGAGGCATTCCACTTAAGGTATTAAGTGGAATGCCTCAGGTTCTGTACTGTAACCCTTCCTTTTCCTCAAATATATTTGTGGTGTGGACTTGCAGACTCAGGTGGTTCCATTTTCAGATGATATCAAGTTAGGCGGAACTGCAGAATAAGAGGAGGCAGTAACGGTCTTACTAAGGGAGCTTGATAGGGTATGCACATGGCTTTGTGACCTATTGGCAGGAATGTAGGTATCCTGCGTGCTGTGTAGAAGAAATTGGTGTGATGGCCTTTTTTTGTACATTTGCAACTATGTATTTGTTTGTGATTTTTACCAATGTATCAAAGCAGATTTGATTTAGTCTTCTGAATAAGAAACTATGCTTGAATCAAACAGCGGTCTAATTCTGCTGTTAGCATAAAAACAACAACAACAAATTGCATAATTTGCAAATTGCAAAATAGCGTCTTTCACATCAGGAGTGCGTCCCAAGGTGCTGGACAGTGAAGGATTTGCACCTGATCTGGGGAGTTGGAATCAAGTTGGGTGGTGGGCAAGGAGGATGGGGTGTTTGAAGATGGTCAAAGGCACGGTTGGAGAAGAAGGTTTTCAGACAGGCCTTGAGGGAGGCAAGGGAGAGGACTAGTTGGAGGAACTTTGGTATGGATTTCCAGTGGATGGGGCAGCAAGGCTGAAGGTCTGACCACCGGCTTGGGCAGGGAATGGACAGGTTGGTGACAGAGGTAGGGAGGAGGTCTCGGTCATGAAGATGCTCCTTTCTCTTTTTAAATTGTGCCATGGGATCTTTAATATCACTCTGAACAGGCTGATAGGACCCGGGTTTAACATCACATCCGAAGGAAAGCACCTCTGACAATGCAAAACACCACCAGCTAGTACTGAATGGATTGTCAGTCAAGACTACATCGGCTCGAAGTTCTGACATGAGGCTTCAATTCAGAATCTTTTGACTTGGATAGAATGCTATCAGCTCAACCAGGCTAAGCAGCAATTGCAAGAGCTTTTTGTTCAGTTAAAGCTGAGACGCTTGTGGAACAGACGACCACCTTAAGTGTGAAACAACAAATTATGGATTTCAAAAGGGAACTGGTTCTTAGAAATTGGAACAAATGGACAGGACATTGTGTAACAAGGCCAGTAATCCTGCAGATTAATTAGACATTCATGGCTGGTTCTTGGTGACTTGTTGCGCTGGGCTATAAATCAGCCATTACACTTACAATAATTATCTTGAAGAACATTTTGTGATGTTTTGAAGTGATAAGGTGCTACAAAAATGCAAGTTCTTTCTTTTGCTGATTCTTTTTTGAATCCTTGCTGGATTCAAGGGTGTATTGCAGGTTTTGTAATGCATTTTCAGCCAATCAATTATATACCCAGAGATAATGATACGGGTTTGGGTTTCCATCTGTTACTTGCATTACTTTCTAATGTCAGTTGTATTTAAAATAATGGCAACTTTTTCTTTTAGAAACAGCAATCCAATTTTGGGGATAAATTATAAAATCAATCAAGAGAAATTAGTTTCTCCTGGTGTCCTTGCCAACATGTCCCCAAATAAAATGAACTGTTCATTTCTTAGGTGTTTGTAGGTCAATGGTATGTACAAATTGGCAGCAAATCACATGAAACTCTTTCAGATGTCCTGCAGATGTGAAAGGTGCTGTAACAAAAGCAATAATAATACCAATAAATAATAATAATACTTGCATTTGATGTGGCAACTTAAGATGTCATTGAGACCTCTCAAAGCACTTAACAGAATATTTTGTGCATTGAATGTGTATTTTGTGGGAAAGGATTATTAATTGCAATTAACTCTATTAATCCAATTCCTGACAATGTTTCATTTGAATGAACATACTGATTTCTCAGTGTGTGCAATGTATTAATAAATACATTTTTAAATCACATTTTATAGCATATTGTAAAATGCATTGATCTGTGAAATTTCAAAAGGTACATTCTGCTACTGTACATCAACGATTCTGAGTGTTGGAAGTGTGTTGCCTTTCACTTGTGTGTGACAAATGTTTGTGGATTTGTTTTAGGCAGCAGGAGCTGTCAGGCCCCTTGTTTCCACTGTCATCGCTACCAACCCAGCAGGCTGTCTTGATCACTCTCTGGATCGTGCCAAGTACAGGGCTAGTGAAATGCCACAGGCCTTCAAATTTGACATAATTTACAAAGCTTATCAGCAGGTAGGATCTCCAAGCTATATACATTTACAATAACAAAATTACATTTGTATAGCACGTTTCATGTCGGGAAATACGTTTACCTGTATTTATTGGAAGTAAATTAATTGTGTAGAAAACTGATGAGATGTCTTATGTTGGCAGATTAGTACAGGTATTTGGTGTGGATGTTTATATCATGTATACAAACAATGCTATTGAGGCAAATTAATTTGTAAACCTTCTCCTTACTCCTATGATTGTCTGTGGGCTTGTACATTTTGTTCTACCATTTATGGTCACCTTTTGCCTGTTTTATAGATAACTGGGAATTATAGATCTTATAGAAAATTTAGGAGAAACTTCTTCAGATTTGAGGATGATGAGAATGTGGAACTCGTGGCCAGAAGGTGTGGTGAAGCAAAAAGCATCAATATATTCCCGAAATTTGGTGTGTACACAAGGGAGTGGGAAAGTATGGGAAAGGGGATAAGGAGGAGTTGGGACTTGTGCAATGTAGAAACATCAGCATAGACTAGTTGGACAAATGGCAGTTTTCTGTGACTAATTATTTTATTTAACTCCATTTGAGTTTGAAGATTGAGTGCCCCATATTCTGGCAATTCTGCTCATATGTATGATAGGTATAACTGTATCACATACTGAATATATCCATATAATTAACTGATCTGGATCTAAGCTGCCAAGACAACCCTGTGATGACTGCAATCAACTGAAAAGCAGAAATACATTATTAACTTTTGAACACAGTTATGTGTTTCCAGAATTAAAAAAAATAGTTAGCTATCTTTCTGACTCGTCACCCACACTGCTGAAGGTAGGAATTGCTAATTAGATATGTTATAAAATGAAATAAAGACAGACAGCTTCTTGTGGCACTAATATAATTTGACTTGCAAATTTCATGTTCAGTTGGAGAGCAGTGCATTGCAGGACATTTTTGCTTTTCTCTTTGGTACAGTTTTAAAACTTTGTCCAATATTTAGTTCTAGGACTGCAATATCCTTTATTTTATGACCTTGGCAGAGACTGAAAGCCTTGAGCCTTGAAGGTGGCAAGGACGTAAGCTAGGCGAAGGGCCTGTGGGATGGAGTTCTAGAGTGTGGGGGCAGAGAGGCTGAAAGCCCAGCCACCAATGGTAGGGTGGGTTGGGCGGGGGACATGGACCAGATCAGAGCCTGCTGAATGGAGGGAGTGGGCAGGTTGATAGGAAGTCAGCAGGTCAGAGAGATAAGAGGGGGGCAAGGCCATGAATGCATGAATGGCCTTGAAAGTGAGGTCGAGGATCTTGAATTTGATCTTCCAGGGGATGGGGAGCCAGTGGAACTGAACGAGGGTGGGAGTAATGTGGTTGCGGAGCCTAGTGCAGGAGAGAAGACGAGCTACAGAGTTCTGGATTATTTGCAGCTTGTGAAGAGAAGAGCTGGGAAGGCCGATGAGGAGGGAGTTTCCATAGTTGAGCATTGATGTGATCAATGCATAGTCGAGGGTTTTGGTGGCCTGAGGGGTGAGGCAGTGGCGGAGTCTTGCAATGTTACGGAGGTGGTGGAAGGCAGTGCTAGTCATGGTGCAGATGTGGGGGAGGAAGGACAGTTAAGGATCAAACAAGACAACCAGGTTCCTGACTGGCTTTGCGAAATGGAGAGTGCAGCCTTGGATGCTGATGCTGCCAGCGCCTGAGGTGTGAAGGCACTGACACAAGCGAATCAGTACGGGCCCAGTCTTGCTGATGTTGAGCTGAAGAAAGTTGCCCCTAGTACAGGACTGTATGTGAGATAGTCAGGCAGTCACGACACCGATAGTCCTGGAGTTGAGATTGTAGGCGGAGAGATAGAGTTGGGTGTCATCTGCGTATATGTGGAAATTTACCATACTTCTGAGGATGATGTCACCAAAGGGGAGCATATATAGTAAAAGCTCGTTTATCCAGCACCCGATCAACCGTAACTTCCGTATAACCGGCATCGCAAAAAAAAGGTCTGTGTTCGATTAACCGGAAGTTATCTGGAAAAATGCATTGAGTTTTCAGCCGAATATCCGGCCTACGCTTTAACTGGCATTGGCCAGGTCCCAAGGGTGCTGGATAAACAGGCTTTTACTGGACAGGGTGAAGAGGAGGGGACCAAGGATAGAGCCCTGAGGAATGCTGCACGAGGCTGTAGAAGACACAAAGTGAAGACAGTGTGAAAGATAAGACCTGAACCAGTCAAAGACGGAACCTTGAAAGTTGAGGTTGAAGGAGAGGCGGTGGAGGAGGATTGAAGGTTCCATGGTATTGAAAGCGGTGGATCGGTCGAGGAGGATGAAGAGGCAGAGGGGGCCCTGGTCACAAATAGTCAGGATATCATTAGGGACCTTGACCAGAGCAGTTTCCATGCTGTGGGAAGCACGGAAACTGGAAGTTGGAATGGCGGTGACAGCTGAGCGATTGTAGACCTGAAAGAAGACTAAATTCACCAACAGTGTTGGGAAGTTGCCAAACTATGAGAACATTGAGAACGAATTGAGCTGTACATAGACATCCTTTGTTTGCTTGTTTTGAATAGATTGATCAAAGCAATTTGTACATCGGCCAAAAATGAGTACTTATGTCTAGAATTAAATGGATGGGTCTTTTGACAATGTTCCTCCCCGTGAAATAACAGGGCTTTGTTTTAAAATCAAATATAGTAACTTATTAGAGAATACATTACCATTATACACAAATAGATATGATAGTTAAGTGTTTGTATCATATTTAATGAAAATCTTAGGTGAAGATATTTGAAGGAAAGCGATGCAATGTTCGCAGAAATTATTAAATTTCAAAGGCATTTGACTAAGTCAAACAAAGATATTCTAATGTGTATATCACTGGTGATGGCACATCTGGAATATAGCAAAATGCTGTGTATCCTATCCACATGCTGAATATCTTCATGTCTAGTGTAGAAGTGAAGTGAAGTTGCAATGCTGGGAAACAAAGAAGGCAGTGGCAGGAATGCGTGTGCAAAATCCCAACACAATTTCCTTTGACACATAAGAGATCCATCACCATCCTTATTGTATCCAAACTAATTGAGAGTTGCATGAATCCTATCTATACATGAAATATCCAGAGATATTTATTAGAATTTAATGCAATCTCTCTTTCTGGAGGAACACATTCTGCTCAGATAATTCCAAAGAGTAATAGGCGTTGGGGTACTGCTGGAGTCTAACCAGCTAAAACCACACAGCTTGCCATTAAAATTGCTGTCTGGTAGGCTTTCCCGCTGCTTGACTATCCAACCCATTGGGGCCTAGACTTGCTGGGTTAATGGTAGTTGAATGGGAAGAATCCCTGCCCCGAGTGACTGGACTCCCAACTTAACTATTGTGCCCTCAGCAGTGCCCTTGAATAATGCCGACCTGTCTGGCTCTGCAACCTGACTACCATGGCCACCACAGAGGGCTGACTCGATTCCAACATTCTGTTGCCAAGCATGTCACCTTGGAGCCAGTTTGGCTCTAAGGACACGCTGCTTATCTGTTGGGTTAGAACACTGTCTAGATGATGGCAGGTACCAGGAACTGGGCATCCTCCAGACATAAGTGCAATGTTGTATTGTACTGTGTCAGGAATGTAAGTTACTTATGAAATGTAGGATGACTGAATATATTCAGTGACTTCTTATATATAGAGTGATATATGTATGTATATATATATATAGTGATATAATAAACGTAAATTAAACAGAAAATATATAAAGAGGAGAGCAAGTGAGAAAGTCAGAGTGAGAGAAAGGCAGAAAGAGAAAGGAGAGAAGGGAAGAACGAGTATGATTCCTGCAAAACAATTGGGCTGGTTTCAATCTGTGGATTACAAAGCTCTTTATTGTGGTGCATGTATGCAGTTTTAGCCACACTACCTTTAGCAGGACACTGAAGCATTGGGGGAGTTCAGAGAATGCTTCAAAACTTAATACTTTCATGTTATAGCAAGAGGTTTGCGGAGCTTCACACCGGGTTGAAATATTGTTTTCCTTGAATGGTTGCATTGCAAAAGCTTGGGTTCATCAAACTAAACTTAAAAAGTGATAATGATAATGCTTGCATTTGATACATCAGGAGAACACCTCAAAGTGTTTCAGAAGGTTCATTATATATCCTACCTGACCCACCGTTTACACTTTGTTTCTTCCAACGGTTTTTCATCAAACCCCCGCACAGTTTCTCACAGCGTCCCTCAGGGCTCTGTCCTCGGCCCCCTCCTTTTCACCCTTTACACGCTCCCTCTGGGCGATGTCATCCACAAACATGGGGTAAATTTCCACATGTAGGCGGAAGACACCCAGCTGTACCTTTCTGCCTCATCCCTCAATCCCCAGACCATCGATGTTCTGACAGCATGTCTGTCCGACATTGAGTCCTGGACGAGGAACAATTTCCTGCAATTGAACGTGAGTAAGACCGAGGCCCTCCTGATCGGCTCAAACCAGCGCCTTCGCACATCGGGCGCTGCCAGCCTCAACATCCAAGGCTGTACTCTCCACCTCACAAAGCCAGTCAGGAACCTCGGCATCATGTTCGATCAAAAACTCTCCTTCCTCCCCCACATCCGTGCCTTGACCGGCACCGCTTATTTCCACCTGCGCAACATTGCCAGGCTCCGCAACTATCTCACCCCCCACGCTGCCGAAACACTCGTGCACGCGTACATCACCTCGAGGCTGGACTATGGAAACTCTCTCCTCGTCGGCCTCCCCAGTTCCTCCATTCACAGGCTGCAGGTCATCCAAAACTCTGCAGCCCGTGTATTATCCCGCACCCACCTCCGCGAACCATATAACCCCCACCCTCGCCCGTCTCCACTGGCTCCCCATTCTCCAGAGGATCGAGTTCAAGATCCTCGTCCTCACCTTGAAGGCCTTACACGGCCTTGCCCCGCCCTATTTAACCAATCTACTTTCCCCCTACAAGCCCACCCGGACCCTCCATTCAACAGGACTTGGCCTGTTCCAAGCCCCCCGCCCGAACCGCCCCACCATCGGAGGCCAGGCCTTCAGTTTCTCCGCTCCCACCCTATGGAATACCATCCCCCAATTCCTCCGTCTCGTTTCTTCCCTTTCCTCTTTCAAGGCCGGTTTGAAGACTTTCCTCTTCGACCGTGCCTTTTGTTCCACCCTGAATTTTTCTACCTCCCCTTCGTGTTTCACCCCTTCCCAAACACTCCCCTCCCAGCTCGGGTCACACGCCTCCTGTGCAGCGCCTTGGGACGTCCTCCCGACGTGAAAGGCGCTCTATAAGTGTAATTTGTTGTTGTTGTTGGTTGTTACAGTGACTGTACTTTTGTACAGCAGCCAATTTGTGCACAGCATGAAGTGGAAGATTGTTGGCCTGGACACTGGAAGAAACTCCCATTTATTTTTCCATAGTGCGATAGGATCTTTTAACGTACGTCTGAACAGGCAGAGTAGATCTCAGTTATAATTTTGTCTGAAGGCAGAGACCTCTGACAATGCAGCGCTCCCCTAGCACTGCACTAGAATATTGTGAATTCATTGTCCTAATGTTGAACATGAACCCAGAACTGACTTCTGACTCAGAGGTGCAAGTGCTACCAAATGATCCAGGCTGACACCAAGTACACTGAAAATTCACCAAATGAGCAAATAAACACCTCATCCCATGAACTTAATGCATCAGTGGTGTCGTTACACTCCTTTAAATCAATGGAGATTAACCGTAATATGAGAACTCCAGGAAAGATCCTTGTGAAATAGCCTCACATCCCAAAATTGGCATTCCTGGCATCCAAATCATTAATATTGTGCTTCACCCATCAACAATCTGTCAAAAGGAATTGAATACTTTGTTGAAATATCACAGGACGAAAGCTACATCACTGTTGGCTGAGAAACCACAGTTTACATGTCTCGGCCCATCTGCAGCCTGGGCTATGTTTTCTGGTTAGGCAGAACTTCACTTACGTGTAGATTTCTTTGCATCAAGGAGACCCTAATCGGTTTGAGTAGAATGCGCATTCCTTCCCAGATACAGAGTATTGACAAAAAATAATTAAAAAAATACAGTAAAAGCCTGTTTATCCGGCACCCGCGGGTACCTGGCCAATGCCTGTTAAAGCGCCTGCTGGATATTCGGGCGACCCGCGGCCGAAAACCCACTTCAAAAAAATTAAAGTTCTTTTAACACACACCATACATACCAGACTAAGTAATAACAGATAATAACAGAATATTGTATTGGTACTTATTGTTAAAACTACTCGCTTGCTCTTCTCACCTCTACAGCAATTCTTTTCTAAATGGAGGACGCCAAGCGGGTGAAAAAAACGGTAGTGCGATTTTAAAGTCGCACGACTTTACTACCGGCAAGCCGAAGCCCTAGACTCTACTAGCGGCAAACCGAAATACAGTATTGCACCTGCACGACAATGCGGGTTATCGGCTAACGTTATCGGCTTGCTGCTAGTATGACTTTAAAGTCACGCTCCATTTTTTTCACCCTGCTTGGCGTCCTCCATTTTAAAAAGAATCATTGGACTATAAACCTCAACCGGAGCATCATGGCTTCAAGCGCAGCATCTACCAGCAAAGGTAAAAAGCGCAGGAGAGTAGTTTTAACAATAAGTACCAATACAATATTTTGTTATTATCTGTTATTATTTATGCATTTACAAATGCTCCACTGCTATTCCGGATAAATTCCAGTTTATTGAATGGGGACTTTTTTTTTGGCATGCCTGTTATACGGAAGTGCCAGTGGATCAAGTCACGGATAAACAGGCTTTTACTGTAATATAATTTAAAAGCTGTTCTAATGACTGGGTATCAAAATCTTGGCCTCTGCTAAATGTTTTGTCAGCAAATGTGTATATCCAAATTCATTGCGATGCGCTGAGGGAGTACCTATTCTCTTGAAACCACATGGGGGACAGAGGATAAGTAGGAGAGGGTTGGTCACTCTCAAAGCTGTCGTTAAGGAGTTTTTGCAATCAATAAAGTTTCTTAATTGTCTCTTGCGATAATTAAAGAATGGAATGTGTTTTAGGAGAACCACAGATTTGACCCCAATTTAACAGTGCTTCCAATTACCAGTAAAATACGAGCTCCAAATGGCTTAGATTAAACAGTGATACCAAGTCAACGATATTTATCATTTAGCAATGTTTTAGGCTATAAGATGTAAGTAAAGTGAACTGATAAGACATATTTTAATATCCAGCTCGAATTGTTTTGGGAAAACAAAATTGATTCTTAATAATTTGATGTAGTTGCTCCGAGAGGAAACTGCATATGTGCAGATTTAACCCACTGAGTACTGGATATTCTACAGAAAATATGTCCCTCAATCCATCACAGACACCTTCATGAATGTCACACAGTACATAATTGTTGGTTAAAAATGGTTACTGTTGTACAGAACTAGGCACTATCCAGTCAGGGATTTGTACCCGAGCACAGGATTGGTTGGGATGAGGAGCGAGTGGAGGCCGGGGAGGGTGGCCGTAGGCTGCTATTGAAGAGGAGGGTCTTGAGATGTACCTTGAAAGAGGCATGCTTAGGTTTTTCTTCCTTCCACTTTGACCGTGCTTACGATCATCTCCTCCTTCACTCTAGCTCAGAGTCAGGCTCTGCTAGTGTTAAGCGCTCTGAGATGCTGCCCTGCATGAAGGGTGCCATGTAAATGCAAGCTGTTTTTGTTGTTAATAAAGTACTTGTGCTGAATGCGGAAGAAGCAAGAACGGCCAATGGAGTGTACGTTTTCACATTTTGATGAGTAAATGCATTGTCGTATCATTTATCACTATGAAATGTAAGATGTATTCCTCAGTCTAATAGTCATTTCTAAAGGTGTTACATAATTAAAGGAAAACAGATCTACACCATACAAACTTGCGGGAACTCTGTCAATGTGATCTAACTTTGGCTTAGCATTACCAGTGTTTCCGAAGGCAAACCAAAAGTAAGTTAATGGTAGAAAAATATTTTTTTCTGAAAAATAACATTTATTGAAGGTGTTATAAGGTAGTGTATAATGATCCGGTGATGAGAAATTATCCATAATAAATTGTCATAATAAGAGGATAATCCAGCACTCTCCCACATTTACTGCCATCTAATTACTTCCAGGTTAACAAAGAGCACAAGAAAATGTGCATCATCCTACCTGTGTGGATGACACATTAAAATAATTTATATATGGTAAATTATTAAAATAGAATGCTAAATTAAGCTGGTACATAGCGAAGAAACATTATATGGAACATTGATAGAGACTTTAATGCAGCAACCAGTCTGTGAAAAGGTTGAATAACACAAAAAAATTAAAAATAGAGTATTTGGCATGTAGATGTTTACGTGGTTGTGCAGCTGAATACAATAATAATTGTTGCATTTTATATAGCATCTGATCACTTATCTCAATGATGTTTCAAAGCGCTTCACAGAATATATTGTAAAATGGATTGACGGTGTACTTTTTGGGCGAATCGCAGCAGTGAATTGCACACAGCAGTGTCCGACAAGCAGTGGTGGATTAAACTCGAGATGATCATACTTGGGCAAAATTTTAAGGTTTTGGTGGCATTTGAAATGAAACAATTTTGAAATGGGATTTTTAGTAAAAGTCTTTAGTGTTCAAACACCTGTCATGAAAAGTGTTTTGTTAAATCTCTCCTTGTTTGACAATCACTGTTAGTGCTATATGTGTGAAGCTGTGAACACAAATACCATGAGAATTTTACAGTAATTCTTACCTAATACATTAAAAGCAATAGGAAATGGATATATTAAATGCTAGTTCTGATACCTAAGTAACACAATTATAGTTTGGTATTCCTCCAGGCAACTAGCTATAGATTTACATAAGGATGTGTTGCACAAAGTAGTGCATATTACCATTAAAGGATATTCAGCTGTAGTTTGACATGTATTGTCCTTGCAAAGAAGACCATTGTGAAAGGGACTATCGGTGGTATACTCCTATGAAGCCAAACATGGTTTTAAAAAGGGATAAGTGGCATTGCATTTGTTTTACACCTTCCTGTGCAAAAGCAATGTACTTTTGTTTGGAAAGGTGGAAAGAGCCAGATAAGACTTTGGTCTGAGATTATATGATGTGCTGTTTTATAGATGGGTAGCTGTTTCATTATTTCAGGTAACTGAAGCCTTAGCATACCATAGCATGCAACCTGTCATTCCCTTAAATGATGGCTCGGAAGTACAGAAAGATTTAAATAGAAGTCAATGGGTGTGGAAGGAAAACAAAACCCACTGGAAGTAGATCTATCCGTTGATGGGAAAGAGTGTTCCGTTTATAGATCTAATTTCAAATGGAAATTCAGCTCTTGCTACCACAAGATTAGTCTTTAATCCTATAACCACTTCCTTTTTTTACACATCATAAAGAACATTGTTGGCTTTGAATAACCTTACTCCCGAGTCCCAGTGAACGTCAACAAACTCGTTGGAAGGTAAAAATGAAGTTGATCTACTGTAGTAAAAAGAATGCTTGATACGAGCACTGTTTCTGAATACAAGTCTTGACCTACAATGGCACTTGAGATTATTATCCTCAGGAGGCTGTGCTTTGCCATTCTAAATCAGACAAGCTGGCAGCAAGTCAGACAGAGGAAGGGAGGATGGGGAAACTGAATGGAATGGTCCCGCTTTCTTTTCCTATCATACTTGACCAGGTCCCTTGATGGGCTAAGCAGTGGCCTCAATTGTATCTATACAGATAGGGTTTAACCATTCGTATGGATTACTTTATAAACCAGGCAAAATAAACTTGAAAATTCTATCGAAGCCTACATTTGCACACCTTAAGATGTGATATTTGTGTCCATCCATAGGAATAGATACATGACTTTATTGAAAGAAATTTCATTTACTTTCAAATAAAGCAGTGTTTCAGAGGTCGAGTACCAACCTCAGCGCTATAACAATTTCTGTCTATGCTCCTACCACAGCGAACATTTGAATGAAATACCTGGTCAACGAAGCAAAAGCTAGACCATTTTTTATGATCGTCATTACATTTGACCGATCTTTCTGTTTCGGATGCTTATGTATTTAAAAGTAATAATCCTAACATTTGATAAAGTGCTATATAAATGTTAGACACTGAGAGGCCATCTCAAAGTGCTTCACAAGCAAATTTTACAACACATCAACTGAACTGGTGTGCTTTTTTATTTCCAATGTCTAGTGAATGAGATTATAAATGTACGGAGTCATTGGTTTTGAGATATGGATGAAAAGTTGAAAATTAAACAGTAATAAGGGCACTGTGGCTATTTAAACATGCCATTACTTTCATTTACAACTTGCAAAAGTAATGTCAGTTTTTGTTCAAGTACATTATAAGTGACTATTTTATATTATACACACAGTGCACGGATCATGATTTTGAACATGGAACCGAGTGCCTTCATTTAGCTCTCCAGTATTGCAATACTCCTGCCAAACTTATCGATGGGTCGCCAGACCTCTGGAAGGTAAGAGTGCTGTTCAGTTCCGGAATCACTGCGTCTGTTGTCTGTCGAAACAACAAAATTACATTTCACATCGGGAGGAAATCCCAAGGCACTGGATGGTCAATGTTTCAGATGTGAGCTAGAGTCGGGAAGGTGGAGGGGAGGCAGGAGAAGGGGGGGTGACCAATGGCATGGTCAAAGAGGAGGGTCTTGAGGCAGGACTTGGAGGCTAGGGAGAGGGCGAGGTGGAGAGTCTGCGGGATGGAATTCCAAAGGTTGGGGGGAGAGTGGCTGAAGGCTCGCCTGCCAATGGTGACTGGGGTTGGTCGGAGGTCCGCGAGGAGGAGGGAGTGAATGGGTTGGCAAGGGGTTAGGGAGTTGCAGAGTTAGGGTGGTGCAAGGCCATGGAGGGCTTTAAAGGCGAGAACCACGATATTGAATTGAAATGTCTGAATGATCCCTGACTGTTCAACGCCTTGGGATGTACTCCCGACGTGAAAGGCACGCTATAAATGTAATTTTGTTGTTGTTTTTGTTGTTGTATGGAGGGAGGAGTTGGGAGCTGACATAATCAAGCCTGGAAGTGATGAAGGCATAAATGAGAGTTTCAGTAGCCTGAATTTTGATGAAAAGGAAACAATTTATTTTCATCACAAATTCAGTGCTCAACAACATAGAGAATATAGTCATTGATTAATTAGAACCTATCTGATTTAATGTGTGCAGACAACATAACATCTGCTTTTGTATTTTTAAAAATGCCTTGATTTCATATTTGGAATGATCTGTTTTATTTTTAATATTACACAGTGTAGCTAAATACTGAGAAATTATATAACAATGAGGTTTTATACAGCTGGATTATGGGGTGAAAATGCGACATTACATAAATTCTTGATGTGTAATGCTTTTCTGTCCATTGCAAAAGACTGACTGTAGATCCCACCCCTCCTCCCAAAAAAACTTTTGTTTGTTCCCAAACCTTACACAGAATTACACAGAATGCATAGTATCAAAACAGCTCACTCTGCTCAACTGATGTGTGTCGATGTTTATGAGTCTCCGTCACTTCATTCCATTTCTAGCTTCCCTCTATATTCAATTCCCTTCTCCCTTATGTATGCATTACGTCCTCTTAATATATGCTTTATAGTGGTAAGTCCCACTTGTTGACCCTCTGTACACAAAATGTCCTCCTAAATACTCTTTTAAATTTCCTAATGGCTATTTTATATTTGCACTGGCTTTTAATGGACTCACCAACAAGTGGAAACAATGCATTTATATTTACCTTAATTAAGTTATTTCAAATGCCTCATCTGTACAGGAAAAATAAAATCTAATCCTTCTAATGTTTCTTGATACTGTAGTCGTATCCTCTCATCTGTGCTAATATCCAAATTAATCCAAGTGTGACATCAAAAACGTTCAGCACCATTCGTAACTAATAATAATATGTGCATTTTAGTAAAGCATCTACAATGTTGAACATCTCGAAGCACAAATTTCAATAAAATTTGTAGGTAATAATCCTTGCATTTTGGTATAGCACCTTATCAGAAGGACATCTCAAACCATTTCACAGGATTTACTGTGAATTGTAGGAAACAATGCATCGTTGCACACAGCAATGTTCCCCAGACAACCATGAAATGAGTGAGAAATTTTATTTTATTTTTCCCCTGCCTCTGATTGCAAAGTGGCTAAATGTAGTACATTGTATGGTACTGAATCGTTGAACCAGAAACGTCCCAGTTTGATTGTCAGTGTCCGTGAGATTGGAGCAGATAGCACTCATTGACTGCATTGTTGAAAATTAACTGGTGTTTTTGCTTCCCATGCCTTTATGAGAAGATGTTACAGGGTAAAATCAAATGAAGGGGAACAAAATAAAAATCAGCGTAGGACAGTAACAGTAGTAAAATAACAAAAGTTGCAGCATTGAAAGTAAACACAGCAATACTGTATATTGGAGCTCTTGATTTGTTTTCAGCATTAAAATCAGACATCTGGAGTAGCATGTGATGTTTTTCGATTTGTTTATTTGCTGATGGGTCACCTTTAGGCTGTGATTACATTAAATATGGATTTTTTTTCTGTGCTAAACCTAATGAAGTTTGTTTGCCCTTTAGGTGACCTACAAGCGGGATCTCTTTGCAGCTGAATCGATTGTCAAGGGTATGTATTCATATGTATGTCAAATTGTGTTATTTTAAGTCGCTTTCCTCTGTTGGAACTAATGTCCTTGAATACATAGGCAGGCCTCAGCAGCAGACAAAGATCAGCTGCACAATGAAGTTCGGATCTGTTTAAAGATTACCAGGGCAGGGGCAGACACTGATCTTCATGGTGCCCAGTTTCGATTAGTAACTTTCAAAAGCATTTGTGTAAAGATTACTCTTGGAATGGGAATGTTTTGATTCTATCAAACAGTTTCAAGCTTGGCTTCCAGAGGTCTGGTACTAATATGCAGGAGACTATTTAAAGTAAATGAACACACACAGATTAAATGGTAATAAACCATAACTACTTCAGGTTATACTTGTCGAACAGAGACACTGACAATTTAGGCAGGTCATTTTGGTTCCATGCAGCCTCGCAACCTATTTTAGGATCTACTCTCAATATTCTATTCTATTTGTATCCCTAATGCCTAGAGCCTTGCTAATATAAGCTACCACCTATTGTGTTACTCAGTAATGAACGTCACCCACAGATCTTGCTTGATCCAATTTGTTTCATTTCCATTCAGTTCATGGGCCACACCACACAGTGGAATCTAGTTTACCCTGAAGAATAAAAATAGCATTTTTTTTCTTAAATCTTTATAATGGGACCATTGTAAAGGAGAGTGGAAATGATTGTGCCTTTTTAGCATTTAGACCACAATGTGTTTCATAATTTCTAATTCCCACCAGACTCTGTTCCATGAATGTAAAATTGTCGGTTGTGACAATATATGCAGGGTTTGTGAATTTACATATTTCTACACACAAGATTTTAGTGAAGGTTATAGATTTGAAGAGCTAACATTGAAACAGCCAACTGAGTTCAAAACCAGCTTTGAAATAGAAAGTGAAAGATTGTTGATATAGGGACAAAAACTCTGTTAGGCACTGATTTGTGAAGATCTGTGGAATCTCTCATTTGATCTATCCCTCCTCTCACAATGTTTAAACTTATCCAGGAGGGCATTTTTCAGAACATAGAAATGTTCAGAGTACTTTCAGATCATGAGTTAGAGAAATAATGATTTGGTCACTTCAATCCATGATTGTTTGTGGGATGCTGCTGTGTGCAATTGGCTGCTGCATTTCGGCCACAAAATTCAATTCACTTTACAGCATATTCCGTGCAATGCTTTGAGTCGTCTAGAAGATGTGAAAACTACTTTACCAAGTGTAAGGATTATTATTATTAATAGCATTAATTTAAACTGATAGTCTAAAGATCAGCAATGTAAATACAGTAAATATAAATTTGTACATGTGAAACAATGACTCACTAAAAAAGGTAAAAAAGGAGATTGGTATGATTGTTGTATTCATTGAAAAAATCCAGCAGCATGAAACTTATATTGGGAAGGCCAGTCATGTCTTGGGATGCATTCAATGTCATTATCTATCATTCTCCTGAATGCAGTATGACGTCGTCATTCAGTGTCTTGGGATTCTTTGTGATGCATTTGGTGCATAATCATTTGATTATGAGTTGAATAAATTAATGGTTTTGTTTTACTTTTTCTTCCCTGCTTTTCTGAAGATGGAGACGTGTATTTATGCATGTGCATTTTCCAACAGTGATTGCTGATTGTGATCCCTGGTACAGTATATAGGTTTATTGTTCCATCAGGAGGTGGAGTTCCCATCTAAACCAATAGTCATTATGCAATACAGAAATGTGGCCTCCACCTTTACCTGGTGCAGCCATTGATTGCCTCTCCACAATTGTCTGAGCCTCCCATGACTTGGCTAGCTGTTTTCTGAATTAGAATTCAATATTGTTCGCTCTCCTTCAACAAAAAGGAAACATATGGTATGAGGAACAGTATTATGCCAGCTTTGATTAAACAGGTGAAAGGTTTCCAGTAAAGTTAAACTATTGGTGAAAAATATGTCTTGCCACTAAGGTAAGGACATGTGAGAAAGCATTTAGCTGTAATTTAATTCAATTGCCTTCAGCTGGGTGGTAAGCAGGGTCTTCTTGGAACTGAACTGGTTCCAAGATGATATGTTTGATGACGGAATGTCAGAATCGGAGCAAGCTCTTTGTGGCGGTGTTGATAGTCTCGGTTCCTGAGCCAGACGAGCACAAAGTATTCCGGGGCACTGCTGATAACAGCACGGGCAGGCTACATGGCTATGTATCTTTCTATTGACAGGATGCAGAATGGCAGACGAGTCACTTGGTGCAGGGTCTCCTCCCACTCAGCTCCTGTTAACCCTGTAAGCCAAAGTCCTATTGGCTGCACTGATCGAAGCTGGACATGTTGCCAGACAGTGCTGTCAATGCCAAACATGTGATTTTAGCTGGTTAGACTCCAGCAGCTTGTGGATTTCTGTTTGGTTTTGATACTCTTAAGCACGGTGAAGGGTTTCTGTGTGTGTGTCAGACACCCAGCTGAGGAAAAAAAAACATAGTCATTGTTTGAACAACCATGCAATGGAAAATGACGGTTCCTTAGCAATTAAGACTGACTCAATGTCATGCAAAGAAAACAAGTGATAAAGGTTGAATAATGTAGCTTGCAAGCCTAAATATAATTTTAGCCTAGGGCTTTGGTTGAGCTTGTAGGGTGGTCCTAGCTGAACGAGCAACTGGAAGCTTGCAAGACAGAGTTTGCTGGCTAAACCTCCAGCATTACCTTAGTGCACACTTGGGCATGGCTGGGTGTTGTGGGGTGTGTGTGGGGGTGTCTTGGTCATTGCCAATTGGCACCTGATACTTTCAAGGATTAGTTATGCAGGGTGGTTCCCTTGGGCAAGAGACTGTGCACTCCATTTCAGACAAAGGGAAATTTTAATGCATATGGAACTGTGTTTGGTATACTTTTAAGCGTGGCGATGGATTTCTGCCTGTGTCAGCCCCCCACATGGCTAACCCCCCAAAAAAGGAAATTGTTTAATCTCGATGATGGCAGGAAGAAACCTTGCAAATTATTTCTCAAGAGAAAGGGTTAGGGGAGACGTTCATGCTTTCTTTTACTTTTTAATATGACTGTACAAGATATGATACATTACACTCACACAATGCACAAAACAGTGTTGTGGGAATGTCTCTCCACTAGGGTCCGGCGATATATCGATATATCGCTAAAACCCGATATAATTTTCATATCGATATGCCGATATAGACATTTTAAAAATATCGATATATCGAAAAAACAATATATTGAGGTAAAAAATCGGGATGCGAGCACACTGAACTACAAGACCCAGAATGCTCATCTCCATACACAATGCACAGACCGAGGTGCAAAGCCGCCATATTGTATTCACAGTCCTCGAATACAATATACAGGTATGCAAGGGCTGGGGGGGTGAGAGAGATGGCTGGGTGGTGGGGGGGGGGGGGGGGTTGAGGGGGAGAGAGACTGCTGGGGTGGGGGGGGGGGGTGAGGGGGAGAGAGACGGCTGGGGGGAGGGGGAGAGAGACGGCTGGCGGGGGAGAGAGACGGCTGAGGGGGGAGGAGAGGGGGAGAGAGACGGCTGGGGGGTGGGGGAGAGAGACGGCTGGGGGGAGGGGGAGAGAGACGGCTGGGGGGAGGGGGAGAGAGACGGCTGGGGGGAGGGGGAGAGAGACGGCTGGGGGGGGGAGAGAGAGACAGCTGGGGAGAAAGACGGCTGGGGGGGGGAGAGAGACGGCTGGGGGGGGAGGGAGAGAGAGATGGCAGGTGGGGGGGAGGGAGAAAGAGATGGCTGGGGGGGTGGTGGGGGAGAGAAACAACAGGGGTGGGGGGTGCGAGAGAGGGACGGCGGGAGTGGGGGGAGAGACGGGGTGGATGTGATAATATACAGATAGATAGAGATGGGGGGGATGTGAGAGAGGAGAGAGGGAGAGAGACACAGAGACACACAGACAGAAAAACACAGAGATGGAGAGAGTGAGACACAGAGAGAGAAATATATTTACCTCCTGAGAAGATAGGCCCCGAATGCGCGCGCATTCCGGGTTCCGGGTGCGCGCGCATTCCAGGTTCCGAATGCGCGCGCACCCGGAACGCGCGCATTCCGAATGCGCGCACTGCGCGCGCATGCACAGTACGAAAAACCCGAAAATATCGATATTTCGGTATATCTCGATATGACCCCATCGATATATTTAATCGGAAAATTTCCGTATTGATGGACCCTACTCTCCACTTATTTAAATTAGCCTTGATGCCATTGAGACCTGTACAGCAGAAATAAACTGGTGAAGTACTGAACTGGTTTTCAAAGACTGTAGTATTTTATCCCCCAAAAACCTCAGTGGTGATATGTTTTAATTAATTAATAAAATCCCCCTGCTTTGTATTAAAACAAGCATGTAAAAGTTAGAACCAGCTTGTTGCCTTTGTGGGTACTGTGTTCCCCGGTTTGATATGTAGAAGTGTGTATGTTATATTGGAGAGAGCTGTGGTTTGGGTTTGTCTGGAGAACTTGTGTAAATCACACAAGTTCTCCAGACAAACCCAAATCTTGGTAGTCTGCAGTTTCTGTAGATGTTGCATGTTTGATCGTGCTTTTAGGTTTGGGTAGGCTTAATAAGTAGTGAGGTTGAAATACAACAGATCTCTTTTTTAAACAGGCAGCACTTCAGATATTTACAAATCGATGATCAAATAATATCACCGTTTTTCACCTTTATACAACACAACAGGTGTAAGAAAAGCATCTCCTTGGATGGCTCCAAGCTCTATAATGTACAATTAGCTGTATATTTAAACAGTTGAAGTAAATTAAAAGAACAACCTTATGCAAAAACAGGGTTCCCTAGCCATCTAAAGAAAACTTACAGAATTTTACTTGTTAAAATATATTTATATTCTGGTAAAATGACTTTCTAAAATAAGCCATGACTCACGATTCCATGAAAATAACAATAAACCTTGCATTTGATAAAATGCTCTATGTCTCAAAGCACTTCACAGAGTACACTGTAAAGTGAATTTGATTGTATTTTGTGAATGAAATGTGGGAGCCAATTGCACACAACAGTATCCTTATCCTACAAACAGTTGTGGATTGAGTGACCAATTTATTATTATTTTTAAAGAAATTATTACTCCAGGAAAAACGATCCGCCAATCGATTAACAACCGCATTCCTACTTACTGCTAGGTAAACAGTTTGCCCTGCCGAGAATCAAACCAGGTCCTCTCGCTTGTGAGGCGAGTGCGCTAACCATTAAGCTACAGGACATCACTGCAGGATAGTGTAAAGTAAATCCAATTACGACAGTTCAGTTAAGTGATGTTCAGTTAGCTGCCCGACTAGTGCTGACCCTTGTTCTCTCTCTGCAAAATCCTCTGTACCTGCTCTGTTACATCCCTTAACTTGGCACCTGGGAGAAAAATAAACACTGGGACTCGATTTCAGCAACAAAAATGCTTGTCTATTCACTTGATTATGAAGTCTCATTATATCGCATTCCTGACCTTCACTCTCTCCCGCTCCCTTGCCAGTCACCTGCTCTGAGGATGCTCATGGTTGCCTTCCATGAAAATGAGATGTTGTCCTTATTACTCAATGCCTCATACCTGCTTACCAGGACACTATGCCCAGTGGATCTCTGTTTCCTGCCTGTTCTTCTGACTTCCATGGATAGTCACCCACTTCTTATTTGTAAACTGGAGATTGCAAATAACACTACTAGCAAGTATCTGGTTTATGAATATTGCAAGTGAGACCTACTGTCACCAAGAATCGACCAATTTTTGATTGCTGCATATTAGGGTCCGTCGATATGGAAATTTTCTGATATCGACATATCGGTGGGCTCATATCGATATATACCGATATATCGATATCGCCAGGTTCTTTATACTGCGCATGCGCGCGCATTTGGAGGTGCGCGCGCATTCCAATATGCGCGCACATTCCGTGCTCTAGGCCCAGGAGGTTTGCAATGCCGTCGACAAGGTAAGTTGAAAAAGTTCGCTTTATACCGATACAACCGATATATCGATATATTGCCGGACACGATATACCGATATTTGCGATATATTGATTTTTTTTATATACTGAATTTCTCGATATACCGATATATTTTAATTTCCAATATCGGCATATCGATATAAAAAATTATACCAATATAACTGATATATCGATATATCGCCGGACACTACTGCATATCCATGATAAAAATATCGAGTTAGGTGATGGACATCCAATCCCCACCTCCGAGCTTTCAACTCTAATTCCATTCCTGCCATTTTGTTTCCCTCTGTCCATGCAGAAAATCTTTCAAAGCGTGTTTGTATCATCACTGGAATAAAAGAAGATGCAATCCACTTGGGCTGCTTATTTAAGGAAGCGTTACAGATGGCGATGAAGGTGAGCCATGCCAAAGGAATCCTATTCCTAAAGGGCAGCAAATTACCGACCTGCGATTTGAAGTAGGAACAAACATGTTTGTAAGCCACCCGCAATCTCATCATTTTACGTTGTTTGTGGTCTTTTAATACTGTCATTCACTTTTGAAAATACACTTTATCTGAGTTTATTCTGCGAGTTTATTCTAACAATTCTCCTGTTTGCAGTTTCATTTCAGCATATGGGATCTATGCCTGTGCAAATCAAGAGTGTTGTTCTAATAATAATCCTTGCATTTGATATAGCACCTTTCATGTAAAGTAGACGTCTTAATGTGCTTCACAAAGTGTTTTACTGTATAATGTGTATTTTGTAAATTAACATGTCGGCCAATTTATGCACAGCAATGTTCCACAAACAGATATGAAATGAATGACAGATTTTATTTGGCCAAATTGTTGGCCAGGAAAACTTCCTTCTCTTTGCAAATGGGATGTAAGATCTTTACCGTCACCCTGAAAAATCAGACGGAACACACACCAGTTTAAAATCCCATCCGAAAATTGGATGCCAAGTTCACCTACAAATATATAGTTTACTAGAAAACTCTGTGAAGCATTTTGAGATATTTTGACATGCAAATGTGCTATATCAAACTGAATGATTTTTGTTAATGAATGGTTGCCAAGTTGTATCAGTGCTGTATCATTAGAAAACAGATAATGACTCCAATCCATCAGTTAACTATGGTTGAATTTTGGGGGCATCTGCCCTGTGGACAAGTGTTTGCTGGAGCTTGACTGAGAATGTCAATTTCAGTTGTGAATGACACTCGTCAGCCATGGTTAACACAATCATAAACATTCCCACCCACTGGTCATAGTTTTCAATTTCTTTTCATGGTAAAATTGTAGCATCATAATTTCAGAATTCTCTTGTAGAGCTGTGGACATACAATATAGTAGTGTGTGTAGTGAAACATGAATATACAGTCTATTTTAGACTGTACCACTTTTTTTTGTACATGATTGTGTAACAGGATGTTGCTTTTTGGAAGAGTGTGCAGGGTTACACGCAGTGCACTGAAAAATACATTAGAATGAATTTGGCATTTTATTTGCATCATTTACAGTCAGATAAGGCAGTTTAATGCAAATTGTGCCTGAATCCAGAAGCAATTTGCGAGTGGATAAACACAGTTTCTCACAAACAACGTATCCCCTCACTTAGAGTTATTTGTGGATGAAATTATTTCATTTGCAAACAGCAGAACCTTTTTATCTCCCTGAGTGGCTATCCCTGAAGGAAATGTGGGCTTCAGTCATCAGTATTGCCAACAGTGTCTCATGATGTATGACTTTGTTTATTAATAAATCGTTGCTTTGAGGTGATATTGAGTCAGACCACCACGCAACGATGCACTAAGATTTCCTACAGAAAACATAGCACTCCCTCAGTACTGTATTGGCGTGTCAGCCTTGACTATGAACTCAGGATCCCTATGCGGGGCTTGAACCCACAATCTTTTGACTCGGAGATTGATCATGCAATCTCCCTTGAATGCTTCTCCTCCCTCATCCATCTCAGTGGGGCCACATTCTCCTGGTTTGAGCCCTACTTGATCCACCACTATCATTACATATCCACTAATAGTTTTTATCCTGCCTCTGTTGGCTATAGTCTACCCTATGCCTCATTTGCATGCTCCTTGGTGATCTCATCCATAGATAAATGGGGTCAACTCTCATATATATGCGGACAACAGACAAATCTACATAGCGTCCTCTTGGCATGACCCAGTTCATCAATGTTCTGTCCTCTTACTTGCCAGACATCAAGGCCTGGATGAGTGCCAACTTTCTGCAGCTGAATGTTCACAAGGTGAAAACTATACTTATTGAATTTTTTCATCTTGCATCTGTCAGCATCTTTTTACCTGCGGCTCCAACTTCCTTAACCTCCCCAGCCTATCCCTCAAATGTATTGAACCTGTGCATTACATCTAGTATGATCCACAGTTTTCCTTCCTTCCCATCATAAGGTCCCTGACCACAACTGTTTTCTTCAAACTCTGCTACATTGCCTGCTTCTGACCATACCTAATACCCAACTCAGGTTATTCACACATTCGTCACCTCCCAACTTGAATTTTCTAGCTCCACCAACCTTAAAATCCAATGAATTCAAAACCCTGCTGCTTGCTTTCTTTACTAAATTCTGCACCCCTATCACCCCAATCGTTGCCAATCCATTGGCTCCCTATTGCAGAACGGGTTTTCAAGATCCTCACACCTTCACATCCTAGAACTTCCCTATCTCTCCAAACTGCTTATACCCCACACTCTAACCACCTTCTTCACATAGCTGGCTCCGACCTCCTGCATGTCCTCTTCTGCTCCTTCATTCGCAGGTGTGCTTTCAGCTTTAGCCACTATATCCTGAAACTTTGGAACTCTCTGCCTCAAGCCTTCTGCCTTGCTTCCTCCTTGTCTCTTCTTGCCTGTTTTCAGATCTCATTTAAAGACCTTATTCTTTTGTTGTGCCTATGGTCATCTCCCCGCTCTCTCTGGCTCACCATCAAGCTCCACCACTGCTAAGTGCTCTAGCACACTACCCCACATAGATTCATAGAAGCACATTATATAAATGTCGCAAGTTGTTGTTGTACAGAGAGTGTGTTCTTATCTTCTCCGTCTCTTAAGTACAATATAAGTAGGATTCACCTCTTTCACTGAGAATGCACCATTTTTAAAATGCACTATTTTGAACTACCAATAATTGCAATTTACTTCAGAAATTATGGCCAAACAAATTTTCCCTTGTTGTCGATCCGTGCCATGTCCCACTCTGCCTTCTCTCACCTCTGCAACATTGCCAGGGTCCGCCACTGTATCACACTGTGGGTTGCTAGTGCAAATTTTCTAATAGCATAGCATCTACTAGAATCTTTCCTCTCAACTCACTCACTCCTTGAACCCCTCCAATCAGGCTTCCGCCCTGCTCACAGCACGGAAACTGCCCTGGTCAAGGTCACTAATGACATCCTAACCACCTGCGACCAGGGCTCCCTCTACCTCCTCGTCCTCCTTGACCTGTCTGCTGCGTTCGACACAGTCGATCACACCATCCTCCTCCAACGTCTTTCCTCCCACCTCAACCTTCAAGGCACAGTCCTTGACTGGTTCCATTCCTACCTTACCCACCACCTACATTTTGTATCTTCTAACGGTCTCTCCTCAAACCCCCGCACAGTTTCTCACGGCGTCCCCCAGGGCTCTGTCCTCGGCCCCCTCATTTTCACCATTTACACGCTCCCTCTGGGCGATGTCATCCGCAAACATGGGGTAAATTTCCACATGTATGCGGACGACACCCAGCTGTACCTTTCTGCCTCATCCCTCAACCCCCAGACCATCGATGATCTGACAGCATGTCTGTCCGACATTGAGTCCTGGACGAGGGACAACTTCCTCCAATTGAACGTGAGCAAGACCGAGGCCCTCCTGATTGGCTCAAGCCAGCGCCTCCACACATCGGGCGCTGCCAGCCTCAACATCCAAGGCTGTACTCTCCCCCTCACAAAGCCAGTCAGGAACCTCGGCATCACGTTCGACCATAAACTCTCCTTCCTCCCCCACATCCGTGCCTTGACCGGCACCGCTTATTTCCACCTGCGCAACATTGCCAGACTCCGCAACTATCTCACCCCGCACGCTGCCAAAACACTCGTGCACGCATACAGCACCTCACGGCTGGACTACGGAAACTCTCTCCTCTTCGGCCTCCCCAGCTCCTCCATTCATAGGCTGCAGGTCAGGCAAAGCTCTGCAGCCCATGTACTATCCCGCACCCGCCTCCGCGACCACATATCCCCCACCCTCGCCCGTCTCCACTGGCTCCCCATCCTCCAGAGAATCGAGTTCAAGATCCTCGTCCTCACCTTCAAGGCCTTACACGGCCTTGCCCCGCCCTACTTAACCGATTTACTCTACCCCTATAAGCCCACCCGGACCCTCCGTTCAGCAGGAATTGGCCTGCTCCAAGCCCCCCGCCCGAACCGCCCCACCATCGGAGGCTAGGCCTTCAGTTTCTCCGCTCCCACCCTGTGGAATTCCATCCCCCAATCCCTCCGTCTTGTTTCTTCCCTTTCCTCTTTCAAGGCCAGGTTGAAGACTTTCCTCTTCGACCGTGCCTTTTGTTACCCCCCGAATTTTTCGACCTCCCCTATATGTTTCACCCCTTCCCGAACACTCCCCTCCCAGCTCGGGTCACACGCCTCCTGTGCAGCGCCTTGGGACGTCCTCCCGACGTGAAAGGCGCTTTATAAGTTTAAGTTGTCGTTGTTGTTGTTCCTACCTATTGTTTCAGAGCTGGAACTGAGGTAGTTAAATGGACCAGAAATGTGATTCCAGATTCACAATCTGAATGAACTCTGAAACTGGGACAATTCAGCAATATAAATATGTATCCTTGTGAGTGGTACACATAGTAACCCAAAAATACTGAGTTTCGCTTGCCTTTGTGTAAGTGTTTCTATTTGATATTTTGTAACATTATTCAAAAAAATATTCTGGGATCAGCAGCAGAATTGACAGAAGGTTTAGTAGGCTAGGAAAGCAGTGTGAGATGCACTGGTTATCATACTGTGTAAGACAGTTTAAGGTATTATGGCTGAGAGCCTTCAGTCCCCTTTTCTCCCCTGGGAGAAACTCGCTTCTCTTTTTGAGTTTAATGTCTCATCTACTATTATAATTTATAGGCCACTTGTTTTGAGTACTTCCCTTAGATCATTGGAAACTAAGATGCTGTATGTTGTTTTGAGATGGCTGAGTAGATTAGTTAATATTGTTGTTTACCTGTTTATTGATTCCCATTGAATATGAAAAATATTCTAGCCTTTACTATATGCAGCAGCTTTGATCATCGATCTCCCACCCTGGTCCCCACCCTTGAATCCAATCCCAGGCTTGGTGCAACACCTAATTGTCCAGTGACTCGGACAACTTGAAGTCCTCACAATACATAATTGTAATTTGTTGTTTGTTGTGGTAGATTTTATTTTCTAAGAGCTGTGTCTATTTGAGAGTGGGGAGTTCAATGTGGTTTGGAAATAGATTGATAAAATACCAAAAAGGTACAGCGTGGTGAACTATGGAGGGCAAAAGTGTTCATTTTTATCCTTGAACTAAGACCTTATGAAATTAAACATTGATTACAGTACTTGGGGGTTTGTCCAAGTGAGGGAGGATCAGTTTTCCTGTTCACTGTTTCTAATGAAACTCCTGGACTATGTTATGCTTGGATTACTGCTGCACAGGGGCAGTCTCATGATAGGTCAGCATGTTCAGAGGCCTTTTTCAAGGAGCTTTTTGTTTCAGTTTGTGCTTTTAAAGGTTTGATGCTTATTGGCACTGATGTTTTTACTGGGTTGCTCACAACGAGCGCGTAGAATTCATGGCATTGAAAAAGCTTTGGAGAATATGCTTCATAAATCACAACAAACTCTGCACTATATCATCTGTTTTTGTCCATTGCCCTTTCTGTGGCATTTGGGATGAATAAATATGGTTACAGATACCTTTACAGGCTCACTATCAGTTTCTTCTGTGCATCACGTGATGGGAAATTGTAGAGCGAGACAGGCGGGTGTCTGTTTTTGGCATAGTGTTGTCCAAACTGGATGGCACTGGAACTCGAATGTCAGGCAGCAGTAATGTACAGTGATGCTACTGTATGGAGCTCATATAGGTTAGATTGACAATTCAAATGAAGTGTTGGGGGTGTCCTGCAATGTTGGAGGTGCCGTCTTTCAGATGAGGTATTAAACTGAGGTCTACTATTCAGGTGAACATTGAAGATCCCATGGCATAACTTGAAAAGAGAAGTGGGTATCTCCCAGTGTCTTGGGAGTCGTTGGCAGGAGCGGTGGGGTGAGGGTGTGTCAGGGGAAGTGAATGAGGGGAGGGCAGGGTCAGCCCTGTAGCTGGCTGCTCCACAAAAGCGTCTGCTCTGTCACCTTCTCCACCCAAACCAGCCTCCCATAATTAGAGGGAAGTTGCTTGTTTTGTTATCCTGTTTATTTGTGCTGTTTGGAATGTGCAGATGAGAGTTTGTTGAGTGACAAGACTCCTTAAGGCAAATTGCCCAATGTTCATGAGTCACTCAAAAAGCAGTTGATTCATTTCTTCAGGGCATTCTAACCCAGCAATTCAACCAACAAAGATCACTGTTTGCTTTTTAATCAGCCAGTTAGTATCTTGAATGAAAAGAAAAAAGCTTTGAATGAGAGGCAGTGTCAAGCCCAATTTCTAAGAGCTGCCAGAGTGAAAGTCACCACTAATATTGCAATAGAGTGGGGCATCATGTGCATAAATATGTGTGAGATATACTCACAAGTCACTGACATGATCACCATCAGCTTTTTCTTTATTCATAGTAACTTAAAGAGATAGAATGAGCTCCTTTCTAAACTTTAATGGACATTTGTGGGTGTTCAGTAGTTATGGAACCGTACTCCAGAAAGAATTTGTATCCAGGAAAGGAGAAGAGGAAAATATTCAGAAAATATCTAAGATTGGTGTGTTTGCATTGCACTTGCTTACTACTTACAACAAACAACAACAACAAAATTATATATATAGAGCACCTTTCATGTCATTAGACCAGTCACTGGGGCAGGGAGTTATCCGAATGAGCTCCTGTTAACTCTACAAGCCAAAGCCCTAGCCGATAGGGTCGTCCCAGCTGGACAAGAAATAGGACAGCTTGCCAGATAGCTAAATCAATAGCAAGCTAAGCGGTTTAGCTGGATAGACTCCCAGCAGTACCCCAACACACAGACTGGGCTCTTGCCAACCTGTGCCTAATACTCTCTGGAATTAGGTAAGCAGGATTTGTACCATCTAGGGATAGAGTGCACATTCCATTCCAACTATCTATCTCTGGGATTTCCATGTGTAGGTGGGATTCACGGAAATCTCCATTTGGTTTGGATACTCTTAAGCATTGCAATGTGTCAGACACCTGGCTAACCAAAAGCACAGAAACTGACAGCACGGCATAAAGGAACTCAGCACATCACGTCAGCTGGCTCTGATCCATTCCTTCCCATTTGCTTGCCTTTACTGCTGCAACTTATCACTCTACGTATCTATAAAGAATGGCTGGCTGATCTGCCATCAGTACTCTCTTGGAGCAGTTCCTGGCCTGTTTGTTTTAGGAACTAGGAGACCAGCTCAGCTCCAAGAAGACTTCCTCCCTCCTCCTCCTCCTCTCCCTCCCTCCGTTTCTCCCTCTCTCCTCCCTCCCTCCCTCCCTCCCTGGAATTATTCTCGTAAACTACCAGCTTTCACTTTTTGGCATTATCTAGTGTTTTTTTTTACAATTGTTTCTCTCTTTATGAACAGGTGGATATGATGCAATGGCCAGTGAGTAAAGGGAACCACTGCCTTCAGAGCATGGCCTCAGGTCTGCACCACAACTTTGTTTACGTGAACGTGAGTATGAGTATGATATTTGCCTCTGAACAAAATGCCCACTTATAACCTCAGTGAAAGAGACGCCAAAGAGGTATAGAATGAGAAACGTCATAGAAAAGACCATTTGATCCTTCGAGCCTATATTTATTGCTACATCTGCCACGAGAATTGTCTTCTCTAATTCCAGATTCCCTCCAGCTTATTTGCTCGTTCAGTGTTACACTACTTTCATCACACATCTTATACTCTCCATGTAGGCTGAGGAAAGTAGGGCACAAAGCAGTGCTTTCATATATGCCGAGATATCAGGAGAAGAGTGTTATGAAGAGTGATTTTATGAGGACTGACACCACAAGGTATTTCTTTATACAGAGGATAATTAGCTGCCACTAAACCAAAGACTGCAGGTTTTATTATCTTCTACAATTGAAGAGCTAAAATTGGTAACTTCTTCAATTCTTTATAACTGACTCAACAAACTGTGGAAATAATTTCTCCTTGTTGGTGTCAAAACACCTCTATCAGGTTTCCTCTCAAACATCACTGTTGTAGGAAAATCAGTGTCAGTTTCTGTACTCTTTTTTTCATAAATAGAACCTCTCATCTCTGGGAACATCTGACTGATCCCTAGTGCTTTGTTGTAGAATTGTCAGACAATAAAACATAAATTTATCATTTTTATTCATAATTATAGGTTTTGGATGTACTTCTGTTTCCTTCAGCATATTGTTCTTTGTCTTAAACAGGTCAACAACTTTGACATAACTCAAGACGTTACACAGCTGCTGGAGGCAATTGAAAATGTTAATCTTTCAGATTCATATCCTGTGGTTGTGACTGTGGTAGGTACAGAATAGTTTGCTTCATGTGCAGTGTTCTGCAGTCCCTGTGGAAACTTGTCTGATTTATTTACTTTTAAGTTGTTCAAGTCACTGTTTAAGCACTTAAAAATAACTATAACTGGAGGGGTGGGTGGAGGAAGAGAGAACGACACGTCACTTTTTAACCAATTGGAGTCTAAACGTGAATATTTCAAAAATGAATACCGGAAGCATGCAAACATTTTATGGTACTGTACTCTTAGACTCTATTTTGTGTAGCAAAAAGCTGTGATTTGGACTGATTTGCTACTGAAAGTACCTTATAAAAGGGAGGGGGGAGCTGAGGCAAATGAGGACCTCACAAAGTAGATACTCCTATGCTCCCAGTAGTTTAAGCACAACATAATTATAGTTCACACTAGTATATTAAAAGTGTGTGATGGTGCTAGGAAATACAATTGATTTACTACTCAAACGCTGTCCTCGCTGGTCTCCCCTGCTCCCCTATTCACAAAGTTCAACTAAGTAAAAACTCCACTGCCCGTATTCTCACCTGGTATCCCGCCTCAACCGTGGCCTTGCCAACCACGAAACTCACGCATCCACGGTTTGCTAATGCAACAACCCTCGCAAACCACGTTTTGCGCATCCGCGATTTAAATCCGCGCATTTAAATTTTCAAGTTTCACTCCTCCAAACAAGGAACTGCATTCAAACTTACTCCCCGTATCCCCGTGTTTCCCACAGGGCCCTGCATTTTCCAACTGCGATTTTTCCAACCACGAAGGTTTACAGGAACGTATCCCCCGCGGTTGGGGAGGGATACCTGTACATGCAAAGGCAGATGGACAGAATCAGGGTCCAAAGGGCGACAGACAGCAGCAGCAAGTGTTTCTTTGTACAGAAAGTCATCCAGAACTCTACAGCTTGTGTACTCTCCCGCACTAGGCTGCACGATTAATCCCAACCTTGCTCGGCTCCAGTGACTCCCCATCCCCCAGAGAATCGAATTCAAGAATCCTCATTTTCAAAGCTTTTCACACCCTTGCCCCTTGTGTCTCCGAATTGCTGACTCCCTACCAACCCGCCTGCCCCCTATATTCAGCGGGCCCTGGCTTGCTCTATGTCTCCCGCCCAACCCGCCCTACCATCAGTGGCCGGGCTTTCAGCCTCTCTGACCCGACACTCTGGAACTTCATCCCACAGTCACTTTGTCTCGCTTACTCCCTTGCCTCCTTCAAGGCCGATCTCAAGACCCTCATTCTCAATCGTGCATTCTGCCACCGTCCCAGCTCTCTCCCTCTCCTCCTCCCCTCCCCCCTACCCTGTCCTTCCCCCCTGCCCCTCCCCCGTGCTTAGGTCCCGACCCCTGACTGGTCATTGCCTTGGGACGTCCTCCTGATTTGAACAGCGCTCTATAATTGTGATTTTGTTGTTATTGTTGTTGTACCTCTATTACACCAGTCCTTGTTAAACTCCATTGGCTTCCTGTGACAGAGCAGTTTGATTTCAGGCATCTTAAGCTTGTATTTTAATCCCTTCACACTCTGGCACCCCCCTATCTCTCCAATCTGCTCTGTCCCCTTCCTGACGTGAAAGGCGATATACAAATGCAAATTTGTTGTTGTTGTCCTTACACTACTACCGCTACCTCCTCTCAACTTTTTAAAAAAATCTTGATGCTCATTTATTTCACAATGAATTATTACTTTCTATTAGGTTAAAAAAAGTAACATAATACTTGTCCAGTGGACTAACCTACTTTTTAGTGCTAGCAGGACATACCAGGACATCCAAGTGGATTACTGCAGACCATCCTTTTATTGTTGAACACATCTCCTCTGAAATACTATAGCCGAGTTGGGGAGAGTGGTTGACTCGTGTTAAAGTCAGTGTGTTTTGTTAACGACTTGCATCATTTCATTTATCAAAGATATGTTTACACACAATGGGTTGCAACTTTTCGCCATCATTATCAAACAACACTTCAATGTTTCCTTCTCAATGTAAACTTAAATGACTGACTTCAAGGTGTCTGACAGCTGAAAAGGTTTGAGAGCTGACTCCTTAGAACTGTATTTAGCAATCCATACACTTGATATTTGTGGGACAACCAACAAGAACTGCAAATCTTCCGAAAGTGAGTGGAAGTACATTTCTATCACAAGCATGTAACTGCTTCATAGAGGTGAAGAAATTAAAACTGAAGAAAATTTGGAATGTACTGTAAAGAGATGGTCCGCATTCCACAGGCTGTTAAATGGAGACTGTGATTGAAAGCATTCATTTAAGGCGAAAATGGATGTGTAACGCTCCTTTGAAAATAAAAGTGAAAGGGAAAAATTAATAACTGCGCCGTGTGCTTTTGACAAACTAGCCTGGGGATTATTACATCTGGAGAAATATGAGAGGCTATTTTATATTTAAAACTGGCAGTGGTTTAAAATAATGGCAAAAATGTATGGATTCTTGTGATCTCCAGGTGTGTGTGGGGGAGGAGATTTGACATGGGCTTCTCTAACCATTGTTAGGGCACCTCCTGCCCGTGCAGGGTTTCCCAGTCTCTCAGACATCGCTCTCGGCCTCTCCTCTGAAACGTCAATCTGTCAACCTCTCTTTGGTTAGGTTGTGGCGTCTTTAATAAACTGTGAAAATATTCCACACTTTGAGGTTAGCATATTTTAGAGCACCTCTAGAGTGATGAGAACATCAAACCCTTTGCTTCAGGATGTCAGATGCATATTCACTGGTCTCTTGTGCTGCCACATGTGCTTCAGTGTATCTGTGCTCCCATGTTGCAGGGTATCGTACAAGTGTCATCAACCAAACCCTCAGAATGGTGTTCATTCCTCTGCTTCTCTTGTTTCAACAGCTGAAGCAATACATACTAACTTGCACTTCTACAGTCCCTTGCATATCAAAACATCAGATAGTAATTTACAGAGATTATGAAGTTTAGGTATTTTTCCAAGCACAGCAAAGTCCTAGCTTTGAATGGCTGATTAATCATGAAGAATTGTTGACCAAGAGCCTGGGAGAAGCTCTCATCTTTTTTCAAATAGGAATGTTTAAAGAGCACCTGAGTACAGATAGATGGAGCCTCAGTTTTAACATTTCATAAGATGGTACTGCATGGGAGCTTTATTCTAGTACTGACATAATGTTATTCTTGTCCCCATATGGGGCTTGAAACCACAACTTTCTGGGAAAGCTTGACAGACGGTGCTTTCAAAGGTAAGCTATGCGGTTTTAATTGGTCGGACTCCAGTGAACTTTGTGGAGTGGTTTGAGTACCCTCTTTTCCATTACAATAGAGTTCTCCACAGGTAGGTGGGATACATGGAAATGTCATTTTGGTTTGAATACTCTGAAGCATTGAGAAGTATGTGTCTGACACCGGACTGACCAAAATAGAAATGAAAATTCCTCAGTTATACTTTTACACAGCCCAGGAACCATTTACAACCATTGTCCCATTCAATAGACGGACTGTTCAAAGTGTTCTTGCCTTCCATTCATGTCCGCTTAGTCATGAGATGTTATCAGAGCATTCTTATTCCTAATCTTCTCTGCTATTTTATCTGAAAAAACAGGAATGTTATAAGAGACCGGATTATTTGAATGCCCATAAAGAAAATGGAGGTACTCATTAAAATTGTAGGAACTATAAGCTTTCCCCCAACTCCCTGCTATGAGATATTATATGGTTTCTTTTTCCTTTGGTGGCTTGATCCTGAATCCCAGTAATATGAGGAAATCTATCAATATACATAAAAGATTTTCTGGTTAGCAAGCTACGCCTCTGCTGTTTGGGAAATGTAGGTGTATAATCTCTCTGTTGTTAACAGAAGAAGATCTGTCAACTCCTCTGTATAATTAGCTATTTTTGTAGCTTGTGCAACATTTAAAAGTCTTTGGAAAAATATGTTGTAGAAATGAATTATTTGGGACTGAATTGGGTTAGCATTCACCACCTTCACTGTGGTTGAAAAAGTGCCCATTTGGAAAAACAACAGCATAAATGATGTCTTGATGTTGGAAGCTGTCTTCTGATATAAAGTGCGGCTCCACTACGACTCCAGAGAACTGGCTCCAAGAAAATCTGCTCAGAGACGCTCTTCACTCTCTCCTCCTCTTGTCTAAATTTTATTATATTGAAAAATGTACACAGAAAGATTGAAAATAGTAGGTAATATATCAAGACAGTGATTATGTAGCACCCGATTTGGGGATTTATATGCCTTTAGATTATAGAAGGAGGAGAGATTGAAGAATGCCAGAACCAATTCAACTCTCTGTGGTGGTTTCGGAAGTCTGGTTCCTGAGCTCGGCAGATCCACAGTACTCCAAGGCATAGCCTAGTCAACCGGGCTCATTGGTAGGATTTAGAGTGGAAGACCACTCAGTTCCCGCAAAGCTTTTAACCTCTCAGATACAGTGAAAGCATTTAGTGTCTGAGTATTTAACAGTGCGTCTGGTAAATGAATACAGTACAAGATGATTAAAGTTGCTTAATAAGAACAATGACGTTCTTGTTCATTTGATTTAAATCTGCCTTGGAATAATTGCCGAATCCGTTTGTTACTGACATGAGTAGTATTCCATGAGTTTGTTTAAAGCTAATGTGGCGACTACAGAGCAGCACCGCTGCCAGTGCTAACAAACAGTAATCAGTAGTAAATTAGGATAACATATGCTATATACCGGATGATCAACGAGAGACTGTAGTGGCATATGGCATTGCAATACCTCAATGTGTAATGGATGTGTAAATATTTATTATATAAATGAGAATCCTACTAATTGAAACATTTTAAAATTATTGCCAGGTAATCTTATTTTTCCTCTTATTTTTGTTTACAGACATGCATCATGAGCAACACGTGTTTTGTGCGTTCATTGTGGATTTGGTAGCTAGATGCTTGTGGAACGTTTCAGTCAGTGGACATTGGGAACAACGCAGGTTTAAAGATTGTTTGCTCTTGATACTCAAGAGTTTGGCTGATATTATATCAGATTCACACAATGTCTTGCCCATTAACAATGGGCAAGACATTAACAATGTTTCTACAGAAGGCCATGGCTCTTATTAAAGGAGTTTCCAAACTACCTTTATATTTTCATACAGAATCCTAGTTGGTGTATCATTGTATCATAGAATGAAAATTTATGGCACAGAAGAAGGGCATTTGGCAATTCAGGTCCACTTGAACAGGTCAACGAGAACTTGTTTTAACATCTCATCTAACAATAATCGCAAGAACATTACATTTGCATGGTGCTTTTTATGTCAGGAGGACGTCCCAAAAATGCAGTGCTCCCCCAAGAGTGTGAGTTCAAATTCCTGATGCGGGACTTGAACCCACGGCCTTCTGACCTGGAGGTGAGAGTCCTACTAACTGAGCCAGGCCGACACCTGCTGATTTAGTAGTGGAAGACTGACAGGTTTCATACATACCTCCCTTATGATGTGTAACTTCTTGTTACCATTATTGAGAGTAGGGCTAACCTACTGGCTCTTTAATATTAATAACAAGGAGTTTCCAATATTAAAGTTTTATGTAGGTTTGTTGCAATGTTTAGATGCTATTTTGAGTGAGAAGCATTCATCAGGCAGGGATAAGGTAGGAGAAGAGTGATGGGTGAGTGAAATCCTCTTCTGCTGCAGTGTAAGCAGCCCAGTAATAGTGTGGTGGATGGTTGTAGTTTTGGTGTCCTGCTCCATTGTTCAGAACACTTGTTAGCTGTGGAGACATAACCAGAATTTGTGTGTGTTTTGCTTGCAAAATACAAGTCAACCCATTTTAGAGCATGTCCTGTAAAATACTTTGAGACGTCTTCTCGATGTGATAAAGTGCTGTATTAAATGTAAGGATCATTATTATTGTTGTTAGGAATGAGTCTTTCCAGTTACATCCCCTCCAGCAATCATCATTCTGGGAGAGCTGGAATGTGACATTCGATTTTGCAGAAAAAATGCCTTTGGAGATGGCTTTTAGCCAAACCGAGGTCAATTTTCTTTCATGTGGCTCAAATCTGCAAAATAGACGGTGGTACCGAGGAGGTAGAGGAAAATGGGTAAATAAAGGTTTTTAAATTCTTTATCAAAAACAATACCTGGTTTAGTGTGATATATAGAAACAAAGTATAAATAATACAAAAGCAGGAGAAAATATGGTTTAAAAAAATAGAGGCAACAAAAAACAACAAATTACATTTGTTGGCAAGAAAAGGGGAGCGTGGATAAGAAGTAAAGTGCTTAATACTATAGAGTTTATTATTTGAGAGGTTTAAATATTTATTTGGCTGGAGTTAAAATTGTGTTAATAGACCTAAATATTACAGTAATTAATTGCTCTGAATTTTGGAATAGTCAGATGAAGTGTTTATTAACAAAAGGTTGGTTTAGAAAGTGTGGATGCCAGGGAGCTACTGGTGTCAGTTATTATGCTGTTTCCTTTGCACAAGCATCGCTGGAACCTCTCTCCTCACATCAGCAGCTCAATTTTTCTCTGCTGCAGAACAGACTCAAGCAATTCAAATTGTGTCCACTCTCTGTGATCCATTGAAGCTACTGGGTGGTCCCTTGGATACATGAGACCTTCTTGAACCATATTCTAATGTTATTAAAGAATTAGTCATCTCTCAGGCTCTTTAACATCAATAAAAAAGGGCTCTGAATTTCTGTGCTCTGTGTAGGTTTGTTGTATGCATTAGGTGCAGCAAGGAATGAGAACCATATATCAACAACTTGTGTGTATATACAACAACAACAAAATTACATTTATAGAGCGCCTTTCACGTCTGGAGGACGTCCCAAGACTCTGATTTAGCGCTCCTTATGCAGGGTAGCCTCCTAGAGTGTTTGGCAGTGGTAGAGCATAATGCTGAAGCAGGAGGAGGGCAGATGTGACCATAGGCACGGTCAAAGAGGAAGGTCTTCAGACATAATCTGAGGATGGGTCAAGGAGGAGGAATACAGGAAGTGTTCCAGAGGTTTGTGGTGTTGTGGCTGAAAGTATGGCCACCAATGGTGGAACGGAGGGCACATGGTCCAAACAGGAGACTGCAGTTAGTCGTTTGGAGGCAACGAGTAGTGGATTAGGGAGTAAGCATTTCTCATAATTTCTTATCATTGATTATTATTAGCAAAATCAAATGAGTTTTAAAATCAAATGATTTAGTGCTATATCTTCCTGAATGTTGCCATCTTTCTCTGTCTTTGACAGAGAATCTTCTGGTGCTCTGAGCTTTGCTTTAAACTCACAGAACATTTCTTATTGTGGGTGACTTTGCATCTTGCCACATGTTCCAGATCATTTTTTCTCTTTCTGCAGTCTTCTGTTTTTCTCTAAGCTTTTGTCCTAGCTCATGTTTAGACAGCGGTGAACTTAATAGAAGAGGACAGATTGTAAAGAGACAGTGTTTTCTGTTGTCAGAGCTGCCACTTTGAAGCTTTACACGGTGGTTTGTGGTATAAAACTTGGATGTCCTGTCAACTACTCAGTAACGTTCAATAAACAGGTTGAGTGAAGTACTGGAAGAAAGAGTTCAGAAGGTTATGGAGGGAAGTAAATGCGTCAATAACAATGACAGTATACTTTGTTGTACCAAAAGTCGAAGGGAAGATTTTTTTCCTATTGAGACTCTGAATGGGAGGAAAATTCCAGCCTAATTGTATATTTAGAAATATTTCTAAAAAGGAATTTAATGAATACTTTGTGAAGGCTACAGATAAATGCTTTGAAGTTGTAGGTTGTGATAGAGATCTTAGTGCAATGGGAGCCTGAATTGGAGCCTGGGAGATTAGCAGTTGGGGAAAGAGAATTAGATGCTTCTTTTTACTTTAATAAGAACATTCTTAGGACAACTGTTTTCTCGGTGGGAGTAACTGAATTGTGATTAATCTATATTAGAAAGAAGAAATATCGAAACGAACTGTGGAGGCTGAAAGCATTCAAAATATTTGGGACCTTTTTGTTTTGAACACTTTCGGAAATCCATTATCATCCTTAAGAGTATCTAAACCAGACTGGAATTCCACATATGTGTGCCACCTGCATATTGAGATTTTTGAAATGCCCTCTCTGCTTGGAGTTCTGCATCCTGTTTATCTAACGTTGGAGATTACAAGTTGCAGATTGGCCATAGCCAAGGTTTCGGACCCCAGAGTGTGATTTGGTGCTCTGTTGAACTTCAACCAGCAAAAACTGCATTGTTAGCCATTGAGAGCACTGTGTGGCAAGCTTCCCACCGCTTGTCCTGCTTGGATCATCCTACCGGTTTGGGAATTGTAGCAATAAAGGGAGCTCAGTGCGAAAAATTCCTGCTCCCTCTGAATTGTCCTTCTCCTCCATGTCCTACGAATGAACCAGGCTGCCTAGTCTGTCATCATGACGCGCTCTGAGACGCTGTCCGGCATGGAGGGCGCTATATAAATCAAAGTTGTTGTTGTTATCATCATTAATTCCCTGAAGTGCTGAGGACCTGTTTGGATCAGGAACTCAGGAACCTTAGAAATTTCACCTCAGAAAGCGCTTTAAGTCTCAAGGTGGTTTTTTTTCCTGAAATGTGGTACTAATTGCATTATGTATTTCCTTATGACTGCTTTTTAATCCCAATATCACAAACCTGTACTTGACAACTGTTGGAATTTATTTCAGCTTTGTAATCCAGTGGGGCTGGTAAGAATCATGATTGAATGTTGTATTTTAAGTTCTCAGTGTAAGATCTCAGCTAAGCTATTGACGATTCTGAATTTTCACCAATTCTTTTTTATGCCCTGATTATAAATTGAGTAAGAAAATCTGTTTACATTTTGAGACGACAAGCTGTTTTTTTCTGCCACAGGTGCATTTGAACAACCCGGAAAACTCAACTTTTTGTGTTCAAATGGAAGATTTTAACAACATCAAGCAGCTGGCCAATGAAGCAATAGGAAACAATGTTTTGGTTTACAGCCTGATGATCAATTGTACACAGGTAGGGATTTCGCTATGGCTTTCCTAATTGTGAAGAAGGAAGATAGTTATCTATTTCAAATTTTAAAAGAGAAAGTCACAATGTTTATTTGAGTTCCTTACTTGAGAGGTGATTAACTTTACAGGATATGTTTCTTGAATGCTTCTCTTAAAATCTATCAGTGGTGGGTGGTGGGGAGGATGACCAACTGAGTATTTTTTACTGTTAAATTGACCAGGAAACAGTGCATGAAATTTTACTGGTCTCTCTTTTGCCTTTTGATGACCAACAATGACAAGTTGATAGATTGAACAAATGTCTGTTTAAAATCACATTGCAGCTTTCATTAGTTCAGCCATTCAGCGAAATATATCCAGTTTGTCATGGTTGCCCGGTTTTACCAATCTTTTTTATTCTCGTGTGAAGCAGTACAACTGGTTGCAGTATCATAAGATGCAAGATTCAAAGTTTATGACCCCTAAAGATCCAAATCACGCAAATGGGGATTCTTTCTGGTAAATGGAAATGCGTCACAGGAACTTTGACATGATATATTTCCAAAGTAGAGTTTGGCAAGTATTTCTTATTGAGGATTTCTATTAGAACCCACTGCAGCGTTTTAGCTCTAAGCAGCAATTGTCATTTTCGGTAGATCAAAAATTACATTGCCACAATATAATTAGTTTAATTTCACATTAGCTGGCTCAAACGTTTAATTATTAACAGATAGCCCACCATATACTACTCTATTGGAAACCAAGTATGTACGCAGCCTGCATTCCTGTTGCCTGTTTCAACCCTGTCATGTTAACCTGGTGTTAGCCACACTTGGAACTTTCTTATTCATAAACAGGGTTGTAATGTTTGTAAATCCCAAACACAGTTTAGATTCACTAGCTCCTTTATGTAAAACTTACACTCTCTTCCACAATCTCCACAGTCATTTTCCCAGAATCCTTTTATGCTTGCTTCTCATTTGACAATGTGAGACTACAAGTACGTAAGTCATTAAAGCAATATGCAGTTCTGGGCAGCAAATGTCACAATGGGTAGATTTCTGATTACATTGTTTTGACACACTCAAAGTGGGCACTGCCATCCATACCAGTGGCGATACCTGAAGAGAACATTGGAGTTTAACATTTGGCATTTGCAAATCGTATTTGTGTTAATAATTGGTAGTTTTACTTTGTGAATGTTGGACTGTGAGATTCATGGGGAAGGTTTGCACAATGCTCAAATGTAAGGTAATGTTGTTGAGGTATACTGTACTGTTGGGGGGATAAGCAGAAATGTCGGGCTTGTGAAACTCGCTACAAATCACACATTGTGAAATTAGAAAGTTGGGAGTGACATTTCCAACCCCAACATGGTTAATGGAATGAGTCAATTCCTCTTGCACTAGTACACGAGCATTGAAATCAGAGGTAACACATTGACTATTAAAGATCTGAACTTAGAATCTCCTTATTATGCTGTGGCATTGGTTAAAAGATTCTAAATTTCAGATTTTAAATGGGATTGGGGAATGAAATCCCTAGCAACACTTTCAGATACACCAAGACATGCATGACAAACTGACACAGGGTCAGGTTTATAAATTGGAATTTCAGGACAAACCTCTTATGCATCAACAACAACAACAAAACTACATTTATAGAGCGCCTTTCACATCGGGAGGACGTCCCAAGGCGCTGGGACTTTGTGAGATAAAGTGGAATGCAGGAGGTAATGTGTGGCTGGAACAGGTTATTAGGAAAGTTTGAGTCGAGGAGGCTGAACTTATTAATTTAAAAAAGCTGGATCCTGTGATTGGGAATGGTAGAATGGTTATTCTGAAAGGATCGGGTTAAATGACTTGTCTTCACCTACCTCTTTTATGATGTTGTACCAACCTAAGAAAGACACTCACAGTTCACTGGTCATTTCTGCATGAGATTACTAGCTTGTACCATGTAACAGCAATTTTGAGTTGTAGGCCTGTGGCTACAGAAACTTGGTTGAGACACTTCAAAGTCGGTTTACGTAAAATCATTACAGTGAAGTGAAAGTGAAGAACCTTCATCCACATCTGGATTTGATTAATTCCCAGAGGTGCTGATCTGTAATGCTGCTCCATCTCTGAATTGGATGGTTTGCTGCACGCAACTTCTAACTTCAGGGCATCTCCTGTTCTTAAATACAGTATTAATAATAAAAAAAAGCTTGATGCTGTGATTGGGGATGGTAGAATGGCTATTCTGAAAGAATGAGGTTAAATCACCCTGTGACTTTGTCTAGCTCTCTTATGATGTTGCACCAACCTAAGAAAGACACTCACCGGTCATTCTTGCAGACAGTGTTACTGCACTTACTGTTCAGTTAGGTTCCAGGGGTACTTGAAAAATGATATAGCTTAAAGACTGTTTCTCAATCTTTAAATGAAAGCATTTCCAGAAACTAAACTCTTCATATTCTTTTGATACTATGCTACATTAGTTATTCAATTGTCATGTTCTTCCTCTGATACTTCTAGAAAAGAAGTCACATGCCATCTCAATTGAAGCAGCTTTATATTGTGACGGTAGAGTCATGAGGGCATTATGTGGGATCACAACATGGTTAGCATTAATCAGTTATAACAGTTGGTGGGTTTAGTCTTAGAGGCCTTGTTATCTTTGCAATTTTGTGTACTTACTTTTTATATTAAGAGGACCCTTTTACAATGCAAGGACGTTTCAAAGGATATACAGTAGAAGTCCGTTTATCCGTGATCTGATCAACCGTAACTTCCGTATAACCGGCACCGCAAAAAAAAGGTCCGCATTCGGTAAACCAGAATTTATCCAGAAAAATGCATTTTTTTGGTGTTTTGTTTTGCGTCAGTATTTTGGAATGCTGCTACTAGGTGCCTGATGGTGGCACTAACTCAGAATGCTGTAAAGCAATGCACCCTCCGGAGTGTACTCTTTGAGAGGCAGAGTGGGGTGAGTTGATTCATTTAGATTTAATTTAGCCACAAAACAGGAAAACACACACCCACCCTGAGCAAAGCTTGCAGATCAATTCATTGGCTTTTATTTGAATAAAAAAGACTCATCCCTGCAATGCTCATTTTGCACACACACACACGCACACACACACACACACACACAGAGGCATCGTAAGGCTTTTTGGAAAGAAAGTTAACTGAACTGAGCGGCTGCCGCTCACTTTCTGCTTTCTCAATAACATGAGCTTTCCTCTCTTCTGCCTCCAATGAGAACAGTGGCATTCAGATGTGTAACTTTTGCACTAGTTTAAAGATCTCTCTGAACTGCCTAGTCCCTGTGTGTAAAATGTTTATATATTATATAAATGATTATTTAGTCTATTATTATTATGGTATGTTTTTGTAAAATTAAATATTTTTTTGTGTTGGGTTTTCTGCCGAATATTCGGCAGGCGCTTTAACCGGCACTGGCCAGGTCCCGAGGGTGCCGGATAAACGGACTTCTACTGTACTGTAAAGTGTATTAACTGGGAATTTTGTGTACAATCATAGCAGCCAATTTGCACAGAGCAATATCCCATAAACAGACATGATCGTCAATGTCATATCTGGTGTGTTATTGGCCAGAACACTGGGAGAAGCTTCTTTCCCTTTCAAATAGTGCTACAGGATCATTAATGTCCACCTTTTATTTGGTCAACCGGCTGTCTCTTAAGTATCCAAAGCAAGCCGAGAGTTCCAAACAATCCAGCTTTTCATGAAAATTCCTGGGATATTTATTAGACTGGGATGCACACTCTTTCCTTGGAGGGATACATCCTGCTCACCTAATTCTGACAGTATTAGGCATAGGTTGGCAAGAGCCAAGAATGGGGGACCCCAGTCTAATGGCTTGCAATGGATATCACTGTCTGGCAGGTTTTCCTGCGGCTTGTCCAATTAGGACCTCCTCATTTCCCAAACCACCATCCAGCCACCAACTCCCACTCCCCTGGCTCAGAGTTACTGTTGAGCGCTCTGAGATATCACCCATTGTGGAGGTTGCAATATAAATGCAAGTTGTTGTTGTTGTTGTTGTTGTAGGACACCCCCCCACCCATTAGGGCTTTAGCTTGCAGGGTTAATGGGAGCTGAGTGGGAAAAATCCCTTGACAGGATCCCGATTCAGGGGTGAGAACAGGCTTTAGCTTTAGTTGATTACAAACTCAGCTGCTACAACAAGAAAGAAGAGCCACCTAAACAGGCAGATGCAGCCTGGGTTTATTGTCTCATCCAAAGCATAGCATCTCCAATAATGCAGCATAGTACCAGCAGTGGACTAGAGTATCAGCTTAGATTTATAAGTTTATAGACCTAAGGTAGTGCTTAAATCCATACTTTTCTGACTCGAAAGCGAGATTGCTATCACCTGAGCAAGGCTGACACCTGTTAGAAGCAAAGTGTGAAACATGGCTAGCCACTGGGTTGTCATGCCGACATTGATATAACTTCCTGCACTCATGGGCTCTATGGGCCAAAAGCTCGGCTAATATTTTTCTTTATTCTGACTAGATACTAAAGTTGCTGTTGACTTTATTTCTTTAGCAAAGTGACGTTAGTGACGCTTCCTGCACAAGGCGCACATTCGCAGCCCTCATGCAGACGGAAATGACACGGGGATCATTGTATGTCATTGTTGCCCCTATAGTATAGTATGAACTTCTATAAATTTGAGACTTGGCTTTTCTATCTCAGAACAATGTTACTTGTTTGAACTGCAGTATAAACTTTGGAAATTATTTCTAGTGCGGTTGATACAGTGCAATCAACTATAGATCAAAAGCCCACCACCCCCCCAATTCAAACATAGAATTGTAATACTGTTTATCAAACCTCTTCCATTCACTACCATTCTACACACTTCCTGATTGTGTGTCTGTGTGTGTAATCCTAATTGATACATGAGCAACTCTGCAATTACTCACTTTTAATCATGTTCGTGCTAGTTGTGGTCTATCTAGCATTTCAGCTGCATAAAAGTACAGATTTTTTACTCCATGTTTTCCAATATGCTTGTTTAAATTGAGTTGATGGATGAGTCATTATATGGATTATGATACAGCATTTCAAATTTGTTGTTTTTATACATAGCTTACAGAACATTTGATTGAAGCATACAATTTCTTGGCAATTCCACTTTGAGTTTATAAGGGTTCAAAATGCAAGAGTATTTTGGACTGATGGGTTTCTGCTGTTATCTGTACATTGCTATCAGTTTCTCTTCCACCAAAATCTGCTTCTTCACGTGAGAAGTCAGTCATTGGGAGCATCTCCTGAAGTGAATTTCTAGCTGTTTACTTTTAGTTCCAGTGCAGCTTTATTTAGAAAAGCTGATCTATGTAATAGGCGTGCAGTTATAATCCCACGGACATGACAAAATGATTTGGACCGGCTTATTGCAAGGCCGTGGTCTTTACAATTTTGTTTTCCACAAGTACATTACGCATTCCTGGGTTGCCAAAAATCCCCAATGTTAAAATGGGAATTGCTCTAAAATTATAGGCAGGCAAGTGGGATGGTGATTGAAAGTTAAAAATAGGTCAGTCCAATCTCTGTGAGAGCATTCTTCTGCCTGGAAAAATGGATTTAGTTTGTGGGTTTGTTTCAATACCTGAGGACTTGGGTTTGTTGGAAACCCAACCGAACAAGTCGGTAGCTCAGCTGTTGAGTGCGGAACATGATATTATCATTGGTGCCATGTTGCAGGACCATATGGCAAAAGCCTGGAATTCTGACAATTCATTACAACTTTTGTTGCTCTGAGCTTGTTCTGATTTGGATGTGTCCCAGATGTGGACTTCAGCTTGTTTCTGGTTTAATGTAATCAATGTCTGGTTATCTCCTGGATAACCATATCTCCTAGTTACGTCCACTGCTTCTTTCTCCCCAATGTAGTATCAAATTCCTTGTCCTATATTTGTCAAATAACTGAACTCGTAATTTATAAATTTATATTACAGTGGTTGCAGCCCTTCGAGATCAAGTCAACAATTTATTGGCATTCATTGTCATTTGGTCATTTTGTTCTAAGATGCTCTGATGAGGATTGGGATAAGTTAGTAAATTCTTCATATGACCAGCAAGTGCATAGCATCAAAATTTAATTAACAATCCACAATCATTTGTTGATATCTATTTTCCAGTCAAATAGAGTACAATCTTTTTTGGGTGGTCTGCTACTGCTGAGCTGCTGCCTAGTTTTTCTAGACATCTTTGGGTTTCATATTTACTGACTGGTAGAAGCAGTAGCAGTGAAATTCCATCATCACCAGGATGTTGAAGTTGGGACTGACTTCCTATCTGTCTCATCAGAATATCCAGTCAGACTCAATTGAGTTTGATAGTGTTGCCTGCAGCCCATTGGATGATTCATTTCCAAGCAGTGAAGATTCTGAAAAAGACCTTTTTGGGGAAAGGCCAAAGAGGTAGTGCTGAACTTGCAAATCAATAGTTAGAGCACGATTAGAATATTGCATCCAGTTTTGGTCATTCCTTTTTAGGAAAGTCATCAAGCACATAAAAAGGGTGCGGAGGAGATTGACTAGGATGATACTGAGATGAGTGGTTTGGTCTATGAGCAACGATTGGAGGATCTAGGACTTTTTCCACAGCAACAAACAAGGCGAGGGGATGACCATTAAAATGATGAGGGGCTTTAATAATAATAATAGTAATAACAACAATATTCCTTGCATTTGATACAGCACCTCAACACATCTTCTAGACATCTCAAATCGTTCAAGTGAATTGACTATATTTTGTGGGCGAAACGTGACAGTTTTGATAGAGTCAGTAGGGAGAAATTGTCTGTGTGAATTAATGACCGGAAGGCATCAATGGGGAACTCAAGAGAAATGTTTTCAAATACAGGGTTATTAGGAAGATGGAATGCCGGGAACAGTGTTTCAGGCAGAATCCATATTAGCTTTCAAAAGAAAATTTGATCGATATCTAAAAATTAATAAACTGACGGAGTTTAGGGAAAAAGCTGGTGAATGGGACTGAAAATATTGCTCTTCAAGAAGCCAGCAAAGACATGATCGGCTGAATTACCTTCCTTTGTGCTGCAAATCTATGGTTCTATGGATTTGCTTGGCTAAAATAGATCTGACAAATGGTATGTTTGAGCTCCAGTGCCCCCTCTCTAGCCTCCTTCAAGTTCCAACTTAAAACCATCCTCTTCAACCGTGCGATGAGTCATCCCCCTTCCCCTCCCTTCCCTCCACCATCTCTGATTCCCAACCCCAGCTCGGGTCTGAAACACTGACTGTCCTTAGGATGTCCGCGCCCTTTTTTTCCCGCCATCTCAGGGATCGTCCGGGCGGGCGGCGAGGACAGGGAATGGTTGCTGGACGATTGTTGGACGATTGTTGGTTATTGTTTGTTGCTGTTTTTGTTGTTAATATTATTGCTTTTGTTGTTTATTATTGTTTATTATTGTTGTTTGATTCCCCCCACCCCTGCCCCCATCTTCTTCTTCCTTCACTCCCTTTCCCCACTTTCTCTCCTCCCTTTTCCCCTTCCCTCCCTCTTCCCTCTTCCTGATCTTGCCCCCTCCCATCTTTCCCTCCCTCTCTTCCTTGCCCCCCTTTCTCCCCCCTTTTCCTCCCTAACCCTAACCCATCCCACCTTTCCCTCCCTCTCCCCCCTTACCCTCTTTTCCCCCTTTCTCCCCTGGCCCCATTTTCGCGATTGTTTGTGGGGACACTGCTGTGCGCAATTTGGCTGCCGCGTTTCACCCACAAATATACAGTCAACTTTCCTGCCTTTCTTCCCCCTGCCTCGACCCCTCCCCTTTTGCTTCTTTACCCCCTTTTGCCCCTAGTCCCACTTCCGTGACTGATTGTGGGACACTGCTGTGCGCAATTTGGCTGCCGCGTTTCACCCACTAATACAGTTACTTTTCCTACTATTCTTCATCCTGCCCTGATCCTTCCCACCCTGCTCTTGTCCTACCTGACTGTACAGCGCCTTGGGATGTCCTCTCGACGTGAAAGGTGCTATATAAATGTAAGTTTTGTTGTTTGTTTTGTTTTTCCTCCCGATTTGAAAGGTGCTATATAAATGTATTTGACCTTACTTATCATTACTTAGTATAAGCATTGTGGAGTCCTGTAGCTCATGGCTAGAGCAAGCATGAGGATCCAGGTTTGATTCCTGGCGGGTCAAAATGTTGGGCATAGTTTCCTTACTCCACACACCTCTGTTTACCTCGCAGTAAGTAGGAACCTAGTGGTTAGTCAATCGTCAGATGGCTTTACTGGACTTAATAATTTCTTTTTAAAAAATAAGTTGGTTACTCAATCTACGACTGTTTCCAGGACACTACTGTGCGCAATTGACTCCTGCATTTTTCCCACAAAAATAGAAAGCCAACAACAATAACAACTTGAGTTTATATAGTGCCCTCCTTGCTGGGCAGCATCTCGGAGTGGAAATTACAGTATATACAGTCAATTTACAGTATATTCTGTGAAGCGCTTTGAGACATCTCAAAGATGTGCTAAGGCATTATATCAAATGCACGTATTACTACTTTAATAATAACTTGCACTTATATAGCGCCCCCCACACAGGGTAGAGTATCAGAGTGCTTAAATTACATTAGAGCCTTCGAGAAGGTGCAAAAGAGACTTACCAGAGTTATACCAGGGTTAAGGGACTTCAGTTATATGGAGAGATAAAGAAAAAGTTGAGGGTGATTTAATAGAGGTGTCAAAATTATGCGGGGTTTTGATCGAGTAGCTGCGAGAAATTGTTTCCCCTGTTGGGTGGGTCAATAACCAGAGGACACAGTTTTAAGATAATTGGCAAAAGAGCTGGAGCTGAAGATAATTGTTTTTTACCCGGACAGTTGTTATGGTGTGCAATGCACTGCCTGAAAGTGTAGTGGAAGGAGATTCAATAAAGTTTTCAAAAGAGAATCGGATAACCACCTAAAAAGGAAAAAAATTGCAGGGCTATGGTACAACAACAATAACAAAATTACATTTGTAAAGCGCCTTTCACATCTGGAGGACTTTCCAAGGTGCTGAACAGTCAATGTTTCAGACCTGAGCTGGGGTGAGATCAGGGAGAGTGAAGGGAAAGGAGGGGATTTGGGGTGACCGATGTGATCGTCGAAGAGAAGGGTCTTGAGGTGGGACGTAGAGGAGGTTTGGGAGTGGCCGAGTCGGAGGGACTGTGGAATGGAATTCCAGATGTTAGGGACAAAGTGGCTGAAGGCATTATGGAGGTCGCAAAGGTAGGAAGGGGTAAGGCCGGGAGGGCTTTGAAGGTGAGGACCAGGATCTTGAATTGAATCCTCTGGGTGATGGGGAGCCAATGGAGTTGTGGAAACCATGCTAAAAATCGGAAACCACCACAGAGTCAGGCGAGATTGGCAGAGATGGGTTTGTGGAGTTCGAAGCAGTAGAAGATACAGACCACAGAGTTCTGGATGTTCTGCAGAACTATGGAAGAAAGAATCAGGAAGGCCGATGCACTGAAGACATGCAGTGCATTGGCATAGTCAAGCATGGATGTGATGAAGGCACAAATGAAGGTTTCAGCGGCCTGAGGTGTGAAGTTGTGCTGGAGTTGGGCAATGTTGCAGAAGTGAGGGAAGGCAGAGCTGGTCATGGTATGCAGGGGAGGAAAGACAGTTGAGGATCGAACAAGACACCTAGGTTCCTGATTGGCTTGGTGAGGTGGAGTGTGCAACCATGGAATTTGATGCTGTCAGTGCCTGATGTGTGAGGGCGCTGGTGCGAGGCAATCAGGAGAGCCTCAGTCTTGATGACATTCAACTGTAGAAAGTTAGTTCTCATCCAGGACTTGATGTCTGACAGTCTGTCAGGACAGCAGTGGTTCTGGAGTCAAGGGTAGAAGCAGAAAAATGTAATTGGGTGTCATCCGCATATATGTGGAAGTTGACCCCGTGTCTGCAGTTGATATTACGAAGGCGGAGCATGTAGATATTGGTAAGTAGTGGGACATGGGAAGAGCCCTGGGGGATGCCACAGTTGACAGTGCAGGGGCTGGAGGAGAATCCATTGGTGGCAACAAAGTGGAGACGGTGAGAGAGGCAAGAGTCAACCTTGACGAGGGTAGGTCCACAAAGATTGAGCTTGGAGGAGAGGCAATGTAGTAACAGAAGGGGAGTGGGATACTTGGTAGGTCTTACAAAGAGTCGGCCCAGGCACTGTGGAGGCAAATGGCTTCCTTTGCGGGAAGATTTTATGAAAACAAACATAGTGGAAAAGTACTAAAAGTCTCTACATTCAATTGTATTGAAAGTGACCGGACATCATGTTTATCTGGGTTTAGAAGTAGATTCCTAACCCAGAATACGCAAGCAGCACAATCAATACTGTTAACCTTTTTTTTAAAATCCCTTTATCGGAGTTACTGGTACATGGACCACATTACTGAAGGTGTACGTTGAAGCTGAGTCAATTGTGCACTTTGAAACCAAATTGGAGAGACATATGAAGATTAGAAATTCAAAAGAGTATGAAGAAAGAATAGTGTTGATAGGAGTGAAGAGTATGGGTGAAACTAGCAATGCACAGTCATATCCAGCCAAACAGCTTCCTGTGTTGAGGTTTCCATCATTCTATTCCTGTGAAAATGAGCAGATGATTGTCAATGGTTACTTTTCAGGCATCATCAGTTCCATGTATCCAATGAGGATGTCAACTTTGAACTGGAAGAAGCTCATGCACTTTTTATTTACCACTTTTAACCAGTTATTGGGTGAGAAGAGACCCCCACAAATAGATTGTTTATAAAGACAAGGAGGACAAATATTTTGATAAAGTTGTACAATTTATTTTGTTCTGTCTTCCCATTTTTGTTCAACCCCCTGGGAAAATAATAGTGGCGTACATGAAAGAAATTAAAGGTTAGTGTTGGAATGTAAAATTTGGTCTAATTGTCTCAGTTTGGAGTATAACTGTTGCATGTGGTATTTCTTTTTAATTACAGTACTACATTTAAATCTTCTGCGATACTGAGGCTCTCTACACTCCCTTTTGATGTTTCTCTCCCTCTCTTTTGTATTATCGGAATTCCTGCTGTTGTGTTAAATTTGAGAGAAACCTAAGCATCTGCCTCCACAATATTACCATACTTAATCTGTTAAAAAAATAGATAAATCTTCCAGACTTGGCTTTCTCCCATAGATTCTGTAGGCACGTCTTTTAATTTCCTCTGGTAGACTGTAAAATCATAATTACATGCTGAATATTACCATTACATTCCTATGAGATTAGTTCCTCAAGAAACAGATGTTTTTAATGGCAAGAGCTGCTAACATTCACTTAGAATGTTAATGAATTATGGGTTAAGAAAAATAAAACTCAACTATATTTTATAGTTCAGCATGAAAGAATTGGTTCCATCCAGTCTGTGATGAGGACAGATATTTCATGAGATTCAGTGAAGAAATGCTGAGAGGAAAAATCTTCAATTACTGTACTGCAACCCAGTTAAATTTTGAGAAGTTTATTTTGAATGCAACATCCTGCGTTGCCTCTATTCTAACTACAAAGCATAATTATGCTTCTTTGAGCCTACTTTTATGTATTGTATTATGACAATTTTTATTGTATTACTTCCATAAGTCCTGTTGTTGTTTACTGCACAGTTGTATAACGATTTGTGCTTGCATTCTCATCCTGTTATTATTTTCTTTAACGCATAATTTAAGACAGTATTGGAAACCCCAAACTTAAAACTGGATGAAAGAGTGGTCAGAATATATTATACTCTACTCTGTTCCAAGCACCAGGGGGCTTTTTTGCATCAAAGTACTGGGCTACTGCCACTCAGCACACTCAAGACCTGAAATATTTCTACAGGGAGAAGAGAGCACCTGATTAACTGCATATTGTTCTTTGAAGAGCATGTTTTCTTTCCCCAGATAATATAATGCTTCAACAACAACAACAGCAACAAAATTACATTTATAGAGCGCCTTTCATGTCAGGAGGATGACCCAAGGCGCTGAAACTGAACGTAAAGATAGGTCTCACAGCTGTTTATGAAGAAAGTTGATAAGCTGATCCTTAAAAATTGACGCATCACTCTGTATGAGTTGAATGAGAGTCTCAATATTGGTCTTCTTGCCGCAGAGATAATTATTTGTAACGTTTGGTTATTGTAAACATTGTGCTCAGTGGATTCCACGAATGTTAACCACGTTTCACAAGTAAACCAGAAAGACCATTTACACATGATTTTACCATAACAACAACAAAATTACATTTGCAGAGCCCCTTTCATGTCGGGAGGATGTCCCAAGACCTTAAACAGACAGGGGATGGGACTCGAGCAAGTGGGAGGGCCAGGGAAGGGGTGAGGTGAGGCAGAGAAGTGGGAGGACAGCTGAAGGCTTGGTCAAAAGGGAGGGACTTGAAACCAGCCTTGGAGGAGGCAAGGGTGGAAGCGAGGCGGAGGGACTGTGGGATTGAGTTCCAGAGTGTGTATAAAAGTAACCTGAAATTATTGTATCTGCCGATTACACTTCCATACGCTTTCATTGCCAAGCTCTTTTCTTTCAGGTATCCATGAAATTACCAAATAGGAACTCTTGTCATATTTAGCTCCTATCTGCCTCAAAGCATTGGAGGGTGAGAAACTGATTTGGTCTTACCTCTGATAATGTTACCTTTCGTTTGATATCTGGACTTGCAACACAGTTGGGGCTGCCTGCAGTTTCAAGTAGCTGGAGACAATTATCATTTACGGTGGTAGAACCTTATTCAAAACTAATTTGTTCTAGTGCTTTGCAGATTTTGTTTTAATAGAATATGTGTAATTGCTATACAGAACTTCTAATACATCAGATATGATTAAGAATGCGGTATTAATTTTCTAAGCGAGGTACCCCTGAAAAATATATACAGTCAGCATATTCATTGTTTGAAAAATTTGATAAGTGCCCATTTCCAATTAGAAAAATAAATAATAATCCTTGCATTTGATATAATGCTTTTCACATCTTCTAGATGTCTCAAAGCGCTTCACAGAATATAATGTAAAGTGATTTGACTGTATACTTGTGGTGAAGAATTTAATAATAATCCTTGTAATTCAATAATTCAATGTAGCACCTTGTCATGTTACTGAGATGTCTCAAATCCTTCAGGGTTTTACTATAAATTGTAGTGCTTGTGTATTCATTTTGTACACAAACGCGACTGTCAATTTGCATACAACAATGTCCAACTAAGAATAATGAAGTGAATGAACTATTTTAATTGTTGACCATGAAACTGGAATAAACTCCCTTCTCTTTTGAAGCTCATTCGATCTTTAACATCAAACTAAACAAGCATCTTAATATTGGAATCAAAGGATGGCACCTCTATCAACACAGCGCTCCCCAGTCCTGCACTCAAAGTCCTGACATGGGGGCTTAAACACACAACCTGCACAGGAGAGAGTGCTACTAACTGAGCTAGTCTGACACCTGAATGATGCCTTGAGTCACTGAATGTTTTGGTTACAATGGATCTGACTGCTTTACTGTTCAGCTATTGAACATTTCCTGTCAATGTGGAGCTGCAGTCAAATCCAATTATCAAATATAAGGTTAATACAACCTTTTGCAGATTCCCGGTGAAGCCGCATTTGAAATATTATATGTTCTTCTGATACTTACCTCTAAATTATGTTGGTGAGTGTTCAATTGAGTCCAGGCCATAGGATTTCATAGAATTTGTTTTTCATAGAATCATGCAGCACATGGATAATAATAATACTTGCATTTGATATAGCACCCTATCAAGTCTTCGAGAAGTTTCAAAGTGCTTCACAGAATATATTGTCAAATTAATTGACTATATTTTCTGGACAAAACATGGCAGCCAATTGAACACAGCAGTGTCCCACAAACAGTTGTGGATTTAGTGACCAATTTAAAAAATAATAATTATTACTCCCAGAAAAGCAATCCAATGATTGACTAATAACTGGGTTTCTACTTACTGTGAGGTAAACAGAGGGAGGAGTAAGAAAACGTACCCAACATTTCATCCTGCTGGGAGACAAACCCAGGTCTCGTACTTGCAAGGCAAGTGCTCAAATCACTGAGCTCCAGGGCTCTTTCAGATGAACATAGGTTTTTACATGTTGCATCTTCCCTATTCCTAGAAGCCTGATCTTTTCGCCTCTCTCTCCCCCCTGCCCCCTGGAATGTGGCCATGTGTCTGACGCCTGTGTTCGAAATGATCTCCATCTTTACTTTGCACTTTGAGGTAACAAGCCTGAGCAGAGCTGATGTTTTGAACGCTGCTTCACGACATATTAATGATTTTAGCCCTGAAAGCTGCACTGAAACAAAGGCAGTGGTTGAAGTATTGTGGCCTGATCATTGGGCCAGCAATGTACAGCATATATTGCACTTGTGTAAATTTACATTACTGAAAATATTATTAAAGATCATGGCTATGGACAAATCATTAGTTAGACCACAACTGAAATATTGTGTTCAGTCTTGGGCATCTTGCTTTAGGAAGGATATTAAGGGCCTGACATGAAGGTGGATAAGGAGAATGATACCAGGCATGACAGATTATAGTTACAAAAAGAGGTAGGAGAAGTTGGACTTATTTTCAATGAGGCAGAGAGGAGAAGTGATATAAGTGCACAACATTAGGGAGGGTTTTGACAGGATAAATTTCTAAGATGTTATGCAATTTAACTTGTCAGCAGAATACAGCAAATACAGTAAGAACTGCTTTTATTTAAAAACACACAAAGCTTATGATGAAATATTTTCCCTGTGAGACCGTGGATGGCGATGGGCTGCGATGCTATGGCCTATTTGCAGCAGCTACCTCGCATGGCTGCAGCCAAAATGCTGATTTCCACTGAAAGTTTATTTACTCAACTTATGCCATGGAAAAGCACACATTTTGCTGCGCCTCAAATGGGGCATACAATTTCACATGCAGTAATTTAGCACCGTCAAACCTTAATAAAAACATGCTGTGTAACAACTGAACAACGCAAGGGTTGAAGGAGTCTGCAGGAGTTTTTTGTTGTTCTCGGGATTGTGGTTGTTCTGTGCCTGATGCTATAATATATTGGAGGTGCTACTCCTGTCAATAATTGTTTAAACCTGTATTTCTCTAAAGCATTTTAATAAACATTTGACATTGGGTCACAGGTCCACAACATAGAAAGAGGCCTTGCCCACAGCAGTTCAGTTCACGTCAGTCCTCCTGACATGAAAGGCACTGTATATATGTAATTTAGCTGTTCGTGTTGTAACTCAGTAGCATGGAGGGATAGGACAATCCTGTACCCTGCTCTTTCATCTTCCTATTATCCATTTCCCCCACTGTGCATTTTATTTATTAAAAAAGCCTTCTCTTCCTTCTACAACAACAATAACTTGCATTTCTATATCAGGTTAATGTCCCAGATCGCATGCGTAGTGGCAGGGTTGCATGTTGAGCAATTTAGACTTGGGCCATTTGGGCTTGAACTATTCTTCAACAAGAAAAAAAGGGCCGACAGCCTGAAGCAGGCTCTGTCATTGCTGCCACCCAGTTGGCTACTCTAAAGTTGTGGAGACGTGAAGATATATCATGTTGTTTACTCGCTTTCCAATCGCTGATCCACCAGAAAGTTTACAAAGCATGCCTGCAGAAGAGAAAGTTATTAAAATTGGAACCCTTTAAGACTGACGAAATGGTGCCTACTTTCTTTGCTTCTTAGTGCTATTCACTGGATTCATATCAGATATTTTGAAGTCTTGTTGAAGCCAGTAGCTCCACATTTATCAGCATTCCTGCTGCCCCAACCCCTGAAGTGAACACCTGGAGTCTCTACAGTGGATGCATTTCTGGCATCATTCCACCTTCCAACTACACATCAGCCAATCGTTCCCCAGCCATGATTTTATTCCTCTTTATTTCACATAACATTTACCTCCCTGCTTTTGGATTAAAAACAAGTATTTTACCCACAAAAAGGAGATTATTGTCCTCTTGTTGATTGAATTCATCCGCCTTTTGGCAGCAAACGTATTTTAGTCCCCGCGTGTCAGTAAAATGACTGACTTTTGGCAGTGTGCATTTGTATACATTTTCCATTGTGGTACACATGGTAAAACGTCAATACATTTACCTACAAGCAGAGAATAACCACTGATGTGTCAGGGCTAGTCTTGAAATACCATTTTTATTTGATTTACTTGCAACTTTAGTTGATGTTTTGTTCCGCACCAAATGGTCAGACCTACCCTTGTGTTTCATGGCATGCCAATGACTTGCCTTCTATTTACATTCTGAACAATGTAAGACATTCCCAGTTCATTGTCAGTGTTATTATCCAGATTGCAATACATTTTTTGTAGCTGCTTGCATTATTGATTGAAACCGTAAATTCATTTTCAGTCCTACAGGACTTGCACAAAACAAAAACATAACAGTGGAGTTTTTTCAGTCGGATTGAAGTTTCCCTCATGAAAAGATCAGTGAATGAGCTTCTTGCATCAATGAACATTGCTCCTATTAACATTTGTTAGTTTGGAGCAGGCGTTGTTTGTTTTATACCGATCACTGCCAAAAATTGTTCTGGAAGCATTTCATTCACAAAACAGACACCAGGGGACCTGGCTCTAATATATGGAGACCATTGTGTACAAATTGACTTTCCAGCAGGGTGACTTAGAGTCATTAGATTGGGATGCAATTAGATTTGCAAAAAATAAAGAATGATCTCGTCAGTTCACATAGCCTGGGTCAATCACACTCTGTGAACCTGTCATCCTGCTTGGGACATCCTCCTGATGTGAAAGGCGCTCTATAAATATAATTTTGTTGTTATTGTTGTTGCTCGCCTCCACTGTCTCCACATCCCCCAGATAATTGAGTTTAGATCTTTGTCCTTGTTTTAAATCCCACCACAGTGGGATTGTGCCTCATCCTACCTACTCAACCTTCTAAAACCCTATTAACCAGCCTGTTTCCTCTGCCTGGCAAGCAGAAAGTTTTGTTACATCCTCCGCCTATTTGCTTCACAATCAGGAATGAGGCTTTCACCCCCACTCTCTTGAACTCTATCCCAGAGTCCCTTGGTCAAACTGTTGACTTTGGGAAGCCCTCCTGACGTAAAGTGATACATACGTAAATATGAATGCAATTTGTTGTTTTTGTCTGCTTATTGCCTAAGTCTGCTCATAGTTTGGCGTAACAAGAATCTGTATGAAATGGGAAACACAATATGACTCGTCTTTGATGTTTCACTGACTTTCTACTAAAAAAAAGTCACTTTCTGGGAGTTGCCGTAACCTTACTTCTTGAGCTTTACACACAAGCACTCTATACACAGGATGCCACATGGACACCGCTTCATGTGTACTACGTATGCACGCTATTTGGAGAAATGTTGTTTATGACGATGTCTATTCCTCTTTAAAATCACAAACACTTCTTGCACATAGTTCAGGAAAGATGTTGTACTGTATTTGCACACTGGCACTCTACACCAAACATTTGAAGGCAAAGCTGCAAATTGTTGTTGCTGTTTCTCAGTGTCCATTACAATGTAACATCATTTTAAATTGATTTTTTTTGTTTTATGTGATTGAAGCATTTTGTATAATTCTGTATAGTCACTCAACGAAATGGGTCTTCAATAGACAGGTTCACTCAGTTTAATAAATTTGCATAGTGAGCTGCTGAGCCGTTCGCTCTGTAAGGAGTAGCTTCAGATCAACAGAGGAAAATCCGGTTGTTCAGAAGTACCTGTATTAAGATATCGACATGTGTAAAATATTAAAAGGGAATGAATATCATTCTGTTGAAAAATTGGAACATTTCCAAAGTTTTAAAGAGCAGACAGGTGAACAAAGATTGTGATATCCAAGCAGATCAGGAGATGGCAGAAGTTTCAATGGGTTGAACTTTCAGTCAGCATCTCATCCGGCGTTTCAGGTGTTGCTCTTTTGGTGTTGTTGTTTCCCGAATGGGACGTTTTCATTATAATTGCACTTCGCCAAGGGTCATGGGATCTTTAACATCCATCTGGACAAACAGAGGGGACCTTAGTTTATTGTCTCAGAATTTCAACCTAAATATTCCTGATCCAATCCCTTGTAAAAATGTACTATGGTTATGGTGGTACTACCATGGTTATGGTGGTACTACCACCATTACCATGGTACATTTTTACAAGGGATATTTCCTCCTCCCCTCACCTATTCCAATGAATTAACAGAAGTCAAAAACAGTTTATCCCCACCCCCCACAAAATATACAGTCAATATAGCTGACATATATCCTGTGAACTGAGAATATATTTTCAGTCTCAAAGACCAGATAAGGCATTACACCAGATGTGAGGATTATCCTAATGATCATTACTATAGGATAAGTACACAGTTTCCCAGTATGGAGCTGTGGTACAAATCGGTCTCAACCACCCATTAGGGCTCTGACTAACAAGGTTGAAGCCAGGGCTACATTTCTAAGTTTCATTGATGAGCCAGATGTAACAGCAATAATTATTTTATTTGATATCATGCTTATCTCATCATCAAAACATTGCAAAGCATTGACACAACATGCTGTGACTGTATATTTTGGATGTGAATGTGGCAGAAATTTATGCATAGCAATGTGGATGACACCCAACTCTATCTCTCTACTTCACTATGTGACCCCCAGTCCCCTGATGTTCTGTCAGCCTGCCTTTCAGACATCAGGGGCTGGATGAGCACAAATTTCTTGCTGTTGAATGTTGAAAAGACGGAGGCCATACTCCTTGGCTCTCGTCAACGTTTCCATTCGCACGGCTCTCACCTCCTCCACCTTCCCGGCCTGCCCCTAAAACTCTCCAAACCTGTCCGCAAACTTGGCATCAGGTTTGACCCCCAACTGTCCTTCCTACCCCTCATCCGGTCCGTCACCAGCACTGCCTTCTATCGCCTCCGACGGATCGCCCGTCTCCGGCAATACCTCACCTTAGAAGCCACTGAAACCTTGGTCCATGCCTTTGTCACCTCTCGGCTGGACTAATGCAACGCCCTCCTCGCCCGTCTCCCCTCCATCACAATCCACAAAATCCAGCTTATCCAAAACTCTGGCGCCCGCATACTCACCCGCTCTAAGCTTCGCTCCCCTATTACCCCAGTCCTTGCCAGACTTCACTGGCTCCCTATCCCAGAGAGGATCGACTTCAAGATCCTCACCCTTGTTTTCAAATCTCTCCACTCCTCTGCACCGTTCTGATCTCCTCTCCCCCCAACCCAGCCCCCGCTGCCTTCGCTCCTCTGGGTCTGGCCTCCTCCATGTCCCCTGAATCCTCCGCTCCACCCTCGGTGGCCGTGCTTTTAGCCACTACGCCCCGAGGCTCTGGAACTCCCTTCCTCACTGCCTTCGCCTCGCCCCCTCTCTTCCCAGTTTCAGGTCACAGTTGAAGGTCTTTCTCTTCGACCGAGCTTTTGGTCACCTTTCTGCCCCTGCCCCTGGCTCGGTCCCGGGATCCGCTACTGTGAAGCGCTCTGAGACGCCGTCTGGCGTGGAGGGCGCTATATAATTCAAAGTTGTTGTTGTCCCACAAACAGCCACGTAACCAATAACCAAAGTTAGTTGGGGGATTGTTGACTAGGACACAAGGAGATGCTTATTGAAAAGTGTCATGGGATCTTTAACATCCATCTGGACAAACAGATGGGACCTTAGTTTATTGTCTCATCCAAAGGAAGGCACTGGGTGACAGTACAGTGGTCTCCAACACAATGCTGATACCCGACATGAAGCTTAAACATTTTGCTTTCTGACTCAGGAGAGTGTGCAACCAGCTGAATCAGACTGAATGATGCCTTGCATCATTAAATATATTGATTACCATGGATCTGACTGGCTTTATTGTTCAGTTACTGATTATTTCATATCACTGTTAAGCTCAAGGAATCAATAGTAGGTTAATCTAACCTTTTATACATCTCTGGTAAGGACCCATTGTGAATACAGTACTGTATTGTGTGTAGGTTCTGGGCGTTACCTTTAAATGCATGTCGGTGAATGTTCAAATGATTCCAGAATTTGTGTCTGTTAGGATGAGAAATTGCAATGCTTGCAGTTACACTTGTAATTAGGATATCCGGTACAACAAAATGGGAATGGATTTAATTTTGATCGAGTAACTGGAGGAGATCATGATGCATTTGGAGGCGATAGGGGCAAATGAGGAACAAGATTTGCAAACAGTTCTCATGGGCAGCTCATTTTTGGATATCGGAGAATATCTATGATAAGAACCTTATCCCAGAAGAAATAGTGGCATAGAGTTTATGAGAGGGGCAGTTTGTGTGGTCAAGGGATCTCAAAGGTTCTCGTTTGACGCTTGTCAAATTCGTCTGCTACATGTTCTGAATCATGTATTGCAATATGGAGAAAATACTGTATTTGTAAATACTGTACATGGTACCAGATTTTGTCACTTATCTGATTTGGATATTTTGATTGCACTTGCACTTCATCAATATTTTCAGTTCCACAAAAATTTGGAGAAATTTCAGAGAAATTTAGGATCCCTGTTTAAAAATAGGCTTTCAGCCTCTGCCCCTATGCTTTGGAACTCTGTCCTTGCAATTCTTTGCCTTGCTCCCTCCCTTGCCTCCTTCAAGACCCTCTTCTTCGACCATGGTTTCAGTCGCCCTCCTACCTCTCCTTCCAACCCCCACCTCTCATCCCTCCACCATACTCAGGTCCTGACCCCTGACTGTTCAGCACCCTGGGACATCCTCTCTACGTGAAAGGCGCTCTACAAATGTAATTTTGTTGTTGTTAATTTTACAAACTAGAAAAAGTTACAATGTGCGAAATGGGGAATAAGCAGAAGCCAGCACGGGTGATGTCATCCCATCTGGAATGTACTGCAAGAAGTGCCAGCCGTAGTGCCAGACAAGTAGTGAAAATATGTAGTGTGTCAGACTGGATCTTTTGTTGTCACAGCCACATATGTTACAGAACACTGAGAAATGCAGGACGTTTTATTGAGCTGTCAAGGGAGTACCTTCAAAGTTAGTATTCAGTTCCCCCCATTAAATACTAATCGGCTTCCCACATTTCTTTGTCTTGGGAATTCACAGTGAAATATTAGCAATAACGCAGAGCTGCATAGTTTCTTGGTTAGTTTTAATTTTGGTGCCAAATTCACTGAAATGTTAAGTGCTTGTACTGTGTGTGCCTTATGTTACTGAATTATAGTGTGCAAAATGCATGTGGTGTTACTCGTGATATCATCACCTGCTGCATTCCCCCTTCCCCCATAGTGATGGAGTTTTACATAGCAAAGCTGTAAATATGTTTAAAGTTACATTCTATGTGTGATGATGTAATAGAAGAATCTCCAGTATAATGTGCTGATATGGGCCATAAACCCAAACATTGCTTCATAATAATAAATCATTCTTGCATTTGATGTAGAACTTTATCACATTCTTGAAACATCTCAGGATAAGAATAAATAATAATGAATAATTCCTCCATATGATATAGTGCTTTTCATGTCTTCTAGACGTCTCAAAACACTTCACAGAATACCAATATACTGTAAAGTGAATTGACTGTATTTGTGGGTGAAACACGGCAGCCAATTGTGCATAGTAGTGTCCCATAAACAGTCGGGGATTGAAGAGACAAAAACGTGTTTTGGATTTACTGTAAAGTGTAGTGACTGAATTTATGGGAGGACACAGCAGTCAGTTGTATTCACTGAAATGCCTGACAAACACTCATGAAGTGAATGACCAATTTAATCTGGGTGATTGTTGGCAAGGACATTAGGCAAAACTCATTTTTCTTTTGATCTTTAATGTCTACCTGAACAGGCAGATGGGATCATGCTTTAAAATCTCATCTGAATGACTGTACCTCTGATAATCCATTGTTCTCCAACTCTGCATTGAAGTGTCAAACTAGGCTATGAGCTGGGGCTGGGGCCCATAATGGGACTGCACTTCCTATGCCTTGCGGATGTCCAGAATGTGCAAGAAGCGCAGGAATGCAACATGATAATAATCCTTGCATTTGATATAGTGCCTTATCATGTCTTCAAGATGTCTCAAAGCACCTCAGGGAATATACAGTGAAGTGAACTGACTGTATATTTTGTGGGAAAAACACAGCAGCCAATTGTGCACCGTGGTGTCCCACAAACAGTGCTGGATTCAGTGATCAAATTATTATTATTAATTTACTTTAGTTAATTCATTTTTAGAAAGGATTATTACCCTCAGAAAGGTGATCCACCAATCGATTCACAATTGGGTTCCTACTTACTACTAGGTGAACAGAAGCATAAAGAAACCTGCCTAACGTTTCACCACGCCAGGAATCGAAACCAAGTCCTCTCTCTAACTGCAAACTACAGGACTCCATATGCTGAAAAATGACCATCATTGATATTGCGTCCTGTGGGCCAAGCATGAACCCTGGCTTCCTGCACAAAAATATAGCCCATTTATTGAAGTTCCAAACTTTTGGTTAAGAGTATGTGGATACTTCATGGCAAGACAGGTTTTCATTCATTGAAATGTCATCCATTGAAATGAATCTCGACTATTTTAAATTTCTTCCTGCAAGCAACTCCTAACAATGCAGTGTCCCATTGTACATATGTAATGTATTGGACTGTCAGCCTGTCTGCCACAAATAGCTCTGGAGCAAGCAATTCACAGGAGAAGCAGGGTGGGGGTGAAGGCTGAATTTCAGAAGTTTCACCAGAGCATATACAGTGTCTCGTCAGGACAGCTACAATTGAGTCAGCCTAAAATAATCACAAATGCTGCTTTAAGTTGCTGATTATACGCACACAAGTATATAGAGGCAGGGTAGTATTGGGTGATTTATTGGTACCCGGGTTATACTTACTGAGCATCAGGGACTTGAATAACATTCTCCAGTGTGCAGCAAATCTTCACAACTCGCTAGATATCACTAAACCATCTCAGCTTCCAGATGGTGCAACCAGAATGTATTGATTTGTATGAGATCATTTATGAAGCCATGCACATTCCCTAAATCATTTGCACATTGTGCAAAATTGCGAAGTCCTGTTCTGATTCACTTCATATAATTTTTTTTTAATCTTGCGTTCGAAAGTCCTCAGTCAGTCCCTTCATGGTCAAAATGTTTTCTCATATATTGTGTCAAGTATAATTACTCTGTTTTTTCAGAGTTGGTTTGTGGCAGGCAGTTTATCACAAACATGTTTCTATGACAAACAATCATGCAGTGAATGATCAATTTGTAAATAGAGAATTATTGATCCGTACACTGGGGAAAACTCTTTACAAATGGCAGCAGGTTGAAAATTGAATGAATCGTAGGTTTTACAGCTTTTGTAGAAGCCAATACAATAGAAGCTGGTTAAACTGGACACATCTGGGACGGGTGATTTGCCTGCTTTAAGAGGAGTCTGAGGTTAGCTGAAATACCATTCCCATCCAGCAAAAGAGCACGCCAATACCGTATGATAATATGTAAGAATGTTGTTTCACTTGAAGAAATGTTAGCTAACTAGTCAGCTGTCAATCGATCGATCGATCGATCGAGATTTGACTCCTCCTGTCCCCTCCCATGTCCTTTCCTGTTCCTTTGCACCCCCACATTGATTGACAGCACAACACCAGTCACTTGTAAATGACTGGAGTCCACTGTCAATCGCAGTTGGACTCCTCCCATCTAAATCCCAGAGTCCCTCGTGGCTGATTAGCAACTCAAGACACAAAAGGCCTGAGTGAGTACATTCAGCAGCGATCAGCGAGGCATTTGGCCTGGATTAACCCCCAAAAAATCTGAATTATCAAGATTATTTAATATGTGTAAGAATGTAAATGAATCGGGGCGGGGTGTTTTGTTCGATGTTTGGGGTTAATCGACATCTGGCCAAAGTGGATTCCACTTGTAACCACAACACAACAGTAAATAACAAATTGTTACTGATGTTTATCAATGATGCTGATTCCATGAAAAGTCGTGCTTGTTGGCTTCTCTCAGGAATAATTAAACTTGTTGCCCCTCAGAGTGATGCCCTGTGATACTGTATCTGTAACTCTCCACAATTATTCCAAGTACAGGTAGTTACCAATTGCCAGTGTAGGCGAAACTCACAGGTGCAAAAAACAGATTGATTGTTTAAAACAAGTCTATTCACCAGCCCTACAAGTTCCGAGATAACTCAGTCATAACATGCCTTTGCTTTCTCTCATCAGAGAGACAATAAATGGAAATAGCTCTGTAAACATCCTACAGCTTTGCAGTCTGTGCATAGAAACATCCCATGGATGCAAGGAGCAGCAAGTCTGTCATGGTCACAAGTGCTGGGGAAGTGAGTTGCAAATGGCTGTTATTATGAATACAACTGGACTATAATGATGCAACATTGAATCAGTACTGGACAGTTCAGTTCAATTTGTGTGAGTTAAATAGCTATGGCTTTGCTAAAGAATACATGACTGTGATTATGGTTATTGCAATACCTGCAAAAAAAAGACTGTAATTTAATATTTTCAGCTATGATGAATGCCTCTGATTGTACCAAATCGATCTTTTAATCTGTAATGAATTGACCAAACTTTAATCACCTAATTTATCACTGACAACATGCCAACATGCGTGGCTTTTTTGTAGGAAATCCATTTGGTAAATCCAAGGGGGATTGAGATGTTAAACAGTGGCAAGCGATTAAGTGTCTGTTATATCGGTGATTGAAGAGAAAAAGGTGATCGGGTTGGCAGTCAAAGGAAATGCACAAAGTATCTTCAGGAAACTGTAACCATTTTAGTATACATTTAACTTCTTTATTAACCACTTTGCAAATTCAGCCATGTTTGCGAGATTGATTTACTGATGAAATTGTTAGGATATAATCATGGAGGTCTGAAGTATGCTAGATTACTCTTTAACATGCCCAGACAATAATATCCAACAGGTTTAGTTTGCATGAAGGCACTTCCCTGTTGGTTTATCTGCTGAGAAAACTGCATTGCGAATTGAAAAACAATATGGATTTTCTATGCTTTGAGATGACATCAATTCGGCAAATAAACCATTGGTGCTTACAATTTGGACTCTGGGCTGTTATTGCTTCAGAAAGATGCCGCAATAGCAGATTTTTAATCTACATCTTCCAAAAGAGTCATTTAATGTTGTTCTTAATTATTATTCTCGCATGCCAACTTCCTAATCTGTTTGGAAGGTACGGTAGCTAACTAGAATCTCTCCAGGGTAAATTTTGCTCCAAATTGATCCATTTTCCCTAGCAGGTTCTCATGATTCTAGTGCACCATTGGTGATGCGCTCTGAGAAACCTTCTGGCATGGAGGGTGCTATATAAATCCAAATTGTTGTTGTTGTAGAGCACTTGCCTCACATGCGAGAGACCTGAATTTGATTCCTGGGCAGGGTGAAACATTAGGCATGTTTCCTTACTCCACATGCCTCTGCTTACTTAGCAGTCAGTAAAAACCTGATAATAATCCCTCCATAAAATAAAATCATAATAATAATTTGGTCACTCAATCCATGATTTTTAGTGGGACACGTCTGTGTTTCTCCCAATGTCATAACCACAACCCACCAAATAAAATCTCTCATTCATGTCTTTCCTGCTTGTGGGATATTACTATCAACAAATTGGTTGTTGCATTTGCCTACTATGTACACAGTACACACCATTTTACAGTACTGTTTGTCCTGTGATGTGCTTGGAAATGTAAAGATGTAAGGATTTTTTAAAACAATTTTAACAATTGGAATGGTAGACATGGTTGGGATTCTTCCCACTCATCTGATAACCTGGCGAGTGAACCCTGTAACATGTAATGTGGTGCTAGTAGGAGCTTATCAAGATCAAACTTGCATTTATATAGCTCCCTTCAAATGTAGTAGCATAACAGAGTGATTCCCAATGCTTTGTACTGGTAAAATAACTTTTATTGCGTTTAAAATCCCCAGCTGGACAAGCAGTGTAAAACTTGCCATACAACGTTTGCAATGACAAACTATTTGTGCTGCAAAGCCTGCGCAAGCTATACAGTTTTAGCTGGCTAAACTCCAGCAGTATTCAGCGCTCGCTTTGGTCCCGCTGAGCCTTAATTCCTGCCATCCTTCACCTCATACATTCCAAAATTAGATAAGTAGGGTGTATTCTCCTGGGAAGAAATTATATACACCATTTTCAAACTGAGGGAAATTGTTATGCATATTTGGCATGCATATGTGGAACTCTTGATAATCTGGTTTGGATACACTTTGTATGACTTGTTTTATGCCTGTGGCAGATACTCGGCTGTCCAAAAACAAAATAGCAAAATTGGTCCAGTATTCCTAATAAGAACTTTGGAGGCCCCCATCATCAGCCATGAATGGCCCTTCAGTCATTCTACTCTCTCCCTCCCTCTTGTTAGAATTCCTGTCAATCTGCTCCAGGGATAGATTGAGTTAGTGATTGGAATTGGTGTGATTTGCTTTCCATTGAGTGAAGGAGTCCCCAAGCATGTTACTCCAAAAATTCAGCTAAGAACTAGTGCAGATTAGTCCTCAGGATTTCTTAAATAAGAGGATTTTTGGGGACTTGTTCAGCTAACTGGAAGTCCATCATGGTCACTTGGGTTACAAGCAGAAAACCAGGGAGGAAGTTTGCATAAGTCATTTGCAACATCAGTTTTTCCAGTAGAAAAATGTTAATGAGAATGGAGCTTCAACCACAGAACAATCACCTCAGAGCATAAAGAGAACCACAGCTATGTTACATCGACTTGCAGGTGCGTTGTCAACACAATGGTATTTTAAGTCTGAGAATCTGAGCGTCATTTAATCAACCAGAGGATAGGAACATCACATTATTCAGCAAATCAGGAAATATTTGTAACTGCAATGGATCACAGTCCCCTCCCTATTTGCTTTAATTTTTAAAGACCTCCATGGTCGTGCTTCTCCTTACCTCTGTGACTTACTAAAATGTTACCATCCTGCCGGCTACCTCAACTCGGTGAGCACTGGCCTACCCCATATTCTTCACCCTGCCCGCAGTACCTTCACCTCCTCACTGCCTCCTTCAAGGCTTGCATCAAGATCTTCCTCTTTGACTGTGACATCGCTCATCCTCTCACTCCCAACCCCACTCCACTGCCCTCTACTCCTCTTGATTCTAACCCCGAGCTTGTCTACAAGCCATTGACTCTTTGAGACCTTGGGACATCCTCCTGATTTGAAACATGCTATATAATGCAATTTGTTGCTGTTGTTGAAGAAGAGGAAACATTTATTTATGAATCACTTCTGATTTGTTTCTACTTTGTTTTATTCTAAAATATCCACAAGAGCAGAATACTGTATAGAGCAGTAGTTGGTTAGAACAACATTCCCCCTTACTCCCTCACAATGTTGACATTCACTTCTGTCTTGACTCTGAGCTCACTTACTGCCCACCCCCTCCACTCAGCAGGTTCCGGCCTGCTCCACGTCCCCTAACCCACCCACCCCACCATCGGTGGGCAAGCCTTCAGTTACTCTGCCCCTAACCTGTGAAACCCGATGCCACAGACCCTCCACCTCACCCCCTTTTCTCGTCTTCTAGACGTTGCAAAGTGCTTCACAGAATATACTGTAAAGTGTATTGTTTATTACTGTAAAGACTGAGTGAAAACGTGGCAGCCAATTGCACACAGCAGTGTCCCACAAAGTCGTGGATTGAAATGACCAATTTTTTAATTATGTTTTTTTGGAGGGATTATTGTTAGGCATGTGGAGTAAGGAAAGTTGCCCAAGGTTTCGTCCTGACCTGCCTGGATTCGAACACAGGTCTCGTGCTTGTAAGGCGAGTGCTCTAACCACTGAGCCACAGGACTTATTGTTCTTGTCGAAAAGTTTCCCAATCATGTCAACAACAACAAAATTATATTTGTAGGGCGTTTTTCATGTCAGGAGGATGTCCCATTGCACTGTCAGCAAATTTGAAACAGTAAGTTGATGATGGGGCTTTGTTGATGTCTTTTAAATCATATCAAAAGGGATTTACACTGGATGGATTCTCGTGCCAGTAGATGGCTGTCCTTGCCAGAAACTACAGTAAATTGCTGCAAGACTCTTCCGGAGACTGAATGTTTCTTGGAGATGAAAGAATTCTGAGATTTAATTTTTTCTAATAGAGTGATATTAATACCATTGCCATTTAATTTGACATTTTTCAGGATTTTGGAAATATTGAGCCATAATTCCGAAGCTGATTTTCTTCCATTTAAAAAATATAACAACTTCCAATTTAATACTGAATTGAAGAATTTTCTAAAATTCTACACACTCCTAAATATTAAGACATAAAAATGAAGGAAAATGTTGGTTTACAAGAGCTTAAAGTATACTCTGAGTTTAAAAGCACATTGGACTCACTACTGCCTTTTTTTTTGTTCAATGATTTGATACACCTAACAGGAGTTACAGCAATTATTTGATACACCTAACAGGAGTTACAGCTTCTTGATGAAAATGTCAGCATCAGGAACAGAACCAGAAGAGGAGGTGCTGTGATTATAATGGTTGATCCTTGTTTTCTCTCAACGGTCTCAGCCCACCCTATGCCTGTGACCTCCTCAAACTCATCATTTATTCAGTGGTACTGGTCTGGCTCATGACCCCCACCCTACCTACTTCACTATTGGTGGTCAGACCTTTAGCCTGTCTATCACCACTCTCTGGAACTCCATCCTGAAGTTCATCCAACTCATTCCCTTTGTGACCTTGCTCAAGATCTGTCTCAAAATCTACCTCTTTGGCTACTCTTTTGGTCATCTCTCACGATCACCAAATCAGTCACCTTTCCTCCCTTTCCAGCTTGGCATCAAACCACATCACTGCTAAGCGCTATAGAGACCCTACACGATTGAAGGGCGCTATCTAAATGTAATTTGTTGTTGTCTTTGGAGATATCATTCAGATAAGTCATAGTAGTTTATAGCACAGAACAATACATTTCATTTTATAATGTTTGGGCTCATGCTTGCTCCAACTCCCACAGAAGATCTCTTGTGTAACCTCTGATCTTTCTCTACATTCCTTGGTAATTATTCCTCTAATAATTATTCTAATAATTATACTATTATAGTGTTTATCCGGTTCCATTCTTTAAAAAAAATCATTGACTTGGCTAGAGCAGCCACATATAACAATGCACTCCGTATTTTAACAACCTCTGCATAAATAAGTATGTATTTGAGCTCTAGTGGGATGTGTAGAGGTCAACTTTCTCCTACTTGGAGATGCTTTCCCTTGTGAAGGGTTCTATATTACAACAAAATTACACTTGTATAGTGCCTTTCACGTCAGGAGGACGTCCCAAAGTGCTGTTGATTTTTTCTACCGATCCGTCTCACGCTAACTATTATGTGATGTTATGGCAAATGCTTCTGTTGCTAAATCTGATGATTCGGTAACTGCAGCTTGACTTCCCTGTGAACCAGCCTAGATTGAGCTGTAAGCCAAGTAGAAGGTTTATAATTTGCTTGTATTCCCCCAATGGTCTGGGAAGCATATACTGGGAGTCACATGTGTGCCAATACACGCACTCTCACAGAGTGAAGATATTTGCCAGAACAGGAAAAGATTTCACTCCATGAATATCCATCTGCGATTTCTGCTAGTATTCTCACATTTCAGTGATATTTTTCTTGCTCCTCTTGAACAGCATATGTTCAGCCGAAACCCTGGGGATCATTTGGCTGACCATTACTTTATATATCAAGGAAAGTTGGCATTTCTTGCCAGCTTTCTTTGCTCATATCGATGGGGCGGAGAAGAAAAAGGGTGACAGGGTGAGATCAGTTTACGTCTTTAGTTATCAACACAGTGGAATTTTCATGAATGTGTTAATTGGAACATCAGAAGGCACAAGTTTCATTTCAATAATAGATTACTGCACAATTGCCTCAGAATTTACCTTGGAAATTGTTAATTATGGTGTTTGTTGCCTCCAGTGTTCAATATTGTCTTTTCCTAGCAAAACTGTTTATGTTTATGAAATGTTTGCTCAACAAAGTTTTCTGAGGAGCTACGAAAACAGCAAGATCAACTGATATAAGTTCAGTAGTCTCTTAAAAATCTTGCTTATTTTACTAGTGATTATTGTTGAGAATTTCCCTGGGTTATGAGTTCATGTGATAATGCTATACCTTCATGATGGTGTTGGGTTAGGAATTCAGGAGTTTGACCGATTGGTCAAAAATGAGGGTTAAAATGTATAGAAAAAATAAGCAATACTTTACGCAAGTACTTTCGGTTTAGCTCAGGATCAGTTGGATTTTCACTCCTTCCTGAGTTCTTCAGTGATACTTTTTGAATCCCTTCGATAAGAGCTGCGTGCAATTAAATTTCAAGGTTTGAGGAAGGGAACAGTCAGCCATATTAATGTCCTGCTGCATGTATGAAGCCCATACTGTGTCTGATCTGGTGGAGAGTCCACTTTTAGAAAATTCCACATGATATTTATATCAAGTAGCTTCAACTGGCAGAATAGAGTTGAATCAAACAATGGTGGTCTATTGTGCATCGTGTAAACTATTGTGAAGCATTTATAAATTATGTCTAAAATCAGGTGTATTGCGCAAAATAAAACAAAAATGCAGTCAATTCAACGATGCAGTCTCATCATGCTTTTTTGAAACTGTAATTTTGAAGGGAAGGAGAGAAAGGAATTTACTTTTTCTGCCAATTCTATCAACGCTTTATTTTCCTATCAATGAGAGCAGTAGCAATGTGCGAGTGTTACGTCCCAGATCTCTGAACATTAAGCTGCACTTGTTGAATCAGGACTGAAGCATTGAGCTGCAGGAAATCGGTGATGTGCCTCTTGTTTCCAGTACAAGTTCTCCAAATGTCTCTATGCTCTTAACAACCTCCAGGGTCACGTTTGTGAGCCATCTGCCCCAATTACCATTCTCTCTGTTATTGCATTTATCTATATAGAATATATATATATTGTAAAATAATCTTGCCCAGTGAAATGCACATTTATTTCCTTCTCTCCCATTCTTGTTAACAGCTCACACAGAGGGATATTTATTCTTTCACTTTAGACACCACAAATTGCTTGATGCCTTACTGCCCTCAGGTTCAATATTTCTGGCAAATTAAAAGGTAAAAAATGGTAATTCATACACTTTTTTTTCAAAGAATATGTGCTTGATTCTATCAGGATCTACATATTGGTGAAGCCAATTGAATATCTCACCCCTAAGCGTAATTTATACGTTCAATGTGTTTTTCCTTCGGTTAAAAACAACCTTCAAAGATTCATTTGCATGGTGCTGCTGAGATACGGGAATGTAGTACATGCGTGAAGGGTCTACTGGGTGTCACCTTCTTCCATGAGATATCCTTCGAATGGGTGAACTGGATATATTGTCTATTTGGGATCTTTATTGTCAATAGATCTGTTATTGGTATCTGGAAAGCTCTACTGTTGACAGATAATAGGATTACAAAATGTATCTTTTTCTGTGTTTTTTTAAAAAAACTAATGGTGTGTCTTTTAGAATCGTGGTATGTATTGTTTAAAACATTTTCTAGTGATGAATCTGACAAGGCTTTATCTTTCATCTTGTCAATAGTTTAAGAGTTGCCATGGAGACACATGTGGGCCTTTGTTCATTATTTCATAGAGCCCTGATGTTTACTTTTAGTCAATTTCCTCCCTGCTGTACAGGAAGCAGAAAGAATGCTAAATGTGGGTATATGTTTGCTCCAGTCCCATGTGTGTTATAATCCTTCCTTTATAGCACCTGTATAGTTGGATCCTGTGGTGAAAACTTAAGAGTGTTTTCCTAAAAATAAATTACAGATGTTTCAAACAATAATGTAGTTGTGCTTTATGATTGACACACAGTGTTTGCTTAAGGGTTTCGTAATATAATGTCTGTTTTTTTAAAAAAAACATTTGAACCATCAGACACCCTCATCCTTCCACATTCCCAGCTGCTAATCCGATCTACCTTCATTTTGATTTCCTCAAAATATTACATCTATAATCTTTTTAACTCCCCAGAAATCATGAAATAGGGTTCCATGATATTTATCCACTAGACCTCCACCTTCAGCTCCAGTTGGTGATCTTCCATTCATTCCCCCAACCCAAATTCTCAATCTGCCTCCAACCCCAATTTTTCCTTTACAGGTGTTTATCAAGTTCCAATCAATTCAAAAACAGTTTTTCCTGGAAGTTTGCTTCTGTGAACAAAAAATCACCCTTCACTTTTTGAATAGCACCATGGGGTTTCATTACTCACCCGAACAAGCAGACAGGACATTGGTTTACATCTCACTTGAAGGACAACACTGCACGATCACTACATTTGAGTGTGAGCTGATGATGAGATCAATGTCCCAACATGGGTCTTGAACCAACAATCTTGTCAGAGACTCCCAACTGAATTAGACTGACTATCAACGATAACAACTTTCATTTATATATCGCCCTTCATTTGGAGCATTTTGGGTCTTGGAGTGGAAGGGGTTGGCTCTTGAGCTGAGAGTTGGATGAGCGATTGTCAACTTGCCCTGCTGTTTTTCACGCATTCAACCCCCTGCTTTTTATGTTCCCTTTCCCCAAATGACTGAGCCATTTTGTTTGCTGTCAAACAATAATAGCAGTGTAGAGTTTACATGTTCTTTCAAGAGCTTTAGTCTCCACTTTACATGTGTGGGAGTACACTTATTCACTGAAGGACTGCTGTATTCAGCCATCATGAAGTGAGAAGGTGTTAATGTACAGTTTTGTCACACGTGCCACTGATCACATGAATGGCAAATTGTGTTGGGGAGAAAGTGTTAATGAGCAGTTTTGTGGTTGTCCCTGTGTGGGATTAATTTTTTTCAATGGTGATTTATGAAACATTCACAGATTCAAACCCAGGTTTAACATTACACGTTGAAAGGTATTTACTGAGTTCTGAAAGAATTTCATGTCTGCAGAATTACATTTTTGTTAAAAAGGCAGCTGAACAAATATATACCAGAAGTTGCCAATTGGGTGAAAATGTCTTATTTTTATTTAAGACATTTGGGCATCATTTTATAATTAGAGGAACAATGGCTGATTTAAAATACTCTGATCAGGAGCTTTTGTTACAGTACTGTAACACTCTTGCTTGTAATGAACAAATGGTGACTTATAGATGTCAGCCTGGCTTGGTTGGTATCACTCTCACCTCTAAGAAAGTTAGAAAGTTGTGGATGGAAGTCCCACGTTGAGACAGTGAACTCAAGGCCTTGGTGATATTTCAAAGCAGTGCTGGGCATGTACTGCTTTGTCATCCATGCCAACCTCCAGATGAAATGTTAACCAAGGCCCTGTCCACCTATTCAGGTCGATGTTTAAGATGCACTATATCCAAATAGTGTCCAGCTCTTAATAGTAATTAGCAGTAGAAGCCCAGGGGTGCTGAGAACCAATGCCTAACTGCTACCTTGACTACAAATAGCACACTTGCATGTTTGGGCATTGGTTCAAACCCACAGCCTCTGGTCTGTGTGGCCGAGTGCAGAACTACAGAGTGCCTCTACCCACATGCCATTGGAGCAGCCAACAGCAGAGCCTTCAAATTGTTGTCTGTTTGGCTTTCGACTATTCTTATTGACTATCAAAGGAATTTAGTAGGACTGAGCTGACAAACTGAATGGAGCAACATTTATATAACAATAAAATTATACCTAGCTACTGTGCTCTGGAAATGGACTTTCATAAAGGCATAGTTTGAAGAACAGTAACACCTACTCTGTATGAAACTGAATATTGTGCCTGCCAAGTTGTACAACTGCTATTATTATTTCATAATGCATAGTTTAGCATGTAGCAAGCAGCTTGTTAGTACGTGTGCAGTTTTTTTTAATTTTCAAAACAGGCAGAGTGAAGCCAGATGCAATGTTGACCCTCCAGAGAGGTGGTTGAAAGTAATTGGAGTGCAAATGGAAGGCAGACATGTTAGTGTTGGTCATGATTTCTCTATCCTTTTGTGGATTCCTGCAATATAGATGTGGATGACCTATCGCCAATAGGAATTAATGCATCTTAATATTGTGTGCCAAATGCAGCCCTCAGTAGTTTATGAGAGATATTTATGGGGTGGTAATAATAATAGTCCTTGTATTTGATAGAATGCTTCACAAGATTTGATGTGATGTGAACGCAGTTGATGGTAATAGTTGTCCGTTAATCATACATGCAGTCCTTTAGCAAAGGTGGAAAAGAAAAGATTTGGGTAGGTCTTTGATTGTTCACCAAATGTAATCACAAAGCATATCAATTGCTGGATTATGTCTCGAGGAATCAGTGACTGTATTTGTGTGCCAATGTGGCTGCTAATGTGAACAAAATCCCACGAACTGCCATGAACTAAATGGCCCATTTTATCTGAAGGGTTATTGGCTAGGAATCAAGAAGAAACTTCTTTCTCTGATCAAATTTAATGTCCGCCTGATGAGGCAAACAGAATCTTGGTTCAATGCCTCAACCGAAGGACGGAGCTTTGACAATGCAGTGCTTCACTAGCGCTGCAATAATGTGTCACCTTAGATTCTAAGCCTTTCAGTTCTGCACAGATAGTCCCCGATTCTCAAAATGTAAACACTCCAGAACACTCATTCTTCTCCATGATTCAAACCTGGCTCCCAAATCACTACAAATAATTATTTTCCCACCCCAGCCTAACAACACAGAAACATCATGTCCTGTTGAGGAATTGTTCATCTCACTCATCTCACTCAAGTGGAGTGCACTTACTGCACTCCAGTAAACTTGGTAGCTTTTGATGTTCACAAAAAGGAAGCCAAATTTATCAGTTTGAATTCACTTGGTGAATTTGTGAGTTGGATCACAACATCTATGTATGTAACGCCAAAAGAGTTTCAAGACTGCACGTCAGCCACTATGGGACTTGGAACTCCTATAATCTGGAACTGTGACCTCCAATGTAGTGCTGGGTATGTGTTGTGCAATTGAAGTGCTGTCCTTCAGAGGCAACTGCCTATACAGGTGGATGCTAACAATTCCACAGCTATTGTTAACAATTTGAAAAGAGAAGTTTCTCCCAGTGTCCTGGACAGCAATCCCCCAAATAAAATTGCTCATTTAGTTTATGGCTTTATGTTTGTGGGATGTTATTGTGAAGAACTGAACTACAGTTGACATGATCCAGCAATTGACATGCTTTATGGTTACACAGTCATCGCCCTTTACATTAAAAAACCGTGAAGCACTTTGAGATATCCTTCTGATTTGAAAGATGCAATACAAAATGCAAGCATTGCTGCATCTTATTGATATTAATCAGTGTATCAGTGTATTCCTGAGGGTCAGATAAAGAGCTGTATTTCCCATGAGACTGGGTAGGAAGGGGTGTTGTACCGTGTGCTTGATCTAACATGACATGCAGTTTTATTTAGCTGTCGGATATGAGAAAATAACATGCTTTATTTGCATTATTGGCTTGTAATTAAGCAAATGCCACATGTGGCTATAACCAGCAGGCTGAGTGCGATGTCTGAAGTGTTTATGCAGCTTCATTTGATTATGAAGTTAAGTAGAAAACCATGGTGATATTGTTGCAGAATGTTAAAGCTGGGCAGTGTAAAGTAATTGCTCTTTATTCCAAAACAACATTCCTAACAGCAGTGATATTTGGATTTGGTTGGTGAAAGCAGCTTTTTGGAAAAAATTGCATATTATTTCATCTTCGTATGATTTCATAATCGCATGAAAACGGCTCAATGACTTTATTGCGTTATTCATAATATTATGTTTGTGAAAAGAGATACTCAGTATTGATTGGTTTTCCTCATGTCCAGTTGAACACTAAAGCTTGTATTTGAGACAATATGCTTTTTAAAAAGAATTTTTGCGACTACGCAATAAACTTGATCTATTTTTATTATCATGTATACAGACTGGAGTCTGGGTAATGAAATGCAGATTCTTTCTTCATATACCTGCAATGGTAATAACAGAATCATTGGTTATTTACATCCCAGTACATCTGATAGGAGTATGCTTCAACCCTGGCAGCAATATGATATATAGTAATATTCCCATAATCAAAGAATAGTACCATACTGTATTTTTTAATATACCATAAATAAAAAAAGTTAATCGAGTTATTTCAAAGGAGTGGATAATGTTTTGAATGCTTTACAACGATAGGGTTAGATGCTGTGTGAGAGATAAGGGGACAGCAGAGGGCGATGGATGAGGTGGTTCATGGGAGGGGAGAGAGAATGTGCAGAAGACCCTAGTTAGCTGAGGAGAGGGCAAGCAGAAGAGTTGGTTAGGAGAAGATCACAGAGATAGGAAACCAGAGATATGACTGCTAACTAACAATTTAGAACTGTATGGCTGACCAGCATAATGGATGATGATAGTAATAGTACAGTAATAATAATCCTTGCATAATATCTCATTAGGCTACCTGGGGGTATTTCATGGGCATTTATTAAAGAAGTAAAGACATTGCCTTTAAAAACAGAATACAGTAATGGAGTAGATACAATTGCTTATTACAATGACCATTGAATACATTTGATTTCTTTTTGGTAGATATTGAAATCACTATAAGTAATTTACACATTTTCTGAGACTTGGCTTATTCAGTGGATTGTATATCATTCATATACCTGGTATCTTCAGGCAATGCTGAGGTGAAAAGTGAAAAAAGAGCTGTAGATTTCTAAGGTTGTAGTTAAAACCAACCAGCATGTTGAAGTTGATTGTATAATATTGTTACCTGCAGAAGTACCTTGTTCCACCTGTTTGTGTAGCTGCAAACCTGGGCTAGTCAGGATTAGTTCTGTAATGTGAACTGTCAATAAAAATGTCTTATGTTCAAATGAGTAGACAGTGAGGAACTTTAATATTTTGCTTTAACTAGTATAGCTACGCCTGTTCCTTTAAGCAAAGCGGAAATTTGCCTTCATCATTCAATAAGGGCAGGTCAACTGTTCCATGACTGATTAAACTAGAAAGAATTCTGCTTTGTAAACAAAACCGCAGAACTTTCCAGAGTCAATATAAAAGCTTGCTCACCTCCCAGAAAGGATGGAGTTGCACACACAGTCGCACAATAGGTTTAATCTAAAAAGCAAATAGTTTCGTTGGTGAATGAAAAAAAGCTGTCATTTACTGATACAGTTTGACTAAATAAATTGTAAAAAAAAGTAATCTGAATATCAGACTGCTTAGTACCATAATCCCTCCTGAATTCTGATCTTGACACAGCATGACATGGAATGAGGCAAAACTTGCTTGACCCCCTCATGTCTTGTCCTGACATTGCATTCACAAAGCGAGAGATATAATAACATTGGAATATATTGCAAAGAATTGCATAGAATCTACAGCACCGAAACAAGCCATTTGGCCTAACTAATCCATGTTGATTTTTCTACTCCACCGAAATTTCAAACCATCCTAATTCCATAAACCATAAATCAATAAGTAATTAATCAAGAAAAAAAACTAATACATTACTGATCAAACTGGAATGCCTACATTTATGCTAATATCATACGCAAGGATGATTATTATTATTATCCTTTAGAAATCTATCAATCCCAGTTTTGCATATGTTCAAAGACTGAGCATCCACAGACTTCTGGAGCAGAGAATTCCATTAATTCACTACCCTCTGAGTGAAAAAATGTTTCCTCAATTCTGTTCAAACAGGCTGACCCTTAACCTTGAGACTATAACCCCTAGTTTTAGATTCTTCAACCAGAATGGCATCTTCTGGTTGTGGCACCTTGTCAAATGCCTTCTGAAAATCCAAATACCCTACATCTACTGGTTCCCCCATAACTAAACTGCTAGTTACATACCAATGTGAAAGATGCCCTAGAAATGTAATTTTGTTGTTGTTGTACATCTTCAAAAAACTCTAAAAGATTTGTTAAACATAATTTCCTTTTCGTAAAGCCATGATGACTCTGCCTAATCATATTATGATTTTCTAAGTACCCATGATAACGTCACTAATTAAGGACTCGAGAATTTTCCCTATCACCAATGTCAGACAAACTGGTCTATAGTTCCAACAACTTTGATTTATACAGCGCCCTCCATGCCGGACGGCGTCTCAGAGTGCTTCACAATAATGGATCCCGAGCCATGGGCAGGTGACCAAAGGCGCGGTTGAAAAGAAAGGTCTTCAGCTGAGACCTGAAACTAGGAAGAGAGGTTCCCCATTTATTCTCTCCCACTCTTCTTAAATAGCGTTTGCAACCTTCCAATCAATGGGAACCATTCCAAAATCCAGGTAATTTTGGAAGATCAAAAACAAAGCATCCACTATCTCTGCAGCCATCTCTTTTAAAACTCTAGGATTCAGGCCATCAGGTCCAGGAGATTTATCAGTTTTTAATCCCATCAATTTCTCAGTACTATTTCTTTATTGATGTTAATTTCTTTAAGTTCCTCACTAACATTAGCTTCTTGGTTCCCCTCTATTTTTGGTAAGTTTTCAGTGTCTTCCAATGTGAAGACAGAAGCAAAATATTTGTTTAATGCCAATTCTATATTCCCCATTATAATTTCTCCGGTCTCTAACTGCAATGGACTCACATTCACTTTTGATAGTCTCTTCCTCTTTATAGACTTGAAAAACTACTTACAATCTGTCTTTATGTTCCTAGCTAGTTTATCCTCATATTCCATTTCCCCCTCTTAATCAGTTTCTTGGTTTTTCTTTGCTGATCTCTAAAGCTCTTCTAATCCTCAACTTTACAGCTCTTTTTGGAAGTATTACAGGCCTCTTTTAATTTTATACTTTCACTAACTTCTCTAGTTAGCCATGGTTGAACCACTTTTCCTGTGGTAATTTTATTTCTGAAGGGAAAATGTGATCACTGAGAATATCATATCTTTAAACAATTGCCATTGCTGGTCTACTGTGATATCTTTAAATTTAATTTCCCAGTCTATTTTAGCCAAATCTTGTCTCATACTTGCAAAGTTGGCTTGATTTAAATTTAAGACCCTTGCTTTGGAATTAACTACATCACTCTCTAATTTAAAGTTAAATTCAATCATGTTATTTTCACTCTGCCCTAAAGGAGTCCTATCTTTCACATTGCTGAGGAGCTCTATTTTGTTACACAAAACAAGATGTAGGATAGCCTGCTCTATTCCCTTCTCCCTCATTTTATTTAAAACACAGCCCGTCCATAGTGCTCTAATCACACTTTGATTGAGTGTCAGATCCCCAGTTGTGCTCAAAATAAACAATGCATTGGTTAGACCACATCTGGAATATTGCCTACATATTTAATCATCTTGATATAGGTAGGGGATGTCCATGCTCTAGAGGAGAACAACAAAGCTCTTCCACAGTAATATAGGGATTCATTAAAAGGAACAAATAGCTAAACTATGGCTCTTCAGCCTGGAAAGGAGACAAAAACAACAAAATTACATTTATAGAGTGCCTTTCAAGTTGGGAGGATGTCCAAAGATGCTGAACGGTCAGAGGTCGGGGCACGAGCACAGGGTGGAGGGGCAGGGAGTGGGGAGGGGAGAGAGAGAGGTGGGTGGGCGACAGAAGGCACGAAAGAAAAAGAAGGTCTTGAGACTGCCTACAAGGGGGGCAAGGGAGGAAGAGAGGTGAAAGGACTGTGGGATGGAGTTCCAGGGTGTGGGGGCAGAGAGACTGAAAGTCCGGCCACCAATGGTCAGGCGGGAAACATGGAGTAGACAGGGGCCAGCTAAAGGGAGGGGGCGAGCAGGTTGATAGGGAGTCAACAACAACAACAACAACAACAACTTCGATTTATATAGTGCCCTCCACGCTGGATGGCAAAGTGAGGACGAGGATCTTAAATTCAATCCTCTGGTGGATGGGAGCCAAGGGAGCTGGGTGAGGGTGGGAGAGATGTGGTTGCGGAGCTTGGTGAGGAAGAGGACACGAGCTGCAGTATTCTGGATGATCTGCAGCTTGTGAAGAGAAGAGCCGGGATGGCCAACGAGGAGGGGTTTCCACAGTCGAGCTTTGATGTGACAAATGCATGCATGAGAGTTTTGACAGCCTGAGGGATGTGGCAGTGACAGAGTCTGCCAATGTTACGGAGGTGGTGGAAGGAAGTACTGTCAAGGCGCGGATATGGAGGAGAAAGGACAGTTCAGGGAAAAACAAGGCACCTTGGTTCCTGACTGGCTTCGAGAGATGGAATGTGCAGCCTTGGATGCTGATGCTGTCAGTGCCTGAGGTGCAGAGGAACCGGTTTGTCATGGAGAACAGGAGATTATGGATGCCTTTCGCCTCCAGGATTATCCTGGAGTAAAAGAATGATTTGGCGGAGGCCAGAGCAGAGCTGTACCTTTTGGTATGGTCCAGCCAGATATGCTGGTGGACGGTTAAGTCAGGTTTGAGTCACGTGCGTTCAGCGGCCCACACCTGGTCCTAGAGCGTGCGGAGGTGGTTAATGAACCAGCGCGAGGTTCAAGAATACATTTCAAAGGGGACTTTAAATAAGTTATATAAAATACTGAACTTGTTACATCAAATTAACCTGGACTAATAGTTTGCATATTGCTAAAACAATAGCATAAGTGAGCACAGGTTTAGAGTTTAGAGATCTGTTTAAGATAGACATGAAAAAGTATTTCCTTACACTGAATGATAATGAAAGGAAAGCATGGTTGTTTATTTAATGATGTGGGAAGGCGGTAAAGTGGATAGGACTGTAATGCTGAATGATTGAGATTACATGGGCAGATAATCTAATTTGGTTACCATCCATTCTCCCTCCCACCTACCTCCCACTTCCTCCTCCCACTCCTACCCTCCTTCCCTTCCTCCCCCCATACTCACTCCTTGCCCTCTCTCCCTCACCCACTCCAACCCCCACTTGTTCCATCCTCCACTACTCCCTCCCTCATTCCCCCGCTCAGCCTGGTCTCTCAGTTATCTACACTATGCCCAGTTAGACATCACCAGATGTGAAAAGTGCTAAATAAATGTGAATTGCTATTGTTTATTGGAACCACTAAAGTTTCGTACATTTAAGTGAGCTTAAGTTTCACCCCATTTTACAGGTTGCTTCACTTGACCTTGTATAGTTATTTTAAGTCTGGCATGGAAAAAATTGTCACTTTTCAAATACAGTAAAACCTTGATAATCTGGCACGGTTGGGATCACTTACCTCCTGAATTTCGGAGATTGCTGGTATTTAGAACATACCCTAGAAGCTCTGCCCCATACCACCACGTGGACTGTAAACACAGCATTGAAGCCAAACAATGGCTGAGCTCCACCCACAGCGCCAGTCAACAGATCAGCGACGTTGGGAACTGCAATCAGCTATTCCGAATTTGGGGTGATTTGCTGAATATCAGAAAAAAATTAATGAAGTGTGTATTTTGAAATCTTCACGGTTTTAGGGAGTTGCTGGCTTTCGGAATGTTGCATTATAGAGGTTTTACTGCACCTCAAAGAGGTTTTATGGTGAGACTTTAAAGGAATCTGCTTTGACATCAATGAGTGGATAAGAGACGGAGTGGAATAGCCATTGACAACAGAATACTAATGCTGTAAACAGGTCTTAGATGTCAAACACCTGTCAACAATGGGAGGAGTTGACCATCGTAAACAGTTGTTGGGATATTACTCAGTTGATCATTAATCTTAGAAGGAAATATATCATGTACTTAGGATTCTGTCATTTTTTAGACCTAAGACTGGAATAGAGGTTGTTCTGGAGGGATATGATTAAGTGGGCCATAGTATACTCATGCTATGAATGTTGTGTTGTGCTGTACATTACCAGAGAGTTAGCAGGACAGCAACTGAATCAATGCAGCGTATCCCCAGCAAAGCACTGGAGTGTTGCCCCCAAACTGTAGGTTCTAAGTTATTTTGCGTAACTTAAAGCCTTTCCTGGTGTGGATTTGCTTGCCTGTGATGATTCATTTTGCCACTGATACGCAACCAGCAACAGGAAGTATTAGAAGGCAGAGCAACAAGTCACAGCTCACCTGAAGGCTTGTGCACCTCATTAATCATGAGTGGCTCAGGTCCTATCTTTCACACTGTGTCCTCTTTGTGTCTGCTAGCCCCCGCACAGTCTTGTGTGGTATTCATAAGAACATAAGAATTAGGAGCAGGAATAGGCCATTTGGCCCTTCGAGCCTGCTCCGCCATTCAATAAGATCATGGCTGATCTTCTCACCTAACTTTGATTACTTGCCCTATCCCCATATCCCGTAATCCCTCTATTTTTCAAAAATCTATCAGTCTCAGCCTTGAGCATCTACAGCCTTCTGGGGTAGTGAATTCCATAAATTCACTACCCGCTGAGTGAAGAAATGTTTCCTCAACTCTGTTCTAAAAGGCTCAGGTCTCTGTCCTTGGTCCCATCCTATTCACTCTCTAAACCCTCTACCCTCTGTGACATCGTCTGGAGACTTGGGGTAAATTTCCACATGTACGGGGATGACACCCACCTCTATATCTTTGCATTCACCCTCAACTCCAGGACTACCGGAGTCGTGACTGCCTGTCCTACATTGTTTCCTGGACGAGGGATAACTTTCTTCACTTGAACGTCCGCAAGACTGAGGCCATCCTGATTGGGTCGCATCAGTGCCTCTGCACCTCAGGGGTTGGCAGCATCGGCATCCACTGTTGTACACTCCATCTCACAAAACAAGTCAGGAACCTGGGTGCCTTGTTTGACCTGAACTGTCCTTTCTCCTCCATGTCCGCACCATGACCAGCACTGCCTTCCACCACCTCCTTAACATTGCCAGACTCCACCACTGCTTTACCATTCAGGCTGCCGACATCCTCACCCATGCCTTTGTCACATCAAGGCTTGAGTACGGAACTCCCACCTCATTGGCCTTCCCAACTCTTCCCTTCACAAGCTGCAGATCATCCAGAACTCTGCAGCTCATAGAATCTCTTGTACTAGGCTCCGCGACCTCATCACTCTTACCCTCACCTGGCTCCATTGGCTCCCAATCCCTCAGAGAATTGAATTCAAGATCCTCATCCTCACTTTCATGGCCATCCATGGCCTTGCCCCTTTCTACCTCTCCGACCTGCTGACTCCCCATCAACCTGCCCAACCCCTCCGTTCAGCGGGCTCCGGCCTGTTCCATGTCTCCCACTCGACCCTCCCTTCCTTCGGTGACCGGGCTTTTAGCCTCTTTGCCCCCAAACTCTGGAAATCCCACAGTCCCTTCACCTCGCTTCCTCCCATGTCTCCTACAAGGTTGATCTCAAGACCCTCCTTTTTGATCTGCTGCCCTCCACCTCTCTCGCTCCCCTTCCCCTCCCCCATGCTTGGGTCTCCTGACCCCTGACTGTACAGTGAGCTGGGACGTGCTCCCGACCTGAAAAGCGCTCTATTAATGTAATTTTATTGTTATTAGTGAAGGCAAACCAGGTGCTTGATTCACAGAGTTGAATCACTAATGTAATTCTCTCTTTGGAGTAGGATTATTTCAGAAACCTGGCACCCACAAGCTTCTGGATCCCACACCTATGCCAGGAGGCACTTGAGAAATTGAGCAAGAGCCCCATCCAATCTTGACATCCACAGAATGCTGCCACAGTCCTGGGTGTTTGTGGCCAGAAGGGAATTCGCATTGAAACATTTTCAGAGGTACAGACACTCCACAAGTGAGCATTTTGAGATGGTCATCATCTATGAAAAATGCTGTTGAAGGGCATGTTGTTAACACCACTGCAAGATTATATGGCTCCAAGCCAAGGTTACATGGGTGCCAATGAAATATTGGAATCAAGTCAATTTTCTGATGATCAGTTTCTGACAGCATAATAATAATAATCCTTGCGTTTGATATAGATATCATCCTGCTCCTATAATCATTGCATCAGAAATACAGCTTTATCATGTCAAAGCATCTCAAAGCATCTCAAAGCACATTGAAGAATTTACATAGTGTAGATAATATGTACATGTAGGTGATCATCGCAGCCAATTTATGCACAGCATTGTCTCACAAACAGCCATGTAATTCATTTTCATTTTCATTCATCTGGATGATTCTTGCCCAGTACACCAGGAAAAATCCCTTCTCTTTTCTCTTCGGCATAGACCACCGAATCCTTAATAGCCACCTGAATAGACAGGACCTTGATTTAACTTCTCAGTTGGATAGTCCCTTTGCTAATGCATGTTCCCATATTGCATAGTACTGTATCAGTGACAGCTGATACTATGAAGAACAGAAAACACGTATTGGATATACAGTATTAGCTTTCTGAGAATAGTGCTTGCCATGTATTCAAAACTCAGATACCAGTAGACACTTACTCAATTGCTATGAAAGAGGAAAAAAAGATTTGCAGTGAGTGAATAAAAGAATACAACCAATACTGTGATATATAACCTATTGAGCTTCATTGCAGATGACATGTAGATGTTCTAAGTTTAGAACTGTTTTATTAAACATAAAATCATGGGATAAGTCACAGGTATATAAAATTGTTTATTTATATGTTGGAGTTTAAGTGTTGAATGCAATTTAGAGTTGGTCATTGAAGGAATGGGATTGTGTGAGATGCTGGATCATGGTAGTAAACTGAAATAAGACCCGGGAGGTGGCTGCGGGAAAGAAACTAAGAAACCAGCAGAGGAAAAAGAAACAGCTATCAATGAGAGAGTACTTCCGTGGTGGTGGTGAGGTGGGGGTGTGACGGAAATATGAGAATTAGTTTCCCTGGATTTATAGCGTTCAGTGTATTTCTGTAAAGAGGTCATTTGAGAGGGGAAAGTGCAACACCCAAGCTTCTTAGTAGAGTGCAATCTTATTATAACATGGCATTTGAGATCAATACATTTTGACTATGTTATATGAAGGCAAAAAACAGGATTGATAGGGGTAAGTTGGCCAATTCCTAGGCTAAAAAAACTTCCAGGTTGGCGGTTCAGTTCAATCTCATTTCCTCTTCTCCACATGTGCAGAACAGATAGTTATGTTGGAGGTCATATGATGACCCGTATGTCAGACAATTTTTTAAGATGACTTCCAAGTGATTACGTTGCCACTGTTTTCACTTTCCATTTTCTACATGTGCAATGTCAATGGTGATCAAAGATTGCCAATTAGAATGAAAAGCTGGCTGGCATGTGCAAAACCAGCAGGTTTGCTTCATGTATGTGCTGGAAGGATAGGATTCACAGTGGATAGGAGAATTTGCAGTATAGAAACGCAGAATAGGAGAATTTGTGCTTTAGTGAAAATCTTTATAATCGGGTTGCACATTCATAATGTTCTTCAGTCCTTCAACTATTGTGCTGCACAAAAGGAGATTGTGTTTGTACCAATAAAGTTTGGGGAACCTAGTGAATATTACAATATTTTTGGATGAAGAAAACCTTCGGCACATTCAATCTCATTCCTCCAGAATAATATGCATGCTTCTGGCCATTTGGGTTGCCTTCCAGCACATCTGGATCAACCTAAATTGGACACTTCATTCCAGGACTGTTTGTGAGGCAATGCTGTGCACAATTGGCTGCCACATTTCACCCACAAATATACAGTCAATTTACTTTACAGTATGTTCTATGAAGTGCTTTGAGACGCCTAGAAGATGTGAAAAGCGCGATATCAAATGCAAGAATAGTCTGCCCTCATACACCTGGTATACAATGACAACACAGTGAATGTTCTGAAATGATTGGAGATGCAGCAAGGAGCTTCCCAGACAATGTTTTTAACGGCAAGTGGTACAGTTTTGTTGGTTAAATGCCAGCATATAACCGAATGAATACTCTGGTTTTGTTAACCTTTGCCTAATTCTCTGTGGAATTAGGTGAGTGAGGTGTGTCCCTCCAGTGATAGAGTGCACATATCCTTCCAGATTTCCACATTTACATGGATCTGTGTTTGCTTAATGTTGTGTTTCTTCATGTGTCAGATACCCAGCTCCTTTACAATAAATAAAAAATGTTTTATAATACAGCTACAACAAAGGAAGAACTGAATGGCACACCCTCACATGATGCTTTTGTAGACAATTAAGAAATCTTGTTGTGTGGGACAGGTGTAGTAGGAGAGGTTCATGTAAAACATCACTGCAAGGTAGATTTCCGGCAAACTGAATGGGGAAAGGGTAGTATCAGTCACATAAGACGGTGTACCTTCAACTGCATTCTGCCCTTTCATTTACATCAACTGTGCTCTTTGTTTTAAAAAAGTAAATAATATAATATAAAGATTAACAAATGTCTGGCAGTGAGTTTAAGAGGCAATTTAATCTATAGGTTCGGCTGATGTTCATCAACCTACTGGAGCCTCGGATTTATGGTTTATGATTTCATTAGATCCGCTTGATTGAATTACTGCTTTGTAGATCCCTGCCAGACATCTATTGCTCAACATGTATTTTCCTCTGTTAATACTGCACTTCCTCTGCAGTTAATTTAATGTTGCTTTTAAACTATTGTACAGTTAAGTAATTTTTATGAGCAGACTTGTGTGTTGAACAACTCTGGAGTGTTACCCAAGGAGGTTGAATAATGAGGCACTGGAGCCGTTGCCATCCTGTAGAAGGAACATTTACAGTCAGGCCTCCCAGGAGATCACATCATTAGAAAACTTCACATAAGTCCGGAGGCAACAAATATTGTATCACGTGTTAGGAGGCTGTAATGTACATTACTTATTTTGTCAAGGAGTAGATTCAATGTGAGAAAACCCTAGTCATCATATCCTATCCTCTGTTTTGATGCAAAACAGATATCTTGTACCAACAGAAGAAAATTGTGGCATGATAGGTCATATAGCATTGATCTTATAAATACAGAGTAATTAGGTGTTGTAGTACATGAAGTTAAAGGTTTTTTTTGAAGGGATTATTACCCTGAATGCTGACAATTGTGAGTGAATTTAAAATGCAAGGCAATAATATGGACCTAAAAGCTAAGGCGAGTTGAAATTTCAAGCCTGTTGTAAAGACTATGCACTGCATATGCACTCATAAAAACGATAACACCCAACAACCTTTCAGTCCCTTTTATCATCTCCTCAATCCAAAAGATAGCCGTACCAATCTAACATTAAGCTCTAAAAAATCGAAGTTTGCCTAAACAGTTAATAGTCTTTTTCAAGATTGTTTGACATGATGTTGGACAGCATCCCAATCACTCAGTTATTCATGACATCCCTTTGATTTTCTATTTTCCGAGATCTGTTTTTCAGAGGACAATTATTGGAAAACATGTTCCTTGAAAGGCTTAATTTGTTAATTGTTCTCTTTTTAAATAAATAGCTACACTTTACACTTCATATCGGTTACATCGGTATAATTTTTCATATCGATATGCCGATATTGGAAATTCAAATATATCGATATATCGAATAATTTGATATAAAAAAAATTATATATCGCAAATATCAGTATATCGTGTCCGGCAATATATCGATATATCGGTATAATGCGAACTTTTTCAACTTGCCTTGTCGCCAGCATTGCAAGCTTCCTGGGCCTAGAGCATGGAATGCGCGCGCACACACTGGAATGTGTGCGCACCTCCGAATGCGCGCGCATGCTCAGTACAAAAAATCCCGGAGATATCGATATATCGGTATATATCGACATGAGCCAACGATATATCGATATCGGAAAATTTCCATATTGACGGACCCTACAATGAACTATAACTGGTTTGACTATCTGTTAAACTGCCCACTTTTTCTTTTAAAAAAAAGTGTTCTCCCACTATTTTTCTAATTTTCTCCCCACTGGCATATATCTCAAGGAAATTATTTATTCCCCAGTGAGCCAAGACTGTATCCTGTGTGAAGAGTACTGTATAAGCACAAGTTGCTGTTTTGCCTCCTATTGCTGGTTTGGTGGTCTCTTGCTAGGGGATCCATCGGATGTACCCAGCACAAGTGACCATTGTTCATGTGTCAGACTTGGTAGAGGATATCAGCAGGTTTCCAGTGCCTTGGGATGTCCTCCTGACCTGAAAGGCACTATACAAATGTAATTTTGTTGCTGTTGTTGCAGAGGACCTCACAGCCAAACCTCGCCCACTTGTCACACAAGTACGCAGCCATTAGGGGCTGCTGAAGAAGGATCAGAACAAATAATTCCAGCTGGTTTTACCCTCCCTAACCCTGAAAAGACCAAGCCAAATTTAACCTCTGCATTCATCGGAGGTTGAGACGAGCAAACTCAGCAAAGACTAGGATTCAAACCAATAAGCTCCTAGTCTTTAACCGCAGCTGTTATCCACCACCATCAAGGCTGCCCCTGCCTTTGCATTTCCAATTGAAGCAAAGCAGTAATAATCCCTTCAGATCTTCAATTACATTAAAGCTGCAACTGACATTTGCGCCCAATTAGCAGAGGCTAGTGTTTAAGAATACATGTTATGTTCTACTTTGCCCCAAGAGAAAAAAAGAGCTTTACATTTACCTAATGCCTCATTATGTCAAACATTTCTCAAAGCATGCCACAGGTAATTACTATCACGTGTAGTGACTATTTTTATACAAACCACAGCAGCCATTTGTCCCACCAAAGTCACAGGGTCCCACACATAGCCTTTATAACTGCAATCAGTGTAAGTGGTGCACAAAAGAACATGTCTCTTACGCTAATACCATGTTCGGGTATCTATACTTATATTTCCTTTGCATTCCTCCTGTGGATTTATATTCATCAACATCATGTTCCATCATTTTACCAAAAGAGGTTTATCTTGGTCTTCAATTAACAGACATGTCATAACACAAATGCTCATCTGATTCTGCAATGGCTTAAGAGTGTGTTTTGATCTCAGTGAAGGTTCTCATAGCTTCACAATAGAACTAGGGCTGGGCTATGTATTCATATTTTTCCTCAAGCAATGCTTGCAGTATTAGTGGATGTGAAGCCTTGCAAACAGTATTCTGTAACCCTGCCAATAATTCCCCAGGTAAAATAGTTCGATCACTTCATAGTTGTTTGTGGAACTTAACTGTGTGGAAATTAACTGTTGCAATCACCTCATCTCTTTCTTACCATTGCTGTCTTTTTGACAAACCTGGCCACAGACACCCTTTTTTAATCTTTAAGAACTGAATAACCATTGCAACTTTGAACCCACTTTTTAATGATTTCAAATAAGTATAAGAACATAAGAATTAGGAGCAGGAGTAGGCCATTCAGCCCCTTGAGCCTGCCCCGCCATTTGATAAGATCATCGCTGATCTTCTGACCTAACTCTAATTACCTGCCCCATCCCCATATCCCCTAATCCCTCTATATTTTAAAATTTTTATCAGTCTCAGCCTTGAAATGTTCAAGGACTGAGTATCTGCAGCCTTCTGGGATAGTGAATTCCATACATTCACTATCCTTTGAGTGAAGAAATGTTTCCTCAACTCTGTTCTGAAAGGCTGACCCATAATTTTAAGATTATGACCCCTGGTTGTAGATTCTCCTACCAGGGGAAACAGTCCCTCACTGTCTACTTTATCCACCCCTTTAAGAATCTTATATGTTTCAATAAGGTCTCCTCTAATTCTTCTGTACTCTAGAGAATACAGCCGTAGTCTATTCAACCTATTCTCATAGGTCAGTCTCCTCATCCCAGGAACTAACCTAGTGAATCTACGCTGCACCCCCTCTAAAGCAAGTATGTCCTTTATTAAGTAAGGAGACCAAAACTGCACACAATACTCTAGGTGCGGTATCACCAAGGGCCTATACAGTTGCAGCAAGACTTCCCTACTCTTGTACTCTAAACCTTTTGCGATGAACGCTAACATGCTGTTTGCCTTCTTAGTTGCTTGCTGCACCCGCAAATTAACTTTTTGAGACTGGTGTACAAGGACACCCAAATCCCTTTGTACACTAACACTGTCTAACCTCTCCCCGTCCAGAAAAAAAAATGTTTTTTTATTTTTGCTACCTAGGTGAATAATTTCACACTTCCCCACATTAAATTCTATCTGCCACCTACCTGCCCACTCCCCTATCCTATCTATATCCCATTGCAATCTTATTGCATCATCCTCACAGCTGACTCTCCTACCCAGTTCAGTGTCATCCGCGAATTTAGACACGTTACATTCAATGCCCTCATCTAGATCATTGATGTAAATTGTAAAACGCTGAGGCCCAAGCACTGACCCATGTGGCACTCCACTAGTTACATCCTGCGAATTCGAGAATGACCCGTTTATCGCTACTCTCTGTTTTCTACCCGTTAATCACTCTTCTATCCATGCTAATATGTTCCCATTAATCCTGTGAGCCTTGACTTTGTGCAATAGCCTAATTAGTATAATTAATGACAGTAAAATTGTAATCTAGAACATTCCATGCTACAACTTTGCAAAGCCTCCAATTGGGTCATGTAGGCTGGATTCCAAATACCCACTAAAGCATTCCTCATTTCTAATTGTACTTTAGTTTTGCCTCTTCATGAACAATTAGCTGTACCCCTTGCAGCTCTGCTTGCAACCAAAGGATCCAATATGGAATGTAGATTTCAGGGATACTACATATGAACCATGTAACACCCCATAAACACTGTGTGTATACCTTAAGCAAAACTGTCATACATGTGCAATGAGCTTGTTTGGGTCATAGCTCACCTATCGAAGGGTCATAGCTCATGAACGATAGAAGATCTTATCAAAGTTATGTTAACCAAAGGGGTTTACTGTGGGATCTGGCAGGTCTTTGGGTTATTCAAAGGCTTCCGTGCTGTTCTTTGTTCTTCAGTTTCATTTAATCGTCCTTCTTGCTGTTGTCTGGCATTTTTATTTGTGCTTGAAAGACTTGATATTCACTTAGACATCTTTTTCTTATTCCCGCTGCTTAGCTTCATCTGAGTGCATACTGGGTGCTGTTGGGGTTGGCCACAGTGCCTTTGGGACTCGATGTGGTCACCAGGTACAACCTAAGTACAAAACGCAATGTGTGATGAGCTTGTTTAGGTCATAGCTCATTAATGGTTGGGGATCCCCCCAAAAACAAATCTACGTCTCAACGTCAATCAGTTATTGAAATCTTGGCTGACACTGACAGACAATGTCATTTTATTAATAGAAGATTGATTGATTGATTGATTGATGATTTGATAAGATTGACTCCAGCCATTGAAAGGAAAATGTTCAGAATGCATAGGATTTTAAATTGGATTGAAAAAGTAAATACAGACAATACTTTCAGATATGCAAAATTAACAGAATAAGAGGGCACAGGTCCATGAATGCCAAGGCTGTTCCAGGAAAGACACCAGGAAGTATTTATTTACCGGTAGGGTAATTAATGATTGTAACAAGACACGAGGAAGGGTGGTTGAAGCTAGGGAGCTGGGTTCATTTAAGAAACAATTTGAGGCTGTAATGTAAAAGTGGTAGATGGGTTTTCTGAAAGGATGAGGTCAGATAGACTGAAACCCCTTCTTTATCCAAATCTCACTTGTGGTTTTATGATGTGGCCGTGGCAATTTGGGCTTAGTTTTCTTTGGGGCAGATTTCGTAAATTCATTGGACGTTGGGAGGACGTCTAGCGCCTTGGGACGTCCTTCCGACGTGAAAGGCGCTTTATAAGTTTAAGTTGTTATTCTTGTTGTTGATATTCCATCTGGACTAATATTTACTCTATTTAGAAAAAAATGTATCCTTGTCAACAATTCCCCACCTCCACTAAATATAAATTGGTCACGCACATCATAGCTGTTGGTGAGATATTGGTGTGTAAAATTGGCTACTTTGTCCACAAAGCCCACTGTTTTACCACTTTACAGTATATTCTGTATATTCTAGAATATCCTCTTGATGTTGAATAGCTATTTATTAATTGTTAATAATATTATATTATTAATAATATAATAATAATATTTGATATAGCTCTTTTCACATTTTATTGACGTCTCAAAGTACTTCACAGAATATACTGTAAAGTGAATTAACCATATATTTGTGGGAGAAACACGGCAGCCAATTGTGCACAGCAGTGTCCCCACAAACAGTCGTGGATTGAAATGACCAACTTTTATTATTGTATTATTTTTTGGATTATTATTAGTAGGCGTGTAGTATTCATCAGGAAAGAAACAAACAAGTTGTCTGTGCCCTGGTTCTTGATAGTGAGGGCGAGGAGGAGAGAAAGGAATGCAGAGGGGAAACTCATTCACAATATGTAAATGTTCTTATTTAAAAAGCTTTTTAAATGATCAGTTGGTGTATCTCACTGTTGGTAGCACCACACTCTTGAAAGAAAATCACATTAATGTCTGCATGTCTAGCCACAGTGTTCACTGAAACATTAAAATATTGATATTGAACAAGGTGAAAGTCCAAAATATGCACATACAAGTATCCCTCCCCAACTGCGGGGGCTACGTTCCTGAAAACCTCCTTGGTTGGTAAAACCACGGTTGGAAAATGCAGAGCCCTATAGGAAACATGGGGATAGGAGGAGCAAGTTTGGTTGCCAGGATCTGCAGCAATCCACGAGGCTGTCTGACTGGCTGACTGATCTACACTCAGACAGACAGAGAGAGAGAGAGAGAGAGAGAGAAATCATGGTGGGTGACACGGAGGGTGGTGGGGGGTGCAGAAGGTGGTGTGGTGGGTGACATGGAGGGTGGGGGTGGTGGTGTGCAGGAGCTGGTGCGGTGGGTGACACAGAGGGTGGGGAGGGCAGAAGCTGGTGTGGGGTAACATGGAGGGTGTGGTGGGGGAAAGGTGCTGTGGTGGGTGACACAGAGGAGGGGGTGGGGAGAAAGTGGTATGGTCAGTGACACGGAGGTGGGGTGGGAGAAGGTGGTGTGGTGGGTGACACGGAGGGTGGGTGGGGTGCAGAAGATGGTGTGGTGGGTGACATGGGGATAGGGGGAGTAAGTGGGAGCATTGGCTGCCAGGATCTGCAGACACAGACACAGAGAGAGAGAGAGAGTGAAATCAATGGAGATTTTTGGGAGCATTGGCTGCCAGGATCTGCAGACACAGAGAGAGAGAGAGAGAGAGAGAGAGAGAGAGAAAGAGAGAGAGAAATCAATGGAGATTTACCTTAATTCTAAGAGAGAAGCAATATCTCGCTGGTTGATTGCGACATCACAACTGGGTCCTAGCACCAGACGCTAACGCGAAGCTGGTTGATACAACAGGGTTCTAGCGCCAAACGCTAGTGTTAGTGTTAAAACCGTGGATAAGCAAGGGTTAAGCAATAACCATTGAGTGGTTAGCAAGGGTTGTCGCATTTAGCAAACCGTGGATGCGTGAGTTTTGTGGTTGTCGAGGGTGTGGTTGGGGCGGGATACCTGTACTGCATTTGTCTGCAAAATAGCCACTACACTTTTTAGTACATCCTATGAATCACTATGTTAAAGGCACTATATAAAATGTTAGGATTATTCATTTATTATTATTATTATTATTATTATCCATAATTCATTTGTGTCCCAAAATGTGCATCCACAGAGAGAGTTGCAAAATTGTGGATTGTTCCCTTGTGTTTTAAATGAAGCCTCATCATATCTGAGGAATGTTTTAGCTACATAATTGAATATTTTTGTTCACTTTTGGATCAGTTCACCCTCCTTCCTTTCACTCTCAACTGTTGAATGAGCCTGATCCATGTTGACCTCCTAGACTGAACCCTGTAACATTTCACACACCCAGGAATTGCTGTACAGCCATTACTGCACCAGTGGAACTTTTCCACTTCCCACACTAACTGTCCTTTGGCCTCTGAGTGAGATTGGCATTTCTTTAACAATTAGTGCTGAATTATGAGCTGCTTTCATGACACAAATTCACATATAATAACAACTGGGCTGATGCTGACCAGTCATTTCATTTAGGAATCTATAATCAGCAGAGTAAGTAGACTCTACCTCATAAGTCTAGGCTAGATATGAAATCCCCAGGTTCCAGTAACGGATGTATTTGTTTAACAGGCCACGTCACCCGGTCGCCAACATTTAGATATTAAACCTTGTGTTTTTATCCTGTTCGGTAAAGTAACTTTAAATAAGGATAAAGTAACCATGCCAGTTACCAGGTCAACCATTTGAATTCCCCTTTCCCCCACCTGCCCGAAAAATTAACTCAGGAAAGAAAATGTTTCTTGTTCACTCCCGCGACTAGACTATCCCTCAAATTATATAAGCAGCAAATTGAATTTATGAGAGCAAAGTTAAGATTTTTGCAATTTCTTAAATCTTCTGCATGGTCAACAGCCCTGCATTGATTTTTTAAAAGTTAACCGGGTGTTTGCACATTCAAAAACCCATTACTTTGCTTAAGAGTCTGCAAACCAGACTGAATTCCACGCTTCCTACCTACACATGGCAATTCCAGTGTTTTGGAATGGAGTACGCTCTATCTCTGACCTGGAGTGATATATTCTGCTTACATAATTCCAGAGAGTATCAGGCACAGATTGGCAAGAGTCCTTTGAAGAGGATGGATTCAAAGAAATGGATTGAAAGCTATCAGAAGGCTTTGGAGCTGTGTGGGAGGGAGGTGTAGTGACTGTTTTTGTAGGCATTTGTGACAGGCAGGTCCCACGAACAGTCATGAAGTGAATTCAGGAGAAATTCCTTTCAGATAGAGTTGTGAGATCTTTGAATCTAAAATCAACAAATATCACTTTGGATTTAATATTTCATACCAAAAGATGGCAACTCACAAATGCAGTGCTTCCCCAGCGAACACTGCTGATTTACTTCATGTCCTACACTCTATCCATCCCATCATTGGCAGGTAGGTTTTCAGCTGTATATATTTCTCCCTGAAATCTTCCTCCTATTTTCTCGCTGCATCTGTTCCTAATATCTTTTAAATTTAACCAATTTCAACCTCCACTTCGCATATCCCTGCACCATTTTTAATGATTTTTCCTCACTCCTTCCTCTTCTCACTCAATTTCATCCTTCATGGCACTCTTGTCTATGAATCAAAAGGCTGTGTTCAAGTTCCACATCAGGAATTGGAATCATAGCTGAAACTCCAATTCAGTGCTGCGGGATGGCGGAATTTCTTCCAAAGCAAGCCTTCCATTCTCAAGAAGGCCTTTTACGGTAGGGTCAGAATCAATGGAGACAGTAAGTCTATCAGGAATCTTTTTATGCGTTGAACATACCAATGTTCAAATTAAAATTTTAATATGTGGGCTAAAGTCTTACCGTATAGAATTGATAGGTGATAGATCTTTTCTGTAAATGCAAACATTTTACTTAATCAAACTACTGTAACATGAACCAACATATGTTTTTAAACTAAACCTTGCTCAGCGAGGAGAACATCTGCTTTGTGGACTCTTAGAATTGCTGATTCAGATTCCAACTACCAGCCATTCCTCCTGGGTTCAGACCCCAACTGCCTACAGCTCCACTTATCCTTGACCCAGTCCATCTCAACACCAGCTTCAGTTTGCCCATGTTCATAAGCCCCGTTAAACAGGAGATTAAAAATAATAATATTTCCCATACTACTATTCGAAAAGATTTTCTGTGTGCTGGCTAACAATTCCCCATGTAAAACTGCTCATTCACTTCATCACTGTTTGTGGGACAATTTTGTGGTTAAATTAGCTGCCACATTTTACCTATAAAATACATTCAATACACTTTACAGTGCATCCTGTGAAACATTATACCAAATGTAAGGATTATTATCATTATTATTAATTGAAAGTCTGCATCCATGATTTCTCGAAGTGATGTAATTTCCAAATTTTTACAATGCTTAGAGAATGTTTCTCAATCCAACCATATTGACTGAAGGTTACTGATAACTGCTCCACTGTTTAATGAATAAATTCCTTTAAATAAAATGTGAACCAGAAATAATTTAATCTAATCCTCAGGAAGATAGTTTGATCATATTCTTAATTATTCAAACTTACACACAAAACATTGGGGACCAAAAGTATTTTCTTCTTATCTGTATAGCTCACTGCCATAGTAAGCATTTTTGTGGATTAGTTATTCGTTGTCATGTTATAAAGTTCTTGGTGTCTGTCTTGTACTTATTTATAATTACATTTCTGAAGTGAATGCAAACATTGTATCTTTGATATTTATATCATGGGAAAACTCTGAAAACCTAAAACAGGAATATAATTGTCTACTATCCAATGATCCCCTTTTTTGGGGGTTACTCTGGGTGTCTGAAGGAGTTACAAATGTAGGGTGGGGCGAGACCATGGACTATGAGAAAACATGGATCGGAACCTCCATTTGTTGGGGACTGAGAATTCCACATATGTATGCCACTTACACATGGACATTTGCTGGTGTCTGGAAGACAATGCTAATCTCCTCGTCGAGGGATGCATCCTGTTTCGCTAACTTCAGAGAATATTAGGCACAGGCTGTCAAGAGCCAAAGCTCAGATTGTGCATTGTGGAACTGTTGGAGTTTAACCAGCTAAAATTACACATCATATACCATTGAAAACATTGTTTGGAATGCATCCCAGTGCTTGTCAAGTTTGAACTGCCTATCCAGTAGGATTTTGGCTTGCAGGGTTAGCAGGAGCTGAGTGGGAAGAATCCCTAGCCCCAGTGACTGGCACTACCTTTAAATCAAAATTGGCTACAATTTCAGAAGCCTCTTGAGACAATCCATATGCCAGATTATTTATGGTTTGGTAATTTCACAGCCCTGTCACTCAGACCATGAAAACATCTCTAACGGAAAATGCTTGAATTCAAATGTAAATATATTTTCATTTATTCTCATAACTCGCGTTCAACACAAAACATCAACAGCCTTTCATGCAAAGAATGCCTGTTATCACTCATTTTGCTGTTCAGAATTTTATTATACTTTTGGGAGGTATGTAGTGTGATGGACATAAGTTCGTTCAAGTCTTGGGAGTTTGTTTTAAAAAAGAACTAAATTCACCTGGACTCACATTTGTCAAATCTGTTAAATTAAGCAGGAAATATTAGATTTTTAACAAGGAATATAACAGAATATCTGATTTGAATGGAAAATTAGATTTTTTAATGACTTTCATGAATGTGGTGATAGCAGAGCATGAACTGAAAAAAATGCATACTTGATTCAGGCATGAAATTCTAACTTACTATTCTTGTTCTCTTTCATTACACAAAACTCCTTATCCAACCATAACATTTCAGGGTAAATTAGTTCTGCATTTGTCATGATTCAACTGCAGTAATCTTTTTCAGGTTGTTTCAATTTTAATTGGATAGATCACTATGCCTAATCCAATGAAGAGGCTGAGCGTGACGTTTTGTTGGCAGCAGTACTTTTATTTGCAACTACAACTTTTCATCATGCCCACAGTGTAATTTTTTCTAAACTATTTTGGTCTTCGGTGGTATAGTGCATTTTAGGTCTTTGTTTATTTATCTGTGATTCTCAATAAATCTAAATTGCTTATCATGTTGTTTTGACCTTTACAACAGGTGCACCTACAATTCTCTGATTGTCTCATTGCTAGTTTTCTTTAATATTATAGTGTACCAAATTCTAACAATAATACAGTACTTACATTTGATATAACCGTTTCACATCAGGGAAACATTGTAAAGTGCTTCACAGATTTACTGCAGAGAGTAGTGATTGCGTAATTTGTATGCTTTTAGAGCTATTACCACAATCTAATAGAGTGATTATGCCATCATAGACACCTGAAGGCAGTGCACATTGAGTCATTTTAGATCACATTTAAAAATAAATCAGAGCTGTGACAAGCTGAGAGATTACTCGCTGTAGTTCAACCAATTGCAGACAGCAATCTCCTTATCCTTCCCACAAAACATCTAGTCACATACATATACTTGTATAGCGCCTTTCAAGTCAAGAGGAGGTCCCAAGGCACTGGACAGTCATTGTTTCAGACCTGAGCTGGGGTCGGGGAATGGAGAGGGTGGAGGTAAAGGGGGAGATTTGGGGTGACCGATGGGACCGTTGAAGAGGAAGGTCTTGAGGTGGGACTTGAAGGAGGCAAGGGAGGGGGCGAGGCAAAGGGACTGCAAGATGGAGTTCTAGAGGTTAGGGGCAGAGTGGCTGAAGGCTCGCCCGCCTGTGGTGGGACGGGTGGATGGGGGACATGAAGCAGGCCGGAGCAGAGTGGGCGGGCAGGTTGATAGGGGGTTAGGAGGTCGTGTAGTTAGTGTGGGCAAGGCCATGGAGGGCTTTGAATATGAGGACCAGAATCTTGAATTGAATCCTCTGGGTGATAGGGGGCCAATGGAGTCAGGCAAGGATGGGGGAGATGGGGTCATGAAGCTTGGAGCAGTAGAGGACACGGGCTGCAGAGTTCTGGATTATCTACAGCCTATGGAGGGAAGAAATAGGAAGGCCAACAAGCAGGGCATTGGCATAGTCGAGCCTGGATGTGATAAAGGCATGAATGAGGGTTTCAATGGCCTGAGATGTGAAGTAGTGGTGGAGTCGGGCAATATTGCAGAGGTGAGGGAAGGCAGAGCTGGTCATGGCTTGGATGTGGGGGAGGAAGGACAGTTGAGGATTGAACAAGACACCTAGGTTCCTGACTGGCTTGGTGAGGTTGAATGTGCAACCATGGAGCTTGATGCTGCTAGTGCCCGATATATTTGAAGGCGCTGTTGCAAGCCAATCAGGAGGGCCTCAGTCTTGTTGACGTTCAACTGTAGAAAATAAGCTCCCATCCAGGACGATGTCTGACAGGCAGTGTGTCAGTTGACTCTATATCCGTGAATTATGTCATCAAGGGGGAACATGTAGATATTGAAAAGTAAGGGGCCAAAGACAGAGCCCTTGTGGGATGCCACATGTGACAGAGTGGGGCTGGAAGAGAAGTCATTGGTGGTGACAAAGTGGACAAAGCCGAATAACAATAACATTGTTCTTGTTAAGAAACGCAATTGTGTATAATTTCCATTACTAACCATATATATATCCTCTTTGATTTTATTATTTCCACAAAACAATGTTTATAATATTATTTCAGTCTTATTTTCAAGGTCAGTGGGTTTCCATAAAAAACAGTGAACAAAAGTTGCTGTTAGGCAAAAATATGCCCCAACGCATTTGAAGAGATTGGGGAATTAATTGCTCTTTCATTGAGCCAGCAAAATAATTCTGCCGTGGTATGATTCTATGGGACAGATGAACAGGGATGGAAATGTGCTTTACTTTAAGTGTAACTTGTGCACAAGGCTGAGCAAGTAATGTCACGTGAACTGCAACTTTGATGACTGTAAATGTGCATTCTGTATAGCTTGATTGATGACTTTAAAGGAATCAGTATTTCTAAGATAGCAAAATATTCGGTAAATTAGCACAGTCTTTGGGCCCTCCACATCCCTGCTATTGTAATTTATCATAGTTTGCTTAATTACACCAATCTTCTATTGACATTCCTATTCATTTTTACCATCACCACCCATGTGTTGGCATTGTACCAACATTCTCAACCCACTGTTTATGTGTGTTATAATTATATTAGACATAGAGATGGAAAATAATCTTTCCTAATTAAAAACGATCAATTACAGTTGAGTATAAACTTCTAAAATTACAGTCTGGTAAGCAAATGCTCAAAAGGAAAAAAAAAAGTACTATTCTGTTCACATTTTTTTGCTTTCTAAAAAATACAATTTAATCTGCTTTGCATAGGTCCAAATGTACCCCTTTATCATGTTAAATGCTTCCTAATTTATAGCATTTTTAGAATCTTACTTCTTGAAGCCCGTGACATGGTTATAAGTAAAATAAGTATAATAAGATTTAAGATTCAATATGAACTTTCACAGATGTGTGGTGGTATTTTTGTATTTCTGTTGGTCTTTTAATTGTTTGTTCATCTGTCCCATATCCTGTGTTAAAGGACCTCTTTTACATTGCCCTAGTACCAGAGTAGGATGGACTGTGAACAACAACAACAACCCCCAACAATAAAATTACATTTATAGAGAGCCTTTCATATCAGGAAGATGTCCCAAGGCGCTGAACAGTCAGGGGTCGAGACCCAAGCAAAGGGAAGGGGCAGGGAAGAGGGGAAGGGAAGGAGAGAATTAGCAGGAAGGGAGAGAATTAGGAAGGGGAGGGAGAGAGTTGGGAAGGCAGAAGAAGGCACAATCGAAGAGGAGGGTATTGAGACCGGCCTTGAAAGAGGCAATGGAGAAAGTGTGGCAAAGGGACTGTGGGATGGAGTTCCAGAGTATGGGATCAGAGACGCTGAAAGCCTGTCCACTGATGGTAGGGCGGGTTGGGCAGGGGACATGGAGGAGACTAGTGCCCACTGAACGGAGGGGGTGGACAGGTTCATAGGGAGACAGCAGATCAGAGAGATAGGAGGGCCAAGGCCATAAATGACCTTGAAAGTGAGGATGAGGATCTTGAATTCGATCCTCCGGGTGATGGGGAGCCAATGGAGATGGTCGTGGCTGGGAGTCATGTGGTCGCGGAGCTTGGTGTGAGAGCAGACACGAGCTGCAGAGCTCTGGATGATCTGCAGCTTGTGAAGGGAAGAGCCAGGAAGGTCGATGAGGAGGGAGTTTTCCATAGTCGACCCGTGATGTGATAAATTGATAGATTTCTTATGGATAAAAGGATTAAGGGATATGGGGATAAGGCAGGCAGGTGGAGTTAGATTAGAAGATCAGCCATGATCTGATTGAAAGGCGGGGCAGGATAGAGGGGCAGGATAGAGGGGCCGAATGGCCTACTTCTGCTCCTTATCCTTATGTAAATGTATTCTTGTGAGGCACTCTGAGATGCCGCTCGATGTGGAGGGCACTATAAAAATCAAAGTTTTTGTTGTTATAAATACGTGGACAAGGGTTCTGGCAACTTGAGGGTTGAGGCAGTAGTGAAGTCTGGCATTGTTACTGAGGTTGTGGAAGGTAGTACTGATTATAGCGTGAATGTGGGGAGGAAGGACAGTTCAGGGTCGAACAAGATACCCAGGTTCCTGACTGGCTTCGAGAAGTGGAGAATGCAGCTTTAGATGCTGATGCTGCCAGCCCCTGAAATGCAGAGACACTGATGCAAGCCAATCAGGAGGGCCTCAGTCTTGCGTACATTCGACTGGCACCCATTACCTGAAAAAATTTAACCGAGGCAAGAGGACAAGAGGGCACAAGGCTTCTGAAGCACAATCTTAAGACATATATTACAATGCATTTCTTTATACAGTACAAGCTTGGTTATTGGGCACCCAACCAATTGGAACAATCAACCAACCGGTATCTCCCAATACAATTCACCGTTCCAGCAACCAGATCTAATTCTGTAGCCATCCGGGACACTCGCGATACATGCATTTCGTGCATGTGTGCGCATGCGCACGTATTAAACTTACCGAATGCTGGAATGCTTTTTTACCGATCATTTTACCAAGTGTGCTGGAATGCTTTATTGGTAAGTATCCATACAATATTCTGTTATTATTTAGTCTATTATTAATATGGTATGTTTTAAAATAAGCAAATTTTCTGTGTAGGATTTTCAGCAACTTGCCGCTCGAATATCCGGCATATTTAATTAACCAGCAATGGTCAGGTCCCGAGGGTGACAGATAACGAAGCTTTTACTGTACATGGTAAGCAGAAGCTGCAACTGGGTACTAGAGCAGAGGACATTGGAGACAATTAATAATATGCTTGAAGCTGAATGAGAGCCTTGGGTGGATATTCTGGAAGATAAATGCACACAAAAGGATCTCAATGGGCCGGGAAATCCCTTCTAGCAAGGTCTTACATTGATGCTATAATGTTTTTTGTGCATTTTTGCAGGCAACAGAGCCAGTTAATTATTATCAGGCGTGTGAAGTAAGAAAACTTGCTAACGGTTTTGCCCTGCTGTGAATCAAACCCAGGTCTCTCGCTTGTGGGGCAAGTTACAACACAGCTACAGGATAGTTTGGGAGGTGAGGGATCAAGTGGATTGCCATAAACATGGGTGGCAGAGTGGATGTGGAGGGAGAGGTTATGAGAGGAGGAGGGAGGAGAAATTAGCGGAGATAGAGAGGGTGAAGTGCTGGTTAAAGTATGAAAGGATAAGCAGGCATTCAGAACAGAGGCAGAAGCAAGCTAGAAGGGTGGAGAAGTTGGGGCAGGATTTGGGGCGTGGATGTTAGGGGGGGCAATAGGCAAGGAGAATTTTAAGGTAAATATTGGAGGGATGTTAGAGGGGAAAATCTGAGTAAAGAGATAGGCTCCATGTTTTACTTTGAGGGTGGTGAGAATATAGAGAATATAGAACTCAATACAGTACTTGAAGCTGTGGTTGCAGCAAAATGCATTCAAAATGAAGCTGAATGCATAGATGAAGGAGAAATGAACAGATGAGTAGAGAAGAGAGGAATAGGAAGTATAAACTCTGTCACAGACTATTTGAGCTGGATAGCTTGTTCCCATGCTGTAAGCATTCCATGTCATTCTAAGCACATATCATAGCCATTGCAAAGTGAAGTTAGGCTCATTGTAGTTGGGGCCCTACCTAGACTGGAGGTTTTAGCCTTGCTTTTTACTCAAAAAATAATAATCATGCTCAAACAGGAAAACATTCCTGCTTTGAATGCTTAATACATAGCTGTGCTATTGTGAAATCAAATTCTGTAAAGTCTACTGTACTCTGGTCAGGTTGGATGTACGTCAATCACAAAATATTTTCTTTAAGCAAAACATTTTATCAGTCTTTTTAACTGGAACACCCACAATGATCAAACTTAGTCATAGATTTTAATTAAGAAGACAAGTATACGAAATGTCCATTGAAACCAGGTATAAACTGCCTTATCACAGAATCAGCTTCTCATTTTATATCCAGAGGGAAAGTTCCGCACAAGTATTCCTTGATTTTGTCTCCTCTCCCCTGCCTCCCCACCAGAAAATTTAAATGAAATTGCATGCCTCTGGTGTCCAGTTGTGGACTAAGATTTACTTAGCGTGAAAAGCATGTTGCCTGATTCGTTTTGTAGGATTCTATACAAATTAAATTTTGTTGTTCTTCTTGTCTTGCCTCAGAGTCAAAAGGTTGTGGATTCAAACTGTATTTTGGGCCTTTAAATCACAATAGTCCAAGCTGACACTCCAGTGCCGTGTTTGGGAAATGACCAATTTATTATTGATTTTTTTGAGAGATTATTATCAGGCATGTGAAGTAAGGAAACTTGCCCAAGATTTTATCCTGCCTGGAATTGAACCCAGTTCTCTCGTTTGTAAGGCGAGTGCTCTCACTACTGAGCTACAGGACTCAACGAGTTAAAGTATAAAGTGTGGCATTTGGACCTAAACATTTGGCACAGAGGGTAACATGTAAACAACTTACACACGGAATAAATAGGAATACATAGGTATTGTATGAATGGATTTAATAGTTAATATTATCCTCCTCCACCATCTCAACTTTCTCATCCATTTCTGTTGAACTGCACTTTCCTGTCTCAATCCTAATTGATTGATTCACTCCACTTTGTTCCTCTGGGCCACAGATATTCTTCACTGAGGTGCAAAATCGAACATGAATGTTCCGGTGATTAAATATGTTAAAAATGCAACTCAACATTTAAAATAAGTATTTGGAATAGCTTGAGGTAGCAAACCCAAAATAATTTCCACAATATTAAACCGTTTCTGTGGTTGCATTTTCAGTAGTAATTGTATGCACAACAACAACAACACATTTACACAAGTATAGCGCCTTTCGCATCGGGAGGACGTCCTAAGGCGCTGAATGCTGTCCAGTTCATGTGTGTGTATTTTGAAAATGCATGGCAACCCCAGTGGAACATGCTTGAGTTCAGAGTGGGTTAGTTTATAGCATTTTTGTGGGTCGTTGCTGTACCCAAATAACTGTTGTGCTTTCCTACAAATACACAATTACCACACTTTACAGAAAAGCATTTTATTGTGAAGCATTTTGAGATATGTAGATGTCAGAATGTGCAATATCAAATGCAAGTAGTGAATTGACTGTATATTTGTGGGTGAAACGCGGCAGACAATTGTGCACAGCATTATCCCACAAACAGTCACGGATTGAGTGACCAACTTATTATTATATATTTTTAAAGGATTATTAATCCCGGAAAAGCAATCCGCCAATCGACTAACAGTCGGGTTCCTACATACTGCAAGGTAAACAGGCGTGTGGAGTAAGGAAACTTGCCTAAAGCTTTGCCTGGGAATCAAACCAACATCAACAACAACAAAATTACATTTATATAGCGCCAAAATTACATTTATAGAACCGAGGTCTCTCACCCTCTGGGGTCTCCAGGCTTTGGCACTTGCCAACCTGTGCCTAATATTTTCTGGAATTAGGTAAGCAGGATGTGTCTTTTCATGGATAGAGTGCGCATTTCATTCCAACAATCTATCCCTAGAATTTCCATACTTAACAACAACAAAATTAATGAAGTGAATGACCAATTCTATCTGGGGGCTGTCGGCCAGGACACGAGGCTCCTTTTTCCCCCCAATAATGCCACTGGATCTTTAACACCAATATGGTTCCAGGGATGCCCCCAAATACATCAGCCAAGTGGCCATTCGTCAAGTGTGACTTTTGACAGTTACTGTTAGTGCAAGGGCTTGGAGAAGAGAAAGGGACATACAAATACACATCACACCTGACAAGCTCCCATCCAGACAAAACATCCACGCAAACACCTTTTAGCACAGGTCTTTTGTATCTGGAGCAGGAACCCTGGTAGATTTCCACTCTCCTAATCTAAGGCTGCAGATCCCAATTGTGGTACACTGGCTGAGATCAGCTAACACAGCACAGGCTAAGATTAAAACCTGCAACAACCACAACAGCCTTTCAATCTGGATAATAATATTAATAAAATAATCTATTTTTTCCTGGGGACAATGCTGTTTCCTGTGTTTCGTATCCTCTGGGGTCTCCAAGCCTTGGCTCTTGCCAACCTGTGGCTAATATTTTCTGGAATTAGGTAAGTAGGATGAATCCCTCCAGAGAGAGGATGCGCATTCCATTCCTGCAACTTATCACCGAATGTTTATGTGTAAGTGGGATACAGGGAAAACTCAAAACTTGGTTTGGATATTGTGAAGAAGCATGGTGAAGGGTTTCCGCATGTGTCAGAAACACACACACACAGACAGCCAAAAAAAATCCTTCTTGAAAGTTAATGAGGATTCTGTCTCAACCACCACAACATTCCACATACAAACAATCCTGTGAGAAAATAATGGCTATAATCTCCCCCATTTGCTCTTTTGGATATTATTTAAATTGATGCCATGCAGTCACTGACTCAGTAACTAGTGGAAATAATGTCTCCTTATTAACTCTATCATAATTCTTATAGCTAAACTAGTGTCGTTTTTTTTAAAGCAGTGTAATTCAAAGATTCAATGTAAACCTGAAGATAGGACACTTTGGGAGACGTTAGCTTGCATTGATCTTTGAAGCAGTTTCTACTGCTTAGCAATGAAACCATAGAAGATTAGCACTGAAAAATTACAGCAAGGAAATAGTCATTGTTCTCACCCGCCTCTGCTTCTCTCAATATCATATAGAATGCATTCCAACATTGGGATCTATTATTTGCCATGTGTAAACCATGTATAAATGTGTGTACATAATGCAACTTGTATAAACACAAGTACTGAAGAATTCCAGGCGTTCCAAATTATGTCACTGTGAAGAATTTGATCAGATAATGAAGGGAGAATTGAAAGCTGTTTGCAGACGTCATAAGATAGTCAAAGAGCGGAAATTTGTCAAATGAAACTCATATCTTAATCAAAACGCAGGCCATTCAGTAAATGGCAGACTGATCTCAGAATGCATTTCAGTATTGAATTAGCAAAGTTACATTCAAATAGCACATTGGCATTCAAGGCCACACCATTGTTTAAAGTAGAAGTGTTTGTGTATTAAAATATACATAAATACTTTAAAATAGACATTTTGATCTAAAAGGGGTGATTGTTTAACTAGCAGGAAGAAGGGAGAAACTCATAATTTCCTGTGCTGCATAAAGAGGAAGATCCAGAATCCGGTATAGAGCAGAATTTGAGATTGTGTGACAGAACCTCATAATCTATAAGAAAAATAATAATAATTCAGGTATTATTAAATCTCCTACACATCATGTGAAATCTACTTTACTGGACTTTCATCAAGTGCCAAACACTTTATTGCAAAATGCATCTCCTCTCTCAGTGCATCTGCAAAGCTCAGTGCCCTCCATCTGCAAAGCTGTCCCTTGAGAGCCATCACAGGTGATTGTAACTGAGCAACTCTTTTGCCGACCACACAGAAACACTGGCCCAAAACAGACCCCCCTTCCCCGATTGCTTTGTAACTGGCAAGGTAACAAAAGCAATTTGCTATCAAGTGATTTTTAATACATTTGTGAGAAGGAGATAAATGCTGAAACCTGTAATTAATGATTCCTGATCCAATCACATATACTGTACTTAGATTCCATAACAGTCTAATCACCTCAGTGTTGTTCTTAACCCCAAGCTGTGCATTTGATTTAATATATTTATATATCCCAAGGGCAACATAGCTTGAATAATTGTAACCATTCTGAATAGGTTCTTGTCTTTCACTCAAATTGCATGCACTGCTAAAGTACATATTACAATCTTTGAAATAATTACATATGTTTCAATGGAGTTGCTAAACTGGAGTTTCAATGCTAAACTGGAGTTAGCATAGCAGCTAGGAACATGCAAGATTATTTTCTGGTTCTGAGCTTACTTTGATTTGAGTTATATTTCAGTTTGTTTAATTAGAAAAGCTGAGCTCAGCATGTTGTGATTTTTGCCCAACAGCTATAATTTATATTATAATCTTGAACTTGCCCAACAAAGTTGAGCTATTTCTTTGTAGGTGAATGGTATTCAGCACCCCTCTGTTTGATGTACAGTATAAAGAATTGTTTTAATGAATTTTGATTAATTTGAATGACTGCAGCAAATTGCATTTGTATAGTGCTCCTCACACTGTTAAGTCCCAGAGTACTTGACAGCATGACCCCAAACAAGGGAGAGGTGGAGGTAGCTTTAGGCATGGTCGAAGAAGAAGGTATTCAGGCATGACCTGAAGATGAGGAAAGAAGGGACAAGGTAGAGGAAGAGTATTCGGAAATTTCTGGGCAGTGGCTGAAAGTATGGCCACCAATGGTGGAATGGAGAGCACGAGAAACATGCAGGAAGCTGGAGCCAGTCGAACACCCCCCATCCCCCTAAACCCTAGATTGTTCAGTACCAAGGGATATCCTCCCGAATCGAAAGGCGTTTTACAAATGTAATTTTATATTGTTTAAATTTAAAGTGGGATGATACTTCCGTTTGTGCCCTAAGAATCGGGATTTTGAAGATTTCAATGTGATGAAAAATCCGATTGTAAATACACAATGAAGTCCAGCTTTTGATTCTACTATCAGATTCAAATGGATTTATATTAATTGTCTCATGTTTTCGATATTGAAAGCCACCTAATTTGTAATCATTGCTATTGTGACTTCAGACTCCAGTTTGCAAAATGATACAAATTAAGTTGGGCTTAATAAAATCTAGCTAATAGAAAATCCAAATCTGTAGTTATTTATTTATCGGTCATCCGGGTACCTGACGTACATGGAAAATGAGCGTTTGACACTTGCTTAAATGTATCCAAACCAAACTGAGTGTTCCACATATGTATGATACCTCCATATGGGCATTTCCCTGAGTTTGGAATGGAATACATAATCTTCAAAATAATTCTGTTGTGGATGTTGCTGAAGAATACAATGGCAATGGCTGGAATTAAAAGTGGATTTTTTGCTTTAATGTTTATCAGCAATTTATTAGATGGTGTGAGCCATAGAAAGCAAAAAGATCTCTGGTTCTAGGCTCGGTCTGTGCTAAATTAACTCAGCTCAACGGTTGGTAGTAAGGGAGCTACAATTGACCTCTATGCCCCTGAGCTAGTGGGAGGAAAATAAGCAGTCAAATTTCACCCTCCTGAATGCTGTTTAGTAACCCACCATCCCTCATCTCATTAGAAAAGGCATGTGTGTGGACGTCAGGTGATGACAGGATTGTATTGGCAGTGATGTCGCCCACAGTCAAATAGCCTGCTAATACAAAGATCTGAAGATAAGTATGGTGAGGACCTGGAGCGTGGTCGTAGCACATGGAATCATGAGGGAGTGAGCATTTTCAAGAGTTGACCAGGGGAACACTTGGTTTTGGTAGATATATTTTTTGATTAGAATTGCGGAATGTGGAAATCCATCACCAAGCTTATGAGTATCTAAACCAGACTAAGAGTTCTGCATATGAATACCACCTGTACATGGAAATTTCCCTGTGTCTAGAATGGAATGCACAATCTCTCCCTGGAGAGATACGCTCTGTTTACCTAATTCCGGAAAGTATCAGGCATAGGTTTGAGACATCTAGAAGATGTGAAAAGCGCAATATCAAATGCAAGGATTAGTTTTATTATTATAGGTTGGGAAGTGGCAGGCTAATGCTGCCTGCCCAAAGAATTACACATCGTATCAGTTAGAAAGATATTCCGTGGACTGACATTGCAACTGAAACTCAACTACAATTTATTTTTTATTAAACATTAATTTAATTACTTGCATATTGCAGACATTTTGATGATGTAAGATAATATTTTGCTTTTATTATGTTACAGCTATATTTGAAATACAGTACATCCTGTTGAAAGTGCTTTGTATACTGGGAACTGTGCATTTAACAGCACCATTATCAATAGCTGCACAGTAAGGAAAAGCCATTGTGACTGAGAAGGCATTGGATTTTCAAATTATTTATGCAATATAAATACTAGTTTGTGGTTTTTCAAATGCAGTGCTTTATTTGATTTTGTTTTGCAATAGCTATTTCTCGATGTACAGTAATGCGCTTGACAGGGTGATTCATCCTAAAGTAAAATTAGGGGTGAATCAAAAGCAAAGACTTCAGCTTTGGGGTGATCTCAGACCTGAAATAGCATGTATCAGAGTAACATGCAGAAATCTGGATTTAAGACAAGAGTTGCTTAGTTTCCATTGGTAAGGCTTTTTCCATTGGTGAGGTGTCAGAAAACATTATCTCGTTCATCGGCAGATATTATGTCTGTGATGCATTTGATGATGTGAGCTAACTGCTGTCTTCTCCATTTGTAAGCATCAAAATTTCAAAATCCATGCGGTTTAAGGAGAAATTGGGTTTTGATTGATTCTATTTGTGAAGCATTTCAGAGAGTCCAGGATGTGGCAAATTGTTGAACCCAGTCTTAACGTTGATGTTTTATTTTGTAATTGCTAGAAGAAGTTACAGAAAATAGTCGTCAAAATTAAGGCTGTATTTAAGAATTTGCCAAATTCTGGAATCTCTGAACTGTTACATAAATAGTAAATTCATTCAGAATTCTGCAGCTCGTGTACTTTCCCACACCAGGCTTCGCGACCAAATCACTCCCACCCTCGCCAGTCTCCACTGGCTCCCCGTCACCCAGAGGATCGAATTCAAGATCCTTGTTCTCACTTTCAAGGCCATTCACGGCCTTGCCCCCGCCTATTTCTCTGACCTACTAGCAGCCTGCCTGTCCCCTCCGTTCAGCAGACTCAGGCCTGCCTCCACGTCCACTGCCGTAACCGCCCAACCATTGGCGGCCGAGCTTTCAGTCTCTCTGCTCCCACACTGTGGAACTCCATCCCACAGCCCCTCCGCCTTGCTTCCTCCCTTTCCTCCTTGAAGGCCGGTCTCAAGATCTTCCTCTTTGACCACGCCTTCGGCTGCCCCATTAACTCTTCCCCCTCTCCCACTTTCCTTCCCCTTCCCCCTACCCCAACCCTCCCCACCCTGCTCGGATCCTGACCTTACTGTTCAGCGCTTTGGGATGTCCTCCTGATGTGCAATTTTGCTGTTATTGTAAATTCTGACTTGAGAGGAATTGCTCCCCATATTCCTACGAATCTGAGAATTATAATTTTCAAATTTTGAAAATAAAAATAATCCTTGCATTTGATATATTGATATTATCAGCACTTTAGGATGTCCTCCTGTCGTGAGAGGCGCTATGCAAATCTAATTTAGTTGTTGTTGTTGTTGCTGCTATCACGTGTTTGAGACGTCTCAAAGTGCTTCACAGAATATACTATAAAGTGAATTGACTGAATATTTTGTGGGCAAAATACATTTTTTTTTAATGACCATTGAATATAGTTCTGATTGTAAACAAATGTGTTTTTTGACCTGACAGGATCTGATGGCAATTACAATAGGAAGGAACACATATTCCCACCTGTTCTTTTTCAGACAATGGACTGTATCAATCCATGTCTTAGACGATGTTAACATATAATAGCAATACAAAGGCAAATCCCTTGGGAATGCTTTTTCATTAACTCCAGTTGTTGTAGTGAATAGATTTGTTTTTGAAAAGGTTTGCAATTAGGTATGCTGCTCTATTCACAAAACAAAAAGCAAAGTCTCAAAGTTTTAACTGTGTCAGCTCAAGCAGATTTCCTTATTATTGTCACCATCTGCCAAAGGCCAGACTGGCAATATATAAAACCGTTTAAATACCATCTTCCATCTCAAGCTTTAAGGTGAATTTGCAATGGATCCAGAGTGAATCTATGAGAGGATTTTGCTTTTGTTTTAATCGTTGCTTCTGAGAGTCTATCAATGTCAGTAATTACAGTGAATGCCAAAAAAAAACTCAATTTATTCCAGTACTTAAAGGATATTTTGCATGAATCTTTTACAATAATTGCTGGTTACAAAACACATTCATAATTCAATCCCTTTAAAATGTGGTAAATAATTCAGCATTCTGTCAAGTTTAATGGGCAAGAAATTGACCAATTCTGAAATATGAAACTGTACAGAAGGCTATGTTGCATGCTTCAATACTCTGCATAATACAGTAATAGTTCCACATCTCTTTAAGATAAGTCCAGCTTTTTCCAAAAACTTGATTTTTCTATGGTTAAGAGCCCAACTGTAATTTGAGTATGTACATGCTATGATCATCATGAGACCAATGGTCCTGCAGGAATACTGTTCTGTTTACTCAGTTACTTGTTTGTTTTCAATGTCTTTTGACTCCTGTGTACATCTACAGAAAATCAAATGGAGCAGTGAGCTTGATATCTACTCTAACTGGGGTATGTTAACTCCATCCCTCCTCATCCCAAACCCAGTTCAGGTCTGAACCGCTGACTATCCAGCATCTTGTTGCTATGTGCATCAGTCCAGGTATTAAGTCTTCATGTGCAATGCAATATACGGTCGGACCCTGTTAAATCACAATTCGGTTTTCAACATGCTGTAGTAATAATAATAATATCAACAATACAGTCTAACAAACCTTGCATTAGATATAGTGCCTCAGTATATCTTCGAGATGTCTCAAAGCGCTTCACAGAATATACTGTAAAGTGAATTAACTGTATATTTTGTTAACTTGCACTGGAAACACAGGTGAGAGCACAGGTGAGAACAGTCGCTTACTGACTTTCTGCACACAACATAGTTTAGTAAAGTCAGTGGCATCTTGGGAACCCTAACCATTATTATTAGTTATTAAATAACCCGGAACCTGACTTCAATGTACTGTACTAACCAAAAAAATAATCTACCTGGAGTTACACTGATGTTGTTGAACTGCACAAAAAATAGCTATCCGTTGGAAAAAAGAGACTCAACTAAAACCTGGGAGGGTGAGTATGTTGCACACACTGGTCTTATTTTGCTACTTTTATTCCAAATTCTTGCACAAGGTGCAATATTGCTTGATGTGGCTTTCGCTCACAAATGTGCAGTCAGTTCATAATAATAATTTGGTGAAGCGCTATGAGACGTCTAGAAGATGTGAAAAGCGCTATATCAAATGCAAGGATTATTATATTATTATAACATATGTCTCAGGCATGTAGCACGTAACGCCTTTGCTTCTATATGATTGAGAGTTAGACCCCACGGTATGTAGGAAAATATCCGTGAGGGAGTGCAGAAAAATCATTAATATCTTCCTTCAAAAATCTTTTTTTTTCTTTGCGTTGGACGCTACTCAAAGTCAGGCTTCAGTTGAGCTGCCTCCAGAGGGTGTTTCATGGTATTTGGGATGATGGGGAGTGTTGGGAGAGGCGTCGAAAATGCATTATTTTAGCATGCTCCATCTCGTCTGTAATCAATTGGTGGTCTGGTCCTGCAACTATACAATGAGTTTCTGGCAATAGATAGAGAAAACTGCTTGCAGCTGCTTATTTAACTATGAGTCTCACTGCCAGCAAATGAAAAATACCTGTTGCATTCAATAAAAAGTTTACAAGACGAAGTAACTCCTTGCTGTTCACCACGGGGAAAGCTGTAGGTGGTGGTGCAAAGGATGGTGGTGAAACAATCTGAATATTCACCAGTTTCTTATAAGGAATCTATATAGTCAGAATCCTTGCAATTGATATCATGGAGTCTTGTAGCTCAGTGGTTAGAGCACTTGCCTTGCAAGTGAGTGACCTAGGTTTGATTCCAGACAGGGCGAAATCTTGGGCAAGTTTACTTACTACACACGCCTAATAGTAATTCCTCCAAAGAAAAACAATAATGATTTTCTCGCTCAATCCACGTCTGTTTGTGGAACACTGCTGTGCACAATTAGCTGCTGCGTTTTGCCCACAAAATATACAGCCAGTTCCTTTACAGTATATTCTGTGAAGTGCTTTGAGATGTCTAGAAGCTGTGGAAAGCGCTATATCAAATGCAAGAATTATTATTATTATATAACATCTTATCACATTGTCAGTATCACAAAACCGTTCACATGATTTTTAGTTTAAAGTGTGTAAATCATCAAATTGGGGAAATACCTCTTATGTAAGATAGTAATAATCCTCGCATTCGATATAGCACTTTTCACATCTTCGAGATGCCTCAAAGTGCTTCATAGAATATACTGTAAAATGAATTAACTGTATATTTATTTGTGGGCGAAACGCAGCATTCAATTGCGCATAGCAGTGTCCCACAAACAATGTGGATTGAAGTGACCAATTTATTATTTTTTTCTTGAGGGATTATTATCAGGCATGTGGAGTAAGAAAACTTGCTCAAGGTTTTGCTCTGCTGGGAATCGAACCCAGGTTTCTCGCTTATGAGGCAAGTGCGCTTTGCACTGAGCTACTGGACTCCACAATATGCACTGTTGGCCCTTATAACGTTGAGTAGAAATAAACAGTTAATTCCTAGTTGGACCAAGCTAACATTTCCCAATAAGATCGCTCGCTTTCTGCAGGTTTTCTTTTCAAACCTCTAATTCATAAGAACATAAGAATTAGGAGCAGGAGTAGGCCATTCGGCCCTTCGAGCCTGCCCCGCCATTCAATAAGATCATGGCTGATCTTCTCACCTAACTCTGATTACCTGCCCTGTCCCCATATCCCCTAATCCCTCTATTTTTCAATGCTGTGGTTCAGATACCGTGCATGCCATTGCTATTTGTTTGCCCCCTCCCCTCTTGTCTCTTACCAGTCTTCAAATTGAAGACATTTCCCTTTGAATGCCTACAGTCAACTCCAATTTCTCCCCATTTTTGGTTCAAACTCCACTATTGTTCAGGGCTCGAATATAATAATAATAATACTATTCCTTGCATTTGATATACACCTACTTGAAGGGTGCTATATATGTACAAGTTGTATTTTGAGACCCAACTGAACATGCACCAACCAACAACTGTTGTTTAACACACAATACGTTCCTTTAAACACAAATACAGTATATTAATTTTTTTAATTGTTTTAGTTAAAATAACTAAAAATTGCCATCTGGTAGAAAAAATTCTTTTGAAAACTGCGTTAAACTAACTTTAAAGTTGAGCCCAAATTCTGAACACTGATGTCAGCTTGGCTTGTTGGTGGAACTCTTGCCTCTGAATGAGAAGTTGTGGGTTTCAAGGTCCCGTATTGGTATGTTAAGTTCATAGTCCAGGATGATACTCTAATATAGTGCTTGAGGAGTGCTGATTATTGTAGGTACTCTGCTTTGCAAGAGACCTGATACCAAGATTCCATCTAAACCCAAAATTTATTATTAATTTATGGCCATTTGTAGGAATTTGCTGTGCATAAGTTGCATACGGTTTGCCTGAATAAGAAGTCACTATACTTTACAATACTGTATATTGTGAGAAACTCAGTGAGATGGCTACCCAAAGTGAAAGGTGCTATATCAAATGCAATTATTATTGTTATTGGTCAAGCTTTTGAATAATACTCAATTATACTGAACTGAAAACAGCTACACTAAATCTGAAATTGTTTTGCAATCTAATGGGTATTGTCCTCTCTTAAATCAAATGTCAAGCAATTTGATTGATTTGTTTTTGTTGCAATATTGTTAAATGGTAAACTGAAACCAGTTTGTTTGCAGTACTGATTATGTGGGAAATACTAGCATTTCCTGTGAAGTTGTTATTCTTTCAAATGCTCTGGCTGCTGGTGATACCTGATCCATCTGTTCTTTGAATTATTTGAGCTCATTGAAACCCTTTGAACCGGCTACAATAGCACTAACTGAATGTTAGCTAAGTATTGCAACAACAACAACTTGCACTTATACAGCGCACTCCAGGATAGTTTAATAGTTGCCAAGCCTGACTCCAAGCTGGGGATTGGGGTGGGGGCTGCAAGCATGGTCGAAGAGGAAGGCGGAAGATTGCACATGCTACACCTGACTGAAGATATGCATAAAAGACACACAGCGTCTTTTTTGGACAGGTGGTAGTGGGGTGGGGGTTGGAAACTGTGGCTTGGAAGGGAAGAAAGCTTCAAGCAATTCTGCAATTGCCTTGCAGCTGAAACTATTAAATCAGCTAGTTGTTCCCTTCAGCAATAATGATATCCTATATTTTCTACACAGAAATTTGTACTCTATTATGGACAAGCACTTCTTGAGAATGGCAGAAGAGCAGCTCACATTCCTTACTTGTTTTCTTGATGTTCTTGTTATAATAGCAAATGATTATCAAAGCACTAAGATTTGGCCGATCTGCAGCTCACATCTGTTTTGCAGCAGTGGCGTTCACTTCTATGAGAAATTACAAAGAAACATGAAAGTGTTCATTAAAATAATCCTAAAGTAAGAAAAGGCTCTTGTACCAAATCAATTGTAGTTAGTCTTTTTTAAATGGGGGGAAAAAATCCTATTGCACACAGTTTAAACATGCTGCAATTTGAAAACACCCCCTTGCTAATTTCAAATGGCTGATAGGTCAGGATTGTTGAACAATGCTTATCCAATTGAATGCCAGAAGGTCAGTGTGAGGCATCTGCAGGGTCCCTACAGGATTCAGTCATCATTTTACGAACCTCTCAAATTAGATTTTAATATCATGTGTCTGAGTGGAAATAATATTATAGAAATAATCCTTACATTTGCTAAAGTGCCTGTCACATAAGGAGAACATCTCAAATGGCTTCACAGGTAAAGTGTAATTATTGCGTGTTTGTAGATAAAATAAATACAGTTGTGTGTCTGGTATTGAGTAATATGCTTGTACATCAAGGCATTCCACAGATCTAATGTTGGGTATGTTATATAAAGTTACAGATGACAGGATGTGATTTTACAGCAGCTGCTTGATTTTTGGTGTGTTACAGCATTATAAATGACTTTTTTGAGGTTGCAACATGATTAAACTCCTCAATTATTATAGCTGGAATGCAATTAAATCCTAGTCATTCACTAGGTAGAGAATGCAGGTGACTTTCATCAATTATTCACCAGATTATTTGGTGGCCAATATACAATACAAGACACTGAACAGACAGGGAATAGGACTCGTGGGAGGTGGGATTGAGATCAGGGAGGGTGGAAGGCAGAAAGGGAAGAAGGGTGGGGGAAGGCATAGTTGAAGAGGAGTCTTGAGGTATGCCTTGGAGGAAGCAATGGAGGAAGCGAGGTGAAGGAAATGTGAGATGGAGTTCCAAAGGGTGGGGACAGAGAGGCTGAACGCCCAACCGCTGATGGTGGATAGGCTGGGCAGGGGGCCTGGAGCAGGGTGAGAATACTGAGCGGAGGGAGCGGACAGGTGGATATAGGATTAGCCGGTTGGAGAGATAGCAGGGTGCAAGGCCATGGAGGGCTTGAAGGCGATGACAAGAATCTTGAACTCCTCTGAGGGATGGGGAGCCAGTGTAGCTGGGCATGAATGGAGACAAAGTTGAGCTGGTGTGGGAGATAGGATCTGAACCATTCAAGGAAAAAAACCTTAAAGGTTGAGGTGAGAAGAGAAGTGATAGAGGAGGATTTAGTGTTCCACAGTGTCAAAGGCAACCGAGAGTTGAGGGGGATCAAGAGACAGAAGGAGCCCTGATCACAGATAGACAGAATGTCATTTGCCACCGTGACCAGGGCTCTATCTGTGCTGTGGTCAGCAAGGAACCTGAATGGAGGTTTTGTAAAGGGAATGGCAAGAAAAGAAGGAGTGAAGAATGGCAAGCAACACTTTCAAGGAGCTTGGAATGAAAAAGGGAAGTTGGAGATAGGTGGTAGTTAGTGTGCAGGGATGGGTCCAGGGAACGTTTTTTTTTAGGATAGGGTTGATGATAGGGTGGAGTCCTGTAGCTCAGTGGTTAACAACAACAACAACAATTTACATTTATAGAGCGCCTTTCACGTCGGGAGGACGTCCCAAGGCGCTGAGGTTAGAGCACTGGTCTTACAAGCAAGAGACCTGGGATCAATTCCAGGCAGGGTGAAACCTTGGGCAAGTTTCCCTGTTCCACTCGCCTAATAAAAACTCCTCAATTTTGCGGGGGCATTTTCAATCCATGACTGTGGGATACTGATGTGCGCAATTGGCTGCCACATTACGCCCACATATATATACATACAGTAAATTCACTTTACAGTATATTCTGTGAAGCACTTTGAGATGGCTAGAAGTTGTGGAAAGCGCTATATCAAATGCAAGGATTCTTATTATTATTACTATTGTTATGACAGCTATTTTAGGATAGTGGTTATGGTGCCAGTAAAATAGGAATAGGTTTGGCTCTTTGGCTTGCTGGGTGAACTGGAGCTCAGTGGGATGTCTCCCTAACCTCAGTGACTGGTCTGCCCTTCCAGGTTCTACCAATGAACCAGGCTGGCTGTGCTGTCATCAACAGTGCCCTGGTGTACTGCAGAGCCGCTTGGCTCTGTAACTGGACTACTGAGGCTTCCGCAGAGGGTTGGCACAATCCTGACATTCCATTGTCAGATATGTCACCTGGAGGACAGCTCAGCTACAGGTAGACCTGCTTGGATGGATGGATGGAGTTCTGTAGTTGAGCGGTTAGAGCACTTGCCTCACATGCAAGAGACCTGGATTTGATTCCTGGGCAGGGTGAAACATTGGGCATGTTTGCTTACTCCACTCGCCTCTATTTACTTAGTAGTCAGTAAGAACCTGGAAATAATCCCTCCATAAATTTAAAATAGTTTGGTCACTCAATCCAGGATGTTTAGTGGGACACTGCTGTGTGTGAAACATTGACTGTCCAGGCCCTCCTAATTGGCTCCTGCCAGTGCCTTCACACGTCAGACATTGGCAGCATCAGGCACTGGCAGCATCAATCTCATTCAATCCTCAACTTTCTTTCTTCCCTACATCCAAGCCATCACCCGCTCTGCCTTCCCTCATCTCTGCAACATTGCCCGACTCCGCCATTACTTCACCCCTCAGGCTTCTGAAACTCTCTTTCATGCCTTCGTCACATCTAGGCTCAACTGCACCAATACCCTGCTTGTCGGTCTTCCCAATTCCTCTCTCCGTAGGCTGCAAAACTCTGCGGCCTGTGTCCTGTACTGCTCCAAGGTCCGTGACCCCATCTTCCCCATTCTCGCCTGACTCTATTGGCTCCCCGTGTTGAATTGAATCCAGAGGATTCAATTCAAGATTCTGGTCCTCTCCTTCAAAGCCCTCCATGGCCTCGCCCCACCCTACCTCTGCGACCTCCTAACCCCATACCAACTTGCCCGCCTCTTCCGTTCAGCAGGCTGCAGTCTGCTCCATGACCCCCAACCCACCTGCCCCACCATCGGCAGGTAAGCCTTCACCACTCTGCCCCTAACCTCTGGAATTCCATCCCGCAGTCCCTCCTCCTCACCCCCTCCCTAGCCTCCTTCAAGTCCCGCCTCAAGACCCATAAATTAACAATAGTTTATTATTTCCCTCTCCCTCCACCCTCCCCAATCCCGACCCAGCTCGGGTCTGAAACAATGACTGTCCAGCTCCTTGGGACATCTTCCTAATGTGAAGGGCACAATCCAAATGTAATTTTGTTGTTGTTATTGTTTGCAATTGGTTGCTGCGTTGTGCCTAAAAAACATACAGTACTGCATAATCTGTGAAGCGCTTTGGGACATCAAATGTAATGAGGAATTATATCAACTGCAACGATTATTATCAGTATAATTTACCTTGCAAGCTAAAGCTCAGCAAAGTCAGTGAATCAATGAAACTAAACATATGTTTAGAAATAAGCTGAAATGTGTTTACATGAAAATATTATCTCAGACTTCAGGAATGTAAAAAGAACATTTACATTTTCAAAAAATTGTTCAAAAGGTTTCGTGAGTTAACTTGGAAATCCTTGATGATCACTACAACAGCCAAACTGCAAAATTTATTCATACCACAATATGGATCTGCGTGAGGGCTGTTTTCATAAATCTGTGCTGGACACTGCCCAAACTGTTTTCTGGTTTCTTTGTGTTAATATATTCTCCTGTTTTATTTCTCCAAGTGTATATCATTATACTCCGGATGAAGCAAAGACTTCTATAACTGTACTACCCCAAGGACCAAAGAAATGTGTGTGTTTGGAAAGTTGGATGTAGTGTGGAGAGATATATTATGGAAAGGAAAAAATATGAACAGCATTTGTTCTGGGCACAAATGTCTTACTTATGGTCTTCTGAGATTGTTTATTAGCAGATTGATTACATCGATCAGCCATCAGATTACCCCTCACCTCTGATTTATTAACCCCAACCTTGCTACTTCACATGCGTCCAGCTGTCCATTTATGAGTTGTTGGCTTGTCCATCTTCCTTGCCTTCTCTCCATCTGTCTTTAAATCCCACCTCAAAACCTACCTCTTCGACTGCATCTATGGCCACCTTCCCTCCCACTGTCTCCCTTGCTCAATATCTGACCGAGCTGGTCATTGTGAAGTTACCCAAGACATTATCCTTGCCCTGAGTTTGCATTAAACTTTGTAATGTTTTGAATTCCAGATACCAAACATGTTTGTAAACAATTATTTTCTTATATCGTTCTGATTCACGGTCCATGAATTTTAGGAAATTAAAACCAGATGATTGATTTTCCTAACTAGGCAGGATTTCAAAAGACCCACGATAGTCTGAGCTGACACTCCAATGCAGTGCTGGGGTGTGATGCATTGTCGGAGGTGCCTTCCTTCTGATGAGGTTCTATCAAACGGACAATAAAGATCCCATGACACTATTCAAAAAGAAAAGGAAGTTTCTCCCAGTGTCCTAGCCAACAGTCCCCCAAATAAAAATTGCTCATTCATTCCATGGCTGTTTGTGGGACATTGTTGTGTGCAACCTGCTGCCCCATTTTGCTCACGAAATACAGTCAATCTATTTTGCAGTGTATCCCGAGAAACACTTTGAGACGTCCCAACGACGTAATATGGCGCTATATCAAATGCAAAGGATTATTATTATATCCAAAGTGCATTATATAAATTTAAATTGTTATGAGCTCAACCTAGGAGTCATTAATGTTCCCTCTGTTATCCAGTAAAAGAAAGCAAGATAATGTTTCAAGAAGGTATGTCTATCTTATCCATAGAAAAGATGACCAAGTGCTGTTAAAATGCTATTGTTTAGGACCAAACGTTCATTTACACAAATGAAAATTGACGATGTTGTGACTGAAATCAGAAGCCAACTGTGCAGTGAATCACAAGCACAGACCCACAATCTATCACTGCATGGTGCAGTAAATTGCATTATTTATGAAACCACCCCTCCATCAAAACAATGCTTGGGATTATAGCCCTTTAAAAAGCGATAGTGACAGTGGCGTAAATGGTACCAATGTTTGGCTAACTTTCAGTGAGGCAGTGCAACAAAGCATATTGAGTTTGCAATAAACTTTGTAATGTTTTGAATTCCAGACACCACACATGTTCATTGAGAATATAAAATGGCTTTTTCAGTGTCTTTGTGATTCATGGTGCATGAACTTTAGGAAATGTAAACCAGATGATTGATTTTCCTATCAACACAGGCGTTTAAAATGTTTTTGTTTACTCTTTCCTCACTATCATACACTTTTCCGTAAAATCACGTGCATTTGTCATAAATATTGCAATCCGCTATGCAGTGAGACCTCATAATGAAATTGTATTGTTCTTCCAGTTGATGGATACTGACGCATTGAGTTTCATCCTGCATTAAATGTCTAACTTTCTGACTGTGCCACAGATACTCAATAATGAAACAAAGATAAAGCACATTGATTTGATTAATAATAAATCCTTGTATTTGATATTGATCATTCACATTTGGAGGATATCTCAAAACACTTCAGGGGGATATACTGTAAATTGTGATGCTGTATTATATAGATAATGAGGTAGCAAATATGTGCACAGGAATGTCCCCAAAATATGAATGAAGTGATCAATTTTATCTCAGGCATCATTGCCCAGGACAAGGGTTGAAACTCCTTTAATGACTCATTTAAAGGCCGGCATCTCTGCCAGTGCAATACTGCCCCCACCCCTGCATTGGATTGTCAGCCTTTACTATGTGTTCAAAATCCTGCCTGAACACACAATAGCTATTTTTTTAAAATGATTTGTAGCTGTTTTTAATTTCTACTTCTAGGCTGTTGGGTTTTTTTTCTCAGGAAAGCCACATGCGTTTATGTAGTGAAAATAAATAATTTCCTCTTTATGGAAGAGGAGATGGGTTGGATAAACAGCCCACAAAATCAAAGAACTAATGGACATTATTATACAAATCCATTATACCTTGTCCTACACAAGGATGTGACACTCAAGGTACTGGCATCAAATATTACACATACAGTAAAACCCGTATATACCGGTATGTCTTATCTTTATAAATTATATAATCGCCTAAAATAAGCATACACCCAATACCCATTCAGTTTCCTATCAAAACAACTTAGATTTATTTGTAGCAGTTGTAATTGCATCACAAGATGGTAAATGTTGCTCCCCTGGCCTCCATTACTTCCGCACGTACGCCTGCATTAAATCGCGGGAAATCGCATCTAGTCTGTCGATGGATGTGCACTTAATGACCAACTGCACTGAATCGCTGGAGACGGAGTCTTGATTGGTCGACAGGTGTGCAGAAGAACCTCATTACCTGTGATTCAGTGTGATATCAATGTTTGTTGATATGTGCACATGTGGCAATGGGTCAACAAATATTGTATCGCGGGAAACAGTGTTGACCCACCAAACACATAGGCACTTACATGCTGCAGTGTCAAATTATGCATGTGCATTTGCACTCTGCAGTGAATTCCTCGTGCAGTGTGTGTATATTAAAAAAATTAAAAATTTGACATTCTACATTTTACGGGAAAGGTGAAACAGCTGGAACAGCTGATGTAACTGACCCTGATTTTTAGATTTCCAGTAAGTGAGGGTAAGTAAAGGTTAGGCAGCTGAAAGTTAAAGGACAAGCAGCAATCATGCCATGAAGGTGCCCTCGCTGACACACACACAGAGCTGAGAAACTGTGGAAAGCTCTGCCCTAGAAAGCTGGAGAAGCAGAAACAACATGGATGTTCAACAGAGAGATAGAAAGACACTTATGTCTTTCTATCTCAATACTGTACAGATAATCAAAGAGGTATGACAAAAGCACAGAATACTGGGTTTAAAAGATCTAAAAGATTTTTTAAAATGGGTGGGACAGGCTCGATGGGCGAAATGGCCTCCTTTTCCAGTTTTCCCATATTTCTCGACTGGTATCCATCTGGAATTGTCTGTAATTCTTGCTGTGAAAATTAGGAAAGAGCATAGTCAGCATTTTGTTTCATTTCAAGTTTAGCTTTTTAGACTTCTGTCCCCTTTTCTTGATCTCCCAGTTCTGCACACTATCCATAGGGAAGATGGTTACATGGGTAGCCAGGCCTCCACCAGTGCCCTGGAATACTATAGATCCGTCTGTTTTAGGAACTGGTCTACTGAGACCACTCAATTCTATTTTCCTTATATAATAATAATAGCAACCTGTGCATTCGATGTAGCATTTTATCGCATCATCGAGAAGATATTAGTAAAACAGCAGTAATAATCCGGCACTTTCAGCCTGTTAAGTAAAACGCATTCACTCAATAGTTGGAGGTGAGATGTCACACCCTGTGAGATATTCTTGCTGGATTGTGGATTTCCCACCTTACTTTTGTTCTCAGTATGTTTGTAATGTTCTCAATAGAATTGGTACTGAGCAGAGGAAACTGTTTCAGGCATGTAGGCCCTCTATTGCTTAGTAATTGTCAGGCTACTTATGAAGGCTGTGAAGGTAGATTTAGGACATCCTGGGGCAATGAATTACCTTTGATCTTGTCCAATTGCTCTGCCACAGAGGCCATTGTTAAAGGTGTCTTTTTGCCTTTCTCCAGGGTTAGAAATTAGACAAGATGTGGCATGTTGCATTCAATGCCTCACTCTCACTCTAACCCAGAGGTATTTTAAGTTTGTTAAAGTTTCTTAAGGAGTTGCAAGGGATAGTTTTCAGATCAAAGTGTGCCCTCAAAACTGTGTAAGCAGTAATTGATTTTTTTTTACACAGATGGGAATTCTCTCTGGGACTGGTCAGCATGTATTACAACCAAGACTCAGTAGGAGTTTGGACATAGATGGGTATTTTGCAATAAATTAGAAGAAATAGGTGTCATAAGTGTTTGGAGCAGCACATAGAATTACAGTATATGCTACAGTGTGGAAATAGGCCATTCAGCCCAATCCCTTTTCCCATACTCCTCTATTCCCTTCTCACTCATGTATGCAACTAGGGAACGGCGATATATCGGTATATCGCTAAAACCCGATATGATTTTCATATCGGTATGCCGATATAGACATTTTAAAAATACCGATATATCGGGATGCGAGCACAATCAACTACAAGACCCAGAATGCTCATCTCTATACACAATGCACAGACCGAGGTGCAAAGCCGCCATCTTGTATTCATAGTCCTCGAATACAATATACAGGTATGCAAGGGGTGGAGGGAGAGAGACGGCTGTGGGTGGGGAGATGAGGGGGAGAGAGACCGCTGGGGGGGGGTGGGGGGGGGTGAGGGGGAGAGAGACGGCTGGGGGGAGGGGGAGAGAGATGGCTGGGTGGGGAGAGGGGGAGAGAGACGGCTGGGGGGGGGGGGGGGAGATAGACGGCTGGGGGGAGAGAGGGGAGAGAGATGGCTGGGGGGGGGGGAGAGGGGAGAGAGACGGCTGGGGGTGGGGAGAGGGGGAGAGAGATGGCTGGGGGGGAGAGGGGGAGAGAGATGGCTGGGTGGGAGAGGGGGAGAGAGATGGCTGGGGGGGAGAGGGGGAGAGAGATGGCTGGGGGGGAGAGGGGGACAGAGACGGCTGGGGAGGGGAGAGGGGGAGAGAGATGGCTGGGGGGGGGAGGAGAGGGGGAGAGAGATGGCTGGGGGGGGAGGGAGAGAGAGACGGCGGGGGGGGGTGGAGGGAGAAAGAGACGGCTGCGGGGGTGGTGGGGGAGAGAGACGATGGGGGTGGGGGTTGCGAGAGAGGGACGGCGGGGGAGGCGGGGGGGGGGGGGAGAGACGGGGTGGATGTGATAATATACAGATAGATAGAGATGGGGCGGGATGTGAGAGGGAGAGAGACATAGAGAGACACAGACAGAAAAATACAGAGATGGAGAGAGTGAGAGACACAGAGAGAGAAAGATATTTACCTCCTGAGAAGATAGGCCCCGAATGCGTGCGCACCCGGAATGCGCGCACGCATGCGCAGTACGAAAAAACTAAAAATATCGGTGTTTCGGTATATCTCGATATGAGCCAACCGATATATCCATATCCGGAAAATTCCCATATCGCCGTTCCCTATATGCAACACATATCCTCAAATTACACTGATGCTTTCTGCTTCAACCACAGCTTCCTGCAATTCCTTTGTATATGAAGCCGTGGACTTTATTTGTATTCTTTATGGCTTTATCTAACTGTGCTTTTGATCTTAGGATCTTGTGGATCTGAGCCCCGAGATCCCTTTGCTCTTCTTGGGCTCTTTGGTTCTTACCATACAGGGTTGTTAGTTATTGGTAGGTAAACAGAGGTGTGTAGAGTAAGGAAGCCTGCCTAAAATTTATTGAACCGCTCGCATATTCTAAACCAATTTGCTGCAGAACTCCTCAAATTCAGAGAGGGAGAGAGAGACCAATAGAGAGATGAGAGACTGACCGAGAGACAAACTAAGATCGAGTCTAAACTGAATTAACTTCATTAATAATAATAATTCTTCCATTTGATATAGGACCTATAGCATCAAACATCTCAAATCACTTCACACAGTTTCTCTGGTAAGACGATTAATGTCAATTGTGCATAGCAGTGTCCCACAACAGTCGTGGATTGAAATGACCAATTTTTTTTTTTTTCTTGATGGATTATTTTGAAGCATGTGGAGTAAGGAAACTTGCCCAAGATTTTGCCCAGCCGGGAATCAAACGCAGGTCTCTTGCTTGCAAGGCGAGCGCTTTAACCACTGAGCTACAGATCTCTTCTGTTTTTGAGTAACCATTTGAAGTTATGATCCAAGTTATGATTGAGTGAATCTTTGCTGATCGGTATATGGTACTGACCTTAGGTCTGCATACTTACATTGGGATGAAGGTATTATGTGTCGACAAGGTTTGAATTGGATAACCACAGTAAAAAGTGTAAGTTTGAATTGCAAGCTCAGCTGTTATTCAATATTGCCTCCCTAATTGCATGAATTGACATACTTGGCCCATCATCACCCCAACATTAAACTTGCCATTGACCGTCAAAGGAGTGGATTAACTGAAGAAAGTCAGTTAACTTAGAGAGTTCCAAAGAAAGGAGTCATAATAATAATAATCCTTACATTTGATATGCCTGTAGCAATTTTCATGTCTTCTAGACATCTCAAAGTGCTTCAAATAATATACTGTAAACTGAATTGACTGTATGTGGGCGAAACACAGCCTCCAATTGTACACAGCAATGTCTCACAAACAGTCATGGATTCAAATGACCTATTTAGTATTTTTGAGGGATTATGATTATTATTAGGTGTGTGGAGTAAGGAAACTTGCCCAAAGTTTCATCCTGCCTGGAATTGAACCCACTTCTCCACTTGTAATGTGAGTGCTCTTAATCACTGAGCTACAGGGCTCTACAAAGATGTTGCTGCTTTAAGCAAGGACTGATGTGAATTGTAACATTATAAATTTTAGCATATTGGTGGTCCTATCTCTCCCACTGCCTTCATTTCATCTCCTCCAACGGCTTCTCCTCCAGCCCCCGCACAGTGATATGTAGTGTTCCCCAGGGCTCTGTCCTTGGCCCCCTGCTCTTCACCCTCTACACTCTCCCCCTGGGCGACATCATCCGCAGACATGGGGTAAATGTTCACATGTATGCGGATGACACCCAACTCTACCTATCCACGTCAACCCTTGATTCCAGGACCCCTGGCGTTCTGACTGCATATCTGTCCGACATTGAGGCCTGGACGAGGCCAAATTTCCTACAACTCCACGTCAACAAGACGGAAGCCCTCCTGATTGGCTCACTTCAGCACCTCCGCACCTCAGGCGCTGACAACATCAGCGTTCAAGGCTGCTCTCTCCACCTCTTGAAGCCAATCAGGAATCTGGGTGTCTTGTTCGACCCCAAACTATCCTTCCTCCACCACATCCGCTCCATGACCGGCACAGCCTTCCATCACCTTCGCAATGTTGCCAGCCTCCGCCACTAACTCACCTCCTACGACGCCGAAACTCTCATCCATGCCTTTATCACTTCCAGGCTCGACTACGGGAACTCTCTCCTTGTCGGCCTCCTCAGCTCCTCCCTTCACAGGCTGCAGATCATTCAGAATTCTGCAGCTCGTGTACTCTCCCATGATAGGCTTCGCGACCACATCACTCCCACCCTCGCCCATCTCCACTGGCTCCCCATCCCCCAGAGGATCGAATTCAAGATCCTTGTTCTCACTTTCAAGGCCATTCACAGCCTTGCCCCTGCCTATCTCTCTGACCTACTCTCCCTATCAGCCTGCTCGCACCCTCTGTTCAGGAGACTCAGGTCTGCTCCGCATCCACCGCCCTACCTGCCCAACCATCGGCGGCTGGGCTTTCAGCCTCTCTACTCCCACATTGTGGAACTCCATCCCGCAGCCCCTCTGCCTTGCTTCCTCCCTTTCCTCCTTCAAGGCCGGTCTCAAGACCTTCCTCTTCAACCGCGCCTTCGGCTGCCCCACTAACTCTTCCCCCTCTCCCACTTTCCTTCCCCCTACCCCGACCCTCCCCCCACCCCCCACCCCCCACTGCTCGGGTCTCGACCTGACTGTTCAGCGCTTTGGGATGTCCTCCTGACATGAAAGGCACTTTATAAGTGCAATTTTGTTGGTGTTGTTGTCTACTTTGCGGTGTATTTAATATTTATAACATTGAAACAAACCGGAGTAGGAATAGTGATATTGGATGTGGATTGTGGACAGCTTTCAACTGTAAGTTAGCCGGATATCAAAAAACAAAATCTCCCGATGCTGTAAATATGTCAGTAGCATTGGACAACAGCACAACAAATTGCATTTATAAGGCATATTTCATGTCTGGAGAAGGCCCAAAGTTTACTGGTTTTGATCTGAGCTGAGGGTTGTACTCGAGAGGGGTGGAAAGCAAGGGTGGAGTTGGAGTGGAAGGATGACCAAAGTTACAGTCAAAGAGGAAGGTCTTGAGATGTGCCTTGCAAGGGACCAGTTGAGGTAGAAGGTGGATGATATGGAGCTCAGATGGTGGGGACAGAAACACTGAACATCCAACCACTGATGGGGGGCAGGCAGGGTGGGGAACATGGAACAGAACAGTGTCTGCTGAGTGGAGGGAGTGTGCAGATTTAGCAGGACTACATAGATGCCTACATAACATTTTTTCTGGGTCCAGTAAGGGAAAACTTGTATTTTTATTTTTGTTTGTACCTGTATATCAGAACTTCTCAAATCATTTTACATGATAACTGAAAGTGACTTTTTTTATAGCCAAGTGCAGCAGCTTATACCCAAGTGCACAACAGCCATGAGGCAAATTAAGAATTTATCTGGAGATTGTCACTAGGGGAGAAAATCTCTCCTGTTTCTTTTCAGTAAGTATGGCAGGATCGGTACCATCATCCTTGCATTTGACATAGCGCATTATCACATCATCAAGACATCTCAAAGTGTTTCACTGGATATACTGTAAAGTGACTTGACTGTATTTTGTGAGCAAACGTGAAAGCCAGTTGCATCCCACAAACAGCTATGGAGGGAATGACCAATTTTACTTGGGGAATTATTGGCCAGGACAGATGAGGAAACTCCCTTCTCTTTTCCATTATAGTGCTGTTGGATCTTTAACATACACCTGAACAAGTGCCTGAGACCTTAGTTTAATGTTGTATCTGAAGGGCTTGACTCCCAAAGTACTGTACTGGAGTATCAGCCTAGACAATGCGCTCAAATTGTGATGCAAATCTTGAACTGATAACTCTATCCCAGACACAGGAGAACTACCAACTGAGCAAAGCTGACACACTCTGAATCTCACTGTAAATTATGCCCCCAAAAAAAGATTTTTTAAAAAGTAAAAGTGAACAGTGAGAGTTGTATCTAAGGTTTCAATCAAAAAATATCTGTCAGTTATACATCCACGATACACTCTTTAACAGTGGCACTACATATACATATAATTATTCTCTGTAAGATATTCGATTAAAATCGGGGTCCTCAGCTGCCGACTCATTTGAGAGCAAGAATTGTTCTGCAGTTTCAGCCGGGCTCCGTTCGTTGACATTTTACCTCCGTGGCTACACACACAGCATCTTTTTCATTATAGAGAAAAGCAAGATTACACGGGTCAAATGTTTATGTGAAAACTTAGAAGTGCTGCATGTTTCCTTCAGTAAGTAAATCAGTCGGCACTGCCATTCCTTGGGAGGTGACGGACAGATGGAGAAGCTATTAAATTACAACACTTGTTTTATCGGTCTGCTGAGACTTTATTGGGGGGAAAAAAGTACAAAGACTAAGGAAGCCTTGTTTCGACAGAACCTTCTTTTCTTCCAGAACCTTATGCAGCTTTCAAGCCATGATGGATGTTATAGAAAATAAGTGAACTGTATTTTCACTCGGTTGTATTGGTGTTGAGAGAGGTGGAGGAAATATGGTGGTTATTGTGCTTCTATAAATGGGTAAATGGGATGGGGTGTTCTTAAATTTATGATCATATTTTTAAAGCTATAACTCACTCATGCTGCACTCAGGTGAAGTTATTTCCAGGCTTTTAGTCCAATGGGTTGTTTTATTTTTGTTTGAGTTTCAAATCTGTCACATGGACACAATGGTGTTTTGCAGACCTACAGATTCCTATGTTGTAATACAGGTGCTGCACCACAAAGCAGTGAGAGAGGTGTTTGTGCTTGGTCATTAGGCATCTGTAGGAGTTATGTGTTTAATTCACTGCATAATGTTTGGTGCTATTGGGAAGGGTAGGGACGGCAATTGTACCTGAAATAGGAGTATAATAATAATCCTTACATTTGATGTAGCACCTCATCACGTCACTAACGCATCACAAAGCACTTCAGAGGATAAACTAAAGTGTATTCTGTGGCCAAACATGCGGCAGCTAGTGTCTTGGGACATTGTCTTGAAGAGAAAGGTGCTGTATCAATGAAATCTGTTGTTGTTTAGGACATGAAAAGAGACTGACTTCCCTCTCTTTTCGATTAGGACCATGGGATCTATAATGTCAACCTGAACACTCAGTCGAAAGATGTAAATTATTTATCTTAGAATCTGTGATGAAAGCACTCATCTCGCAAGCGAGGGGAACTGGGTTTGATACCTGGGGAGGGTGACACGTTGGGCAAGTTTCCTTACTCCCAACATTTCTGTTTACCTAGCAGTAAGTAGGAACCTGGTTGTTAGTCAATTCGCTAATCCCTTTTCCAAGGGTAATAATCCTTTTTTTAAAAAAATAATAATTTGGTCACTCAATCCGTGACTGTTTGTGAGACGCTGCTGTTGGCATTTGGCTGCCGCGTTTTGCCCACAAAATGTTGAGTGTACAACCATGGAGGTTGATGCTGCCAGTGCCTGGTTGCATACTGCACTTCAGCAAAAGCCAGTTAGGAACCTGGTTGTCTTGTTCAACCCTCAACTGTCCTTTCTCCTCCATATCCATGCCATGACCCACTCTGCCTTCCACCACCTCCGCAACATTGCATGACTCCACCACTGCCTCACCCCCTCAGACCGCCAAAACCTTCATACACACATTTGTCACCTCAATGTTTGACTACTAAAACTCCCTCCTTGTCAGTCTCCCCAACTCTTCCGTCCACAAACTGCAGATCATCCAAAAGTGTGCAGCTTGTGACCTCTCGCACACTCGGCTATGTGGCCCCACCCTCGCCCGGCTCCACTGGCTCCTCATGCCTCAGAGGATAAAATTCAAAATCCTTATCCTCACTTTCAAGGCCCTCCATGGCCTTACCCCCTCCTAAATCTCTGAACTACTCACCCCAAACAACCTATATGTTCCCTTCATTCAGCAAGCTGCAGCCTGCTTTGGGTCTCCCACCTGATCCATCCTGCCATCTGCAGCAGGGCTTTCAACCTGTCTGCCCCCATTCTTTGGAACTCCATCTCCACTCCTTTGCCTTGCTCCCTCCCTTGCCTCCTTCAAGGCACGACTCAAGACATTCCATTTTAACCGTGCCTTCAGCCGCCCTCCTACCCCCTCTGCCCTCCCTCATCCCAACCTTGCCCCACTTCATACTCAGGTACTGATCCCTGACTGTTCAGCGCCTTGAGGCATCTTCCAAATGTGAAAGGCGCTTTTTACGCTGAGAATAGGACATGCTTGTGTATATAATACTTTATTAATCAAAAATGGCACTTCTCATATTAGTTTTAAATCATGTAATCCCAGATTGGGATGTATATAAGAATCTCAGCATCATCCAAGGGTATGGAACATGCTTCCCATTTTATGTTACATGTATCCATTTTGGTTTAGTTCGTAAAGAAAATTTAATTCAAGTGTTGGATTTGCAGCAAACTGTACTAGATCAATGAACAGATATTGTAGTTAAATAAACAGGATTAAAGTCAGTTAAAGTGTCAGGTTGGCTCAATAAGTAGCACTCAATTCTGGATCAGAAAATTGTGGACTCACAGCCGAGAGACATAATGCAATGACTTAGCTCTGGAGGAGGGCTACATTATCAGAAGGGCCATGTGTTACTGTTTCACTGTTAAGATGGGCAGCTAAAGAGACGCTGAAGTGCTCTGAGACGCTGTGCGGGGTGGAGGGCGCTATATAAATCAAAATTGTTATTGTTGTTGTTGTAAAGATCTCATGGTTCTATCCAAAATCAGAAGAGCATTTCTCCCAGTGTCCAACCTGGGGTGCTGAGACAAATAATGGCATCACTAGACCTGCCCCATTATGTTTGAACCTGGAGTTTTCAGCATGCCATCCTCCAAATGTGATGATAACCTGGCGTCCCATCTGCTTTTTCAGGTGGATGTTGAAATCCCACTGCATAATTGAAAAGAGGAAAGAGTTTCTCCTTGTGTCCTGGCCAATAATTCCCTCAAATAAAATTGGTCACTCTATGGTTGTTTGGGGACATAGCTATGTGCAAAACTGGCTGCTGCTATTTGCTCACAAATATACAGTTTATCCACTTTACATTATATCCTGTCAAGTATGTTGAGACATCCTGATGGCATGTCAAGGTGCTAATATGCAAGTACAGTTTTATTATTATTGATTGGAAAAATGATGTTTCTGAAACAAATATATTTTAAGATCATTATCAAATTACATCTTTTGGTGTCTTGTAGCTCAGCGGTTAGAGCAGTATACAGTATATTCGGTGAAGCGCTTTCAGATATCTAGAAGACATGAAAAAGCGCTACATCAAATGCAAGGATTGTTATTATTTTATTATAAAAGCACGATATCAAATGCAAGGATTATTACCTCCTGTGCAACATTACATTTTTCCATCTGTGCCATTGGACAGGGAGAGTTGTTTGGGAGTAGAGAGGCAAATAAATTGTTCTGGGGGGTAAGGAGAGGAGTAGGGATGGGGTTGAGGGAGCAGGTGGTTGGTTTCATATGGGTTATAGTGTTGGTGAGAGAGGAGGGGGAGACAAGTTTGAAAGTGTGGAGGAAGGGATGGGCAAGATCTGAAGTGTAAGGGAGAGATGGAGAGGGTGTAGGAGTTGGAAGGGCAGAGGCAGCAAAGTAGATCCCCTCAATGTTAGTTTCAAGGAAGACCAGCATCTTCTCTCAGTTGGCGTTGGAGGAGAGGATGGGCGAAGCATGAGAGGATGGATGGAGGAGCCAGTTGGTAGTGGAGCAGATGGAACCATGTGTACTGTCTCTGCTGAAGGACAGCTCTTCTGATAATGCAGTCAGTGCTCTGTTAACACTGTGTTGGAGATTATGAGTTCAAAGTTCTGACATCAGGTGTAGATCCACAAGCTGGATCTACTAACTTGGGCATGATGGGGAAGCCAGCACTGTCTGGGACAATCAGTTAAACTGCTTCCTTAAGTGCCTAGAATGTTATAGTTTACATGATCTTAGTGAGCTATGGTATAGCCTGATTCACTACAACAAGAAAAGAGGTTTCAATGTTTTTTTTAAATCTACAAATGCAGAGTTTAAAAACACTCTAGTATGAGATCCTTTCTCTACTATACACCTTGACTACTTTATAGTCAATCTTTTTCAGAGTTTCTGGAAGACAGTGAGTGACCAACAGGCTCCTATAATTGAATTGAAGCCCAAATATCCAGTTGGATTATAATTGCAGTACAGGTAGACCTTGCTTAACAAAGGGGTCTGTCTACCTGTACTGCAATTTAGAAACTCTTCGTAAAGCGAGAATTTCGTTAAGCGGGTGGGAGGTCCCTACTGTGTTTCCGTATGTGAAAAAAATCAGTTTTCTTCCCAGCAGTGGAACATTTGTGGTACACCAGTGAAGACATAAGGTAGGTAGAACCGCTATTGAAGGCTGCAATACTTTAATTACAAGATGAAAAGATGAAAGATGAAAGAATACAAGCTTAAAATGTTTGGTTTGTTTACCTGGACAGTATTTTATTTTTGTAAATTTTTAACACAATACAATAACAAAACGAAAGTTCCCGTACTTTCTGTAATAAGATAAGGTGAGGAATAGGGAGGAGGTCTTCGTTTTAATTGTTGCTGGAGGAGGAGTGGGAGGCTGGAGTATCAGGAGAATCTGGTGAGAAAGCAATAGGTTCTGTTTATTCAGCGATGTACTTGGTACTGGTTCTTTTCATGTAACTTCCAATTAAGCCGTGTTTCATCGTAGTTGAAAATTTGTTGCGGTGTATAACCTCCCTCCTTAATGATTTTTTTAAGTTCATCTGGATAATGTTCAGCAGCAGCAACATCCGCACTAGCAGCTTCCCTGCACATCTTGATAGAATGTAGCTTGTATTGCTTTCGAAAACTATCAAGCCACCCGTTGCTAGCAGCAAAAGTCTCCGCTGGCTTTTTCCGAGTAGCGTCGTGTGGTTGCCTAGCATCCTGCTGCTTAAACTCCTCCCATGCTGTACGGGCCTTCTCTTGGATTATACTAGCAGAGAGAAGGCAATGGCATTCGCTCTGGTCTTCGATCCATCTTCAATTCCAACGTGATGGACTTTCTTTTCTTTGATGGGGTTGGTGATGTTGCTAATGGGCGATTGGGTGGCATACTGAAGTAAGTGTATGTAGCTTCGTCGACTGAGACCGAGCATATGTTGCGGGGGCAGCCGGGAAACGAGAAGCGCGCGAGATTTAAACTTTCGCTATAGCGAACGCAGCCTTCACTAAGAGAATAGGAGGTACAAATACAAACCCTCGTTATGGTGAAGTTTCGGTAACCGGGCGTTCAGTAAGCGGGGTCTACCTGTACTGTATTTTCTTATAACTGTGTTTTTCAGAGGCACAGATAGCATTTAAAAAGCGAGGATGCCCCTCCCCTGTAGTTGAGACTCTTCCTTATACATATTGGTGACAGAGTCATTGAATGTTAATGGTTTTCAGGCTTGAGCTGGCTTTGGATTCTCTCCCACTTGTATTTGCATCATGCCTTCGTGTGTAGAAATATGGTCAGTTGGAAGGTGAGCCTCGTAGTACAACAACAACAACAACTTTGATTTATTTAGCGCCCTCCACGCTAGACGGTGTCTCAGAGCGCTTCACAATAACGGATCCCGGGACCGAGCCAGGGGCAGTGGTAGAAAGGTGACCAAAGGCGAGGTTGAAGAGAAAAGTCTTCAGCTGGGACCTGAAGCTGAGAAAAGAGGGGGCGAGGCGAAGGTAGTGAGAAAGGGAATTCCAGAGCCTCGGGGCATAGTGGCTGAAGGCATGGCCGTCGAGGGTGGTGCTGAGGTTTCGGGGGACATGGAGGAGACCAGACCCAATGGAGCGAAGGCAACGGGAGCTGGTTTGAGGAGAGAGGAGGCCAGAGAGGTAGGGGGTGTGCAGAGGAATGGAAAGATTTGAAGACAAGGTTGAGGATCTTGAAATCGATCCTCTCTGGGATAGGGAGCCAATGAAGTCTGGCAAGGACTGAGGTAATGGGGGAACGAAGTTTGGTGAGGGTGAGTATTAAATGAGTTGGATTTTATGGATTGTGGTGAAGGGGAGACCGGTGTGGAAGGCACTGGAATAGTCCAGCCGTGAGGTGATGAAGGCATGGACCAGGGTTTCAGCGGCTTTTGGGGTGAGGTTTTGCCGGAGACAGGCAATCCGTCGGAGGTGGAAGAAGGCGGTGCTGGTGAGGGACTGGATGTGGGGGAGGAAGGACAGTTGGGGGTCGAACCTGATGCCAAGGTTGCGCACAGGTTTGGAGAGTTTTTGGGGAGACAGGGAAGGTGGAGGAGGTGAGAGCCATGCAAATGGAGACGTTGACGAGAGCCAAAGAGTATGACTTCTGTCTTGTCAACATTCAGCTGCAAGAAATTTGCACTCATCCAGCTCCTGATGTCTTACAAGCAGGCTGTCAGAACACCAGGGCACTGGGGGTAGCAAAGTGAAGTGGAGAAATAGAGTTGGGTGTCATCCGCGTACATGTGGAAGTGTGCCCCATGTCTGCAGATGACATCCCCAAGAGGGAGCGTATAGATGAGGAAGAGGAGGTGGCCAACGATGGATCCCTGGGGTATCCCACGGGTAACTGGCTAAGAGCGGGAAGAAACGCCATTTGTGGAGATGTACTGCTGGCGGTTTGTGAGGTAGGACTCAAACCAGGCGAGTGCGGTCCCATTGAGGTGGATGACGGAGGACAGGCAGTGGAAGAGGATGGCATGGTCGACAGTGTCGAATGTAGCTGACAGCTCCAGGAGGATAAGGAGGCAGAGGGAGCCCGGGTCGCAGATAGAGAGGGCGTCATTTGTGACTTTCACAAGCGCAGTCTCTGTACTGTGGGCAGGAGGAGACTGGAGGGGTTCGAAGAGGGAGTGGGAGGAGAGGTGGGTGTGGAGTTGGTTTGCAACAACGTGTTCCAGGGTTTTTGAAAGGAAAGGAAGGTTTGAAATAGGGCGGTAGTGGCTATGGTTTGAGGAATCTAGGGAGGGTTTTTTAAGGAGTGGGGTGATGGCAGCAGTTTTGAGGGGGGCAGGGACTGATCCTGTGGGGAGGGACTGGTTGATGATATCAGCTAGCAGTGGGCCGAGGAGGGAGAGCTGGGTGAGCAGTAGGTTGGTGGGGAGGGATGGGGTCGAGGCAGAGGTGGTTGGCTGATCTAGTACGATCCAGAGCTTGGATGCTCTGGGTTGCTTGAATACCATTATATTTGCAGTCGAGTTTGAAGTCCTGAACTGCTTGACTCAGCCGAGCAACACTCTCCAAATATGGGAACACAAATGGCCTACTCCTGCTCCTAATTCTTATGTTCTTACACACTGAGCTAAAATAACTGGTAAAAGGCATGTTTGCATTCGGGGCTGCTACTGAGGGAAATGTCACACGTACAATATTCCTGAACTTTTTGTAAAATTCTGAATTTGCATTTTTCAAATGCTTTTTTTTTACTGTAAAACTATGATTTTTGAAGGGAGGTGTATTGTTGCTACAGTACTATGGCTGCCACTTCTAACGTTGGTGGACTGGGCAGTCCGGAGCACCTGTAGTAGGAATGGGTTTAATAAGCTTCCCAGAGGAGTGCTTGGTCAGTTAGCACCTATTTAACACAAAATAATATGGAGAGAGGTGGGACCATCTGGGTTTGAGCTGTACCTCAGCAGTCACTGCCAATTCCCTCACTGATTCTCCTCACTTCCTCTCCAAGCAACAGGAGGCAACCATTTGGCCTTTCATGCCTGTGCCACCATTTTATCTTTAAATACCATTCCCTGATTTTTCTATATTACCCATCAAACCTTACTTCCAAAATACCTATTGCATATAATTGGGAGTTAAGAACAGAGGGGTATGGAGTTAGCCAATGATTAGAATTGGCAGATTCTCATGTAGAGTATAAACAATATTGCAGTCTATAGTTGTACACGAATGGTCTATTTCAGTCTATACTTCTTTCTGTGTAACATGTACTTCTTTGTAACGCTTTCCTTTAACACTACAGTGGATTCTTTTTTCCATATCTTTTGATTTTATCAAGTGTAAGGATTGTTATTATATGAAACTTCCACTTCCCCTCCTTCAAAAAGAAGAGCCACAGCACTTGTATAATAATAATAATAAACTTTATATTTGATATAGCGCCTTGCACATGGAGAGGACATCTGAGAATGGGCGATGTGTGTTTTGTGGGCGAACGTGGCAGCCAATTTGTGCATAGCAAATAACCGTGAAACAAATGACCAGAACAAAACACAAAATACCACAGATGCTGGAAATCTGAAATAAAAACAGAATTTGCTGGAAAAACTCAGCAGGTCAGGCAGCATCCAAAGAGAAAGGAAAGTGAGTCAACGTTTCGGGACCACGACCCTTCATCAGAACTGCTCAAGTTCTGACCAAGACCCTTCATCAGAACAATGATCAAACAATGTTTTGGAGGATTGTTAGCCAAAACACTGGGCAAAAAGTCCCTTCTCATTTCAAATAATGCCATGAGATCTTTAACGTCCAATGAACAGGCATATAGGGCCTTGATTGAACACTTCTTTCGAACGACAGCGCCTCGGTCAATGCAGCGGACCCAGCACTCCATTGGAGTGTTAGCTGAGATGATATGAATTCAAAATCCTGAACCGGGTCTTAAATCCACAACCTCTGACTTGTAGACGAGAGGTGCTGACAACTAATAAACCTGAAATACAATGCACCCAGTTCCCATTACAATCTGTTTGTACAGTACAAACTCACATAAGTCTGATCTGTATAAATTGTATAATCACCTAAATTGTACATCTGCCCAAGTCCCATTCAAGAGTTTATATTCTATGCAAATTTTACATAATTCATACTTTGCATATGTCCAATTAAATATATGACTTATGTGAAGTTTATTGTATAACTCAAGGCAGTGGGGAGGTGCCTGAAAAGAACCACAATACAACCTTGTCACTGAGGTTGCGCTGTTGCTGAAAAACAAGAAAATAATTTAATGAAGTAACCGGTGTTTATCAGAAATTGAGTACTGTAGTAAAAGGGAAAAACAATCCAGAATTAATTGAAGTTTCAAATGTAAGAGACTTTACTTTGTAGATGACAGCCCTCAAGCCAACTATCCACTTAAATAGCAACTTATTACAAATTGTAATTAAAATCCACACCTGTTGGAGATAATCCCAGTGTTGTCCATTAAAAGCACTGAGAGTGAGGTATGATCGGAGCCTGGCTCCGTATGATTGGAGAGGTGGAGGAAAGTGGTCCTGTCAGGAACTTGATACAGAACTGAACATCTAGGTTGCATGCAGTTTTGGTGAATCTCGGATAGGGAGGTTGGAGAAGACGAGGGAGACAGAGGGGTTGAGGGAGGGAATTCTCCAGGCTAGAATCAGAAAGCACGGCCACTCCTGGTGGTGCAGGTAGGATGGGGGCCATGCAGCATTGACATTGGAGGCAGAGTGTGGGGGAAGAGATCTGGAATTGTCTCAGCTGGGAATTAGTGGGTGAGGCCTGAAAAAAAAACAAGGAGAGAAAAAAGTTTCAAACAGGAAGTTAAACATAAATGCAACAAAGGAATGGTAACATTAATCATAATTTCCTGTAATCATTTGCAATTTAAATATGGGGAATGGCATGCTCTGTGCCAAACAAGGGGCTATCTCCTTACACATGTGAGACTCGTAGTATGGTTTGTATATTCTAAACTTTAAGCATGACTCAGTGACTCACGTCTATCTGTGGCAAACCTCTACCCAATGACCAAAACAAGAAATACTCGAGAAAACAAATGGAAATAATGGAGTAAAATACACAGCATTATATTTGACAATTAAATCATCTTTTGTTGCAAACTAATTAAGATAATTATTTTCGAGTAATAATTATAACATCAAATTGGTTATGAAAAGCGGCATATTTTACCCCAGTATTATTTGACACATTGGCCTACTTTCAATCTGGATATTGTAATAGTTTTACATGTTAAAGTTTTGCTATTATGATAACAAAAATTGATTTGATAGTAGCGAATGTTAAACAATTAAAAGATTAAGAATATTTTGAAAAGTAAACCTGGATGTTTCAGCAAATCTCAGCAACATTATTGTCAAAAGAAAGTACATATGTGGAGCTCCTGTGGCTCAGTGGTTAGAGCACTTGTCTTGCAAGCTGGGGAAACCAAGCTGGGGAGACCTGTGCTCGAATCCAGGCAGGTCAGGGCGAAACCTTGGGCAAGTTTCCTTACTCCACACGCCTAATAATAATCCCTCCAAAAAAACACAATCATAAAATTGGTCATTTCAATCCACGACTGTGTGTGGGACACTGCTGTGCACAATTGACTGCCACAATTCGCCCACAAATATATACAGTCAATTCACTTTACAGTATATTCTGTGAAGCGCTTTGGGACGTTGATAAGATGTGGAAAGCGCTATATCAAATGCAAGGATTATTATTATATATTTGGGACTGTACAGTACATGTATATGGGACTGTCTAAAGTATTGTTCATTTGTGTGACACTTTTAGAAATAGAAAGTAAATATTTGCTCATGGAAAGGTTGGAATGACCTGGTTTAAGTTGACCGCAAAAGAGAGGTGTAGCTTGAGCTTTGAAAAATGCATTCAGCGGCAATTTGCTGAATCTCTTTTCTAACAAACAAAAGCAATGAAGCCTCGTTAATATTCTTCATCTTTTCACAGGACACGGAAAAGACTCGAGAAGATGTGAAACGAGGAGCTGCAATTATTGAGTCATTAATGAAAGAGAGGAACCCTGCTCTTACTGGACAGCTCTTTGTTGCATAACAGTAACAAGCTGGGACTCCCAATACGGGAGGCTGGATGATGTCAACATTGACTGAAGGAACACACTGCCCTCTGCTGATAGCAGTGCTCACTGTCTGTGGTCTTGATCTAAAGACTAAGTGTGATCCTGAGTATCCCATTTAAAAATCAATGATCTTTAACATTTTTTAATTTTATCAAGTGCAAGAATTATTACTATTATTACTCTTGTTAGTTACTATTTCTATATTTACTTTAAGCCTTACTTCAAATGTGTTGTTTTGCTTGAGCACATCACCACTGTACATCCACCTATAGACAATGCATTATCTTTTATACTGGAGAATGAAGCATATCCAGCATTAGGATTTCACGTGTGACTGGTGAATCGGAGGATCAACAGTTGCAAATCTAAGAAGTAACTTTGAATGCCCAAGAGTTGTGTTTGCAAAAGCATGTTATCTGATAAAGGGAATCTCAAAATTCCTCAGTGACCAGCTCAGTCATCACTTGAAGCACAGTCCAAGTAAGGATCTTCTACCTTATAGTTATAGTTGCAAAATTGTGAATTTCAGTTTGGTAAGTCTTAATGAGAAGACCAGGGATAATAGTTTCAATCTCATATCGTGAGCTCAGAAACTGGAAACCCCATTGCAATGTGTCAGGAAGGGTTGCAGCATGAATAAATTTAATAGTTGGGAAGCAAGAGGAATTTTTGTTGCTGTGTTCTAATTGTTTTTGTAACAAAATGTTTATGTTTCTCTTCCTCTTCAGTCCTTCTGTTTAACATACATTTGATTCTTGCCAGCAATAAGACAGCAAAGCAATCTGTACACTAGGAATGTAACAGTAAGGCTGCACATCATTCAACAATGAAGTCCAACTCCTATGTCTAGTCCAGTGGTTCCCAACCTTTTTTTTTGCTGCGACCCAAATTAGCCACCAACAGGTCCTCCCGACCCTTAGGGGGCAACATTGTGACATCAGCTAAGACGATATCTCTGTCTCTTTAGTGAACTCAGCTCAACTTGTAAGTACGGTCTTTCATACAAGTTGGTCGGTGGTGTCTCCTCGGGCACTTTTCAATATTAAAAAAGGATTTTCAGCATTAACAAAAAGGAAAATAAAATTCTGATGACCCTTCGCAACCCAATTGAGGACCCCTACCAACCTGATTTGGGTCAGGACCCAAGGTTGAAAACCACTGGTCTAGCCAATGCTTCATATTTCCACTCTTTAACTGGTTAACCTAGGAGAATCTTGGATCCATGTGCCAGTAGAGTCCTGTAGCTCAGTGGTTCGCCTCACAAGCAGGAGACCTAGGTTCGATTTCCGGCAGGGCACAACCTTGGGCAAGTTTCTTTACTTCACACTCCTGATAACGATCCCTCAAGAAAAAAAGTAATAAATTGGTCACTTCAATCCACATCTGTTTGTGGGACACAAATATAGTCAATTCACTTTACAGGATATTCTGTGAAGCACATTCTATAAAGCACTTCTATAAATGCAAGGATTATTATTATATTATTAGTATTATTATTGTATTTTACATACATAACAAACATTTGTTTGTGGCAGTGCTCTAACACTATCAAACCAGGGCGGTTGCAAATGCGATGTCTGCAAACTGGATTCCAGTCACCAGTTGTAACTTGCGGTTTGCCAGTAATGGAATGTGATTTTCACAAGAATTGTGAAATCACAAGCCACGAAAGTTTGAAAAGAGCTGGCAAGAAAAAAGAATTGGCCCGTGGTTTGCCCTTTCTGTGAATTTTTCTATGAATCTTTTGATAAGGATCAGAAGTCCCTATTCATGTTTGAAACTGGTTTGTGAGTACAGTATTATGATTTTTGTTCCCAATGTACTGAGTTGTTGGCTTTTTTACGATTTTGATTCCTTTCACATTTGAGTTGTGCTCGATGTACATAACATGTTAGTTAGTGCAATCCAGGTTTAAAATGTGACAATGAAGACCAGTGTACAAGTTAGTGCTCTCACACTGAACCGAGAAAGATTCAGGCATTATATACTGGTGGGAAGTTTGGAGGAGTTTTACATTACAGCATTTAGAAATTTGCTATATTTAATTTTCCTGTTCACCTCATAAGATTTCAAACACCTCTTGGGTCAGGTAATGGTCCCGCTAGCTTCCCTTCGTGTTCCTTTAACTGTTTTGGTTGCCTTCCCTTTGTTTCTGAGAGGAAATGAGTGGTTCAATTTTCCACCGTGTGTGGTGTACACCATTTCCTCTTGGGTCCTCTGGTAGATCTGTATGGAAATCAAGCCCTTGGTGTCTCACTTAGTGAGTTCAGACTCTATTGTTTAATACAGCCACAGACAGGAAAGGTTACAGGTCTGTGTTGAGCTAGTTGCTCTCAGCCTGTGACAATGCTCCTACTCTAGGGAGGGGAAAATCAGTCAAGGTTCCTGTTCTTGATTAATAACCCCCTGCAGTAAAGTGTGTGCGTGTGGTGTTAGGAGATGACAGGCTCAGGTTCAGCTGTGATGCTGTTCCCTTCACAGCTCAGGCCTCTGTAGGAGCTGATTGCCTTGGCTCACACACAGTGGGTACTTGTGGACCTGAAGTCAATGTCTTCACGGGAGGAGGGTACAATATTGAAGCAGAGTAAAAAAAATTAAAAGCTAATGGAACTCCACACCACATTTTTGCAGTTTTCAATACCATGTTTATTATCTGAAACATCGCCATGTGGATGGTTCAACAACTACTGACATCAGTGACAGGGAAAATTCTTGAGTCCTTAATTAAAGACATTGTTATGGATACCTGGAAGACCATAAGGCAGAGTCAGCATGGCTTTACAAAAGGGAAGTCATGCTTAGCTAATCTTTTAGAGTTTTTTGAGGATGTATCCAGCAGGTTGGATAGGGGGGAACCAGTAGATATGGTATATTTAGATTTTAAGAAGGCATTTGATAAAGTGCCGCACAAAAGGCTATTGCACAAAGTCAAGGCCCACGGGATTAATGGGAACATATTAGCATGGATAGAAGAGTGGCTAACGGGTAGAAAATAGAGAGTAGGGATAAAGGGGTCATTCTCGAATTGGCAGGATGTAACTAGTGGAGTGCCACAAGGATCACTGCTTGGGCCTCAGCTATTTACAATTTACATCAATTATGTAGATGAGGACATTGAATGTAACGTATCTAAATTCGCAGATGACACTAAACTAGGTAGGAGAATCAGCTGTGAGGATGATGCAATAAGATTGCAATGGGATATAGATAGGATAGGGGAGTGGGCAAGTAGATGGCGATGGAATTCAATGTGGGGAAGTGTGAAATTATTCACCTAGGGTAGCAAAAATAAAAATCAAATTATTTTCTGGATGGTGAGAGGTTAGATAGTGTTAGTGTACAAAGGGATTTGGGTGTCCTTGTACACCAGTCTCAAAAAGTTAGTTTGCAGGTGCAGCAAGCAACTAAGAAGACAAACAGCATGTTAGCAAAAGCTAACATTGCAAAAGCTTAAGAGTACAAGAGTAGGGAAGTCTTGCTGCAACTGTATAGGGCCCTGGTGAGACCGCACTTAGAGTATTGTGTGCAGTTTTGGTCTCCTTATTTAATAAACAACATACTTGCCTTAGAGGGGGTGCAGCGTAGATTCATTACTTTAGTTCCTGGAATGAGCAGACTGACCTATGAGGATAGGTTGAATAAACTAGGGCTGTATTCTCTAGTGTACAGAAGAATTAGGGGAGATCTTATTGAAACATATAAGATTCTTAAAGGGCTGATAAAGTAGATAGTGTGGGACTGTTTCCCCTGGTAGGAGAATCTACAACCAGGGGGTCATAATCTTAAAATTAAGGGTCAACCTTTTATAACAGAGTTGAAGAAACATTTCTTCACTCAAAGGGTAATGAATTTATGGAATTCACCACCCCAGAAAGCTGTAGATGCTCAGTCCTTGAACATTTTCAAGACTGAGACTGATAGATTTTTTTTAAATAGAGGAGATATGGGGATAGGGCAGGTAATTAGAGTTAGGTCAGAAGATCAGCCATGATCTTATCAAATGGTGGGGCAGGCTCGAGGGGCCAAATGGCCTACTCCTGCTCCTAATTCTTATGTTCTTATACTCTGTCCTGTCTGCAACTTCAAGGCTTTCCCCTCCAGCTACAGCACAGTTCCTGAGAGAATGTCATTGGATCATCAAGAGGTTTGAAAAATGTGGAGACTCATACAGTAAGTTCTGTCAATTTGATTTTCAATATTTTTTTTAAAGTATTTTTGGCTTATAGCTACTCTACCAAATTACAGTCAGGAATTTTAAAGATACTTACCAAAGGCAGGAAGTTACTTTTTTCCCTTTCAAATTGCAGTTGTAATTGAAGAATTGAAGCCAGTCGGAAAATAAAATTATAGTAATTTATATAAATTAAAAGCTTCTTACAGACTGATTGCCTCTCGCAGTATTAACAATGTCTGTGTTTTATTCCCTGTCAACCAACAGTAGTCTCTAGAGCACGCTCAGAGTTGACCCCAGGAACTGTGTTATGGGCTGTGTATTGGATCTTGGTGTTTCCTGATTTGTGACAACACATTGTTTATGTTACTAGGCAGGTCAGTTATCACCAATGTAATTGCTTCACACGTTCCCATGACCCATGCCCTCCCATTACTTGGCTCCCCTCCACTTACCTTTTCTCTGTTTGGTCTGCTACAGAACGATACAAAGAGAGCAATATCAATGTTATCTTTGATATGCACTTTTATATTGTACGTTATGAAATGTTCACGCCTCCAATGATCAGAATAACATTTCCTTTATTTTCATTCGAACTTTTATGTCTGTTATCTAATGAGACCAGAGTTAGAACATGGACACAGAGACTGCACTAGATCCAGAAACTGGGGCAAAGAACGGGCCAAAATCATCAAACAGTGATCCAAAAAGTAGGAGCACTAAAGGCAAATAAAACATTCTTGAGGTGAATCAATGAGCAGGACAGATGAAAGGAAACTATTTGGGAAGAGATATGTAGAGTAGATCAAAGCAGCAACAAGAGTTGAAAAGCCACCGTAGAGTTACCGGTATGTTATTTGTATTTTCCACATCACAAGTGCTTGCGTCCCGCCATTGCAGTGTGTAGGAACCTAGGTGTTTGATTTGAATTTGTTGCCTTGATTTAGTGAATTAGTTGTTATTAGAATACCAACCAACCCTAGGGACCCAATCACCGGTAGCATTGTATCGCAGCGAACACGGGGCTAGCAGGAAGAAACAGCCAACACCAGCCACAAATTGACTTTATTGAAATGATAATGACAACTAGCCAGCTTTAAGCACCAAATGAGGTTGTCTGCTTGGTGGTGTTTCACTGGCCTGCTGTGCCAGCAACTGGTCTCTATGTAGGGAGCACTAATGTACACCTCACTGCTTCTTTTGTCCTTGGAGCCGTAGGGAATGTTCCTTCCAACCACCCAATTGTGGGCTGGCAGCACCGTGCTGGTCTTGCTGACAGACACGTATCGTACCCAGGCCTCAGTGTCTTGCTGCAAATGCTTTGCAGAACTAGATCTCCGAGGTCACACCACCCGGGCTCCGAGCATCCCTTCTGATCCCTCTGTAAAATCGAGCCACTACAACAGCAGTAACAGTCTTATAATCAATAATTTTTTTGTAGAGGAGGAAAGGACTTAAATAGCAATGCTTTCTAAACATTGACACCCTCTTAAACTAAACACTCCATTTGATGCTTGAGTGGCACCAACCTCCTGTTTGTCTCTGAACCCTCTGCCCTCACACCCTCCATTGCTGTTTGATGGACAATGTTGTGTACAGTTGTGCTATTGTGTTTGCCTACAATTACATAGTCATTCCACTTTCACAGTAAATCCGGAGAAGCAGTTTTAGATGTCATGTTGATGTGAATCAGACACTATACCGAATGCAAGGATGATTATTTTGTTATTATTAGTGAATTATCAGTAAAGAAGCTCCTCAAAGTGAAAGCTCATGGCACTAAATTCTTCACATTGACAGCCTTTTAAACTATTATTTTAAGTGATAGTAGAACAATTGAATTTTTTTGTAATTACAGTATTTATGATCGCCTAATAAATCTATCATCGCCTCTCATTGACTTTGTAAGTACTTCCTCTTACAGGTATGTTCTCCTTTCAAATGCTTAGAAATATGAGATAAGATATGCAGTTCATCCTTTAGAGGTAAAGTACTGAATTAGGAAAACTTGCAGTTTGTTTGAAACTGCACTGACACAAATGTAAGGGTTTGGACTTGTGAGTTGACACAATAGGTGAATAAGCTTTCACCTCGAACACAAACTTCAATCTAGATCTAGACTAGGCTCTCCGATGCTTGTTTAGGTGCTATGTAAAGTGAGTTTTGAGGTAGTTTCAATACAGTACAGATTTTATAGCTTCTTTCAATTGGAGTGAGATCTCAAGGCACTGACAATGCTATTCTGTATGCATAATAATCCTTTAATTTGATAATATCATCTTATCAGGTCTTCGAGATGTCTCAAAGCTCTTCACAGAATATTCTGTAAAGTGAATTGACTATATTTTGTGGGTGAAGGGCAGCAGCAAATTGTGCATAGCAGTGTCCCATAACAGTCGCAGATTGAGTGATCATATGTAGTCTATATGTGGCAGAAAGTCGGCACTGTGAAAAATAGACTGTAGTGACACAAGTACTCTTTGGTATTGTAAACTTACACTAATTATATATACCTGTCAGCTTTGGAATACTGAGGGAGATGGTCTGACAAATTTGTAATCCTTGTGATAGTTTGTATAACAAGGAGAGAGCACTGTGGAGTGCCAGTGCTTGCTGTTTGGGGAAAGAGACTTTCCACAAAATAATGAAAGTACCAGTACAGTGTCTGTGTGTAACATACAACACCTATTTGTCTTGACAATTGTCCGCAAGGGGAGGTGGAGTGTGTGGGCACATGAAGACAATCCAATTTGCACAGCTGGGGGTGATACGGGAACAAACGCTTATGGAATTTGATCTTTTGTGCAGGAAACTTCATAACTCCTTTGAATAAAATCCCCTAAGGACCATTAATTAGGGGGTTGTATCAATGTTCTCCAACCCGCAATGAAATGAGTCACCATTTTTATCTGTGAATTGTTCACTTGGACACCAGCAGAAACTCCCTTTTCTTTTCCAATCGTGCCACAAGATATTCAACATCTACCTGAACATTAGCAAAGGAATTTACCTCCAATAATGGAGCACACGACCATTGCAGTCAGTCTGCACTTTGAACTCAAAGTCCCGATGTGAGGCTTGAACCTGCAACCTCTGTCTCAGAAATAAGTGGTCCATTAGCTGGGCTGATGCACAGTCTCTCAATAATATTACAGTGTCTCAAAATGCTATAAAATGCAAACATAGTTGTGGTTTGCTTGAAAAGGAAATCTTTGATTCTTCAGAAACTCAGTTCAACTGGAGCACTATAAAATTGAATGGTATAAATTCTGATTTAAAATTAATAAAGAATTTTTAAAAATGGAATAAATGGCAAATAAAACCAACTGTTGGTTAGTCAATTGCAAACCTATACTTCCATTCCTGAAGTTGCCAGTACAGTACACTGATTTTAAATATGAGGCTGCAGAGCCACCTACTGGAGGTTTTTATAGGATGAAAATAACTACCTTACATTTGATACAATAATTTTTGCATTTGATATAATGCTTTTCACATCTTTTAGACATCTCAAAGTGCTTCACAGAATATACTGTGAAGTTAATTGACTGTATATTTGTGGGCGAAATGCAGCAACCAATAGCACAGCAGTATCCCCAAAACAGTTGTGGATTGAGTGACCAAATTAATGTTTTATTTTCTTGAGGGATTATTATTAGAATTGCTGAGTAAGGAAACTTGCCCAAGGTTTTGCCCTGCTGGGAATCAAACCCAGATTTCTTGCTTGCAAGTCAAGCTGTCTTAACCACTGAACTACAGGACTCCATAATAAACTACCCATAGCTCATTGGTTAGAGCACTCGCCTTACAAGTGTGAGACCTGCGTTCAAATCCAGGCAGGTCAGGACAAAACCTTGGGCAAGTTTTCTTACACCAAATGCCTAATAATAATCTCTCCCAAAAAATCCACAATCATAAAATTTGTAATTTGAATCCATGACTGTTCGTGGGACACTGCTGTGTGCACATGGTTGTTGCGTTTCGCCCACATATATGCAGTCAATTCACTTTACAGTATATTCTGTGATGAGCTTTGAGACATCTATAAATATGTAAAGCGCTGTATCAAGTGCAATGATTATTATTATTAATTATTATTACCTTGCAATGCACTTTGGAATGTTGTTTCACAGCATTTAAATCACAGGATTTGCTATAAAGTGTGATGACACTTTCGTTAGTCACTGAAAAACAATTAGGTTTGCTGAAGATTTCTGCATGCTGTTTGTCATCTCATGTAGCAGAGAGCAATATTTTTTGTGGAATTGTTCTGTGAAGCAACACTCAAATGCTGCCAGTGGAGCTGATAAGAAATTATACAAAGCTCATTAGCACTAAAATGGAATTGAAGATGAGAGACTAACAATTTTCAAGAGGCTAAACCATAGTGCTGGATGTTGGGAAGGAGACTGGTAGTTATTACCAAACCAGTCAATGGTTAGATTGAATTGCAATAATCTGGTAGTTGATAAACCTTTCCTTAATTAAAGAACGTAATACGTTTTCGGACACTACAATAGGGACACTGCAATCCAAAACCCAGGAATGAAGGAGCCCACATTGAGTTGGCCACTTGGTGGAGCCCAAGCATGCATTTTAACCTATAATTAAAACAAAAACAGAAGTTGCTGGGAAAAACTCAGCAGGTCAGGCAGCATCCATGGAGAAAGGAAAGTGAGTCAATGTTTCGGGTCCATGACCTTTCGTCCGAACTAGGGCATGTTGGGAGGGAGAGGGTTTTTAAGGACAAGTTAGAGAAGGGGAGGCAGGTCAAGGAAGCCAAAGGAGACAAAGAAGACAGAAAAAAGAAGACAAAGGAGAAAATGTGTTAATTGATGGGTTAAAGTGGTGATAGCGGTGTGAAACAAAAAGGGGGTGGGTTTAAACAAAATTGGGGAGAATAGGTGTTAATAGTGAAGAGCAGAGAACACACCAGAGAAGCAAGTGGTGTCTGGAGTGATGATTGTAATGGGGGAGGGGGAGCTTTTATGGTCTGCAGTGGCTGGAATTGATGTAGAGGCCAGAGGGCTGTAGGTTCCCCAGCAGATAGATAAGGTGCTGCTCCTGAAGCTTTCGCTTTTGGAACAGGGAGACCGGAAGATTAGGGTTGACCTTGCGTACAGATCTTCTGGTCTCCCTCCATTTCAATTCACACTCACATTCAAAGACTAATCCCTCCATCCATGGTCTTGTGCTGTGCCAAGCTCCCCCTCCCCCATCACTCTAGGGATCAGGTTTCCTGTTTACTCATTGCTTTAATTAGTTATTCCCTAATGTGTATCTTGTGTCAGAAACAGTTACAAGAACTCGGTGGATAAATTGCTGTTTACATAATCTCTGCTAGTTGGATGATGCTTTAGCCCAGTGGCAAGGTGGTTAAGGTGTTAAGTACCTTGACCTTTGGCCGTTCACATTCTTAGGGCACTCCTGTAATCCATCCATTGAAAATATTCAGGCTGTGAGAACAGGGTAATTTACACAGATTTCAAGTACTATTCCCAGCACTGTATAGCGTAAAGTGAATTAATTGAATGTATAGATTTTGGGCAAAATATAGCAGCCAATTGCATACAGCAGTGTCCAACAAACAGTCATGGATTGAGTAACCATATGTTTTTTAAAGGAATTACTGTATTACCCCTGGAAAAGCGATCCGCCAATCGACTAACAACTGGGTTCCTACTTACTATAAGGAACTGGAGGCGTGTGGAGTAAGGAAACTTGCCCAATGTTTTGCCCTGCCCCTCAATCAAACCCAGATGTCCTGCTTGCGATTGAGTGCTCTAACCACTGAGCTACAGGACTTCCTGTAACATAGTTAAACAAACTTTATTTTACAGAAATCAAAAGTTTATGGCAAGCGGTATGTTCAATACAATGGCCATGCGTCGTGTGCTGTTCGTGAGATTAATTTGATAATATATTTGTTCCTAAACATGAAAAGTCTATTGTATTAATAAACATCCTGAAATAAATAGGAGATAAATGATCAATTCAACCCTGATAACCTCACCAGCATGATGCCTGTTAATGAGCTGGAGCTACAGTGAATGAAGAAAGCCCTTCTTATCACATCCTTCAGAACACACACCTGACAATCCCATCATCTCTGCATCAAACTCCTTTTCAAAAGAGTCTCCAGTGCCCTGGCCTTAACCACCTTTTCTAGCAACCTGTCACAGTCATTAATTACTCTGTATATGTTTCTGACTCCTGCCCCACAAAACATCACTTTCTAACTAAAAATAAGCAACTTCATGAAAATCCTAAAAGCATGTTTGTGGTTGCAGATAGTTGAACCCTCCCATTTCCCCACACCAGCTGGCTAACTGTGCCTCGGTGACCCACTCCACCTGCTCTCAAGTCTCAGTGCGCGCAGTCTGGCTGCCGCAATCGACCCGAGCTGCTTCCCTAATATGCCCCCGTTCTTGTCCCCAATCCTCCATCCTCCGAATCAACCCTTCTCTCCTTCCGGCCGCCCTGACTCCTATCCCTGCTGAACCACCCCACAGCCTCCTTCTGCTCCTCCCTGCACATTCTCTGTCGTGCACACTGCTGCAGACGCCGCCGGCTGTCCGACAGCACCCATGCTGACTGCCCCATTCCCCACTCCCACCACAAAGTTTATCGGTCCCCTTCCCTGGGGGCCGACCTCTCCTCCCTCATCCATATCCCCACCCCTCCTGTCAACCCTCCTCCTCATTTTGCCCAATCCCCCACCACCAACTGCCCCCTCCGCATCGGTCTCCAAAATGTCCGCTCCCTACCTAACATGACCTTCACAATCTACGACCTCATTGTCGATGAAACCATCAACATCTTCATCCTGACTGAAATCTGGGTTACCCCAGGTGATACCATCCCCCTGACAGAGGCCACACTTCCTGGCTACATCTTTCACAAACCCCATGACCTAATCACCGTGGTGGTGGTGTGGCACTCATCTCCCAGTCCACTCTTGGCCTTTCCCCTTATTCCTCCGGAACCTTCCCTTCCTTCAAACACCTCACTCTCTACCACTACTCCAGCATCTCCCTCAAAATCCTCCTAGTCTACCATGCCCCCAAACCCTCCCCCACTTTCCTCTCAGATATCTCTACTCTCCTGTCTTCTCCCTCCCTTTGTTCTGAATGCCTCCTCATCCTAGGCGGTTTCAACCTCCACTTCACCCCTTCCCGCTTTACTTCCAGTGACTTCTCCTCCCTCCTTATCTTCCTTAATCTCTCCCTCCACATCCACTCTGCCACCCACATCCATGGCCAACCGCTCAACCTGGTATCATCCAGGGCTTCACCGCTTCGACCATCACCATCACCGACAAAGCCATCTTGGATCACCACCAGAGGCGTTTTTAAGCCTTCAAACTACTTGGTCAATTTTCATAGGGGGCCTGTCACTGACGGTAAGTTTAATAAGTGCGCATGTGCAATTTTATTTTATGCAAAAATTACTTTCAGCGGGTGAGATGCCTCTTTAGGCGGACCGTCTGCTCCGGCCCTGGCTGGGGAGAGCTCTGGTTTTCGCTTTACAGGTATTTAACCAAAGACAAGAGCACAGCACACTCAAATCCTCCTTTTTTTCGATGATGTTTTGCATTACTTTGGGGGCCCGCAATATGAGAGGCCAGTCGATGCATTGCACTAATTGCACCAACGTTAAAAATGCCTCTGAGCACCACTTAATTTCCCTTAATACCGCCATACCCCTTCCCCCCGCTCAATCCTCCACTATCACCTACCGCCCATAGAAAACTATCTCCCCCTACTCCCTCTCTGTCACCTTTGAGTCATCCGACCTCCTACCCCTCTGGCTCTCGTTAAATGACCTGCTCTCTCTATCCTTCCTCCACAGTTCCCTCTTCTCCATCCTCGACTCCCTGCCCCCCTCACCTCCCGAACATCTCCTATTCTCGCAAATCCCCCTGGCACACCAGCCACCTCCGAACTCTTAAGGTGCAAGTGCGAGCTGCCGAACAAGCCTGGACCAAATCAAACTTAACGGTCCACTGGCTAATTTGGCTAGATCACACCAAGGGTTACTGCTCCATCCTAGCCTCCGCCAAGTCCTCCTATTACTCCAAATTAATCTTGGAGGTGAAGGACAATCCCAGGCTCCTTTTCTCCACCACTAACCGTCTCCTCTGTCCATCTTCCCATACCTCACCCATCCTAACCTCCAACTACCAACAGCAAGGAGATGCTGGAATTCCTCGAATCTAAAATTGAGGGTATCTGTTCAACCGCCTCTACCCTGTCCTCCACTACCTCCCCACTACCTCTCCCCAAGGATCCACCTCCCTCCCACCCCCCACCAATACATACCTTCGACCCTATCTCTCCCCCTGCCCTCTCTGTTCTTCTCCGTAAAATGAAACCCACCACCTGTTCCCTTGACCCCATCTCCACCTCTCTTGTCATCTCCTAGCTCCATCTCCTAGCACACCTCCTAACTGATAGTTCTCCCTATTCACTGTTACTGTCCCTACCCCTCTAAAAATTGCTGTCATCACCCTCATCTTGAAAAAACCTTCTCTGGACCCATCCCTACTTTCAAGCTATCGCCCAATCTCCAACCTCCCATTCCTTTCCAAGGCCCTGAAACCAATTGTTTCTTCCCAGCTTCGCTCCTTTCTCTCTTGCCACACCCTCCTCGAACCTCTTCAATCTGGCTTCCGTGCTGCTCATAGCACCGACACAGCCCTGATCAAAGTCTCTGACGACATTCTGCGACCAGGGCTCTCTTTTCCTCTTTGTCTTGACCTCTCTGCTGCCTTCGACACTGTCGACCATTCCATCCTCCTACAATGCCTATCTTACCTCCTCAATCTCCACGGACCTGCGGCCTGGTTTGACTCTTACGTTTCCCACCATCTACACTTTGTCACCACCAACCGCTTCTCTTCCAGGCCCCTCACTGTGGTGTCTGTAAGGGATCTGTTCTTGGCCCCTTACTTTTCAACATCTACATCCTCCCACTTCGTGACATCATCCACGGACATGGGGTTAACTTCCACATGTATGCAGGTGACATCCAACTCTATCTTTCTGCCTCTACCTTCGACTCCAGGATGACTACGGTCTTGACAGATTGTCTGTCAGACATCAAGTCCTGGATGAGAGCTAACTTTCTACAGTTGAATGTCAACAAGACAGAGGCCCTATTGATCGGCTCATGCCAGCGCCTTCATGCATCAGGCCCTGGCTGCATCAACCTCCATGATTGCTCTCTGAACTTCACCAAGCCACTCAGGAACCTAGGTGTCTTATTAGACCCTCAACTGTCTTTCCTCCCCCACATCCAAGCCATGACTCGCTCTGCTTTTCCTCATCTCCGCAATATTGCCCATCTCCACCACTACATCACCCCCAAAGCCGCTGAAACCCTCATTCATGCCTACATTGCATCCCGGCTCAACTATGCAAATGGCCAGCTTGTCGGCCTTCCCAATTCCTCCCTCCACATGTTGCAGATGATCCAGAACTCTGCAGCCCTTGTGCTCTACCATTCCAAACTCTGTGACCCCTTCTCCCCCATCCTCGCCTGACTCCATTGGCTCCCAATCATCCAGAGGATCCAATTCAAGATCCTGGTCCTCACATTTAAAGCGCTCCACAACCTCGCCCACCCTACATCCTTGACCTTCTAGCCCCTTACCAATCTGCCCACCCCCTCCACTCAGCAGGCCTGGCCTGCTCCATGTCCCCTGACCCATCCACTCCACCTTTAGCCATTCTGCCCCCAACCTCTGGAACTTCACCCCACAGTCCCTTCGCCTCAACCCCTCCCTGGCCTCCTTCAAGTCCTGCCTCAAGACTCCTCTTTGAAGGTCCCTTTGGCAACTCCTAATACCCCTCCCCCCCCCCCCCCCCCCCATCCCAAAACAGTGACTGTCCAGTGCCTTTGGACGTCCTCCTGACGTGAAAGGCACTATACAAGTATAATTTTGTTGTTGTTGTTATTTATTTTTACAAAAGAGATCTATTGAAGATCTATGTTAAGCATAATGATCGATTTCCGTTGCATCAGCCACCCACTGACCAAAACCACCCACTGAGCAAACATACCTGCTGACCAAAAAGACGGAGCATATTGTGAATATCGTCATTTATGGAGGGATTGTTTTAAATAAAATGTGGTTCACCCTTACACATCTCCTCATTCCATATTAGAAAATCAAGTTACCACCAGCACAAACCCTTCCTCCCTCGCCCACAATTACAACAGAACAATCAGCCTATCAGATGACTATTCAGTACAGTGGAGTGAGCATCAAACTGCACACATCAAAATGCCCCTTCCCTCCGAATGAGGTGATCTGATTTGGAGTCAGTGTTGGATTTGTCCAGCAGGAGGAGTATGAACATCAGCAAACCCACCAAGAAAACATATCATTTCCAGATTGCCCTGTGTCCACTGGCTGTTTTGAGTTAATAAAATAGGTGCATGGGTAACACTACAACTTTTTAGAAAAGTGAATTCAGTTGAATTGTCATATAGGGCTGAAAAATGTGACATTTCATCCCAGATTTGCTGTTAAACTTCTGAATGTTCAATCTTTCATAAAATGTCACATTTTCCATAGATACCATAAAGACTGGGTGTGGAACTGAAAAAGCCTCTCCCACTTAGCACAATGAAGCACCTCCAAGACATTAACTGGTGTGAAGGATGTGATATAAATACAAGTTGTTGTCATAATTTTGTGCTAAGGCTGATTTAAAACAAAAATTAAAGATTATTCACCTATTTTATGGGGGTTGTGGGCCACCATTTGAGTGGTGCATCACAGATTGCTTTCTGACCTGTTAGCTACAAGCAAATGTTGGTGTCCTTGAATCAAGAGGAGTGGAGAGGAAACATCCTTGAACCTAAGCATATGCGGAGGTTAGGGAGCAAATGTTTCCAGGAGCAGTCTGTTGTTCAAAGTTAATGCAGTAACTTTCTGTTTGAGAAATGCTACATTTCAGACTTTATAAAATGTTAAACCGACGTCCCATCTCACTGTTCACGTGAATATTAAAGCTCTCTTGGCATTAGTTGAAAAGTGAAGAGAGTTTCTCCCTGTGTACCAGCTAACAATCCTCCAAATGAAATTGGTCATTCACCTAATGGCTGTTCGTGGGACATTGTTGTGGGCAAATTTGCTGTTATGTTCACCGACAAAATGCACATTCACTGCACAGGTACATCTTGTGAAACACTTACAGATATCCTCTTGATGTGAAAGGCACTATATTAAATAGTGCCTATATCTCCCCAAACCAGCATCCGCTGACTTCACTCCACCAGGTCTGGCCTCCTCCAGGTCCCCCGAATCCTCCGCTCCACCCTCGGCGGCCGTGCCTTCAGCCACTACGCCCCAAAGCTCTGGAACTCACTCCCTTCGCCTCGCCCCCTCTCTTCCCAGTTTCAGATCACTGCTAAAGACCTTTCTCTTCAACCGCACCTTTGGTCACCTTTCTACCCTTGCCCCTGGCTCGGTCCCAGGATCCGTTACTGTGAAGCGCTCTGAAACGCCGTCTGGCGTGGAAGGCGCTATATAAATCAAAGTTGTTGTTAAATGTAAGGATTATTATTATTATCTGTGTGGTAAAAATCTAATAAATAATTGGATTTATTTTGATCGGTTGGTAGTTTAAACAAAACCCTTTAAAACAATACCTGGGTGCTTGTTGGCTTTTTCCAGTTACTGGGAAGTAAATTGACTGACATTCAAATCATGCCCTTACAGAAGCTGTTTGAACCCTGTGGCAATGTACAGATTACCTCATTGTGGTGCTGTAAAATACAGCCTGATTCATTTAAAAAGCAGCTTGATCCATTTTCATTAAAAAGCTGCTTTATGTGGTGATGGGAAACAGCAAGTTGATTATTCTGGAGGGATGAGATCAAATAGGCAAAAAGGCCTTCTTCCTCCACACCAAAATTGTGATCTTGTGATTTTCTATGGATGCAAACAGCTCAGAACATTTTCATTTGACACATCTACTTCTTAATTTAAATATATAAATATCCAGAGTCCTTTTATTTCCAGGATCATGTTTTGTTTCATTTGGATTAAACGTTTAATGGTTCTTTGTTCTATAATTTGATAAGATAGATGGAGTTAAGTATAGGTTGTGCAGCACCTTGGGACGTTCTCTCCATGTGAAAGGCACTAGACAAATGTAATTTTGTTGATGTTGTTAAGTGGAACGTACATGGATAGACAGATATTTGGAGCAATCCCTCTGTGCTATACTATAATCGTAAATGATTCTATTTCCCATTACATTGTCTACAAGTCACTATGTGTTCCTGGCACTCACCAAAGTCAAATTTATGAGACATTTGTCCTCAATAGAGATCACAGACATATAATGCATTAACCACTTACAAGAAACTCTGACCTAGTGCGTAATTATTATGAACAATACAATAACAAAATTACACTTGTAAAGTGCCTTTCATGTGATCAAATTGACCGCCATATTTCCCTACAAATACACAGTCACTAGACTAAACAATAAATGTTTTCAAGTGCTTTGAGACAATATGGCAAAGTAATAAGGGGCTATGTAAACTGCAGGGATTATTGCATTTAAAGTTGAGAAATTGTATACTGTATAACGATTTCTGCTGAGATTGTGAGGGAGGGGCATGAGAAAGTAAGGGCAACCATGGTCCTACAATGGATTGAATACGTGGTATAGTACAGGTATGCCTCCCCAACCGCGATACGTTCCTGAAAACCTCCTCGGTTAGTAAAACCGCAGTTGGAAAATGCAGGGCCCTATGGGAAACATGGGGATAGGGGGAATAAATTTGCTTGTCCTTGAACTAAACACAAAAAAATTCATGTTATTTACCTAAATCCTAATGATGATGATGGGGGAGATGGTTGTTACGTGCTGGCAAATAACAACCCCAAAGTCCTCTTTTCCACCACCCACCATCTCCTCAGTGTATCCCCTCAGGCCTCCTCAAATGCGAAGTGCGAGGAGGTCATGGACTTCTTTTCGTCCAAAATTCTAAATATTCGCCAGGCAGCGTCATCCTCCTACCTCTCGTCGGCCACCACCACCATCACCACGCCCACCCCCACCCCCTTTCCGTCCCCCTCACCCTCCCCATCATCAGCAACTACCTCAAACTCCTTCCTACAGTCCTTCTCCCCCATCTCTCCTTCCTCCCTCTCATGCACCATCATCTCAATGCAGCCCACCACCTGCTGCCTCAACCCCCTCCCCATCAACCTACTGCTCACCCAGCTCCCCCTCCTCTGCCTACTACTGGCTGACATCATGAACCAGTCCCTCTCCACAGGATCAGTCCCTGCCCCCCTCAAAACTGCTGCCATCACCCCACTCCTTAAAAAACCTTCCCTTGATCCCTCAAACCCTAGCCACTACCGCCCTATCTCTAACCTGTTCTTCCTTTCCAAAGCACTCAAACGCGTTGTTGCAAATCAACTCCGCGCCCACCTCTCCTCCCACTCCCTCTTTGAACCCTTCCAGTCCAGTTTCCACCCTGCCCACAGTATAGAGACTGCGCTTGTGAAAGTCACAAACAACATCCTCTCTATCTGTGACCAGGGCTCCCTCTGCTTCCTTGTCCTCCTGGCCCTGTTTGCTGCATTAGACACAGTTGACCACACCATCCTCCTCCACCGCCTGTCCTTCGTCATCCACCTCAGTGGAACTGCACTCGCCTGGTTCAATCCTACCTCACAAACCGCCAGCAGTTTATCTCCACAAAAGGCTTTTCCTCCCGCTCTCACCCGGTTACCTGTGGGGTACCCCAGGGATCCATCCTTGGCCCCCTCTTCTTCCTCATCTACATTCCTCTTGGGAATGTCATCCGCAGACATGGGGCACACTTCCACATGTATGCGGATGACACCCAACTCAGCGCCTTGGGACGTCCTCCCGACGTGAAAGGCGCTCTATAAATGTAAATTGTTGTTGTTGTTGTTATATTTCTCCACTTCACTTTGTGACCCCCAGTCCCCTGATGTGTCAGCCTGCCTTTCAGACATCAGGGGCTGGATGAGCGTAAACTTCCTGCAGTTGAATGTTGATAAGACGGAAGCCATACTCTTTGGCTCTCGTCAACATCTCCATTTGCATGGCTCTCACCTCCTCCACCTTCCCGGCCTGCCCGTAAAACTCTCCGAACCTGTGCGCAACCTTGGCATCAGGTTCGACCCTCAACTGTCCTTCCTTCCCCACATGTGGTCCCTCACGAGCACCGCCTTCTACCACCTCCGACGGATCACCCGTCTCCACCAATATCTCACCCCAAAAGCCGCTGAAACCCTGGTCCACGACTTTGTCACCTTTCAGCTGGACTATTGCAACGCCCTACTTGCTGATCTTCCAGTCACCACAATCTACAAAATCCAGCTAATTCAAAACTCTGCCGCCCGCATACTCACCCTTACCAAGCTTCGCTCCCCCATTACCCCAGTTCTTGCCAGACTTGACTGGCTCCCTGAACCTGAGAGGGTTGACTTCAAAATCCTCACCCTTGTTTTCAAGTTCCTCCACTCCTCTGCACCCCCCTACCTCTCTGATCTCCTCTCTCCCAAAACCAGCACTCGCTGCCTTCGCTCCACCGAGTCTGGCCACCTCCATGTCCCCCGAATCCTCCGCTCCACCCTCGGCGGCCGGGCCTTCAGCCACTGCACCCCAAGGCTCTGGAACTCCCTTCCTCACTCTCTTCGCCTCACCCCCTCTCTTCCCAGTTTCAGGTCACAGCTGAACACCTTTCTCTTCGATCGCTCCTTTGGTCACCTTTCTTCCCCTGCCCCTGGCTCAGTCCCAGGATCCGCTATTGTGAAGCGCTCTGAGACTCCATCCGGCGTGGAGGACACTATATAAATCGAAGTTGTTGTTGTTACATAGAAGAGGGGTCATGCGCACCCTCTTCCGCTGCCTCCTCCTCCAGATCATAAATCACCAACGAGTGTGAGGGGGGTGGATGTGGAGAAGGTGGTGTGGTGGGTGACACCGAGGGGGGCTGGATGCAGAGAAGCGACATCGTGGCTGGTTGATGCAACTGGATCCTAGTGCCAAACACTAGTGTTAGTTTTAAAACCCATGGATATGCAAAATTCACTGCCGCGGTTGGCAAAGTTGTCACGTGGATACGTGAAATTCGCGGTAGAAAAAAACGCGGTTGGGCCAAGATACCTGTATATAGTTTAGTGCTGGGCTCAGTCTGTGGGAGTAACCAGTGAGGTTAATGGAACTAGAGTCCATAGGACAGAGTTGCTGGTCTCAGTCTATTCTGCGATAAGATATGAAAAGCGCTATATCAAATGCAAGGATTATTACACGACATAGATTACTACACTACATACTCAGGATGTTGGGTTGGAATTGGAAATCTGACAAACTTGCGATAGTTTTCTACTCAAGCTTGGTAGTGGATAGTGGACAGGCAGAGGCCAGAATAGGAGAGAACCAATGATGTACTACTGGGGTACACCAAAGGTGCTTCAATGTGGGCATGGGAGGAAAGTTATTAGAAGGTTATAAGTAGAAATATTATGAGTGGAAGTACAATAGAACAATGCTTTGATGTGCATGAGGAGACGCAGTGGAGGAGACTGGAATGGTTAACAATATCAAAAGCAGAAGAGAACTCAAGTAGGTAGTGAACTTTGGCAGTAGGTAGCGGAATATCACGAGTGACTTTGACTTTGACTCAGAAATTGAACTGAAAACTAGACTTCAAACACTGAATGGGGTTCATGACAAGCATCCTGATATTGCGAGAACATGGAACATTGGCATTTGTGAGGGTTTTGGGTTACAGTGTAATGGGAGCTGAGTGAGGGCAGTGGCTTGGAACAAACGAGAACATTTCCTGAAGTCAGATGAGGTTGATCAAATCATTGAATAGCAGTACTAGTAATAGAAATCATCTATAATTATGGAATATCACAAATGCAATATTACCCAGTGGTACTTAACACTGTAAGAATTTACCCTTCTTCAGGATTTATGGTGCAACATTTGATAAATGGACATCATGAACTGCTTAGAAGTTTTTTTTATGGTAGACTTTAGTTAGATGTTGCTCTATGTTCTTGCCTCAAGTTTCTCCCGCTTTTTCCTGAGGCTATGTGAGTTCAATATTGGCTGCCACTATATGGAGTGACATGTCCAGTCCATTGTAATGTTTCCTCAAGTTGGAATAAAACTCATACCAACAAATGCCTGATGTTAGCTGGGCTTTTCTGGCTTACATTGAGATACATCTGGTTCACATGTTTCGTGCATAACATAATTTGGCTCCAGTTCCTATTTTGTTTCTTCTCCTTTTTATGTTCCTAACTGAAACATGTCCTTCTTGAGCCTGGAGGGTGAAACAGCCTGGCTCTGGGTATTATCAAAGTGTGCAATTGCCATGATCAACTTTTATTAATGGTTGAGCTATCTGTTGGCTATGATTTCTGTCAGCAATTCTTATCTTACCCACCACACCCAAGGTAGATAATTCTATCATCTTAAAGTGCAACGGCTGAGAACTACAAATCCTCACCTAACTAAAGCCATTGAATAATATTTTGCAAATCAGAATGCATGAATTTCTCTTCTGGAGTTCTAGCAAAGCATTTTTGTTTATCCCAACTCTTTTAATGGACTAAACATAATATCAGAAATAGCTCTTTAATCCCCAAAAGATGCCTTTAGCCCTGGGATCCTTTTTATTCTCATCAGTTCTGTTTTGAAAAAGGAATCTCACCAGTTCTATTTTGGAAATGTTAATAACCAAATACCTATCCTAGTTCTTAATGGGACGGTTTTCACATAGCCATTACTTTGTGGAGTGGGGGCAAAATACTTCCAGTACTACTTTATCTTTCCATGCCCTGCCTATCCTCTCCTCCAATTCTTAATGTGAGATGATGATAAACTTCCTCAGGTCCAAAATTGAGAATATCCACTCTCATACCTCTGCTACCAACACCCCTCCTCCCATTCCTCTCGTTCCACTCCTCCTCTTCCCCTCTTCCACGTACTCCGTCCTGCTCACGTTCAACCACATTTCTTCGCAGCACTGTCCCATCCTTGTTTCACACTTACCGTAAATATTCCAGCATCTCTCCCTTTGTATTTGCCAACGGCTTCTCCTCTTGCCTCTGCATTGTCACATAGGGCATTCATCCATGGAATATCATAATTCAGCTGGTCTCGGCACTCTGGTTTGTAGGGCAGACAGTTCTTCAAGCACCGTTGATGATGGAACAGCCACCTTGGCTTGACACCAGTATAAAAAGCAGCAGACCTGTCACTGGGGCAGGGAATCTTCCCACTCAGCAGAATGCAAACATGATTTTAACTGTTTTGTTGAGTATAGCTGTACAAAGTGTCTGCCTCGCTGGCTTCTGAAAGGCTGGCCAGAGCTCATCTGTAAAGCCCGTGATGCGTGCTTGGTGCAGAATTTTATTTTTCCACAATTAAAACTATAACTGTAATAGCGTTCCATCACTCTGTTGAAAGCGAATTGTTGTCTGCAATGGCAAAGATGAGAGATTAGTTTCATCATGGTCACATTTATTTAGCCTAAGCTCATTTTGTGGTTAAATTGCAATGCTAACAAACAGATGTCCATCGACAGTCATTTTCTCTGACTGAATGGGCTCATGCTGCAGCTGAAATAATTCTTGCATCAGGCCATAGTCCATGTGATAGTTGATTATAATAAATGGATCAAATTGCAATCCTAAAAATGTTCTGAGTAAACAAACATACAACAAAGGTTTTGTGTAAATCTGTGTTGATTAGATAAATGACTTCCTTTTGCAGTATAAATAACTTTAGGCAATTTTTCCCCCCAATATCTCTGAGCCAATTCATTCAGAAACAACTGCTTTATTTTCTAGAACTAGCTAGCAACACTGATGTGGCTCTTAGGGCTAAATCATGAGCAACACAGGGGCGCTTCAACTCAGGCTATAAAGCTGATGAGATTTGTTTAACATTAACCTACTCTTATGGCTGCTTTTTCAAATATTTTATTTATTTGTCTCCGAAGTGCAGGGAGAGGGAGATTTGTGGCTATTAAACTGAAGATGCCATTTGGGGGATTGGAGTTGTTTTCTACTTTTTCCGTTTAACATCATCAGGTCAACTATAGCACATATTAGTTGTCGTTGTAAAATCCCTAGACTTTTGCCCATCAGTGAACTTAAAGGTTCTATGTTTAAGCTTTGTGTCCAGACTTTGTCTCAGTCCATAGACTAGGCTGACACTCCAACGTAGTGCTGAAGTACAGCTGCATTGTTAGAAATGCTGCTCTTCAGATGAGACTTTAAACTGAAGACATGTCTGTCTGATCAGATTAAAGATCCTGTGAAACTATTCAAAAAGAGAAGGGAGTTTCTTCCACTGTACTGGCTGACAATCACCCAGAGACAATTGGCCACTCACTCCATGACCGTTTGTTGTGTAGATACTGGCTCCTGCATCACCCACAGGTACAAAGTCCTTAGAGATATTTTTTCAATGCTATACCAAATTATTATTATTGACTAAGCTTTCATTCATCTTCCTCTCCTCACTCCCTGAGCTCCCAGCCCTAGCTTGTATGCTAAACCATTAGAGCTAAGTGCCTTGGGACGCGAAAAGTGCTGTATAAAAATAAATGTGTGTTTTTGTATTATTATTATTGTTATAATATATCATCTTTATTATTGAATTCACTAAGATGAAATCTACACTTTCTGCACCAATTGAATATCAAACAGTCACTGTGCTGGATGTTTTAGTAACAACAAAATTGCACTTAGTAAGTTCTATGATTAACTATGAAAGCATTTCTTCTCAACATGAAAGGCGCTCTATTAATATAATTTTGTTGTTGTTGTTGTTTTGTTCTTGAACCCATACTTAAATTAGCTATAGAGTGTTGACATATATGAACTCTGGAAATTTGAGTGCCCAATAATCTCTGCGAATGAATTTCAGATGAGGAGGACAGTGGAGAAAAGTAATTTATTCCCCCTCCCCAGAGCAGAACCAATTGTTCAATCCACAGTGTATAGCAGATATTAGCAGTTAAGAAATCAATAAACTTTTCCTGAATGCAAAAGGTTTTCCCAGCTAACTTGTGACTACTTGCACAATTGCATTATTGAACTCCATCCTGAAATCCCTTGAATTCCTTCCCTCGCCTCATTCAAAGTCTGTTTCAAGACCTACTTCTATGACTGTACTTTTGGTCAGCTTTCTCCTCTCCATTCCCCTTGGCTCCCACACACAGTTCGGGTACCAGCCAATACTGTTAAGCACCGGATGTGAAAGGCGGATGTAAATATATATTTGTATTGCATTGATGCATGGGATGCTCGGAAACTACAATATTTGCAAAATGAACAATTGTAATCCAATACAAATGGCATGAAACACTGAAATCAACTGTATGAATTGTGGCAGTGAGTGCTTCACCTGACAAGATTGCAAATGAGATAGTAACAATTGACTGGAGGCTAAAAAGTGCAAGTCATTTTTACAATTCTATACAGTACTTTGGAGCAATTGACACGTGATGAATATCACTTTTACACCCTGCTACTCAGAAATGAAGTGGTAATCATGAGTTGCTTCTATGTATGACTGCCAATAGCTTTCTGTATATATTTAAATTTCCAGGTGATCATTTTCCTGTAAACTTCTGAAAAGAGGGGAAACACAGCTCAAAACCACGCTGGTAATAATGAACCAACTCTTAACATCCTCACTAAAATTAATTAAAACCTAAACTTTAAAAAATATTTATATATAGTAAGAAGAATGACACCTAAAAGTATGCTCAAATCTAAGTAGAGCACTCAGCAACTTCCATGTTTTGTGGTCTGTTATTTGAAGAAACTGGTTTTATAAAAAACACAAGATGAAAAGGAACGAGGAATGGAATAGAAATACAAGAAGATAGTAATAATAATTCTTGAAGAGAAAAAGCATCCTATTTTTAGATTGTAGCAAAATCTACTGACTAGAAGAGAGATATAGATACAGCACAATGCAATTTAGGTTTATGAAAGGCTAAAGTAGTACAGTAAACAGTTGATTACTTAGTATTGGTAGATTCATTGCAAATTGCTAATAATATCGATAGTTAATTGTTTGGAGGAAAAAAAAGTAATCCTTGCATTTAGTATAGCACTTTTCACATCAGAAGGATATCTCAAACACTTCACAGGATATCCGGCAAAGTGTACGTCGGTGAATGCAGCAACCCATTTGTGTTCAGCACCAACTATAAAGAGCTATGAAATAGGGTCCGGCGATATATCGATATATCGCTAAAACCCGGTATAATTTTCATATCGATACGCCGATATAGGCATTTTAAAAATATCGATATATCGAAAAATCAATATATCGAGGTAAAAAATCGGAATGTCGCACACTGAACTACAAGACCCAGAATGCTCATCTCTATACACAATGCACAGACCGAGGTGCAAAGCCGCCATATTGTATTCGTAGTACTCGAATACAATATGCAGGTATGCAAGGGTTGGGGGGGGGGGGGGAGGGAGAGAGAGACGGCCGTGGGGGGTGGGGGGAGTCGGAGAGAGGGATGGTGGCAGGGGGGCGGGAGGAGAGAGGGATGGTGGCGGGGTGGGGGGGGGTTGTGGGGAGAAATGGGGTGGATGTGATAATATACAGATAGATAGAGATGGGGGGGATGTGAGAGAGGAGAGAGACACAGAGACACAGACAGAAAAACACAGAGATGGAGAGAGTGAGTGTGAGAGACACAGAGAGAGAGAAATATATTTACCTCCTGAGGAGATAGGCCCCGAATGCGCGCACACCCCGAATGCGCATGCACCCCGAATGCGCGCGCCGTGCGCGCATGCGCAGTATGAAAACCCCGAAAATATCGATATTTCGGTATATCTCGATATGAGCCCATCGATATATCTAAATCAGAACATTTCCATATCGACGGACCCTACTATGAAATGAATGACTGATTTTATTTGGAGATTGTCGGGCAGGACACCGGGACAACTTGTTTGTAAATGTATTATTGTTTTGCTAGTTATAAGGTCAAATCTCAGGAGGATTATATGCAAAAAAAAATCCACTTATTACAATCTCTGAAGTGCTTTGAGATGTCTTCTGAATGCAAAAGGCACAATATGAGATTCAAGGATTATTATTATTTGTATACTTAATGATTGCTTTTTTCCCCCTGCCAGGTGAGAATGTCTCTTTTGGTATTATTTTTTAAAAATTGTTTGTGTGTGTGTGTGTAAGTTGATGTTGTTATTATTCAGGTCCATGTTGCTTCTCTTCTGGTCTCATGTGATATCCTAGCTGCTCCTGTCACTAAGTCCAACTCGTCCCTGCCATACCTGCCCCATGTTGATGCCTTTGGTCACCTTTAACTACCCCTCCCCCCTTCCTCAGCTACCCCAACCTCAGCTTCAACTCCCAACTGGTTCTCCAAAGCACTTTGAGACATCCTCTTGACGTGAAAGGCTCAATGTAAATGTAAGATTGTTGTTTGTGATGTTGAATTCCAGAAGTATGCCAGAGCACATCTGCAATTCACTCGTTCCAAATCCCTTTATAACTTGTACAATTTAGACCTTTCAATCAGTGAAGACACGTATGTGATATCATTTCACTACTGCAATCATGGTCGGATCTGTTACTACAAACTATGGCCCTATTTCTGAATCAGCCTGGAGTTACAGTACACAGACCCTGCAGATATGGTTTCCTGTTTAATTGTTGTGATGTTAAAATAAACTGGGACTGCAAACTGTTATATTATACTACTGTACTACATTTTTAATGTTCGTGCTCTTTTTATGTTGTATGTATTGGTTGTACAAATCTGTCTCTTCTGCTTTTTGTCTGTGATTGGTAAATAACGCTGGGCATTGGTTTAGGTTCTGACAGTTGGCTCAGGATGAGACATACCTAGTGTATGAAAAATTGAACAGTTCTCTTATACCTAACCACAGATCAAGCCTTGGGGGAAAATATGGAATTGCTTTAAGTGGATAAAAGTGATACATTACCTAGAGTCAACAAATTGAAAATGCTTCTCAGGCTTATGAAAGAAGGACATAAGTAATACAGTACAGTGTTGAGTTTTTGCCAATGTTTCATACAGCATCACATGAACAACACATAGTTTTATTAAGTACTTTTCTATCCTATACCAGGGTAGGAGAGCTACTCTTTTCTGAAACAAAGTTACATAGATTTTAGTTGCATTAGAATGAAAAACAAAATCATAAATAACCAACCCAGAAAATAGTCATACATTTGATGAAAGGTCATGAAACAATGTTTTGTTGATCTTATGTTTTTATTCAATGCAAGACATTATTTCCTCACTTTGATTTTCTCAGCACACATGTGCCTGTGTGTGTGTGGTTCTGTGTGCCTGTGTGTGCATATGCGTGTTGGATGTGTAGGAGTGTGTTGATGAAAGAACACAAATAGGGAACAGATTCATTGTGGCCTTCCTCTGCCAATATAACTTCATGCTCCACACACAGATGGTATTTTTGCTGAATTGTCAGATGGGTGGATGAAATGCTACACTCTTTCCCTGAGGTTAAATGTAACTTTGCTAATTTATTTTTCAATGTTGCTTAATCATGGACTTTTCCCTTGCAAACATGAAATATGTGTTTCTGATGTGTCCTTAACCAAACAAGGTTTGGATTCCAGTAGCTAGAATTTTGTCAAGAATCTCTAAAGTATGTACAGTACTTTAGTGGTTCATTGAATGGACTTTGGAATCAGAGGAGGCAGCAAAGGTTTTACAGAAAGAGTGTGATAGGGTATGTCCATGGTCTTCTGACCGGGAAATGAAGTTGAATACAGATATGGTACTCTATGTGGGCAATAATTGTGGGGCAATAATTGTTTTTAAAAAAATAATAAATAGTCACTTCAATCCATACCTATTTGTGGGATACTGCTTTACGCATTTGGCTGCTACAGTTTTAGCAGTTAAGAAACCCACACTCTGCAATCCACAAGCCTTGGCTCTTACCAACCTATTTCCCACATAGCAGGGCCGTACGCAGGATTTTTTTTGGGGGGCGTGCAAATTGCTAGTGATGGCCGGGGGCTTGCGGGCTGCCCCCGAAGCCCCCTCGAGGCTCCGACGTTTTACACAGTTTGAGGTCTTATTTAATCGATTCAGAAGATCTAATATGAACGGTAAATGTTTCATGCCCTTGGTGTTTAAGAGCATCATTATTTATTCAGTGTTTTTATTTTCCCCGGTAGTCCGTGTCTAATTGGGAAGGTAGAATGTGTTCGCCGATAAAAGCAAACACGATTGTTGACTCGATGATGTAAGGAATGCGAACGATAAAGTAAATTACAATCCAATTAACACAGTACAATGACGAATGCTTGATAAATGTATGCGTATAGAGAAAATGATCATAAACTACAGATTGACGGTAATTAATAAGTTGTTCTGCATTGTTATCCTAAGACTAAATTTATTTCGGACTGTAATGAACAATAATGTAAGAGTAAAGTATGAATGATGTGCTCAGATATTCCAGCAAAGCAAATTTTATAAAAGACAAAAAAAATACAGAAACTGAAAATCAGTGTCAAACAGTTAATTCACACGTGTTACAAGCCTGTTATCAGCATTATCCTGAAAATATCGTTGAACTGTGAGCAATAGTGTAGTTAGTTTTTATTTATTTATTTAGAATAAAAATGAAAGGCAGTGACCCATCAAGCAATACTGACCTGACGAAAAAATACTTGAAAAAATAAGGGAGGGGAAATTAATTATTTAATAGTGTTCCGTATTCGAGACGCCTCGGTCGCTTTGAAGCCAATACGTCAACCGCTCTACCAATATCGATTTCCATATTATAATGAATGTGCATTAACGCGAGGGCTGAAAGTCGCTCCTATACGGAGCAGAATGCTGGACACTTAGGCAAACCTCGACCAGGAGATTAGGTGACTCGTGAGGTATATACCAGGCTTCTAAGAGACGCCCTGAACGTTTACTGGTGACAGCATCTGACAAATAGCTATATGGTACACCACCACACTGGTATCACAGACATTACCGCAGAGGCGTCTTAGGTTTAGCGGACATAGCTGGAGAAGCCGGGAGGAAACTGTCCATAGTCCTACTATCCTATGGGAACCATTGCACAGTCACAGAACACGAGGTAGACCGGCCCTAACCTACATCGCTACTCTGGAGCGCGATTCGGGTATTGGCAGGCGGGAGTTGTCAGGCTGTATGGAGAGAAGGGATCAGTGGAGAAGTGTGGTTGTCAATGCCCGAGTTCGCTCGATCAGATGATGGTGAAACTATTTTTATGCCACATTCGTACGACATTGATGTTTTTTCACTCTGGGTACAAAACTGAACGTGAAATAAAGTAGCACTGTTTATCTTTGCGGTAATATTTTTTTGCATGCCAGTGGACGTCTCTAAAAGCAATTTTTAATTACAGGAATACATTTTTAATAATATAAATCAAATGTGATAATCAAGACAAAACAAGAAACATGATATTTCAGAAACACGCCTATCAAAACTTAAGTCATTTTTACTTACATTTATCAGATTAAAATACGATTTCAGCTTCCACAAAGTGGTGCTACCTTTTTATGTAGTGACTGTATACGGGATGATTTCCGATTGACACACCACGTGGAATAGGCGCTAAAGCATAGGCCTACGTCCATGAGTATTTTTTTTAAAGATAGGCATTCCCGTCCAGACACATATAACTTTTTTGTTGGGTTCTCAAAAGCTTTAATTTCTCAGAAGCTTGTAAATATGTTGTCATTGTTTGCTAGCATTACAGTCACACCTCTCAAAACTTGAGTAATTTTTACTTACGGTGATCAGATGAAAAGATGATTTTAACTCCAGAATTGGTGCTCCCCTTGTGGCTGTATACGGGATGATTTCCAAACGAGGATGGATTTGAGTCTTGGCGCGCGCCTATGTTTATCCAATCACGAGTCACAGACTCGCCGCGTCATGGACTGGTCTATCGACGCGGTATGTTTTGGGTAGATGCCGATTCTGGTGTGTGACTCGATAATTTTATATTAATACTAAATCATTCAAAGATGTGTGTTTATAATTTATACATAGTTTTGAAGAACTGATTGTTACACAAATGCTCAATAAATTTACTTGGTATTTAAATTTGATAAAAAAATGCAATTCTCTACCCCGGAAAATGTGGACCTTTTATAATTTGGGGGGGTGCGTACGCACCCGTCGCACCCCCTCTGCGTACGGCCTTGCATATCTGTATTAAACTTAATTTCCCAGTCAGAAGACCACATGTATACCCTAACACATTCTTTCTGTAAAACCTTTGCTGTCTCTTCGGATTCCTATGCAAATCACAGTCAATTAACTTTTCAGTATGTTCTGTGAAGTGCTTTGAGATGATTCAAATATGTGAGAAGGCACTATATCAAATGCAAAGATTATTATATTATTAATTATCATTGGAACATTATTATGTTGAGGCAAATAGAATCATCATTTTGCAACTTCAAAGCCAAAATATGTGAATTGTAACCATATGTCTTGGATTGCACAAGAACCAGAGAAATGTTTTTGGTTCTGCAGTGAACTTTTCACAAATATCGATTGTGTAGTGAGATAAAATATTGTTTACTGAAAAGCTGAGGTACAGAAGGTTAATAAGTACAGTATCATATTTTAGAGAGAATTTATTCCATGATATGATACCAACCTGCATTCAGAATAGATTGATTTTCATGGACTTGAACATTGTACAGTATTATACTCTTACACATTTCTTGCTGAGATGAAATGTTTTCACTGGGAAGCTCAAAGAAAGTTCTTGGTACCCACTATCCATCTAGCGAGGTCTCAAACCTGTGCTTATCAGATGTTGAACTGCCTGGCTGATGGGCAGGACTTGGAAAGGCAGACCGGTCACTGCAGACAGGGAATCATGCCACTCAGTTCCTGTTCACCCTGCAAACCAAAGCCCTAATGGGTAGGGTGGTCTTACCTGTACAAGCAGTGGGGCAGCTTGCCAGACAGCAATATTAATAGTAATCAATGCTATTTGTCCCAATCTTCATCAAATAGCTTTCTAGCTTCTCATTGAATTTACTGACACAATCAGAATCCATAACCTATCCAAGTTATCCATTCTATATTTCACCTGTGCTCATTGAATGTCAAATGACCAACCATTTACTATCTTCCTGTGAGAGGGGTAAGGCAATTAAGTTGTGTCTCTATGAGATTCAGCTCCATCAAATGAACATTGGAATTGAATCAAATCCTCTGTGACGATCTCAGTAGTCCAGTTCCTAAGTCAGTGAGTTTTCAGTATTCTAAAGTGTATCTGAGGACAGACCAACCAGCCTGGCTCACTGGTAGGATTTAGAGATCAGCAGACAGCTCACTGAGGGCGTGGATCCTTCCCATCATATTTTAGACTAAATTAACTGGAAATATTCAGTCATAAATAACAACTTTGTTGTTAGTCATTTGGCTTATTGCTGTTCTGGAGGTAAATTCCTTAGAAAAAAATTAATAAATTGGTCACTCAATCGAAGATTATTTGTGGGATTACTGCTGTGTGCAATTGGCTGTTGCAGTTTGCCCACAAAACATACAGTCAATTCACTTTACAGTATATTCTGTGAAGTGCTTTAGATGTCTTGAAGATGTAATAAGGTGGTATATCATATGCAAAGATTATTATTATCATCAAGTTAACCTTACAAGCCATTATAAGCGTTACAAGCCCTAGCGCGTAGGGTGATACCAATTGGACTTGGAGTCAAAAGTTTGCGGACAGTGTTTTCAATGGCAAGTTATGCTTTTTGGTTGTTTTTTTAAACAGGTTTCTCAGTTTTGGCTCTAGCCTGTATGCCTAATACTTTCTGAAAATAGATATGCGGTGTGTGTCCCTCCAGGGAGAGAGTAAACATTCCATTCCAGACACAAGGAAATTCCCATGATAGGTTAACATACATATGTGGATCTCTCAGTCTGGTTTAAGTGCTCTTAAGCATAGCTTCCACAGGTGTCAGACACTCGGCTGACTATAAAATAATCTACATTGGTTTTATTCAGGAAATAGCTGGACAGTGTAATGGGACGACTGTAGAGTGGGTGTTCTGGAAGAATTAAGATCAAATTGGCTGATGGGATTTCTTCATCTGAACTTTCTTGTGATCTTGTAATAGATTCACCATTCTCAGTGCAAAATAATTCACTGTCTGATTAACTGGCATGAGATGGGTTTATTGTGCTTAATCTTTAAAAAAAATAATTTGCTCTTTAGATGGATAGACACTGGCAGTTTTGTAAATGACTTAAAGAAAAGTATTAAATATGAAGCTGAACACAAATTTCAGTCGGTTTCACTGATAGGTTTTGACTTGTATGAGAATGGTCTTGTCTTGTAACTCTCAGTTCCATTGTTATTCGTGCGATGGTAACCAAACTGTTTTAAGGTCAGTGAGAACTGAGATCATCTCACTTTCAATATCATTCTCTTACACTGTGCGTGTGTGTGGCATTGTGGATGAACAGAAAGGAGGATAAGGGATTCTGATACAGTATGTGTGGGAGGAGAGACTTGGATCTACAGTTAAAGCAGGACATGGGATTCAGATACTCAGTGTGTGGGAGGAGAGACTTGGATGCACAGTTAGCAGGATTGGGGATTAAGATATACAGTGTGTGGGAGGAGAGACTTGGATGCATATTAAGTGAATTTAGACATTCAGAAAGACATAGTTCAAGCACGAAGGCAAAATAAATTATATGTTTTGTCAGACACGTACACTCAAGAACGCTCTAGAACATCAAGGCAAGGAAACCTTGGTCCCTTCACCAAAGTGGGGTGTCCAAAAGCCACCCCTCCACCACAAGGGGCCAGGTCTGTTGTGTCCTATAACGGGATAATAACATGTTGTGTCTTCTTTTCTGCAACAGGATTTGATACAGTCTGAGATAAGTGTAAATATATATCAACAAATAAATGTATCTATTTTGTTTAAACTAATAGTGTATAGTATACAATCTAGGTACACAATAACCCTACATCAATCTTAACCTGTTGCAGAATCTACTTCAGTTTATAAACAGACTCAGAGACAACAATGTGGGAATGGGTGAAGTGAATAACCAATTTTATATTGATGCTTAACAGGACACCGGGAGAAACTCCCTTCTCTGTTGAATAGTGCCATGGAATCTTTAATGTCCATTGGACGGCAGGCTGGACCTTAATTTAATGTCTCATACAAAGGACAGCATTTCCAATATAGAAGGATATTCCAGCACTGTACCGGATTGCTAGCCTAGACTTTGTGGAGTTCAAAGTCCTAACTTGGGGCTAAAAAACCGCAACCTTCTGACCCAGAGGTGAGAGTGCTACCAACATAGAGTTGAAATATGAATGTGCTGAAATGCATGTTGACCAGTGCTATTATCACTTTAAATAAAACTAATTTTGAAAGGTACTAAGGCCTCACCACCATTTACAATTACTCAATTTACATTTCCAGTTGTGTTGAGTTGTGTACCAATACATCTCACTGGGTGCAGTTCCTGTTTTATAGATTAATACCCAAATGCATAAATTACAAAGTGAGAATGGAATCTGTGCTTATAACAACAGATTTATGGCTTGTGTCAAGATAGTGTACTGTTATAATTGCTATCTATAATTCAATAATTTTGCTCTCTAATGCTGTTGGAGTCCCATAAACAGATTATCACGTACTGTTTTGGGTCACAGGGAACAAAACAGGGGAAAATATTATGACAAAAGTTGTATTGTATCATAATGGATTTTATGGGCTATAGAACTTGTTCTGAAACATCGTAAAGTTCTATCTGTTCCGACAGGTAGAGTGGGTAGCATCTCAGAGTGCTTAACAGTGCTCTGACTCCGAGCGCTTAACAGTGCTCTGACTCCATCTGACTTCGAGCCAAGGGGTCGTGGGGTTGGTAGGTGGTGGGGGTGGAGGTGGCTGTAAGCACGGTTGAAGAATGGACTTAACACTTTGTTGAGACATCTCAAAGTGCTTTACAGAATAACTTTAAATTGTGTGACTGTGTTTTTTTAGTAGGTTAACATAGCCGCCAATTTGTGTACAGCAATGCTCCAAAAATAGCCATGGGGTGAGTGATCAATTTTATTTGGGGGATTGTTGACCTGGAGAAATTCCCTTCATTTTTCAAATAGTGCCATGAGATCTTTAATGTTCATCTAAAGAGGCAGACAGGACCTTGGTTTCTCATTTCATCTGAAATACAGCACCTCTGCACATCGCAACATATCCGCGGGATTGCATTGTAGTGTCTCCTTTGATTATACTATATATGGATTTCAATTTCCAATGTGGGCATGAATGCACAATCTTCTGATTAAGATGTAATCGTGCTACCATAGGCTGCCACATAATATCCTTTCAAGCATCATGCATGCTGGTGAGGAAAAACAATTAGGAAACGAAGAGGGGAACCATGAAAGTATTCAAACTAATTTCAGGATAAACCAATTTGCCAAAATTAAGGGTGCAAATTCACTCTAGTGACCATATTTTATGAAGCATTGGAGTTTTTACCCCATTTTGTGCATTATTGCTACAGAATATAACATGTTATCTCTATACACTACTTTTTATTGTAGTTGTTCTTTAGTTCAAAAACGTTTCACCTGGTGCCTTGCAATCCTCCAGATTAATTGTTCATTATATATCTGTGCAAACTATCATGTTTCCCTATGAATACAAATATTGCACTTGATAGTAATTACTTTTGAAACACCACAAAATATGTCACCCCCCACCTTAGATGATAGCACTCTTTCCTGTGGGCTGGGCCAATGGAAACGTGTGGCTGCCTCCCCTACAAACCCGCAATAAATGTAGTTTCTTGCCAACAGGGTGCTCGCTGGTTACTTGATGTCACTCTAGAGGGAGTGGCTCTAGGCGCGAATGCGTGGTACGGCACAAGCGGCAAATGGGTTTCACTCAGAGGCTTGGCTGCTGTGATTGTCTGTGATTGTGTGTGAGTGTGTCTGTGACGTAAGTGTCTGTGTGAATGTGTCTGTGATTGTGAGTGTATGTGTGCGTGTGTGTGAATATCTCTCCTCTGTGTATGTGTGTGTGGTGTGTGTGAATGTCTATGTGAGCATGTATGCGCATCTCTGTCTTCCCCATGTATGTTTGTGAGTGTGTCTGCATGTGTTTGTGAGTTTAAATTCAAGATCCTGGTCTTCACATTTAAAGCCCACCATGAATTTGCCCCATGGTACTTCACCGATCTCCTAACCCTCTACCAACCTGTCCGCTCCCTCTGCTCAGCCGGTTCCGGCCTGCTCCATGTCCCACCATCGGTGGGTGCGTCTTCAGCCACTCTGCCCCCAACATTTGGAATTCCATCCTGCAATCCCCTCTGCCTCGCCCCCTTCCTTTCCTCCTTCAAGACATGCCTCAAGACCCTCCTCTTCTACCATGCCATTGGTCACCCCCCTTCCCCTTCCTTCCCTCCACCATCCCTGAACCCGACCCCAGTTTAGGATTGAAACACTGACTGTCCAAAACCTTGGGAGTCCTCCTGATATGAAAGGAGCTACACAAATGTAATTTTGTTGTTGTTTTGTCACTTCTAAATGTGTGTGTGTTTCTGAGTGTCTTTGTGTGGTGTGTCTCTCCTCTGTCAGTGTGTGTGTATCTCTGTCTCTATGAGAGTGTGTACATGTTTCTCTCTTTTTGAGAATATGTGTCTCTCTATGTCTTTGATTGTGTGTCTCTCCCTGGGTCTCTGTGTCTGTGAGTGTGTGTGTCTCTCTGACTGTGTCTCTGACTGTGTCTCTCTCTGGGTGTCTATGTCTGTGAGTGTGTATGTCCCTCTCTCTGTCTGTGCCAGCCCTAAGAGGCAGGAGGTGCTGAAACCCTGCAGCCTCGCTGACGTGTCTCCCAAACAAAATAAGCCCCACAGTTCATGTTTAAAAATATATATTTTTTGCAACAATCTGATATGTGTTATTTTCTTACGTTTAGTTTATATCAATAAAGTGAAAAAATGTAGCTTGGCAGTATAATAATGTATCTCAATAGCACCAATCAACCCAATTTTCTGCAAAATGTGTCCAAAATTTCCTTGCAATTTTTCAAATCTCTCTGCAATGCTTAAATAAATATTTCCATAATTTTCTATTGGCCCAGCCCATGAGTCAGAGGATTGTGTGTTCAAGCTGCACATTAACAATTTGAATTCACAATCTAGGCTGGCATTCCAATACAGTGCTGGTGGAGTGTTGCATTATCAAAGTTACTATCCTTACGATGAGATGCCAACTCAAATCCCGTTCAAGTGGACATCACAGATCACATGGCACTATTGGGAAAGAGAATAGAATTTCTCCTAGTTTCCTGGCCAACAATCCTCCAGATAGAAATGATTATTCATTTCACTTCAAGGTTGTTTGCTGGACATTGCTGTATAAAAATTGGCTGTCATATTCCCCTACAAATATGCAGTGACTACATATTACAGTAAAATCCTATGAAGTCCTTTGTGGTGTCTCAATGATGTGATAAGGCATTTAATATCAAATGTAATAATAATAATCCTTGTATTTGATATCGCACTTTTCACGTCTTCTAAGCGTCTCAAAGTGCTTCACAGAATATACTGTAAAGTGAGTTGACTGTATATATGTGGAGATCATTATGATTACATCTTCGACATTATAAAACTCTATAAAAATCCAAGTCCATTTTGGCAGAAGAAACGAAGGAAGGGAATGTATATTAAATGACAGAAAGGAGCAAAGGGACTTAAAAGTACAGGTGCATAAATCCTTTAAAGTGGCAGTGCAAGTGAAAAGGGCTGTGTAACAAGCTGATAGCATTCTGATTTTTATACACAGGGGCATGTGTACATTAATGTTAAGTTAATACAAATCATTGGTCAGGCCACAATTGGAGTAATGGACACCTCGTTTCAGGAAGGATGTTAATGCTAAATCCTTAGACACAGGCCATAGGTGCAGAGCAGATTTATGAAAATAATACAAGGGATGAGTGGTTACAGTTATGTGGAGAGACTGGAGAAGTTGGGTCTGTTTCCATTGAAGCGGAGAAGGTTGAGAGGTAACCCAATAGAGTCGTCCTCAATTAACAGAAGTTAACATGGGTTTTAACAGACCAAATAAAGAGAAGTTATTTTCACTGTTATTGGAATCAGACACTGATTCAGAGGACATAGATGTAAAATAGCCTCAAGAGGAGCAAAAGGAGAGCTGAGGAGAAATGTTTTCAAACAGAACGTTGTTGGGATGTGGAGTGTACAGCCAAGTAAGGTTGGAGAGGCAGAGACCTATGGGTTTCAATTGGTAAATTGATAGGTATATGAAGGTAAAGGCTTGAAAGTGTACAAAGGCAAGACAGTGGGATTGAAAATACAACATGCTCTGAGAGCTGGTGCAGACTCAATTAGACGAATAGCCTCCTCCTGCTCTGTAAATTTCTATGATCCTAAGTTATGTATTGCTTTACACTATGCGAAACCTGAACTTCACAACAGCTGCAGTGCTACTGCACTCCTGTTGATGACGCTGTTGAGAATAGTGATTTCCTGGAGTTCAGAACCTCCAACATCACAGTATCACAAGATTGGTTTGGATGAAGAGGCTTTTTAACTCAGAATATCCACCATATTATCTTCCACCACAGCATCAAGCTGTTTTATTTTTAATGAGTCCAGTATTCTGGTCTCAATCCTCCGCTTGCAACCTGTTCTTGTCCTTAATTATAATAACTTAAAATCTTAGAATCACAGAAATTTACAGCACAGAAGAAGGTCATTTAGCTTATCTTGTCTGTTGTAGCTCTTTTAAGATGTAAATCCTTTGCTTTACCTGCTGGTCTCTTCATCAGATCCGTTAACTTCATTAAAACTTGATTTATTTGTCAAATAATTCTCAACGGCTTGTTTATGCAAAGTTGTGGCTGCAAGGAAGCAATTCATATTGAATCTGTTAATAAAGTGTGGCATTTACCAAGTATTACTAAAGATTGCAACACCTACTTATACTTATGTAATTCCCACGTGCCTTTCACGTGGGAATTACATCCCGGAGTGCTAAAGGAAAATAAGCTTTTCAATTGAAGAGAATCATAGAATCTTACAGCACAGGAGGTGAGCATTTAACCCATAGTGCCTGTGGCAGCTCTTTGAAGGAGCTACTAACCAGTCCCACTGCTGGAACTCACTGACCCATACTTTTGATACTCTCTTAATTTTAGAATTTTTTTTCTGGAACAATGGTTTCATTTGGTACTATTCAAGTCATTGCAATAATTTCTTTCTGATCTTAGAGCTAGCATTTGACAGCTCTTTTAACTGGATCAAGATTATATTAAGTTGTATCTTACTTTTAGATACGCTCAACCATTAATTTCCATAATCTGCAGCATTAAAGCTGTTAGTAAAGTAGTTGAAAAAGGTAAGTAAGGTACAGTAAGGTGTTTCCTCAGTATCATATGGTTCTGATCTGCTTTAGCTGTCTCATTGTGAAGAGTAATAATCATTGCATGTGATATGGTATCTCATCATGTTGTTGAGATGTCTCAAAGCACCTCATAGGATTTATTGTAAAGTATGGTGACTCTGTTTGTAGGGGAATGCGTATTATTTGGGATAATAGCGGTTAGCAATAGCTGCTTTCTCAGTGAAGCTGCAAGAATGTCACTTCTTACCAGAGGCTGAAAATGTGCAATCTTTTTCCTCGAGAATGCATATGCAATCCTCCCTTTGATTAGGCTGGATGTATTCTCTACTGATTCAAAGGGAGGATTGCATATGCATCTCATTTAGATTATTTACTGCCTCTAATAAACTGGATGCAAATTGGTGAACCAACAACACATATGGCTGGTGTATTTCAATCGTAGTAATAACAGTGTGGATTAAGCACCTTAACCAACACACTAGTTGACTTGCTATTGTTCTATTCAGAGCATAATATATTTTCTGTAATTCTGACAGATAGAAATCAAATTAAATACCTTGATAATAATAACCCCTTCATTTGACAAGATGACTATTATCTTGAAGCATCGCAAGCAAAGCATTTTACCAGTAATCGCCAACAGGTGCAGTGACTGTGTATCAGTGGTGACCATACAGGGGTGGGAGGGGGGCTCTCCCAGCCTGGTCTATGAGATCAAAGTCATGGGTCATAGGGCTTGAACACATAACTTTCTGATCCAGCAGCGAGAGTACTACCAACTGAGAGAAGCTGATAGCACAATGTGACATGTGGAGAACTACTGTATCACTGTCACTCAAACTAATGGTCACACGTAGAGAGGATAAGTTCATAAACCATCTGCTCTTAAGAGGATATTTATAAGGATTCAATGTTCTCATGGACAATTTTCATTTCAAAATATTCTTAGGAGCTCAGCAAACACAACCTGGAAAGCAAACTCGATTTCCTCTACGAAAGGTTTGCTTGTGGTAGAGCTTAAGTGTGTTTAATATGAACTGGGTTTTTTTTTAGCTGATGTAAGTGATTTGTTTTGCATGCCACATTAATCCTTTCCACATTTTCTGGAACCAGACAGTTACACTTCTACTTGTGAGGCTTTTTTTTTAACAAATAATCTAATCTCAGAAGCTGAACAGCAGGGACCCAAGCTTGACAAGTTCCCTCTAAGCAGTCAGCAGAGCGGACTCTCATGACAAGGCCCAGCTTTTAAACACAGTGTCTGTGGCCAATATTCGTGGTGGGCTGGCCTCACAGCTGGTAGGAGGTCCAATTATCCTTTGCAATTTTCTTCCAATTAAGTCATGCAAAGAGTTGGTGTGCATAAATACTGAACAGAGCATACTGCGGATCAAGTGTATTAAGCATAGGAACAATATGGTTCCCAGTGGAAAACAGGGAAATGCAATTTCCAATTAAAAATTATTCTATTAATAAACGAGTGAGTGAATAGGAAGTAATGGACATTCTAGTGTGGAGGTATCAGTGTAAGTATCACATTGCCTGGTGACACCACCATTGGAGTCCTGTAGCTCAGTGGTTAGAGCACTCGCATGAGACCTGTGTTCGAATCCAGTTAGGTCAGGGCGAAACCTTGGGCAAGTTTCCTTACTCTATACGCCTAATAATAATCCCTCCAAAACAAAACACAATAATAAAATTGGTCATTTTCAATCCATGACTGTTTGTGGGAAACTGCTTTGCATAATTGGCTGCTGCATATTGCCCACAAATACACAATCAATTCGCGTTCTGTGAAGCGCTTTAAGATGTCTAGAAATCGTGAAAAGTGCTATATCAAATGCAAGGATTATTATTATTATATTAACAGTGAAGCAGAGTTAAGGAACGCATAACATGTTTCCTTGGCTTTTGTTTCTCCCAAATATTGGACAATTTTCGTATTTTCTTTGTAAGGGCCAAAAAATGAACTACAGGAATTTTGTTTCTTACCAAGAATCAACGTGTTATTTAAGAAAAAAAAAGATTTGATTTAGGGATGTTGCCTAGGGCTGTTCACATTTGATACCAGCTCCTACCAACCCTGGTATACATTGTTAAAATTATTTATGGCACTGGGTTTGCTACATACATTTTATTTTTGGCTTTCTTACTGGAAAGAGTACAAAGGTACTCTTTCCATGAGATGGGATGGTGTGACCAGAGGTAACATTCTGCGGCTAGCCGCCACATGTGTTTGAATCAGATCATTCAGCATAGCTTAGATTTCCCCACACACCAACAAAGTGCAATTAGAGAGAAGAATGGGGAAAGGGGGAAAAAGCTAAACAAAAAAGGACAAATAACTCTGAAGAATTACAAAGTGCAGGTGATTTTTATAGACATTCCAACACCTCCAGGAAACTTGAACTCTCACCAAAGGGTCTGACATTCATTTACAGCTACCCCAGTATGAGAGAGTGTGTGCACTCACACACATGCATGCAGCTGCTACAATGGAAAAAAAACACAAACTGACCTTGAAGTACTCCAGCTCCCAGAGCTGAATACATTCTGCTCCCTCCCCTCCCCACCCCAGTGGAAATTCTTTCATAAAGCACTTTAAACACTAAGATTTGGCAATTTTTCATCCAGGTTATGCATTTTACTTTTTGGAGCTGAACTGGCTCCAAGGTGACATGTTTGGCAATGGAACGCCGTATTCAAGCCAGCCCTCTGTGGTGGTCTCAGTAGTCCATTTCCTGAGCCAGGTGGCTCTGCAGTATTCCAGGGCACTATTGATGACAGCAATGTCATCCTGGTAGAACTTAGAAGGGAGGTCACTATGGCCAGGCATTCCTCCCACTCAGCTCCTGTTAACCCTGCAAGCCAAAGCCCTAATGGGTAGGATGGTCCTTGCTGGACAATTAGCAGGAATGCTTGTCAGATAATGTTATCAATGGAATGCTACGTGGTCTTAGCTGGTTAGACTCCAGCAGTACACCAACACACACTCCACAAGCCTTGGCTCTTGTTGACTTGCGCCTAATACATTCTGGAATTAGGGGAGCAGGATGGGTCTCTCCAGGGAGAAAGTGCATATTCCATTCCAACAATTTATCTCTGGAATTATAATGTGAGGTGAGAGGCATGGAATTATTTGTTTGGTTTAGATTGGTTTAGATACCATTTTAAGTATGGTGATGGATTACTGCATGTGATACATCCCTAGCTAACCTCTCAAAATAATAATAATTTTGCTTTTGTACCATTGTTCTGCCATTCAATTGTGTTGTTAGCTGTCTTCATGGCATCGGTTTCTGGTGAGATTTCCTTCAATTGAGTTTTGGGGTAAGTGAGTGCCTCTCACTCGGAGGTCAATTCCAGTCTGAAGGATTTACAGAATTTAGTTAAACATCATCTGCTAGTCAAAAAAACTCAAGACAGATGAGAACTTCTAGTAAGAAGTGAAAGAGAAACTGAGCCAAGTTTGGTCAAAGGTAAGAGATTGCTTGATTAAGACCCATGAGCATAGGTAGAGGCAGCGCTGGTAAGAGTTTAACAGCTGCCCTGTCTCAAAATAGCATTCAGTATACATTGCAAAGGTTAGACATGCACCTCAGGCCCTGGCTTGGAACAGGGATACAATAATTCTTTCATTTGATATGCTGCTTATCACATTGTCAAAATGTCTCAAAAAGCTTCACAGGATTTACTGCAGTGTCTATGTATTTTGTTGGTGAACTTCGCATTGCCTTTCCACTGTTCACCCCCAAGAGAACGTTTGCATTTCACCAAATGATGTATTTGCTGTGTTAGCTGACATTTATAACATGGGATTTGTATTTTTATCTGAATTACCATTGAAGCAACATCCTGTGCACGCCACTTGGCATTGTCACATTCTGGGTTAAAATCCCGATGGGTTCTTTCCTCTTTGAAGGTTGATATTAACAGGTGTAAAAATGATATGCTTTGCAAAATAATGCCTGTAATGATCTGGAGTGAAGACATGTGATAAAAGTTTATACTCATTTGTGTGCCTTGGAGTACCCAGTGAACCACTAATTGAATGGTAACATTCTACACATTTCACTCTGACTTAATGTTCATGAAAAGAAACTATTCCTGTGGATACACCTGTGGAAATCTATAGCTCATAAATAAAAGAAATATACATCTTCACCCATAGTTGTAAGCCATGTTTCAAGCAAACAACATGGATGTATTTCAAATAAATGTTGAGGCATACATGAGGGAGAACGAAATATAGGGGTTTAGAAGAGGTGGAATAGAGTGGCGTTGGGAAGAGGAATAGAGTCATAAACGGGGATGGGAATAGAGGATTATAGAGGAAGAAAAATAGAGGGGTGTAGGGAGGGAATTAGAAGAGCTGGAATATAAATGCTGGAGGGAACTATTTGGACAGAATGCGCTTGGTTCCAGGCCTCATCACTTTACGTAACTCTGTTTAAATCTATTAGCTAATGCTACGAAATGTCAAAGAAGAGAAACACAGTTAACTTTGGCCAGTCTTAGGGACAGAGCTCACAAAACAGTAAAATCAAGCAAACTTCTTTGGACCACCGTAAAACCATCCTGCATTTGATTTCCACAAATGTACTGTGAGTCTCCCCTCTACTTTGAAGTAAACTTTTAAAGTTAGAGAGAAACCCCATACCTCCCATCACATTTTAATGAATGAAAAGAGCTGAGCGTCACATTACCTCTTCTCTGCTGTTAAACAAAAATTGCACTGGCAGTGGGAGGCCAGTGAGCAGCGCTCTGTGCCTGTGTTTAGTGCCATGTGCTGAACTCTTGATTCCCCAACATAACAAGATGGGCAGATTCTGAAAATGTGCCTTCCCACTTGAATTGCTACAGAATTGCTACAGAAATATATAATGCACAACAGTAACAGTAAAAATGTGGCATTAATATACTGTTAAATTAATGTACTGCTACATCTTCTATATGCAGTTGACAAACATTAACTAGATAATCTTCGCCCAATTGGTAGAACCATTGTTCAATGGAATGTGGGTCCGGGCTTGTGGGATTGAAGTTGTTGGCGATGTTCTCACACTTGTCGTACCAGGAATAATAACAGCAAAATTACATTTGTATAGCACCTTTCATGTTGGGAGAACGTCCCAAGGCTTTGGACAGTCAGTGTTTTGGACCCGAGTTGGGGTTGAGATTGAAGAGGGTGGAGGGAAGTGGGGTAATGGCATGGTCGAAGAGGAGGTTCTTGAAGCGGGACATGAAGGAGGCTAGGGCAAAGGCGAGGTGGAGGGATTGTGCAATGGAATTCCAAAGGTTGGGGCAGGGTGGCTGAAGGCTCGCCCTCTGATGGTGGGGTTTGTGGTTTGGGGGATGTGGTGCAGGCCAGAGCCCACCGAGCACAGGGAGCGGACAGATTGGTTGGGATTAGGAAGTCGCAGCAGTAGGGAGGAGTGAAGCCATGGAGGGCTTTCAAGTTAAGGACCAGGATCTTGAATTGAATCCTCTGAGTGATGGGAAGTCGGGCAAAAATGGGTTGATAGGTTTACGGAGTCCGGTGCAGGAGAGGAGACAGGCTGCAGAGTTCTGCATGATCTGCAGCCAATGGAAGAAGGAATTTGGGAGGCCGACAAGCAGGGCATTGGCAAAATTGAGTCTGATTGTAATAAAGGCATGAATGAGAGTGTCAGGACCTGAGGGTTGAGGTAGTGGTGGAGTCTTGCAATATTGCAGAGATGAGGTAAGGCAGAGTGAATCATGGCATGGATGTGCGGGAGAAAAGACGGTTGAGGATCAAATAAGGCATCTAGGTTCCTGGCGGCTTGGTGAGATGGAGTGTGCATCCATGGAGGTTAATGCTGCCAGTGCCTGAGGTGCAGATGCACTAGTTGTGAGCCAATTTGGAGGGCCTCTGTCTTGTTGACATTCAACTGTGGAAAGTTAGCTCTTAACCAGGACTTGATGTCCAAAAGGCAGTCTGTCAAGACAGCAGTGGTCCTAGAATCAGGGTGAAGACAGAAAGATAGAGTTGTGCCATCTGAATACAAATGGAAGTTGTCTGTGGATGAGGTCACCAAGCGGAGCATATAGATGTTGAAAAGGAGAGGGCCAAGGAAAGAGCCCTTGGGAACACCACATGCGACAGTGCTGGGGCTGGAGGATTAGCTGTTGATTGCAACAAGGTGTAGACTGTGGGAGAGATAAGATTCAATTTAGGCAAGGGCAAATATTGAGCAGAGAGGAGAGGCAGTGTAGGAGGATGGAGTGGTCGACAGTGTTGAAGGCAGCAGAGAGGTCGAGAAGGACAAGTAGGCAGAGAGAACCCTGGTCGCATATGTTCAGAATATCATTAGAGACTTTGACCAGGGCTGTTTCCATACTGAAGTTTATAAGGGAGTTCCTGGTATCTGCTATTCACCAGGTTAGGGCTCAAACCTTGGTTCTTGCCATGATCCTCCTAATACACTCCAAAATTAGGTACGAAGTGTATATACCTCCAGGGGGAGAGTTTGCATTCCATTCCAGACACAGGGAAATTGCCAGGTTTAAATGGCATACATATGTGGTCTGGAAACTCTTAAGCATGATGATGAGGTTCTACATGTGTCAGGCAAGAAAAGAAGCTGGAAGAGCATAAAGAGCGGTTTGCCAATAATTTATAATATTAACAAAAACTCTAATTTGATTTCTGAAATGTGCCAATGTTCGGAAGTAAGGAGTGAAACATCTGGCAGTGAAGAGATCCTTTTTCAGTCTGTGTTTTTTTTTCAGAACTTCTCCCACTTGCTTCTCCCAAAACCTTTTTGCAAATTGTACCCAAATATTACACATTATTCGTAAATTTTACACTACTCCAAATATTACAAAATTAATTGGCATGACTATAACATTATTTGCAGTAAGTCATTGTATTATCAAATAAGTAGCACAGTATCTCTATGCCTACATGTTCATCTATGTTCCTCTCACCTTTTTGTCCTGTGTGATCTTCTCCTTGTGTCAGACAGTGCTTCTTAGTCATTCACCTCAGTTATTCAAATACAGTACCTCTTAGTTTCTTTAAGTCATTAAATAATTAAGTTTTTAATAGAAATCAATGTAATATTGTGCTTGATGCATTATTAAGAGAGATAACTGACAGGTATTAAGCTACAATGTTGTCATTCATCTTTCATCCCCTAAAATCTGCCAATATCTTACAATAATAATACTCCTTGCATTTGATATAGCACATTTCACTTCTTCTAGACGTCTCAAAGCGCTTCACACAATATATTGTAAAATGAATTGACTGTATATTTGTGGGCGAAACGCAGCAGCCAATTGCGCACGGCAGTATGACAGCCAATTGCGCACGACTGTTCAATCCAAACAGTCGTGGATTGAAGTGACCAATTTCCTTCTTATTAGGTATAGCAAAGTCTCTCATTAATCATAATCCTTGCCTTTGATATAGTGCCTTCATGCTGGGAGGATGTTTTGAAGTGCCTCCCAAGAATTTTATTGTAAAGTGTGGTTTTGTAAGCAACACACAGCCAACTTGCACACAACAGTATCCCACAAAAAACATGAAGTAAATAACCAATTTTAGTTATTGGGCCGACACACAGGGAGAAACTCACTTCCATTTTTTGAAGAGTATCATGGGATCTCTAGACTTTCTTTTGATGTCAGAAATTTCAGTTCTGACAGGTTTCTACCTATGACCATTTATATAGATAATGTGGAGGTAATCTCATAAGTGCACTCACCTCGCAAGCGAGAGGACCTGGATTTGATTCCTTGGTGAGGTGAAACCTCAGGCGAGGAAAAGTGAAACCAAATCTAAGTTTCCTTGCTCTGTGACCCCTATTTACCTAACAATAAGTAGAAACTTGGTTGTTAGTCGGTTGGCGGATCACATTTCAGGGTTGATAATCCCTTCTAAAATAATAATAATAATTTGGTTACTTATTCCATAGTTGTTTGTGAACACAGCTACGCCAATTGGCTGCCTCATTTCATCTACAAAATACTGCACTTCACAATATATTCTGTGAAATGCTTTGAGACATTGAGAGTACTACGATTGTACCAGGCTGACACACCAGAGAGAAATAATTATCTGTTTTAAAATGGACAGAATTAATTATATTTCACAAGTGTATTATAAGCAACAATCAAATTTTATTTAGGAGTAAATTTGTTCAGTGCTAATAAAGTGCATAAATTATTTGGCTATTTACATTGACTTGAATTCTCGTCATGGATCGAACAGATAGTATTAGTTATGTGGGAGTATATTCTATTTGATCTTTTTAAAATGGATCAATTCCTCAGTGGTTTAGTGCATCAATGGCATGCAGCAATAAGCCAGAGTTCAGAAGAACCCAAGAGTTACACGGTTGGCTATGGGGAAATCGGGGTAAAAAAGCAGTATCTAGAGTTCTTGCTCCTACTTGCTGTCCACTGACCCTTGCTGGAAAGAGCTCATGTGAATTTTGAGCAAAGGCATTATCTAGCTCTGATGGCTTTCTTGGTTCAATAGTCTGGCTACATTCATTATTAGAGCAAATACATTAGGAATTACTTCTAGGTGATTTGTGCCAATTATTGTAAGGAAAACTGAAAAAGAATCCATCATTGAAAGAAGTCCGTGCGATCATTAGGAGGCAATACATTAATTCAAAGTCAGCTTGTATATACAAAATATGAATTCAAAGAGTTCCCAACATGACAGCTGCAAATATTGCAAGAAAATCAAAACCCTTGTAAACAAGGCAATGAGTAAAACAAGGCAAATAACCATTTCTGTACATTGGCACTACTTTTCAAGTGATTGTGCCTTTTTCATACTTCCAGTACACTGCTCTGCACTGACACCGAGGGAACTAGCCCACTTGGTCACCTCCTGCCATGCACAACTCTACTTGTTGCATACTAGGAATTCTGGGGCCTCCCTAGACAATTCCTCCGAAGGTTTCAAGACAGCATTTACAAGGGTCTGCTGGAAAATCGTTGTTTTCTTATCCTGCCTAAAACCATTCCCGTTAGTGCTAAATTCTGCACACCACAGCTGGATAGCAGACAAATTTATGTGCTTCACACCTTGTTAAGCTCTTTGCTAAGCGTGAAATCCTCATTACTAGCTGGGCCTAGTCATTGGATGCCATGAGGGTGTTAAAATATGTTACTCCCATTTCTCACAGCGGAATGTTTGGCACAACAAAATTGCACTATTTCTTTAGTGCCCACAAACAATTACTAACATTAACTCATGGTTTTTCAATTTGGTAGGATATTTTACCCATTGGTCCTACTAAGAAATAGTATCTCACAAAAACATGAAGTAAATAACCAATCACCCGTCTCTGCCAATATCTCACCCCAAAAGCTGCTGAAACTCTGGTCCATGACTTTGTCATCTCTCGGCTGGACTATTCAAATGCCTTCCTCACCGGTCACTCCTCCGCTACCATTCATAAAATCCAGGTCAGCCAGAATTCTGCTGCCTGCATTCTTACCCATACCAAACTCCACTCCCCAGTTACTCCAGTCCTTGCCAGCCTGCACTGGCTCCCTGTCCCAGAGAGGATCAATTTCAAGATCCGCATTCTTGTTTTCAAATCCCTCCACTCCTCTGCACCCACCTCTGCACCTCTCAGACCTCCTCTCTCCTCAAAACAGTACCCGTTGCCTTTGCTCCACCGGGTCTGGCCTCCTCCTTGCCCCTGAATTCTCCGCTCCACCGTCTGCAGCCGTGCCTTCAGCCACTACGCCCTGACGCTCTGGAACTCACTTCCTAACTCCCTTTGTCTCCCGCTCTTCCTACTTTCAGACCTTGGTTAAAGACCTTTCTTTTCGACCATGCTTTCGGTCACCTTCTTTCCCCTCCCCCTGGCTCAACCCCAGAATCCATTATTGAGAAGTGCCCTGAAACGCCGTCCAGCATGGAGGGCACTTTTCACAGTAAATCCAAGTTGTTGTTGTTGTTGTAGAACTTTGGTCTCACAGCGGGCTTTTCTCCAGACGGTCAACAACAACAACTTATTTCACGTAGAACGAATGTTTCAAAGTATGGAGTGCTGAACAGGGAAAATGAGCGATGTTGCCTATAAGCACAGTTGAAATGTTTTTTTTATTCATCTGAGGATGTTTCTCTTGAGAAGCTACTGGTTGGTCTTCGCTTGGAACCACTAAAGTCCTTGTGCCAATGGTGCTTCTTCAATGGCATTGGTGGTTATTTCCAGGATCATGACCCAGCGACAATAAAATATTTGTCCAAGTCTGGGATAGTGAGTGACCTGGAGGTTGTCCTGCTGTTCTTGTTTATTTGGATGGTGGAAATTGTTGGCCTGTAAGGTGCTCTCAAAGGGAAGTCAATGATGTGCTGCTGTGCACTCTGTTGATACAACAACAACAACTTGCATTATACAGATCCCTCACGCAATGTAGATTCACAGAGTGCTTGTAGTACACACTGGGGAGATGGAGAGCTGGTGAGAGAGGCTGTAAATCTTGGATTTCTACTGGATGGTGTTGAGCTTTTATGTTAATCTGCACATATCCAAGTGACACCACAATCCTGACAACAGCCTTTTAGATTGTAGAGAGACTTGGAAGAGTTAGAAAGTGAGGCATTATTTGCAAAGTACTTAGTCTCTGTCCCACTATTCACTCACCTTGCAAGTGAGTGACTTGGATTCAATTCCCAGCAGGGCAAAACCTTGGGCAGGTTTCGTTACTTCACACGCTTGATAATAATCCCTCAAGAAAAAAAATGGAGTCACTCAATCCATGACTGTTTATGGGACACTGTGGTGCGCAATTGTCTGCTGCATTTTGCCCACTATATTCAATCAATTCACTTTACCGTATATTCTGTGAAGCGCTTTGAGATGCCTAGAAGATGTGAAAGGTGCTATATCAAATGCAAGAATTAAATGCATTATTGTTACTACTATTGTAGGCATGACCATTCCAACCTTTTGCTCACTTTGTTTACACTCAGTTCAAGCTGACAGTACTCACTCCTGCTCTCAAAAACCCAGTTTTCCTCTGATCTATGCGGTAATGCTGTAGACTGCCTTTCCCCTCCCCTCCAGCCATCAGCACCTATGGGGGGTTTTTGAGGGCTCAGTCATCCCATTTATGCAAGGACAGGCCCAACCTCCCCTCCCCCAGTACAATGTAAATGCCCAACTTAGCCACCGTTCACACTGCTAGTTCAGATTCTGTTTCTATTCAAGATATATATTTATGGTAAATATTTGGTGAAGACAATTTGTTGAAAATGGCACAGTCAAAAATATTTAATTAGGTGAAGGTCATCTGCATTTTTCATGTTTAAGTCCTCTGCTACTTGTACTGATTTCCTGCTGTAGTTTAGAAAGGTGAGATGGGATCTGGATGAACAATGCCGCACCTGCATTTAAAGGTGATTTTTGTTAAATTAACTTTATGTACACTTTAGTGGGCCATCAATTTGTATTGATAATAGTATTCAAAATACAATAAAAGCCCATTTATCCGACACCCGCGGGACCTGGCCAATGCTGGTTAAATCGCTTGCCGGATATTCAGACAACCCACGGCCGAAAACCCACTACAAAAAGATTAAAGTTCTTTTAACACACACCATACACAAGACTAAGTAATAACAGATAATAACAGAATATTATATTGGTACTTATTGTTAAAACTACTCTCTTGAGCTTCTCACCTTTACTGATTGAGGTTTACAGTCCAGCGATTCTTTTTTAAATGGAGGATACCGTGCATGTGAAAAAAATGGCAGCGCGATTTTAAAGTCGCATGACTTTACTAGCGGCAAGCCGATAGCCCTAGACTCTACTAGTGGCAAACCGAAATACTGCACCTGCGCAACAATGTGGGTTATTGGCTAGGGTTATTGGCTTGCCGCTAGTATGACTTTAAAGTCGCGCTCCGTTTTTTTCACCCACCTTGGCGTGCTCCATTTTAAAAAGAATCGCTGAACTATACACCTCAACTGCAGCATCATGGCTTCAAATGCAGCATCTACCAGCAAAGGTAAAAAGCAAGAGAGTAGTTTTAACAATAAGTACCAATACAATATTCTATTATTATCTGTTATCATTTATGCATTTACAAATACTCCACTGCTATTGTTCCGGATATGTTCCAGTTTACCAAATGGGGACTTTTTTTTTGGCGTGCCAGTAGTGTCCGGCGATATATCGATATATTGGTTATATCAATATAATTTTTCATATCGATATACCGATATCGGAAATTTGAATGTATCGGTATATCGAAAAATTCGGAATGAAAACAATATTGGTATATCCACAAAATATTGGTATATCGTCAACAAATGCCACGTTACAGCATACAGAAAATATACAACCAAAGGTTCAAATGCCCATTACACTCCCTTAAACTAACAAAAAACCACAGATAGCATTTAACTGACCTTGTTGCCGGCATCGCAAACCTCCTGGGTGCAGAGCACGCATATCTGAATGCGCGCGCATCCCACCTTACCCCTACCACCAACCATAATCAGACATGCGCAGACTGGTCATTCCCCCTCGTCCCACTCCTCCCACTAATCACCATTTCCGTGCATGCGCACAAGATAAAAAACCTGGTGATATCGATATATCGGTATATATCAATATGAGCCCACTGATATATTGATATCGGAAAAATTCCATATCGCCGGACCCTACGTGCCAGTTATATGGAAGTGCCGGTGCATCGAGTCACCGATAAACGGGCTTCTCCTGTAGTAATCCTTGCATTTGTTATAATCATCCTCTACACTAGAAGACCTTCCTGTAATTACAGTCAACTCCCTATCCTCCCTGGGTTTGAAATTGCGTCACAGAATATACTGTGTTTTGTTCAAATACTTTATTGTGTAGGCGAGTGTAGCAGCCAATGTGCACCCAGCAATTTCCTACAAACATCCGTGAAGTGAATGACCAATTTTATCTGGGGAATTGTTGGCCAGGACATTGGGAGAAACTCCCTTCTCTTTTTGAATGGGATCCTTAACATCCACTTGAAAAGGCAAATGGGATCTCAGTTTAATGTCTCAACCATTCTTCTTCCTTCAGACAGACCTAGCCAGCACCTTGATGTAGGAACTTTGTAAAAGCTGCCAATTGAGGAATGGAATTTGGTGAGACAAAGGATAGTGGTTTCAATTTTGATCCTCTGGGTCTGCTATCTGACACTGCGGATGATATTTTACAACCCGTTCTGGTTGTCTATAACATTTCTCCACCAGATTAAAAAACACATTTATTACTTGGCCAATTTTTGTCTGTTTTTTGTTTCATATCCAATGCATTTAACAGCAAAAAAATCCAAAAGCCCAATTGCAGTACAATAGAAGATTATTTAACTCACTTGATAAAACTTTGAATAAATTTATTTCCAAATAACTGCTCTCTGAGTAATGGCTTTTTCACTAAAACTAGCCCACGTTTTGCCTTGTAATAATAATAATTGCATTTAATATTGCTTGACATCAGGAGGACGTCTCAAAAAGCACTTCACAGGATTCCACTGTGAATTGTACTCACTATGTATTTTGTAGATGAGCGCAACCATGTGTCTGAAGTTTCTAGCTTCTGTATTTCCTTCATTATTGAGAAGTGTTGCTGATGATGGGTCCTTTGCTGCTCATGAATTGTGTAGGTTTGCGGCAGATCATAGTTTTTAAGTAATTCAGTTATTTCTGATATGACTTCTATATTCCCAAATACAATTTATATACACATATAATATTTAGAATATTAGCCATCAAATCTAGTAATCTTTTATTCAGCAATCGATTATTTACATAGAGACCATTTTCCAATTATTGACTTGGAGTTTCCAAGTTTCAATACTCCACATGCTTCGGTTTAAGTAGCAGTAGGGTCCGTCAATATGGAAATTTTCCGATTTAGATATATCGATGGGCTCATATCGAGATATACCGAAATATCGATATTTTCATGTTTTTTCCTATTGCGCATGCGCACGAAGCGCGCGCGCATTCCCGGTGCGCGCGCATTCCCGGTGCGCATCTCCTCAGTAGGTAAATATATTTCTTTCTCTGTGTCTCTCACACTCACTCTCTCCATCTCCATCTCTGTGTTGTTCTCTCTGTGTCTCTCTCCTCTCTCAAATCCACCCCGTCTCTCCCCACACTGCCCCCCCCACCCACCGCCGTTCCTCTCTCTCTCGACCCCCCTCCGCCACCGTCTTCCCCCCCGCCCCCCCCACCACCGTCTCTCTCCCCCCCCCACCCACCCCCAGCCATCTCTCTCACCCCCCCACCCGCCCCAGCCGTCTCTCTCTCCCTCCCCTCCCCCCAGCCGTCTCTCTCCCCCTCCCCCCCCAGCCGTCTCTCTCCCCCTACCACCCCCCCAGCCGTCTCTATCCTCCTCCCCCCCCCACCCCTTGCATACCTGTATATTGTATTCGAGGACTATGAATACAATATGGCAGCTTTGCACCTCGGTCTGTGGATTGTGTATAGAGATGAGCATTCTGGGTCTTGTAGTTCAATGTGCGCGCATTCTGATTTTTTACCTCGATATATCGGTTTTTCGGTATATCGATATTTTCGAAATGCCTATATCGGCATGTCGATTTGAAAATTATATCGGGTTTTAGTGATATATCGATATATCACCGGACCCTACGTAGCAGTAAGTAGGAATCTAATTGTTAGTTGATTGGTGGATAGCTTTCCAGGAATAATAATTCCTTCAAAATAAATAATAGATTGGTTACTTCAATACACTACTGTTTATGGGACATTACTGTGCGTAATTGGCTGCCATGCTTCGCTGCAAAATATATAGTCAACTAACTTTACAGTATATTCTATGAAGCGCTTTGAAACGTCTAGAGGACATGGTAAGGTACTATATCAAATGCAAGAATGATTAGAAATGATAAATACTAATCCGTTCATATTAGATAACAGCTTTGTGGATTCCTATAGCTCAGTGGTTAGAGTATCCGCCTCGGAAGCGAGAGAACTGGGTTTGATTCCTAATGGGCAAAACCTTGGGCAAGTTTCCTTATTCCACATGCCTGATAATAATCTCTCAAGAAAAAAAACATGAATCAAGTGATAATTTCAAATCTATGATGATTTGTAGAACACTGCTGTGTGTAATTGTCAGCCACATTTTACCTACACAAAATACAGTCATTTCACTTTACAGTATTTTCTGTGAAGTATTTCAAGAAATCTAGAAAACATTAAAAGTGCTACATCAAATGTGAAGATTGTTATTTATTATTATTTTTCATGTCATAAGGATGTCTCAAAGCACAAACTGACTCTATATGTAATTGAGTATCTGATATAAATATGTTTGGGTAGCATGTGATCTACCAAATATTTCATTGCTAACCGAAACTGAGAAAGGACTTATAGTAAAAAATAATGTTTGTGAATGTATGGTTGCACTCCTATGCTATAGAAAGAAAAATATACAGCGGAGAATGAACCAGAAGCTGTTTCCTCTGAATTTACTAACCGTGAAGCTATTGGTTTGCTTCACTGACTTTCATTGATCTCCCTAGATTCATGTCTCCAATAGGATGTTGCAGATGTGACTTGATGGGGAAGAGATGCACTTTGTTGATCTCATGAAGCACTGCGTAGTTCAGCCTTGAACAGTAAGGTCTTTGCAATCCTGTACTATCCAAGCACTACAACCAAAGATCCATTCATTCCATAGCTTTGCAAGGTCGTAGTATGAGAGGCCCTAAAATAAATGGTTGTGTTGACACTGGAGCAACTGGTTCTCTTTATTGTGTCATAAACATTTTACAGCTATAAGCTTCTAGGGAGCGACAAACATGCAACAGATGCAGTTCAATAAAAACTTTGGCAGAATTATTCTAATTATTCGGTCAAATAGTAAACTAAAGTGACCCTTTAAATGTAACTTATCATCAGCACCAATTAAATGCTACATTGAAAGTTTTCTGGCAAATATGCCAAAAAATCAGTTCAGGTTGAAGACAGTGCTGTTGACAATCTAGTGTTTTCTGTATAACAGAGATAATATATTTGAGAGGCTAGTTTACATATGATCGAAATAATACGGATAGCAGTGGCACCCCATGATTAGCCGGATATCCTATAAACCTCTGTGAGAAGTCTTGGCAACATTATAAATCCATGACTGTTTGTGAAACATGGCTGTGTGCCCATGGCTGCCAAGTTTTGCCCACAAAATATAAATGTCGCTTTACATTATATTCTGTGAAGTGCTTTGAGACATCTCGAAGATGTGATCAGGCAAAATATCACATGCAAGCATTATTATTTTCTGAAAAGGAATCTATTAATCTCCAGGTCTGCTTGAGGCTTGTTTAGATTATAGTTTTGTGCTTCCAATCCAAATTAACTATCCTGCTCACATTTGCATTATTTTTTGCAAATGTGTTGCAAAATCTATTGACTTTCATAATTTTAAAGACTGAAATTTTGTTCTTACTGAAGACTTGTATTCTCCAAGTGTAAAATCTAGCTGTTTTATAATGTCATACGAAATAACACATTGTAAGTTACATTTACTTTTAGCTTTTGAAGGAATCTTGGCATTTCTGAAATTAGATTAAAACAATTTGTATGTTCACAGCACTATAAAATAATGTTCAAAACACTTTAACTAGGTGTAAAATTATGTTCATGTGTATATAAAATATATTTTCACATTTAAAATGCCAAGATTCCTTCAAAAGCTAAGAATTTATTTGTAGGACCGTTTCCCAGCATCTAAGACTTAAAATACTTGATAGTGTTAACTTTAAAAGCATTCTCTCACAATTTAAAATTGTTTTCTTAAAAAGCAGCAGTAAATAGTGGAGTCCTGTAGCTCAGTGATTAGAGCGCTTGCCTTACAAGTGGGAGATCTGGGTTCGATTCCAGGCAGGTCAGGGTGAAACCTTGGGCAAGTTTCCTTATTCAATATGCCTGATAATAATCTCTCAAAAAAAAATAAGAAAATTGATCATTTCAATCCATGACTGTTTGTGGGACACTGTTGTATGCAATTGGTTGCCACGTTTTGCCCACAATAAACAGTCAATTCACTTTACTTTATATTCACTTTATATTCTGTGAAACGCTTTGATGTCTAGAAGATGTGAAAGCGCTATATCAAATGCAAGGATTATTATTAAATATAACTAAAATGTCTGAAGAAAACTAGCTTCCAAATTGAGACTTAATTTAACAATTTTCAAAAATTCTGCATTGTTTAAAAAAAATACTTTTAACTAATTCCACAAGAAATATCTAACACGAAGAGATATCTAGTTTGAATAATTTTCTAATGATAAGTTAAACTCTCCAAGATGCTGCCCAGTGATGGGTGCTACATAAATACAAGTTATTGTTGTTGATAATATTAATAATAGTTAAATGAGCTATCTCGTAACACTGAAAATCCCTCCACAGTATGAACTGTTCACTAACATGGTCAAAAGACAAGGAACAAGCGACAGATATCACAATATATACAGGGAGAACAACAGAACTCATTTGAAACCATTTGAAACCAAAAGACCGATTTGACCCTTTATCCAGATGGTTACATACTTTCAATTATAAAAAAAGTTTTTGAAAAATAAATTCTTATTAGATCTTGTATGACTCATTGGCTTTGTCTGCCATCACATCTTGGTGTGATGCTAACAAAACTCAGAGGACAATTGTACGATTTACAATTTTATGCAAAATATAAAAAGTCATGGTAAATTGGAAATAAACAGTGTGAAGATATTTTGATATAAGATTTTGTAATATTTGTCTTGGAACAAATATCATGAAGGGCTAGTTGGGATAAATACTTTGGTTCTGTGTTTTGTAAAATATAACCATAAAGTGGGTTTATGCATCCACCACAGATATCTGAAAAATTATTTGTGACAATTTTGGTTTAAAACTATTTGCAAAAGTTTCTAGCCATTTAATTCCCTACCTCACTACTGCACCCTCTGGCCAGTAAACCTTTCCACTCCTCACGATTTAGACAACAGTTAGTACTGTTCATTCAGGTCCAATGGGACACAATTGAGACAGTCTGAATTCATTCCATCTTTGTCTTGTGGGAAGTGAGTTTATCGCTCATCCTTGTACTGGATTTCAGCTACAGGAGTGAAAAGCATTACTTGCTGTTCCATAATCCACTTCCGGCTCTGTGGCTCTAAGTTCCATTAGACCATATTTGTTCGAGACTTAGTCTAATCCTGTGCATAAGTACTGTCAGGCCAACCACAAAAGATGAAAAATTAGGTGTTTCTTACTTTTTACATATAGCGTATAGGTTTAAAAATTTAGAGCTCAATCAGGTTTCATGCAATAAAATGAAAAAAAATGAGATTTTTGCAGTGTTTCAAAATAAATTAGCTTGTTTACTGATGCCGCAGTGTCTGGAGGAATATGGAATGAAAGTAATATATGATCAGGTTTGACAGTGACACAGAACCTGGATGTCAGGAGGTTCTAGATGGTGGAATGGCCTCACCGGGATTATTTTAAGATCATATGTTTTATTTGATAATGGTATTGGATGCATCACTTGTAAAGGAATTTACACATTTACAAAGGGGACATTGTCTTCTTGAAAGAGTTTTGGCAAAACCACGTTTCAGGAAAAGTAAAAAGAGAATTTACTAAGGTAGTAACGATAGTGTCATGAAACTGAATGTTTTTGGGGTAAAAAATAACAAAAAGGTTTAGCAATGCTCTCTTATGACATCCATTACTCCTAATGAGACAGCACTCCACAAAAGGTGTCCTGTACCATATCTAGCATTTATAAATTCTTTAGAAATACATCGAGAAATGTTGTATTAGTTGCTCGCTCTCTCAGTCAGGAAGCTATGGATTCAAAACACAAAATACTGTAGATGCTGGGAATCTATGGATTCAAGCCATACATCAGAAAATGAACTCAGATTTTAGACTTGACTTCACTCCAGTTTAATGCTTAGGAGTGCTGTATTGTTGGAGATTTTCAATCCACGACTGTTTGTGGGTCACTGCTGTGCACAATTGACTACCACATTTCACCCACATATATAAGACAATTCACTTTACAGTATATTCTGTGAAGTGCTTTGAAATGTCTAGAAGCTGTGAAAAGCATTATATCAAATGCAAGGAATATTATTATTATTAAACAAATTATAAAAGATTCTATGGCACCATTTGAAAGAGGAAGGATTTCTCCTCCTGCACCGGCCTAGTATGTGTTTGCTTACAAAATACATAGCAACTATGCTTTGCAGTAAAATGCTTTGGGAAGTCCTTCTGACATAAAAAATGCAATATCAAATTTAAGGATTATTATTATTAGTCCACCCTCAGTCAAATTCACTGACAACAAATCAAATCTGGTTATTCCTTTCATTGTTGTTTAGCTCACTCTTCCTTTCACTGCACTCTTCTGCTTGTTCCCTTTGCTTGGCTAACTTGGCTAACTGCTGCGTTCTCCATGTCACCATCACATACATGTATGATCCTATTCTCAGGAACTCCCTCAATTTAACCCCTTCATCTTGCCATCTCTCTAACGATAACTGAAACCTAAAAGTCTACCTCTTCAACCTAGCCTATGGTTGTCTTTTCACTCCCCCTCTTTCCTTGCCTGGCATCCAACCCTGCCTTTGTGAAGTGCTCCATGACATTATCTTATGTGAAGGGTGCTATATAAATGTAAATTGTGAGGTGCTGGTGGTGTAGATTAGATTTGGTTCTTAATTTTATGAAACATTCAATTTGGCGCCACATTCATTGGTTTGGATGAAGAAGGTCCTACAGCTTGTTTGGTAGCATCCTTGCAGAATTCACAGCCAGCCACTTTCCTATTACAGCAGCCAATTGTGTTCTTTTTAAATAGTTGACTTTTGTGGCCTCAACCTCCCTCCTGCCATTTGTTTCACTCATTAATTCCATTTCTCTAGATGAAGAAATACTTTCTGGTAAGGTCTTGATGTTAATAAACCTATCATTTTTCTTTTTCTCCGACATGATCTTGGTAACAGTTGTTTGTATTTAATCATTGAATCAGAGCAAAAGTTTACTCCAACTTGTTTGTTCATCTTTTGACAATTTGTTTTGTGAGGGTTGTGTATTTTACTTTCCTTCACAAAGTCTGAAATAATGACGTGTCCTGGTACTTTGCAATAAACAATTGTGTTTCTGTGAAATCTGAAAACCACGAACAATTTCTATTATAACAATGTCTGATTAGTTTAATGACAGGTCTCTATGGCTGCCAGCATTATGTAAACAAAATCATTTTCTGTCGACAAATCTGAATGAATGCCTTGTTTATCCAGTTTAGAATTCGCCAATTAATTCCCTGATCTTGATGACCAAATAATGAAGGAGACATTCACTGCCATTATGTTAAAAAGTAAGGTGGTGTTTATGACTAATTAAGAGTAAATCTTTCTTTACTCGAGGCCAGTCTCAAGACATTCCTTTTTGATAGTGCTGTCAGTCATCCTCCCAACTCCCTCCCATTTAACCCCCACCTCTCTTGATTCCAATCCCCAGCTTAGATCCAAACACTTGACAGTCCAGTTCTTTGAGATGTTGTACTATGATAATAGTGATCTTTGTATTTGCTATAGTGCCTTACCATGTTTTCTAGATGTCTCAAAGTGCTTCATAGAATATACCATTAAGTGCAATGACTGTATGTTTTGGGGTCGAAACATAGCAGACGATTGCGCATAGCAGTCTCCCACAAACAGTTTTGGATTGAGCGACATGAAATGTTCTAAATAAATGCAGTTTGGTTTTACATAAAAACATAAGAAGTAAGAGCAGGAGTAGGCCATTCGGCCCCTCAAGTCTACCCCACCATTTAATAAGGTCATGGCTGATCTTCTAACCTAATTCCACTTACCCTCTCTATCCCCATACCCCTTAATGCCTTTAGCTCTTAATAAACTATCATTCTCAATCTTGAGTATGTTCAATGAGAAATTTGTTGTTGTTGCTCAGTGTCCAACCTTCCACCTTGCAGCGCTATGAGATGCTGTCCTGCGTGATGGGTGCTGAATATTAAGTTATTGTTGTAGTTTTAATCCTATAGTTAGAAGCATTTTGTAAACCATTTTGTAAACCAGTATTGGATGAGTTTTGTTGTTGGCCTGTTTGCTCTTGCACATGCACTGTGGACAATACAACCACAATAAATTGCCCTCTTACTGACCGTGTAGTGAGTCACACCGCTCTTAAGACATTCCTCTGCCAAGGGGCAGTACAGCAATGTTTCCTGCACGAAAAAAGATTTCCTGAATGGAAATGAAAATGTAAACCTGACACAAGGAGGTTAAATACTACACTCAGAACATTTCTTCCCTCTATTAAGGTAGTTTGTGAGATTGTGGTTTGCCCAATTGGGAGGGCCATTGAGGCTTGTTAGGGTATTTACGTCCTGTCAGAAACCATTCCCAGGTGTTTAGAAAGCTGGAGATGGATCACTCCTGCTTCATGGTGTAAATCTGCAAAACATCAGACTCAATCACACAGAATATTTTCTTCCAGCACTGCAGACAACCAGATGAGTGGTGCCAACTCTATGTTTTTTTATTTGTGTTCAGTGGATCTGAAAAACATTTGTAAGTATTTCAAATCCTACTATTCCAATAATTGTAAGCTGTGTTGCAGTTCTAAGCAAGCAACAGTATTCAACCACATTTTTCTTTACTGTGCAAGTGGACTCTAAGCTTCCCAGCAGTACATCACCTACACATTACAGCATACACAAACCTGCACACACACACACACACAGCCACAAACATACACACAGATCCTCAGAATGATAGCTTATTTGTAAAAGATCATGTGATTATAATCGTAGTCACATTTCATAATGTTTGTATTTATATTCCCAACTGTGTGTTTTGTTTTTCTCGTGATCCCTCAGGAAAATTCAACGTGTTTTAATGTATTTGGGGGTTTCACCCACAAAATATTGTCAAATCACTTCACAGGATATCCCGTGATGCATGTTGAGAATTCTCAATGATGTAACAAGGAGCTATATCAACAACAACAAGTTGTGCTTATACGGTGCTCTCAACACAGTACAGTATCTCAGAGCCTGACTCCGAGCCAGGGATGGGAGGCAGTGTTGTGACCCTAAACACAGTCGAAAAGGGATGTTTTAAGGCGGGCCTTGAAAAAGCGGTGAGAGTGGGCAAAGCGGAAGGATTTGGGGTGAAATGACTGAAAGCACGACCTCCCTTGGTGGAGTGGAGGGTGCTAGGGCAAGCAAGAGACCAGTGTCGGTTGAGGGGAAGGTCAGAGAGGTAGGGAGGTGCCAGGGAGTAAAGGATTTGAACACTAGTGTGAGAATCTTGAAGTCGAACCATTTGGATTGGGATCCGGCGGAGCCTAGCAAGAGTGGGTGAGACGGAATTGGGGCCGGGTCAGTATGTGAGCAGTAGAGTTTTGAATGAGCTAGATTTTTTGAATAATGGAGTTGGGGAGATTGGCGAGGAGTGCATTTAAATCCAAGCGGCAGGTGACAAACGCATGCACAAGCATTTTGGCTGCATTTGTGGTAAGGTACAGTCGGAGGAGGACACTGTGCTGGAGGTGGAGGAAGGTGGTCCTGGTCAGTTACAAGATATGGGGAAGGAAAGATTGCTGGACGCCTAGATAGTGCACTGGTTCAGCAAGTGTGAGGGAGAGCCCAGAGGGGTTGAGGAGTTTAGATCCGTGAAACATCCATGGAAGCCAAGGACATTTCTATAGCATCTTTCAAATTAGAAAGATGTTGATTGCAGCATTGGGAGAGTGTCACATTGTCAGAGTGTCATCCTTTACATAAGGCATTAAAATTAGGTACCAACTTCCTGTTCAGGTGGATGGTAACCATCAAATGGTTCTATTTGAAATGAGAAGGGAATTTCTTTCAGTATCTTTGCCAACAATTCTCAAAATAAAATTAGTTGCTTACTTTGCAGCTGTTTGTTGGACATATAAACCTACTATAAATAGATCTACTATAAATCGACTCCAGTATCAACTCCAGGTCTGCCAATGTTCTATCAGCTTGTCAGGCAGATATCAGGGTCTGGATGAGTGCAAACATCCTGCAGCTGAATGTGGACAAAACAGAAGTTTGCTGATAGAACATGACCTGATTTATATGTCGTCCACATACATGTGGAAGTTTACCTTGTGTCTGCGGATTACATTACACAGTATATAGTATATAGATAAGGAAAAGTAGGAAGCCAGGGATGGAGCCCTGTGGTACACCACAGGTTACAGGGAGGCGGTGGAAGGAGAAACCATGTGGGAGGCAGCTGAGGGTTGAACCAGTGCACTGGTTTGGTGGGTCTGAGGGAGAGCCCAGGAAGGTTGAGAAGGAGGATAGCTAATGTTACTGCCTTGTATAAAAAGGGGCAGAAGGACAATCCTGGTAACTACAGACCAGTCAGTCTAACGTCGGTAGTGGGCAAACTTCTAGAGTCCATAATCAGGGACAAGATAGATCTTCACTTAGAAAGATATAGGCTAATAAAGGACAGTCAACATGGATTTGTTAAAGGCAAATCTTGCATTACAAATCTGATAGAATCTTTTGATGAGGTAACGGAATGGGTTGATATGGTAGCGTAGTTGATGTAGTTTACATGGACTTTCAAAAGGCATTTGACAAAGTGCCACTTGAGAGGCTTATTTGGAAATTAAAGGCCCACGGCGTAAAAGGGACAGTGGCAGAGTGGATCCACAACTGGCTGCGAGACAGAAAGCAGAGAGTTGTAGTGAGCGGCTGTTTTTCAGACTGGAGGGAAGTGAGCAGTGGTGTGCCACAGGGATCGGTTTTGGGACCATTGCTCTTTGTAATCTACATCAATGATCTGGACTTGGGTGTAGGGAGTACAGTTTCCAAGTTTGCAGATGACACTAAGTTAGAGAGAATAGTAAATAGTGAGGAGGATAGTAGCCATCTGCAAGAGGATATAGACAAATTGGTAAAGTGGGCAGACACATGGCAGATGAAGTTTAATGCAGAGAAGTGTGAGGTGATGCATTTTGGGAGAAGAAATGAAGGGAGGCAATATAGGCTAGATAGTACAATTTTAAATGGTGTGAAGGAACAGAGAGACCTGGGGATTTGTGTTAGTGACTCGTTGAAGGTGGCAGGACAGGTAGACAAAGCTGTTAAGAAGGCATATGGGATACTAGGCTTTATAAATAGGGGTATAGAATACAAAAGTCAGGAAGTGCTGACTAACTTCTATAAAACTTTGGTGAGGCCTCAGCTGGAATACTGTGTTCAATTCTGGTCACCACACTACAGAAAGGATGTGAAGACATTGGAAAGGATACAAAGAAGATTTACTAGGATGGTGCCAGGATTGAGGGACTTCAGCTATGAGGAGAGGCTAGATAGGCTAGGGTTATTCTCTCTGGAGCAGAGAAGATTGAGGGGAGACCTATTAGAGGTTTATAAGATCATGAGGGGTTTCAACAGGGCAAATAGAGAAAAAGTATTTCCACTCGTGGGCGAATCTGTGACTCGTGGTCACAGATTTAAAATAGTTTCAAGGCGAAGTAGAGGGGAGCTGAGGAGAATGTTTTTCACTCAGCGAGTTGTTCGAATCTGGAATGCATTGCCTGAAAAGGTGGTGGAGGCTGATTTGATAACAACTTTTAAAAGGGAATTAGATCTTTATTTAGGGAGAACAGGTCTATTAGGCTATGTGGAGAGGGCAGGGCAGTGGGATTGAATCGCTCTTTTCAAAGAGCCGGCACAGACTAGATGGGCCGAATGGCCTCCTTTTGTGCCGTAAAATTCTATGAATCTATGAATCTATAAGTTTAGATCCGCATGAGAGAAGACGTTGACAGCAGCCATAATCAAATGCAAGGATTATTATTATTATTATTTCAATCATCATCCTGTGACTTGATATGAAATGTACCTGATTGAAATATCTCAGGTACTTTGCCAGATTTATTGTAAAGTGTAATATATGCACTGCAACCAATTTTATTTTGAGAATTGTTGGCAAAGATTCTGAAAGAAATTCCCTTCTCATTTCAAATAGGACCATTTGATGGTTACCATTTCACCTGAACAGGCAGTTGGTACCTAATTTTAATGCCTTACCTAAAGGATGACACTCTGACAATGTAACACTCTCCCAATGCTGCAATCAACATCTTTCCACTGTAATTTGAAAGACGCTATACAATGTAATTAGTTGTTGTTGTTGTTAGTTCAGACTGTGTCCTCAAATTCATGACATAGGGCTTGAATCCACAACATGAGGTTGGTGAGCGAGTACCTAAATTGAAAATAATCACTTGGAAATCTTGCTATTTCTGACAATTTATCCATCAGTTCCTGTTCTGAGGTTTGTTTTCTCACCATGGGATAACATTTATTTTTATTTCTTGAGGTGTTTTATTCTTATCTATGGATCATTTTAAGGAATACCAGCAGTTGGCAACCCTCTCCAGGTGAGTGGTTTGTTTCAGGGTCTTAGCTCCCCCATTTTGTTTCCCTTCTGAGGCAACAATTTAATTTTGTAAACTTTAGGTTTCAAACATAACCTTTCACAGGATATATCTGCACACGTGGATCAAATTACCTGCTCTTATTTAATTTGTGGAGAAATGGATTCACTTAATTTTGCTCATTAGAAAATAAAAATTGTGGGTTAACTTTTTGCAGGATTGCTAAATGTATTGTATTCCTAATTTAAAGAATACTTAGAAGGTTTTTTTTTAGATATTTTGTATGTTGGGTTTTGTATGCATGCACCCAGCGGTAATAACATTACCAATCGGCGCCTGTCCTGCTAATAAATCAATTTGCTTTACATTATCAAGTGCCTCCAACAATCTATTTTAGTTAATACAGTACTAGACTCAAATTAAAATATGGCAAAGCAACAAATAGGACTTCAGCACTTGGTAATGTTTGCTGGTAATTTCTATATTTGCTAAGCTTCCCTTGATGTTGAGGTTGTTAAGTGTTAATCTTGGGTTCAAAAATCATCCATTATATACCCGGTTTTATGTTGATTTTCAGATAGTTTTATTAGTTTTGCATTTTTTACTAGAAAAGTCATCATCTAACATTTTGGGGGAGAGATTCCATCTGGGTCTGGATTTATTCTATCTACTGTATACAGCATTTCATAGCAACCCAAATTTGGCAAATTCTGAAATTCAGTCTTAATTTTTGAGACTGGTTTTCTGTATCTTTTTAAGATCTGCATTTCAAAGTATGTAAAATTTGGTAAATTGTTGCATTTGATATTTACTTTACAGACAGTTTTTTAAGAACTGCAGAAAACTACCGCCAAATACCTGATGAAGTACAAAACAGGTTACAAAAAAATACCTTAAAAGTTAAGAGTGAATTTATATATTAGCCAAATTCTGCACATTATGAAATGTTGGATAAAGCGTCATTTTAAACTAAAGTGGAATTTCTCCAAGTATATTCTTCGATACAATTTTGGACTAATTACCTGTATAATGTGGAAGCAAACAGAGTAGGAAAGCTGAATTGCTTCATGAAATTTGTGAACTTGATTATGCTCACAAATCTCAGTTAGGACCTTAATATCCTACGTGTTTCTGGACATCTGTGCCTCATAAATTGTACTTACGATTGAAATCAATGATCAAGAGAAATGAAGTGATGCAGGTCTTAATCAGATGCAGGGCATGCAGCTATGGGTTTAATAGGAGGTTTGGACGGATTAACTGTCAGGTCATTTGCACTCATCTCTTTGATTTCCCCATTCATTGTAATTCACACTCGGGTGGAAATCTGAATATAGTAGATGCAGGACTGGTACAGTTAAGAAGAATATCAATTGGATTAAATATTCATTTTCAGCAATTAACAAACCCTATTTTCACAAATAGAATTCACAGAAACAGATGTCAGCAGCCTGTAGGGAACTTCTACATAGTCCCATGTGGCCAGTCAAGGGATTAAGAAAGTCAAAACAATTGACCTGATGCTACAATTATCCCAGTTTGTCTGTAGAATCGTATTAAAATTATCATCACTAACAAAAATGTGGAGGTTGCAAGTGATGTATTGTGTTGCTAGGATATGTAAAATACAAATGGCTGTTGAAGCAGAGTCCATAACAGCATTCAACAGTGAATTGGTTATAATCATGTTAAAGGATATGGGAGAAAAACAGGAGAATGGAATTGAGTAGATAGCACCATAGTGCCAGTGGAGACATAATTGGCTGGGAATTCTTCTGGACTGTAAACATTTTATGATTGTATGCTAATCCTGAGCCGTTGTTCACCTGGCTCAGTAGGTGGAGTCCTGTGGCTTAATGGTGTGGAGTCCAGTAGCTCAGTGGTAAGAGCATTTGCCTTTCAACCATGAGACTTGTGTTCGATTCCAGCATGGTGAAACCTTGGGCAAGTTTCCTTACTCCAGACTCCAAATAATAATCTCTCAAAAAATCAATGATAAATCGGTCATTTCAATCCACAACTGTTTGTGAAACACTGCTGTGTGCAATTGGCTGCCACGTTTAGCGAACAAATATACAGTCAATTCACTTTATAGTATATTCTATGAAGCACTTTGAGACAACAACAACAACAACAACAATTTGCATTTATAGAGCACCTTTCACGTCGGGAGGACGTCCCAAGGCGCTGAACAAGAGTCGTGTGACCCGAGCTGGGAGGGGAGTGTTTGGGAAGGGGTGAAACATGAAGGGGAAGTAAAAGAGTTCGGGGTGGAACAAAAGGCACGATCGAAGAGGAAAGTCTTCAAACCGGCCTTGAAAGAGGAAAAGGAAGAGGCGAAACGGAGGGACTGAGGGATGGCATTCCATAAGGTGGGAGCGGAGAAACTGAAGGCCCGGCCTCCGATGGTGGGGAGGTTCGGGCGGGGGGCTTGGAGCAGGCCAAGTCCTGTTGAACGGAGGGTCCGGGTGGGCGTGTAGGGGGAGAGTAGATTGGTTAGGCAGGATGGGGCAAGCCCGTGTAAGGCCTTGTAGGTGAGGACGAGGATCATAAATTCGATCCTCTGGAGGATGGGGAGCCAGTGGAGACGGGCGAGGGTGGGGGTTATGTGGTCACAGAGGCGGGTGCGGGATAGTACACGGGCTGCAGAGTTTTGGATGGCCTGCAGCCTATGAATGGAGGAACTGGGGAGGCCGACTAGGAGAGAATTTCCGTAATCCAGCTGTGAGGTGATGTAAGCATGCACAAGTGTTTCTGCAGCGTGGGGGTTAAGATAGTTTTGCTCACCTACAGAAAGCTACAGGTTTCTGTAGGTGAGCATCTAGGGAATAGTGACCACAATATCGTTAGATTCAGAATAATTATGGAAAGGGATAAGGAACGATCACAGGTGAGGACACTCAACTGGAAAAGGGCTAATTTCAATGAGTTGAGGTGGAACCTAGCCAAGGTGGATTGGAAAGAAAAATTGGCAGGTAAGACAACTAACGAGCAGTGGGCAGCGTTCAAAGAGGAGATAGTTCAGGCACAGGTCAAAAGCATCCCCACAAAGGTGAAATGTAAGGCATCCAAACCTCCCTGGATGACTAAGGAAATCGGGGCCAAAATAAAACAAAAAAAAGAGGCTTATGATAAGTGTCAGGCTCAAAATTCAGAAAGGAATAAAGCAGAATATAGGAAGTGTAGGATAGAACTAAAAAAGGAAGTTAGAGGGGCAAAGAGACTGCATGAAAAACAACAATTAGCGAGTAAGATTAAGGGGAACCCTAAGGTTTTTTACCAACATATTAAGAGTGAAAGGTTGGTCAAGGATAGGGTGGGGCCAATTAGGGACCTAGGAGGAAATCTCATTGTGGAGGCAGAGGGCATGGCTGATGTACTGAATGAGTACTTCGCCTCTGTCTTCACAAAAGAAAATGATACAGCCAATGCCATGGTATTAGAGGAGAGGGTAGGAGAAATGGATAGAATAATTATAACCAGAGAGGAAGTGCTAAAAAGGTTGACGTCGCTCAAGGTGGATAAGTCACCTGGTCCGGATGGGATGCACCCTAGGTTACTAAGTGAGGCACGGGAGCAAATAGCAGGGACTCTGCCCACGATCTTTCAATCTTCCTTGGACACAGGGGTCGTGCCAGAGGACTGGAGGATAGCTAATGTTACTCCCTTGTATAAAAAGGGGCAGAAGGACAAGCCTGGTAACTACAGACCAGTCAGTCTAACGTCGGTAGTGGGCAAACTTCTAGAGTCCATAATCAGGGACAAGGTAGATCTTCACTTAGAAAGATATAGGCTAATAAAGGACAGTCAACATGGATTTGTTAAAGGCAAATCTTGCCTTACAAATCTGATAGAATTTTTTGATGAGGTAACGGAATGGGTGGATAATGGTAGCGCAGTTGATGTAGTTTACATGGACTTTCAAAAGGCATTTGACAAAGTGCCACATGAGAGACTTATTATGAAATTAAAGGCCCATGGCGTAAAAGGGACAGTGGCAGCGTGGATCCACAACTGGCTGCGAGACAGAAAGCAGAGAGTTGTAGTGAGCGGCTGTTTTTCAGATTGGCTGGAAGTGAGCAGTGGTGTGCCACAGGGATCAGTTTTGGGACCATTGCTGTTTGTAATCTACATCAATGATCTGGACTTGGGTGTACGGAGTACAGTTTCCAAGTTTGCAGATGACACTAAGTTAGGGAGAATAGTAAACAGTGAGGAGGATAGTAGCCATCTGCAAGAGGATATAGGCAAATTGGTACAGTGGGCAGACACATGGCAGATGAAGTTTAATGCAGAGAAGTGTGAGGTGATGCATTTTGGGAGAAGAAATGAAGGGAGGCAATATAGGCTAGATAGTACAATTTTAAATGGTGTAAAGGAACAGAGAGACCTGGGGATTTGTGTTAGTGACTCGTTGAAGGTGGCAGGACAGGTAGACCAGGCTGTTAAGAAGGCATATGGGATACTAGGCTTTATAAATAGGGGTATAGAGTACAAAAGTCAGGAAGTGCTGACTAACCTCTATAGGACTTTGGTGAGGCCTCAGCTGGAATACTGTGTTCAATTCTGGTCACCACACTACAGAAAGGATGTGAAGGCATTGGAAAGGGTACAACGAAGATTTACTAGGATGGTGCCAGGATTGAGGGACTTCAGCTATGAGGAGAGGCTAGATAGGCTAGGGTTATTCTCTCTGGAGCAGAGAAGATTGAGGGGAGACCTAATAGACGTTTATAAGATCATGAGGGGTTTCGACAGGGCAAATAGAGAAAAACTATTTCCACTCGTGGGTGAATCTGTGACTCGTGGTCACAGATTTAAAATAGTTTCAAGGCGAAGTAGAGGGGAGCTGAGGAGAAATTTTTTCACTCAGCGAGTTGTTCGAATCTGGAATGCATTGCCTGAAAAGGTGGTGGAGGCTGATTCGATAACAACTTTTAAAAGGGAATTAGATCTTTATTTAGGGAGAACGGGTCTATTAGGCTATGGGGAGCGGGCAGGGCAGTGGGATTGAATTGCTCTTTTCAAAGAGCCGGCACAGACTAGATGGGCCGAATCGCCTCCTTTTGTGCCGTAAAATTCTATGAATCTATGAATCTATGAATCTATGAATCTATGAATCTATGAATCTATGAATCTATGAATCTATGAATCTATGAATCTATGAATCTATGAATCTATGAATCTATGAATCTATGAATCTATGAATCTATGAAAGTGGGGGAGGGTTTGGGGGGCGATAAACTAGTAGGATTTTGAAAGAACTGTGGGAGGAGTGAGAAAGGGTGAGTTGTTCAAAAGAGGGGAAGGAGCCGGAGGAATAGGGGGATAGGGCAAGGGATGTCTTTGAAATGAGGGCTACGCCACCGCCACGACGGTTGGGTCGAGGAGCATGGTGGAATGTGTAGTTGGGTGGTGTGGCTTCAACAAGGGGAAAAGTGTCGCCTGGGGTGATCCAGGTCTCCGTCAGGGCCATGATGTCAACATTCTCACCAAGGATGAGATCGCTGATGGCCAGGGTCTTGTTGCAGACAGAGCGGACATTTTGGAGGCCGATGCGGAAAAAGCAGTTGGCCGAGGGGTGTGAGGGGGGGCTGGGATAGTCGGCGGGGAGGGTGGGGATCTGAATAAGGGAGGAGAGGTTGACCCCCCCGGGTTTGTGTCCGGTGGGGCTGGCGGTGATGGTGGGGACAGGGCACTTGGTGTGGCTGCTATTGGACAGCCAACGCCGAGTGCCACAGTGAGCCCGACGGAGGATTCCAATACTGGAACAGAGGGAAGCGGTGGGAGGGTCGAGCAGGCACAGTAAACGAGGAGGGCGAAGAGAAAAAAGGGTAGAGAAAAAATAACGGAGAGGGGGGGTTGGGGGGAAAAGCTTGAATAGGGGGAGGGAAGCTCGGGTCATGGCAGCAGCCATATTGCGCACGCGGGGGACCAGGAGCGAGGGTCAATGGGGCGGCATCATCCCAAGGGATGTGAGGCCGCGGCTGGGGGATGCAGAGGCGTTGCGGTCTGAAGCCTGACCGGGGCTGCGGCCAAGGCTGGGGTTGTGGGTTTTAGGGCCAGTTGCCGTGTGTGTGTGTCCGTGCTATGGGTCGCCGCGTCGAGGCTGGAGCCGGGACCAGGGCCGTGAGTCTCGTGGCTATGGGTCTTGGAGCCGGGGCTGTGTGTCGCGGAGCTGGTCTTGAAGCTGGGGCTGTGTGTCACGAAGCCGCTGGTTGCGGGGCTGGTCTTGGAGCCGGGGCTGTGTGTTACGGAGCTGGAGCCGGGGGTGCGGGTTCTGGGGATGTGGCTGTGGCTGTGGCTGGGTCTGGGTCTGGGGCCGGGGGTCCTGGGACTGTGGCCGGAGCCGGGGCTGTGAGTCTCGGGGCTGGAGCCAAGTCTGTGGCTGTGCGTCTTGGGGCTGGGGCTGGTGCCGGGGCTGCGGGTCGAAGGGCTGTGGGTCAGGTCGAGCAATCTCTGCCATATGCTCTTAATGCTCTTACTGCACAGAGACAGAGACAGCTCTAGACTTGTGTGTCCCTCTCGCCGCCATTTTCCAACAACATCTCTAGACGTCTAGAAGATGTGAAAAATGCTATATCAAATACAACGATTATTATTAGTAGTATTAGTATTAGGTATCGCCCTTGTTCTGAGTCGGACAATTGTAGGTTCAACTTGGTCAATGTCAGAACTCACAGGTGTGTGCGATACTTCAACGAAGTGTGGTGGGTGTGCTGCATGTTTAGCTTGCAGTCCTTTGGGTAAGATGTCTAATCTGCCTATTCAAGTGGATGCTAAAGACCCCTTGGGACTATTCAAATAGAGAAGGGAATTTCTCCTGGTGTCCTGACCAACAAACTCTCAAATAAAATTGGTCATTCACTTTGTGGCTTTTAGTGGGACATTACCATCCGCAAATTGTCTGCTTCATTCTCTTACAAAATACAGTCATTGCACTTTACAGTATATATTGTGAACCATTTTGAGGCGACCTCCTGACAAAAAATAGTGCCATATAAAATGCAAGGATTAATATTATTATTAATCATGTAAGAGTATAGAATGTGTCCATTTACTATAGCACATTATAGTCAATTTACTGTAATATAATCATTTATATTATAGCGGTATTTGGATTTACATGAGCATTGCCATTAAGCCAATGCATAGAAACTTTAAATATTACAATTGTTACAGATATTGGATTTATATCCTTTTTTTTTACTATTAGTGGTTAGATATAAATAAAGAGTGTTATCTACTTTAAACAAACGTGCTAAAAGTCCGTAACTTTGGTAACGTGTGTTTGGTTTGTCAGATATGTTGTACACTCTCAACGCGCTATTCGCGCATTGAGAGTGTACAACATATCTGAAGAAGGAGATATCATGAAGAAGGAGCACTGCATTTGTTCCATTAATTGGCAAATTCTTACAAGCAGCCTTAATTGTGAAGCCAAATTTCTGCAATTTATTTTAAGAACTGCAAACAAACTACTTTCAAAGTTAAGACACAATTCAACAATTTGCCAAATTCTAGACATTCTGAAAGGCTACAGAAATAGAATGAATCGAGCCCAATGAATCGAGCCGAATGAATCGGGCTGTTCTGGGCTATTGACGCTCAGAGCTGGAGTGAGACTGCCCGACTTAATTGCCCTCAGGACCCTTACAGGCAGCAGAATAGGAGAATAATATTATTCTGTCAGACTGTGCTGGACTTGGCCTACAATGAAGAAATACAGGAACAGTGTTTTAAACTCACCAGAGCAGTCAGCTTATTTAGCAGTCTTGGAGATTAAATACTATGATTCCATTTTAAATTCCATATGCCAACAGCATGGGAGAACTGATTTGACAAATATCACCTGCCAGCCATGCAAGCCAAAGCACTAATGGTCCTTGCTGGATACGCAGTGGGAAGCTTTACAGATATTGCTTACAATGGAAAACTGTGTGATGTTAGTTTGTTAAATTCCAACAGGTGCATCCTATGTACACTTTATGATTCTTGCCAACCTGCACTGAAAACTCTTCAAACTGAAGCAAGCCGGGTGCATCCCTCTGGGGAGAGAATACACATTCCATCCCAGGCGCTAGGAAATTTTCATGTGAAGATGGCAATCATATCAACTTTTGGTTTGGGACTCTTAAACATGGTGATGGGTTTTTATTGAATATGTTTTAATGGCGCTATCACATAATAATATATTAATAATAATAATCATCCTTGAATTTGATATAGCGCTTTTTACGGCTTCTGGATGTCTCAAAGCGCTTCACAGAATATACTGTAAAGTGAATTGACTGTGTATTTGTAGGTGAAACGTGGCAGTAAGTTGCGCACAGCAGTGTCCCACAAACAGTTGTGGATTGAAATGACCAATTTTATTATTGTGTTTTTTTTTTGGAGGGTTTATTATTAGGTGTGTGGAGTAAGGAAACTTGCCCAAGGTTTCGCCCTGACCTGCCTGGATTCAAACACTGGTCTCATGCTAAAAGGCAAGTGCTCTAACCAATGAGCTACAGGACTCCATGTTAAAATGTCTCAAAGCACTTTACAGTATAATTGAGAAGTAGTGACTGTTATTTTGCAAGCAAACATGGCAGTAATTTTGCGCACAAACGCAGCCATAAGGTGAATGGTCAATTTAACTGGGGGATTGACCGGCATTATCAGCATTACATTCACCAGACTGTAATCATTCCAAAATTCTAACCCTGCCTTAAAATATCTCAAATGACATTCCTTACTGATACAATAATCCTTGCATTTGATATAATGCCTTTCACATCAGGAGGATTTCTCAAAGTATTTCACAGGATTTATTGTAAAGGATAGTGACTGTGTATCTATAGGTGAATGTTGCAACTTACACATTTTTAACCTTTAGTTAAATCAACCCCAAATCTTCATTTGTTTATAGCTTTTTTTTATTATTGCTCACCATTTGTTGTGTAACAGCTGCAATTGCCTTGAGTTGACGAGTTCTTTTCAGCCTTGAATTTTACCATCACCTTATTCATGTGATTATGTTTTCCTTTTGCCTTCTTTAGAGTCTCAATGTTTTTTAAAAAAAATTGTAGAACCAGTGAAGAAATTCCAACTTGGTCTTGATTTGCGCTTGATATTTATATTGATACATTTATACTGATATTTGGGTGCAAGTTCCTGACTTGAAATGCATTTTATTGTTGCTATGTACTCTTTTCTTAGCATTTCAGTATGTCAAGAATTTAGCATATTCCTAAATGCAGTCTTCATTTTTAAACTCTTTTTCTCTAGCTTCATTTAAGAACTACAGAAATCGAGAACAACAACTCATATTTATAAACTTCCTTCATGCAGGATAGTGTCTTGGAGTGTTTAAATGCCACAATGCCACTGTGACTGAAGTAATTCCTGCTTCCATAATCTAGGTTTTCACAATGTTTAATCGTGAATTTTCTCTTGAAGAAACCAGTTGGGAGTCAATAATGTTAATGTTTGTTCACACTTTTTGTCACTTTCTTGGTGAACTGGCAAACTGAATTAACCAACCAAGAATCCATCACACTGGCCTCTCAGTTACCCACATAATAACAGTATGTGGACATTATTTCAACCTAGTCTTTTGATAGAAATAATGCAATTTGGTGAGGTTAACATCATACACATTTCAAGATATACATTTCTGTGCAGACGATACAAGCGAGATGATATGTATTACAATTGGCAGTGGAAGAAAGAAGCATTGTGTTGGATGGCGATGTATTTTATTACATAAAAAGGAGCAGGTTTGTTTCCAGTGAATTCAACATTTGAAAGTTTTATGTATTATGAGAAAATTGATAATTGACTAATCATTTCACTGTTAGTCTCCATTAGCAGGTACCCACTACTGTGTAGTGCAAGCATTCTTCAAGGGTATGTCTTTCAGGGAATGCACCTCTCAAAGTTTAGACATTATTAACACCCAGCTGAGAATCTGTTGCTCACTGAGGTCTGCAGATGTCTGCCACAGCAGGAAACCCTTCCCCCTTCCTTAATGGAGCTCCAGGGAATGCAGAGGATCCTGGAATAAAATCCTATCCTTCCCTTCCAACCCCCTCCCCAGACTCATGCTGGGAGGAAAAGAAATCTTCCACATCTCTAAAAGTTTATGTGATTCTGCTCTGGAAACAATCCAGATTAACATGTTTTAAAACTATGATTAAGGTAGCTTCAACCTTTTTCAATGTGTTGAAATTGTTTCGGGGCAAGCAAGCATTCAAGTATCAAATTGCTGTGCTGCACAAAGTCAACTCTATTAACTCATCTGTAAGGTATTTTGTATTTATAAATGTTTTGCTCAATATCCTCCAATTGTTAAAACCTGCGTCATTCAAAGTTTTCTATAGGATGCAACAATTTAATTTCCAATATACTGTGCTACATTCCACAAACTCATAAATCAATTACCTGTGCAAAAATCAACTGCACTTACATTTGGGCACCATTTATGAGAAGGACATTATATGAACGAATAAAATTATAAGCGGTGATAATCAAATTAAAACTGATTTGTGTTTCAGAGCTTCCAGTATTTGGTAAATTCCTGAAAATGAACTAAACTTTGAACGTTTTTTGATCAACAACAACTGCAGAAAACCAATTTCAAAGTAAGACTGAAATTCAAATATTTGAATCTAATAAATAAAGTTCAACAATCTGAAATTGGTGGAATGTCTACCACTTGTTGATAAGCAGATAAAAGTGATGCACAAAATTAATTCCATGAAAGGAACAAAACAATGTTTTTTGTTGCAAAAACTCCATGTTAATTGTTAATTTCAGTGTAACATGATTAAGAATAAATCTAAAATTAACATATTTATTTTAAAAAAGAACCTTAATCAGACACCAATACAATTCATTAGGAATCCTGTAGTACACTTGCCTTGCAAGCAAGAGGACCTGGGTTTCTTTCCTGAGGTGGGGGGGTGGGCGTGTTGTGTGACCAAATATACAGTCATTTCACTTTACAGTACAGTATATTCTCTGAGGCACTTTGATATGTCTTGATGATGTGGTAAAGTGCTATATCAAAAGGAAGGATTATTTCTATAATTTCCAAAGCACTTACCAGTTATTTGTAATCATGTACATCGAAAAGTGGGTGCCCAGAATTACATGTTTGTTTGTGTATCACACATTTGCTTTCCTGGTTGTTACTATGCAAAAATGGGTGAAACTTATTTTTGCTGAGCTGCCATTAAACTGATGCCTTCCACTGTTCCAGTAATGTATATACCTCTAAAAACAAGTAAAATTTAAAGTTAAACTCTGCACTTCCTTGAGAGATATGTTAATACTGAGTTGCAAACGTAATTGAGAAGCTATTGAAAATAATGCAACAGAGGAGGCACGTCAGAAAGGAGTCTGACTCCCGACAGATGGAAGTTTAACAACTTTGAAATCAGACACATTTTTCTTTAACATTTCTAAAATGGTTTGCGGTGTGTTTGACCCTCAAGCTGTCATCTGCAATATACTGTTTCCCAAACCAGGTTTCTCTTTCTCCCAGAAGAGCTTCAGTAAAATCGGTGGCTCAGTAGTTTTACTGTCTCTGAAACTGAGATGGTTTTCTGTACTCTTAACCCTTTGAAGGCTGTGGTAAACCCAAAACTCAACCAGTAGGTGACTTTGACTTCATTCAGTCACTAAGATCAACAGCAACAACAAATAATTAAATTTCTATAGCACCTTTCATGTCGGGAGGATGGACAGTTCCACTGGACAGTGAAGGATTTGCACCTGAGCTGGGGGGGGTTGGATTCAAGAAAGGTGGAGGGCAAGGTGGGTGGAGATGAGAAGATGACTTAAGGACTAATCAAACAGGAAGGTCTTGATATGGTCCTTGAACGAGGCAAGGGAGGAGTGGGGTGGGAGGAGGATGGAGTTCCTGTGAGGATGGGGGCAGAGACCCTGAAGGCCCGACTGTCGATATGGAGCTGTTAGGCCAGAGGATATGGATCAGATGAGTGCCCACTGAGCAGAGGGAGTGGACAGGTTGGAAACATAAAGATAGAATGCAGGTCAAAATAGTTCTATATATTCAATGCATGACATTTAACTTTTACAGATCCTTGTTACAGTTGTTTCATGATATGGATACCTTGAAATTTGATATCCTGAAGCACTTCTCATAGAGGTATTCTAATCCCAATTCTGAGCCTTGGCATATGAAAGGCACTATATAAATGTAATTTCTTGTTTTTGTTTTGTTCATAGAATCATAGAATTTTATGGCACAAAAGGAGGCCATTTGGCCCATCTAGTCTGTGCCGGCTCTTTGAAAAGAGCAACTCAATCCCACTGCCCAGCTCTTTCCCCATAACCTAACAGACCTGTTCTCTCTAAATAAAGATCTAATTATCTTTTAAAAGCTGTTATTGAATCAGCCGCCACCACCTTGTCAGGGAATACATTCCAGATTTGAACAACCCGCTGAGTGAAAAAAATTCTCCTCAGCTCCCCTCTGTTTCGATTTGAAACTATTTTAAGTCTATGACCACATGTCTTATTCACCCTCGAATCCCCTCACGATTTTATAAACCTCTATTAGGTTTCCTCTCAACCTTCTCTGTTCTAAAGAGAATAAACCTAGCCTATCTAGCCTTTCCTCATAACTGAAATCCCTCAATCCTGGTACCATTCTAGTAAACCTTCTTTGCAATGCCTTCACATCCTTTCTATAGTGTGATGACCAGAATTGGACACAGTACTCCAGCTGAGGCCTAACCAAAATTTTATAGAGGTTAGTCAGCACTTCCTGACTTTTGTATTCTATACCCCTATTTATAAAGCTTAGTATCCCATATGCCTTCTTAACAGCTTTGTCTACCTGTCCTGCCACCATCATTTTTTCCAAAGAGTCACTAACGCAAATCCCCAGGTCTCTCTGTTCCCTCATACCCCTTAAAATCGTACTATCTAGCCTGTATTGCTTCCTCTCATTTCTTCTCCCAAAATGTATCACCTCACACTTCTCTGCATTAAAATTAATCTGCCATGTGTCTGCCTACTTTACCATTTTATCTATATCTTCTTGCAGATGATTACTATCCTCCTCATTATTTACTATTCTTCCTAACTTAGTATCATCTGCAAACTTGGAAACTGTGCTCCCTACATCCAAGTCCAGACCATTAATATATATTGTTCTATACCTTTACTTATTTATGATAGTATAATATAATAATTTATATTGTTTCTTTTAAAATATATACAAAATTACATTGATATACCATCTTCCACATAGGGAAAATGTCCCAATATATATTTCAAAATATTCTTACAGATGTCACCCAAGCTCATTTGGTAGCAAACTCAACTGAGTTCGATTGTAGGTTCATGCCAGGACTTTGTACTCATAGTCTTATTATCTCTCAAAAAGTCTCTTTCCATGTAAAGAGTTAAGTGTATTGCCATAATAAGTACTTGTGGCAATGTATGGAGAGGGATCTTTTCTAACCTCTCCCTTAGTTCTTCCAGAATCAACCAGAAGATATAATCTTTCACTATTTTTTCTCTCAAACCCTTCACAATTATGAAGAATTTATTGGATTCCTCTGGACTTTCTCTGTTCCAATGCAAAAAAAGAAACATCTTGATCCTATTGTTACAACGGTAAACTCTGATTCCTGGTATCATCTTTGCAATCTACAGTCCACTGATGCTCTTGGTTGCGAATTCAAGCCTTATTTTAGTATGAGCTCTTATGCAAAGTTGACATTCTATGGTAATGCTGGGGGTGCTGCATTATCAGAGGTGATATTTTTAGAATGCTTTGTTAAACCAAGGTTTCAATTGATTATTTGATTGGATGTTACATATCTCACCATACAAAAGAGAAGAGAGCTTCTCCCAGCGTCCTGGCTACCAAGCCCCCAGGTAAAATTGCTCACTCACTTTGTGGTTGTTTGTGGGGCATTGCTGCGCACAAATTGACTGCCGCATTTCCCTATATAATGAAATAAAATAATCCTTGCATTTGATATAGTGCCTTATCACATCTTCTAAATGTGTCAGAGTGCGTCTCAAAGTGCTTCACAGAATAGAGTGTAAAGTGAATTGACTGTATGTTTGTGGGCGAAACCTGGCAGATAATTGCGCAGAATGCAAGCAGTCATGCATTGAGTGACCAAATTATTATTTTTTTCATGAGGGAATAATATTTAGTTCTGACTTTAATATTAGTGAGGGTCTGACTCCAATCCTGCCACCATAGAACACTTGCAAAATAACAGTCACTACTTCTCAATAATACTGTAAAGTGCTTTGAGACATTTCAACATGGAGTCCGGTTAGTGCAGTGATTAGAGCACTTGCCTTACAAACGAGAGATCTGGTTTCAATTCCAGGCAGGGTGAAATCTTGGGCAAATTTCCTTACTCCACACAACTAATAATAATTCCTAAAAAAAATAATAAATTGGTTATTTCAATCCAAGACTGTTTGTGGGACACTGCTGTGTGCAATTGGCTGCCACATTTCACCCACATATAAACAGTCAATTCACATTACAATATATTCCGTGAAGCGCTTTGAGACATCTAGAAGACATGAAAAGCACTATATCAAATGCAAGGATTATTATTATTATGACCAGGCATATGGAGTAAGGAAACATGCCCAAGGTTTTGTCCTGCCAGGAATCAAACCCAGATCTCTCACCTGCAAGGTGAGTGCCCCAATTACTGAGATACAGGACTCCAATGTATATACTGTGAATATATAATATAGTATATATATATATGTAGTCACTACAGTTTACAATAAAACCTTGTGAGAAGTTTGGAGATGCTTTGACAATATGATGTCACTATTGTATATCAAATGCAAGGATTATGATTATTTACAGTTATTTATATATTCCCACACTGTACCAGATCGTATTGCCTGTTTCTGCTTTTCTCTCTAAATCAGTTATTCTCCCTCTTTTTATTTCCCTGTTAATTGTACACTGCATTGTAACAAATTACTCAACATCTCCTTGATATTGCATTATTAGTTCACAGTCTCGCTTCTTGGCTAAATAGTTCCACTGGGAACTTTGTGTGAATACGAGCATTGCATAGTTTTGCCCGTATTCGCAGTTTTTCTTCACATCTGCTTTGGAGCCCAATAAGGATATGTGGACATGCAGGTAGCCAAAGTGTTGCTTTGAGTTTATGGTATGCTTAACATAGAAACAGGAGTAGGCCATTCAAGCCTGTTCTGCCATTCTATAAGATCATGGCTGATCTGTATCTCAATTCCAATGATCTGCTTTTGCCCCATATCTCTTGAAACCATTAAACAACAAATAACTATCCACCTCAGTCTTGAAAATTTGAAAGGATCCAACATCCACAGCCTTTTGGGGAAGAAAGTTCCAGATTCCCATGACCCTTCTACCACTTCCACCACATACAATTCACCTAGGAAATAGGATTTCAGTTTTAACCTCCCATTCGAAAAACTAAACAATGGCATGCTCTTCCCATAGTGGATTTGAGTGTTAACAAATTGGCTGCCGCTTTCATCTAGAAATTCACAGTCACTGCACTGTATAGTGAAACCTGTGAATATGTTGAGATGTTGGGATGTCCTCCTGACATTAATATATAATTTTGCTATACAAATGTATTTTTTGTTGTTGCTGTTGTGAAGATGTGATATATGAAATACAAGTATTATTATTACTACAAAGGACTTGACTTTAAAAAAAACGTGTGCACCAGCAGAATGGCAGCAGGTCTGCTTGTCACCTTGTTTTGCCATGGAATGTCAGTCTGTGCCTGCATATTTTCCACACAAAGCGCTCCCTTTCTTGGATGAGCCATGAGGGAGAGGCCAGTACTTTGCTGCAGGAAGGAAAGGAAAATCAGAGGGTGAGTCATCCTGGGCCTCTCTTGGGTATCTTCTGGCAGACAGATAGAGAGCAACAATTGCAGAGGTCACCTAACTCCTCACAGCAGTGGTATATGGTACTGATGTGTAACTGAAAAAGAGTAAAACATTATCAAACATCATCAAAATAATGTGTTCTCTTAGTGCTATCATAGTGAATAATGACATGTCAATGGCCCAACGCTTGTTAAATGTTACTGAAGCTCATCTATTTGCAACCACTTATCTTAGTCCCATAACATAGCTTCGGGTTGAATCTATATTATATTGAAGTCCTGTAGCGTATTAGTTAGAGCACTTGCCTCACAAGCAAGAAGATCCGGGTTTGATTTCCTGGGCGGAGAGGAACGTTAGGCAAGTTTCCTTACTCCACAAGCGTCTGTTTACCGAGCAGGAAGTAGGATCCTGATTGTTAGTTGATTGGCAGATGGTTTCCGGGGGTCAAAATCTGTTCTTTCAAAAAATAATAATATTTTGGTCACTCAATCCACGACTGTTTGTTGGAGACTGCTGTGTGCAATTGGCTACAGCATTTCGCCCACAAAATATACAGCTAGATCACTTTACAGCATATTCTGTGAACTGCTTTGAAAAAACCATGTGATAGGGTTAGCTATATCAAAGCAAGGATTATTATTATCACAAGATACACCGTTATCTGTCACATTTCACCCACAAAAATACGGTCAATTCACTTTACAGTATATTCAGTGAAGCGCTTTGAGACGTCTAGAAGACATGAAAAACGCTGTATCAAATGCATGGATTATTATTATTATTTATAAGAAGTCAATGTTAAGTGTCATTATTAGAGCATGTATAAGTGTAAATAAAATATTAGTGAGGATTTAATAAGGCTTAAAGATATTTACAGTAGTTTACAGTTCAAGTGGCACAAGAAAGCAATTCAGGAATGCCCCACGCAATTAATTCATCTTTAACCATAACCATCCTTTCTTCTGAGTTTAATATGTGTGTGTGATGGCAGCCTTATGACTCACTTTGTATTGCACAGTTAGCATTAATTCGACCCAGAACGTACACTGTTGTAACATTTAAGTGTACAGCATAAAAATGGTTTTATGGGAATCAATTTTATTCTGAGTTCTGCCCCTGAGATCACCTCTGGGGTGGGGGGGGGTGGGGGTGGTTGTAATGGAATCGAAGTATTGGCCACGATATTACTCCAGCTTGATGCAGTCACTTTAAGCTGCTACATTTGATTTAAAATCAGATCGCACACCCAGCACTTCCACAACAACAATTAGCAGAGTCCTGTGTTACCCATGTGCAAAACTCTCCTTGAACCTTGGCGATTTGAAGTTGGAAATATTGTATAAATGTATTTTCCCACTACATAATTGCTTCACAACTGGAAGCACTATTTAATTTTTCCAGCATATAACAAGGGTATTAGTCACCTTAAAGTGGATCGCATTATTTTGTTTATATATTACATATAACTTTTTTCTTATGCTCATCTTTAGAAAGAAAATGCTTCACAATGGCTGATCGATATCCATCATAATAATCATCCTTGCATTTGATATAGCATGTTATCATTTTGTTTCGACGTCTCAAAGTGCTTTGCAGAATATACTGTGAAGTGAATTGACTGTAAAGTTTGTGGATGAAACACAGGAAAATTTTGCAGCATTTCATTCATCCATGAATCCATTAATTTCTTAATCAAGTAGTCCAAGTGGGGAATTTTTCTAATAACTCCTTCCAAAATCACTCTTTCCATCACACAATAACTTCACCCCGGCTTGAAGGAATTGCAATTCCAGAATAATGGGTTGAGTATTCACGTGAACATTTGGCATTTGGGAATTCTGGATTTCTTAAAGACTCCATTAAGAAATTCCATAAAATCAAATTCCATTGTAGGTTTAGGACGTTCGTTGTGAACTGCAACAAGAGTAGTACAGTAGGTGTATCAGAGTTCGGGGACAAGATCCTCAAGATCAGTTAGGAATCCAGAACCCAATCTCTTGCTCGCTTGATCCAATAAATGTCAACAAGATATGAATCTCATACAATGCATTTTCAGATAATCTATCTGTTTAAATCATTCAGTTGTGTATTTGGCACATTCAAACCAGCTTGGCTGACTGCAATACACGAGTTCCTCTCTCTATGTATAATATTACAGCCTATTTACTAACATGTATTGAGTTTCATGTGCTGTGAAGATTTACATCACCTGACTCCTCTGTGCACTTTGAAAAAATTCAAAAGTAATATTTTCCTGAAGAAAACAGATCCATGCAGATTGAATAATAATAATAATAACCTTTGCATTTGATACAGCATCTGATCACGTCAATCTCGAAGCATTCACAGGATGTAAAGTAATTCAGTGTGGATTTTGTGGGCAAAATGTGGCAGCCAGTTTACACATCATTATCCCACAAACAACCATGACAAATGTAATTTGGGGTTCGATAGCCAGGACACTGAGATAAGCTTCCTTGCCTTTTCGAATAGTGCAGTGGGAGCTTTAATATCCATCCACCTGAAAAAGCAGATGCCACTTTGGGGCTAAACTTCTCACCCAAATACCAACCCCCCAACAATGCAACACCCGCTCAGCACTGTGTTTGAGTGTCAGTTTAGACTTTGTGTTTCCAAGTCCTCACAAGGATCCTGAATCCAACCTTCTGACTTGGAGGCAAGAGTGCGACCAACTGGGCCAGGCTGGGGCTCTGGATAATTGAGGGACTAAATGTCTGGTTGACAACCATAGGGTGAAATCCAATGGCTACTCAACTCTTGTCCTCGGATCTCAGTTGAATGCGTTTTTCTCAGTTCTGAGACTGAGATCTGGGGATAAAGATCCTGAAACATTTCCCCAGTGAGTGTGGGCAGCGTCCGGCTGACTTTGCCTAAATTGTACTGCCATTCAGATTCAACAACAACTTGCCCCTCACACAAGTTAGCGTCGCAAAGCGCTCTGAGACGCCGTCCGGTGTGGAGGGCGCTATATAAATAGAAGTTGTTGTTGTTAACAGCGATTATTAACTGTATGGACGCTTCTTATGAAAAACAAAATCTCAGGAAAACGCAATGGGGGGGTGGGGGGGGTACAGAGAGAGAGAAGGATGTGAGTGAGTAGCTTGCAAAACGGGAGGAAAAATGGGATTCAATGTGACCACCGCCACAACTCAATTAAAAATACAGATGTATTCTCATTGTTTTCTCCTTTCCATTTGTCAAGCTCTGTTCCTTTGATACGGAATTGAGCCGCCAGTGATTCCTGCTCCAGGTTGTGGTCGGGCGGCGCGGGGCTGAGGGGGCGGCTCGCACCCGCGCCTTCCCGGTGACTGAGCTTCGCAGAAAGAAGGATGTGCAGCAATCCACGTTTGTTTTTGAATTGACACCCGCAGCTCCCGAGCCATCAAATAAACATGAAACCGCCGCAACAACGTGGAGGATCTGCCCCCAGGGGATTGCATTACATTGATACAGGTCGCCCCCCCCCCACTGGTGCTCCCGCAGCTGGGATAACATTGGCTAAGGTAGGGTACCTCTGACCGCGAGCAGAGAGGAGGGGACGGTAAAGATACTTGATGGCATTCCCATTGCTCTTACCTGGCGACCGACCGTTCACTCTCCGGGATCTGAAGCCAATCCAATCCGCGGCAGTGAATTCTGCATCTGTGACTCGGTGTGGGTTGGAATGAGCGGCAGAAGTGGCCTCGAGTAATGTCACTCTTCTCTGTAAACCCGCTCCCGGCTCTTGTTTTTAAAAACATAATAATAATAATAATAATAATACATTTGTCTGACATCTTATTCTGCAATGAACCGAATGTGCTGGCGTCAGGCGCACAGCTGAGATCCTCTTGCACCGATTTGAAATCGTTCACAGTGCATTGGCTTTGTGGGAAAACAAGCGCACATGCCTTGTGTAAAGTTCAAACTTGCAGTGGGAATGCAATTCAGGAATTAACTGCTATTAACTACCGAACAATGTGAGCGACCACCGCTCCGGGAGAGTTTATAGCCCGTTGTGTTAGCGGGACTGTTTGACATAAAAGCATCGTTAAATAAGTTTAGCATTAAATAGGCCACTTAGGAAGAAATTAAGCGAAAAAATTTACCGTGTGATGGTACCTGGTATGGACTGGCAGCCAGCCTCTAACTACCTAACCCATAACTGCTGTGAATGGCGAAGAGAGTTTGATAAAGAAAGAGCGTGTCTGTCTGTCTCTCTCTCTCTCTGTGTGTGTATGTCTGTCTCTCTCTGTGTGTGTGTGTGTGTGTGTATGTCTGTCTGTCTCTCTGTGTGTGTGTGTGTGTGTATGTCTGTCTCTCTGTGTGTGTGGAATATTTGCTTGGTTTGCTGTGATCATATCGAGTTCAAAAAAAAGTTTTTAAAAAATGTATTCGATTTCGTTTTGAGAGGAAAAAATATATATATATAGGTCTGGAGAAGATATCACAGTGGCTAGAGCTGGAGTGACCTGTGTTACTATCTTGTGTCCAGACAGATTCTGAAGCCGACACTTTACCACTGAGTAATGGCATGTTAAATTCTGCAGTTCTGCTAATGTCACTTTAGATGTAAAGACCAGAAGATTTTGATCAGTTATTAATCTGGGCAAATAATTATTAGATCATTCTCTTAATTGTGTCTCTGCCTTGCTCGCGTAATCGCATTCAAGTGAACACTTTTCAAAACATCTCGCTATTCTGGACGCTGCTATTTTCCCCGGATTTATCCTTGTATTAATTCCCTTAAACAGTGTTCGTCCAGCCCCTGAACCCGGCTGATATGAGTAAAACAGACGGGGAAGAAACGCCTCTGCTTTTCACATCTGCAGATGTGAAAAAGAAATTCCTGACTCACACAGATATTCCTGGGGAGAGACTCATATAGGTCTGGATTGACCGTGTTTTTGCAGCATTTCAGAGCGGCCAGGATTTGGCAAATTGTTAAAACCCGTCCTTAATTTTGAAGCTGGATTCTGTTAATTATTTCAAGAGCCACAGAAAGCACGCTTCGAAGTTTAAACTCAACTCAATAATTTGCCAAATGCTTGGCGCACTGAAATGCTGCAGGAATAAGAGTCAATTTAGAACCCAGGTGGATTTTTTTTCCCCATCAATCGAGATTTTCTGCAAAACACATGTACATTTCCCTGTGGGGGGAAAAAATCAACCATTCTAATCCACTCAATCAGGGGTTCTCTTGTTTAAAACTTTCCAGTGAAAATTGCAATGAAGCCTTAGCGACAGTACAATGTATAGCTATAGCTATTATTGCAGTGTTAACCACACGGACACAGAAACCGTCTCTGTGACTGAAACTGCACACAGCGTTGTGGATTTATTGCGAAGTGGTTTGTGATCGATATTTCTACACAACTATAGTTATGAACCAACATCAGGCTTCAAATAATTTATTGCTGTGAGTTTCCAGGTACAACCGATTGACATACCGTTGTTACAGACTGCTGACAAATAATCGCTATCGCCTTTGGTTGTCTGCTGCTTTGGCGATGAAATGACATTGATAGGAGAGTCGTTCGAACTGAGATCATTACTTTGCTTTCCACTGCAGTGATTAGGGACAAAAAAAAATACTGAGGAAAGAGGTTGGATCTCCCCGTGACATTAATCTACTGAGCTCCCATGTCATCCACACCATGGATCTATCACATCGCTGTCAATGAGAGAATCAGCTGGTTCTGCTTTTACAGACACCGTTTGGTTTCTATCACTCGCCTTTGGTCTAAATTTGCAATCGAAATCGAACTCTGTTCCCAGCAAGAAATAAAACGACTGAATACATTCATACAGCATTTGGTTAATTCTCCCCTCGCCGTTTTGCCTTTTTTTTCCAACGCTATTTCTTGTTAAAAAAAAAGTATATACTGTACTGTATATAAATAATTTTTCGGGAGACAAACTTATTCTATTTGGTTTTGCGACAGACCTCGAAATAATCAGGAGTAAGCAATCGGTTCTCTTTCTAAAGCCGTGTATATTATTTTATTTCCCGATTTGTGAGATTATTATTTCAAAGTTCAGTTCTTGCTGATGGAAAGCCACGGAGTTCACTGAAATTAACCCGTTTAAAGTGAACTCTCATATTGTCAAACAGTGAAAAAAATCGACATCTCTGGCTTTTATTCTTCTCTACTTAAAATATAATTCCACCTATTTATAGATACCTCCTGGCAACGTTTTCCCCCTAGTAACAATCACGGCAAGGCGAGAGTGTCCAACACATTTAAACGGTGTACATTTCCTTGCGATTGAAAGCACCATATCCATGTCAGTACCTATGAGGTCTGAAGCAAATGGGTGAAGCGGGTCAGTCCTGTCAGGGAAGGCTCCGAACTTTAGCAAAGTGTGTCATACCAATAGCAATCAGAAAATAAACTCATGTCTATCAGACTGACTTCATCAGACGGAAACTTTTTCTGTCATCTGAAGATGTACTTTTCTATTTCCTTCACAGACTCGATGACAGTCTCTCTCTCTCTTTTCCTTTCTGTTTTCTTGAAGCTTCTTTATAGAAAGGCACCAGACAGACTTTCCTCTGGCTCTTGAGGCGCTGATTGACAGCCACAGGTTTCCCCCTAAGGTACATGACACGTTGTGGACATCTGACACCCTCAGGGTGCCAACACGTTAGAGCATATTTGTTTGTGCCTTTCTCACTTCATCATTCGCTGAATTCATAACCACCAACATTTTAGGCTTAAACCAGCCACAGTTAATTGCGACATTTTGATGGGAAAAAATATCCGAACTTTCTCTCTCTCTGCCCCCCCCCCCCCCCCCCCCCCCTCCCCACTCCTCACCATCCCCTCCTCCCCACCCTCCCTTTACTTTGGAAAACGTTGTTTCTCTTTCTCTATGCCTGTGAATATCCGGTCATTAATTGCTATGATTTATGGGGCTGATGTTTTTTTGGAGGTAGCTTCACATGTGGTTGGGACCCTGCCTTAGATCCAGCCCCCCTCTCACGTTACAAACTATTTATATCTCTTCCACGGTTTTTCCCCTTAAAGCAGCTCCTTGGGACAAGGCGCGTTTGGCTCTGGATCACTTGTCATCCGAGAGCCAGTGTTAGCTGCAGTGTGTGTGTGTGTGTGTGTGAGAGAGAGAGAGTGTGAGTGAGTGAGTGAGTGTGTTTATTCAGAGAGAGAGAGAGAGAGAGAGCCCTGGCTGTTACAGGGCGATTGATCCAGATCGCCTTAAAGACCCTTGCTTTTTTGGGGCGGGGAAGCTGTTTACTTTGAAACCGAAGGTGCAGTTGGATATAATTCCAGCTTGTTGGAATCTGAAGCAACCTCCGCCACCATGGATCATACAATATTCAGCTGCCTGCGCAGCTCCCATGCCCCAAATCAGAGCCTGCACCATTTCTCCCAGTCTCCCCTTGCTCTCCATGGAAGATCCGACCATGTGGCTTTCCCAGACCTATCTTCCTCATGTATCATAGCTGGATTTCCTAATGAAGAAAACATGTTTACAGCTCAGCGTCATCATCATCACCTACATCATCACCACCGAAGCCATCAACAGCAGCAACAGCAGCAGCAACAGGCAGCTCAATCTACCTGGCACATACCCCACATCTCCTCGCCCCCTCCTCCCACCAGGCACACGCTCTGTGTCCAGCCCGACTCGGGACCCCAGGATCTGGGGCCAAACTCCTCCAGCCTGGTGGAGAGCAACGCCGGCCTGGGCTCCGGCAATGCCGGGGTGGGAGTGGGAGTGGGATCGTGCCACCCCGGGGATTACGGGAGGCAGCCCATCACTCCTGTGGAGGGGGAGAAAAGGCACCCGAAGAGAAAAGCTGATGTCTCAGGTAGGAAGGACCGCGTCCTGGGCGCAATCCCCTCCCCTCTCTCTCCCTTCACCTCCTCCCCACAAACCCATCCCAACTCAACCAGTCTGAATGAACGAACCTCGTTGGCAGGTTCAAGGTGTGTTTTAATCAGTCCCTTGTATCAAATGCAAAGTCACATAATTGCAGCAGTTTAAATGCAATACACTATTTCTATCCTCACCCCCCGCCCCCAGTTTAAAACAGTCTGGAGCCCCCACACTCCTGGGCTGCTAATGCTGGCTGGTCATGATCTGGGTGGGTCCCACAAGTTAACGCTCCCCTTTTAAAAGATCACCTCGATCGGCCCATTTCTGCAGCCACGCCAGCCACGGGTCTGATCTGCGATAATCTATCACAATATAAAGCACCGGGAGAACAGCGCGGCTTTGCACCCCCGGCCGCGTCTCACAGAGAAGCTGCCAGACTTGCCACAGAACCCAATGCATGGCGCCCGCCGGGCGAGCAGGCTGCCTCGTGTGTGTGTGTGTGTGTGTGTGCAATTTATCTGTGAGTCACCCCCGAGACAGTGTTAGTTAGTGAGAGAAACCATCGCCACATCAATGATGCACAGAAGGTGAAGTCGACGCTGCGTTGCACGGCACTGAACTAGCTCACTCACTGTTATCGCAACCAACCTATGGTCATTCCTGGCGGGCAAAGTGACGTGAATGGTGTTTACAGCAATCTGTCTCACTGGGTTTAAACTGGTGGTTGCGGATTTCAAAGTGTAGCGTTTGAACCGTGCGGGATCCGGCACAAGGAAAGTCAAGCGCGGAATCGGGTTCAGTTGGGTATTTCAACACCAGTAAATATAACCAAACCGAGCTCCGAACAGGGGAAATTGTGTTCCGGGGATGTGCACTGATGACAGTAGGTTTTCACCGTGTGGTTAACAACGTGTAATTGCAACCTGACCAGCCAGGCTGACTCTCTGGGCAGTTTCTGGTCAACCCTCGCCAGCTTTCTCAATGTCACAGATAATATACACCACGGCGATTAATGCAGCATTCATTACTCTACTATGTTTCTTTTCCCAAATAGTTACTAGTTACTCCACCCCCCGCCCCCCACCCGCCCAATCTGAAATAGAAACAACCCCCCCCAAAATCCTTTTTATCCCCCCACATTCAGTTATTTATTCAGTTATTTGCGTTCGCAATTCGTTCACACACTGTCACCTTCTACATGGATTAATATTATTACCACCTTAGGCAGAACACTAACACTCTATTATTTCTCTGATACTCTAACACTGATTCTCCAACACTGATACTCCAACACTGATACTCCAACACTGATTCTCTAACTCTGATACTCTAACTCTGATACTCTTAACACTTCTCTACTATTCCATAATACGAAGAATCCACAAATAATAATAATAATAAACGCTCTTTCCTTGTTGCAGTGACTCTCACACGGGGGGGGGGGGGGGATGCTTCAAACACGCTTCATTGCTGTGCAAGTGTAGTGACTGTATTTTGTAGGTCAACACAGTCAACACAGTCAACACTATTTAAATGGGACCTAGACGACAAACAGCTGAACAATAAACCTACATAATGTACGGGAAAATGGCAGGGGGTGAATCTAATCTGCTTTTTCATAGGTTTTTCACAGATATGGGTGGAATGGTCTCTCCCTCTGCTTTACAATTCAATGATGATAAATTAACTATTTTTTTAGAATTAAAAATTCTTGTTGCAAAAAAAGTGTTGCATTTATAACTAATCCTTACAAAGTGTTCCCTCCCCCCCCCCCCCCCCAAAAAAAAAAAACACGTATTTGAGTAAAGGTGATACAAGTGAAAACTCTCCTGGTTCAACAACATAGCAATTCTTAACATTAATTGATGTGTCCATGGATCTCTAGATGAAGGGGTTTAAAGGAAAGTAAAACGAGCTCCAAAAGAAATAACTTTGTTTTGTGTTTTATGCGGTTAATCCGAGCCCAAGGCATTCACATTGTACTGAAGCACTATTCATTGAAATGAACGTGTGACGCTCAGAATAAACACAGGGTGAAATCTCCACTTAAAATAAATACCAGCAAACCCTTTGTAAATGTAAGAATGTTGCTCGACAGTTTCCACAATTGAATTGTAAACGGTTTCACACGCAAAACAATCTCTCCTTTTTCTGCTCGACTCGAAGATCGGTGTGGTTATGTGATGAGGACGCACGCAACGCACACGCTCAGCGCTCGGTCTTTCCAATTCATAAAATAATAATCTATTTGCCAAGATTTATGCGAGAAATTGCTGAGATTTACTTTCGAACAATAAATCTATCGTCGGTTAATGGGCTGTATTTCCTCTGATTCACACATTCATCACCAAGCCTAACAGAACACAGAGCGGGCAGGAAATATAAATGTCCTTTTCAGTTTTACTACAAAGACAAAGCGGTTTAGCTGCAAACAGCCAGACTCCATGTTACTGTTTTTACACCTGCTGCCTGCGCCGAGTTGCTTCGCCTGTTGTTTGTGTTCCTTTCCTCACTGTAAACAGAAATACTGGTCTTCGGTGGGAGATGGAGAGCGCGTTCGCAAACGATCCCATTAAAACATCTTTCATAGCAGCCGGCCACACACCGCAGCACGGGCTCCCACAGGCCCACAGCTCCACCGTCCAAACACACACAGGGTCCAACGCTCGCTCCCAATTCATTGGGAAAAACTGCAAAACCTCCACCTTAACCTCATTGGGAATCACTGGGGTCAGAATTGCCCGCGGCGGAAACTGCACTGAAATAACTGGGCGTTCAGAGAGAGAAGCGACCCTGCCGGTATGTTACATTATATATATGTATATATATATATATATATATATATATACATATGGATAAAACATCATTAAGCGTTATCAAAGGCGTAACATATAATAACGGCGATAAGACTTTGCCGCCCATGTCCTCCAATGGTAGGGCTTTGGGAAGACGGCTATTGTGATGATGCTTTCCTCCCCAGCGTTAGTTACTCAGCTTTAAACTCGCACCAAACCCCCCAATAACCGCGCAATCATTGGTGTTCTCACACTGTTCAGCTCGTAACTGATACCACCCACACACAACCATCGCATTTGGATTTGATTTTGAATCGAAGCCGATTGATCAGAAAGCCATCACTGTGGACCCTAACAAGAGAAGTCTACACTGCTCTGGTTACGCTATACTATTATTAAACCACCCACATTCCCTCTGATTCAGCACCGCCGGCGAGTTTGGTGACATTGCCCTGGTTTGTTTGTATTTGCCTTTCTCTCTGATTTCTGTGGCAGTTCCTCGTGGAGAAAAATAGCTAAACAGCTGTCACATTCACGGAGCCAAATTATAAACCCCATTGGCATGAAAGCCATCGATCAGGTCACAACACAACCGCCCTGTGTATATATACATTTGTCAATTCACGATGAGGGATTATGGACGTGCGCAGTGATTTGCACCGTTCGAAACGATCGAGTTATTTCAACATATATTTAAAAAAGTAATTTCATAACTTAATAGTGTAGCTCCCGGAGTGCGGGTTAGTAAGCGAGAGACCCGGGTTTGATTCCCGGGCAGGGCAAACCTTTGGGCAAGTTTCCTTGCTCCACAAGCCTCTGTTTACCCGGCAGTAAATAGGAGCCGGTTTGTTAGTCAATGGATGATCGCTTTCCGAAGATAGTAACCCTTAAAATAATAGCAAATTGGTCATTTCAACCCACGCCTGTTTGTGGGACACTGCGGTGCGCAAATTGGCTGCCGCGTTCCCCCCCCCCCCCCCCCCCCCCCCCCCCCACCAAACATACATTCAAATTGACTTTACACTATATTCCGTGAAGCGCTTTGAGACGCCTAGAAGATGTGAAAAGCGCTATATCAAACGCAAGGATTATTATTTTGTGTTGAGAGAGTTTATATGATATAAAGCTTCATTCTTATGGTCATAAGAAGTCCTGCGCATTTTAGTTAAATAATGTGCATAATCTCTCTTGGACAATTCAATCATTTCTCTTAGTTATTTTATTGATATGTATTGCATCTTGCGTTTTTGCGGGATTTTCAATATATGTGTGAGAACTTAAATCGTCGCATTCATGATCTTATCGTAATCATTTTTAATATTATTGATCATCGTATCATTCATTATAATAACATCATTGCATTTTTACACGAGTTTTTACGATCTTACCGAAAACGGCATTAACCAATTAGCCACTGTGACAACTTTTAAATCTATATGTATTTGTCACACCATAGCTGATGTCCTGAAACTTATTTGTTTGGGGACAATTGCAAGGATTCTGTGTCTCCACATTTTGTTTGCGGCGGAACTTTATTTCAATTTCGTTCAAGCAAAACTGGATCTGGACAAACGAGAGTTTTGAAAACCGAAAATGGTTCTTTTCGGAAGAAATCCTGGGAATAAATCTCACTTTCCGGCATTTGTTTCAATAGAAAGTAAAGTCATGCCCGAGATAAATAGTGATCCCGATTTTAATGTTCTTTCCCCAAATGTTCCACGTTTGCTTTGAAAATCATCGGCGCATGGGAATTCTTATAAAACGTTACGGTTTGAGAAACATTTCCAAAATATAACTATCTGAATAGTCAGACGAGTGAGCAGTGCAGCGGGGACACCACCGTTCGAGGCACATAGGCTCTCCTCTGAAACGTCTCATTCCCCAGCTTTCCACACTATACTAAAGGGGAAAAAAATAAACGTGGAATTTTATACAGCGCCTTTGATGGCAAAACGGGATTTACTTTAATCCGCAGTGACTGCCTGTGTGTGTGTGTGTGTGCGTGTGTGTTTTATGGGGATAGCGGCAGCCAAGCTCAGGGCAGAAATGCAACAAGAGATGTATTTCAACGTGGCGCTCTTTGCTCTTTGAGTAACAGTCGGGTCGTCCGTGTAAATCTGACTGTCATGTCGATTGCAGAGACAGCAGACGGAAGCTACAAGGCAGAAGTGAACAGCAAGCCTCGCAAGGAGAGGACAGCTTTCACCAAGGAGCAGATCAGAGAGCTGGAGGCGGAGTTCGCCCATCATAACTACCTGACCAGACTAAGGAGATATGAGATAGCTGTGAATCTGGATCTCACTGAGAGACAGGTAGGAGGGCGGTCACATCATTGATTGATTCCTGAGCACTGCACGTTAACACTATAATTACTATACAGCAAAACAGTCACCCGAGATTATTTTCTGGTTTTTTTTACAAAAAAACAGAAATTAACTCCAAACGGCAACCTACTGACCAACACATATCTGTTCAGAGAAAAAGCCTCGTTAAGAGTGGGAAATGTCGAGCCGAGAGCTGGGTGTAGAGAGTTGGATTACTGTAAACACCAGAGCAGAGAATAAAGATCAGACGTCCCTGTCAGCCTGGCTTCAAATGGTCGGTGTTCATCTGGCTGAAGGTAGTAACTAACATGTGCCACTGAAACATGTCATGTTAAGACCGATGGGACCCAGTAGATCGAGGCTCCTGGATGTGTCAATGGAGTTGGGGGGAAGGGGAGGTCAAACCAGATACAGTTACACAGGACTCCCCCCACCCCTCCCACCCTCTTCTCTGATTCCTTTTATCTTATCTGTCATTTTATTTCGAAGCAGTTTGGGGGGGGGTTTCATTCCCTCCCCCCACCCACCTACCCCTCTCCCCCACCCACTCTCTCTAACTGTTCAACTTTGTCCTAAAATATCCTCAATGCAATGCGTTCTCCCCCCTCACTCAAAGCCAACAAACAAGGTGAGACTGATACCAGCTCAACGTGAAGCCGGACCATTGTTTGTTTCCTTACTGTAGATAAGGAGAGAGAGAGAGAGGAATTACTCTATAGAGCGTGAGAGAGAGAGAGAGAGGAATTACTCTATAGAGAGTGAGAGAGAGAGAGAGGAATTACTCTATAGAGAGTGAGAGAGAGAGAGAGGAATTACTCTATAGAGAGTGAGAGAGAGAGAGGAATTACTCTATAGAGAGTGAGAGAGAGAGAGAGAGGAATTACTCTATAGAGAGTGAGAGAGAGAGAGAGAGAGGAATTACTCTATAGAGAGTGAGAGAGAGAGAGAGGAATTACTCTATAGAGAGTGAGAGAGAGAGAGAGAGGAATTACTCTATAGAGAGTGAGAGAGAGAGAGGAATTACTCTATAGAGAGTGAGAGAGAGAGAGGAATTACTCTATAGAGAGTGAGAGAGAGAGAGAGGAATTACTCTATAGAGAGTGAGAGAGAGAGAGGATTTACTCTATAGAGAGTGAGAGAGAGGGGAATTACTCTATAGAGAGTGAGTGAGAGAGAGAGGGGAATTACTCTATAGAGAGTGAGAGAGAGAGAGAGAGAGGAATTACTCTATAGAGAGTGAGTGAGAGAGAGAGGGGAATTACTCTATAGAGAGAGAGAGGAATTACTCTACAGAGAGTGTGAGAGAGAGAGGGGGGAATTACTCTATAGAGAGTGAGAGAGAGAGAGGGGGATTACTCTACAGAGAGAGAGAGAGAGAGAGGGGAATTACTCTACAGATTGAGAGAGAGAGAGAGGAATTACTCTATAGAGAGTGAGAGAGAGAGAGAGAGGGGAATTACTCTACAGAGTGAGAGAGAGAGAGAGGAATTACTCTATAGAGAGTGAGAGAGAGAGAGAGAGGGGAATTACTCTATAGAGAGTGAGAGAGAGAGAGAGAGGGGAATTACTCTATAGAGAGTGAGAGGGAGAGGTTACTGTACATTACTGTACACAGAGAAAGGGAGATTAAAAGTGTAGGCAATGCAACACTATTACTTGCACAGTGGTATGTCTTTCACACCAGAAGACACATCACACACACACACACACAGACACACAAACACACACAGACACCACAAAAAACATTGTGAATTTTTGTTGTTGTATGTGATTTTTCCGGCTTCCCCTTTAACCGTTCATTGCAAGATCCTGTCCAGAACCACTCATGTCGGCAGACACTAAACTCGCATTCACTTTGGGCAGCGGAATATACACTGCGTACGGTTCTCTTTCCCGGAAGCCCTCTCCTCTCCCAGTCGGGGGATGTGTTGTTATTTGTGTTACGGCTGCATTGATAGTTGAGTTCCAGTTTAAAGCCGAGACGAGATCTTCAGCAGGAGTCCCAGCTGTGGCTTCGCCTTGTTGTCCTACACGCCATGCAGACAGGGGGTAATGTGAGCTGCCAAATTAACTCCCCGCCGTTTACACTCCTCCTAGGAGCTCTGATAGAGCCTATAAATCCACAATTGTTTATGGTACACGAATAAACAAGGCATAACGGGGCAATAATCCCTCTCCCCCACCCCCCAAAAATCACCCAATGCACCACTGTTTGTGGGACACTGCTGTGCACAATTGACTGCCACATTTTTCTCCCATAAAATACTTTACAGTATAGTATGTGAAGTTCTTTGAGACATCCCACCGATGTGATAAGGTGCTATAGCATTGCAATTTTTAAAATTATTATAACCAACATGATACCAGTGAAGGGAAACATTTCTGAGATTTTTTCCAGAGGAGTTAAAATACTTAAAGGGTAGCTAGCTGTTGTTATAAAGGTTGGGACACACGTGAATATGTAGGAATCCAAACAGTTATGAAAACTTAAGTCAACAATGGGCTCAGCTCTCCTTACTCACAAATCATGAATTATTGTACACTTACTTGCCACCGCTAATTTATTTATACTAAATAAACTCATGAATTATGCTTTGATTTTATTTTTTTAGAAAAGTCCAATGAATTTGTTTGATTTGGGTGCATTTACTGATGTGGAGGTCATATGTAAATACAGATTATATACATATATATATATATATTTATATAGACCTGACACATATACAAAATCAAATCACAGCAGCAATCATGAGCTTATTTAGGTAAATAAGTTGATTAAATTGGCCGATCATTGACAAGTTTTCATTAATGTTTGCATCCGTATGTATTCTCTGAGACACTGCCCAGTATGAGGGTGCTGTATAAAGGAAACTTGTTGTTGTTGTATTCATGAGTGCCCAACTTTTACAAAATCAAATAGCACAATATCAGGAGTAAAATGTATCAGTCAGGGGGAAAATGTACCCCCATAGAGAAAAACAATTCAACCTTTTGCCCACGGCATGTGTAAACATATACCTTGTTCAAATTATTTTACATTTTCATCAGGCTTAATTTATTAAAAACATATTCAAGCATATTAATAAACAGAACAAACATAAATTTAACAAAAAAGAGTGATCGGTTGAGCACTAATATATCGGAGGCATCAAATAAAAAATAATAATCATCCTAACATTTGATTGAATGCCTTTCGTCTCAGGAGGATGTCTCAAAGTGCCTCACAGGATTTATGATAAATAATCCTTACATTTGATATAGCGTCCAGACGTCTCATGGTACTTCACATGATTTAATAATAGATAATCCTTACATTTGTTCTTGTGCCTTTCATGTCAGGAGGATGTTTCACAATGTTTCACAGGATATACAGTGAAGTGTATTTTGTGTACCGGTATGTATTTTGCGGGTGAATGTAGTGGGCAATTTGCACACAGCAATGTCCTATAAGCAGCCATGGAGTGAGTGGGGGATTAATGGCCAGAACACCGGGAGAAATTCCCTTGAAAAATGTATTAGTATTGCAGTAAATAAACATGCACAACACAAACTGATTACAGTACTTTAAAAATATTCAGTAACATTTTGATCAAAGAATTTATGACCATCTTCATAATCATTGATTGATGGTTCCAGTACAGAACAGTTTTTAGAACAACTAAAATATAACATACCAAATATAGTTGTATGTATAATTGCAAATAAACACATAACTAATAAATGAAACTGCAATTAAATTTGACAAAATAGTTTTGGAATAAAAATGCAAATGTTTATTAAATGTAGATATTCTATCATTTAGAGCATGTATTTTGCAATAATAATAAAACCTTACTTTTGGTATAGTGCCTTTCATGTCAGAGTGATGTCTCAGATCGCTTTACAGGATATACTGTGAAGTACAGTATATTGACTATATTTTGTGGGTGAACATTACATTTTGTTTGTTGTTAATAAACTGTGTTAACGTTAATATTATTATTTAGCTGACAAAATGCACAGTCAATCCACTTTACAGTCTACTTTGTGAAGTGCTTTGAAATGTCTCTATGACATGATAAGGCTATATCAAATAAAATGATTAATATTATTAAGCAGTGTTGAAAATATTAGACTTTTCCTAATATAAAGATAGTGTGGGATTTTGATTGACATTTAAAGTTCATCTAAAAATATACAGGAACTATACTTTTGAAGTGCTTCAGCCGTCCTTATGGCATTTTTTCAAATGTTATTAAATAACAAACGTTTCATTTAAATACATTTTATTAAACTGACTTTATTTATTATATTTGAACAACCAACTGCTTTTTAATAAACCTTGATATTATCAAATTCCCAACAATGTCTGGTATATGGTATATTTTACAGTTTAGTTCTATACTCTTCTACATTGCAATAATCTTGTTAAATGTAAACCTGATAATAAGAGATTGTTTTTTCAAATTGATTCCTTGATAGCCGATCTATTTACAATTCCCAAGTGAAAAAAATTGCAAATCTATCAACATTAAAGTAAACCATGGAATCCTTTCAAAACCACAGTTTTGAACATAAGGCCTTTTTTTTTGCATTTAGGGTGCTATTGAATACAGTTTAGTTAACCAATAATACATTCCGTCTTATATAACTTAAAGTCATAAGAATGCACGGAATGGGATAAATTATTCAACTTACCAAAATCCATTTATTTTCACAGACCAATCAAAATATGCCCTATGATGAATTTCACTCCACCATTTTATATCCAAGCAGAATGTTCTGCATAGATTATGGTCCCCTAAAATAGAAACTCCATAATATTTGTCCTTACCTACAGCAATTGAATCGTGGCATCCTTCCCTCTACACATCCCGGGAATCATTGTGTTTATCATTGGAATATATAAAAATAGGAGTTATAAAAACACAATAATGGATGGAAACACTGCTGACATGGTGTTTGCTGTGTGAGTGAGTTGGTCTACTTATCTCACTTATAACATCAACCCACGAGCTACCAGGTCACACTAAGCCTTGGGTTTGTGATATTGCCCTATTTCGACCGTGTGCAGGCAAAATAATGTTTATTATATTGATTCCACAAATCTTCAGTGAATACGCTTTGGTCTACCTTAAAATGTCACTGTATCAATCATTGTTTACCCTGATCCATTTCAGATCTTATCTCTTGGCAGGCTGGCTAGTTGTGACTGCCAAGTTGACAGAAGCAAATCAAGTGAAGAATAGCTTCACAGATATTTCTTATATTTTACACACAAATACCTTGCAGTGTTAGCCTCTCTCTGGTCAAATTTGCATTGGATCTAACAAAAGCAATGCCAAGAACATTGCCATCTGAAATTAACAGTTATGGCAGAGAACTCTTTGAGTATTACAGGCGCCTTATAATATTTGGATTAGTAAAATGACTTTGGCCCAAATAATGTTCCAACATATGCCACAAATCCATACTTTTCAGGGTGAAATATCAGGCCCTTATGCATATAAATATTTATAAGATAACTGGTACAATTGTAAGGGGCATTGTGTAGTTCACATGCACAAATCTTTGAAGGTGGCAGGACAAGTTGACAAAGCGGTTAAAAACTATATGGGCCCCTTGGCTTTATAAATAGAAGCTTAAAGTATAAGAGCAAGAAAGTTATGTTGAACATTTACAATTCACCGAATAGGCCTCAGTTGGAGCATTTGTCCAATTCTGGGCACCACACTTTAGGAAGAATATCTTTAAGAAGAATTTGTAAGACTATGGGGCATGAACGGGGAAGTGAGATTAGATGGTAGCTGTTTCAAAGACCCAGCACAGCCACGACAGGCCAAATGGCTTCCTTCTGTGGTATAAGAATCAATGATTCTATGGTTCTATGAAATAATAGCACTAAACTTTTATTAGAAACCTGTATCCTGTGGAACATCAATGAAATCTATCAGAATATTGAAATGCTTTCAGTATATCGTTTCAATCATTTTCCTGGGTTCATTTAAGGCTTCTTAATTCTGGCTTGTAATGTGTTAATAAAGTAAAAAGTTAAAGTATCCCCAAATACATAGAGCAATCACACTCACATTCCTCCTGATGTTTTGAAACCTCTACTAATTTGTGCCTTTAGGATTTGGCAATTTGGCTCCTCTATGCCCCATTCTATTCTTTTGGAACATTTTCAACGTGACATCCTGTATATTAGGTGTTTCTGAGTGAATGGGATCACACCGCAGCACAGCTTTCTCACGCTATTTCCAGAAAGTCCAATGTACAGATTAGAATAGAAAGCCCACCCTATGGCTCCCGTCCAGAAGCTGCAGGTCGGGCGTCTCACAGTCAAGGTGCAGTTCTTTACAAATCAATTTAGCCTCGCTTTTGAAATGGAAAAGTGAATTTATTATTAAACATTTGTTGGGATATAGAATGGCCTGTTGAGTACGTTGGTGAAGTCAGAGTATATGTAGGTTTCCAGAGGCAACCATAAAGTGAAGGGTTTGAAGGAGTATGGGGATAAAGTGGGATATTGGGATTAAATTGATCTATTTTCTCCATGAACTGCTACGTACTCTACCATTAGAAAACGTAGCAATAACACAACTACTTATATTCATATAGTACCATACACCACAATATTTTAATAAGTATTTGTATCTATTTCTAGAATGAGCATAGTATCTTCCTTCTACAATGCAGATTTCTATGTTTCTATTAGACAATATAGAAAAGATCAGATGTGACAAGAATTATATGAGTTACCAATGTTATAATAATAATTCTTGCATTTTATATAACGCTTTCATATGTTATCAACGTCTCAAAATGCTTCACAGAATATACCGTAAAGTTAATTGACTGTATATTTTGGGTGTGGTGGTGGAAATGACTTTTATTAGAATTTCTTATCAGTCAATATGATACTGATTTCTTATCAGTCAATATGATACTGATTTCTTATTAGTCAATATGATACTGACTTTAAAAAATGTTCTCTATGCTCATGCTACAAATAGAAACTAATACTCATTGATATATTGTGGTGTAAATGTGACAGTATTAATATTGCAGATTGTGTTATGTTTTATAATCTCAAAATGCTTCACAGAATACACTGCACAGTGAAATATTCATATTGTTTGGGAATTATTTTCAGAACAAAATACTCCGAGATGCAGTACGCTTGAAGGGTGCCATATAAATATAAGGTTTTGTTGTAATTGCTATTTTAAAAAAATGATAGATTCAGTGTATTTAAGCATTAAGCATTCATCATTTAAGAATTACTTATGTGTTAATATAACAGTTGCTAAACATTAAATTATACCAAGTTGTGTTCTGTCTGATTGGGTATTGCACTATAACCAGAATGAAGATTTCCCAGTGGGATTGCAGATCCTTTGATACATCCTGCACTTGTGACTAGTCTCCGGCACAGGGCTAGACATCTAGACCCGCAGTGAATGGATCAAAAATTCTGTAAAGTACATCCAGACAGGAGAAAATTATACATTGAAACCAACAATATATTATGTAGAAAATAATGATATTGATGAAAATTTTATCTTATATGCTTGGGGTGGTAGTTGTGGTGGGGGTTTTGAGGCACTGTACATGAGGGAATAGGGAATAGAGAGGGTTTTGAATAATGATTGGAAACTCATGTGGGCGTCCTCCCGACGTGAAAGGCGTTCTAGAAATGTAATTATGTTGTTATTGTGGTGGTGGTGGAGTTTAAACACTGCCACGCACTGATTAGGTTGTGTGGTCTGTTTCCATGCTGTACAGTCTATGTAAATGTATTTATTTTAATGATAATAATCCTTGCATTTGATATAGTGCTTTTTGCATGTTCTAGACGTATCAAAGCACTTCACAGTGTATACTGTAAAGTGAATTGACTCTATATTTTGTGGACCAAATCCTGCAGCCAATTGCACATAGTAGTGTCCCACAAACAGTATGGATTGAAGTGACCAAATTATTATAGATTTTTCCTCTTGAGCGATTATTATCAGGCATGTGGAGTAAGGAAACTTGCCCAAAGTTTCACCCTGCTCGGAATTGAACCCAGGTCTCCTGCTTACGTGGCAAATGCTCTGCAAGTGCTCTAACAACTGAGCTACAGAACTTCACAAAGCGGAGTATTTTGTTCTGAAAATAATTCCCAAACAATATGAATATTTTGCGCACAATGTATACAGTCAATTCACTGTGCAGTATATCCTGTGAAGCAATTTGAGATTTCTCCAAGACGTAATAAGGCACTGTATAAAATGCAAGAATTATTATTATTATTAGCTCTGAAGAATATTTAAGTGAAACATTTTGTGGAATGTGGTTTAGTCATATGTGGACAAAGTTCTATGGGGGGAACATTGTTGCATATGTGGTGTTATCACCTCAATACTGTGAACTTATCACATCGACCCACAACACGGTCGAAGAAATCCAGTAGGCTCATGAATTCCTGCCTCCCTCCCGCACACACACAAAATGATTTGCACATCAATGACAACTATTGACTGCTTTCCCATTTTTAGTCAATGTAAAACTCACCCACATTTTTTCTTTAGTTAACAAAGCTAAATGTTGATCTTATCCAACAAACATAAACAATACCTGAGAGTGAAATCCTCAAAGTGAATCTTTTGGTAATGGTTGCTGAACCAGTTACTAGAAGCAGTTCACAAGCATATTTTTAAGATTCCTATGAATAACAGAAGGGTGAGGGTCAGCTAGAAGGATCATTGAACAGGCAGGTCTGGGAAACCAGGGTTAAAATGTTTAGTATCTATTTGATGGGCTTCTTGTAAAAAGAAAAGCTTTTATTCGGAGTAGATAAGGAAAGTGCAGTGAATGAAATGAAAACCAAGCAGTATTCATTGAATTGTGATGTAGCAATGTACTACAGTTGAAATTCAGAAGTAAAACCACTGATACTGGCTTATACAGAGCATGACACCACAAAAACATACTTTGGTAACAATATCACTAATTATGAGGGAAGGAATGTTGGAAAATGTGTGTCAGCCTGGGTAAGTTGGTTGTCGTCTCATCTCTGAGTCAGAAAGTTATGAGCCCTGAGTGAGAAATTTGAAGTCACATTAGACTAGGCTGACACTCCAGTGCTGTGCTGGCGGTGTAGGGGAACGGTGTTGCATTGCCAGAGGTGCCTTCCTTTGGATGAAACCTTAAACCAAGGTCTGCCAGTTCAGGTGGAACCTCATTAACACATTAAATACTTTAGTATTAAGTATTTCTTGCTGATTACTCCTAAATGCTAATTGTTATGGCAAATCAGGGGAATTAAAATGAAATGAATAGCCAATGGCAATAAATGCCACGAGATATGTTTCAAATTTTGGGGGGGATTGGTGTTACAATGGACATTGAGCAGTAAGCAGATAAAATTGGTCATCCACTTCATGGATGTTTGTGAGAAATTGTTAGTTGCAAATTAGCTGCCTCATTACCCTTGACGGCAATTCCTTTAAGGCAGTTTGAGGAATTTTCACATTATATAGGCATTATATGACTACAAGAATTATTGGTAAATATGTGCTTATTTTTTCCAATTTTGATGCAATGTAAAATATTACTGCAGTGTTCTCTGAAAGTTCTAATAACCTTTCAAACTGTTCAAACTGTACATGGGGAGGGAGGAGGGACAGAGGAAAAAGATGTTGAAAAAAAAGGCTCTAAAGTGTTTTATCCTTTTTAATTAAATGTATTTGCTAATTTAATTACATTTTAAAAGCTTCCTAGTATATTGTTGTCAACTTCCATTTGTTCATTCAAACTATGGGATGGATGTGGTTTCACCATGTAAGTCAATGTGTGCTTGTGGGTGGGGGGAGGGGGGGGGGTGCATTCTTCTTTGATCAAAAGATCACCTAGATCAAAAATATCTGCTTTGCCTCTAGACTCATTTGCTCTTATTTTGGGGACTTATTTTGAATCTGCGCTTTTTCTCTCTCTCATTTTGTGTGTAGTTGCTGAAAGCTCGCTGGGCTTTATCAAGGAAGCACTTGGGAAACTAAAGTTACTGGCCCAAAATTCTACAGCGATAGATTTTGATAGGGTTCAAGGAAATCATCTTGGCTGGTGTTGCTACAGTATGATAATCTGAGATCTGCAAAGGAACTCTTAAAAATGCAATTATTTTAACATAAGTACAGTACTTTGTAAAACGTCTTGCTATGGGAATGATTATTCTTCCACTATCTTAGCTGATACATTTGTTTCTCTGTGTATAGCTCATCACCTAGATCAAAAAGGTCTTGAGGTTTGATACCTGGTCAATGTTGAGCGAGATGAGGTCAGTATCTCTGGGCCAAGGAGAAGCAAATTCGACTAAGGTTGGAGTTACTGACTGCTATTCAGTTTCCCCTGCTGGAAACAATCTGTGTGTGAAGTTTTAGTGAGGATACTTTTGACAATCTGCAATATCTCACAAGGATGCATTGCTTTTTGACACATTTTTGGCATGCTTATTAAGAATGAAACATTTAACGCTTTCCCCCTCCCCCCATGGACTACTACTTGATGTCAGAATTAGGCTACATGTACCAAAAGGATATAGTTTAAATTCCAGTCTGTGTATTAATTTATCCGAATGAAAGCAAAGATTGCACAGTGCAACTGGTCTGTTTTCATGGGTTTTAAAGGCCAAAATCAGCCAAATTACTTGTCCTTAATTGATATCCATAATACTGGAGAAGGAAAATCCCAGTCCCTACCGGAAAGATGTGGATACATGGAAGTTTGATCGTTTTTTAGCTTTTTCGCATCCATTTGAATGTTGGATGAGGAAAGAATTGGGCCCAGCTATGATGCCTTACCTGACTAAATGACTGGCTAACACTGCTGGGCTCACACAGGAAAAATGGTCAATTGGATCAGGCAGCCGAGGGTAAACAGTGCCATTGAAACTCTACCTCGGGCACAAGTCTATAATATCAAGAAAAAGAGAAAGAACATTGAAGGAGAAGGAACAGGGCAATCTAAAAAATAATCAAAAAAATATCCATGGCACAGATCCAATAGTTAACAACTGCACTGCTTGTCCAAAGTTTTTCCTTCACCCTAGAGCTTTTTGATTTCCTGTTTTCATTTCCCCTTTTGTCAGTATCCTCACTGCATGAAGTCCAGATTCACTTAACAACCAGTGTGGAATAAACAAGAACTGTATTCCCTCCTCAGACAGGTGAAGTTGAAGAATCAGTAATAATGACATGGTTTCAGCACAGAATACAATGTGCAATTGCCTAAAAAACATTGATAGGGTTTATGGTTACAGCCACAACCAACGAGACATATGCAAAAGCCTCCTTCAGTTGTTTTGAGAGACAGATTTGTTTTGATTTTCAGGGAGTGCTCAACTGTCAACATGAAAAGTTGTAGAATCCAGGTGCACAGAGATGTTGTAAGGATTGTGGATAAACATAGCAAGGAACAACTAGCCTACAAAACTCATGGATGCTTGGATTTATATAAATATAGTTCATAGTACAACAACAACCACAAATTACATTTGCAGAGCCTTTCACATCAGGAAGAAGTCCCAAGGCCCTGGATTGCAATAAGTTTTTCTTTTCCTGAAGATTTAATTTCAAAATAACATTGATTCAGTTCTCAAGTAATCTAGTCTGTTAAATGTGCATTCATAAAAGTGATGTTTGAAATAATGGGGTGAAAATATGTATTTCACAACAGATTTGATAATTATCCAATATTATGAAACATTGCATTTCTCAATCAATTGTTAAAGACTGGCTGAGTGAGAGTGTGAACCTACCATTCCCCTCCCCAATAATAACAGTCAAATAATAAAGGTTAGGTCCAGAGAATAGTATTGCCAGTGTTATTTTCGATTGATGAACTCTCGCTAATTTCATTTGCACGAGAAGAAAGGTAAAAGGTCACTTGATCAAGGAAAAAACTGAGGGAATCGCCCTTCTCAGGACCATCAGTGTGTGAGCCTGTGTGTGACTGGCAGAGTCAGGACATTGCACTAGGAAAGAGCAGCGTTGGATCCTATGGTGTGTGAAGGAGATCATTTGGCCCATCATGCCTGTGCTTGACAGAGCTACCCAATCAGTCCCACTTTTCCCTCTCTTTCGTGCAGAAGATACCCAGTTGGTTCACTTTACAGAATGTCCTGTGAAGCGCTATGAGATGTCTGGAAGATGTGATAAGCTGCTATATCAAATGCAAGAATTATTACTATTACTATTATCTCATCAGCCCATCAGCCCAGCATTTTGTTTCTTTTCAAATAAATATGGAATCCTGTAGCTCCGTGGTTAGAGCACGCATCGTATAAGCAAGAGACCCGGGTTTCCTTACTCTACAACTCTACACGCCTGATAATAATTCCTCAAGAAAAAAAAAACAATCTTTTTTGCATCCATTTGGATGTTGGATAAAAACAATCCCTAAAACAATCTGTTATCTTTACCCAAACAAGCATACAGGACTTTGGATTAATATTTTGCCCAAATAATAATTATGTCAAAATTGTGTGTGTGTGTGTGTGGTGGGGGGTGGGGGGTGGGGGGATGAATGAAGGAAATGTTCAGGCAAACCCACAAATAGTCTTTAAACAATAAATAGAATGTTTCATCACATACATGGTAGCATATTTGATCATTATTAAATAAATTCAAAAATATTGTATTTTCCACTCCAATGTTTTTTGTTTCTGGTTTACAATAAGGGAACAATATGCCTGCTCTGATCTAAGAACACTTTTATAAGCAGCGGTGTGTCTTTATTGGACAATGAGGTTCTGTACTACTTCATCTAATAAAATTACAGTAGTCTCCTGGCAACTCATCCAAGGGAAAAGGGCTCAGCATTTATTTATATAGCGTAACAAGATAGACATAGATCCTCTTGGGCCATAAGCGTACACTGTAACTGGTTCTGGCACTTGGTGGATGTTGGGAGCACATGGTCAGATGCAGAGGTCTACGATCTATTGGAGGGTGGCAGAGTTTGGGCATTAATGCAAAATCTCAGCCAAGCAGCTGCACCAGTTAGAGAATAGGGCAGGAGGCCTCTGTGATCCAAATTGCTATCATATAGGATGAATTGGAGCTCCTGTAGCTCAGTGATTAGAGCACTCGCCTTAAAAGCATGAGAACTGTATTTGAATCCAGGCAGATCAGGGTGACACCTTGAGCAAGTTTCCTTACTCCACACGCCTAATAATAATCCATAAAAAAAACCACAAGAACAAAAATTGGTCATTTCAATCCACGACTGTTTGTGGGACACTGCGGTGCTCAATTGGCTGCTTTGTTTCCACAAATGTACAATCAATTCACTGTACAGTATATTTTGCAAAGCGCTTCGAGACATCTAAAAGACGTGAAAAGCACTATATCAAATGCAAGAATAATTATTATTATTAGAATGTGACTAGTTATGTGTACAGTGGTGTGATAAACAAAGCAGAATCTGTTATTAGCATTTTGCTTGGGAACCAGCCAGAATATTGACTGGCTCCTTAAATGCTAATACTGTAACTAGTTAAGACAGAATCTTCTTATCAGTTTACTATTCAGAATTATCGCTTCTTTCTTTGGTATTCCTTGTTACCCTTTGTTAAACTGTAGTAAATTCTAAAAGAAAACCTCTTATATAAAATATCGAACAACTTGTATTTATATAACGCTTTGCCCTTCATGTCTCAAGCTCCTAATAAAAAGCAGTCAGCTCATTATTAACCCGATGCTACATTTATTGTATATGAAGTCAAAATGTACAATCTTTTCCCATGCCATTGTTTGCTACATGTAAATCAGTAGGAAATCTCTCACCATGGGTGGAGGGGAATCGGGCAAGCATCGCTTCACTCCAATACATTCTGGGAAAGATGACTTCACTGAAGCCAGATTACACGCTATAGCTGGACTGTGGTATTTTCCAGAGAATTTTGGCTTCTAAACCAAATGATATGTGCAGGATACATATTACGAGCCAAAATTCTGTGGAAACTTTTGTCGTAAAGCAATATAATTTTATAGCATAGCTACAGCACAGAAGTGGGTTCCAAAATGTCCCAATTCTCCAAATACATTGCAGAGAGTTCCCCTGATGCCTCGTTTGGTAAACCTACTGCGGTGAAATGAAATGTTCCAGGTTCAGTACATACTCCATGCTGCGTCTTAGCCACGCTAACAGTAGTGGTGTTAAAGTGCCTCTGGGATAGGAAAATAAAAATGAGCTTCTGATTACGATCCAGTGACCCCTTCTGGAAAGAAAACTCCACTTGAGGACTTTGGCTAAGTATAGGATTCAGCTGGGTTGCGATGCCCCCTCCCATATCAGAAAAACTGGCCAACTCTTATTGCCTTGGCTCACATATGAATAGTGGTCATTTTGCCAAGGACACTGCCTTCTTTTTGAATAGTGCCATGATAGATCTTTAAAGATCAACAGATCTTTGACCTCTACCTGAACAGGTGGATTTGAATTGAGTTTATTGTATCATTTGAAATTCAAGTTCAAAAAAGTTTTTAAAATTCAAAACCTTCATGGCATATTTCACTAATAACAGGAAGTCCGGACAAGTTACATACTTTAAGAAATCATATTGGAGTACAGCCGTAATTCCATACATTGTAGCTTCCGACTTGTCACTCAAGTGAAAACATGAGACAGACATAAAGTCGAAGCCACATGAACCCATACCTGATCCAACCTTGAATCTGATCCAAGCACTGAATTCCAAAGTGCCAAACCACTTCCTTCTCACTCCCAACGTATGGAATTCCAATTCCAAACCTAATAGTTAAGTATAAAATCTTGATCCAAACAAAAAATATTCCACAATTATCCACCTTTTATGCTCATTGCTTTAAAGACAGTCAATCAGCAGTCAGATATTGCTGCGAACAACTCATGCACAATAGATTTTGTGAATGAAAAAAACACAGAAGTCGCTGGATACACTCAGCAGGTCAGGCAGCATCAATGGAGAAAGGAAAGTGAGTCAAAGTTTTGGATCCACGACTCTTCATCAGAACTGGGGCAGGTTGGGAGGGAGAGGCTTTTAAGGACCAATAGAGGAGGGCAGGGCTAGGAAGACATAGGAGGAAAGTGGGTGGAGGTCAGGAGATGATGGGTTAAAGAAGCATTAAGAGTTCAAAACAAAGTAGGGCGGGATTTAGAATTACAACAAAACAATAGGGAATGGGTGTTAATGGGTGTTTTGCCCTATCGGGAATTGAACCCAGGCCTCTCTCTTGTGAGGCGAGTGCTCTGACCACTGAGCTCCAGGACTCCGGAAGTTATGCCAGAGAAATATTTTTTTGCAGTTAATTTTTTAATGTATAATTCTACTGTATCAAACAATCAAATCTAGTTTGTATCTACTCTAAGTGACCATTACGTGATGCCCCTGATATGCCACCAGTACTGTTCAAAGTCAATTTTTTATTGATCTTTATTATGATTTACCATTCAGCATAGAATAATCTGCCCACAACTGACGTAATAGATTGACTTTTCTCCTGGGAAATTGCCATACACTACGTGATCTGTTTCTTTTCTAAGGATGCAATTCAGCAGTTTGCTTTGATCTCCGTTCTCTCCTCATGTTTGCTAAATCTAGGTAAATTCAGAAGTGACCTTGTTGAATCACTTCAATCTGCACTCTGTACTGTATCTGAGAAACATAACCCTGGAAACCACACCAACCTTGCAGGCGAACATATCATAAGTAGCAGCTGAGCCTCATCCGATTGATTCCCTGGTTAATTTCACTGAAGACATGTTGACTGCTTGTGACACGAAGCAGGAAGATTTAAATGAATCTTTAGTTTGATTAAGCCTACAATCTTACTCTTTATTAGTAAATAATATTGATAAGAACCTATACAATAAATATATAAAATTTGCCATTGCACGTATTAAAATAGTATTCTTTGATTCATAGTACAGTATATACAGTACCAAGTTGAAACGATCACTGTAGCCCTACTTCAGATTTCTATAATTGTTTGCTTGCAATATGTACTGATCGAATTACCTGGAAAGCAATTCTAGACTCTCGTGTGTCACTGTGGCTCAGGGGTAGCATGCACACCTCTGAGAAAGAAGATTGTGGGTTCAATATTCTAGACTTGTCTCGACTTGAAATCAATGGAGTTCTATAGCTCAGTGGTTAGAGCACTCGCCTTATAAGCAAGAGATCTGGGTTTAATTCCACACAGGGTGAAATCTGAGGCAAGTTTCGTTACACTGCATGCCTAATGATAATCCCTCAAAATAAAAACAATAATAAGTTGTCATTTCAGTCCACGTCTGTTTGTGGGACACTGCTGTATGCAATTGGCTGCCGCGTTTCACCCACATATATACAATCAATTCACTTTGCAGTATATTCTGTGCAATGTTTTGAGACATCTAGAAGATGTGAAAAGCGCTTTATCAAATGCAAGGATTATTATTATCATCAGTCTAAGTTTACACTGTAATACAGTACTGGAGTCAGAGGTGCCATCCTCAGACATTAAACTGAGGTCTGTCTGCTTGTTTAGGTGGACGTTAAGATATCATGGCACCATTCGAAAGAAAAGGAAGTTTCTTCCGGTGTCATGACCAACAAATTTCCAAATAAAATTGATGATTCACTCCATGTCTCTCTGTTGGTCACTATTGTGCACAAAACTGACTGTGATGTTTCACCCACAAAATCCTGTGAGATTCTTAGAGCCTTGGGATATCCTCCCGACGTGAAAGGTGCTCTATAAATGTGATTTTGTTGTTGTTGTTAGAGACATCTCAACATCATAAGGCACTCTATCAAATGCAAGGATTCATATTAGACCATCCCTCAGTAAATCTTAATTGACTGTCAGTCTATGATAGGGAGTATAGAAAAAAGCATTATTACTGTGAAGCACTTTGAGGCATTCTTCTGACTCTAAGGATGCTGTATCACGTGTAAAGATTATTATACAACGCAATTGATTCTATAAAGCCTTTGACATCCAGAGGACTCCCCTATTATTATTGTTTCTGCTGCTAAATGGATATGCATCACACCGTTACACAATTTACACTATATTCTGTGAAACATTTTGAGATGTTTCAATAATATAAGGTGCTATTTATCAAATGCAAGGAATATTATCATCTTCCATGGCACCAAGTTGTTTTTTAAATGAGCCAAGTGTCTTGGCCTCTACTACTCTGTCTAGTCACCTGTTCCAATGATTAATTATCATTTGGATAAAGAAAGAAACACTGGTGGGTGAAACAACTCTTAGTAACCCTAAATCCGTGTCCTCTTGTTCTGCTATCTTGTTGTATCAACAGTATCATTCTGAGTTTACTTTCTCAAACACATTTAGAATTGCATGGTCACATCTGTCCCTTTGCAAGAATAAAGAGTCCTAGCTTGTCTAATTATTGCTCATATTTCATTCCTTTAAAACTGGGAATCAGCCTTGTTGATCTCCTTTGCATTGCCTCTAGGCCTAAGCAATATAATTATGTCTCAGTGACCAAAACTGTTAGATATGGACTGACCAAAGCACAGCACAACTTGAGAACGTCATCTGATGATCAAAACTCATTTAGAAGTGATGTTGTTGGTGATCTAATGACGGGATAGTAGGGTCCGTCGATATGGAAATTTTCCGATTTAGATATATCGATGGGCTCATATTGAGATATACCGAAATATCGATATTTTTGGGTTTTCCATACTGCGCATTCGGGGCCTATCCCCTCAGGAGGTAAATATCTTTCTCTCTCTGTGTCTCTCACTCTCTCCATCTCTGTGTTTTTCTGTCTGTGTCTCTCTCCTCTCTCACATCCCCGCATCTCTATCTGTCTGTATATTATCACATCCACCCCGTCTCTACCCCCCGACCCCCGCCGCCGTCCCTCTCATGCACCCCCCACCCCCGTCGTCTCTCTCCCCCCCCACCCCCCCAGCCGTCTCTTTCCACCTTCCCCCGCCGTCTCTCTCCCCCTCCCCTCCCAGCCGTCTCTCTCCCCCTCCCCCTAGCCGACTCTCTCCCTCCCCTCCCCCAGCCGTCTCTCTCCCCACCCCCAGCCGTCTCTCTCCCCCCCCCAGCCGTCTCTCTCCCCCTCCCCCCAGCCGTCTCTCTCCCCTCCCCCCAGCCGTCTCTCTCCCCCTCCCCCTAGCCGTCTCTCTCCCCCTCCCCCCAGCCGTCTCTCTCCCCCTCCCCCTAGCCATCTCTCTCCCCCTCCCCCCAGCCATCCCTCTCCCCGTCCCTCCCCCCACAGCCATCTCTCTCCCCCTCACCCCCTCCCCCCCACCAGCCGTCTCTCCCCCACCCCACCCCTTGCATACCTGTATATTGTATTCTAGGACTACGAATACAATATGGCGGCTTTGCACCTCGCTCTGTGCATTGTGCATGGAGATGAGCATTCTGGGTCTTGTAGTTCAGTGTGCGCGCATTCCGATTTTTTACCTCGATATATCGACTTTTCGATTTACTGATATTTTTGAAATGCCTATATCGGCGTATCGATATGAAAATTATATCGGGTTTTAGCGATATATCGATACATCGCTGGACTCTATGGAATAGTTGGTTATTATTTAGTACAGAGCGTAGGCCAATGTGGAGGAAACTTTGTGTACATTGTTGACAGTGAATGCGGAAATGCTGACTAGCAACTGGACACCAATATATTTCTAGTTGTGATTTATTTTAGATCCAAACTACCACATTATAACGGAGATCAATTTTATTTATCTTATCATAACTCGTTGTAATCTTGAAGAGCTCCATCAAGTCATCCCTTGACTTTTTCAACTTTAGAGAGAAAAAAAACAGCTTCTGAAGTCTCTCTTCACAACGGAAATCCTTTCATCCCTCGTAACATTCTAACAAATCATGATGTTGCAGATTTCCAGGCAGGGTGAATCCTTGGGCAAGTTTCCTTACTCCACAGGCCTAATAATAATCCCTCAAAAAAACATTAACTTTGTCATTTTCAATCCATGACTGTTTGTGGGACAATTGGCTCCCGCGCTTTGCCAAAAAATATACAGTCAATTCACTTTACAGTATATTCCTTGAAGTGCTTTGAGATGTCTAGAAGACGTGAAATGCGCTATATCAAATGCAAAGATTATTATTATTATAGTTATTATAAATTTTAGATATGTTTTTCTCTACACTGCTGCAGAAAAATGAAGGTTATGTTCTATAACTTCTGCTAGCACAACAGATACTTGTTTCCTGGTCATCAACAACAATAACAACAACAACCTCGATTTATATATGGAGGACGTCTCAGAGAGCTTCACAATACCGGATCCCAGGGGATCCCATCATGGGACGGAATGACTTTTCTTCGTTACAGATCCATCCGTGTGTCAACCTGGCTCAATTGGTAACATTCACATTTGCTAACACTGAAGGCTCGCCTCTGATTTGAACCCACATAATCTAAGAAGGCATTCCAATGCAGTGCTGGAGTTCTGCTTCGTTGTTGGAGGTTTTTCAGATGAGATGTTAAACTGTGGAGTCCTGTAGCTCAGTGGTTGGAGCACTCACCTTGCAAGCGAGAGACCTGGGTTCGATTCCTGACAGGGCGAAACCATGGGCAAGTTTCCTTGCTCCACACACTTAATAATAATCCTCAATTTTTAAAAATAATTTTCAATCCATAACTGTTTGTGGGACATTGCTTTGCGCAATTGGCTTCTGTGTTTTACCCACAAATATAGTCAATTCACTTTACAGTATATTTTTGAAGCGCTTTGAGACATCTAGAAGATGTACAAGCAGATGCAGGAATTATTACTATTATTGAATTAAGTCTACCTGTTCAGGTGGACATTAATGATTTCACCAATGAAAAAAATTAGAAAGCAGTTTCTCTCAGTATGCTGGCAAAGAATCCCCCAAATAAAATTGGTCATTCACTTCACGGTTATTTGAGGGATATAGCTGTGCACAATGGGCTGCTGTATTTACAAATACATAGCAGATCCTGTGTAGTGCGTTGGGGTGTTCCATCAATGTGAAAGCCGCTGTACCAAATGCAAGGATATTTATTATTATCTGAATATTGTAATGACACCATGAAATGTCCGATGACTAGAAAATGAAGCACAATTTGCAGCTTCTAAATTTAGGGCACAGAAGCGTACACATGTGCATAACCCCCGATGCTGTGGAATTCATTCAATAGTATAACAGGGGCTGATAGCATACCTCTGGGAGCGCCTGATATTGCAAAGCCGCAGCTATTCAAAAAGCCTCTGATACATTACATGGTATGAATGTCAGTGACATTCCTATAACTGAGTGGAGACAGCCTCCTGACATGCAAGGCACTATACAAATGTAATTTTGTTGTGGTTGTTGTGCAGAGGATACTGGCCACAATAACAATGCAGTTAATAAAATTCACATTGTTTAAATAGCAAACTACCAGACTTGTCACTCATGTGAAGCAAATTTCAGACTTACATTTTGTATCTTTGGACTCAGTACTATAAGCTCTCATTGCCAAGGTCCATAAATTTATACTGACCTTTGGAGAACCATCCCCAATGTTTTTAAAATACCGTTACATCCTCTTATGACCTAAAATGTATTAATTGTTCCCATTGGGATCGGCTTGTGAGTCAGACACCACTTGGGAAACTTTTCCTCCTGCTAAATGAACATTTCCTTCATTTGAAGTAAATTGGAAATTTCCTTGTTTGTGTCACAGACCAAATAGTAGATAGATAAACAACACATTTGAAAATATCATATATATAGATCTTAATTGATGCTGGAAGGCAATGAATCCAAGGAGTCTCAAGTTATCTAATATCTCTGAGGACACTATTTAACAATGGCTCAAGTCAGCAATTAATCCTTGGTCAGTTCTAGCTGCCACAACTTTGGCAGAGTTTGCTCAGAATCGACTGCTAGCACTAAACTGACTCCAATTCAAAAGTGACTTTGTAAACAAAACAATGATTACTTGTAAGTGATATAATACTGTGTAAAGAATGCTAAGTCCCTCAGAATACCTCAAATAATACTAATAAAAGCATTGCCATTGAATATATATATACTTTATTTGTTGAGTAATAGCTTCTGTAACATATTTACAGTAAAAATCACATCCCAACCTGAATATTGGTCTACCAACATGGCAGAAAAATGAGAGTAACAATTAACTCACCACATTCATTCTTCCATCATGTGTATATGAAAAATAATCTTTGCATTTAATATCCTTGCCTTATCATATTGTCAAAACACTTGAACACACTTGATGGATTTATTATAGATTATAATAATTGTGTATTTGTAGAGAAACTGTACCTTGCAGTTTTCACTGACTGCAATAATTAGAGTTTAGTAAAAATACAATGTATGTCTGCAAAATAAATCAATTCTGAATTATGTTTTGAAGTAATACTGTTCATGAGGGGGTGGAGCTAGACAGGTTGACAATTGGTTGTACATGAAGATACAGACAAACAGGAAAGCCAACAACAACAAACAACAACAAGCCAGCCAGATAGTTCAAATTACTGTTGTGAGGGTGTTCCTGTGTGGAAGGAAAAGTGAGTACTGGGGTGTTGTGCTCATAATACTCATAATACTCTCATGGAAAAAGTGAATGCTTCAGGCTTTTTCTTTATGTCAAAGTCAATGATGCTGTGTTAGCATTAGTAAATCAATGCTCCTGGTGCTTTTGTACATTGCGAATGGTCATGTTTACCAGTAAAATGATTGACCTTAAAGCCTCCCTACCAAAACCACATTGAGGAAGTGGTTTCACCAGGACATTGTTTCTTACTGCTGAAGGCGAATAACAATTCAGCTTCCATCAAGGTTATTTTTTGCCATTAATTTTCTCCACTGAGTTGCTGACTGTTTGCTAGGACATGATTCCAAAGGCAACTGATGTATTTCGAGACCACACCTAAGAGGCTATTCTTCAATCCAGCCAATGAATTCTAGTGGACTATTTGACTCCGGGTGACCTTTTCCTGCTCAATATTTACACAAGTACTTTATCTAGATTAGCGTGTCACTAGAGAAAAATCAAGAGCAGGATTTTCCCTGTTTCTTGAACAGACCAAATGTTGTTTAAATTGAGATAATTTGGTTTACCAGAGACCAGGATTCTAAGATGCAACATTTTGATCTTGTATTATTACACTAGGCAGTGACTTTATTCACTCAAAATAAATCTCTCTGAAGTTGTGAATTTTGTGGTGCTCTGATGTTAATGTATTGGAAGCATCAGTGAATTAGTTTGCATATGTCTTGTGCTGTTATTGGAATGAATGTGGAGTTTGTGTTACTCCAAGACCTTTTAAAGGACAACTTTCATATTATTAAAAGGTGTCTCACTGTTGCTTATTAGTAATTTAAAACAGCTACATTGTTTTAGTTGCTAATGCACTCATACTTGAAATTAAGATTGATATTTCACCACTGCCTGGCCTATAAAATATTTTGTTTTGAAACTAAATATAGCACAGGCTTGTAGCTTGTGGATAATTCTTACCTTCAGTCTTACTTTTGAAGCAGCTTCTTTTTAAAAACTGTTGTAATGTGCCTCATTGAAGCATTGAACCTATAGATAGTGGGAGACTGTTTCCCCTGGTTGGAGAAACTATAACCAGGGGTCCACAGTCTTAAAATTAGGGGTCAGCCTTTTTGCACTGAGTTGAGAAAAAACTTCTTCACTCAGAGGGTAGTGAATTTATGGAATTCTCTACCCCAAAGGGCTGTAGATGCTCAGTCCTTGAACATATACAAGACTGAGATTGATAGATTTCTTGTGGATGAAGCGATTAAGGGAAATGGGGATAATGCGGGTAGGAGGAGTTAGAATAGATCAGCCATGATCTTATTCAATGGCGGGGCAGGCTCAAGGGGCCAAATGGCCTACTCCTGCTCCTAATTCTTATGTTCTTATAGTGCAACTGAATCCATACTTTTTCTTATGTGAAAGTCAAAACTGCACCAGCAAAATCCTGTAATTGTGAAAAAAAATCATCAAATGCCATCAATTGTCACAAATGTTATTTCCTGCACTAGAGCTTTCACATTACATGCAGGGAACACAGCAAACATCACTTTATGTGTGCTATGCATGCATGCTATGCACCAGGAGCACTGCTAGTATCACTTCACAAAGGAGAGATAGCAATAGGCTCAACTTTGGGCTATTTATTTGGTGACCTTTTTAAGCTACAGCTTATTCATCAGTCTCAGTGACATAAATACGAACCAACTTGCCGACTAAGGAAATCGAAGGAGACTTTGACACTCTGTAGCAGGTGTATAAATCCATCTGTCTTTAATTCTGAAAGGGGTGGAAACAGCAGCTAATTTCAGAGCCCTCACATCTGAATGATACCATCTCAAAGTCAAGAAAATATAATAATATAATAATACTATAATTATAATATTATTTTAGTTTTACATGTGAATGTTCATTGTGATTAAATTAGTTTGACAGTTTAAAACAGCAAAACCTATTAAAAAATAATAGAGTATGTTTTCACTTTGAAAGAATCACATACAGCTCACGTTTGGGGGAAAATTGCACACGGGTCTAGATTTACTTTATTTTCTCAGCATTTCAGAGTCCAGAATGTTGGCGAGTTGCTGCATTCAGCCTCACCTTTGAAGTTGATTTCCTGTAGTTCTTAAAGAACTTTAAGAAAACCTGCTTGCAAATGAAGGCTGCAGTTAAGATTTGCCAAATTCTGATCCAGGTGGTATTTTTACTCTTTTGCGATATGTAAAGTTACTCAAACATTTCATCCGAACACTTATAAAATATTTGCTGATACCATAATATATTTTTATAGATGAATGCATTTCCCAAACCAAAACAAATCTTTTCCAGTACTACACTGGGGTCTAAACTTTACAACTGGTTGTGATGATGATGATGATGGAGGTGGGGGTGGGGGGGTGGGGGGGAGAATTACCTTTTATCCGCTTTTTCTGAAAAGTTTAGTTACTCTCCAATGGAACATTATTTTTTCCTTTACTGCTAAATTTAAATTTCTATTAATTTAATGATTTGAACTGGTACATGTTCAGTAAACTGTATATTCTTTATGCCTCATATAACAAAAAGGAAACAAATTATTTAATAAGCCTATCAATTGAGGCACTTACCTCTGTAATGTGTGTGGTTTACTGATGTATTGCCGAGAACTCCACACTGCAAGCTATTTCTATCAGTAGCTGAGACAGGAGTGTTGCGTTGATTTCAATGTTGAAAGTTTGTTTTAGTCAGTTTTAGATTATTTGCTCTATTGCTTTCAGACTATGATATTGTCAGTCACATGTGCAGTTCTGTGGCTCAGTGGTTAGAGCACTCGCCTTGCAAGTGAGAGACCTGGGTTCGATTCCAGGCAGAGTGAAACCATGGGCAAGTTTCCTTACTCTACACGCCTGATAATAATCCCTAAAAAAAATTGGTTATCTCAATCCACGACTATTTATGGAATACTGCTGCATACAATTGGCTGCCACATTTTGCCTACCAAATATACAGTCAATTCATTTTACAGTACAGTATATTGTTTAAAGTGCTTTGAGATATCTAGAAAATGTGAAAAGCGCTATATCAATATCAACCTACTATTATTATTGTAGGTGAATACATTTCAGTGACTTGGGACATTCCTGTCCTGTTCATTTGCTGGAAATCTTTGGAAAGTAAATGCCAGTAGGCAAATGGGACTTTTCCCATCAGAGTGGGGGAAATTGAAGGTGATTTGATTGAGGTGTTGAACATAATGAAAGGATTTGTGAGAATTAATCATGAAAAAAATATTTCTGTTTGTTGGGATGTGCAGATAAGAGGGTATGCCATCACCATTCTATAGTTTTATATGTAGAATTTTAAAAAAATGTTTAACAAATTCATGTATTTTCAAGCATTCAAATATTTTTCTTGCCATGGGTCAGAAATGAGTGAAATTATATGCAAACACTACCGGTATGTACTGAATTACAATCAGTGTGAGAGTTGGTTATACAAAGGTAGATTGAGATCTTGTGCATTTTCACCATGATGTTGCACACAAGTTGAAGGATACCCTCTATTTGCAGAAAGCTAAACATTGTATCGTGAATGTTAATTCTGGGGCGCCCATGCTCTCCAGATCGCTCATTTGGTTTAATAATGAATAGCTAAATCATATACTTTCAGGTGGGAAGGTTTCAGATATTGTCCTTGATCCATGTGAGCTGATCTCAGACCGAACAAAATTACAGCTGCAACCGTTATCTACAATGTTCTAGGTTTTAGGGGTTAAAAACAATCAAACGTGAATGTTATTGATCACTATTCAACCCCATGCGGTAAGTGCCTAAATGAAGATACTATGAGTTAAGAATTAGCCTTCCTTACAATTTACACAAGTTGATGGGATCTCTCAGATGGTCAGGCAGCATCTATGGAGAGCAAAAAGTGAGTTAATGTTGCAGGTTAAATGATCAGAAAAATTATTTTGTATTTAATGCTGCTTTCCCTCGGTAATCTTTTTTTTCCCACAAATTATTACAAATTACAATTATAACAAGAATCATCCTTTCATTTCATACAGAGACTTATCACATGGTTGAGGCATTGTAGAGTGCTTCACAGTATTCTATTTTGAGATGTAGCAGCTGTATTTATAAGCGAATACAGAAGCCAATTTGCACACGGCAATGTCCTGCAAACAGCTTTGGTATGTTTTTTTTACTTGAGGGATTGTTAGCCAGAATACCAGGAGATACTCCCTACTCGTTTCAAATAATAATCATGGGATCTCTAACTTCCATCCGAACAAGAAGATTGGACCGTGGTTTAACATTTCATCCCAAGGATGATGCCTCAAATATTGCAGCACAACCCCAACCTCTGGACATTGACCTCTAGCCTATCAGCATTTTTTTCAATTGAAAAATAGTTTCAGTGTCTGTAAAAGGACACTGCATTGCTGTTCATTGGGAGGGTGTTGATGTGAGTGATTGTTGTAAATTATTAAGGTAACATAGTTGTTGCCAATAACAAAATGTTTATCTAAATGGATGGTGTTTTCAGGTGGTAGGGTCGTCAGCCCATAGTAAATAAAATTAATAATTCTTGTGTTTGATATCATGCTTTTCACCTCTTCTAGACATCTCAAAGAGCTTCAAAGAATATAACGTAAAGTGAATTGACTGTATATTTGTGGGAAAAATGTAGCAGCCAATGGCACACAGCAGTGTCCCACAAAAAGTTATGGATTGAAAACGACCAATTTATTATTGTTTATTTTTGAGGAATTATTATCAGCTGTGTAGAGTAAGGAAACTTGCCCAAGGTTTGGCCCTGCCTGGAATTGAACCCCGCTTGCAAGACAAGTGCTCTAACCACTGAGCTATAGGACTCCACAATAGTAGTTTGAAGGGATTGCTCTTTCTCTGAATGACAAAAATATCACAAAGCAAAAGGCTGCAGCAGGTGTTTATTTCAGTACCCTGTCAGTTATTGCCAAGATATCAGGTTATTTTAAATCAGGAATTTCTAGGATAGAACTAGATAGAACTAGAGTTGGCAGTTGTTTTTAACAAAATAGTTTTATTGGTGTACAAAAGTTATACTCGCCAGAGAAAGACTATGCTCGTAAATACCCAATAGAAAAACAACTATAGTATTTGTGACAAGTGCTTAATATCTATGAATCATGGGCTCTTCTCATTGTACAGGGTCCTTTGGTACCATGGGGTACATTGTACTGTATTTTGTCACACAATGTCTGATTTAAAAATTCTGAATTCAGATTCCCTCTATAAAGTGGAGGTATGGTCCCTCACATCATTTCAATTTGAGGGAACTTTGGTCTGGAAACAGATTGAATTGCATGGTTTCATGGTTTAGTAATAATAATCCTTGCATTTGATATACAGTAAGGCCTTATCATATCTTAGAGACATCTCAAAGCACATCAAAAGCTTCTCAAAGCCGATTCCATGTGTCCTCATCGCAGACCCAATTAAGAAAATGAAATTAAGTAATTCAAAACAGTATTGTTATTTACTGTCAATAAAAAAACTTTGGCAATGGTAATAATACTTGCATTTAACACAGCTCCTTATCATTGTCATTGGGACATATTAAAGCACTTCACAGGATGCTGCTATGAAGTGTGGTGACCTTGTATTTGACAGCCAATTTGCTTGCAACAATGTCTCACTAACAACGACAAAGTGAATAATCAATTTTATATGAGTGATCGTTGACTGGAAACCAGGAAAAACTATTTTATTATGTCAAAGGAGGAGCTAACTACAGCACAGGTAAGCCTCGATTTACGATGCTTCTATTTAGGACATTTTGATTGAAGGACCGTAATTTTTTAACACCTTTTGAACGATATATGACACTTGGATTCATTTTAAGGACCAAAATTTTTTTGCGCATGCGCAGTACATATTTTCAATAACGCGGTCACATTTCGTATGTCCTTTTTATCCATACGCACAGTCCATAGTGAATTCTCGGGTACATCCAAGCATTTGAACTGGCCAATAGCATGTCGCCATGTTATTGTTTAAAAGCCAGCTGATTTTGAAGAGACAACACGCCAGTATTACAGTAATTTCCGAACATTCCTGAGCAATTTACAGCCTCTGCTGCGCTTTTACCAAGTCGTGGGAGAGACTACAGTAAGTGAAATAAGCAGTGGTAATACCGCTAGCGGCCAGAAACCCTGCAAAGTCATCACTTTAAATACCAAATTGAAGGTGATAAAGCGCATCGATTCTGGTGAAAAAGGTATGGATGTAGGGAGGGCTTTAGGGCTAGCTAGATTGACAGTGGCTACTATAAAACTGAATAAGGACAATATACTGGCAAGTTCAAGGTGTGTTACAGCTACAGGTGCAAGCAGATTAGCAAAACATAAGAGTGATGTGATGGAAAACATAGAAAGAATGCTGAGTGTCTGGATTGAGGATCAGAACCAGCATAATATACCATACAGTTACCCCAAGTACCCTTTTTTGCCTATGTGTGTTAATTTGTGTGTTATGTTGTGTGGTTTTGTGTGTTATTTATTGGGTTTAAGGTCCCAACATTTTGTGAAAAGAATGCATCTCTGGTTATATAATGGGACTGCATGGGAAATTGTGTTTCGATTTAGGACGTTTCGATATACATACAGTTATTCAGGAACGCAACCCCATTGTAAATAGAGGTTTACCTGTATTGATAAACACTACATACTGTTAAGTACAGGTAGTTGTATTATGTATTATGTGTAGTACTTTGTTCAAATATTTTTGAACTATTTTGTTGCCTTTGATACTTTCTACCATCCATATCCTTAAAAAATGGGAACATTGTCGGCAAATCTTTTCTGCTTGTTTTATTTAAAGGAAACAGAAGGGATAATAAAGCTGTGTATCACATGCACACATCAATAGTGACACCTTGGCATATTTACAACAGACTACAGTGGATATTCAGACCAGTTTTGGAAAAATAAAGGAAAAATTAATTAACACATTTTATGAGAACTGTGCCCATTACCTTGTATCATGTTTGCTTCCAAGTACAACTAATGACTGTACTTTATACATTATAACACCTTGGGACGTCCTCCCGCCTTGAAAGATGCTATACAAATATAATTTTTGTTGTTAAACTAAATCCAGTCAAGTGTTTTGAAATGTTTCGATGATGTAATAAGGCACTATATCAAATGCAAGGAATAAGTGCTTTGAGATGTCGAGAAGATGTGAAAAGCATTATATCAAATGCATGGATTATTATTATTTTTGTTATTAGTATATAATATTATGTTAAATGACTCGTTGTTACCCCATGGTGAATATGAGTCTATGACAATATATAAAAAGGAACAGCACAAGGAAACTTGGTATAGTGGTAGAAAATCTCACTTGTGTGTCAGAAGTTGGGCACTTGAATTCACAATTGATGCTCCAATTCAGTGTTGGGGCTGTGTTGCATTGTCAGAGGTGCCAGCGTTCAAATGAGGTATTAGACTGGGGTCCTGTTTGCCTGTGCAGGTGGACGTTAAACATTCTGTGGCCCTAATCAAAAAGAGAAGGGAGATTCTCCCTGTGTCCTGACCAACAAATCCCCCAAATCAAATTGGTCATTCCTATTTTATCCATTATTCTTATTTCTTGGCTGTCTGTGGGACATTGCTGTGTAGAAGATAGTTGCTTACAAAATACTGTGAGACGTACTTCTGCCATGATAAATAAATAATATTAAACCATTGTTCCTCAGTTTAGAATAAATAGCTCCAGTGAGGAAGCTCATACCAGCATAGATACAATTGACTGAGCATCCTCCTTCTATTCATTAAACTTTATATGTTGCTTTGTATCTATGATTCTAACTCGCTTTAACTTATTTCAGGTCAAGGTCTGGTTCCAGAACCGGAGGATGAAATGGAAACGTGTTAAAGGTGGCCAACAAGGAGCTGTTGCAAGAGAGAAAGAACTGGTGAATGTGAAGAAAGGAACATTACTGCCCTCTGAGATATCTGGCATGCCCATATCAGGACCTGATGCCCATCACCCTGGAGATATTCTGTCAAACGATGAAAGTCAGGACAGTGATCAAAGCACTGAGCACGGCCACTTGTGATGTACAAAGAGAAGATGAGAGAGACAGATAGACAGCATCTCAAAGATACTCAGGAAAGAAACGGCACATGGATAAAGAACAGAAAATAGAAAAAACAAGAGATACTGACGTTACGTAAACAAAAGTGCCAAATCGCAAAATTATTTTTATGTGGTCATGGTGCAGAAACCAGAGCCTCGGAACATTCCATATTTGCTTATTACAATCAGACGGTTTGCAAGTTTATACTTTGGCTTGCACTGTAAATAAAAACAAGGATGAATGCAAAAGTCCCAACACACTAAAAAGAAAGCGACAGAACCTCGATTGAGCTGAATTTAAAATTGGAATCTTTCAATACTATTGAAATGTTAAAATATTTATCTGAAAGAGATAATTAGAAAATGCAGACACCTTTATCATCAATTTTAGTTAAAGGTGCACTACTTGCTCAGGCAAAGAAATAGCCATGTCCTATTTCATAGGAAAATGCTGGAAATTGACAGCAAATAAAAACATTATCTAAATATAGCATTAACTTTTTGGTTGTGACCATTCATCAGAGCTGAAATAATGAGCTGGGGGGCGGGTGGGTGGGATGGGGTGTCATGTTTAAGGTGCAGGGAGGCAAGTAGGATTAGGAAGAAGTCAAAAAGGTCTGCATACACAATGAGGTGGGTGGTGAGTCAGTAGCAGATTGTGAGATACCGAGAAAGAGTATCTCAGGGAACATAAGAGTCGTTGGGATAGCAAATAAAAAAGCTAGAGAGGGAGAGAAAAACAAGACTGGGGTGGAGTGCGAAAATGGAGATGATGTGTGAGCAGTGAACAATGATGTTGTGCATAAACTGATCTCCCATGAAAGCAGAGGGATAATGCTTCTCACACTGGGATCCTGCTGTAGATGGAAATTGGGTAAGCTTGATGGGATGGAAGGTGAGGAGAAAGGAACTCTGTTACCGTTTGTGAATGGCAATAGAAAACATAGAGGGACATAGAGGCAATGACCTTAAAGGCCTTCTTGTTCATGGATGAGGAGAACTTCTGTCGAGAGGAAAGGAGGCCATTTAAGAAGCTTTGCTTTGATAAGATAGCCTTCAGATGCTGAGTTAAGTGAGAAATATATAACAATTTCAACAACAAACATGAAACCTTCTATTTACTGCTACTCAAACGGAGGATTCTATGTTATTCAATGGAAGTGAATGTTATTCAATGGAAGTCAATTTGATGTGTTATCCTCTCAGTAGCTTTTCCATGACATGTCAGAACGGCCGATTGACTGAATATCCTCAGCAAACATTACCTTCCCTGCATAAATATTGTTAGTTGTTTTCAAAATCATGTCAAAAGATGTAAATGATGCAAAAATGAGTAATAACCACAACGTGAACAGAAATTCACAGTCTGACATAGATGTGGATCCAATATTTCTTTTTGGGGGGCTTGCAAATGCTTAATATAAACTCGTAAACTCCATTATATGTCAAGTAATCTTCACTCACGTTAACACTTCTGTCATTAAAGCATTCACACAAAGAGTAAAATCTAATATCCCACTTATGCAAAATTTAGTTTGGAATCAATATTAGCCATTAATGGATGTAATTTGTTGTATTAATTGGGTACCACTATCAGTGCAGGACAACTTCCACACAACTGTCTAACTCTCTGCCAGGCTAGATGGGTGCATTGTAAGATAGCAAGGGCTAATAGCATCTCAGAGTTTTTTTTTGTCAGAGTTTATCAAGTCATTCTCATGTTCTATATTGCTGTTTAGTAGTAACATGAGATATTAGCCATGCATTTATTAAGTAAAAATTGCACATAGAAATGTGATAAATGCTTGAATACACACATCTAAATCAAGTACGTTTCAGTCAGTATCCTGTTTCTGTATGTAATATACAGTAAGATTGATAACACAGGATTGAAATACAAGACTGTAACTTAATTGAATGGTGAGTATTTCATACAATGTCATGCGTGATTTGTCAAGGAAGAGTGGGATACTGGCTTGGTGAGAAACATGTGGGTGTGTATGTGTTTGAGTGAGAGAAAGAGAGAGAGAGAGAGAGAGAGAGAAAGAGAGAGGTAAGCAGATTGGTCTGGAAGTCCAATACATTGATACAAATGAAAGGTTTAGTAAATGAACAGACCTTCCTTGTTTCTACAGCTTTAGATTCCCAAACTATAAGAATAAAGCTGAATGCTTTTTAAATATCTTGTAAATTCAGAGATTGCATTACAGCCTTTAACTTGTACCCGAGTATTTCTTATATTTACCGTGTATGAAATCCTAAGTTAAATAGTCCTGGTTTGTGTGATATTTCAAAAGTTTCCTAATATTTTGGGAGTGTTCCAGCATCTCAATACAGATAACACCAAATATGTCCCCCAGAGGGTATTACATTCCTTTAAAACATAATTACTGCAGATTTATTAGTAAATAACTTGAAATGGAATACAACGACATGTCATACACAGTATTTATTATCTAAGCAGGCTGCGTACCATATGGTTTCATGCAGCAACAATCCAAATCTAAACTAATAGTTGTAAATAATGTCTTAAACCGAGAATTCCATTAATTATTCAGACAATATTTCTCTTAAAAATATTTCAATTAATAAGAATTGCATTAATGCAGAGAAAATTTGATTCACATTGCCTAAAGCATTGCAATGATCCCACACTTAGCCTTCAGGAGAAGGAGGTTTGGTAATGATTGCAATATATTTCATGGACTTGAGTCCTTTGAGTAGCTCCAGTACCTATTAAAAGGAGCAAAGAATGGTAGATAAAAAAAAGTTATTTGGGTTTTTGTCCAAAAATATCAGAGTTAAGACTGCAGGAATGTAGTAAAGATTAAAGTGTCTGTCTTCATTGAAAAAAAGTTCGGCAAACCTTTTTCTTGACAAAAAGAATCACAGTGGCATCAATACAAGTAATGTAAGAACATTTCTCAACACGATTGCTCTGTGTGTCAGTGAGGAATTTATTAAAAAGATTCCTAACGTTTTTATTTCTCAAAGGCTATGCCAGTTTAAGCAAACATTGCCCTACCTCCTCAATTATGTTTCTCAGGTAATTCTGTTTGTGCAGAAATAAATTGTGAATCTTAATGCAACTTCATATCTGTTCTGTTGTAATACATATGGAGGCACCAAATGCAGTTTGCTGTTCCTTGGGAAGGATCATCAATTGTTTAATGAACTGCAAACAAGAGTAAACATTGTTTAATGAACTGCAAACAAGAGTAAACACAATGTATTAGCAGCAATTACCTGAGATACATAGTGTTCTGCTGATGGAACAGAGTGACATACCAGCCAAGCCTTCAGTTAAAATGTGTTGTTTACAGTATTACAACTGCCTTTGTTTGCTCAGAAATGCTGTACATTAATTGCACATCGAATACGACTTGTCTTAATATTTTGTTGTCTCTTGTGAGACAACATTATTGCTTGCATTTAGTTTCTTATACTTAGTAAAAGGATTTTTAAACACGTTCAAAATATGCGCCAAATAAATTCAAGTTGAAATAGTAAACACAAGGGAACGTATTGTTTATTTCAGGAGCTATAATTTTTTTCTCAGAACAATCACAACTGATTCACATTCAGGAATATAATCACAGGAGATGGTCCTGTCCTTGTCCATGTTGGGAAGCATACAGTGCTGTTTGATTCACTTTACATTAAATATGCTTTAATGTTACAAGATCACAAGATTGGCTTGGAAGAAGAAGTTCAATTCAAGATCCTGGTCCTCACATTCAAAGCCCTCCATGTCCTCGCCCCACCCTACATCTGGGACCTCCTGTCCCCCTACTAACCTGCCCTCCCCCTCCAATCAGCAGGCTCCGGCCTGCTCCACGTCCCTCGACCCACCTGGCCCACCATTGGCGGGCGAGCCTTTAACCAGTCTGCACCCAATCTCTGGAACTCCATCCCGCAGTCCCTCTACCTTGCCCTCTCCCTGGTCTCCTTTAGGTCCCACCTCAAGAGCATCCTCTTCAACGGTCCTGTCAGTCACCCCAAAACCTCCCTTTCCCTCCACCCTTCCCAAACCCAGCTCGGGTCTGAAACAATGACTGTCCAGCACTTTGGGACGTCTTCCTGATGTGACAGGCGCTATAGAAGTATAATTTTTTTGTAGTTATTTGGGGTTAATTACTCATACATCCTTAGCTGCTGGTTCTGTAGAATTTACTTCTTTAACATTAAAGAGTTACTTCCAACTTACTGGCAAAAACATACAAATAACATTACTTGAAAGTCGAAAATTGCACTTTTCCGCCAGAGTTTCCGTGATCTTCAGCCAAGATTCATAGAGGTAGAGAGACAAAACTAATATGATATTTATATGGCAAGTATTCGAAGAGCAGGAATGTAAAAGTGAATATTTAATATAATTGAAAATATTTAAATGAAATGAGCAAGTAACTGAGATTATAGTGCCGACACTTCATTGACTCCAAACATATTGGGGCTATTCTGTTCAATGCCATTAACGTGCGCTGTGCTATTTTGCTTCATGTGTTACGTTTAGTGAATTCCACTGGGGATGAATTAATGACTAGAGTTAGTGACATCAATTTAAGATAGTTAGCAAATGAGTTGATTATGAGACTTTTTTTTCCAAGCAGAGAGTTAGGATATGGTATGTCTGTTGGGAGAAGTGGCTGTGCAGTATCCACATCAGCGTTCAAAAGGGAACTTGATGGATACCTAAAAGGAGGAAACCAACGATATGGAGAAAAGGTAGGCAACCAAGACTGAATGGTTTGTTCTTTAAAATATCTGAGGCAGATATGGTTTGAATTCTATGGCGTGGGCAGTAGTATCTATTAGGCAAATTGTACTGTTTCTTTTTATTCAACAGGAAGGGATTAATGAGTAGAAAAGCAGTGTTCTTTATCATTACATGTACAAACACATCATTACAAACATAGGAACATAGGAGTAAGGAGTTAGGAGTAGGTCATTCAGCCCCTTGAACCTGTCCCATCATACAATAAGTTCATGGCTGATCTAATCTAACTCCACCTGCCTGCCTTATCCCCATATCCTTTCATCCCTCTATTCATAAGAAATCTATCAATCTCAGTCTTGAATGTGTTCAAGGACTGAGTATCTACAGCCTTTTGGGGTAGAGAATTCCATAAATTCATTCCTTCTGAGTGAAGAAGTATTTCCTCAACCCTGTTCGAAACACATGTACCGACCCTTCTACCTACACCCATATTATCCATTCAACATTACTCGGCAAGAGAAACATTTGAAAGTCTCAGGAATATCCTGATGGAATAGAGCTGAATCTTATAGACTGGAGGGTGAGGTGAGTTTGCTAATCTTATGGGGAGGCTAAATTAGCTCAGCCATCCCAGGTCTAGGGAGGGAAAAGCCAGCCTGGGTTCTTAATCTTAGTCTCTTTACTGCATCCTCTACTGGTTGTCTGTCAATTGGGTGGTCAGATGTCAGTGGGTGTGGGGAAGAAAATGAGCAAAATAATTTGATACACCAACTTTAAAAACAGAAAATGTCATCTCATTTGATAGACATTTGTTCATTTAAGGCTATTCCTGTTGTTTTGTAAAAGTGCTCTTCTTTTCCTCAAAGGATAAATCGCAAACTATATATTTCAAAGTTGTGAAATATACATATTGTGAAACAAGTATTGTTTGCCACAAAACTTCAATTAGTGTCATAAAGCAATACAAGCCAGTAGTTAAACACAAGATAAACCCAATATTTGTTTTTCCTTTTGAGCCTTAGTGGAAAAGCAATTTGCCTCAGGGCAACAATACATCTTAAAATTGGAGAAAGTGAAAACTTTCATCAAGATGTTCTGTATTCTGCACAATGCAGTATAACTACAACAACAAACAACAACAAATTACATTTATAGAGCGCCTTTCACGTCGGGAGGACGTCCCAAGGTGCTGCACAGGAGGCGTGTGACCCGAGCTGAGAGGGGAGTGTTTGGGAAGTGGTGGAACACGAAGGGGAGGTCGAAATATTCGGGGTGGAACAAAAGGCACGGTCGAAGAGGAAAGTCTTCAAACCGGCCTTGAAGGAGGAAAGGGAAGAAACGAGACAGAGGGATTGAGGGATGGATTGAGGGATGGACTACTACAAGGTATGCCTACAACAACAACAAAATTACATTTGTAAAGTGCCTTTCACATCTGGACGATGTCCCAAGGTGCTGAACAATCAGGGATGAGGAGACAAATCATACTAGAATATCATGGAGGAACACAATTGACCCTTGGCAATCGATGTGAAAGTGCACTAATTGTCTGCCTTGTGGAGATAGGTTTCATGCACAGTAAAAGCCGTTTATCCAGCACCCTTGAGACCTGGCCAATGCCGGTTAAAACACGTGCAGGATATTCGGAAAAAAAAAAAAAATGTCATGCATTTTTCTGGAAAATTCCAGTTAATCGAATGTGGACCTTTTTTTTTGCAATGTCGGTTATACAGAAGTTATGGTTGATCAGGTGCCGGATAAGCAAGCTTTTACTGTAGTGAGATTGATTGGGGAATCTCATTGATGACTTAAACCACAAGACACATTCTTGTCAATGACACTTCCATCCTAATCGCTGTTTATAACTGTCCCTTGCCTCATTGTATTGCCTAATTGAAAACATTATGCTCTAATCTAACAATATTAATATTGACAAATTCATGCAGCTGTAACCGTAACCAAAGAACATTACCAGATGATTTAAGCTACATTCTAATATTATTACAAATACATATTGTAATGAGTAGGTGTGTATATGGCCTATATGATCCCCAAATGCAATATGAGTCTCTCAATTTCATCTTCCTTCTTATTTGCATCAGAAAAGGGCTCTTGAAATGGAGATATTGAACAATGTGGATACTGGTGGTGCAGCCTCTGAGACATCATTCCTAAAGTGTGGTGCCCATAATTGAACACAGTACTCTAAGAATCCCTTAAAAACACAATTATACATTGGTCATTTCAATCCATGACTGTTTGTGGGACACTGCTGTGCACAATTAGCTGCCGCGTTTTGCCGAATATCCGGCATGTGTTTTAACAAAATATACAGTCAATTCATGATGCAGTATACTCTGTGAAGTACTTTGAGACGTCTAGAAGATGTAAGAAGCACTACATCAAGTGTAAGCTTACCACTGCTTGTCCAGCTAGAACCATGCTAATCGACAGGGCTTTCGCTTGCAGGGTTAACAGGAGATGCGTTTGAGCATTCCCTGTCCCATTGACTAGTCTGATCTTCTAGATGATCTAAGCTGGCTGTGCTATCATCAGCAGTGCCCTTGAGTACTACGGCCTGGTTCAGGAACCAAACTACCAGACTACCACGGAGTCCGATATTCCATTGTTAAACATATCACTTTGGGATCAGTTCAGTTTCAAGGAGACCCCATTTACCTCATGCCCAAGGAGGATAAAGATGGGATAATATGATGTAACATATGTTTGCTGCTCTGCAATATTTAGACATGATACCAACGGTGTCTTAAATTTCTACCAGCAATATTTAAATCCCCAGGAGATCTGAAACTACAACTGATATGCTCAGTAATAAATAAATGAAGATTATATCACAAAACTGTGAATTACATTTACATTCTTGCCCACCTTGAATACTGGAATACGTTAGTCTTTCTGGTCACTGCATTGGAAAGAGGCACCTTGCTCTACAAAATGATATGGGAGTGCTTAGTAGGCACATGTATACAGTTATGATTGTACACAGTAGTCCAAAATAAAAAGGCAAACTTGAACTCCGTAAACCATTTCTGACTGTTTGTGGGACACTACTGTGCATAATTGGCTGCCACATTTTACCTAAAAAATATGCAGTCAATCCGCATTACAGTATACTCTAATATGCTAAGACGCTATATCAAATGCAAGGATTATTATTATTAATAGATGACTGGAAATGCAGTCGAAGAAGCATGTTTTGAGAGGTGCCTGGGT